>OX438651.1:5000000-7500000 GCA_949316285.1 Eupithecia subumbrata | reverse complement strand
CTCTTAGTAACTCCAGTTCACTCCTTGTAATAAAAACTAACGTTGAATTATTAAGGGGTTAGAAGCGAGTGGCAGTGACGTCTAGCGTCGCCCCTCTGACACTTCAGGTGTGACACCGAAAAGCGAATATAAGATTTTATTATACATAATGCCGTACCTATCTAAAAAATATATCAAGTATTTATTAACAAAAAAATGTACAACTAACATTAGGCTCAGGCATTAGCAACTAGTTACTGCCCGCGGCTTCGCACGCGTTGTTTCTATGGAAACGTTTTAATGTGAATTCTATCCCATGGGAACTGATTTATGTTATAAAAAGTAGCCTATGTATGATTCCAGGATTAGAATTACCTGTATGCAAAATTTCAGCCTGATCCGTTAAGTAGTTTTTGCATGAAGACGTAACAAACATCCATCCATGAATCCATCCATCCATCCAAACGTTCGCATTTATAATATTAGTGTGATGTGAAATACAGTATTTTAGAGGACATATTATGGAAGAAAGATGACGGCTAATAGAGAAGAGTGGAAGAGAAATAGATCTTGTACCGACTCCACCTGCACTGGGATAAGAACCTGATAAAGAAGAATAGAAGAAGCATTTGAGGTACAAAACAAAATACACATGAAAAATTGAGTTATGTGCAGACTATTTCGAGTTCTTTTAAATGCATCATAGTTATTTAAACTAAAGCCGTCAGTTATTCCGTGATCATGGCGTATGAAACTGTGCCGAAATATTGGAAAGTTCAAAACTCAAATCATGCTAAATATCCCGTTGTGTATGACTTTAGTATTTCGAGTTCATTTGAACTTTCTTGTTTCAAAGGTTAGGTTTGTAGGGTATTTTGATAGTTTTAAATACTAATCTTTCGCGTAAATTACCTAAATCATATGTTTCCGCCTCTACGCAAATAAAAAAAAATATCTCTCTCTGAGTGACTTATAAAAGGCACAAAACAAAACTCATTGTAAATTTAAAAGTTGTGTGGACGGAAGCTTGCCGTATGAATTTCGGCTTCAACAACACAGTTGAAAGCTGCGGTTTCGTGAACGGTACGCTTTTCAACAAAATTACGAAATGAGACAGTGCCCGTTTATTTCAAACTAGGGATTATCACTTGCTAAAATTCTGTTTCATTTTTTATTCATTTTGTTTGATGCAAAGTGGCTTATACAACTTTGAAGCCAATGCCCTACCGGATTTCGAACTGAAATTATGAATCAAATAATTTGAAGCGACGCGTGACCCGAGAGCTGGTCAGTATCTGGCACAGCGCATCAGCATTGCCATACAGCGGGGTAATGCAGCCAGCGTTTTGGGGACGCTTCCGACTGGTATTGATATGGATCAGTTGAGCTACCTGTAGATTGTTTGCAACAGTCTGCAGTTAGCTAAATTGTTTCAGTTGTAAATACTAGTTCTAATTTATTACTATTAATTTATTGTAATTTTCTTTATGAAAAAAGTTTCCTCAAATAATACTCGTTCTAATTTATTTATATAATTTGGTTGTAATTTTCTTTGCAACAAAATAAAGATAGGTATGTTAGCGATTCGTATAGTGCATAATAAGCATTTCATCCAATAAACGGTTTGTCAAGAATCCATAAGCAGTTCGTCATTTTCCATCGGAAAACTCCGTTCATTTAAAACCTTACAAAACATTTTAGCAGCAGAAATGATAGGGCCTAATGAGTTTTTAGAAGTCGTTACAAATTATTTGAGTCGACACGCAATTTTTTCATTAGCAAACTCGGGTTATTTTTCACGGAATGTTGAGATTTTTTACGCAGAAATTGATTGTTTTTATCATGGCTTACTTTTGTGGTCATGAAGAGTAAACCCATAATTGTAAGCGTGATAAAATAATAATCTTCAAATACATATACATACAGGGTGCCACGGAAAGAGTGTTGCCGAAAGTCAACTTATCAAATATGAAAGTGCTTTATTTCCTTTAGACCTTACACGACTCTTGGATACAAAGATTCAAATTACATAAATAAAATTAGGAAATAAAGTGATCACTTTGATTTTTTGTTCACTTTAATCTTTTTACGGTAAATTATAGAAGCGAACAAGAAACCTTTACTTTCTAGGGCAATAGTTTTCGAGCTGGAGCAAAACTCGTCCCAAGCGTTTTTATCCTCTAGATAATCTTTTATTTCGTGTACTTGTGAATAACGACTTTTTGAATTGCGAATATTTTTTAATTTATTTGCAAAAGGCAACTAAAGTAATTTTTCCTTTCATGTTCTTTTACGCGCACTTTTGCATTATTTAACATTACAAAATATTTCACAATTGTGTTTTTGCTTGTTTTTTCAGCAAAACTAGTGTTTTTTGTGAAAAAACAAGCAAAAAAACAATTTATTGCAAAAAATGATGTTAATAACTTTAAACATACGAGATATCTTTGCATTTACCCTAAACTAGATACCAAACAATCAGCCAAAGGTATAATATAAAACATATCTCCCGCTGAAATTCTTGAAACGAAATGTACTGAAATTATAAATTAATAAGTATAATTAAAAAGTTTTCACATTAATGAAATTGCATAGTGTCGCTCCCGTAGAGCGCCCCTGGAGTGACAAAGATGTAGTATAAAATTAACAGTATGTAGGTAAGCTATTTTTATGTAGCGTAATGAGTGCTACTTTATACTCAAGGAAAACAGAACCCTGGGTCTACTTTGAAAAACGAACGAAGTTGACGGATGATGTCGATCGGACGAAACGAACAACCTTACCTCACAACTCGGTGACGCGCCCGAAACAACTTGGGGGACCCAAATTGCTTCGGGCGCGTCACCAACTTACCTTTCGTTTCGGATCTCTAAGAAACGAATACATGTGTGAAATAAAACGACAATCGTTGTCATAGTAAGGTCATAGGAAAGAACCGATCGGCCGTCCTTCGTTTTGTGCGATCCGACGTCAACCGTCAACTTCGTTCGTTTTTCAAAGTAGACCTAGGGTTCTGTTTTCCTTGGTATAAAGTAGCATTCATTACGCTTCATAAAAATGGCTTACATACTGTTCATTTTATACTACATCTTTGTCACTTCGTGAAAAGAAACCTTATTATCTTTATAGGTTGATCAAATATACAAAAAAAATGTTTGTAAATTTATTACGAGTGAATTTGAATTTGTTTGTTTTTACGAATTTAAATAATATCCCATAAAATTATGAACCCAACGGGACTTGAGCCCGCAACCGTCCACTCAGTACAGGAACACGCTATGTTCTAGTAGTAGTGTAGGTATGCGCCACAAGTTGTAGTATTTTTTATAGTCAGTAGACCATCGTTAGACCGCAAGTTGTTTGTTTTTGTTGTCACTGAAGTTGCGCTACTGAATTAATCCATTACACTGCTACTGAGTAATAATTCCAAACGTCGCGTTGTATGCTGCGTACATTAATAATAGCTGGCTATAATATTGTGTAATTCATTTTGGGACAATTTCATCAGTTATGCTACAATTTCATAATTTGCAGATTAGATTGAAGTGATTAGAATTCGACTCTGATTAGTTTAGATTACTAATGTTTCTGTACCATATTTACTTTATGTAGAAAAACATTGTTTGCTTGCAATCACGTGTTAGAGATATTGATTGGGAACAATTCCTTTTGGGAGGACTTAAAGCTAGATTAATGCTAGGACAATTTACTTAAAGCAGTGAATATATAAAAATACTAAAGTAAAGCATGGACAGTCCTCGCCCTCCACCTGACCGAGTTTCCTCACCCCGGCGGCCCTTAGGCGAGTTAGCATTCCAAAGGTACAGAGTGCACGGCACACGCAGAAGACGCAGGCATGGTTAATGATTTTGACAGACGAAACTGATGGTGATTAAATTCATAGTTTAGATTTTTGATGTTTTATTTGTTTGATCATGGACTTCTTTTGTTTTGAGGTTTAATTTCACCTTAGTGAGAAGAAAATAAAAAATAGAAATGACTGAGTTATTTTGCAACTGTTTCACCAATATTCATGAAGTGACTCTAGCCAGACGTCACACACACAGTTGCACGTGTAACGCAACACAGTTGCACATGTATGTGCCGAGACGCGACTTTGTATGGAGAAATGGTCGAGTATCCGGAGTGTGCTTAAAAGGAAAAGAAAAAAAATATTTTGTAAGAAATGCTAGAATGTGACTGTCATTCGAAATTTAAAGTCATCATTCACACCGAATCTCAAAAAAGACTGTAGCAATAAGCAAAAGACGGTTACAGCTAGAACCCGATTAAACTATCTCCGTTATAGACTGTTACCCAAATGGAGTCTACAACAAAAGTCAGCGGACCACTGACCCGTTGACAATATTTTGTCAACTGGTCAGTGGTTTGCCGACTTTAACACTCTCGGCTGTCTACACTATTCATACCGGGTAAAACGGGGTGAATAGAGAACTAAACGTGAATAGAAATAGATGAAATACTGGAGCAAAACATCCTTTTGCAGAGGTCAGATCGACTGACACAGAAGGTCACGGACTAAGAATACTTCCACTGCTACCAGCCAGGTAATGTCTTCAGTATTTCGTCCATTTCTATTCATCCTGGTGTCTCTATTCACCCCGTTTTACGGTATAGTGAATTGTACACCGACCCGCCGGGCTGTGTCGCCAACTTTGGTGCTTAGACTCATCGATTTGGAATCGTATAGCCCGGCCATACGCCAGTGTCTTGCCTGCGTAATCCAACTGCTCAGTCCAACGGCCCGGTCCAATCTTCAGCATGTCAACGATTACACAAGCCGCGCTTCTGGCGTGTGGTAAAAGTTATCTATTGGCATTACGGCTCAAACGTTGGCAGTTGAAACGTACGTGTTCACAGGCGGGCATCGGACAATCCGCTGACAAGTGCGTCCACTGATCGGCAATCCAAATGGTGTCATTCACATTACACGGAAAAGTTGCCTTCAAGAATCCGCGCCGGCATTGCCGACAGTCCGCTCCGTGCGGTACGGATTTTTTATGTCCATCCATTGCTGGGGCTAGTGCAGATTGTCCGATGCCGGCCTGTGAACGCGCACACGAACGTTTCAACTGGCTAACGTTTGAGCCGTAATGTCGTGCCTTATCACACCGTAACCGCCCTCTTGGTTTGTGCAGGCATGCTCGCAGGCAAGACGGAGCGTGTGGCCGGGCTATTAGATCCTATAAAACGTCAGATTCTCGTCGCAAACGAATATTTGAATGTAGCTTAAGTATACAGTTGTGGCTCATTACCTTCAACGAAACTCAAGTAAGTAACCATTTTGACAGTTTAAATGCTTTTCTGTTGTAATAAATCACTTTTGTGGAGCTTTTGTGACATCACTATGTTTGCATTTAAGTTACCCGTTTGGATGCTTCTATGATAAAGTTTTGGTGCTGTTCCGAAACTTCATCGAACTTACAAAGTTGTTGTTTTGACTCTGCTTTGCTTCTATGTCAAAGAAAGTTTCGATGACACTTCTGTTTAGATATATAGTTGCATATATCGATTATTTGCGATCTCACGATTAAACCCATGGTTAATAACGGAAAATTGAAATGCTATTGGATGAACGTGAAAGGTAAATAGAACAAGTATTTAACACGTTATTGGGTGAACATTAAAGCTAAAATAGAACAAATATTTTACTTGAAAGCTAAAATAGAACAGGCATTTAACTTTTTCAGTCAACTGACTCAACTAACCCTACAGTTATTCAATACAGATGTATTCGTGAGTCACCTCACCTAACCTCAACAGCCTACATTAGTCCATAGCTGGACGCAGCCTCACCCTGATAAGCGCGGGTGGTGCAAATTCTAAGCCGGCTTATGGTTTATGGCTTAAGATTACCTACATACTTACCAATGAACACTGAAAATAGTATGAGGAATGATCATGGATGTTAGTAAAATTCTGTATCTAGCTATGGTACGTTCTCCCAGTGCAAACTCCACAAACGGCCTGTGTTGTGTTACAACTAAACGCAAGGACACGCTATTTCAAATCTTTTGCAATAAACATACCTAGTGAACAACAAAGTTGGAAAGACGTACCTAGACAGAAGTGCAACTGAGACAACAATACGCACGCGGAAACACGAACGCCGGCGCCGATCCGACTATGGCGAGATGAGGGTGTGTGAGCCTAATCGCACTCAATTTGAACCATCCACTTTCGAGAAGTTAGAACCCAATCTCCCGAAATTCACTTAGATCGATGTGTCACTGAAGTGTTGTAACTTAAGGCTGCACGAGTCGTCCAGTCCAACTCATCAGTGGGCACGGCTTAAATGTATGCCATCTCATCTGACATAATAGATGAAAGGCAAATAAATTTATTCGTAAAGCGGCCGCATAAAAAAATGCGAAAAGACTTTTAGCACAAGGGTTATTATAGAAAAACTATTGAGAGTATCATTTCAAAATAAATTTATTTCAACTTTTGAATAACTAAACTATATCTGTACGGGCTTTGTTTTAGAGTTTTCTTTCTACGTATGTTATTTATTTTCGCCCAAAGTTGGCTAAAATCAGTGTTGAAATACGAAAGTTCAGAAGCGTGTATTTTTTTAATTAATTCTCTTTTTACGGTTTCGGGTGATCGGTTTCGGGTGACCGGTTTCAGGTGATCGGAGATAAATTGATAGTATCCTTAGTTTTGGATGGTCAACATCAAACAGCGTTGTAGTTACCCTTCCACGTTGGTATGGAAAGATGAGCGACTCGTTCAGCCTTAAGGGTTGTTTTGAAGGGTGTGAAAGGAAACAAGCTTATTTGTTCATGATTGTATATTGACTGGATAGAGTAAACTAAAAGTGGTATGGCTGCACAATGACATAGATTAGATAGAACTATCTACTACTCGTAATGCTAGCCTCCGTTACAGTATCTATATAATATATATATATACTTCATCACGAAACTTCATCATTTTCGTCCGTCCAAAACCCAGCAAAATCGTGTTTTCCATAAAATTACTAAGAAAATGAAAACAAAAGACGACCTCGGCCAGCAAAAATGCAAAGTGCTAGCGGAGAAAAACTCCTTCCTATGTAATTTAGCAAGCTGACGTTCCAGCATCAAATGTAACAGCTGGTTGAGTCTCATTGATATCAAAACGGAACCTAAAAGTTTTTTATTTTTAATAAGTATTATAGTATACATAATTATCTTTATTATATCTTTAGATTGTTTGCAACAGTCTGCAGTTAGCTCAATTATTTCAAATCTAAATACTATTTCTAATTTATTTCCATCCGACGACCTCCGTGGCGCAGCGGGCAAAGGTCCGCCGGCGACGCAGCAGGTTGCGGGTTCGATTCCCGCCTCAGAACAAATTTGTGTGCGATCTGCAGAAATTTGTTACGTTGGTCTGGGTGTTTTCGTGTGGTTTGGGTGTTATATATCTATGAAGTGTATTGTATTAAGTACCTATATCAGTTATCTAGTACCCATAACACAAGCTCTGCTTAACTTGGGGCTAGATAATGCTGTGTGAATTGTCCAGCATTATTTATTTATTTATTACTTTTATTAATTTTTTTTCTGGCCGAAGCGACGCGTGGCCCGAGAGCTGGTCAGTATCTGACACAGCGCATCAGCATTGCCATACAGCGGGGCAATGCAGCCAGCGTCTTGGGGACGCTTCCGACTGGTATTGATATGGATCAGTTGAGCTACCTGTAGATTGTTTGCAACAGTCTGCAGTTACCTCAATTTTTTCAATTATAAATACTAGTTCTAATTTGTTTCTTTTATTTGATTGTAATTTTCTTTGTGAATAAAGGCTTCTGACATTATCTTTATTGACAAAGAAAATTACAATCACAATTATTAAGTACCAAAAGTCGCATCCTGGAAATAGTTTAATCGAAAAGTTTTTCTTGTGTATTAGTAGGGTTTAATGTTAGTATAGATAATTATAAAGTACGCGTGGAAAACTTCGAAAGCGACCGAATCATCAAAATCGGATAACAATTAGAGAAGATATCGAGTCAAAATCGCATAAAAATAACCAAAACTGACCAAACAACCGCACTCCTTTAGTAAAATCGTTTGAAAACTGGCAAAAATCCGCTACTGATGTCCTCCGTTATCACACTTCTAGTTAGAAATGGCTTATTTATCTACCTCCGTAGTAAAAAGTGTCATAAGCTTTCCCTTCCCACAGAAGATCTTTTACCCAGCAGTGATTTAATCCGATAAAGCCAATGACCCATGAAAGAAACCAGCTGTTTTATCTCCCTGTGGCTCTGGTGAACGTTCACTGTCACCCCTGTAAGTATTCAGTAGCTCACCTTCGCGGTGAAATTGCGGGAGAACTGAATATGAAATCACCCATTATTTATTACCCGCGCTGTTTATAAAAATTGTAATATTTGGTGAGGTGACACTTCAATATTCGGTTAAGGTGTAAGAGTTGTATTCTAGAACGAAAAATGGAAAGAAAGCAAAATGTCCTCGTATGTTCAGTTCAGTTCAGTTATTTATTGATAAGAATTTTTCTTACATGTCAAAGTAACTAAGCTAGGTACAAAATAATGTAAAAACTACGTACAAATAATTGTCTTTGGTAATCTTACCAAGAGTATTTAAATATATTATACTAGTATATGCCCGCGGCTTCGCACGCATTGTTTCTATGGAAACGTTTAAAGGTGATTGCTATCCCATGGGAACTGATTTATGGGATAAAAAGTATAGTAAGCCTATGTTTGATTCCAGGATTAGAATGACCTGTATGCAACATTTCAGCCCGATCCATTCAGTAGTTTTGGCGTGAAGACGTAAAAAACATCCATCCATCTATCCATCCATCCAAACTTTCGCAATATAATATTAGTGTGATTATAATTGTGGATCTACGACATCGGCGTCAACAAATTTATCAACGAAGAACTATTCTAAAATGTAGTTTGCCCTGTCCACTAGGATTCTCCTTAGTTTTTTCGTAAATATTGCAGTCGACGCGGCACTAGTTATATATATAGAGTCCGGCAGATTATTGTAGATTTTCACTCTTATACCTAGTCAATTTTGTGTTTTGTGTTTTGTTTGGTGGTGTTACGGGGCGTTACTATTCACAGCGAACATGATACGTTACACCGTGCGGTAAAACCCGTCTCGTTGCTCGTTGCAAGGGCTCCTTCTCATCTCGCAACCTTCCCATCTCGCAACCATTTTTATAATGAGCCTTTTCCCGTTCTGACTGTACGAACGCTCGACGTGTAATACGATTAGTTTGTAATAATGAATGATAGCTTAGACTTTAGAATTCAACTAGAATGTCTAGAAGTTATACTTATACTCATTTATTTATTAAAAATATTACACGTCACAAATAATAATGTCATAATCATACAATTGTATTAAAAAACTAGCTGCATTCTTACTACCCGTTGTCCTATTACCCGTTTTCCCGTAGGAATGAAGCATTTTCCCGCGGTAAAAAGTAGGTACCCTATGTTCATCAGGAATAGTGTGGGCTTCTAATGTTAAAATAATTTTTCAAATCGGTCCAGTTGTTTATGAGCCTATTCAATATAAACAAACAAACAAACAATCAAATCTTTCCTCTTTATAATATTATATTAGTAAAGATTAAATTAGTTCATTAAAATTGCATTATCGTTTTCCTAATTAAGGCATTGACAGTTACATACTGTCAAACTTCGTTCAGAATCATCGTTTCATAATTTATTTATGATCATTTACTGTAACTTGCATAGGTACTTTTTTACATCTCTGATATTGATTTAAGTAGAAAGGTTTTAGTCGACATTATTTGCATCAACAGATCAAGCCGTGTTTTCTTTATGTTGTGTTTTCACATTAAATTAATAATGCAGCCTCTAACTAAACTTTTTTTCTAAATTGCCCCTACGAAATCCTACAAAAGGAGAGCTAATTAAGTGGCCAGACCACTCAAGTATCAAATTGGAATCTGGTATTACCTTTAATTTTATTAAAACTTAGCTCGTAAACGTAGGATATTATGATACTACTATACTGCCAAAGTTTCACGTTAAACGGAGAAAAAATTAGACTTTATGAGACCTGTTGTAATTGTCTTTTATTTACAACAATCTCTGCAAAAATCTCTTGTTTTTAATATTACTGTCATAAAGATAATCTTCCTGCCGAGTTTTATAACTGTAAAGTTTAATTAGAACCCCTTTTTGCTGACACGAAACAGGCCCGTCGTAAACTTGGGGAACATAATAAAATTAATTTCGGACTCACTGAAATTATAGCAAAATTTTTAATTGGGTTAGAAGGGTATCGGCGTTGAAACAATGCAAGTAATAATAATAGGCGAAAATAAAAAAAGACATAATTTTTACCCACCTACTATTTAATTACTTTGAATAAAATTTTATAGAGCAGAGCGGAACAGTACCAGCGGTAAAAAAGTTTGTTTTGCTACAAATGTCAAAATATCATGTTGAAACTTTAATGCTGACCAGCGTAGGTTATGGATATAAATAATGTTACTTCCGAAAGATAGATAAACACACAATTTCACTAGCAAAATCGATGTAGAATGTTTGTTAACAAACCGCCCATACTTAACCTAAAATTCACTTTGTTGTCGCGTCTTTTATACGCAATTTACAGTACTTGCCGATTCGACATCCATCCTTCAAAAAAAATTGCTTACTCTTTTAATTTCAGATATTATTATATCTGAAATTCAACGCCGCCGTCGAATGAGTTTTAGGTATTTGTATGGTGGTTTGTTAACAAACATTCTACATCGAGTTAGGCTAGTATATAGGTAAACTGAACAGCACTACCAGCAATACTAGCAAAACTTAACCCTTTTACAAATATTTACTTTGCTGGTAGGAACAAAAAAAAAGCAAATGCTCTCTGAATTTTTCCAATTTATGCTTTAAAACCATCAAAATAAGTGCTTTTATAGGTCCCCGTCACGTCAATCCACTCTAAAACAGATTAAAGCCATGTCATGAAAGTTAATGGTACATGCCGGCACAAACCCATAAACCCAAACGACAATACCCAGTCACTTCCGGTAACGATGGCTTATACCGCCACCAGCGGTAGTATGTGACTTTACTTGCGTGGTACCTTTGGTAAAGTCTTTGAGAGAAAAAGAGAGTGAGAAATAATTTATTTTACCCAAAACAAAACACATCAGGCACACACGACTCTACGTACAAGTACATATTCTAGGCAGAAGAAAACAACACAGATAATCCAGGTGATCGGAATGCTGGCTTCTATTTCGGTCAACGAATTAGCATTGCCATTCAACGTGACAATGCTGCCAGCATTCTGGGCACTCTGCCTTCTGGTGACGGCTTAGTAAGTTAATTTCAACTCGCTTCCTTCACGTTCTTGAGAACAGGGGGTCGACAGATGAACAGACAGACAGACAGACGGACAACAAAGTGATCCTATAAAGGTTCCTTCTTTCCTTTTGAGGTATATTTTGACATTATTTTTACCTAACGTATTTAATACCTTGCATTTATTTTAACAAAACTTCAAGTAATAGAGAGAAATATCAAGTAGTGACCAACCCACTAGCCACTCAAGCCTTCCTGAAATAACAAGCAGAATAGCAAATGCAGCAGTTCCCAAAATACCGGTACTTATCGATTTCTCTACGTATTCCGCAAGAAGCCGCAAAGCTGCGGCTCTTCGCGTATTTGCACGTCTTTGGAACTTGGCTATGCTACATGGAAATGCATTTGCTGAACATGTATGATGTTAAATCTCTAGATGTAGTGCTCTAGATGTTCCTATGTAGGTAGTAACTTTGGTCGCTTCTAGTCCTTTGTGATACATCGTCGGAAACATTTTCAGTTGTCACTAGGTTAGTTTGTGGTTAAACCCAGGTCTATTCACGATTTAGAAACTACCCTAGATAGATATCCAGACTGATTTTTTGAGAAGGGCGGTGATGGCCAAGTCCGAAACCACGAGAGTTAGAGAAAAGTCGTGAAAGGCGTCATGCCCTCGATTTATAACAAAACAATAACTGCATATTTAGTTTTTTTAAAACCTTTTACTTTTGACGGAAAAAGACACGAAAGATTTGTCAAAAAAAGACACCCTGTATTATTGAACCAATGGATTTTGTTGCTGATAAGGATCAATCTTTGCAAAGCAATGTTTTACTAAAAATGAAAGGAAAAAACAAATTTTTCAAATTATACTTCTAATACCTACTTATCTTAATTACCTAACCACGGGAGTGAGTTTCGGACTTGGCCATCACCGCCCTTCTCAAAAAACCAGCCTGTATAGAACTGCAAGTTCTTCACTTCATTGCAAGTATCTATTCCACTTTCCAAAGCATAACAGCTTGCTTCGATTTCGTTCATTTGGACTTGCGAACGGATCTGGCTGAAATTTTGCATTAATGTAGGCTGAGGCCTGCATTAACGTACAGGTTTGTTCCCAAAAGACCGCGCGTAAAGCTGCGGGCAGAAGCTATTATTCAACTAGAGTTCAATATTTGAGTAAGTACTAGAAAAGTCAGAAAACGCAAAAAACTTTTCCCGTACATTTTGTTCGGAGTTCAAAATAATATTTTTTTTTTTACTTAATAAAACTTTTTGTAACCGTAGTACTGGTTAGATGCAAAAATACTTGGTTGAATATAAAATTGTAGTTGCCCTATTTATAGATTTTGCTATCGAGAGGTATTTTTTCTGTTATCTTAGATGTTATTCAACCTAATGGGTTAGCATTATAATTTTGTTTAACAAACATTACGAGGGCTCGTGTATGGCTTCGGGCAAAACATGAAAAGGAATATTATTTACCCTTTATTTCAGCTTTTACAGCAAAACATTTTATTAGGTTAGTCTCAAATATTTCAGGGAAAACGTGGGAAGCTAAGCAGCCATATTTGAACCCGTACCTTTATAATTGTTGAGAAGCATTACAGTGATTCGTTATCATAAATAAATAAATAAATAAATCATGTTCGCAGCAACAGTTAAAATAAATTAGACAAGTTATCACTCCAACAAATTAAGCACATGTAAGAGAGGCAAGGCGGTTTAAAGATCCGCGCGTTTCTAATTGACTAGAGCGGTTCTCAAACTTTTTTTAGCGACGAAACCCTTTTGGACATCGAAATATTTGACGGGGCCTCTAAATAAATTAATTACCTAAACAAAATTTAGCGATGATTGGAAAATGTGTGAGACAAAAGGAAGAAGACGATTTAAAAACGGTGAGCGGAGCGAGCTTCGAAAATTTTTAAGAATTAGCATCGATCGGGAAATTTGTGAAAGAAATGCCATACGCCAGACAGAAAAGATTTTATGGCGCCCCTCCAGCTTCTTCCGCATTGAATCGGTTAAATTATGGATAGGGGAGCCCAGAAGCGTGGATTTTAGGGCATCAAGTGACTACTTGATGCCCTAAGCAATCCACGCATTTTTAATCCGGCACTGTGACGAAGTGGAGAAGGACCTTCGGTCACTTCAAGACTCTACACTGGACTGGACAACATGGTTGTCCAATCCACACCTGTTTGAAAAGTTTTATCCCTAAGATACCATACCTTGTATAAATAAAATTAAATTTAGATTAGACTGATACCTTCGCGAATTTGTCGTTACAATTGTCGACTAATCGACCGCTTAATGGCTGCTTAATTACATTTTGTAACTGAATTAACGGATTCAAGCGATACTCGACCCTATTTGCTCTTGGGTTTAACGGATCACAATAATTGGCTGGATCAGGGAACGGGAATGAATCAGAAGTAATGAAAACTGAACCTTGTAGACAAAGATTGCGTAGAATACTCATCGATTTTTGCGCGACTACAATCTTAGAATCTAGATATCTAGTAGGTTTATATATAAACATAAACATGGTTAGGTGGGCAACTTTAACCATAACTTAAACGGGGTAAAAAAAGGTACACGATACCCGATAAAATAATTAATTATAACTTAAACGAGCTAAATGAAGGTCATTAAGTCTTGAGTATTCATGAATTTTGGTCATCGGCAACGTAGACTTGTTGAAATATACATACGAAATATAATTATTGTGTTCCATTGAATTTCTTGAAATAATAACGTAAGGCGTGCCTCTCGTTTATGTTAAATTGTATATTAATACGTTTGTTGTGTCCTAGGCCCGTAGTCTTAAAAACGAAATCAAAGTTTCTGATTTGTTTTCGCGAAAACGCAAATCTTATGCAAGTAACATAAGAGTTGGTTTTGCACGAAAGCGGAAAAAAAACTTCACATTTTCTTTTCCGAGTAGGCCCCCTGAAATATTTATGAAGCTTCGGCCAAACGAAAAAACTCAAGGAATAAGGAAGTGACCCAAACCTTGAAACGTATTTTCAATATCCGACAGTATTAATATATCCTGTCTTATTCAAGGAATTTCTTTCAACGGCCATGAAAAAGCAGTAATAACACAATAGAGCTTCATGGTACACTTCCGAGCTGTGATATAGTACGATGGACGTAACTGTGAAATCTTAGCGCCGAGATGTCCAGACGATTATTGCGAACAAACACCGCTGGGCGAAGTTGGATGAGACACAGAACCGTATCATATACAGGGTTATTGGTAATTTACTGACTACTGTAAACTGCAGGTTCTGCCCATCACCACGAACACGTTAGTGAAGACGCAAGGTCTTAATTCTTAATTTTTTTGTAAATCGTCTCACATACAAAATAATGTCCGAAACCTAATTAATTATTAAGTACCAATTTTAATTTCTATTATCATCATTGGCATATTTTACATCTACGCAAGATGATTTAAGCGGCTTTAGCCTGGCTGGAAGACAGCCGAACACACACACACCCACTGACACTTCAGGGCAGAGCCGTTTTTAGTTTTAGTTTCAAGGAAAACTTCTAAAATTAACGATTTTTGAATGGAGGGAGTACATACTAATATCATTCCCTTTCAACTAATTTTAAGAATTGAGACCTGGCGTCTTCACGGACGTGTTCATGATGATGGGCAGAACCTGCAGTTCACATAGTGTCAGTGAATTACCAATAACCCTGTATATATCACGAGAATTTCTCTAGACAAATAGGTAAGTATCTATTATTATTGTACGCATTGTGCTTTTCCTCAGTGGCGCAGCGGGCGAGAGTCCGCCTGCGACGCAAGAGGTTGCAGGTTCGATTCCCGCCTCGGAAAAAAATTGTGTACGATCTGCAGAAATTTGTTCCGTAGGTTTGGGTGTTTTCTATGTATATAAAAAAAAACTATCTATGTATATAATGTATTAAATATATCAGTTATCTAGTACCCATAACACAAGCTTTGAATAGCTTACTTTGGGGCTAGATGGTGCTGTGTGGATTGTCCAGCATTATTTTCCAACCCAGCAGAAGTCAGGATGCTGATGATGATAATGATGAACAGCGGAACGCTAACACTTTCATAGTCCATGACGCATATAGAGCAGCAGTGCGCTCCTGGGCAGTGAATTCGTTAAATATTCCCTTAACTTTTCTTTGATAATGTTGTGCTAATTGTATAAATGATTCAGACGTGAAAGTACCTAGGTTTTACAAGGGTTTTTTTTTCAACCATTACTGTCCCACTGCTGGGCAAAATCCTTTCTTTTCTTCTTCCACTCCTCGCGATTTAACGCTGTCACAGGCCATGATGGATGGTGTGCGTCAAGCTCGTCTCGCCATCTCATCCTGGGACTTCCACGTCGCTTCCTAGCGTTGGGTGGGCTCCACTTTATACTGGTCTTTGCCCACAAGTCACTGGAGGAAAATCCTTTTACATTCAAAAAGACACCATCTTATATCCCAGTTGGTCAGATTGCATTCTTTGTATTAGGAATTTTGTGAACACCAAAAACCTCCCACAATTCTCACCGTCTACGTATCAACCAAGGCGTATCCGCCTTGGCCAATATCCACCCATTTTAACCAAAAAAAATTCAAAATATTTTTTTAGCTACAATAGCGCTAACTTATCTTTTTAAACGAAATAGTTTCCGTTTATTATTTAGAGACTATCAATTTGCTCGAAAGTGTACGTTAACAAAGGCGTCGCACAACGCCATGACCCTGACCGACGATATGGTATGCATGCGAAGAAACTGAATAATAACCATGTGGAGTAATAAAAACTTTATTAGAGTGACCTATTTTAATCCTCATTCAATGCTTTTTAAACTCAGTTCAAGGTTATGCTAAAAAGCTCTAACTGAGAAATAGCAACCTTTTGGTACAGTCGTTGAAATAGTAGTTTGTTATTAGATTTGACAGCTTTTACAATGTTTTTGTTATTATAGTTCGTAAGCCCTCACACTCTGGGTAATTTCTAAGAAATCAAATAATATCGCAAAAATTTTCGACTTCGACGCGACTTGAACCTTACTTAACTAACAGCGCTAGAGTCCGTAGGAAATCCCAAAGATTTTCGACTCCTACGTCACTTGACCTCGTGGTGTAGTTGGTTAGCACATTCCCGTACTGAGGGAAGGATGCAGGTTCAAGTCCCGTCGAAGTCGAAATTTTGTGCGATATTATTTGATTTCTTGGCTTTTACAAGCACAAGAAAGTTAATGTAGAACTAGTACAGTAGTCCAGTCAATGAATGCTCAAAATAGTCAAAGCAGTAAATTTAACTTCAGAACTTTGTTTGGACTAGTGAAGAGACGTACTAAAAGTACCTTCTCCTGTGAGGTGAGAGTCTGTTTTTAAGTATTTTTCTTAAATCTCGTCTCGTAAACGAAAGGTTTAAGTGTGAGTTTGAAAAATGACGAAAGACGAATGAAACACTGAATTTAAAAGCTCTCAAAATCATTTTACTTTTCAGTTTTGGTCCGATGATGCCAGGTACCATAAAAAATGCAATCAATATTTATTTGACTACAAAATATAAATCATTTTGTTTACAAAAAAACGTCAAGTGCGAGTCAAAATAATATTTTTTTGAAAATCAAAAATATCAAAAATATTTTTTTTGTGAATAAACTACAAATTTACGGTTCTGGATTTCCCCCTTTATTTGTGGTATAAGACCTTGCTTCTTACAAAATTTTATGATTCTAGGTCAACTAGAAGTTCCCTTAAGGTTTTAGAATCAAAAGTTTTCTTTTTGGTGAATTAACTACATATTTACTGTTTTCAGATTTTTTACCTGTGCTTTAAGACCTTGCTGCCTCCAGATTTCATGATTCTAGGTCCACGGGAGGTACCCTATAGGTTTTGTGTGCATGTGATTCCCTTGGAAATTTTAAAATATTCGGACCCGGCTATAACTTTTGAGTGCGTTGACTTATAACTTTTATTTATATTGCGGCTTCAAGAAGTTACAGATTTGAGTATTTGATGTTCATTTCAACTCGATACGTCCACGCGTTCCTGAGGAAAGAGTGATCCTATAAGGGTTCCTTTTTTCCTTTTGAGGTACGGAACCCTAAAAATACCTAGGGTTCTTGAACCGAGTATATAATATAGCTTTCATGTGCCATGATGACTATAGTGGCTAGCTAAACATGTTAACGAACCGATTATGAAAGTCGCCCGAGGAGTTATGCAGAAACCCTCAACGCGAAGTTTTGAAAGTTAGTCTCGCTTGTTAAAGACAATAAAATTCAGGCGACATTCAGTGGTAAAGTAAAATACAAGTTTCAAATGAATTCATTCAAATTCATCGCCTATAAAGACGTTTTACGATTGTTTTCGGGTTTCAATGTAAAAGATGAACTTGTTTCAACGTAATTTATGCTTGACTTTCAAAGTTTCATGATACTCAATTTACTCTGCAAGCTTTTTGTTTCGCACTTTATTTTTGAAGCAATTTTATTTTATTTATGTTCGTTACCATCTTCAGGTATACTCATGACAGTATGACAAAAAAAATTACGTATTCGATACGTTACCTATCAATTTGGTTTTTTTTAAACAAATAAGCTACACAGGTCTTCGGAAGAATGAAAAATGGTAGTTTTGAGAAATTATATTTAATCTATTAAATATTTACGAGATCACTGTGTTATGAAGTAAGTACTTTTATAAGGTGACGTAATTGTTGTTGATAATGGTTTTAAAATAAGAAATGAAAGAAATTACTTGAAATAAAACAAATACAGTACAAAAGAAACGTTTTATTCATAGTTTCACTAACAGTGCATTCACAGTTAAAGTTTTTTTGTAAAAACCACCCCAAAAATAATACATCGTACTTATATGATAAAATTATAGATAGCGTGAAATATAAATCTATATAGCTCTCAACATAAATATCCAGGCTATTCTGAAATCTTATACACAAAATGGAATCAAGTTTCAAACAATTATAATAATGAATTTTTAAAGTGTGTTGTAAAAGTTCCTTTTAAAGGTATTAAAAGGTTCTGATATAACAGCGTATAAGGACTGTGTTAAATTTTTCGAACAAAGGTTAGTTTAATTTAAAAATGTATAGAAACCTAAATAAGATGTATTCTAAAAAAATATAAATATTGACATGGCTAATCGCGTTAAAGAATATTCAACTTATTTAAGTGAGTTTAGATAAATTTTCAGAATAACCCTCTTTCCCCAAAATTTACGTTACAAGACTAGAAAGGTCAGTGATTATTCTAACATCTAAGTAGAAGGCCGTGGACTTAGGCAAGTTATGTACTACGCATTATACATATAATATTTTATTAAATACAGAATTATCGTGTACGCCACCTTAGCAAAACATGAAATGACCTACGCTTCTAAGATTTTATCTAAAGTTAGATATACTAAATGAGAATATATTTACTTAAGATTTAAATTTAAGGTATGTTCAAGTTTTAAGTTCTTTATGTATTTGGTCTGCCTGTTGAAAAATAGCATTTTACTATATAATTTATAGTACAATTATGTATATTAGTATCTATTCACTTGAAGAATTTAATTTTGGTATTAATAGTAATTAGTTTTAACAAGATACTAATAAATTTATTACGTTTCAAAATCATGATTATTATTTTTTTTTTTTCTATTAAAATAGTGGATAATTGTAATTCACTCTGAAAAACCAATTGAAAATCTACAAAACAAAGTTTATTTACATTGTCATCTATAATATTTATCTACAGTTATCGATATTAAAGAAATACAATTAATATTAAACTTTTCTAACAACTAGTGACTAGATGAAAATGCAAACACTTACTCTAAGCGATATGTGCCCTATCAAGCTTAGCAATATGAACCTTACACTATAAAACATTAATACTAAATTTGCTAAATCACAACGCTGCTAATTTCAAAAAAGCATTAAGATAAAACTAATGTAGATTATAAAAGCAAAGTCACAAATTTATACAGAGAAAATCTGTAAAAAGATAAGAATAATTAAGAACAGAAACAGCCTAAAGTAGTAACTACATTCTTTTAAAAATTCTAAATAAAAGTTAACTTTAAACATTATTGACCAAATGAGCTTCGAAAATGCATATTAAAACACCATCTATACTTAAATTTATAATTATAAAGTTATGAAGTGTTGCAGTTAGCACATTATCTACTTTAGAACATACGCTTTTTGTCAGTTTTTGGTAAATAGTCCTATTTACAAGGCTTAGACCTAAGATACGATATTATTCTAATGAAGCTGTAGTGATTGGTTGCCAAAAATAACTATTTATTATAATACATTGCTCATGAACATAACACTAAAATATTTATAACAGAACCATACAAGAACATTTATTTTCATTAAACGAAATTAGCTACACTACACTTGGCATAAACTTTTAAACTTTTAGAATATAAACGTTTTTTGATAATTTTAGCAGAAATGTATACTTAAATAATTAATAAAGATATAAATTATCTATAATATCTCTATTTTTCTCTCTCAAAGTCAAAAGCTTACAAATTTCATTCTAAACAATTTCGTTAACATATTATTATATACTTACCTACCAAATGGTTTGAAACTACAAGCAAACATCTTCGTAATTATCATTATCTACATATACGCTTTATTAACTATGTAAGTCGTAGTTATCCCGGTTTTTTATGTACATTTCCTTACATAATATAATGATAGTAAAGCTTTACATAGATGACTATTTAGTTATTAGTCACATCTATAAAAATTCGATAGTATTAACTTTATTAGATCTATAAGATTAATGAACTTTGGTATCATTATTTGCATTGCCTTATAGAGATTCAAGAAAATGTACATTATAATTTATACAAGCTATATATATTCTACATCTATTTACATATTATTTAAATTATGCCACAGTAAATAAACAACCACAGCTATTGCAGGTATAAATATGAATAAGAATAATTATTATATTGTAATATCCATTGATTAATTTCAAATCGACCGTGCTTAAACTAATCCAAGCCAAATACATGTATATAGTAGAGAAAAGTGGGATCCGGCTTACAATCATAAACATTTAAATAGGTACTTAATAACTTCATAACTAAGTAGGTTCTTCACTATCACTGGGCTTAGTTTGACCTATATCATACTCTTTTAACGCATCTTCTATATGTTTTACCTGTTGGAAGAAGTTGAAAATATTTTATTTGCTGCATAAGATAAATCAAAAGCAAGTTCAAAACTTATCAAATTATTTTGAAAATCGATGAAATAAATAAGGTTAATAAACACGTACAAATGAAAGTCACAAAGTCAAACCTTATATCAAACCAAACGGATGGAACAAGACAATAGTTCAACCAACTTTGTGAACCTATTGTGTCAAAATTACCCTTCACTAACCTCAAAGAACACAATATGGACTCTAAACAACTAGTGGTAAGTGCGAAACTCAAAATGATGATAAAGGCTTACCTGTGTAGCCCCCGGGTCGGTCCCAGGATGGGAGTACTTGTGGAGAAAATGACATGTTCCTGGGATGTCTTTGGGGAACGAATTTGGAAGACACGAGCGGTCTCGAGGCTCCATCTCAAAGCCGGGGAATTTTATTAGCCACCTGCAAAAAGTTTTTGTTACTTCGGAACGAGTTGAGGAAAGGCAAAATTGGACACAGCGTGTCGTGTGAGTGATTTGCTTTTTTCCGGTAAAAACCGTGTAGCGTTTTCCTTTGAACTTTAGTTTATTTTTCTAAAATGGGTAGAGTATGAATTTACTGTATAACTATGTAGTTTTGAAACAAAAAGGTCACAGTATATTGATTTTGATGACTTCTGTGGGTCAAAACGTTCTCCTGCACGCCTGAAGAAGGAGATAGGTGTTTGTGCGGTCCGCAGATATTTGTTCAGGGTGTTTTTAATTTTTATAATATAAAATTGTCTATTTATGTACTCTACAATTTATTAAGCTCACAACTAGTATTTACAAATCTAAGCCATCACCAGAAGGCAGGGTGCCCAGAATGCCGGCAGCATTGCCATGTTGAAGGCAATGCTAATTCGTTGACTGAAATAGAAGCCAGCATTCCGATAACCCGTGCACTCTATAAGAAGTTTGATAAGATCTTTATAAATTACGTGTATATGTAGTATAGTATAATAAGTATATCAGGTATCTAGTACCCTTAAAACAAACTCTGCTAAGATTGGGGCTAGACGATGATCTGTGAATTGTCCAGCTTTATTAATTTATTAAATTTCCTTGCTATGAAAAATAAATTATTTTCACTCTGTGGTTTGCTTTGGTGCAAATGCAGCATTTTTAACAAATCGCAATAAATGCTGCATTAACTTCTTAAAAACTAATGGAAATTACAATTTGTAGGTATTACTGTCATAGTAATAATATGTCATGATGGCTTTACCTTCTGCACACGGCTTTGTGTTCATGTGGTACTAAGTTACAATACAGCTAAGCACTCTGGGAAAATATCACACACTAAATAGTGAAAAAACTTTTATAGATATATATTATATATATTTGACTTAAGTTTCAAAATTAGGTTTCAATCCATATATCTCTTCAAAAGATGATGTTTATGTTTGCTAATGTGATCGTCTACTCTGGCTATAAAACCTTGGTCGTTGTATTTATTATCAAGTATAGTTCCACAAAGTTGAAATGCCTCAGCTTTTCTACAGCGGCTGCCTATTATTGGCTACTTTTTGTTTGAGTTCGTGATTCATTGTTTTCGCGACGGGTCGCAGAGTGCTGAAAGTTTTCAGGATTTATCTAACTTTGGAGTACGGCTGGGCTTTTGTGGGGTGTCTATCAAATTAATCTCTGTTCGGATATTCTTTCGGACATTTTGCGAAAGGTAAGTTCGTTAATAGTTTGACATTATAAGAAGGCTCAATCAAAGTGGGTATTGATTTACTGTTGTTAAAAATTTATCCTATATTCTGTCTTACAGGGACCTTTTCAATAGCCTCTTTTTCTTTTAAAATCTCTTTTTAATAGCCGTTCTAGTTTGTGTCTACCTGTGTGTGTGTTCTATATATAATTCATGTCGCCAGCAGGTACATGATATAAGTATTACACGGTTAAGGGTACGTAGATCTGGCTACATTCTAAATACCTTGAAAAGCTCACAAAAATAAATCATTTCATACATTTGCGAATATCTTACGTACTCAAAATCAACAGTTTACACAAAGTTTCCCTCCACTATTTTACTATAACCCACTAAAACCACTCGCCTACATTTACCCTGAATCTTTAAAAATGCATGTCGGGTACGCTGCAAAGAACACCCTTTCAGGGTTCTCACTAATGGATCGCAAGTACCTATCATAACTTATACTAACTTGGAATTTCGAGAAGCGATTTTTCCTCTGGCGTTGGGCTCGGAGCTTGCCTCTCGTGCCCTATATTATGATTATGAACTTTATTAAGTGTGAGTAGATATAGGCATCGATTTTACTTTTACAGTGGAGGATTTTAGTATTTTTTCTTGAGAAGATGGTTTTTATGCGTTATGAAGTTTTGATCAAGTTATAAGAGTCAATGTAACAATAGCGATTTTGTCTACTATGAGAAAAGAAAGTAATGAATAAAACTAACGTGTCCATTATACTTTAAGAGGCGGTAACTTTAGTAAGGTAACTACGACAGATATGAAATTATAACCAGGTTCAAATCAGTCGTAGTATAGGTTGGTATGTCACGAACACCAATCATACTTACATACATACTTACAACATATACATAGGTACTCACAGTGTTAAAAAAATAAAGTACCGAGGTCACTCATATTGTGGCACTTCTATGCTAATCATTGGGTATGAGCTAAGCTGGGTTTTTTAAACTTACTCATAAGTGGTAGGACTGACGTTGATCTTCAAAGGTTCAGAGCCGGACTCGAACTTGTTGGCGAGCGTGCAGTTGTGACCGAAGAGACAGTACTTCAGCATGGTCTTACCGACGACGCCGGCGAGGACTGTGCCGGTGTGGAGGCCTATGCGCATCTAGCAGAGAAATTAAAGGTTATTGGCGGTTGGAACAAAAACAAAATTAAAAATTTTAAAAGCCCCCCCGACATATTTTCGGCAAAGAACACTCGGGATAAAATTATCTATCACACAAAAAAAACTAAACGAGAATCGGTTCATCCGTTTGGGAGCTACGATTCCACAGATAGATACACGGACAGACACGTTAAACTTATAACACCCCTCTCTTTATGCATCGGGCATTAAAAATAGCCATCATCAAGTAGAAACAAAATAAAAAAAGAATTACAGTTGGTCAGTTCAGATGTACTCTAAATTAATTTGTTTAATCTATGTATATTATCATCGTGTAATTTACGATTAAGTATTATATTTTATCTCTAATGTGTTATGCAAATGTAATTGTGGTAAATAAATGGTATGTCTATTTCTATTTGTGAGTGTATCAGTCAACTATTTTCGCTTATCGAGGTATCTGATTGTTGTCGAGTTCCTTGTCTTTGTAATTGAAAAAGGCGGAAGCAAAAAAATCGTGACCTACATCTCTAATCATAGAAAATAAAATCTCATGCGCATGAAAACCAAACTGCTTGCTTGGTGCTTGCTTGGTAGCTGCTTGCTTGGTGCTTGATGTACTGCTTGCTTGGTCTTCATGTGCATGAGATTTTATTTTCTATGATCAGAGATGTATATGTCACGATTTTTTTGAGAGTACAGTATCCTAGGATCACACCTTACGCGGCCCGATTGGGCCTCTCGACGCTTGACGGCAAGGACGACATGGAAGGCCGATGAGAAGGCTTGATCGCTTCAGGGTTAGATTCTTTTTCGTTATATTCTTTCTCGTACGCCCCTTTATTTCCTCGTGCCAAGTTTGCCTTGTGTGACGCTTAGTGACGTTTAGCACATTGGTGCAGTAACAGGGTCTAAAGTCTCGCTCAGTTTGCATAGTGTAGAAAGAGATGTCCTCTATTTCGACGCAGAAAGACAGTTGTTAGCCTGTTAGCGCTCTGACGGAGCTGAATTGAACTTTTTTGCGTGGAAGCTAGAATCTAAAATGTATTTTTCCCGGCACAGAAAAGGACAGAAACTAATGAATAATCGGTCACTGGCTGATGTACTTACCTTGATTGGATCTCCTTCGTGTGTCAAGTGCTGTGCGCAGGTCTCCACCATGCGCAGAGCCATCCATGCGATCTGTGGCGCATGCGTGTCTATCTTACGATGCAGACCGCTCGCCACGCAGTACGCGTCGCCTATTGTCTCCACCTATGGTAAAGATGATCTCATCAATGGTGATTAGTACCGTTCTCACAAGCATATTGATTTATTGAATAGTCTGGATAATTTTAACAAGGAAGGCGAAAAAGTAACCGCTTAAAACAGAACTGATGACGCTTATAATTCCAAAGGTAGACGAGGAAGTAAAAAAATAACATTCAAATTTTTTATCGCTAAAAAATATAACAATTTGTCTGGCATGTGTCAAGCAAGTGAAGGGAATTAAGAGGACCTGGAGTGAAATCGAATACATAGCCTGTTCTCTATTATAATCAGAAAAAGGTAATACACCAATAAATAAGACATAATATAATAGTAAGGTAACATATGGAAGCAATGACTATACGTATACATAAAATAAATAAATAATGCTGGACAATCAACACAGCACCATCTAGCCCCAAAGTAAGCTACTCAAAGCTTGTGTTATGGGTACTAGATAACTGATATTATATACATAGATAGATATTTTTATGATACATAGAAAACACCCAGACCAACGAAACAAATTTTTACAGATCGTATACAAAGTTGAACCGAGGCGGGAATCGAACCCGCAACCTCCTGCGTCGCAGGCGGACTCTCGCCCGCTGCACCACTGAGGTCGTCACTATAATAAGAGAATGGAAGAAGAGAAAAGAGAACAAAACCATAGAATTCCCTCACCTTATAAACATCCAGCTCTTCACAGAAGATGTCGAACACGCTGTACAGATCCTCCAGCATGTCGATGACCATCATCGGCGTAGCGGTTGCGCAGATGGAAGTGAATCCGACAATGTCACTGAACAGCATCGTGACATCGTCGTGACTTTTTGCTTCTATCTTCTCGCCTGGTGGTAAATAAAAATAGATATTAAATAAATAGATATAGATATAGATATTTTTAAAAATAGATATAGATATTTTTTTATAAACAAAGGGGTTGCAAAATTAAAGAAATATTGACGGAAGCTAGTTTTTAAAACTGGTACCGCCGGAGCAAATCGCAGAAGTTTTTTGATTTGAATTTTTGATGAATATCTGGTCCTTGAAAACAAAATCCCAAGCACATAAGGCTTGGTAGGCCAGCAGAGGCCGCATTTTTGTGATTTTTAAAATCATCTGACACTTAGAAAATAGTGTTTAAAATTCTGAAAAAAGATATAACTTACTTAAGGATCTAGTCTAGTCAAAGTCGCATTCAATTACAAGATCTAATGAACTTCATTCTATAGAAAAAAATCCCAAAGTTACCCCTTATTCTAACGTTTTTTCAATACTCTGACTAGCGAACTACTGATATCACACTTTTCTTTGATCTCAACTAAGGACACTGAATATTTCTAAACAAATTCGCAGAGTTTCACTTGATAAATTGATTTTCTTAATTATATGTTTAAATAACTACAAAAAACACGAGCGCGGCGGCTTGGCAGGCGCGCGTTTTCCCTTACGCCTACTGCTGCAGGACTACCTAGCCTTAATGACCACACACAGCTGTTTACTTCCGCCTTTTTTAATTACAAAGACGAGGGACTCAGCAAAAATCAGAGGCGGGAATCGAACACACCAGCAGTCGTCGTTCTATGCTTTTGTTTAGGTGGTAGGTAGGTAACCTAAATAATTTAATAATTTTAACAGAAACTCAATTTCTGCGGACGTTTTACTTTTTAATATTTTACTATCAGTATAGACCTTCTACAATTGTACAATTTAGTTAAAAACTTCTATCAGCAACGTACATTACAAGCTTAGGTGCACTTCGTTACGAACGTGACCGTACTTTAATTATTTTCCGCTGCAGCCTTGTAATAAAAAATAAACTGTATGACAACGTTTTTGATGTAGCTTCGCTCAGCCTTAATTTCATTAGGAATATTGAACCACTGTGCGTAGTTCCTTGGGTGGGTATGGGAAAATTTATACCAGGAATAGGAGGATATCACGCCCACGCGGTGGCTTTTGAAACATAAAACTTTATCAAAATTGATTCATTCGGTGTAGAGCTACAATGCTTCAGGCGTACATTAGACACACGTCAAACTTAAGACACCCCTAATTTTGCGTCGGGGATTAAAAACCATTTATCAAGTTTCTCCTCAAGCGTTTCGTGTTCTTTGTTTTGCTTTTCTAAAAGGAAACTTGACGCCTTATTACCTTATTAGATACATTGTTGTGTTAAGCTTTGTTTGCTGCGAAATTATTACTTTCTGTTTGGTGTTGGCATTTTACGTAAGACATTTTGGTAAAAGCGGCAGCGGGGCGGTTTTAAATTATAGGAATTTTAAAATATTCTGAACTTGGCACGTTTTGACGAATTTATTTTGAGATCAATAATAATAATCTATCTAAGACGCGACCAAATAAACGGAGTGAGGGAAGATCTCCCACTCGATGGACTGAAGACATTGTAGTGGTCGCAGAGTCAATGGATGGAGGCGGCTCAGGACCTAATTGTGGCGACAAACGTGTCGGAGGCCTTTCCAGCAGTGGACGTATACTGGCTGATGATGATGAATAATCTATCTCCCGTGTTGGCTGAAGTTGGCCGAGGCATGGCGAACCATGGCTCGCATTTCAAGGCCGCACGCCCACGGTGACTTTTTGTAGCGATGCTATCGCACGTCAGTCGCGTTTGCAATGCGCGACAGAAGAATTGTGAATTTTATGACTTTTCCTAAATAAATGTTAACTTTGGTTGTTAATTATTGTGTACTAATAGTAATAATAGGAAATAATTAGTCATTCCATTATTCCCTATAACCATAACATCACAAAATATCCCAAAACGAAGAAACGGTGAAGTGACCCTGAAGAAGTCCCTCGATAGCTAGATAAAGATAGTGAAAAGTTGCATATTTAACTCAAGGGCTTTTAAATCCCTCGCTACCTCAGCAGTCTACTTTAGAGCCACTCACTACGCTCGTGACTCTATTCTAGACTGCTTCGCTAGCTTGTGATTTAATATCGGCACGCTCAACAAAAACTCGTTTTACACACTTGTTGAACAAATAACTATTATTGCACACAACTAAGAAACAATAATAACATAAATGACCATTAGCGCTCGTATCGGTTGTTATGGGTTAAAACGTTGGTGTTCTTCCAATACAAATAAGGTTCGTAGTAAGCCTTAATATAGTTAAATGTTATTTTCTGTCCCTCCGCTCCAGTCTCCTCGAAATAATACCTACAAATGTATAACAGAGGCCCATTATAAAAGCCTATTCAGATCCTCTCGATACATTATTCACTTTAAGATAATGGTCTCCATTTATATTATTCAAATCACAATGTGATTATAATCTCTAGAAACCACCGCATCAGACAGGTGTGCCTTTATTATTTCCATAAAGTTACATCACGCTTATATAACGTTTATGTCACGTTTATAGCACGTTAGATAATTGCGTGAGTAATGACTGGCACTCATTTATCAATTAAATGTGCTGGCATGAAGGTTTTCCGTGATATTTCGGTAGGTGGGGTTGGCTGAAGGCCTTGAAAACAGAGGTAGGAGCGGCGGGCGTGAAAGCGATTTTACTAGAACACCGTGGGCTGCAGCTGACTTGAAAGGGGTTTGAAAGTTTTGTCCCTAACATCAAACTGTTTTTTTTTTTCAAGATCGCCTGCTGATTTGATGTTATGATTAATATTATGATGTAATTTTTTTCTTCATATTATGTGAATATATCAGAAACTTGACACTTTAGGACATTATGTTATGGAAGGAATATTTTTTTATTTGTTTAAGTGTCTTCTATTGAAATAGTTATTGGTATTTTGTTATGCATTTTCCATGATTTGAGTTTTGAGAATAATGGATTTAAAAGATTTGAGAGGACATCAACATTTTATTAGGATTCAGGAAGATGGCAATACGTCTTAAGTTTTGCTTCGATTTTGTGCAGAAATATTATAGTGTAATAGACACCCTGGTTCAAACTAGCAATGCTGGATCAGCGAAGAGCATAGCAGAAGCTTATAGGCATAGCCCATGCCTGGGGTCTACAAAGACTGGTGATGAATGTGCCTGTGTTCAGGATGGCAAAATACGAAAATCTGTGGGTGTGGTGTGTGTTCAAGATCCATACGCTATTATAATTGATGGCACATTCAATCTTCCTCTACTTTTCCTGTCCAAAACTTACAAATTAACTAGCAATCGCTACAAAACATTACTACGAAAATAAATCGTAAAATATATTACGGTTTTTCTTAAATAAACTGTCCTTACGACTTTGATAAGCCAACAAAAATAAACCAGGCAATGACTTTACCGGCTGCCACGGAAAATCTAAATATTTACCCACTTCTATATTTAGATAGTCCTGAATTACCCCATCGGGTAGGTACCACACCGTGTGTGTGTGGGCTACACTCACTCATTAATCAATTAAGCTACGTGACTGTTAGCTGTTGTGAGGAGACCATAAGGGTGTAGCCCTTTGTTGATACAGGAGAAATGATTTTAGTTAAAAGTAGTTCGTCCATTTTAAAACATTGAACGAAAATTACCTTTGTGTAAAACTAAGACTGTTTAATTTTAATATCTTCTATGGTTCAAGAAATGTAGTTTGCGGTATTATTCTGCCAACAAATGGATATTTTGGGATGTAATTTAAAAGGAATAATAAAATAATTACAAATGACATAATATTCTTTTCGGATAACATTCATTCAGTATATAAAATATTCATTTGACATAAAATTCATTTGATATAATTTTACATGACTTAACTTACATTTCATATAATTTTGAATGTCCTAATACTCATTTGTATAACATTCGTTTGGTCGAAAATTATTATATAGACGAAAAAAATTGGATGGGAACAATTGAAAGAATGCTCTTTACACAGAAGCTAATATGTGACAGGAGGTTTGATAGGTTTGATCTAGAAACCACCCAACGGCTGCGATGCTGCCGCCCCATGACATGACAAGTCAGATATGAGAATTATATTATTTACGTTTCAATGATATGTTGATTTTATTAAATCAGTTTATATACCATTTAAATATTATGTATTTTGAAATTCGATGATATATTGAATACATGAAATCTGTATATTTATTTGAAATTTATGTATTTTGAAATGATATGTTGACTAAATGAAATGTGTTAACAATTTCTGAATATTATGTATTTTGAAATTATTTGTTACGACTGTTATATCATATATGAAAGTTATGTCAAGTAAATCAGTAGATTGTTTACAACAGTTTGCAGTTAGCTCAATTGTAAATACTAGTTGTAATTTATTTCTATTAATTGATAGGTAGTAATTTTCTTTGTGAATAAAGATGTCAGTAAAATTATGTTAAGTGTATATTAGTTGTTATCACAGATAATATAATACTATACTAGGAGCTGTTATGAAATTAAAAGATTAGGTGTTTGTTTGTTATAAATGAAAATAATATCAAATGAAATTATACGAAATGAAATTCGGTCATGTAAATGTTAGTTATTTTGTCATTCGACCAAACGTCATACAACCCGCTTAGAAACTATGTCTTCTTTTTTCAAGCAGCAATATGAAACTGACGAACCATTTCATTATACTGTAGTGCAATATCGCACAGCACTTCACATCAGCACTATATTTCCAGTGTTATGCAATCTCAGCGATCTGGGAGTCAATTATCCACTTCATCTATTTAACCATCTGCTGTATACATACAATCAATTCTCGCTATATTGAAATACTTATAGGTGTGATATCATCGCGGTCATGGATGGCGAACCAATGGCACGCGTACCATTGATGGCAAGCGACAATGGCACGCGACACAATTTCGGGCACGCCGCGGTTCAAATGGTTTGCATTTAGTTCAAACTAGCTGACGCGGCAAACTTCGTGCCGCTAATAAAAGTTCGTTATTTTATCACCTTTTAAACCTTTTTTGTACAACTACAAATATTTCAAAACCCAAATTACTTAAATCCAGCCGTTCTCGAGTTTTTGTGAGACTAACAAACGTCAATTCATTTTTATGTATATGTTTAGATAGATAGATAGATAGATATAAAGTAGGACTTACTTCCTACCTACTAAGTAGATATTACAAAGATACATAACTGTTTGAAGAAGCTGGTTTATGCTATTTTAACCATATTTTCATATACCCTTATGCCTGCGAGATCAGAGATGAACATCATTAGAGTCTCTAAGAAACTTTTTGGCAGATTTCTATAGTTCAGCATACATTCTTCTAAAAGTAACATCTTACAACCCCAATATAGTAAGTTATTTGTCATCTAAACTGCAACAACAGAAATTACACTAATGTAAGTTAATTTAATTCGAATTACACGTATACAGAGGAAAATGTATTTTTTGGTAGTAAATAAAAACTTTTGAGTTATGTATTTTTATTATTTTCAATAATCACTAAATCAAAATAATTTGACAGCACGTCCATGATCTCATATTTAATTAAATACCCGCTTTATTCAAAAAGGTTCACCACCCCGGATCTAGGCACTGCACTCCATCACAGACAATCAGTTCTCAAAGTGTAATATTGGTGCTATGAGGAGCTACCGCGTGAGCAAATTTGATCTACATAATTGTAACAGCTGTGTAGACCGCTGACATAATTATTATGTAGATCGAATTTGCTGCTAGATCACTCGATAATAAAGCGAAAATTGCCAGCAATACCTGGATGAGACAAGTCTGGTACAGATTGGAGATCTTAATTTATACAGCAGATGATGATGATGCTCCCTTATAGGTCACTCTAACAACAGTACAAAAATGGATTGCAAATTGACATCAACTATCATGTTAAACAATTTGTTACAAAATTTAGGATAGCACTCAAACTGATGGTTAAGCTAATTTGACAAAAACGCCGACCAAATCCGATTCTTTTCCATTTTGTTAATTTCTAATGTTACTGTTAGTACTCTTTTATCATGCCATCAGGCCATTTGGCCTTTTAGCTTGAGACCGTAAGGGAAGAATGTCATTTTAAATAATAAAATTTCCAGTGATTATCTTATTTTTCATAAACAATTATGTTAAAAGAAGAAGAACGCAATAATGTATAAAAATGAGAGTGCGACGTCTGACCGCATAGATATCTCTGCAGTATTGTAGGTTGTTGTGTAATCGACGGCTGCTAAAGTAGGTAGTTACGGAAACCCCTCACCCCTCTGTTTTAGATTAAGTATAGGCTCTAGTTACTACGCTGACTAGGCAGCACAACATGGTGTTCTTAGAATGTAAGTGCTTAATCGGCGCTACTCTGGTGGCCGTTGCATCTAACTGTGTGAGATAATAAAAAGTCAGCCTCTGAATCGGCAGGACGTATTTTTATTCAATTTCCTTTAGTCTTCATCAAAAAGATACCCGGAAAAACGTTCCCAAATCAAGAGTGGCGCAGCCGATACAGATTTCCCTCATTTTCACGAGTTTCCGCGATTTTCCTACTTAAAACTCAGTCAGAAAATTCGCGATAAAAATTGTAGAAATTACGGTCTTCTGTGTGAACCAAAAAAATGACTCTAAACGGGTATCGAAAAGTGAGTGCGGGAGTTGCAGTTGGTTGGTGAGTCAAAATTTTCGCCAAATCCTTCCTTAGTCCTCTCCTGTATTTTAAATGGTTTCTTTTTGTTAAAAACTAATTAATTTGTTATAATATTGAGATCAAACCTAGCTCATTATAACGCTTAACTATAAAGACTTTACATAGAGTAAGGAACAAATAGAAAGTGCTCATTTTCAAAATTAAATGTTGTACTGTAAGAATTAAATTAGTGATCTTAGCATTGATCAAAAACTAGTTTTAATTATACTCGTTAAAAATAAGTTTATTTTATATTTTAATTTTTCATTTTATTTTTACAAGAATTTTAAATTTTCCCTGTTTCAAAATTTTATGCTTGTTTTATATGACGTGTCATTTTCACTGTGTTTTTTTTCTGTTGTGTGCCATTTAATTGTTGTGTCGTGTATTTTTATTATAAGATTGTGAATTAAGCAAGTGTATTCTCTGCAAAGTTATAGCTCTGTGTTTTCGGATTAAATTACGCGGTAGAGATGACGAGTGAAACAGTGATTAAACCAATTCCAAGAGAAATAGTGCAAATTATTCCAAATTTTACTGGTGATAAAAGACAATTAAATTTATTCTTGCGAAAATGTCAGTACATAATTGACTGCTATGGTAGTATAAAAGAAGAACAAAATTTATACGTGTTTAATATTATCACGAGCAGGCTTACAGAGAATGCAGCTGCCCTTTTGTCGGAAAGGGATGATATTGTGACGTGGTCCGCCCTTAAGGCCTTGCTTATCCAACATTTTGGAGACCCCCGTAGTGAAGCGTGTATTAACATCGAGTTAGAATCATTAAAGATAAAATCGGGTGAGAATTATTTGGATTTTTGCAATCGAATTCAAAGCGTACGATCATTATTAATTTCAAAAGTGAACACCAATGCGGAAAGTGATTTAAAAAAGGCTAAATTGATTATTTATGATAACACGGCTCTGAATGTATTTTTGTACAATCTTCCTGAAAATTTGGTCAGAATAGTGAGGTTAAAGGCGCCCAGTACTCTAGAAGCGGCATTGAGTGTTGTGCTTGAAGAAGTGAATTTTATAGAGCAATATAACATGAGAAATCGTATTCACGGTAATAATCAAAACTCAACCTCAGGGTCAAGGCCTTTGGTAAGTCAAGGTCAACCGACGGGTTATAAGCCTATGTTAGGTGGTAACAGTAATAATGTGACTCCAAAATTTAATTTTGGGATTCCCCAAAATGCGCAGATTAGGATGCCTCAATTTCAAGGCCAAGGTCAATCGAATTTCGGAACACGCCCACAGAGTTTTGGATATCGGCCACAGTATGGTTTTCAGTCACAACATTTCGGCCTTCCGAGATTTGGCCTTCAGCCTCAACAAGCATTCGGGTATAGACCTCCGCAACAGTTTGGGTATAGAGCGCCACAGCCTTTTGGTTATAGGCCTCCACAACCATTTGGTTATAAACCAAATTTACCGGCAGTAGGACCACCAAATATTCCTCCTCAAGGACAAATACCACAGTTGCAAAGCGCCGACGTATCTATGAGGACAGCGCCTCATAGACCCCTACAAAATGGGTTTAGGTTAAACGAAATTACCATGAATGACCATGAATACGGCGACACCGGTATGCCTACGACGGCATTTTATAATAACGACGCATATTACGATAATTGTGATGGCTATGGCTATGGTTATGAAAATGAAATGTACTATGGTTATGACGACTCTTCATCATTATTGCCTCTACCATCAAGTGAAAACAATTTTACGAAGAATAACGAAAAGGAAAAAACTGAGGGTGATGCTGAAAATCCTTCGGATTTTTGCATAACAGCCTCGGATGTCAAGAAGTCTTAGAAATAAATTGTGACCCAAAATTAAAACTTCCGTATATTTATTTGGAAGAGATAGACGCAAAAATGATGATTGATACCGGAAGTATGAGATCGTTCTTAAGTCCGCGAAAAGCTAGTGAATATTTTCCCCAATTTATTCAGAAGGAACGGTTTCAAGTTGTTAGCACCCACGCATCTAGTATTCACGATGAAGTAGTAGAGATCCCTCTATTCCCATCCTTTTTTAGCAACGATTGGCATAAATTTTACCTATATGACGTTGATACGCGTTATGATGGACTGATTGGAAATGATCTTCTGCAACAATTAGGCGCGATTATTGATTTAAAAGAACTGCTTTTGAAGACAAGTACAACTTGTATTCCAATAATCAATAATATTCTAAATTATTTAATCGATATTCCCCCGCGGTCAGAAAAAAGAGTTAAGTTGCCGATAAATCAACACTCAGGCGAAGCCATATTAGACTTTTATGAATTCACAGATGGTTTACGTATGCCTAGTGCGATAGTGAATTGCATAAACGGATATGCAACTACTGTGCTCCAAAACACCTCAGATAAAACGAAACGCATCACATTTAAGGCACCTCTATCAGTAACATCATTTAATCAGGCGGAAAGCAAATTAAACTTTACAAAAGATGCAATGGATGTAGAGACAGATAATTTATTAGAAGAAAACTTGTGTAAACTCAGACTTGACCATACCAACGACGAAGAACGTGAAAAAATCTACAAGCTTTGTTTGGACTATAAAGATATTTTCTACTGCGACCAAATTCCTTTGAGTTTTACAAACCAAATTAAACACAAGATCAGGACAAAGAACGAAGACCCTATATATGTAAAGCCATATAGACAGGCCCCCTTCGTGCAAGAAGAAATTAACAGGCAAGTAGATAAATTACTGAAAGACAATGTAATCCAAGAGTCTCATTCTCCTTGGAGTGCCCCGGTACATTTAGTGCCTAAAAAGATAGATGCATCTGGTGAAGTCAAGTATAGAATGGTAGTCGACTATAGGCGCCTGAACGAGATTACGATTGACGACAAATATCCTCTTCCGAATATCACAGATTTGTTCGATAAATTAGGCAAGAGTAACTATTTTAGCACTATAGATCTTGCAAGTGGATACCATCAGATTGAAGTAGAAAAAAATGATAGACAAAAAACAGCATTTTCCACGAATAACGGTGGCCATTTTGAATTCGCTAGAATGCCCTTCGGATTAAAAACCTGTCCAGCAACGTTCCAAAGGACAATGGACAATGTCCTACGTGGCCTGCAAGGACTACATTGCATGGTTTATCTAGACGACATAATAGTTTATTCAAATAGCCTTGAAGAACACATTAGTAATTTAAAATCAATATTTGACAGACTCAGGGAGACTAACCTAAAGATACAGCTAGATAAATCAGAGTTTCTACGTAAAGAAGTACTTTACCTAGGACACATGATTACGAAAGAAGGACTTAGACCTAACAATGATAAAATAGACGCTGTGCTGAAATACCCTCTACCAAAAACGAAGACTGAAATAAAGAGCTTTCTCGGACTCGTAGGGTACTACAGACGTTTCATTAGAGATTTTGCTAAAATAACACAACCAATGACAGCCTGCCTGAAAAAGCGTAACGAAATTGTGATCGATCAAAAATATCAAGACTCTTTTAACAAATGCAAAGAGCTTTTGACTCATGCCCCTCTGTTACAGTATCCTGATTTTGACAAACCTTTTATACTGACAACTGACGCGTCAATTGTAGCAGTCGGAGCTGTACTATCTCAGGGACAAATTGGGACCGACAAGCCTGTAGCGTATGCTAGTCGAACGCTAAGTGATACTGAATCACGTTATAGTACAATCGAACGCGAATTGCTTGCTATAATCTGGGCAGTAAAGCACTTCAGGCCTTATTTGTACGGACGAAAGTTCACCATTTATACAGATCATAGACCATTAGTTTGGCTTCGATCTCTTAAAGATCCAAGCAGTAAGCTCACGCGTTGGAGTTTAAGGCTACAAGACTATGATTTTGAAATGATACATAAAAATGGACAACAGAATACGAACGCTGATGCGTTATCTAGGATAAAAATAAACGCTTTAGATGATGATAAAGCATCAATGGAGGTTAACATCGATGAAAAGGAACACAAAGATAGAAGCAAGTTAACAGCTCAAAAGAATAGAGAGCGAAAAGACTCTATATCAGACAAAAGTAGGACATTAACAGCGAGCCCTTTCTCTGATAAATTATCGAGAGATGGTTCGGATCTCGAACAAGTGCCTGTACGATCGGAATCTAATAAATCTGAAACCATTCATTCTCACGTAGAGTTAGAGTCTGTAGGAATTCCAATTATACATGAAGCAGTTGACACTAAACCCAATCAGATCTTAGTATATGCTTGGTCTAAAAACGAATTACATGTAAAAGACTTATCTAGAAACAAACAAAAGGTATTGGAAATTTTCTTACCTTTGAATAAGTCGGAATTCGTTAAAGAATTTTTAAAACGCTACATTAAGCCAAAGATAAAATATTTCATCTATTTTGAAGAACCGGAACATCGTAGATTATTTGGAAACTTGATAATAGAACTTTTTAAGAAAGGAATGGTAAATTTTTATGAATGCACGGAAAGAGTTCTTTATATTGAAGACGAGAGAGAGCAAAGGGCAATAATTGTTAAACATCATGAAGGAAAGACATGCCACCGTGGTATCAAGGAAACGTTAGTCAGGATTCGTAGAAATTACTATTGGGAGAGAATGCAAGAAACAGTTTCAGCGGTTATAAATGCTTGCGAAGCATGCCAGAAGATGAAATATGATAGGAAACCAATAAAACCAGTTTTACAGTTGACGCAAACACACGACGCCCCTTTTCAAGAAATTTTCATAGATCTTTTCAGTATTGAAGGGAAAACTTATTTGACCCTTATTGATGCCTTCAGCAAATTAGGACAGGCTATTGAAATTCAAGGTAGATCAACTCCTGAAGTAGTAAGAGCATTGATGAGCTACTTCTCTTACTACGGCATCCCCAAAAAGATTAGTTCGGATCCCGGAAGCGAATTTAACAACATGCTTATGAAAGAATTCTTGAGCTTACATAAAGTAGAGCTCCACATTGGAACTCCCAATAACCCAAATTCAATGGGCCTTATTGAACGTTTCCATTCAACCATTATAGAGATATACAGATTAGCTAAATATGAAAAACGATGTACTGATGCTGCATCAACTATGACATATTCTGTTATGGCATATAATCACTCCATCCATTCTGTCACTGAACTTACTCCTTTTGAAGTGGTATTTGGCCATACTGACTCTAGCAGCCCTTATGGCATTGAAATTGAAAAGTGTTATTTCCAAAAGTTAGTTAAAGATCATGCAAAGCGAACCAAATTTTTATACGAATATTTGGCAGATAAGATGCTGGCATTAAAAAAAAATATTAGAGCAAAGAAAGGCGGTGAAGACGAGATAGAGTTTGCCGATGGTGAGACTATTTATGCAAAGGATGTTAATAAGCGTAAAAGTAAAGACAAACCGCGATACGTTAAAGCCAAAGTTGTAGGTGAAGCTGAAAGAAACGTTTTACCTATACAGGTAGGGCAAAGGATAACCCAAGTTCCTATTAAAAATGTAAAACGTCCTCCACAGGTGCGGCCTTCTGCTCGTACTGACGCCATCCCTGGCCCTCCATCTGCAAACACTGGAAGGAAATCCGGGAATACTTCCGGTCAAGGAAGGCCAAGCTTTCTTTCAAACTGATTATTGGACTATAGTTAAGGTTATAAACCTAGACAAGATTAAGCATGATTTAAATTACGTAACGGCCAACTTTGACCAATTGTGTAGATTAATCGACTGGAATTCGTCATACTCTCAGGAATTTATAAGTGTTAAAATACATACAGAGTTTGTACGCGACTTAACTAAAGACAAGTTCAAACAACTTGTTCCACAACAAAGATTTAGAAGAGGACTTATAAATCCATTGGGTTCACTTATAAAAGTTATTACAGGAAATCTTGATCATGAAGACGCGATTAAATTTGATAGAGTCACCTCGGAATTACAGCATGATCAAATGATTATTTCAAAAAAATTAACCTTGGTCTCTAAAATGTTTGACAGTTTCGTAAATGTAACCGAGTTGATTAATCGAAACACTATCAATTCAGCTAACCGCATTAAGAAGGTAGAAGAAATGATTAGCGATTTATCTATTAAAGAAAAGAGATATGTATTTCAATCATATGTTTTCGCATTGTTTAATGTTGACATAAGTAATTTCCGAACCATCTTTATCCGGTTAAGTGAAATTGAAACAGCTCTAGCATTAAGTAGAGTCTCTATATTGCACCAATCTATAATAAACTCCACCGAATTATTGTATCATTTGAAATTGATTTCGGAATCCGTAAGCTTAGTATATTTTCCTAATGAAAATAACTTGTTAAAATTAGAGGAAACCATTGTTGTAAAATCTTTTACTAAGAACAATCTGGTTACGTTTATTTTGGAAATTCCGATAACTGATAATTGTACTTATAATTACTATAAAGTATATTCCTTACCAATTTTCCACCAGCCTGATAACAAAACTATCTCTATTTTCCCTAAATATCCCTACCTTTTGGCGAAGCGTACCCAATACATACCAATTGTTAAACCGTGCCGCCCGTTATCTGCTGGCGAACATTTCCTGTGTACCGAGGATAATCGAGCATTCTACCATGAGCTTACCTGTGTAGAGCAGCTCATGAAGTTCGAAGATGACCCTGATCACTGCACGCAACATCAGGTAGAGATTGAAAGAGTCAAGGTCCAACGAATCAGTGAAAACCGTTGGATAATATTCAGCAGAGTTCACATGATGTTATCAAAGCATTGCGACGGCGAGATCAGTAAGCAGCCAATATTGGGGACTTACTTGGCAACCATCGACGAACCCTGTGATTTGGAGATCAATGGAATTCGTATACTTCACCGGATCCTTAAGGAATCGGATGCTGTTGAGCCAATTCCGCTAATCGCCTTACCGCAGCTACGCGTTAAAGCAACGATATCCAGTAAACGTGTGCTTAATATGAATGGAGTTAACTTAGATGAAGTGAAATACATGGCGTATTCTCTACGGCATAGTGAAGTGATCGAAAGTGTTTTAAGTGGTAACAAAGACAATAACTTCAGTGACAATTTAGGATTAGCGACTCTAGGCTTAGTAACATTTTGTTTTCTTTTATTTGTATTTTATATCCTTCGGCAAAAATTGCTGAGTTTTATTATGTGTAAGAAAAATTATCGGCACAAATCTCAAATCGATCCAACCGATAATTTTCCTCTTAGGGAGGGAGGAGTTACGGAAACCCCTCACCCCTCTGTTTTAGATTAAGTATAGGCTCTAGTTACTACGCTGACTAGGCAGCACAACATGGTGTTCTTAGAATGTAAGTGCTTAATCGGCGCTACTCTGGTGGCCGTTGCATCTAACTGTGTGAGATAATAAAAAGTCAGCCTCTGAATCGGCAGGACGTATTTTTATTCAATTTCCTTTAGTCTTCATCAAAAAGATACCCGGAAAAACGTTCCCAAATCAAGAGTAGGTAGTGTTTTGTTTGAGTTGTGCCTTGTCTTAAAACTTCAGGAACAATGATCGTGATAGTGTTTTGTTTCGTTCACTCACCCAGCCAAAGCCGCTTCGCGATATGAGGCGGGAATATTAGATGAAGAAGGCTGACATTCTTCTCTCGTTCTTTGTCCACCGCTTTGCTGGCCTCCTCTATCGAGTTCTTCAGTTTGTCCATGCGTCTTCTAAGTCCGTCCTGAAAGAAAGGAGCGTTTTAATCCTTTGTTTATTATTATTTTAAATTTTACTTTGCTCCTGGATATTTATTTCGTTCTTATTTGACCATTTTGACAGTAGAGTTTGTCTAGTAATGGTCTACCTGACTTACAGACTAGAGTCTGTAATAGTCCCTCTTTAATAACCCATCCAGCATAAGCCAGAAATCTTTCGCAGATTGTCATCCACCTGGTTAAAGGAAATCCTGTTATTCTGGACCTGACGTAATGCTGATGTCTCACCACTGCGCACGCTGTGCACGCTGCTGCAAACTGCGGCTTTAGCTGCTGGCCCACTGCCAGCTTGCACAGCGTGAACAGCGTGCGCAGCGGTGGGACAGCTGCTTTATGACCAGAATGACGGACAGAAGAATCCAGCTAACATACCTGCGCTCGAGCCTGCTCCCCAACCAGGATGACGTCCCTGGTCGCATCGTGAAGTGGAATGTCTGATATGAAGAGACCCCTGCCAGTCAGACCCTCGAGTCCATCAAGGAATGGAGACCCCACGAAGAGGAGGGAATCCGACTCGGGGCAGTGCACCATCTGGCCTTTTAGCTCGAGACCCTGAGGGAGGAATGTCATTTTAACTTTGTCTTTATGTAAATGATTGCTACGTAACCAATGTTTCCGATGCCTGTTTTGTCAAGTTAGTCCCACCGAGCGCCAAGCGCCTACAAAATCAAATGGTTCCCAAATTAAACGCCAAAACACACGCAGTCTGAGATAGTATATGGCCAAGAAACCAAAAACCTTTCCGCCAAGTGCAGCTATGCAGTTGTGCTTATGCAGTTCCCTATCTGGAACTGCATACATAACCCATACACATGTTTCAACACGAAACATGTGAATGGGATTAATCAATCCTCTGGGGAAGGGTAATTAATCCGTGAAAATTAATAACAATTTGTAAACCTCTTCTGTTCCAGCGTTAACTCCGTGAGACGGCGGTTGAGCTCTGACTTTTCTCACCATCCGGCGAGGATGATCAGGATGACTCAATCTTGGCATGCGAGTAATATAATGCGGATAACATAGGGCAGAAGCCTTTATTCACAAAGAAAATTATCATATAATTAGTAGGTATTTACAATCGAAACAATTGAGCTAACTGCAGACTGTTGCAAACAATCTACAGGTAGCTCAACTGATCCATATCAATGCCAGTCGAATGCGGATTTTATTGCGGACAATATTTTTATAGATAAATAGGTAACATCACTGCTACTTTTTTTATCTCTCATTTGCTATATTTTTTTGCTATGTACTCGTATGTAGTAAGTTGATTGTAATCTTGTAGGTTATCTGTTTGCTTCGCTTGTTCTTATTATCTTTTTATGTACCTATATATTTCTTCTTAGATGTGAAAATTTCTTAATAGCCTTCTGCTTATATTGTCTAAAATTTTAATTTTTTGATGTGCTGCTGGTTTTCCTTAAATAAATAAATTAGTAAACCAGTTCATCCGTTCATGCTGTCAGTAACTAACTCTATAAATATAAAACTCAATCTGGGTTAACTTTTAAACTGGCTCCAGTCTGTTCAAGCTCGTCTAGATAGTGCAAAATGATCGTAGCCTTAGAACTCGAGGAAAACTTTGCACTAAGTCGCTTTTTAATATCTAGTGAGACAAGTTTTCTTTTCACTTTGTCTTGGAAGTAGATTTATCCGTATAAAAGATTTTTATATAACTTGGCGACGAAAGGAGGAAATTGGACTTGGCGGGTTTCTTTGGTTTTCGATCTTTCTACTTTTCAGTAATGAATGATTTTCGTTCATCTCGTTCTATTTACCTCATCCGTCTACTGTTGAACATTTGTTTTGCCAAAATCACCAGGCTTGGCAGGTGAATTAGTGATTGCAGTGGGGGTGTTTAAAATACACTTATGAAAGAATAGAACGTCTATTACTTACCGACTAACCACGCTGTCCACCTAGTTGTATGGTTAGTAATTATTTTTTTAACCGACAATCAAAATTATTTATTCAGTTTATTCGTTAGTAATCTTCATTTTCAATCCTAACCGACAAACTATCCAAGGATGAATTAATAGTTTGTTGGTTGATAAACTTCTATCACCAACTGACAAACCATTGTATAGTTCATTCAGGAGATTCCAACCGTCTCACTGCTCTGCACTGGTGCAGTTTATATAAAAGATAAAAACATTTATTTGGACACAGGTACAAAAAAAATTATAAATGAACAAAAGGAAAACCAAAACGGTATAACATGGAGGAAAGTGGCACGAAAGATTAGAATAGTTTAAAATACATATAAGGTGGCCCTCCACGTCCCTACGCCGAAATAGGGATTGGCTCAGCGTGTGCTGAACATTTTATGCTCAGCGCTGTTTTTCAGGCAAAGACCTTCTTACTAATTTACGTTACGGACGGCAATTCGCCTCGAGACAAATGTTTGTACGATCTGCAGATATTTGTTTACGGTGTTCTGGATGTTTTCTATGTATGTATAATAAAAAATATCTATCTATGTAGTGTTATTGTATTAAGTACATATATCAGTTATCTAGTACCCATAACACAAGCTCTGCTTAGCTTGGGGCTAGATAACGCTGTGTGAATTGTCCAGCATTATTTATTTTATTTATTAATTTGGTGGCAGAAATAAATAGCTAGCCAGGGCAAGAAGAGTCTGGTAAGTTCCTTTAGTCGGATCTTACGACATCCCCAGCGTTAGTTGAAGGGGTCGATTCTAACGCCGTAGCTGCCACGGCAAGTACTATAAACTTTAGTTAAATGCCAGGTAAGTGCTACGTCGGCAATAGGATGCATTTTAGTACCGTGTCGCTTTTAGGTTAACCTTACGTCAGTTCGTCACTCGGCGACCGCGTTCAGTGAATAAGTGCTTTGAGATGCATGCCATAAGACACCAAAAGACACTAAAGTATATCTTGTAGCGCTGCCAAAAGCATCAAACAATTCATCGATACCTGGTATTCATGTACCAAGTTAACGAATACAGGTCTTGAGAGGGCTTACTTACACATTTGCTCCCCTTGGAGTCGAGACCCTAGATCGGTGGGGAACAGAGGCTTTCCGGGCTTTAAAAATGCATGAGCGTCTGGTAGAAGTGACGCGTGACCCGAGAGCTGGTGAGTATCTGGCGCATCGCATCAGCATTGCCAAACAGCGGGGCAATGCAGAAACGTCTTAAGGACGCTTCCGACTGGTATTGATATGGATCAGTTGAGCTATCTATACATTGTTTGCAACAGTCTGCAGTTGGCTCAATTTATTCAATTGCAAATACTAGTTCTAATTTGTTTCTATTATGTTATTTTCTTTGTTAATAAAGTATATAATAAACGATCAACCAGACAGTCATTTGAATGCAAAAACACTAAGTTTTTTAAATTAAAAAGTTATTCTTCCAAGAATAATTCTGGAATTCTGAAGATTATTCACATAACTTCGTAAGTAGCTGAAAGCTCCTTAGCCTGGTTCGCATTTACATAGAAAGCCTGTTGCCTGTATTAGTCGGTACCAATAATAAAGCTGTAGAACAACATCCAAAAACAATGAACCTGAAATGTTGTAACCCGCTCCGCTCCCGTCATTATGGACGTCATCTTACAAACGCATGTGTTTAAAGAAACAGCGTCCCGTTATTCGATCATGACATGCAACTGTGCAGAAATAATGGAAAACTCAAAAACAACAAATATCTGGATATATACATACATAATAATAATAAAGAACTGGTTATTCATTATTTTGATGTGCAGGTGAATCCAACCTGTCGCAGCGCATCAGCATTGCCATACAGCGGGGAAATGCAGCCGGCGTCTTGGGGACGCTTCCGATTGATCAGTTGAGCTACCTCTAAATTGTTTGAACAGTCTGCAGATAGCTCAACTGTTTGCCTTGAAAATACCAGTTTTAATTTGTATCTAATCTTTAATTGAAAAATCGTTAATTTAAAAATACTAGTTCTAATTTGTTTGTAATCCTTAATTGTAATTTACTTTGTTAATAAAAATTCAGAAAGGTGTTGGGAGGTCTTTGCCCAGCAGTGGAACGAAATAAACTAATGATAAAAAAAACTGTTTTAATAAAAAAACTACGATAGTTGTAAGATTTGAACTGCAAGCCTGTTTCCTGCACGAACTGCGGCAATGTTTCCGGGTCACTCCACTCAGCAAACAACGTCTTCACGCTCTTGCATGAGAACATCTGAATAAAACATTTCATGCGGATATTTCTGTGCCGTTTGTCTGTTTTAGTTGCTAGTTTTGAGATTACCTGTTGTTTGTTTAAGGAATAATGAAAATTACCTTTATTTTGATGTAACATACAAGGTATTTTGATATTTTGTCGGGCGTTTCTTCATTGGCCAGCCCGGCCCGGCACCGATACCGACCGACAGTAGGTGGGTACTCAACGCCACTGCACCGACAGCGACATTCTTCATTTGATCGACACGATACGACGGCTTCGTAATTCCACGGAGACCTTGCACGCACACCTACGTAGAAGCTTGCGTATACGACACATACGTACGATGCCGGCCCGACACAAGTGGGAGACTTGCTGCGACGACATTTCGGCACCGGCGCCGGTATGTCAGTGTCGGGCCGGGCCAATGATACAGGTTGCCATATAATTTCATAGAATTATGCGTCCACCGTTGTCGGTGCCGCGCCGGGCCGGCCAATGAAGAAACACCATATGACTGCAAGTGCAAGCAAAATTTAAAAATCATTTTATCGGTCCGCCGCGGAAACAACAAACGATGATCATCTGATAATTAGAAATTAATATTTTAGGATATTGTGGTCGTGGTAAATGCTTCTGTGTTAGCTATGATTGCATGATCACCAATAAATTCAAGCAAACACTTGAAATATAAATATAAGATGACTAGCTGCATTCTTACTACCCGTTGTCCTATTACCCGTTTTCCCGTGGAATGAAGCATTTTCCCGCAGTGAAAAGTAGCCTATGTTCATCAGGAATAATGTGGGTTTCTAATGGTAATAGTACATTTTACACCTAGGCGAGAAAGTGGTCGATTCCTACCGAGTGTGTCGTTTTGGGCCCGAGGCGCAGCCGAGGGCCTTAAAACACACGAGGTAGGAATCGCACTTTCTGCCGAGTGATAAATAGTGCTTTATACTACACCTTCGAGGAAAATAAAAAGCAGAATTAATCATTAATTGAAATTTAGAAGAACTTACCGCGCCCAATGATGTTGGTAAAACCTCATTGACCGCGCCAGCCTTTGGGTTCTTTTTTCAAAATATTGTTCGGAAATCGGAGCAGGCCTAATGGACTTGGAGTAAAAACTTTTTGTCGTTTGACCGAACGAAAATAACCATAGCTACCGGCCGATCTTTTAGGAAATAAAAAAAAATAACACGTTAGAAATGGATTTCCATACAGTTTTTCCTCCCGCTAAAACACGTGAGAAATGAAATTCCATAGAGTTTTTCCTCCCGGTTTCCTATAGGCCTGCAAAGACATACTTTCTATTCTATTAATAGAAAAGGAATAGGCAACTTTCCGAGCAAGTGTAGTATAAAAGAATTTTTCAAATCGTCCTATAGTTTCGGAACCTATTCAATACAAACAAACAATCAAATCTTTCCTCTTTATAATATTAGTAAAGATGTATAAGTTGGTCACTTTTTATATGGTGACACGACGATTCATCGGTTGGTCGTCAACCGCTTGTCAATAACAATAACGCCAACTTTTTCACTACTCATCGCTTGCCAAGCAAAGCTTAGATTTGAACTTTAACCTGTATTATACCTTACCGTATATTTTATCAACAATAGTTCGTTTCTTCCAACTTGAAAATTGCGTTCATTAGCAAAGTTCTCAGCTCGGATACTTTCAAACAAGATGCCTTTAAGGAAACGTTTTTACGCTAATCACCATAATCTGCTTTTATAAAATGTTACATTTTATATAAGAAGATTTGAAAAGAATAAATCGCTTCCTTATATAATTTTCCGATAAAACGCAGACTTTGTTTTTTCACTGGTACTGCTCTCGCACCCATTAGAGTTACTCTAAAAACGGGATATTTACCATGATTTGAATTTTGAGCCTGCCAATTTATTTCGGCACAATTTCATGCACCATGATCGATGACTTTAGTGTTCATAACCATGATGGATTTAAAAGTTTTTGAGGTACACTAGTACAAGTCTTAAAATTAAAAACAGGTGTATAGGTAGATAAATACTAGAAAAGTCGCAGAAATAGCTCGGGCCGCAGCGGCGTTTGACGCGAAATTCCAATAAAATAAAAATAAAATGTTTGTTGTGTATACTTGTATTATGTAGGCAGCCGACAGTGTTTTTTAAAACCCCCCGGCAGATTTTCATGAAACATGGCTAAGAACACTCGGGATAAAATTATTATGACGCAAAAAAAAACTTAACGAAAAACGGTTCATCCGTTTGAGAGCTACGATACCACAGACAGATACACAGATACCACAGACAGATACACCCCTCTTTTTTTGCGACGGGGGTTAAAAATATTAAAGATACTACAATTCTATAAATATGATTATAATATAAGTGTCTTTAGATTATTTAAAAATATTAAAGACACTAGAAATTTTTTAATTGATTTTCATACGGGCAATTACCGGTTTCGGGCTTTGTTTTAGTCACCGTACAGACCAAAAATAAATGCCATAAACCATTTAGTATCTATTTTTAGTATCATGTACCTACTCCACCAGAAAGATAAATTAATGCCTCGGCACACTCAACGATCAAGCGCTGAATATGTTTTAATGATAAATTTTTACCAAGAATATTTGACTGCACGCATATTTGCATAAATGGTATTTTGACAAAACGCACTTTTGGCAAAAATTGGGTAATGACGAAAAGCAGTTTTGACAATACGCATAAAACTCGTTTTAATGATATAATTTGGCCACAATCTCATCTGTTATGTGATATTGTGGCCGACGATACCTAAATTCCGAAGGTCTCAACAAGAAGAAATCTACATTTTAGTCTTGAAAGATAACCTCCATGAAGCCTCAGTGGGCCAACTAAACTGTGACTCCTGCCGTAGGGCATTTAAGACCAAGTTCGACTGAACATTCTATTATGACCCCTAAAATATTTATATTTTATTTTTTAGACTTAAGAAGACAATGAATCCCTCATCTCTAGGGTCGCTGTCATCGAGGACACCTATAGGTTTATGTGATTATTTGTCCTTCAAATCTATGTTTAATGTCCTGGTCGGTTGGCCCGAAAGTGTCACTGCGCGCGGCACATAACAAAAAATTAATTAAAAATAAAATAAGGACCGATTTTTCCAATTAGCGATTTACTAAATGCCTCACTTAAACCCTGTTCAACAAATTCCGCCGTCGACTCTACCAATATTATCTACGTGTCACGAGCAATCTGTTATCAATCAATTTCGGCCGATTGCTTATCATACCTGCGGGTTGGGTGAGCAAATTAAATTGGTCTTGATAAGCCGGTTATGACAATACGTTTCGGTCTGACCTTTCAAAGTTAGGTGTGAAGGTGCTAAGATGATATGATAGGAACTTTGGCCGAGTTTGTATACATGAATTTGGACTTTGGTTACAGATTAAATTAGTTAGTTAGGTAATGAACGTTATCTACATAGTTATGTAATGAACACGTTGCGGGGTCATGGGAGACAAGCGCTGTAGTCACTTTTTAACCTAGGTACTTAGATTTTGGTTTATTTTCATATTACATAGATTATGGACGGTTATTTTGCGTTTGTCATAAATGTATTATGTTGAAACTTATTCTACAAAGTAATCCTATAAATAGGTACTTATATGTAGAAATAGGTACCTATTGGATTCTCTGTTGGCATTCTCTATCTCTCCCAATTGGATTCGTGACCATTGAGTATGAAAAATAAAAATGAAAAATATATTTAATTTAGTAATAACCTGCGGTTTCCACACTAGGCAAAACCTGTATCCTCCTGTATGAGATGAAAAATAAAATGTATGTAATAAGGAACATAAGAAGAAGAATAAGTTCATATATTCCTAACTAAATCATGTAAATAAACAAAATGTATAAATCATGTATCTAAAGTAGATTGGTGGATGTGAAATAAGGTCACCTATTTTCCATTAAAACCACACCGGTGTCTCATTTTAATTATTTTTCTTAGAATCGGGTTGGTTATCTACGACAACATCAAGAGTGATGTAAATGTGACACCGTTCCACTATTGTTGAACGAGTCTAGCTTGCTTTATACAGAACCAAGTTGCTGTTTCTATTGGGAGATGAACAGTGGCTCATTCGCAAGATGTATCCAACCTGGTACTCTTTAAGGGTAGGTTGCATGCTAAATGGAGTAAGAATAGAGTTCAAGCCTCCATGTCATTACAAAAATAGAACATGACTTGATCGAATGCCTACGGCAGAGTGCTAACTTGCTGAAACGTCGAAAAAATAGGAAAATAAACGCGAAAAACCGCCAAAAATCGCGATATTTTTTTTATTATTTTGATCCATCTATGCAGAAAATAATATAATGACGACTGGAACTCTTTTCTGGAATATTCTGGAATACCTAAACTGGTATAACTATATCCACGCCAATTGAGAATGAAGGAAAAAGGCCTTAACGACGAAACACGAGAACAAAAAATGAAATGAAGACATTAAGGACGCCGAACAAACGATTTTAATAAGATTTTCCTGTTTTGTACAATAAGCTTATACTTTTAATTTACTGGCTTATTACTACGGAACAATTTCTTATTTGTTCAGTTGATTGTGAAATTATTTCGATTGGTCCCCATAAAAATGTTGGAATTATAAAAGGTTTTTTGTCTGCTGAGAGTTCTTTATTAGTTATTTCTTCCTTATTTTACAAACTTCGTTAGAGACTGAGACTCGATATTGAGAGTCTTTTTAGTTCTCTATTTGCTTCTGGGATCTAGAAATTTAATCAAATCACACCATACATTCTTACAAAGTGTAAACCTGCTACTTAGATCTCTAACATAAATTATATGGAGTTCTTGTTTTCAGGCTGAAAACTATTCACTGAATCAAACCACAGGGAAAATATCCACGCAACCTGTAACCTAGATCTAAAATCCGTTCCTCCAAACTCAGCCGTGAGGGCCTAGCCAAACACTCAAACCAAATTGAGGCCGGCCAAAATATTTGCGCATCTCAAACGACCTCAAGGCAAATAATTCCCGTGTCCGTTGTAATATTGTTATGTAAACAACTAAAGTGGCTCACTACAAAGAGAGTACTTGAACGTAGTGTTTGGCAGGGTACAAAGGAAGGGTGATACATGAGTAGATACGCCTTCGGATGTGGGATTCGCAAGATGTTATCTGTGTAACCCTTATCAACCGGCTGGCTAGTTTTGTAAAGCGTAGGAGAAGTTACATTAAGTATCTTATACTTAATCTGGGATCTTAGAATAGATAAAGTTTATTTCGAGACATGAACCAGTCCATGGCGGTGACTGGAAGGGTGTGTATATGAATAATTGCACCCAGAGCCCTAAAATCAGCGCGGCGCGCTGTATTGATAAACCGTAGGCGAGTCGTCTATTAGGTAATTCATACATAGTTCAAACATCCAATATCTTAAAAAAACATTAGATTGATCGTTCGTTAGTGCGAATAATTTTAGTTTAATAAAATAAAAATTAAGTAAGTTAAACAGTACTTGAATCGGCCAATATGCGTTATGAACATATGTGAATCGACCGTAGTTATATCGAAAATAGTTGAAATGATTTGAATGATGATGGCTTTTATCTCATGGGGGGTAATGCCCATAATCCCCCCGCTGTGCATGCGGCTTGGTGATCGCAATTCGGTGGTAGAATTGTTCTGCAAGTGGTGGTGCTACCCGCACCCGGTTGATATCCCTTAGTCGCCTCTTACCACATCCACGAGAAGAATTGGTGTAGTGTAAATTCTAAGCCAGCACCACACAGCCTTATAATGGTGAAACTTTATTGGTGTGTTGGTGTAGCCTTACCTCAGCCGGTGAGGATCCAGGTATCTTCAAGCAGAACATGAAAGGCGTGTTGACTCTCTTCAGGATCTCGTGGTAGTCTAGAGTCACTCCCCTCGGCCGGAGCAGTCTGAAGTAGGTTCCGAGTGCTGACCCGTTTGAAGCTAGGTGCGTGCCGAAAAGACGCATGAAGCCGCCTCCTGATTGGACGAATAAAAGTAGGGTTCTTAGAAGAAGTAAGCTTAGAATGATAGTTGACACAAACGAGGTAAGTCTAAAAAATTGCGACTAAACGTCGCAATTTTCATTTTGAGCCGTTAGTACAATACTTCAAATGACGCGGAAAGCAGCTCTCACATAAAAATATAAAAATGATGTGTTGTGCGGTGAAAGGGTATTTAAACACCAGTAGCAAGAAAAATAATACTGCAAATATCTCATTTCACTGGTCTACACACATATTACATTTGTAATTTTGCCTCAAACAGTCATCAAAACTCATAAATAAATTTAAAAATTTCGTCCACCATTTTCGTGAAAATGTTGCTATGCTCTGGGGAAAAAATACCCCGGTTTTGTTACATAGTTTTATTTACGGTACTATTGTTATATACCTATATATAACAATAGTACCGTAAAATAATAATAGTACCCGTGCCTCGGAAAGCACGTTAAGCGTTGGTCCTGCGCCTGATCTCTCCCCGGTCGTGTCGATCTGTCATCCCATCGGATTTTGAGAGTGAGGGAACAGAGATTGCACCTACGTTTGCACACACACTTGTGCACTATAATATGTCCTGCGTATCTGGCTAGTCTCCGATGAGATTGGCAGCCGTGGTCGAAATTCGGCTAGGAGGACATTATTAAAATGGTTGAGGAGAGGGTGGACTTCACTCAAGTTACGACTTAGGAATCAAACTACGCTACTACCGAATATCACAGTTTTAGAATTTCTGTCACTCGACGATATTCTGAATAGATTCATATTGTAAACTCAACTTACTATTTTACAAAGAAAATTTACATTATTACTATTAACGCTGAAGAAGTCGTAGGAAATCCTGATTTTATTTCGGTGTAGGTGCTTGTCTAACTTGGGCATTATTATTCGTGGAAAAAATGCTGGTAGTAGGTGGTGTGAATTTTAAAGGAAAACTGCACAGCTACAATATACTTCACTAGTTGAGTACCTAATAGTCCTAATCAACTTAAAATATGTAATTTGGTGGGTAAAAAGGAAAATTTGAACAAATTTTGTTGAAAAAAACTTTATTAAGGTTGTTCGTTATGTAAAACACGTAAATAAGTTTGTTTAGATAGGACATGAACCGTGCAATTACTTACACTGCACGTGGTCGAACACGCACTTGACCGTCTATTTAAATTATTGTTCCGAACACGATCGGAGCCCATCTTATTTTGCGGACTTGGAGTAAAACCATTTTGTCGTTAGACCTAGGAAGAATGATAGTAACCAAAGCTACCAGCTGATATTTCGTTAAATTAAAAAAAGAAATAAGATAATATCGAAAATATAATGTAAGGTGATAAAAAAACAATGGCTTATTTTTTAATTGGAACTTTGCTTCAGTTACCCAATTTTTTAGGGAAAATGCTATTCACTTGCAACATTCAATCATACGAATGTGTGAGTGAAAGCACTGTATTTACGTGCTGTCAAAACACACATAGATCGGTTTTTGGTTACACAAATTGTCAAATTGTTGAATGACACTATCCCTCTGCTGAGACAGCAGCGATTTTTACTCTATGGTAGGGTTATTTTTGGGATATTTTGACGATGAAGTATTCACTGGCCTGCAAAACTAGATTATCACAGTTTTAAAATGTAGTTTCTATAGTTTCTAAAGTTAGAAATTGAATTCATCTGAAAAATAATTAAATGTAGATTGCTCTCTTCGATATTATCGCCCATTATGTATAGTTATATTATGTATATACTTACCTTTATAATGTGTATGTACTAAGTTAATTTAGTTAATGGTATAAATAGCTATAATCCTACTAATATGACGACCTCCGTGGCGCAGCGGGCGAAGGTCCGCCTGCGACGCAGGAGGTTGCGGGTTCGATTCCCGCCTCGGAACAAATTTGTGTACGATCTGCAGAAATTTGTTCCGTTGGTCTGGGTGTTTTCTATGTATAATAAAAAATATCTATCTATGTAGTATAATGTATTAAGTATATCAGTTATCTAGTACCCATAACACAAGCTCTGCTTAGCTTGGGGCTAGATAATGCTGTGTGAATTGTCCAGCATTATTTATTTATTTATTTATTTATATTATAAAGCCGAAAGTTTGTGAGATGTGATGTTTTGTTACCTAGGATCTCCAAAACTACTGAACAGATCAAGATGAAATTTGGCGTACATTTCGGACATAGCCTAACTTAGATAATAATTGCTAGTTATTATACCAAAAATACGCGTGCGAAGCCGCGGGTAGAAGCTAGTTAGCTGTAAGGCTACCTTGTAAATTTTGAAATAAAAACATTTATATTATTTCTTATATAAAATTGAATATCTTTACGAGTCAAAAAGAGAACGCTTTCATCATTTTTGTAGCTTGCTTGCGTAATAAACTTCTGTGTAAAAGTCCTCCAGACGTTTATGTCATCTCCGATTCGAAGCTTTACTCTATACCTTAGCCGAACTCGATGTAGAATGTTTGTAAACAAACCGCCCAAGGTCACATAGAGAATTTTAGGTTAATAACCTAAAATTCTCTATGTGACCGTGTCTTTTTCGGGGATTAAGAACAGAAGATAACTATTTATGTCCCATTTCGAGCTCCAGTCTCAACAACTCCCAGTGGTCCCCTTCTCATAAAACCTAAAAAGCTCGTTCAATTTTTCAATTTCCATTTCCACAAATAAAACGATAACGACTTACACAAATACACTATCTGGCGTCTGTTCCATTATTCATCCATACTTCTAGACTAATATTATGAACGCGGAACTCAGTCTGTCTGTTTATATTTCACGATTAAACAGCTGCACGGACCGCTACTGAGAATCAAATTAAAATCATTTAGTTTGTAATTTTTCTAAATAAACGTTATTTGTATTGTATTTATGAAAACGGTAATTTTCTTTGTCTATTTAAAAAAATACTAATGTTACTATGGTTCTGATTCTATAGTATAAGCGCAACCCACCTATATGCATACAGTCGTTCGACGAAGGCTTTCTGACGTGGTTTTGACAGAGCAATCGAGCGGGGGGCGAGGAACGGGAGGAGGGAGGGACGCTCCCGAGTTGCATACATCACCGCCTAACTCGGGAGCTTCCCGCCCCCCAACCCGTCCCTTGGCCCCCGCACGATTGTCCTGTCAAAACGCCTTCGTCTAATGACTGCATGCTAAGCTGTGGTATAAGTGTGGCGAAAATAGCATAGTTTATTATATTGACAATACTGCTGGACAATCTACACAGAATTTTGTGAATTTTCTAGCCGAGTACCTAAGCAGAGCTTGTGTTATGGGTACTAGATAACTGATTAACTAAAAACAGGATGTTCACTGGCAGATTTTAAACCTCAACCTCAACAGCCTGTATTGGTCCAGTGCTGGACTCAGGCCTCCCCCTGATAAGCACCGTATTGGCTTTAATCTCATGGGGGGTAATGCCCATAATACCCACGCTGGGCATGCGGGTTCGGTATCGCAGTTTGGTGGTAGAATTGTTCTGCAGGGGGCGCTGCTGCCCGCCCCGGGTGGAAATCCCTTAGAGGCCTCTTACGACACCCGCGGGAAGAGTTTGAGTGGTGCAAATTCAAAGCCGGCACCACTTAGGTAAGCTATAGCATAGTAAAAGGATTTTATAAATTATTCAATAAATAGATATTTTTTTCATAGACAACATTCAGAACGCCCGGAATAAATATCTGCAGATCATAAAAACATTTGTCCCGAGGCGAACCCGCATCTCCTGCTTGGCAGGCGGCCCTTTGCCCGATACGCCACGGATAGTTGAAACCGTCGTAAGCTTTTATCCAAGAAAAGTGAATATAAAGCCGCGGGCAAAAACTACTTAAAAATATATTCACTTTACGTTATTACTCTGTGGCGAGGTTAGGGCCCTTCAAAGAAATTGGATTTCAAATCTAATTGCGAACCTTGAATTTTAATTCCTATCTGAATACGCAATGAGTGCTGAGTGTTTTGTAATGTTAACATTTTATCACTTTTACAGGTGTATATTTTGAGATTCAAGTGTAAAATACATTGCGCCTGTGACGCAGGAGGTTGCGGGTTCGATTCCCGCCTCAGAACATATGTTTGTAAGATCTACAGATATTTGTTCAGGGTGTTCTGGATGTTTTCTATGTATAACAAAAAATATCTATGTATCTTTGTAGTGTATTGCATTAAGTATATCAGTTGTCTAGTACCCATAACACAAGCTCTGCATAGCTTGGGGCTAGATAATGCTGTGTGAATTGTCCAGCATTATTTATTATTATTTTTAATACACTAGGTACATAGATAGGTATTTTTTACTATACATAGAAAACATCCAGAACACCCTGAACAAATATTTGTCCCGAGGCGGGAATCGTACCCGTAACCTCTTGCGTCGCAGGCTGGGCCACTGAGGTCGTCAATGGCTTTTAAGTAAGCTTGACTTAACGTAATAACACATTTTGTCGTATATTTTACAAGTTTCTGCACGCTGCTTTGCAAACATTTTATCTTTTGTGTCTGGGATACAATGTAACCTATATTCTTCCTTGGGATACCGGGCGGCTTATAATGCAGTAGTAACTTTGAATGAAATTTGGCAAATAGATAGCCGCGGCTATCACTTTGATTCAAGATGGATTCCTGGGAGTTTTACTCTTGCATTTGTATTACTATTATCACAGATATTATAATACTATACTAGCTATTATCTTACCAAAACAAATGAAAAAAGAATGACGTCCGATTTTCGGTCCTCATAAAACACTGTGCGGCTAATAATGCAGTAGTAACTTTGAATGAAATTTGGCAAAGAGATAGCCGGCTATCTCTTTGCCAAAGTTACTACTGCATTATAATACTTGTATAAATGAAAATTGTACACAGCTAATATCACGAACACATGTCCATGATGGTTGACTTTTACTTCATTTCCTAGACGTATAGATACTTTTTTTATTTGATGTCGATGTCTACAAGCAAAGCTAAAGGCAAAAGCTACTATAAAATCAGTAGGTAATAAAAACATCTATTTTACTGTCCAAATGTTTTCGTTGCGCTATCTGTTTGTTTTCTATTAGGCAAGTTTATGTTTGGGCTAATTTATCCTTTGTTTTGCCGATAAACATTAATGGGTCAATTTTGTTCAAGAGGTCTATTACAGTTTTATTCTACTGGAGTTGTAAACATACTTGCTAATGTTTACTTTGCTTTTTTATTTGGTGGGTGTTGTTGATTGGTCTATTTGTTTTCTAATTAGAATCTTGGAATAAATATTAAGTTACCACGTTGTTTTTATCAATTCCGTAATCATATTAAGTAGATGTCGATCCTAGATTTATTGCATTGAAGTACTGTGTAATTTTTTATCTGGTTTTTAATGAATGAATTGACTTTAATAACTTATACATACTTATATTATTTGATTGTAATCTTCCTTGTTAAATGTATACCTATAGGTAAGTTTCATTGCACTGCATAAACATACATAAAAGCTTCTTTATTAAATATTTATTATATATTATTTTAAAATTACCCATTCATGTGTTTAAGATTCAGTTTATCTGTTCTTATTTTGTATTATTTGCTGCAAGCAATATTTTTTTACCATCTTAAAGTTTTTGATGAAACTTAATATTAAAGTTCCTTCTATCTTCATTATAAAAACGCTATGTTTGTTATCCAAATTTTCTTATAATTTTTTGATCAATCTCATAAAACATAGTTGATATTATGGATTTTAGTGTTCCTTTTCTGGTAAGCCCAGATTTAATCAAAATACTGTGAATGCATTCATTAAGGATGTAAGCGGGTTAACTACGAACCTTCTTTGTGTTGGTAACACCAACGCTTACATCCGTAATGAATTGGTCAAACCAGGATTGTTTTATACTGAGAATGCAGTAAAAAAGTCTAAGATAAATAAATAAATAAAATGCTGGACAATTCACACAGCATTATCTAGCCCCAAGCTAAACAGAGCTTGTGTTATGGGTACTAGATAACTGATATACTTAATAATACAATACACTACATAGATAGATATTTTTTTTTATTATACATAGAAAACATCCAGAACACCCTGAACAAATATCTGCAGATCGTACAAACATTTGTCCCGAGGCGGGAATCGAACCAGCAACCTCCTGCGTCGCAGGCGGATCTTCGCCCGCTGCGCTTCAGAGATCATCAGATAAAGTTGCTATCATTATTTCGGGTCACCTCCACCCAACTAGCATCGAGACGCGCAATAGAGCATCAGCCAGGTATGATCAGAAACAAGCGACGCAATAGCAGATGTGTATCTTTACATGAACCATTGGGCTCGCTCATCCTCTGTATCTCAGACAATAGCAAACCTTTGACTTGCAATTTAACATGTATCATAAATAAATTACCTAACTGCACCAGCTCCAAGCGTTTATCAGTGACGAAATGCCACGGGAAGGCCTTGCAGAAACTTGCTACTCCAATCTTCAGGTCTGTCACTTTGCTTGATGACGCTACAGTGACAGCTTCACTGACGACCTCTTTGTTCTCTTCTTTCGATTTCTGGTGTAGTGGTATCGCGTTTATTTCATACCTGAAAGAGGGCCAGAGTTATTTCAGGGTTGATACTTGATATATTTATTTCGATGCAACTCGAAACAGAGGGTTGGAATTGGGAGATCATCCTCTTGGACCGATGACATTGTAGCTATTGCAGGGAATCGATGGATGGATGTGCGAGCCACATCCATCCATCGATTCCCTGCAATAGCTACCCTATAATAGGACCGCGATTTGTGGCATAGTATTAGAGATGATTCTATCCAGCTATGCTTGTGTGGCTGATTATGATGATGATAATTATTTCAAGGCCTTTTTTTCCGTAACGTCGTTTTGGACGTCCACGTCTATAACAAATTATAGAAAAAATATGTTCCTCTCAAGAGCCTGTCATCAATTCAATGACACCTTTTGTGACATTGAGATTTTCAATACTTCATTGTTTAAATTCCGTAAAGATGTTATGTCAAGCATTGCCAACCGTTGAAGTTACTGTGTATTTGTTTTGTCCTTTATTAATATGTTCATAAGTAATTTTAATTTTTCTTGCCCTTTTATGTTACTTAGATTAGTTCTTCTTCTTATATTTGAGATAGCTTTGTTTTATTTCTTAGTTGCACATTGATCTCTGAACTGTCTGTTTTTTGTTATTGTTCATTTAATGGTGGAAACTTTGCTGGTTTAATTGTTAGTTAAGTATATATATTTTTTTGTCTTTAATAACTGTATGTTTCCCAAATAAATTAAAATAAAATAAGTAACGAAATGTTTACAATATTTAACATTTTTGAGGATACAGATCTGCTTACTGTTCTATCGTGATTGTTCGGTTGTGAGGTCTCATACAGGTTCCATCTGAAAACCATTGCTGAGCTGATGTGGAACCCTTTGACCTACATCGTTACAGCATGATCATACACACTTGATCCCTGCGGAATTCATGCAGCGGAGGTGTGCTACGGGCGTTAAGTGAAGTTTGAGTTGCGGAATATAGCGGAGGTGTGGCTGACGTCGGTCAGTTATAGTCAAATCTATGCGTTAGGCAGTTTCGCTACTGTTCCGTTTCTCCTACATACGGAAAAGACATGGCGAAATTATTGCGGTTCCGTTGTTATGGTTTCGCAGCGGAGGTGTGCTACGGGCTCTAATAGAATGAGTGATAGTTTCACAAATATCTAAATCTGAGTCTACCAACTAGATTCAAAGAGATTAAGGTCATATATCACATCTGTGTCACCCACGAAAATAGATTCATTATAGGTACACTAGTCACGCGCGAAAAGCCTACAGAGTTATAAAATCGTGGGTAGCACCCACAAAATTTGTCAAATTATTTGCTCGCAAATAGATTCTGTTTACTATTCACTGGATAACTATTTGATCGGTTGAAAGCACCACTGGTTTAATTTTGTATCTATCAACTGAAAATCGGGGTGGTTAAAATCTGTTAATTTTACCGCAATTGCGAATTTCGCGTTGTTATTTTCGATTGCCCGATATGGGAACATTACCCGTGGAATAAAGCTGATTTGGGTTAGTCTGAGTATAATGATAAGACCCAGTTAAATAAACATACTTATGGATATTTTGTTCATATCTTTCTATTGTTTTTTTACTGAGTTTTTTCTAAAATATTACACACAATTTTGTTAGGATGGTATGATGTAATGATGTCCTCCTAGACAAATTTTCGGCAAATTTTTGGAATAAGGTCTGTAGATACTTTAGGTTCTAAAATAACATATAAATTTATCTGATTTTCGAATAGGTTAAAAAGGATGGTAAAGTTTCTACGGAAACTTATTATTCCTTGGTTCTATTCACTCAAAACTCGGTATAAATAAATTTTAAAGTCAATAATGAATCACGTATTTTGAATTTTTACAAACTGTGCAAAAAAAGAGATTGTGCAATATTTTTTAAAATTTCCACGCGGTCGTAGCCGCGGTGTGCAGCTGCATGCAGCATTAAATAAAAATCAATTAAAATAACTGTCAAACTACTTTTTCTGGATAAATCGAATTTGTATAGATATTCATATTCAGTTGTTTACGAGTCGTCGTCGTCATCAGATGATGACGCAGCTCGATAAGTATCATTAACTTAAAAAAAATATACATAAAACTGCTGAACACCTTCAGTTTTCATATACGGGTATACACTACGTATACTTACAAGATAATCAGCAGCTTTTGCCATCCGCTGTATATCTATGCTCTGCCAAGCTCTATTCAATGCAAAGTGACTTAGGATTATGAATCTACTAAGGGGATTAAACAGAATTTAATGGAAACCACACGTTGCGTCCAGACAATTTGTTATGTAACTATGCAGTCTTAGCAGGGAAGTAGGATTACTTCAATGAAGTATTATGTTTACTTATGCAGGAACTAGAATATTCTCCGATAAAAATCTATACTAATAATATAAAGAGGAAAGATTTGATTGTTTGTTTGTTTGTTTGTGTTGAATAGGCTCCGAAACTACTGGACCGATTTGAAAAATTCTTTTACCATTAGAAGCCCACATTATTCCTGATGAACATAGGCTACTTTTAACCGGGAAAATGCTTCGTTCCTAAGGGAAAACGGGTAATAGGAAAACGGGTAGTAAGAATGCAGCTAATAGTATATAAAACACTAGATTCCGTGTAAATTACAAAAACACATTTACACAACAGTCTGTTTTACAGGTTCGGTTTATCGTTTACGTTGTTTATTGTGATGGCTTTCGTTGATTTAGGAATGATTAACACCAACGACAGTTCATTACGGATGTAAGCGGGTTAACTACGAACTTTATTTGTGTTGGAAGAACACCAACGTTTCATCCCTTAACGAGGGACATCTTCAACTACGATAGTTTTTATAGTAAAACCAACGACAGTATTCCAGATCTAATAAACACAATAATACCTAACCTCATAGTGGTATCAATTTAGATGTCACCAAAACGAAACTAAAATAAATTGACAGGACTAGCGAAGTGTTTAGTTTTATAATTTGACCTTTTCTAAGTGTTCATTTAATGTATTTTTGGAAATAAAGAGTTTTTGATTTTGATTTTGAAAAAAACATGAAATCAAAATCTAAAAATGAATTTTAAGAAAAATGCTAACCTTTTTAATAAGATTCCTATAAAAGGGACGGCACCAGTTTTAGTGGTAATATTTAGTTTAGTTTTGGCGACATATCAATTGACACCAATGTCTCGAGTAGCAACGTATCCATTAAAATGTTCCTGCAAATACAGATCTTCTGTGAGAATGCGCACTTATTTTCCCAATGCTGCGATGTAATACTGGTTGTTGTTTATATATCCTAGTTTACGTTGTTCTATTTTTACATACGACTTTTGTAAAAGGGTTCGATGTGGAGAATTGTTTAGAGACGCAGGCCAACGTGATATAAAAAGAAATAGAAAGTTTGATAGAAGACTGAATGAGACTTTATTTTATCACTATTTTCGTTCTGCTAAATTTCAGAAGAATTTTTTATAAATCTATTTTTATTGTTTCCGTTGAATTGTTAAGAACTAGGCACAAAGGCTATTTACACACGATACGGGAGTATCGTTTATGATAGTTTTATCGTACCACTTTAGATGGAGACACGCTTGTTCTATGGCAACAGTATCTAATCATTTTCAATAGTAACTAATCAGTAGATCTGTTCGTGATTCTCTTCTAATATCTTGTGATAAAAAAAATCGTTTTAATATTAAATCTTTAAGTGTGTATTCGGTTGGCAGCAGGAATGGAAGAGAGCGGATTTTTCATATTTTTATATAGTTTTTAGATGATTTACCCACTACGCAAGTTTACCATTAAATCTGAAAAAATCAGTGGCGTGAAAATGCATGCAGCTGTTGAAAAAATGCTGATGTTATTCACTATCGTTTACTTTTATGCTGTTATTTCCTCTCCCCCTGCTCACCAATAATGAAACAATGATTGTTAATCAAATAATGACTCACCTAAACCTCCTAGGATCATTAGAATAGCTCATCAGTCTTATATCTGTCTGAGTGTCGTACAACCTCCGTGCTATGGCCTTCAAGCTACCGACGAGTAGGTATGCAACCGGCTCACTCTCTGTTGTCAGATGCAGTTGGATCTTCCCTTCGTGAGATGTCGTGCATACGAAGTTTGCTTCGTATTCCATGGTCTCGTCTTTGAGGTCGTCATCCTGTTTGGAAAAACGTTTCATTAATATATGTTGGATTTATAATCTCAGTTTAAATTAAACAGCTATTTATGTTTTTAATTTTCTTTCAGGCATCCATCATCGTTTTTATTTTTATTTTGTATCTTGCAGACTCACGTTAGATTATATTTGTTTCGAATCGTAAAATATTGAAATGTTTCCGCATTAGGTTTATGAAAATTTTATTTAAAGGCCTGTATTATGCTTGCTTACTATCGATCCACAAATAAATAATAAATAATGCCGGACTATCCACACAACATCATCTAGCCCCAAGCTAAGCGGAGCTTGCGTCATAGGTATTAGATGACTGATAAAATATTTACAATAAATGTATTGATTAAGTAAAAAATATCTGTCTACATAATGATGACAGATATTTTTTACATTACATTTTTCAGGGCAGAGCCGTTTTTAGGTTTTGTTTCAAAGAAAACCACTATAAAGAACGATTTTTGTATGAAAGGGAGTACCTACTAATATCTGCACTCCCTTTCCACCAATTTTAAGAATTGGGACATGGCATCTTCACGGACGTGTTAATGATGGTGGGCAGAACCTGCAGTTCACTTATTGTCAGTGAATTACCAATAACCCTGTATATTGAAAACATCTAGAACACCATCCTAGAGTAATGCTTGTCTATGGCATACGTGTAATGCTTTTCTATGGCATACGTGTGTGTAATGCTTTTCTATGGCACGCATACATTCAAGCTACTCGTATCTACGACAGAGCAAGCTTTCACAATCTACATATACCTCATAAAGAGGAAAGATTTGATTGTTTGTTTGTTTGTATTGAATAAGCTCCAAAACTAAAGGACCGATTTCAAAAATTCTTTTACAATTAGAAGCCCACATTATTCCTGATAAACATAGGCTACTTTTTACCGTGGAAAAATGCTTCATTCATTAAAAACGAATAATAGGACAACGGGTAGTAAGAATTCAGCTAGTATAATAATAATTTCATAACAGCTAAGAGTGTCTGGAATTAACTTCGATTTTGTATTGTTGTGAATTCGTGAAATGTTAAAAAACGAATAAAATCCAAAATAAAACGAGTAAACGTTTTCTGTAGGCAGCTAAAGCTGATCTTCGTCAGTTTTCAATTATAAAGTTTACACTCAGAATTAAGATATCCTTTGAAAGCTTCCCAGAATCCGCTTCGCTTCGAATCTGCCGAAATGCAGCTTCAGATCTTAACAGACTGCCTTTCATCAAAGAAACTGCTCAAGCAAACATTTCTAGCCGGGATGAGCCCGCATCTCTTGCATACCAGACTAATCAGGCCTCAGAGAGGTACAACCGAATGTAATGCGATTCGAATTTCTCAATGGTATTACACAAACCTATTTATAGACCTATCTAAATAAAAAGAAACACAAGTTGTTCATGGTATTATGGTACCCGATGTGACGATAGATTTTCAATCGCGAAGTCAAAATTACCAAGCTATTGTAATAAAAATGTTTTTGGATTTTAAAGACGGCGTTGAATTTACGTTCCTAATTTAACAGTCACCATGTTTTTTTCGATTTGTGAAAGCAAATTAGTTCCAAATAGTGACACATGGAGATTCAAAATATAAAAATAAAACCAGAGAGATAAAGTTCATGTAGTTCGCATGGAGCATGGACGAACAAAATTGCTTCTCCTTATTTCAATGGAGGTTTGAGTTTCAAGGAGTTTATCATAGATTTACTCAAAAAGTAATTAAACCTCAAACCTTCTAAGCCATCACATGCCATCTATAGAGCTACTTGGAACTTGCTTGGAACTAATATTCATAGAATATTTAATGGATTTATGCCAAATCAAAAACCAATCATGTAGGTGCATGACAAGTATCATAAATAGTTTATCAAGAACTTATATCTGCCTGTAGTTTTATTTAAACATCTACCTACTACGTACCTATAGAAGGTTCCTATAGAAATTTTCGTATCTTTCACAACAAATTTCTTGCTAGCTCCAACAATTTCTGGCTCTCTAGAGAAGATGCGGTTAAAATTCTTCAGATAGACGCTTTGGAATTATGGTGAGGTAAACCACGATATTAATTGGAATCATTCCAGTGTTGGAATTTCTTTGGGACCAAGGTTGTTTACGGTAATGTAGTAATTTTTCGTACTACTTTTTCTTGCAGACCGTGAAGACCACCGTGCCATGAAGATAATAATAATAAATAATAAATAATGCTGGACAATTCACATAGCATTATCTAGCCCCAAGCTAAGCAGAGCTTGTGTTATGGGTACTAGATAACTGATATACTTAATACAATACACTACATAGATAGATATTTTTATTATACATAGAAAACACCCAGACCAACGGAACAAATTTCTGCAGATCGTACACATATTTGTTCCGAGGCGGGAATCGAACCCGCAACCTCCTGCGTCGCAGGCGGACCTTCGCCCGCTGCGCCACGCAGGTCGTCAATAATTGAAGAGTACTAGTTTTTCGATTGATAATATATTATTTCTGGGATAACAGAAATATCATCTATAGTCGAGTTTAGAGTGAGCTGCAAATTATGACATAATTTGCAGCTCACTCTAAACTCGATCCGAACAATAAAACTAAACATCACATACGTAGCATAGAGTTAAATTGTTCACAATATTAAATTTAGTGAATAAATTATCTCAAATCATATTTTAAAATGTGTTTAAAAATCAACGAAAAGAAAGCTAATTTTAGTTTAAGTCCTGCGAGATCGTTTACCTTACATGCAGATAGTGAAAAAATCAAGAAAGTATAGCGTCTTAGGTACCTACGCTACATGCATTTTGAGGTACTAGGTACTATAAAAACAACCTGGTGAAGCACGAGTCAAAACTAAAAATACACCAATCGTCCCCCAACTCAATGGCGGTAAAAATTTATAATAAACTCCCAGATAACATAAAATGTCTCGAAAAAAATAACATATTCGAAAACAAACTGAAAGAGATGCTCATAAAAAAAAATGTTTTTACAAACTTGACGACTTCTTCAACGATTCTTTTAGCGACTCGCAAAGTATTGTTCCTATTAAAATTTATTATAATTTATTCCTATTTCAAATCATTGTTCCTAAAGCTTTAAAAACTAGGTGCTTTAAACGACACTAAACTAAAATCCAAGTTAGTGATCGTAAGTTAGGGTATGAGGTAAGGTAGGAATGACAAAGCATGACGTCAGCACAACCTTCCAAAGCGGGATAATTTTCGTACTCAAGGTTACGCACTATCAGGATTGAAATGGCGTCTTTGGAAAGACGGATTATACCTAAAGTTTTATAAAAATAATTGCTTTTTCCCGTGCCTTTGCACCGAGTTTCTTATGGATAAAAAGCCTATATGTTAATCAAGACTTACAACTACCTTAATGTAAAATTTCAGCCCGATCCACTCAGTAGTTTTTGCGTGAAAGGGTAACAAACTCAGATGGCAATGGAATAACATCTGCTGAGAATACTTACGAGATTTAAGGATTGCATCTGATTGCAGGTATTTATATTTGTATTGCTGGTTTTTTGCTTTATTTTGATGATTTGTTTTATTTTCTTGATTTTTGACTTTACTTGATGGCGGCGTAATCGAGACGAAATAAATGTTTTTTGAGCCTTGGAGTGAAAGGTTACTGAACAAACTGGAGGGCGATTATGGTGTGGTAAGACACGGTATTACAGTTCAAACGTTAGCATTCTATTTAATGCGAATGAAGTCATTCGGATTGCCGATCATTGGACGCACTTGTCAGCGGATTGTCCGATGTCGGTCTGTGAACGCGCGCCTAACGTTTCAACTGCTAACGTATGAGCCGTAATGCCGTGCCTTACCACACCGTAATCGCCCTCCTGGTTTTGCTCTTTTTTACGTTCGGATATTTGTTTGCCTAAACAAGATCCATGCTATTTTAAAAGCCTCGGGCAGAAACTATTATTATTATGACCCATACCTGATCATGCAAAACATCATGGACGCTGTCCAAAGTGGTGAGGAACTCGATGAGATTGGTGCCCAGGCATTTGAACGCTCGCTCCAGCCGACAGTTGTGAGAGAAAGCTGTTAGTATTAGATATTCCCCTAGTTTTGCCATGAAGTCTTTCGTGCTGACACCTGCAACAGAGATTAGATGTTAAAAAATATTCGTTAATGCAGTCACTGCCCAGCCTCGGTGCCGCAAGGAGGACCATCAGATACTTGGATCTAATCTATACATGTGCATCGCGGACCATGTCACGTGAAAGAGTGGATTGTTAGTTATATCGCAGTCACTGCCCAACCTCTTTGTCGAGCGGTTTTTGGTGGGTCCTATCTTTTTAGTGAACTCCGTGTCTACCAGCGTCTTTCTTCCATCGTCCAATGTCGCAGTCTCACTTCCCTCGGATATGTTTCGTGTTGAGGAGACACATCTGTGGAACAGCTTGTGGTACAAGGGTAAGTTGACCGTCAAGACCTCGTGGCATATCCCCTAGGCGCTGGAATGACCACATTGAAGCTGCACTAAACGGTCCCCTACATGAACGTACCAGGGAGGCAGCACGGTGTGAGAAGAATGGCGCCGGATTGTGTGAGGCGTGAAATTACCCCAGATGACCACGACCACACAAAGAAATCAGTGTGAGGGCTTAACAAAAATCACGACCACACCTGGCAAGAGTGTTACGATTAAGACAGGTGTTTTTAAGAATGGATGATCCCACCTTGGCAGGATTGGTAAACGATCACTGAGCAATGTTAAGCATTTTCAGTTTATAAAAGATAGTATAATGTAGGTATAAGAGTGTTTGAAAATTGGACGATGGACGAGCCTATCAAAAACATTTCTAAAGTAAAGTATAACAAGCTTCTAACGCGCTCTCTGTTGTAATTATAACGGTTATCGAATCTTATGAAGAGCCAAATACTCAAACTTTACAAAGCTATACTCTAAAAGTTCAAAAAGACTCAATGTTAAAATACTTAAAAGAGTCTAAATAAACACACCTGGTATAGGTAGTGGTATAACCTGACAACTTGTAGGATGGGATTGGAATGACGTCATTTCTCGTGCTCAGTTCGTATCCGATCTGAGCGAGACGGCATGCGGCATGGGGATTGAGAATGAATCCCATTCTTTAAGTACGCAGGTCATACATAGGTATAACTGCAAACTGAGTAGTATTTATACACAAGCCAAAATAGATGTGGAATGTTTGTAAGCACACCACGACATAAAAACTGAAGCTCAATTGCTTGGCGCCGAGTTTCGGATATAATAATTGTAAGCTTAATGAAGGAAGGATCACCAATCGGCAAGTAATGTAAATTCCGTATAAAAAGACACGGCAACAGGATGAATTATAGGTTAAGTGTGGGCGATTTGTTTACAAACATTCTACTTCGATTTTTGCTTGTGTATAGCTAGAACATCAAGCGAAACCTTACAAAAGAAAACAGTAGGTATAGGTAACTATAAAAATTTCCCGCAATTTATAAAGAAGCCATGAAAAATCAGAACTGCGAAGTTAATGAAAGACGAATCAAAATAAAAGTCCATTAGGGGGTTTTACCTGAAAAGGGTTCTGAAGAGCCAGAGAGCCGTTCATAATCTAAATTAACTTTCATTGTTGACGCCCTTCATAACTGTCGGGAAAAATCTATTGTTATGCGAAGAAATACAAATGTCTAGAGACGGGTCTCAAAACAAGAACAAAATTAAAAAAATTAAAAACCTTCCCACAGATTTTCATGAAACATGGCTAAGAACACTCGGGATAAAATTATCTAAGACACAAAAAAAATGTAAACGAACATCGGTTCATCCGTTTGGGAGCTACGGTACCACAGACAGATACACAGACAGACACGTTAAACTTATAACACCCCTCTCTTTTTGCGTCGTCGTTTAATAAGTGTATTTACAGGATGAGATGAAGGGTCGTATTACAAAGGCTTACAGCATCAGCAAGGATCGATATCCTTGCTTCATCAAATCAAACCAAATCAAATCAAAAACTCTTTATTTCCATGAAAAGGTCAAGTTATAAAACTAAACAAACACTGACACGGAATTAAAGTGATATTTTGATTTTCAGTTTTCAGTTTTAGGCTCCATTCTAGAAAACCTACCGCTCTTAGTCAACAAACTTTAATAACAACATTAACCTGAGGAAAAAGGACCTAATTAAAAACATCCTTTTTAAAAGAAGAAGTTAGCGACGCGTTTCAACTACCAACAAAGTTTCGTGTCGCATCCTATGAATTATTAAGGAGTTTCCTTAGGGTGCTCAAAGCTGATTTTTGACAACGTTGAAAAATAAATATTGCGCGTAGAAGGAAATCCGCTCTCACCTCGTTTGGGCCGGCAGCGGTTATTCTAGTTGTAAGTTAAATTCAATTCAAATTCAAAAAGTCTTATTTAACAAAATAATCTAATTTAGGTACATTATTTTTTTTTAAGATACGAGTATAAGATATCGGTTTTAGTTATTCTAGGTACTAGTTATATATTAAAGAGTACAGACCAACGACGCTGCGCCGTTACGCCGACAAGTTGTCAGCTGCCTATAATATTCATTATGGTCAGGTATTCCTGCAGCAGTAGACGTAGGTAAGGGAAAACGCGCGCCTGAAAAGCCGCCGCGCCGCGCCGTGTTTTTTGTAGTTATTTAAACATAGTGATTAAAAAAATCATTTTATCAAGAAAACTCTGCGAGTTTGTTTAAAAATATAGGTACTGTGTCATTAATTGAGTACAAAAAAATAATAATATCAATAGATCGGTAGTCATAATATTGAAAAAACATTAGAAAAAGGGGTAACTTTAGGATTTTTTTCTATCGAGTGAAGTTCATGATATCGTGTAACTGAATGCGACTTAGACTAGACTAGATCCTTAGGTAATATACATATCTTTTTTTCAGAATATTAAACACTATTTTCTAAGTCTCAGATAATTTTAAAAATCACAAAATTGCGGCCTTTGCTAGCCTAAAAGTCACACCAAACCCCCTGACTGTCGTTGGGTTCGGAGTGCAGAGTCCATTAGAAAATATCTGTCAAAGGCATAGCATGATGTAACCTCGTCATACAGGCTACAGAGACCTAAGTGGGACATAGTTTAAAAACCCTGTGCCTCCAAAATTGAATGAATATACATATATTACTATACAATTATTATTATTATGTATAATTATTATTATTACTGTATTATTCCACCAATTTTTTTGTACCATGTCTTGTGTGAATAAATGTTACTGAATTACTGAAAAAAAAATTACAATAGCCAAACTCGGTATAGAATGTTTGTAATCAAACCATCCATAAATAACCTGAAATTCACTATGTTGCCGCGTCTATCTATACGCGATTTTGATTACTTATCGATTTGAGACCTTTCCTTCAATAAATATCGCTTATATCTGAAACTCGACGCCAAGCAAGTAAGTTTTAGTTATTTGTGTGTTGGTTTGTTTACAAACATATATATCAAGTTTGGATAGTGTATGTATAAGTTTCGTTAAGTATCTGGTACAGTTAGCGGCAAAAGTCAGTGAACGTAGTTTTTTCAGGAATTTGTGGAAACGTTACCTAGTGACGGCGGCCTTTAGTAACAATAGAGGTCAAGAAAATATTGTGTTTTAATATTGCCAGTGATATAGGTAAAAAAATACCGTCCAATCATAACATCAATATGGCCACTTTCGTTGCCAATTCTACCTAGACATTTTATGGCCCATGCATAAAAAAAATTACTTATTAAAAGTATAGACGAAAACGAACCGACAAAGAATGTAATTCTAGCTAAACATACTAAGCACTTTCAATAAACAAGCTTTAAAACACTACGATAAAAGCAAGTTAACATTAGGCGTTTTGAAACGCTTTGGTAACGCGCGTTTTAAACACCAACTCAAAAATCAAGATCTTTTTATTTCTAGATACAATAAATGTACACTTAGAAAAGGTATTTCAAACACGCGTTTAGGTGTGTATGGATCTCGGGTACCAGAGCCCTGAATTCGATTCAACGATAGTATTTAGACATCATCATGACGTCTCAATAATGCATGGGAGGAGTTAGTTCCTTAGTTCCAGGTTCAAAAGATACAGGCGCTGTACAAAATCCCATTAAAAAATGAAACGTCACGCACGATGACATCTACGATTAAGTACTATCGTCAAACCGAACACACACAGGCTCTGATGGTTTGAAAACGCAAGTTGTCAAAGCGCGCGCTTCAAAACGCCTAATGTGTACTTGCTACAGGTCCTGTCATGTTCCCGCTACAAAGGCTGGTTTATATAAATAATAACCAACATTCTGATAGGGGTTCTGGCTGATGGCCATTGCAGTAAACTGCAAAGGCACTGGATACCAAGTCTGATCAACCCTGTGCAAAACAAATTTATTATATAAATCAATTAATTCTGTCAATAACGACTGTGTACTTATTGTTTGATTATCTGTGTGACATTTTACTACTCTAATCTATGGATCTTTGTGTTATCTGAATTAATAAATGAATTTGAATTGGAATTAATCTCGAATATAACTCACTGTCCGTGGCTCGGACGGCCTCGTAGATCTCTTGGAGGTACGCGTAGTTTCTACAGGATTTCACGTCGTCTGGTAGGCGGCGTCTGTAAAAAAAGTTATCTGGTAAATACAAGGCGTGGTTGCCAATTTGTTGTTGGGTCCAACTTGAACAGCCTTTTCCAGTCCACTGTTGGATAGGTTGTGGGGTCGAAATATGACTCCAAAACAAAATGGCTGCGAAGAACGGATAATTTTGTTTGTTTGGCTTTAAATATAATTTATAGAAATGCAGCTATGTGGTTGAAAAAGATTGGTTATAAATATTTTATTAAGCGTGATCAGAACAAATAAATTTTGGTAACTATTAAATACTGTCGAAATATCGAGAAATATTGGTAAATAAACGTGATTAATACCCGTTAAATAATTATAATAAAGCTTGGGGAAAAATATAAATGTTATTTGGGGAGTAGAAAAACCTGGGAATTGTTTTATTAAAAATATAAGTGTTTAGAAACCTACTGTAAATAATTAAAATGCCCATAGATAATTCTTATTTGGTAATAATGAAGCCCGTTCAGTTGTTTTGTTTGTTCCACAAAATTCAACGAAAACATTTACCCAAAAGGCGAAAAGCATCAGCTACAAAAGTCAAAGGATTCAAAGAAACTCATAACAAACAAAACAAAACATGCCGCTTTGAAGCCCATTACAAAACCGTTTGTTACGAACAAAGCATTTTACAAGACACTATAATGTAAGCCTCTTCCACACGAAATCAAGACAAATACGTTCCAAATACACTTCTCGGAATTAAATGATTAAAATGTCTTCTACCTACTTCTTCCACTTGGATGCCTATGGCATTAACGGAATAGGTAATTGGAATCTAAGTACTTCATCTTATACTTAGCTTATCTTATGCTTAGCTTGGGGCTACATAATGCTTTGTGAGTTGTCCAGCATTATTTATTTATTTATTTATTTGTCTAAAGAAGTTTTTTATTATGCTAAATGACGAACTTTTCTGTACCTTAATTCTTTTTTAATTCTATTATTTCAGCATTCTATTGATAGGTACCAATTCAGGATTGTTTAATGTTTATGTAATCGAAAAAAAAAAAAAAAAAAAAAGAAGATGGACGAAGAACTCACACTAATTTAGTTTCAACCTGAAAAGGATGAACGTTTGAAAAAAATGCCGAGGAACGGGAATGAATTTCCTGAAACTGAAATAAAATGGAATTGTCATGTATCTGGATAAAGCTGGCTAGCGCAATAACGAAGAAAATGACGTTTATCGAGGCTCAGGAAAGGACAATTTGAAGCAGATTGAATTCGATGTTTTCTGAACCTTTTAACCTTTGGCTGGATTCACTGGATAATGAGGGACGAGGTCAGACCCGAGTGAGGGAGTTAGAAACAACCCATCGAGCCTTAACATTCCTGTGTCGGTACGATGGGTTGAGGACTTCAAAAGACCGTGGGAAGCATATGGCATAAACTGGCGTAGGGCCGAGGCGTATATCATAAACGGAGGGATACCGCATACATTCAACATCGCTACCGCAAAGCACAAAAATAAGTATTCAAATATGGGCTTAAACTCGTTATCTTTAGATACATTCTACAGTGATTCCGATCCGGTGGACGCGACTAAATGAATGAGTATAAACGTTACGTAAGTGAAAACGCAACCAATTTAGGAGGTTGTATTGCCATAACCCAACCAAGTAAGAAAGTAATTACACAATTAAGCACGCCTCTTGAGTTTAACTGCTGCAAAATAGGCTTTATATGGATAAGGATAAGTAGGGTGATCATTAACATTAGACGACAATGTTTTCTGGAACATAAACTTTGAGTTCCTATAATGTTATTTTATTTATTTATAGGTATACCAGTAGCTTAATGAAGCGACGCATTACCCAAGGGTTAGTATCTGGCGTATTGCACAAAGTTATTGACATAGCTCTGAGAACTAGCAAGCTGAAGTGACAGTGGACCTGCCATATCTCGCGAAGAACCGACAACCGCTTTGATACCGCCGCGGGTAAACGTGTTCTTGAGTGAAGACCACGACTCACACACTCGGCAAAAGTATTGTAGGATGCCTTCCGGCAAGGTGGGATGACGACCTGCGAAAGACTGCAGGCAGATGCTGGATGCGGCAAGCTGATGACAGGACGCTATGGCGCTCATTAGGGTCATATGGCCAGCAGTGGACTAACATAGGATGATGATGATGATGTATCAGCACAGCATTGTTATTCAGCGGGGCAATGCAGCCATCGTCTTGAGGACGCTTCCGATTGGTATTGATATGGATCAGTTGAGCTACTAGTAGATGGTTAGCAACAGACTACAGATAGCTCAACTGTTTCATGTGTATTTTGTTATTTGCGCGAATTTTAACGAACGTTTATTGAACAAGTGAAACAAGTCGGTTTTAATTAAAATGAGAGGATTTCAGGATTTTCTCGATTTTCATGGGTAACAGTGAATATTTTCTACTAGCTGTTACACGCAACTTCGTTAGCGTAGTAGGTAAGGGTACCCAACTAAAGGTAGGGCGTAAGACATCACATAGAAAAAGCGAATACATCTGTGACTCCTTAAAAACGAAGCATTAAATATTATCCACAGTATGTTACTTTGGCAATTAATTGACTTATTTCGTTTCCGTATTCTGGAGAAAAACATTCTGTTTTATTTTCATACTAGCGACCGCCCCGGCTTCGCACGGGTGCAAATGCTGATACTAAATATACTACAGAGTCGCCCCCCCGGCATCCATACGTCCATTACATAGCTGTCATTTGCGTTTTGTTATTTCAAGTCTGATTCGTTTTATAGTGACTGACGTTTTATGTCAAGTCACACGGGAACGCTGTCGAACGGGATAAACAGTATCCTATGTCCGTTTCCTGGCTCTAAGCTACCTACCCACCAATTTTCAGCCATATCGGTACTCAAGAATTATACCTCAAGAACGGCTGTTCTTGAGTTATAAATAGTGTAACTAACACGACTTTCTTTTATATATATAGATTTTACAAAGCATATTGATAACATCACAAATTCAATCACTATATTGACAGAAATAGACTACATTGCATAGACGGATTTTTATCTATGTTTTAATTTCTCGTTGGACGTGATATGTCATCTATCAAGCCATCAAGCCTCAAAAAAGTCTGTAGTTAGGCTACATTCTAAATGTATGCCAAATTTCATATTGATCTGTTCAGTTGTTTTGGAGATCCTAGGTAACAAAAATTTCACTTTTCACAAAGTTTCGCATTTATAATAATAATAGGATTACCCGGACAAAGTATAAACGAGAAATTTTACCTAATTTCTACAAAATCCTTTGCTGTGCGTGTTTCTGACAGGCATTTATTGTTTCTAAATAAGGGTACCTACCTTTTCGAGTTTAATATGTCAAGAGACCAAGGATTCGAGTTTAAGAAAACGTTTGTATGAAATCATAAGAAGTCTCCTAGAATTTTTTCTCACGAAGACTGAACAATCGTCACAATTCATTTTATTTCCAAAAAAAAAACTAATTTTAAAAATAAAATTCCATTTCTTCGGATACCCCACTTGTTTAGTTCTATGGTGATAGATGTTCACACAGCTTTAAAAGACGAAATATTGTTTACATAAATTTCCTACTCCAAGATAGCAATGCAAGGCAATGTAAGATACTTACAGGCAATTGTATTTATCGTAGTTTTCCGCTTGGTTCTTCGTAAGCGAAGAGACAGCCGCGTGTAGACATTCGTTCTGTAAACAAAATAAAATATTAGATTTCCGTAGCTTCGTTGGAGTTCACATTACATTAAGGCCCGGCCACATGTTGGCCGAGAAATCACAAACGAAGTTTGTGATGAAAGATTTCATTGAGCCTAAACGAGTCAATCGCTCACCATGAGCGTCTCATCATCATCATCATCATCAGCCTATATTAGTCCACTGCTGGACATAAGCCTAATGAGCGCCATAGCGTCCTGTCTTCAGCTTGCCGCATCCAGCATCTGCCTGCAATCTTTCGCAGATCGTCATCCCACCTGGCTGGAGGGCGTCCTACTCTACGTTTGCCGAGTCGCGGTTTCCATTCAAGAACACGTTTACCCCAGCGGTTTTCGGCACCAATAATATCATCATTAAAAACATGTTGGGCCTCCATTCACTTCTGCCACCCTCTTTTTACCCGACTGCACAAGGATTGTTTTCTATGACAGTTGTCTCTAACTATCTAATCCGTCCTAATTTACCTCCCGACACAATAAGTTCACAATGTTAACCGGATATTGTAGCAGCTACAAGCTAGCAAGGTAGGTATAGATATATTTAATACGTGTATTGTTGAGGACATGAAGCCTTATCGATGCAGCTAGCCTCGCTAGTCGATACAGCGATATTTTTAGAGATACCTACAGTCTATTCGCAGAACTAGGCTGAACAGTTCTTTGCAATTTGATGAGTTTTGTAGGGCAGTGGGCGAAAGTCTGGAAAGCTTGGGACATAGAACTCAATAATACAATTACAGTTATCTTCATTGGAGATAGAACATAGGATTATGGTATAGTTCAGGGCTGATTACCGCATAAGTGAAAAACTGTGTAGCGGAGTGGAACATTGCGTAAATGGACACATATTCGTATTATCTGCAAAATATTTCTTCCGGGTCTGATAGTTTTCCGTTATTGTATTGACTGCCCAGCCTCAGGACCTGCGGACGGGCATGTGTCGTGGGCTATGCAAGTGTTAGACAACAGTAATGTTATATTTGCCACTGGTGTTATGCTACAAAAGTTCTAGCTCTTTAGGGCTAGATGATGCTGTGTCATCTCATCTACAGCCTATACCGGTCCACTGCTGGACGCAGACTTCCCCCTGATAAACGCCGTATTGGCTGTTCTAACATAGGAGTAGTGCCCATAATCCCCACGCTGGGCATGCGGGTTGGATATCGCAGTTTGGTGCTAAAATTGTTCTGCAAGAGGCGCTTCTGCCCGCCCCCGGTAGATATCCCTTAGTCGCCTCTTACGACACCCGCGGGAAGAGTTGGGGGTGGTGCAAATTCTAAGCCGGCATGATGATGTTGTGTGCAAATGCTTATTATTGTTTATGTGTCTAACATAGATTTGGTCTTATGGTCCATCTGTTTCTTTATTTTGAAACATCTAGCATTGACATTGATTCAATTTTCTCACAAACACGTAACCAATAGGTAACTACGTAAACTACCAATCAAAATCTTGTAAAATCACTCCATGCCATGACTTGTCCAACTCCCAGACAGTTTCGTTTCATTATTGTGGTCATAAAATATAGAAAACCCTCTGTTAAGTCGTTAAACGGACTCGCACTTATTTAATTATACAACAGACAGTAAACAGGGTGTTTAAGGTGCTTAAGAGGTGCAAAATTAAGGGTTGATGTTCACAGTACCAACTCGAGTAGAACTGTGAAAGATAAGGGAAAATTGGAGTAGATTACATATACTCCTATTATATAGTATTTGAATGTTTGACTACAGAGACTTCGTTCGTCATATATAGGTCAATTAATTATTAGTAATTCATTTGTATATTTTTAGTACAGAGAAAGAAGAAGATTGTAATCCGAAAAACACTATTTTATATCCAGAAAAAAACACGAGTGAAGACCGTTATTGTGTGGGCAAAATTTTCTGTCCCATATTTCTCTATCATCGTAAAAATATATCATATAAACAAGGACAACAACACAAAAAGCATCTATATCATTTCCTTGTGACATAAAACCCAAATAATATCAGCCAAAGTAAGAAATCATGTTTGATCTGGTTCCGCTTGATTCGAAAAGGACATTTTCAAACGGAACCACTCTGACAACGACATCAGATGTCTCGCCTGGCCTCACACTGACTCTCTCCCTATTTCATGGTTGAAGGACCATGGCGCAGGAAGTAGTAATTGAATATAGAGAAGTGGAACTCCTTTGGGCTACTAGGTCATCACATCACACAAATTGTAGTTTGGTTATCCAAACGTCACCCAATCCAAAAGAAAACATCTATTATGTTTGATACTTTCACGCCATAACTAGTGAGATAAAATTTTGTATATACGTTTTTCTATTCATGGATATGGGGGAAGATCAAAGAAAAAAGGTGAAGTGTAAGTTTAGTACGGAGATGACCGCTAATAGGAGGGTGGGAGAAAAATACATGTCGTGCCGACCCTACCTTGAGTGGGATAAGGACAAGAAAACTTTGTACACGTAACTTATGACACATTACGCAGACTGACTGCGGTTAAATCGGATCACGACTTAGAAATAAACATACAACAGGACAAATCAAAAGACTACATTTTTGTTAGGTGCAAGTTCACAAGATCACTATATACTACTAGTTTATGCCCGTGGCTTCGCACGCGTTGCTTCAATGAAAACGTTTATAGGTGATTTCTGTCCCATGAGAACTGATTTATGGGATGAAAATAATGTTTGATTCCTGGATTAGAATAACCTGTATGCAAAATTTCAGCCCGATCCGTTCAGTAGTTTTGTCGTGAAGAGGTAACAAACATCCATCCAAACTAGTGTGAATAGTGTTCACACTCTTCACACTAGTTTTTGTAAAGGTGTTTTTGTATAGTGTGAATAGTGTGAATAATATTGCTGGATAATCCACACAGCATGATCCAGCTTCAAGCCAAGCAGAGCTTGTGTTGGGTACTGGATTATAGATGGACAAACAATGAAAGTTAAGTTTCACTTCCATCCCGTATTCAGTTTACATTCTCAGATAAGATAGGACGTAACATTTCTTCACATGACATGATGGACATTCAGGGCCGGCCTCGAGGCTCGCAAGGCCAAGTTTTTGTCCGTGACAAATGGAGGTGTCCATCGAAATTAATCAAAAGCTTTTACCACAAACTTCTTACAACTGTCAGAACTACCCGTAACTAGTATAGTATTATATTATCTGTGTCGTAAGTAAGAAGGTAAATAAATACTATATTAAACCCCGTATTTAGTTAAACAGTTTTGGGTGAAGCAGTTGCTTTTAATGGAAACTGAATGTCAGATTGATCAGTCAAGGGTGATTTTCACCACTTTTTCCACTGGTAGACAGTAAATTTAAGTGAAGAGAAACAATTACACTTTATTTCTTATATTGATTTAATCATAACAATTGGTCTATGAGCTTATTTTGTGAGGCTAAGGAAATTGACGTCATTGATTTCTGATTTTTTCATAGAGTGTAATTTCATGAGTGACATTTACCATCAATAAACAAATCTCTCACCCTCAAAATTTTGCTGAAAGAGAAATATTTTATGGTTACGCTCGACTCCGTTACCGAATAGTAACTAGAAATTCTAATTGAATGTCACAAGTTCTCAAATATACCTTAGCAAATTTCCTGGAAGCTGTGGGTATAATCAATTTAAGGAAATTCCAGAAATCGACCATCCATCATGAAAGGTGAATTTTTAGAAGGCGACTAGCATCTTTTAACGTGGTAAATGAAACTTCACCACTAGTTCTATTAAATACCCCCAGAGCTTTCATCTAGCGAAATTAGAAGAAATGTTTCGGACGTGAATTAGAGTCTCTGTAGTTGCGTAATAAATGTCACGTAAGCCATTTATTTTTGTGAGTTGGTGTTATTTTTCAAGGTGTGTAGTCGTTATTTGTTTGTCATTTGTTTATGACTACATGAACTGTAAGTAATCCATTGTTGTTTATTCAAGGATTTAGTTACTTAACTAAGAAATAATATAAATAAATAATGCTGGACAATTCACGCAGCATTATCTAGCCCCAAGCTAAGAAGACCTTGTATTATGGTTACTAAATAACTGATATACATACTTAATACAATACTACAGAGATATATATTTTTTATTATACATAGAAAACATCCAGAACGCCCTGGACAAACGTCTGCAGATCGTACAAACATTAGTCCCGAGGCGGGAATCGAACCCGCAACCTCCTGCGTTGCAGGCAGACCTTCGCCCGCTGCGCCACAGAGGTCGTCAAACATATTCCTGGTTTCTAGAGTAAACATATTTTTGGTAGACTAGTTTCTTTTTAAGCTTCCCATTTAAGGGTCCGGCGACGGATGAATTTCCCATACAAACGTAATACCAAAATGATTTGTAATTTGAGCAAATTTTCACTATGGTCTGCTATTATTTGTATTAAAAAAGTATTTATCTAGGTTCCTGCCACAATTTTTTTTCAAAATACCTTTCTGAAATGAAATTAAAGCTAATCGCATTTTTACATCAAAGAATGAATGCTGTCTTAGTAATTGTGTAGATAAGTATTTTGAAAAAATCTTATGGCAGGAACCTGTATAAATACTATTGTAACACAAATAATAGCAAACCGTGGTGAAAACATTCTCAAATTACAAATCATTTTGGTACTACGTTTGTATGGGAAATTCATCCGTCGCCGGACCCTTAACTGAACCTTATAAGACAGAATACAAATATCACGAAAATATCCCCAAAAAGAAGATCTTTGTGCTGTTGTCACCGTCACGTAACAGGACACTCTAAGTGCTGTTCCTAAGGGGCTAGTTGAGGAAAAATGGCGTCAACCGGCATGAAATTGCGTATCAGATTTCTAATGGATGGCTGTTTTGATTACACTTTAACAGACAATCCTGAAGATGGGTAATGAAATTGGGTCAGTGTAAGATAATTTTGGGCCGAAATTGCCAGGGTAATGTCGTTTGGAATATTACAGCTTGAGGGAATTGGGCCGTCACAAATCAAGTAGGTGTTGTTAGGATGGCTATAAAATATTTGTCAATCTTGGGTGGTTTCGCCTAAGTAGCTTTTTGGTAATCATTAACCGACTTCGAAAAAGGAGGTTCTATGAACAGCTAGATGAATGTTTGTTTTTTTGTTTGTTCGTTGATTTCTCCGTCAATAATGGACCGATTTTGAAATTTTTTCGTTATTGTAGGAAAAGAGAATTATCCCAAGGTGGTCCTATAAAAATTTTTATCCCGAGGGATTAGTTTTTATCCCGCAAACTTAAAAACTGTTTAAAACTAAGGGATTCGAAGTCGATTTTGTACGGGTCCTAACGGAAGACCAGCGCTGGCTAGGCCTCTTACGGGAGCTGATCCAGCATTATGCTGAGTTCGGGCCTTTTAAAACAACTTTATGTATCTACCTATCCTATAATTGTGTTTTTGTTTTTAACTGTTTTATTGTTGTTTTATATACATGTCTTTCCATTTTTATTTCCACTATATTTGTATTTTTAGTTTTTTCAAACAACCAAATAATTTAAGGCACAGTCTCAGTGTCAGTACTGAATATGTTATGCTCATTTTGATGTTTTTACACTTTCATTGCACACGACGTATATTTAGATGTCCTCGCAGATTTTTTTTTATTAGAACATAAACCGTCCTTATTGGTTTAAAAGACCATTGATGATGATGTTGGAACATACGAATTGTATCAAGAATCTACTTATTATCTATTGTAGAGTTTTCACTATATTACAAAAGCTTACTTTCATCCCCCTGTTCTGTCCTTATAAAATAAGCCAATTAATAACTTTGAAAATACTTCTCAATTAAATTTTCTCCTAGGTTATCATACAATACTGACTCAATAAATTTCAAACTAAAACATTTAACTCAAAAACAAAAAGATTTATTAAATTAAAGGTTAAATTGTCTCAGTAAATCGAAGACTTCCCCAGGGAGCTGCTCTCGGTCCTGTCCTTTTCAGTGTCGCTTCTGGCATAGTTTGAATACTGGGAAAGTTTGGCGTTCGTTTAATTAGAGCGTTTGCCCTTCGGTAACGCTGAATAAATAACAGGGGGTGTAATCTAACACCGCAATAATATACCCTGAGGGCAGGCTTTTCTGCTGTCTTGCCTTCTAAAAAGGGAATAGACTGGTTTTCCATGTTAAACATTTTCTGACCTACATTAGTGGAATTACAGGTGTTTTTTGGGTAGTTCTGTGTGACTGAAAAAAGTGTAGGTCGGATTGAAGCTAAATGGAAAAAATATTGTTGAAAATAATGGATGTCAATTGGGTGGTCCAAAAATTCGCACCAGTGTTTTTTTTAATTATAAGAAAGTTTCAGTTGCGAATTTTTGATATTGATTTTTATTTGTTACTGAAAATAATACTGGACATTTATCGTGGGTTGAGTTGACAATATACTTTGGATTGAAATAACAATTTTAAATTCGTGGGATGAAAATTTGGGTCGTAATAACAATACACCATTTTTACATAAAGATACCTAGATAAATTGATAGCAGATTAGTTTCGAATTTGTTTACTTTTCAAAAGTGCCCTTTCCAAAAACATCTTGATTTTTTTTCATGGTAGAAAACAAAAATATAGAACTTTCACCTTTATCGGTCGATGCCTTTATCTTATAGAGAAAGAAATAAAGAAAAGAGAAAAAAATAAGACATGCATCCAAAGATTTTTGAATAGACGCTTGTCTGAACCGGAAATTGAACCCGCCAAATGATGAAAAGAAAAACACCCGTAATTTAACGATATCGATCAAAAGGCTCAATCGTGAGAATATTTTTTTTCCAAATAACATAACATCTTAAATAAAAGGAAGAACATGAAAATTTACATTTATTTAGTCTTCTTTCAATAAAATTTTCTTTCTACAAAATCTAAGATACTTTCCCTCCATGGGGCATGGCCGTGGGACGCCCTGTATAGATAACTCTATCTTTAGACTCTATAATAGAGTCCATTATTAATAGGTATTGTCAGTGTTTCGGCGACACACATTTTCATTTCCCTGAAGGCAAACTAATCTATTGTCGATGGTGAGTTGCGAATAGAACTCAAACAATTCCAATAGGAATTCTTTTGAACAGAATTTTCCTACCTACAAAACAATTTGTGTTTCGCAAACTGTTTTCATAAAAGAGTTTCGCGTATAAACGTAAGGTACACTGAGAGTTTCGGCAATACATTCTTTGAACCATGAGACTTTGAACTGAACACCGATCTGATACTATGAATATTATTTAGGTTTATCGATACATATAGCAGAAGCCTGCGTAAATCTATACTTATCAATCACTAGCATCTGCCCGCGACTTCGCACGCGTATTTTCGGTATAATAAGTACCTTGAAAGAAGAAAGAAAGAAAATAGTTTTATTTTTGACTTCAATCACAAAAGTTATTAGGTACTATTTATAGATTACTAGCTGCTGCCCGCGGCTTCGCCTGCGTAGTTCCCGTTCCCGTGGTAATTCCGGGATAAAACATAGCCTATGTCCGTCTCCTGGTTCTAAGCTGCCTCCCCACCAATTTTTAGCCAAATCGGTTCAGCCGTTCTTGAGTTATAAATGGTGTAACTAACACGACTTTCTTTTATATATATAGATAATAAGTATTAAAATAATTATCCCTAAAAAATCACAAAAAATACCACGTACAACCTAAAAACAAATTGATTGGTTATGGGATAGGTACTTGTTTATGATTGAAGTTATAAACTAGGAGCTGGCTCAGCATGTTTAAGTTAACGTAGCCTTAATATTATAATTAAGTTAACGTAGCCTACGTTCTAAATGTACGCCAAATTTCATCATGACCTGTTCAGTAGTTTTGGAGATCTTAGGTAACAAAAATTCACATTTCACAAATTTTCTTCTTTATAATATTAGTAGGATGGCAGTAAAATAACAATATGGATATTGAATTTTTTATTAAATCCACCATCAGTCAAGCGAGCAGTTGCGCGTTCACTGCGATGTAATCCGAGAGTACGCAACGTTCGCGGCGTCGGTATTTACAATCTATCGACTAACTATCGGCATATTATACCGATAGGGCGCATCCACTGATTTCTGATTTTGCATCTGAAATATTTTCGATGCCGATGACGTCATCCGCAACAATATCTTCGTAATGACGAAGATGTTGTCGCGGATCACGTCATCGGCAGAAATGCCGGTCTTTAGCATCGGTGTTGGCAGATAAATAAACAAATAAATACATAAATAAATAATGCTGGACAATTCACACAACATTATCTAGCCCCAAGCTAAGCAGAGCTTGTGTTATGGGTACTAGATAACTGATATATATACTTAATACAATAAACTACATAGATTAGATATTTTTTATAATACATAGAAAATACCCAGAACACCCTGAACAAATATCTGCAGATCGTACAAACATTTGTCCCGAGGCGGGAATCGAACCCGCAACCTCCTGCGTCTGCATTATTTATGTATTTTCGTTGCTATCCTGATGTTTAATCTCAGTTATCTACAGCGAATTAAAATAACAACCATAATTCATTATGATAAAACCATGTTATTGTATGATTTTTACTCAAATTTCTTTTTCTCGGGCTAAGGAAAGTAATACAAGAATTCGGAGGAATTAGACAGAAAGAATTTATGATTTTCCTCAATTAAATTACCGAAATTGAACTTCAAAGGGAATAAAGAAAAATCCCAATGTTGTCGGAAGTTAAACAAGAAAATTATTCTGGTCAAGGTAAGGTAGATTACTCCTCGTACAACTGCAGTTTTTTAGTAGCTTGCAGACGTAAGGCTTTGCAAGTTTACAATTTGTTGTGTTTATGGAAATGTTGATAGGTTATTTCTATCCCATGGGAAATGATTTAGGTATGGGATTATATTAAAAAACCAATATTTTATTGCATATCAAGGACTGAGACCTGTATGCAATATTTCAGCTCGATCTGCTGTGTAATTACGCAAAAATTACCCATCCTGAAATTGACATTTGAAATCCCTTTGAATGGCCTTGAAAGCCATTTCAATGGTCATATCCATACAATAGCAAATTACGAAGGCCATTCAAAGGGTTTTCAAATGTCAATTTAAGTTGGGTGGTTTTGCGTAATAGCACAGCAGTTTTGTAGTTTTGGCATGAAGAGGTAACAATCATCCAAACACCCAAACTTTCGTATTTAAATAATTAGTGTTATTATTAGTATTATTTAACGGGTATTTATCGCGTTTATTTACCTTTTTTTTCCCGACGTTTCAACAGGTTTACACACTGTCGTGGTCACGGGATAACTTGAGTTCTGGAGCTACCGTCTCTGCGAAGAGGAGCAGCATTACATGAATCTACCCTCACTTGGTTTTCGACACTAGATAATATGTCCATCTGCACACTCGGACGACATACAACACTAACAGTATCTGTGACGCACTGAGAAACCGGTCTACGACGAGTACACTAGGCTTTAACTGGATTCCACGAAGCAGAGTCTGAAACCAGCATCACAATTGAAATTAGGATATTTCTTAATTTCAATCGGTTCAATTAGTATCACCTTTGTAACGAGATTTAGGCATGTTTAATCCAAGAGTGAATAGCATGTGAAGCATGGACAGAAGTTAGCCACACGAATGTTTTATTCATAAAAGATACATAGTCATATTAATAGATGAAAACACCTTTTAAGTATTATTTAAATACTTGTGATAGGTGCTTTCGCTCTTCCACGTTTTAATTTATGTATTATTAAAGCGAAAATTTGGATGGATAGATGTATTTTGTTAATTCTTCACGCCAAAAGTACTGAACGTTTCAGGCTAAAATTGCATAAATGAAGGTCTTAATTGGAATAACACAGAGGCAATTTTGATCCTAAAAATCAGTTCCCATGGGGCAAAAATAACCTCGGAACGTTTCCATAGAAACAACGCGTACGAAACCATACAGAAGCTTGTTTACATTATCGTGTGGACCTGGTCAGCATTCCTCAGGATCAGACTATCAGATGTCCGAACAATAGGCCGAATATCGGCAAATAATACAACTGACAGATGTGATAAATTGCTGGCTATTAATGATTTGATTGATTGTTCCGTTTGCCGATTTATATTGCTGGTATGTATATCTCATTTCGGTGTTTACTGAAACGTAAGTCATGTTTTATTTCACTTTATAAGACCAATCTGTCTCTTCACAGAATGGTCTCATCACCCAAAACCCAGCGGGGCCTAGGTTCAGTAATGAGTGTTTTCGATCTTGATGATTTATACAGGGTGCCATAGAAAAGGTGCACGAAGGGGGTGATTCTAGACCCCGAGGGGATCAACTTGTAACAAACAATTTTTTGAGATACGAATATTTTTTTGCTTCAAATATAGTTTTTTTTTTACTTTCTGTGTTCTTTTACACGCACTATTGCATCATTTAACGTGACAAAATAGTTCACAAATGTTTTTTGCTTGTTTTTTCAGCAAAACTGTGTTTCGGCATGAAATAATAAAAAAAATATCCTTTAAAATTTCAAAACAATAATAGTCATGTAAGAATACACGTAAGAGAACACGAATATGTAGAAAAATCGTCTCGAATATTTTTCAAAAAAGGAAATAAAAATCTAATTAAAAAAAATCCTAGAATTAACGTTGACCCCAGTACCCGATGTCCAGAATCTTATATTATAGTCTTCTATACTAATATTAAAGAGGAAAGATTTATCATTAGAAGCCCACATTATTCCTGATGAACATAGGCTACTTTTTACCGCAGGAAAATGGTTTATTCCTACGGGAAAACGGGTAATAGGACAACGGGTAGTAAGAATGCAGCTAGTAATTAATAATCTAATAGTCTTACAATCTTATAATCCTTTCGGGTTAGTACACCCTTTCCGCGGCACCCTGTATGTATAGTAAAGAAAATCACAACAAAAATATACTAGATACTTGTATGGAGTACGTAGTATAAAACTCTGAAGTAACGTAACCGAAAATTCTTGTACTTACAATTTGAAAGCGTTTGTGACAGTATATCCTAATTAAATTAGGAGGAATTGGGTGGAGGTCCCATTGAAGCGATTCATCTTTTGAAAGTAGGTAAGCCATCTTGGTCTTTTGAGGGTGTAATGGATCCCTCCAAATTGCGAATCATTGTATGTAATGGTGACCTTTGATAATGATAACATCAATTTCCGGACGGATTTTACCAGACTTTCCCGGAATTTTCCGGAACTTTCATCTTTTCGGCATCTTTTCAAACGTGGAAATAGTTGAACATGTCTTCTTTATGCGAGCCTTAGGGAAATTTACAATATTTTGGTAGATTTTTACTCGATTTTTACCCACCAATATGTATTTATTGATACGGAAAATTGCTACATTTCTGGAGAAAAATATTCAGCTGTCCACGTATGTTTATCGATAAGAAATTCAAAACAAGTATTTATCATCATCATCATCAGCCTATATTAGTCATAGTGGACATAGGCCTCCCCTAATGAGCGCCATAGCGCCCTGTCTTCAGTTGCCGCATCCAGCATCTACCTGCAGTCTTTCGCAGATCGTCATCCCACCACCTTTATTTATTTATTTAATTAATTTAAGGCAAATAAATAATATTGTCAGGAGATAAGGAGTCGTAAAATAAGTATTGTTGTCTATGGAGCAGGCAATTGACGTGGGCTCATGACTTGTCAGAATATGGGGTGTGCGGACGTTTTTTCTTGTGTTGCTAAAATCTAATTTATGTTCTTGAGGATAACTTGTTTGCTGTAGTTTTCGTTGTAAATTGTTCAAGTTATTTCTGTACTTCTTTTTAAAATATTGGGTTCACTTCTGGTTCCTAAAATCAGAAGGGGGATCTGTAAACCTCATTCCCACTGTTGCATTTGTTGTTTAGTTAATTTTCGCCAAGAGACCAAATAAAATAAACGTCCGCATACCACAGCTTGTGATAATCTAACTTTTTGTGTTTTGTTCTTTATATTTGGTGTGGATTTATTTTAGCTGGCGAAATGGATAGATCGTCTCGATCTCGCTCTCGATCGCGAAGCCCTCGGAGACGGCAGCGACGGCGTTCTAGCGACAGGTATTCGCGTGGCCGGCTTTCGCGAAGTCAGTCATGAGAGTGTACCCCTCGCTCCATACCGTTCTAGACATAGTCATGCTGGTAGTCACTCCGTTCAATGTGACCGCAGTTCGCCATACACACAGGTACACTTCGCGACAAAAATCGAGCTATCGTGGTCGTAGCACTCATTATCGAGATGTCGGAAATCGGAGTCCAAGCCATGACCGCCGCGGCCATCACAGTCGTGACCGGAATCGTAGCACAGAGTCATGGTGTCTCGTTGAGAATCGATTACATGCCTTGGAATCTCGCTCCCAGCCCCCCTCAGCCGCTCAAACTTCTGCGAACGTCACGTAACAGATCATAGAAGCAATTCAGTCTTTGAAAACAGTAAGTACCAGGAGCTACCTATTATGTTTCAAACTTTGACCCTAACATTCACGATGCTGACACATGGTTTGCTGAAGTGGATAGAGCTCGACTGGTAAATTGTTGGGATGATCATGATGCTTGTCCCGAATTGGAGGCTGTCTAAAAGATGATGCTAAAACTTGGTTGGACGGCCGCTGCGACAAAGCTAACCTTATCCCAAAGGACTTGTTTAACACTTTCAAGGCCCTCGACGCACTCGCTCATCTGGAGCTCCGTGTAGCCGCGGCGGCGGCGGGCCCCTGCGGTTCGCACCGCCGAGGCTAGGCAGTGAATGCGTTAACTACCTATCCACGTTTGTTAAGCCAAAGATATTACATGCAAGGAGTTCAATGTGGCCCATCGTAATCAAGGCGGTAAGACGCATGGTAAGGTTCCTTTTCATCCTCCTAGCTCGCATGGTAAGTGCTTTACATGTGGTGAGACTGGGCATCGGGCGTCTCGCTGCCTTAAGAAGCCTAAGTCTAGTTATACAAACGAGCCGAAAAAGGTACAAACTGATGACCCTGATAAGCCAGGGAAGTCCGACAGTACCTAAGGACTCAAATACGTGTATCTACTTTTTGTAAGAAAGTAGGACACCATGTTAGCAGATGTTTTGCCAAACAACGCACCGAAAGTCGTAGCAAGGGTAATGTGAACTTCTGTTCCACACCCGTCTCAAAACGTAATGACATAGTGGTAGGTGTTATCCAGGGGGTTCCTGTAGACATATTGATAGATAGTGGTGCCATAGGAGTCTCGTTGATTTCGTCATTTGTAGTCAACATTTCTCGTGCCCGTACAAACCTACGAAACAAATCATAAAAGGGGTAGGCCAAACAGTCACACCTGTCAATTCTTATGTTATCCTAGTGGTGGAACTTGAGGATATATCGCTTGAAGTCGATTTATTGGCGATTTACCTAGTGACTGCATGAATGCCCCCATAGTTATAGGTACGGATGTGTTGAACCGAGACGGAGTTATGTACGTCAGAACTAAAGACTCGCAACGTATTTACCGCGACAAATTAAATTACTAATTTCAAGACGTCTATGTCCGGAGTACATGGCAAATCTGACGGCAATCTTAGAAGAGTATTCTAGTTTTCTAATATCGGGTACTGCTACTACGACAGTCACCACACCACCGGTGAGATGCACATCAAAGTAACGAGAAACCTATTTACTACCGACCATACAGGGTGTCGCATGACGAAAAGTTAAAGGTCCGCGGTATCGTTGAAGATCTCCTTTCTAAGGGCATAATACGAGAGTCGGTCACCTTACTCCAGCCCTGTTCTGTTAGTTAAGAAAGGTCTTGTATACATTGATGACTGCTTAATTTTAAGTTTAACTATAGAAGATGGTTTGGAAACTTTGCGCGAGGTACTGGTTTGACACTTTACATGTCGATGTTCTCGGACCTCTTCCCGCATCAAACGATTATAAATACGTCATGCTTGTGGTCGATTCATTTACCAAATATTGACTTTTAGTGGCGATTTATCGTCAAGATGTTAACGAGCTCATGCGTGTATTAGACTTTTTGTCTCTCTATTTGGTACACCTAGATTGATAGTGTCGGTTTTTACGACATGGATGCAAGTCTCTGGCGTGCAGCTGCATCACATTACGCCGGAGATGCACCACGCAAACGGGCAAGTGGAGCGTTACATACGTACGGTTCTTAACATGCTCTGAATCGTGACTAATCGGCCAAAGAAGGAATGGTCAGAGGAACTGTGGCCGTTTCAACTGATCCTTAATATCACAAAACAGAAAATTACCCAAACTTCTGCTTTGAATCTTTTGATCGATCACGAAAATACAACACCTGCTATAAGGGCTTTGATCAGAGATGTCGCTATGAACCATCCAACGGCTAATCGTGAATCTCGTCGAGAAATGTTGAGACAAAGGACGGCCGAACGGTTATCAAAGAATCAAGCACAACAAGATTACTTGGTCAATAAAGATAGGCGTCCACCTCGTCTTTTTCAACGGATCGATTCGGTATTTGTGATCAAATACTCTGCCTCAGGGAAAACTGGACTCCGGCATGAGAGGGCCATATCGAGTAGTAAATGTCCTTGATAATGAACGATATGAGCTGAAGCGAACAGGATCTTAGGGAAAGACAACTTACGCCGCTGCTCAATTTATGATTCCCTGGAAGGGCGAGTGGACACCTGAAACATGTGCAGTAAACACCACGTATTGCCATGTGTTTTGTCGGCACGCTACCTATATTGTTTTTATGCAAGTGCCTCTGCCATGTGATTTGTCGGCACGCTACCTATATTGCTTTTATGCAAGTGCCTCTGCCATGCAATTTGTCGGCACGCTACCTATATTGCTTTTATGCAAGTGCCTCTGCCATGCAATTTGTCGGCACGCTACCTATATTGCTTTTATGCAAGTGCCTCTGCCATGTGTTTTGTCGGCACGCTACCTATATTGCTTTTATGCAAGTGCCTCTGCCATGCAATTTGTCGGCACGCTACCTATATTGCTTTTATGCAAGTGCCTCTGCCATGTGTTTGGTCGGCACGCTACCTATATTGCTTTTATGCAAGTGCCTCTGCCATGTGTTTGGTCGGCACGCTACCTATATTGCTTTTATGCAAGTGCCTCTGCCATGTGATTTGTCGGCACGCTACCTATATTGCTTTTATGCAAGTGCCTCTGCCATGTGATTTGTCGGCACGCTACCTATATTGCTTTTATGAAAGTGCCTCTGCCATGTGATTTGTCGGCACGCTACCTATATTGCTTTTAATGCAATTGCCTCTGCCACGTGATTTGTCGGTACGCCACCTGTATTGCTTTTATGCAAGTGCCTCTACCATGTATTTTCTCGGTACGCCACCTGTATTGCTTTCATGCAAGTGCCTCTGCCATGAGTTTTGTACGTACCTACGCTATCGGTATTGCATTCACGCAAGTGCCTCTGCCATGGATTTTGTACGTACGCTACCTATACTGCTCATGCACTGTATTGTTGTAGTGTCGAGTTATATTTTTTGTCTAATGTTTACTTGACCTGAGACTAATTTCTACTTGATTTAAAAGGAGAGAAAAAACAGACATCTATTTATAACGGAGTATTGTTTTTTCAGATGACGTTGATGATGATAATAAACTTGACCAAGCGTATGATAATCCTGGTGGAGAAACAGATCTGCTTATAACAACAGTAGTCGAACCAGGCCCATCCTCAAGACCAGACAACCTCTAAACCTAAACCTCTAGCCTTGCCTTATGCCTTTCCTTGAATGCTGATGTAACGGATGAAGAGCCTGCCGAGAGCGTCAGGGTATCAGGAGAAGCCGTGTCAGGAGATAAGGAGTCGTAAAATAAGTATTGTTGTCTATGGAGCAGGCAATTGACGTGGGCTCATGACTTGTCAGAATATGGGGTGTGCGGACGTTTTTTCTTGTGTTGCTAAAATCTAATTTATGTTCTTGAGGATAACTTGTTTGCTGTAGTTTTCGTTGTAAATTGTTCAAGTTATTTCTGTACTTCTTTTTAAAATATTGGGTTCACTTCTGGTTCCTAAAAATATAGTTATTATAATATTATAGCATTCAAGGTATATATATATATATATATATATCATTCCGCGTGCTGGTGAGTATCTGGCGCAGCGCATCAGCATTGCCATACAGCGGGGCAATGCAGCCAGCGTCTTGGGGACCCGACGACTGGTATTGATACGGATCAGCTGAGCTACCTGCAGATTGCTTGCAACAGTCTGTAGTTAGCTCAATTGTTTCAATTGTACATACCACTGTTCTATTTTGTTTCTTTTATTTGATAGTAATTTTCTTTATTAGTTAATAAACATTCAAGGTACCTACCTAATTCATTTAATCATAAAGTATTTCATTCATTCTAAACAAAATTACCTACATAAGCTTTATTCCTGAATTTTATCTTCCATATTCCATATACAAATCTCATAAGAACTTATAAATTCACAACAAAACACCCATTCAATTAAGTTCTGCCTTCCGCTAACTTTGTCATTCAAAACTAGGCTTTATTGTGACACTAATTAAAACTGGCTTCAAACAGCTTTAAGTGCTTCCAGCGTACCCAATGGCAAAGCTTTGAAAATACAACTGACAAAGTTAATTTAGCTGATGAGGCTGGGAAATAAAGTGGGTTATCGAAGCTCGAGGCCGGTGGATTGTATATTTTTAATGCACACTAGCTGTCGCTCCGTGCTTTGTTCGTGAAGGTTGGTAGAAGCAAGATACCTACAATACAAAAAAATAATTTATTGTATACCAATGAAAATACAAAACAAGAGTTACTTGACAAAAGCATTATAGACGGCCTTATCGCTTAGAAGCGATCTCTTCTGAGAATCATGCATTCAAATAGGTCACGATCCAACCTATACTGTGGGTAGTTTGTTCTTTCATTAATCAGGCAAACCAAGCAGTAGTCTTATGATTTTTTTTAACTTTAAAGGTGTCTGACGTAAAAAACGCTAATTTAATGAATTTGGGCTGCTGACTCACGTCCTATTTCACCATTGTAATTGAACGCATTCACGTTATCATATAACATGTATTGTTCAATTTTATGATAAAGTCAGTTAAGCGCTATAAACATACTACTAAAGTTACTGCATAAAATTGATCCAGTTCAAGCACTTAACCGAGTTTAAGAGCTGTCATGTCACACAATAGATATTACGATTTTGAACTCGATCTAGCTGAACTGGAAATGCTTTATTCACAAAGAAAATTACAATCGAATAATAGAAATAAATTACAACTGTATTTACAATTGAACTAACTGCAGACTGTTGCAAACAATCTACTGGTAGCACAACTGATCTATATCAATACCAGTCGGAAGCGTCCCCAAGACGCTGGCTGCATTTTCCCGCTGTATGGCAGTATGGTTCGAGAATAGCTGGTACGTTAGCGGTGACAAAGGCCCGCCGGATGATGTCGTTAAGGCTGGCGTGGCGAGATATCCGACCGGCGGCCCTAGTACACGATAATTCGTGATGATCAAGCTATTCCACAGCAGTACCGCACTGGCATTGATGAGGCGCGCAATACCTTACACCCTACAGAATATTGGGATACGGAAAGTTACGGGATCCAATAAAGTAGAAACGTAACTAAACTTAGTTTTGTTGATTTCAGTTTTGGCAGCAAGGGGTGAAATTAGACCTTAAGATGTTGTTATTGATCTTAAATATGTAAAAAAGAAAAGCAAGAGTAGTCAGTATAGGTATTGAGAAGTCAACAAACAATTTAGAAAGTTTGTAACAATTGTAACAAAAAGAAAAGTTAAAAGTTAAAGTTTCAGAATTTAATCTTAAAAAAACTTAAGTACACATAGCATCCGGATCGCGAAATTAAACATACCTGCTGAACAAAGAAACGTAGTTAAGACCAATAAAAACAATAAAACGTTCCGATAACGCAGTAATGATCCAATTGGTACCGCAATCACGTAGTGGAGCGATACAGATCGGAATTATTCGAGATAATGAAGCGATTGTTCTCCGTAGAGATGGGAAATGAAGTCACCAATGATAAGTATCTACCATCCTCTGTATATCCTCTGATGTATATAACACTTCAAGCATCTTCATTGTTAGCTCACAAACGCCAACTGTTGTTCATTTCTAACCCCCGACGCAAAAAGAGAGGGGAGTTATAAGTTTGACGTGTCTGTCTGTGTATCTGTGTATCTGTCTGTGGTATCGTAGCTCCCAAACGGATGTACCGATTTTCTTTTAGTTATTTTTTGTGTCATAGACAATTTTAACCCGAGTGTTTTTTAAATTTTTAATTTTGTCTTGTTTATAAATTGAAGAGCCTTAGATCTTATCGGTGTAATTATGCAACTACCTCCACTTTCCTCTCTCGAATGCAATGTCTTTTACTCCTTTAAACGACATGACAGCGATTTATTTTTGACCTTACCCATCTAGCTTATTCTTGGTCTTCCTTTTCTCTTCTTCCTTCTATTTTTCCTTCTATGATGTTACTTAAGAAGCTATCATGTCGTATAAGGTGTCCAATCATTCTTCCTCTTCTGTTTTGAATGGTGTTCATCAAAAACCTGTTCTCTTCAACTGAATTCAACTCCTTCTCGTTAGTAACCTTCTCCGTTCATATGATCCTTTCCATCCTCCTCCAGTAATATCTTCTGCTCGCATTAGTGTGAAGTCCATCATACTTCTTTCCATTCCTGATGGACACACCTAGGCTTTCAAATTACGCCGCAAATAGTGTCCGGTAAAGCTGAATTTTATAAATTTATATCAAACAGAAATTTTTTCAACCGACGAAGGAGGACGACTCAAAATTACTTAGGTATACTTACATTCGTTTAAGAACTTAGTTATTAAGGTTAAATAAAATAGTTTATTATTTTTTGCTGTTCAGTTTTTTCGGCGGTTTAATTTTTTTGTTAACAAGTTTTATTATTTCTTTTTTCTAATACATACAAACTAAAACTTTATATTTTTTCAATAACAAGAACCTTTTCTATATTCAGACCCTACCAGTAAGTGACAACACTTCCAAATTTAATAAAAGATTAGTTTCTCAAATGGAAAACCCTTTTCATGCATTTCAGACACATGTCAGATTACTGATAAGCACTTTGAGCGATGAATTGACGATCGATGTGGCGTGGCGGGCGACGGTCCGCCTATGACACAGGAGGTTGCGGGTTCGATTCCCACCTTGGAATTTGATCTGCAAATATTTTGTTCCGGGTGTTCTGGGTATACGTCCACGCGTTCCTGAGAAAAGAGGGTTGACAGACGGATAGACAGACAGACAGACGGACAACAAAGTGATCCTATATGGGTTCCTTTTTTCCCTTTGAGGTACGGAACCCTAATAATCAGCCAAAAATAGAAACTCCTACTATTTTTCGAAGTCGGTAAAAAAAATTGCATGTGGCCAAGTCTCTTCATATTTTGCCTTAATCTTATAAAATATTTACTCAACTGAACCGGTAGATAGCTGTGTGCTTCCAAATTTTTGCATATTGGTTGAGTTGGGGCAGGAAAATTCGTAACAACTCTACCAAAACCGATAAATTTCGTCACAAAATTTCGCCGTTACAACACCAGCACCCCTTGACAAAACGATCCTTTCTGTTTATGCATAAAATAACCTACATATCAGAATTTATTCACGCCCCCAGCTAGCATGGCGAATATTAAAGTCTCGGAATAAATGTGTTTGAATAAAACATATAAATAACTATTGAATTTATATACCAACGGAAATCCGGTATTAAATATCATTCAGGGCCTCGACCTTGGTAAAATCGACATTATATTGACGACATGCAATATTTACTTTATCAGAAAACGTTTAGGTTTTATACATATAAGGTTTTTGTTATTGTGCGTAAGCCCTGGGGTATTCGAGTCGGGGGTTTGGTAGCGGGTTCATGTCTCGTCAAAGTCGAAAACTTCTGGGATACCTATTATTTTATTTTTATATTTAAAATTAGTAAGCAAACTTGCTTGATAGCGACTAAATTGTGGGTACCTTTATGTTCCGTCCGTTAAGTTAGCTCCCAATGTCTTCTGTATAAATATGTATGTTTCTATTTCATTTGACAGACTGTCGGTCAAGCACGTGGATTGTTTTCTAGAGTAGAATGTAGAATAGAGAAAAATTACGTCACTTTGACATCGAATGCGTAAATTATTTGAAATTCATTCCTACGACTTCATTATGTACCCTATGTATGACGATGCGATGTCATTTTTGTCTATGCTCTTCCTTATAGAACAATCCAAGGTCCTGACTGATAACCAGCGTCGTTATCAACCCCGGTGGATAACGACAAGCTGAGGCTGGACCTGATACGCCGCGCACATAGATAGAAAAAGACCAATTTTTTTGAACCTTGGGACTCTACTACACGCTGCTTACAATCACACTAATAATAATAGTTTGAACGGATGGATGGATAGATGGATGGATGGATGTTTGTAACCTCTTCACGCCAAAACTACTGAACGGATCGGGCTGAAAATTTGGACACAGGTTATTATAATCCTGGAATCAAACATAGGCTACTTTGTATCCCATTAATCAGTTCCCATGGGATAGAAATCACCTTTAAACGTTTCCATAGAAACACGGGTGGGAAGCCGCATAAACTAGTTATGTTTAAAATTTAAATCCTAAGGCTTATGTTTTCTTTACTACATATATTTTTGTATTTCCCTTATTATTTGTATGACATGTGTGTGTGTGTGGCTATGAGTGAATTCTTAATTCTTTATCTCCGTGCTTGGCCTATTGCATAGACTTGCCATGACTGTATGTGTATTTATTGTACCGAGCCAAATAAATAATAATTATTTCATTACTCTGCATCCGAATGTAGGGCAGAGACAAATTTTACTAATAGACCAAATAAATATGTATATCTGACTAAAGAGAGTCCTAAGAAACGCACCAGTATTATTAATATTAACTTATTATTTTCAATTAACTCGGCGCGTATTAATTTAAGTTGTTTAATTTGTTCGTTCCATTGAACCAATTTTGCTGAGAGCTAACAGATGAAACTCAAACAGTATGTACTGGAGCTATTTTGTTTGAACTGCCTTATTACATAATTAACTACATTTAATTTGGGCTGGGCCTTCATTACCGCAGGCCATACCATGCTTTTCGGTAGGAAAATTAGTTTTTTTAATACGTTTTCTTCTTATTGAATTAAGGATTTTGTAAAATAATTACTGAAGGGATTTTGTTGGTATGTTCTTTAGATTTATTTTCACTATGGATCTTGTATTAAAAATAAAAGTTTATTTGTTTACGCTAATCTCTTCTCCATACACAAAATTCGCGTCTCGATACATACATCCGCAATTGTGTTGCGCTACACGTGCAACTGTGTGTGTGACGTCTAGGGTCACTTCATGAATATACTGTGCGAGTGAGATAGTTGCGAAATAACTTGAACGCATTTTATTTTTTAAATTCCCCTCACAAAACCTAAAATGAGGAAATTTCGTATGTCCATGATCGTACACACAAAACATCGCACACCATATAAAGCACACCATCAGCATCGTCTGTCAAAATCATTACACGCCCCCATGCGTGCGCCGTACATCCCTTGCATTCGGGGCACGAACCGAACACGCTAGGGCGCGGCGGGGTGAGGAAGCTCAGTAAGGTGGGAGGCGAAGAGTGTCCATTCTACACGCACGTATTTCATCGTATATAGGTTGGATTTTTAGGATAGGATATGTTTTTTGAGAAATTCTCATGCTGATACAAAGATTGATGAAGAAAAGTTTTGTTGAGAACAAAAATTTAATTAATTATTATTAAATCTTGGACTCCTTATAAAATGTAAGTATTCAGTTTGTCTTTTCATTTTGACTGTTTTTTAGTGTTTTAAGTTCACAAGGTTTTCGAAGCTGCGATGATTTCTAACAAAAAGTATGAGAAAAGTTTTTTGAGATTTGTCTTTTTAATACTCCAACGTTTTTGATCAAGAAGATCTTGATACAAGATCAATTGGCATAAAAAAAAAATCGTGTAAAATGTAATTTTTTTTGCTAACAGTACATAATATTTTTTAAATCTGAAAACGAGGATAAAAATTATCTAAAAGATATAGATAGACTCCTAAAGATACAAGGAATACCTTGTAGCTACACAGGTTAAGGTGAGGTACCTTAAACCTTACTGCCCCAGCTACTGCCCAAAAATCCATCCTGTATATTTTCTGACACTGTGCTGAAACGGTAGCTATTTACATAATTTCACATGAAGTAATTACATTTCAAGCCAAAATCACTAGCTAAACGTTAACTGATCATGATTTAACGATATCCAATTCACAGAGTTTATATCCACTTTAAATTCAATACGCGTGCTCTTAATGTTTTTACGACTCAATTCTAAATTGAAGATTGTTGTGTGATAGCTATGTTCGTGTACCTACCTCCGTTCGTGATCAATGAACACTTTTGGTATCAGAAAAGTGAATCTTCATTCAATTTCAAGATTATGAGTTCGCTCGCACCGGGCCAGATATAAAATTATTCTTATTTGGCCTGATACTGGGCCTGTATGAAGTTGATAGATAACACTGGTCAACACAATTTTTGTTTCCTTTAATTTTTTTTCTGTTACTGGGTATTTATATGGCCCTGACTATGAAAAAAATACTAGGAGATTGCTAACAGCTTTATTTTTTAAAATATACAGTTTTGTTATTTTGACATAAAAATACAAAAGAAATTGTACTTATTGTTAACGAAATTTTTATAAAACACTATCAAATGATCTTTTATAAGATTTCCTTGAATGAACGAGTTTAGGTAGATCTCGTTGCAAACTTCTTCTTTTAAAGTCGTCGAATGTGCAATGGGTATGGATCCGTACTTGTTACCGTTATGAAGCAAAACACACTTTAAACTTCTTTTGCAACTGTCTATGAAAAGACGCCAATCACTAGGTTTGTACTTCGTTAAGCCCATCTGTTTCAAAATACCACCAACATCGTTACAAAAAACTAAATCCTCCTCTTGAGAAAAAAACGATAACAGGTTTTTTTCTCGGGTACGATAAAATATGATGTTGGTTTCCGGAGTAAGCATTTTTTTTCTTTTAAACGAGATGCTAATATTTCCGAAGCTTCTTTCGGTAAGTTTAGATCTCTTACTAAGTCATTTAGTTCTTTCTGATTAAATGGTTGAGGTTCTGAAAGGCTTAATTTGTAGTCTGGATCAGAGTTTTCACTTGATGTATTTCGTTCGGGTTCACAGAGATTTGGATCATCAGAAGATTTAGAAGTGCTAGGTTGTATCTCTCGTGATTTTAATTGAGGTCGTTGAGCAGAAGATAAGTTTGGAAATGACCATTTACTTCGATTTCCAGGGTTAATGACACAGAAGTAGCAGTCGTCATGATGGTTTCGAGGTTCTCGCCAAATCATGGGTGTTACGAACATTATTGCATCTCTTTTTCCATTGGACAATAACCGTAGACATACCACACATTTCTGGCATACAACATGAGGAACCCATGGCTTGTCCTGATTACATAATTTTATTTTAAAGTATTGATGATACGCAGTTTTCACAAAGTCCGATATAGGTTTTCGATATTTTTCAAATATATATTCACCACAAATATAGCAAAAACAATCTGGATTAAGCACACAACGTCTTCTTAACGAAGCCATATCGAAAACAACAACAAAATATATTTTAGTGTGCAATAAAAAACGAAAATCTAAGAAAAAATAGTCAATGAGGGTAGTTAGCTATAACTCAAAAACAAAAGCTGTTAGAGAAATTCTGTTGCCATATTTTAAAAATACGCGCGAATTTGAGATAGAAACAAAAAAAAAATCACAGGAAACAAACAATTTTATTTTTTTTGTTGACCAGTGTAATAGGCATTGAAAAACTCAATGTTTTTAAGGTTCCTTGTCTAAACAGCAAATTGGAATACATCTACTGCACCGATTTAGTTGAAAGTTTCCACAATTGAATTTCTAGGAAATCACATAATATAGCAAAAAATTTCGACTTCGACGAGACTTGAACCCGCATCCTTCCGTCAGTACCGGAATGTGCTAATCAACTACACCACGAGGTCAAGTGACGCTGGAGTCGAAAATCTTTGCGACTTTCTACGGACTGAAGCGCCGTTAGCTCCACCTACAGGGGAAACATTGAAGTTTATCCATTCCTATTCAAAGACTAAAGTTACGTTTAGTTCGTTTGACGAGAGGTGTCGCGTTGCTCAAAATCTATATAAAAACAAAAAATTTAATAGAATTTCTGTACCCAAACACGGACGTGTTAAGCTCTGCGCACATTAATCCAACATGTGCATTCATTATGGGCTTAAACAAAAATCTTTAGATACTACATTTTACGGTTACAAAATGCCTTCACACAAGCTTCAAACGAGTGGCCCGCGGACTGTCATCTGATGCCGTAAATATAAAATGCATCTAAATGTTACATGTTAAAACCCATATTTAAATGCTGTAAATTTTTATGCTGTGCGGCAGCGGTACGACTCTGATCTGCGACAACCTTACAAGGTCAATACACCAAAGTCTCGCCGCCAACAAATTGACAAAACTGTCGGCAGCTTCCTACAATATACACACAGTGAAATGTCGCACCATCTCGCGCCGGCATGTCTCGCCGACTTTGGTGTGTACACTCAATAATATTAACAAATGAATCCTGTACCACATTCAGCAAACTGCAATTACCTCCTTGGAGCAGTTTGCCATCGGAGCAGACGACGCCTTCTAGCGAAAATGTGATAAAAGCAAAGATAAACTTACCGAAGGCGCAGTAAGCAGCTGCAATGCCTCGCTCAAGTTCTTCAGCGTAAGCGTACTCCTGCCCTCATCATCAGGACCAGGCAGGTGGAAGGAGGACTGCCTGGACCGGAACTCGGGCTTCTGGGACGCTCCACCATTGGCGAACTGGTGCTGGGACGCCGCGCGGCGAAATGGGCAGTCCATGGTGGCTCAGATCATAGCCAGTTCTGGAAAGATGAAGATTATTGGTTGTTAATGGATATTGAGATTATAAAACGAAATAATTTGAAAATATAAATAAAGAATTTAGACAGGCTTATGTCCGCGTTTTTGCTGATATTGTGGCTAAAACATGTTTATGTTTTAGTCTTGTAAACAAAATTTAGCGATAATGAAGGTCACAAAAATAAGCTAAATATTTTTTTGTAATCGGACTAGTGACTAACGGACTAAGACGTATTTGACCCTATCTATGGTCCGTTCCCATATTTGGCATAGCCTAGTTCAAATGACGATATTCATGCTTGATAACGACAGCCTGTGACAAGCATGAGCTCATCATGAGTCGATGGGCTTGGCCAACATTGGCCTCATATGGATGCGTTTTTTTATTATTGACTAGCTTCTGCCCGCGGCTTCGCACGCGTATTTTCGCTATAATAAGTAGCCTTTTATCTAAGTTAGGTTTTGTTCTACACGTACGCCAATTCATCTTGATCTGTTCAGTAGTTTTGGAGATCCTAGGTAACAAAAAGTCTGATTTGAAAAACTTTCGGCTTTATAAATTAGTAGGATGGTGGTCTAGCGTTTGGCCACCAAATCACTAAAAAAAAAGGGAAGACCTAAGAGAGAGAAACTTATTTACCCATTATTTGAAGACTCCAAGATTGTACTCTAACGGGAAAACAGACGCAGGAAGCTCATTCCACTCTTTTCTAGAGAAATAATAGCGTTCAGAAATCTGAGCTACCAAATCTAGGGAAAACAAAAGCGCGACGAGCTGAAGTTCCGTTAAAAACTGCCAAAACTCGCTTCCGCCCTCGCTCTAGCATCTCACTATCCGCGCTCCCGCATCCACCATAAACACACCCAAAACAATCCAGCGTTATCGACCCGAATGAAAATTCGTGACAAGAATAGAACAGAATCGAACGCAACCGTCTCGCTATGCCTAGAAAGCTCTTTCTTCCGCAGCATCCTTTTAACAAGACGTGGGACATTGCCTCTGCTATATGGATTCCAGGCATAGAAGCATAGAGACCTTCCTAATGGAATTCCCATACATTTTAGTGCCCAATAACGGTAAAATTATACCGCAGTAATAAAATGTACGTTCGGCCCGTTCTGGCCGTTCTGCCCGTATTAAGTTTATGGGATGCTTTACTGTGATAGTTTTTCGATAAATAAAATTAAATAATGATAGCCGTTATCATACCGCCATCCGATGCAATGCAATCTGAATTTAAATATTAAATTTAATTCGATTTTGCAATCGACTTTCAGTTAACGATGGTAGGTTATCAGTTTTTTAAATACGTTCGTTTGTTTGTCACATCTTCGCTGGGATATTATTATTTTTTTCGTTGACCGTAAAACCACCATGTGGTTACTCAGAAATCCTTTTTCAAGATGGCTGACACCAACAACTCAGTAAGGGTCTATTATTATTTATTTCTTTCTGAAAATTATATTGATTAGAGAATTCGGGAATATAATTATCTGTATTGTACCTAAAGGCAATACAATTTTATGAATAATAATAATAAATAATGCTGGACAATTCACACAGCATTATCTAGCCCCAAGCTAAGCAGAGCTTGTGTTATGGTTATGGGTACTAGATAACTGATATACTTAATACTATACACTACATAGATACATATTTTTTCTTATTAAACAGAGTATTGTATAGGGAATATAATTTTTCGTATTGTATAGGCCCCGCTTCCAAAAAGCAATAAAGTACTGGTTACCTTGGCCATTCTTGTAAAATAAATTCAGTATTGATCGGAAGACAGATGAAAATAGGAATTTCCGTGGACAGATTGTTCCATCAAGTGAAGGGTTAACTCCGAAATGAAATATCGAATTCTTTTCGCGAATGGGTAAAATGAGCACGTACCTTGAACGTGCTTCACCGCCGATGTAGAGGCAAGAATATGAAAGAACCAAGATTAAACTACCAAAATGTAAATGTCACAGGGAAATTCGTATAGACAGCTTGTTATATGAGTTGTGTGTAGGTTATTTATTTATTTATTTTAGGAAAATTACGGCTATACATGAACGAAATTTAAGCATAAATATAAGGACGGCCAATTAAAAGTTTTCACAAATAGTATAAGGGAATATTGAAGAGAATAAGTGATGGACAAACAAAGTAGGTAAAATGTGAAGTTAGGAAATAAAGAAATGGTTACCACAGATAGGCTTGAAGTTACTGGGAGAAGTGTTAAACAAATCAACTTCTTTTACCATAGCATTGAAGTATCTGCTCGCACGTAGAATATATGCATTACATTTGTAACGATATAGACAGAAACATGTAAGCACTAGAAAGATATAATAAGTTACGCGAACTATTTCACGACCATTAAAAAGGTAAGTAATTTACATTTATAGAAATGGATAATGTATTGTTATGTTCTCCTAGCCGAATTTCGACCACGGCGGCAAGTCTCATCGGAGACTAGCCAGATGCACATGACATATAATAGAAAACGCAGAAATACGCGCGCGTTGAGGTTATAAGTCAGACATGCGGAGACGGACAGTTGAAATTGACATTGACAGACAAGACAACAGACAGAGTTACCAACTTAAGTACCAAATTAAAAAGCAGCGAATCGAGTCGAACAAACTACAACATAAAAGAAGCATAAAATGTATTTAAAACAATGTTCGTATATTATCGATTTTTATACTTTTTTGATACTTGGAATTTTATATCGAAATATCGAAATATGCAATATTTATATCAAATATGCAGCCAGCGTCTTGGGGACGCTTCCGACTGGTATTGATATGGATCAGTTGAGCTACCTGTAGATTGTTTGCAACAGTCTGTAGTTAGCTAAATTGTTTCAATTGTAAAAACCTCGAAATATTAAATATCGCTCAAAAATATCGATACATCGAAAAAATAATATCGATATATTGATATTTTTTCAACAAGCCTAGGTAGCACAGAAAACCTCAACCTCAACAGCCTATACCGGTCCACTGCCGGACGCAGGCATCCCCTTAATAGATAAGCGCCTTATTGGCTTTAATCTCATGGGAAGTAACGCCCATAATCCCCACGCTGGGCATGCGGGTTGGGGATCGCAGTTCGGTGGTAGAATTATTCTGCAGAGGGCGCTGCTGCCCGCCCCCGGTGGATATCCCATAATCGCCTCTTACGACACTTGCGGGAAGAGTGGGGGTGATGCAAATTCTAAGCCGGCACCACACAGCACGCAGCACAGAAAACATAGGTACTAAAATGTTTATATCCAAACAACTGTTTACATTTATACCTACCAACAGAAGTCAGTATTCATAGCAAAGATAAAGGTCATAATAACGAGATACTCCTTCGTAAATCATGTCTGAACAATTTTCCGAAATATTCGAACGTCACGGAAGTGATTTGTGGTCTCAGAGAGGTCATTATTGTGAAGATATTTCGCGAGAGGAATGTTTATTGGTTAGATAAGAGAGCATCTTTTATTTGAGGGTATCTTTAGGAATTTATACTCAAAGGGAGTGCGATTCGGTCGGCCAGGATTACACTTGCGTAACCCATAAAAAAAAATGCCGGACCGTTCGCGTATCATGCTGACAACTCCTAGCTTACTAACAAAATACTCGGTCAACAAAATATCTACTACGCTACTCGGTCCTAGAATCAAAAATATTTTTTGTTAACAAAAACAATTGTGTATGAGAACTGTCAAAACTAAAAAACAATCAAACTTCTGCGATTTGCTCCAATGTCACAAGTTTCGTAATATATATTCTTCTAATGTTTCTTTGGTTTTGTTACGTATAAGCTTACAAAAATATTTGGAAAATAGTTTTTCACCTAGCTAGATAATGAGGATCCGTTTTTAGTTGAGAATGCAGATTTATAGAACTAAGAAATCCATAACACACAGTGCAAAAAATTTTGTTCTACGACAAAAGGTAACGAAGTTATGACCAAAATTACTAGCGAAGTTCACTGAGTGACCGCCGCGGGTGCGTGTGACGTCACTCGCTCGGTCGCCGCCCGTTAACCGTAGGCAGATGTCAGTTTTTAGTGATGTACTCCGAAACTATAAGTTAGGGAAAAAAATAACAGAACCAGATAGAATCAGTTTTGAGAGACAACAATTTTTTGGTACCTACCTATATTGGTAGCTCCAATAAATTTACGGTTTTCGGATTTTTTTATTTCAACTCAATACCTCCACGCGTTCCTGAAAAAAGGGGTTGAGAGCCGGGCAGACCAAGAGACAGACACATAGACGGACAGGAAAGTGATCCTATAATGGTTTCTTTTTTCCTTTTGAGGTACGGACGGACCTTCAAAATGTCCACTCTGAGTTCGTGTTTCGGTGTAATCATTGCTCAAAATTCAGATTTTTATTCTAAAGTATAAATTAATAACTTACCTACTTAATTCTCCCTTACCAAGAACTTCGGAACATAATTTAAGGAGAAGATGAGTGAATACTAATAACAAATGAATGATCCAATCTTGATTCATTAACTTCTCGCGGTAATTAATGAAGGAGCGGCTCCATGAATAAGCAATGCAGACCTATAAGGAGGCCCAAACCACGGTAAATAGACGTGATAAATGTTTCGCAGAAAGCAAAATAATTGAAAATAATCTTTTAGGTTGTCGCAACTTATGCCGCACCGGTCCACTAACACACCCGCACACCCGTTGACCTAGAATCATGATATTTGGCAAGAAACAAGGTCTTACAATTATACGGAACCCTTAGTACACGGTTCCGACTCGCACTTGACGTTTTATTTCTTTATAATCAAATTGCAGTCAATGAGCATGAGCAATGAGCGAAAATAGGATGAGTGTAACACAGCTCATTGGAGCCACCTAGCACCCGACCCGCATGCGTGCGAATGCGGCGTCAACCAGTCAACCTCACGTGGGCCACGGGTGAACGCCGCGTGGTCGTCAACCAGTGAACCTCGTTTTCGTGAACGTTGGGAATACGCTGTACGTAACCACGCAAAGCAAGCATTCAAGCAGCGAGTTATCACTGAGTGGTCTACTTGCCGTAGACGAGGTGATCCGGAGTTGATGTAGTGAGCGCATATCCATAGAATTCCTTATAAAGAATACTAACCACGCGGTGCGGGTCGGATGCGGGGTGGCTCTAATGAGCTATGACCATTAACCAGCATAAATAATAATAAAAATAATAAATCATTTATTTCAGGCAACATTAGTCTAGTACAGGATGTAAAATACTTAAAAACTACGGCCCATATAAAATATATACCTTAGTCTAACATACATAAAATAAACCTATTTACTAGCACATTACATTTTATTATAAAGATATCCCGGCCCCGATTGTTTTACCTCGTAACATGATTTCACAAAACAATCAAACATTTCTAACCTTAACAATGAAAGATTGTAAACAGTATCCATAAATATAACACTTCTGATAGGTACTGCCTTTGTAAATCAAAAAGTAATAAAAAATACATAAAAAAACGTGCTTTCTTATTATACCACGTCGATAATTCCCCGGTCTCGCTACTACATATTTAAACATAATAGATAGGTACATAAATCAATAATAGTGAAAACTAAATAATTTAAATAAGAATAAAATTCTGAAGCACTTTAGTTTTCGCCGGTACTTTATATAAATTACGGCAAAAGCGACAAAAATTTTTGATTTAAAATTTGTTTAAATCGGGGGAGGACGAACCGGTTGAATACGGGTAACGAATCGTACCCAAAATAATGCTCTTGTACCTACTTGGAGACAGGAAGTAGGTAGGTACCTTAGACTATGTACCTACTGAAGCTATTTACAAAACTGTTGGCATAGGTTTCATTTCATTCATTACAACATTTACAACCAACCATATAAATCTTATCTCTATGAAATAAAAATATCAATAAAAATAAACATTATAAAACGTTATGCATGTTTAGTTTCAAATAAGAAACTAAATGAGTGTTCTATTTACACATAAAATCAATATTTACTCTAAATAAATTACAGTATTTTTCGAGATAAGAACTAATAGATATTCTGTGGCTTCCTTCGAAAATTTGCGGTCTAGGAGGGACCGGATGTAGCCCAGATTTGAATGAGCTTGAAAGAGATAAATCACGTGAAGGAAGTTTACGGTTTTATTTATAAATGTTTGATATTTTATCATTAGAAAATTTACCTTTGGTACATTAAAGATGTACTTACTATGAGTCCGTAAAATTATGTCGGTTAGGTATGAAATGTAAAGCATAAGATGAAGAGTTCGTTACGTCATAATTACTTATCAATGAACAAGAAAGAAAGAATCTATAAAACGTAAAAAAATTGCGCCAAGAAAGTGATTTCTCGAGTTTGGTCGCTGACGATGTTTTTCTATTACAGATTACTGTCGAAATGCAAACCTTGGTCTTAGGTTTTAACATCAAAAAACTCTTACGTAAGTTCATTTAATCATCAATTATACGTTCTTCGAAATAAATATCCTGTAAATAAGAATTATTTGGAATATTTCCGTGTTGTTTGTGCGAAGAATAGACGCAAAATATAAATTCGAAATTCCAAGCTATAAGTTCTCTACATTCTTCGCAGCTCTCCTTCATATCCCTTTGTTGGTCTACGTGATACGTGTTATCACAATATAACCAAGACGTAGGTTTTTCAGAAGCGTCACTCAAATCTTTCATTTTTTTTAATTTCGATAGTCCGATCGTTTTTTAAGACAAAAAACAGTAGGGTGACTAGGCCGGTTCACGACCACTTAGTCGACTTAGATCCTTTGAAGTAACTTATTTCATGAAAATGATAGTGTTCTAACATTAAAAATTATTGAAATTGATAGAAAAAATATGGAATCAACGAATGTTCGCTAGAATGATCATATTTTGTAATTGTAAGTATTAAATAAATATAGATTTATCACAAAGTGGTATTTTCTTAGTTCCCGACCGCTTGCGGCCAGCTTGCGTCCATCATTTTCGTCAGTTGGCGTCCACTAAAGCTTCATTATGAAAAGGGCTTTAAGTAGTATATATAGGGTCTAAAATTACAACAGCAATGTAGGGTACAAAAAATCACACCATTTATTACTTAATTATTTGTTATTAATAATTTGTTATTAATTATTACTTATTAATTATTTGTTATTCATTGTTATAATTTTTTAATTAGTTGCAAAACTGACAAGTAGGCAAAATTTTCATTCAAAAAGTATGGGATAAATACAAGGTCGGTAGCAGGCCGATTGCCGACCACGAATAATGCTTTTTGAAAATGGACTGCATTTTATATTTTATCAACGTTTTGCTGGTCGCATTCTAACATGTAAGTAAACCATATGTATGGTCGGCAAATGACAAAGTACAACATGATATACCATGCTTTTTGGAGGAGAAAAATCCTAAAGAAAATTGGTCGAAAACAGTCATTTGCCGACCATGTGGTCGAGAAACGATGGAAGCGTATTTTTAGTAGGTTAGTTTGGCGAACACCCATTAATTTAGTTAAAAACACATTGAATCATTCAAATTACTGGTTACGAGATAAATTACATACTTTTTAAACGTAACAAGCCACATTTCCACCCATAAATCTATAAAAGAAACGGTTTTATTTACGTTTGAAAAAGTGTCCTCTCACTATTTATTTTATAGAATTGCAGATTAAAATCCGATGCTCCCGCTGCGGCTCTAATTCCGAAGATAACTGACATTCATCACGTGTCATAGGCGAACAAACGGTGTCGCGGCTGAGAAGGAGTAGATTGCTGTTTCGTTCAAAAACAAAACGAACTTTAGCGCGTTTCAGTTCAACTATTTTTATTGGATTTACGAAAAAGTGGTCGTGAGCCAGCGGTGGTCGGCTATCTAACCGGTTTACTAGTATAGGCCTTCTTTTTGAAAGCCAATAAACGCAGCTATTTGGACATTCTTATCAACATAGACCTTAATTTGACCACAATATCAACAATTGACGACCTCTGTGGCGCAGCGGGCGAAGGTCCGCCTGCGACGCAGGAGGTTGCGGGTTCGATTCCCGCCTCGGGACAAATTTTTGCACGACCTGCAGACATTCTTTCAGGGTGTTCTGGATGTTTTCTACGTATAATTAAAAAATCTATCTATGTAGTGTATTGTATTATGTATATCAGTTATCTAGTATCCATAACACAAGCTCTGTTTAGCTTGGGGGCTAGATAACGCTGTGTGAATTGTCCAGCATTATTTATTTATTTAAAAAATAATAATATTAATAATAATTATTATTTCAAATGCCTCCCTTTGTTCCGGAAAATGAAGAGAAAAGACCATCATGGTACATCGTCGGTCAAATCGTCATTTACTATCAGGTGAGATTATGGTAAAACGAAGATCTATCAACGATATGTAAAAATTGTTTTTGGAAACACTGAAACTGGAAATGTTTGTGAAACTGTGGACAGAAGCTAATATTCTTTATAACGAATTGGCTTCTAAAACCACTGACGTGGACATTTTCGATACCAATTTTTACAAATTTAAGCAATGCGTAATCAGGTTGCTATATAGTGTTCATTAACAATGTTAAATTATGTTTATATTATTTTTTTCATCTATTTTGTCTCAAAGGTTTATTTTATTTTTCTTAGTTACAAATTTAGTTATAAAAAAATTCGAGATTTTTCGGTAAATCTTAAACTTAAGCTTGCAACATTTTTAACGCTTGTTATGTTTACATATTTGGGTAAAATCTAGTTCGTAACAACAATGTATCTACCTACTGTATTTTCTTATGGATCTTACTCTGTTTTGTGAACTAATAAATAAATAAAATAAAAATAAATTCTTTATTTTTCAAGTGTATTTTCTGCTTAGTTTGCGACTAAATGGCACAGTGAATAATTTGGTGTTTATTTAAATGCGAAAGACTTCGATATCTTTATATTTTCACTGTAATTTAAGTTTGCGGAACAAATAACAATCCCTCAGGAATCAAATTTATATCACCACTCCAGTATCATATTCTATGCAAAACCAAAAGAATCATCAAAATCGACTCCCAATTAACGGTGAAATCGCCAAACTTAAAAAACACACATACAGCCAAACATGGAATTTGCTCCTTTTTTGAAATTGTTTAAAACGTCCAATGTAGTTTCCTGTTTTTAGTGCCTTTGATTTTAACCATTAACGAGTGTCCCTTCTGTTAAATAAACCCGTGTGTTGCGGTGTTATTAATAAAAGTCACGCGAGGTGACGTCATAGACAATGGGTCATACAATGCCTACGTTTTTGCGCTATTCGTTCAGACAGACAATGATACGGATCGATTATTGTACGGAAATAGATTAAATTGTTATTGAAATTATTGTTATTTAATTCACTTGTGTTATGTTATTAACCTATTTTAAACAAACAACAAACTTTGATACTTTCTAAGAGAAAACAATTTAACTTGTAGGTTATTATTAGCTGGGTTATTTATTATGACATGTTATATTGTACTATTTTATGTAAAAAAGTACTAACTATGTGGGTAATTTTAAGGGACAAAAAATCTATACTTAAACGTGCGTCCAAATTAAGTGAAAAAACATATTATAGAACCAACCAGATTAAGTAACAAGTAATCTATCTTTGTTATCGATTCTGATTTTGTTAATAACCCTATATATATCGTCCACACTTATAAAACATGTTACATACTCGTAACTGGACACCTTTTCACAAAGAAAATTACAATTAAGTAAAAGAAATAAATTAGAGCTAATTTTTACAATTGAAACAATTGAGCTAACTACGTATTTAACTGTTATATAACTACATAGGTTCTGTAACATGTCATAGAAATCAGTATGAATAACAAAGTTTTATAATACTAGTTTCTACCCGCGGCTTCGCACGCGTTGTTTTCTATAGAAACGCTTAAAGGTTGTATATAAACCCATGGGAACTGTTTAATTGGATAACAAGTAGCGTATGTTTTTTTCCAGGCTTAGAACTAACTGTATGCAAAATTTCAGCACGAACCGACCAGTAGTTTTGGTGTGAAGAGGTAACAAACATCCATCCATACATCTATCCAAACTTTCTCATACATAATACTAGTTTATGTCCGCGGCTTCGCACGCGTTGTTTCTATAAACGTTTAAAAGGCTATTTCTATCCCATGGGAACTGATTTATGGAATAAAATTGCTAATGTTTGATTCCAGGGTTAGACTTTTTAATTTCAGCCTGATCCATGCAGTAGTTTTGGCGTGAAGAGGTAACAAACATCCATCCATTCATACAAACTTTCGCATTTATAATATAAGTGTGATTCGTGTGATGTGATATTATGTTACTTTATCTGGGCGCACCATAATTAAGAACATTCCTGTATTTTACAAAATATTGTTAAGGATGATCCTCGCGATGATACTCGCGTCACCTCGTACATCAGGGCACGCCTGTTTCCTGTACGGATAAAGGATGGGGAAACGTCGGCTGTTTTTTCACCCTTAGCACAAGATGCTGTTATGACATTTTCCTGTTTTTTTAGCCGCCCTTAAGGGTCCGGCGACGGATGAATTTCCCATACAAACGTAATACCAAAACGATTTTTAATTTGAGCATATTTTCAGTATGGTCTGCTCTTATTTGTATTAAAATAGTGTTTATCTAGGTTCCTGCCACAATTTTTTTTCAAAATACCTTTCTGAAATGAAATTAAACCTAATCGCATTTTTACATCAAAGAATGAATGTTGTCTTAGTAATCTATATATATAAAAGAAAGTCGTGTTAGTTACACTATTTATAACTCAAGAACGGCTGAACCGATTTGGCTGAAAATTGGTGGGGAGGCAGCTTAGAACCAGGAGACGGACATAGGCTATGTTTTTTCCCGGAATTACCACGGGAACGGGAACTACGCAGGCGAAGCCGCGGGCAGCAGCTAGTTGTGTAATAAGTATTTTGAAAAAATGTTATGGCAGGAACCTGTATAAATACTATTCTAACACAAATAATAGCAAACCATAATGAAAACATTCTCAAATTGCAAATCATTTTAGTACTACGTTTGTATGGGAAATTCATCCGTCGCCGGACCCTTAACACATGCCTCTACTTAGCTGAACTTTCCTATGGAATTTGCTGTAACATATCTTAGGGCTGCGTAGATAGGAGTTCATCTATTGTAGGTATTAACGGTTTGTTTGAGTTAGAGAAAAATGTCTGTAATTGAACTATTATAGATTACTAGTTTATAACCGCGTTGTTTCTATGGAAACGTTTAAAGGTGATTTCTATTCCATGGGAACTGGTTTATGGGATAAAAAGTAGCCAATGTTTGATTCAAGGATTAGAATTACCTGCGTGCAAAATTTCAGCCTGATCCGTTCAGTAGTTTTGGCGTAAAGAGGTAACAAGCATCCATCCATCCATCTATCCATCCAAACTTTCGCATTTATAATATTAGTGTGATAGTGTGATATTCGTGTGATAGGCATCAACGGGTTAAGCATAGTGGAGAGACAGAAAATGGTTGTCACCGACGAACACGTCTACATATTTAGTACATTTTGCAAACCAAAGTAAACAAACACTGGTAATGAATATTACCAGGAAAACTCTGTAGACAGAATAAAAATTATGGTGCGCAAAAACATAATTTGCTGGTGTGACACAGTCTATCTTTTTGATAAAATACTTGTGTACATCTTGATAATATTCATTTTCGCAAAATGAGAGGAAATGAGGGGCAAAGGCCTCCAAAATTTAGCTAGAAAACACCCTCAGAATTAATGCGAGTGTATTGATACCTCATTTACCAAAATCGATTCAGCAGTTTTGAAGTTTCGAGGTAATAAAGAGTGTACGCCAACCGCATAGAAACACTCTAAAAACGTAAACCGCGCCTTGCGTGTTGCGTGTCAAAAAGGAGTTCGTATTAACCAGAAACTTCAAACTGATTCCGTTTTAATCGGAAGCTGACGATGTAAATCTAAATATGAACTTGTAATATCTGATATGAATTACACAGTCGTCGATAACATAATATATTCGCAAAATGAGAGTAAATGGGGGCAAAGGCCTCCGAAATGTACCTAAGTATACACCACTACAGTTTAATTACCAGAAAAAAAAAAACTGGGATATCTGTAGCAGTTACTGAACCCATATTTGAAATAAAAAATATAAAAAATTAAATCAAAGATTTGTCCCACATATCGCTAAAAATACAGACAACATAAACCGGCATACTAACTATTAAACACTTACTATTCTGTGGTAGGCGTAGCGTAATTTCGCGGTTACAACTATTCATTCATTAAATTTTAGCAAACTCGCGTCGAAGCTCAACCTGCTGGCCACCGGACCCTACCCCTCACCCCCGCTTCCCCACCCGCACCGCACGCGCCGCGCGCCGCGCGCCCGCCTCAGTGGTACGGGCGCACTTGTTGCGTAATTATCTTATCGCTTATCGTTTCGCATATCATTACAATGGCTTATCAATTTACGTCGCGAGAGTACACATTAATGGTTCGCGCGTATTTTTTAAGTGGTGAAAATGTGAGTGCCGAGTGAATATCTACACATAGGTACTTAACTATCGCCGTAAACAGAGTAGGTAGGTAGTCGGCGGCGCGGGCGGCGCGCGCGGCGCCGCTCGCGCTCGGGCGGCCGACGAAGGAAAGCGGTTGCGCTCGCCATAAGAGTGAAAGAGTACAAGATATTAGCCTCTTTCCTATCTACGCGTCCGCGATAGTTTAATGAAATTTAGTAGTGTGGGTGCAGAAACGAATGATCAGCTGTCTATACAATGTACTATGTCCAGAATTTCGAAAAAACTTTAACATGATGTAACTTTCTTATTAAAAGTAAAACATAAAAACTAACTTCACATTTACAATGGTAGCCCTCATTTACAGCAGCTAATTTTTTTTTTCTGGTAATTAAAATGTAGTGGTGTATAACTAGTGTTTTGAGACCTCATTTGCCAAAATCGATTTAGCCGTTTTGAAGTTTCGAGGTATTAAGAGTGTCCGCCAACCACATAGACACACTCGAAAAACATAACCCGCGCCTTGCGTCTGAAAAAGGGGTCCGTTTTTAATAATAAAACTAATTCCGTTTAAATCGGAAACAGATAATATAAATCTTAAATATGAACTTGTAATATCCGATATCGCTTCCTTTCGTGAATCCTATTAAACCGAGAAACTCCTATAGATGGCATCTATTCTGTGAGAAGATTTAGTGAAGTAATACTGTCAGCGTCAGCTTTTAGTTGTGACCTTGAAAATGGGATTGGATTGGTCTTTCAATCCAAGTTTATTGTCTACAAGCAGTTTTCTCGCTGCTCTGACAATTTTTTATCACACTATTATTTTATATGCGAAAATTTTAAGGGTGAGTGCTTGTTCATTCATCAAGCTTTAACTACTGACTGGATTTAAATTAAATTAAATAATATGTAATGACGATGGTAGGTAAGTAGGTAGGTATTATAGTAATTATAAACCAACTTCAAAAAATTAGGAGGTTCTGGTTGGCTGTATCATTTCCATCTAAAATGTAGTTTGGTAAGTATTCATCAAATAGCGATGTCTCTAACCGGTACCTTTAGTACATGTATGTTTAATCGACAAACGTTCGAAACCCTCGGCGCGCGTGTTACTCTCGCACTTGACGTTCTTGTTTATGTATGTATGTTCGTCAACTTCTCCGTCAAATATCGACGGATTTGAAAAATTGCTTCCTAATTGTATGAATATCAAATATCTAAAGTGCTTTATGTCCTTTAGACCTTACAAGACACTTGATCAGAAAATTCAAATTACATAAATATGGAGAATTATTTCAAGGTGGAGTATTTGTCCCAAAAAACTTAAAAAACAGTGTAAAGTAATTTGAAATCGGGTTTGTTTTTTTTTTTTAAAACCAGTCAAGTTATTACGTAAGTGCCTAACCAGATAATGCCAGCCGCATCTTTTTGAAAGGAGTCACTAATTTTTGCTGAAAGCCAACCCTACTGAATAGGAAGGTATGTAAATCATCAGAAGTTGTAAAAAGTTTACAAGCTTTGAAAGCCAGTGAAAATGTTGGGTGTTCTTCCATTATTTTGACCAAAGTTATGTACAAACCGTGTCCATACATTATGTAAGTAAGGTAGATAGGTAGCTAATAGAGTTTGCCAAGTGACAGGGTACAAATAACAACCAGAGAGTACTTTACCCACACCTGTCGCCAAACCGACCTCCAAACGCAAATATAATGTAAATTCTACCAAAACTTTGTCTACATTTCGGTAAACGTCGCAACCTTGTACAAAATATCAAATTTCCTTATCTTCACTGTATTTTGTATAAAAATGGCGGTATAAAGTATTATGGATGCTGATGAGGTATAGCGACGCTCTCTAAAATATTTAACAGAAAACTGAATACAACAAATTCTTAAGGATCTTCCGGAAGTTCAGTCTTATCTATCAAAAGATTGCAACAATATTTGAAGTATGAAAAAGAAAATGGTTTCCAGCGCAGCCAGAACGGATTTTTTAAAATCACTACTTTATTTGCTAAAAGGAAAAGTCTGCGCCAAACGTCTGAGATAAAAACACGTTTCGTCTTGGAAACCGCCGTGTTTCATGTTATATTTTTTTCCTCTAAATAAAGTTTCAAGTAAACCTTATTTGTGTAGACACTTCACCGTGTTTAGCCTATTTTCGTGCTCATTCGTGAAATGAAAGGATTTAATACAACCGCAAACCCGTTCCACTTAGCAACAAAGATAGGTGTTTGCCATTCAAAAATGTATCTGTGCACACAAATGGAGGCGTCCTTCAAGAAAATATTTATCGCGAGGGTCGCAACTCACAACATTTGGGTTCGTAATCCGATTTAAGCAAAAATTTCACGGTCTGTCGGCGTTTTATCTGAGTTTAAGGTCTATTTTCGCATAAATTCCAATGTTAGGCCAAAACAGATTGTGTGCGTATAGATTTCAATGGAAATTGGTGTTGACGATATAATTTGCGATTCATTTGCTTGATCTAAACCAGTTTGTGCTGGTTGCTTAGCCACCTGCGAATTCGCACAGTGAGTGGATTGGGATGGATTTAAGGCTTTATGAATCAGTATTGAGTTATAAATTATATTGGAAATTTGAATGATCGGTAGAAACGAGTTCCCCTTGGATTCCCATTGAATTCCCTTTGAGAATCCCCATTGAATTAGCGTACCAATGAGAAATGAACCTGATACAACAAATCAATTATTAAGTTTTTTAAGTAACACAAACAAAATATTTTTATTCTGATAAACAAATGACATGAATACGTATTATGTTTAATAACAAAGAAAATTACAATCAAATAATAGAAACCAATTAGAGCTCAATTGTTACAATTGTAAACTAGTATTTAATAATTGAAACAATTGAGCTATGGATTGTCAGTCTACAGTAGCTCAATTTTTTCAATAGTGAATAAGTCTGATCTTATTTTACAATCCAAATGGGAAAAATAAAAACTTTTTTTTCTGTGTCAGATCAGAAATCAACGAGTAAATTTTTGAAAATTTGTAAATAACACTGTTATTTCCACACAGCTTAATACTACGGCAGAGCAAATCATGCCATAGCGCTAGTATTCCGAGAAAGTGAGGATAATAATTAGATGCTAACACGATCAAGAATGGATTTTAGAAATCCCTACACAGAATCTTGGAAACGAAGTTTCGATGACAAGAGATCAACGGAGCAGATCACTGCCAGGGTGCAGATTCAACTCCCGCAAGCAAAACTTTTAATTAACATGTCCATGTAAGTAAACGTCAGTTCTGGAAATCAAATCAAATATTAACGAAGACATAATTATTTACATATTTGAATCACAAATAGTTCAAATCCTATTTTTATATCATAGTAAGAGACTTCTGCCTGCGGCTTTACGCAGATTACCTGAATAAAATATCGTCTGAATCCTTCCTAGGGATATGATCTATCTAATTGCTTTTCCTTATGATCTGTTCAGCTATTGAGGCCTGAAAAAATAACAGAAAGACAGACAGTTACTTTCGCGTTTATTATACTATTTCATTACCATGTAGGCTTGGGAGAGATAGTTATCCAGCCAGTAGAGACATCGTAACATTGAATGCCTAAATTGCAATCTTGCTTGAGTGGACTCTACTGCTAATGCTTAACGCCTCGCCGCCGTCGCCCACGCGCGTCTGAGACGCGTCGATGGTACTTAGGACCTAAGTTTTTTTTTTTTTTTAATCATAATCCTTTATTCACAAAGAAAATTATAATATAATTGGTATTTACAATTGAAACAATTGAGCTAGCTGCAGACCGTTGCAAACAATCTACAGGTAGCTCAACTGATCCATATCAATACAAGACGCTGGCTGCATTGCCCCGCTGTATGGCAATGCTGATGCGCTGTGCCAGATACTGACCAGCTCTCGGGTCACGCGTCGCTTCGACCAGTCACTCAGATAATTTTTTGAAAACCCGAAGAGCCTCGGTACCCCACGGACCTAGGGTCTCGACTCCAAGAGGAGCAAATTATTATTGATTAAATTAAATATTCATTCGTATTGAGAACGAAAAAACACGCTCATAGACGTCTCTTGATAAAAGCGATTTTTACTGTAAATTTCCAATAGATTTCATTAAAGTTAGTTTTTAAAAACATCTACTACGTTTCCGAACACTTTACTAGATATTATGTATTGTATGGATGATTCAAGTTTTAATACTGGATAGAAAGTAAACTGGGTTACCAACTAGACAACATCAATACTTTTGGCACCACTATGTGGTTGGGGGCTTCTCGAAATTCTGGCATTACGTTTGCAAGCCTTGGTTCTGGCTCGGGTCCAGGTTGCAAACGTTTTTCGGCACATAAATTAAATTTTAACGTATGTTACTGGCTCTAGGTCGTCCCTATTCGGGTTATTGTGTTTCAATTCTAACTTTTAGACACAGAACAGAACGTCCAATATTGTAGATGAGGAATAATTTGGAAAACGGATTGTTGAAATTTCTTACCATTGACAATTTGTAATTGTTTGTAACAAAACTAAATGGCGTCTTAGAAGTTTTGAAACTATAAAGATAGAACACTAAATATCTATTAAAAATCTTATAACTATGAACACTAAATCTTGATAATTTATGAACCTGTAAAGAAAAGTGAAAAATAAATTTCAAGGCAGTTATGAAAATGGATAAATTTATCATTATGAATAACAAGCTGTAAGTTTATGAAAAAAATATTTTCATAGTTGTTTATGAAATATTAATTAGGTTAGGTTACCCACTTATATGGACCAAAGGAAAGTTTTAACCACAAATCATGAATTCCGTAAAATTAAAGAAGGGACCAAAAGCGTGCCCCATATGGTTCATGTACTGCTATTGCGTCGCTCGTTTCTTTCTGAACTTGGCGGACGTGGTATCACGCGTCTCGTTTATCATGGAAAAGTCCTCATTCAATTTAGAAGGTGACTATCGCTTATCAATTACTATTGAGATGACATCATCAGCTTAACTGACAAATTCATTAAAGAGGAAAATGGGTCACCACGTGAGATCATATTGCTTCAACCGTTAAAATCGATATTCCAACTTCTAATTAAGAGCTGAGATTGATTTCATTTACGTTGGCGTGCTATTGAGAATCAAACTAGGTAGTCAGACGGACGAGCAAGAGATTGACACCTAAGGAGTTTTTTTTCCTTTTGAGGGGGATCCTCAAAACTCGCTGTCACATTTTGCTGAAAGGACTAGGTACCTTACTACTGTAACCAATTTTGTGGAAAACGGACAAAGCAAATGGTCAAACCACATAAAACAAATATCGCTTCATTTGGTGTTTTTACGTCCTAGAGATATGTTATTGGGTTTGACATGAGAGTAGATGAATTCGTAAACTGTTTTCGACGGTAGGAGAGAAAATATTTTCGCAAATAACATTATTGGGGTCGTCTGCGAAGTAAATAATTGTTCTGTTCCATTTACGACTTCTTACTTAAATATTATTGAGTTCTCTTTTTATGATCTGTTAGCTACTAAATATTATTTTTTAAGTAGAAGTGTCTTAAAAAAATATAACTATCACAGCTAAAGAGCTTCATCGATCTTAAAGAATTTCAGTGTCCTGTTCGTCAAGATTAAAATTTTTATCCAAAAGAACATAGACTACTTTTAACAAGGAAAAACGCGAGTGAAACCGCGGGGAGACGCTAGTTTTTATTAAAATCGTGAAACTGAAGACGTAGATATAAAGTTGAAATCATGTTCGGGCACTTAATCTGTGAGCTGGCTGAAGTTGGAATTGCAGTAGACCACTTTGCTTGTTCTTTATCAGCCGTTTGTGAGTATTCTCCTGAATTGAATGCAGTGGAAGTTCTGGCTGACTGAATTAAACTTGTATTACGGAATTTTAAGGCTTGATGAAAAACTTTTAAAAGTTCTTGTTTTTTAAACAAATTAGATAATCGAATGAAAACGGAAATTTCGTACGAAGTTGAGCTGCTTTTTCACTTTGGAATAATGATATTTTTCATTATAATTGACTCTTTCGGTTTTTAGGATGGTTTATACAAAAAAAAAATACAAAGTTATGAAATTCGTCCGAAAACGGCCCTTCCTTAGCTAAGCGAGTGTAGCTGTGTAGAGAAATTTCGGTTTTTAGGATGGTTAATTATAAGGCAGAAGCCTTTATTCACAAAGAAAATTATAATATAATTAGTATTTACAATTGAAACAATTGAGCTAACTGCAGACTGTTGCAAACAATCTACAGGTAACTCAACTGATCCATATCAATACCAGTCGGAAGCGTCCCCAAGACGCTGGCTGCATTGCCCCGCTGTATGGCAATGCTACCAGCTCTCGGATCACGCGTCGCTTCGACCAGACGCTCAGATAATTTTTTGAAAACCCGAAGAGCCTCGGTACCCCACGGACCTAGGGTCTCGACTCCAAGGGGAGCAAATGTGTAGGCTCTGTCGAGACCTGCATATTTGCGCCTCTTGAGATCTTCGGCCAAATCTGCCGCCGCGCGGATGGTTTATAGGAAAAAATTATTAAAAAGTCTAAGTTATAAAGTTCGTCCAAAAATGGCCCTTTCTTAGCCAAGTGAGGTTACCTATACGTTGAGTTTTGCGACCTCATTTCGCAACTGCGGATGAATAGAACTAGAGTATGCCTCCAGTATCGACAGATTTGTGACGACAGCGTGGTTAATTGTACTAAAAAAACATTACCTATAAGTACCTACCTGAATTCCTGCACATAAAACGATTATGATCACGATTACGATACGAACTAATTTTACAGGACTAAGAATGTTGCCGTCCCCCTCGTAACATTCAAAATAAAAAGGATGGCATCATTTTTAGTTTGCCAAATTAGTTTCGTTTGGTTTTGGCGCCATCTGAATTGACACCAATGTCACATCATATAACGACTCTTAGTAACCGATACCCGTTCCGTAACCAACGTTTATATTACCCGTAACGTAACTTAATACTACTTGGGTTCTTGCCCACAAGCAATACCAGTAATGATCTAAATCATGAAGAGTTCAATAAAACGGCAATGAAACAGATTTACCTTACCCAATAAATTCTATTACCGAAGCTATAACCATTCTGGATAAACTATGGCGGCCATTTTTATTGGCGGTATATTTTTATGGTGAATCAAACTATTTAGAGCAAGTGTTTTGTTTATTTCTAATAGATTTGTTAGTTGATTGGTATTTTTAGGGTTCGAAAATAAAAAGGAAACCATAAACACTTAAGGATCATTTCGTTGTCCGTCTGTCTGTCTATAAGTCAAGAACTTTTTTCTCAGGATCGTGTGGATCAAGTTGAAATTAATATCAAATAAGTACTCAGATCTGCAAACCCTTGGAGCTGTGTAAATATGTATAAACAAACTTCAAAGTCATCGTAATCAAGATATATTTGACATTCGCTCGCTTGTACGGAACCCTCAATGCTTGAATCTGACTCATAACTGGCCGGTTTTATTTATCCTTTGTAGAAGTAAATTTAACACCTACCAAAAATTCAAAAGGGTCTGACTTTAGGTCTGTACAAAATATATTTTTACATAAAAGACTGTTTCTAAAAGCCGTCCCCCCTTCCACTTGGGGGAATGACTTATCTGCCCATTCCAACATTAATAACACTTTATTCCGGGAAATTATTTTAGTCGCGAAAATGTAAATAATTCTGTTAGAAAGCCTTTCAGATATCTTTTCGGGAAAAATTGTAAATAAAATAAATTGGATATCCCTCTTATCTTGTTCTTTGATGAATAAAATTTGGTTCAGCTCTTTGAAAAGTAAAAAATGTCGGCGAGAATACATTTTCACAAGCTTACTTAATAAGGTTTCGGTGTACAGTAAGATATTACTTTAACTAACTTCAAAAACAGGAGCATGCACGTATGCTTTTTAAAGTATGTTGACTGATTTGTCTTAAGATGATTCTTTTGGTTTTGGATAGAAAATGATGTATTTTTACTGCCAAAAGGTTATCTCGCTAAATTTAATAACAGTGTAAATATAAAGGAATTTAGAGTCCATTATAACTTTTTGTTAAAAAACATCATATTAGCTTAGGAAAAAACAATTACTTCAAACTTTACACATAATTACGTCAAAACTGTTACTAGCTATTTCAGAAGACCATAAAAACATGACCTATTCTTTTATACTACATCTGCTCAGAAAGTACTTTAAACCTTGTTTTTGGAAAAGGAATAAGCATCATTTTCCAAAAACAAGTTATAAAGTACGTAATTGCAGGCATACTAAAATTTGGGACGGAAAACTCTATAGAATTTCATTTCTCACGGGCGGCGGTGCACAAAAGTGTATGGAAATCCATTTCTAACTGTGCTATTTTTTTTAGTTTTCTGAAGTATCAGCCGGTAGCTATGGTTATTTTCATAATAGGTCAAACGGCAAAATATTTGTACTCCGAATCCGCCATATGATATCGACCTCTGCTGTATTCAAATCATTTATTTGCAGACAACGGGTTACAAGTTGGTGTGCTTATATTAAAATGTGCTGACTTACCAGCTAAACAGCTTTGATGTGCAAAAACGTATAGAGACATGCAAATCGGAAAATCAATAAGAATAAGTCAAACTATGAGTAGACAATAACATAGGTCCATAGAAATAATAAAAGTTTAGGAAATTTTAATTAGGTAGGTAAACAAATGGTAAATAATAAATATGATGTAAAAACTTATAAAATTTAAATGTTCGAGTTCGTGAAAAGTTCATTAATATGATAGTAGCATTTTAATGTAGGTACTATCTTAAATAATTTTAGCTTAAACATAACATAACACACTAGGTTGAACTCCCGTAGAGGAGTTGTTTTAATTGTCGTGTCGTTGTCAACATTTGGAGAGGTGGACACGGGAAATAGTTTCTTTCCACTGTCGAATAAGGTGAACAGCAGATGGACCACGGGTCTAACGTTCTATTTTAACAAGCAGCCTTTAAGGACCCATGCCTTTTACGCTTATGCCATAGAAAAGCGTTATTCAAGCATAGATCGACGGCAACAACTAGCAAGCCTACATAATACCCGTATTATGAAGGCTTGCCAGTTGTCGTCGATTTTTGCTTTGAGTTTGTGGCATTAATCATAACAATACCTGAACTTATTAAGGGACTGCTGAATATTTTTTTCTGAAGTAAAGAATACCTTAATTTTAAACTAATAAAGCTTAATCTGGATCGCAACGGAATAAACTGAATCTGCAGCAAATAAGCGATTTCCGATGCAGTTCTGCCGACTGGTTAACAAACAACAGAAACTTTGTTTAATTTTTCTGTTTGCAGTTCATTTTCACGGCGAAATTGAAAATAAAATGGCGTTTATTTTACTCTTCCACAGTTTTTTACGGTCCATTAACAGTGTGGTGAATGGCATTTTTCTTAATCATTTTATACGGGGGAAAGGAAAAAATAAATAATAATAATAATATAATAATGCTGGACCATCCACACGCCATCACCTTGGCCCAAGCAGAGTTTGTGTTATGGGTTCTAGATAACTGATATACTTAATACAATACATTACATAAATAAATATTTTTTTATTATACCTACACAGAAAACATCCAGAACACCCGGAATAAATATATGCAGATCGAACAAACATTTGTCCCAAGGCGGGAATCGACCCCGCAACTTCCTGCGTCGTAGGCTGACTTTCGCCTGCCGCGCGACATCGGTCGGTCACATTTCACTTTCCAATTTTTTCCATATGAAAATTATATCTCAACCGTGGCGATGATGGTAGCCATGGCAGTGCCGGTGTAACAATTGATCCCTCGTACTAAGGTGTAAAAAAAGTTTAAAACTCATAAGAGGCAACTAATGGAAGCTATCAGAGGTAGGGCAACTTTATTTCTGTTTTTATACATCAAAAATTTTCGTATTTATTTACTAACTGTGTTTTTATATGTCTTCTTTATTAGCTCAATTGTTCCAGTTGTAATTTTTTTCTATTATTTGATTGTAATTTTATTTGTGAATAAAGACATTTTTTCGTTTAGAATTTTCTGAGGTTAGATATTTTTATGTTGTTCTTTCCAACTGAAGTACTTTATTTCTTTGAAAGCATATAAATTCTTTAGCATTAGCACATCTGAATATTATTACTGCATTGTGTTTTTTCATTTTAAATAGTCTGTTAAAGAGACAATTTTGTAAGCCTTGGGTCCTGTAATACAGCTTAGGCTAGTTCGGGATCCTACGGACTCAATATGATATTGTAAACATTTTATTGTGTCAGAAATAAACGTTTGATTTGATTTTGATTTTTTTGCGAAAACAAACCGCCTCCCTAGCGTGATTATTACGGCAAAACTCCGTTTGTTAGAGAAAGGCATCTTTAGCAGTTGATATTTGTGCTGAAGAGGAACGGAGTAATAATAAATCTAAACTAATCATTAAACCGCCAAAAAAAATTAAAAGCAAATTTATATGGTACCAACTTTAGGGCAGAAGCCTTTATTCACACATAAAATTACAATAAAATAATATAAATAATTTAAAACTAGTATTTACAACTGAAAAAAATGAGCTAACTGCAGACTGTTGCAAACAATCTACAGGTAGCTCAACTGATCCATATCAATACCAGTCGGAAGCGTCTTTCAGTCCAGTCAGAATTTTAGGGTATTCAACCAACTTTAGGATATACTCTTTCCAATAAAAAAGAATTATCATAATCGGACTACTCTGTAAAAAGTTATACGTGGTAATACATAAAAAAAAATAAGGGTCAACTTGAAAACCTCCTCCGTTTTTTGTCGATTAAAAATTCTAGTACATATGTTTTCCGTTTTCATTATTTTCTGACATCATCCAACCAAAACACGTTTTCGCATTCAAAGCGTTCTGCTCGATTGTATCATTAAAACAATCCCTTTTACGATTAGGTTAATTAACGTAATAGTTATCATCAAAACTTTTCGCTAATAAAGGTTATTTTTCCGCCGCTTTGGCTTAGAAAAGGTCTGTAAAGTGAGCTAGGTAACTTTTAATTATGTTTTAATCTAGTTATCGAAGTAAAGGCTTTGTTAGGGTCCATGGCAATTCATAGTTTCTCATTATGAAGAAACGGAGGGATGTAGAAAAAAATCGGTGGCCACGAGTTTCTTTTGTATATTAAATCTATTTATTCCATTTACTGCTTTCTGATTTATATCAAAACATTGCATGGCATGTGCTGCGACTCCACTAGAAGGTTCTTTTATAAAAAAATTACAATCAAATAATAGAAATAAATTAGAACTAGTATTTACAATTCAAACAATTGAGCTAACTACAGACTGTTGCAAACAATCTACAGATAGCTCAACTGATTCATATCAATACCAGTCGAAAGCATCCCCAAGACGCTGGCAAATCTTTTATCAAAATCTTTAATAATAAAATTTTCTTCGTTTGGCTAGAATCTCGCCTGATGGTAAGTAACGATGTTGTCAACAATGTTTCACCTTGGTCTAGAAGACATCTATTCACTCCTTTATAAAAAGAAATGAATGCTCTAATTTCAACAAAACATGTTATAGCACTTGTGCATACTGTTCTTGCCATATCTATTTCTCGAAAACTCTTTGCAAAAACATTCATCTGTACCAAACTAGAGTTATTTGATTGAAATTACACTCTTAGCCTTTGAGAGCCGAGGTGGGTTGGATTGCCATCGTTAAAATAAGTTTTAACGCGATTTAAAATAGACTTCTGATTCACGGGACATTAACGAGATACCTGCTAGTTTTTGATTTCGTTTAATTTGTTTGGAATCAGTTTAAAATCTTTAAACGAAACCGTAGGCACGACGTAAGATGCGAGTAATTTGTTAGTTGGCATATAGTTCTAGAATTTCGCGCATATTTTCAAAACTGGGTTAAAAATCTTGCAAAATATATTAATTTAGACGTATTTAGCTCAAAAATGCTAAATTATCATCATCATCAGTCCGTATATGTATGTCCACTACTGTTAAATGAAAAAAAAAGAGAAAAATAAATTAACCCTAAGAAACGTTAGTAAACTCCGTTTTATGGTGAATATTTGTGAAACGACGACACCATAGCTCAAGGCCAATTTTCTTTTGCAGAAATGAAAATTGGAAAAGTTTTATGAATTGTCTAACGAAATTCTGCCAAGATATTCGTAAAGGAATATAAAAATAGGTCAATGTATTTAGTACCTATGTCTCGATATTATTTCATCCAAGGCTGTGGATGTTGGCCTTGAGTTGGCAAAATTTATACAAAAATGTTCGTGGAATTTACAACTTCGTTACCGATGACTCAGCGTTACCGTTACGTCATCCATGAACATGGTAACGCCCTAAAGTTACCAAGTTATTGTGTTGCCAGCCCGTCCCTGTCAAAAACTTCTAAAATGTTTGGCGACAACTTTTGCGATGATTCATCGATGTTATTAGAAAATAGCGTGAGTTGCTAACAAGAATTATTTGAAAGGGTTCCGTTTGTCGTGCCAAAAAATTATCATAGCAGAAATGTACTTAAAATTAGAAATGGCATGGTAGATCTAAGGATGGAGAAAGGTTTTCCTATTAGAAACCTTTCAAATTGAGCTTTATAACTGTGAAAAAGTACTACGAGATGTTTTTGTCACATAAAACCAAGAAGACGGAATAGAGAGACGATTGAAACCATATTACAACAACAGCACCAGCCTATAACAGTCAACCTAGCCATTTTGACTTCTGCCCTGAAAAATGTAGCCTATATGTTATTCCACGTCCAGATCTTTATGTTTGCAATATTTCAGTCCGATCCGTTCAGTTTTTGCGTTGTTTTCGTCCAAACATCTTCACAACGTCATAAACTTTCGCGATTATAATATAAGACAGAGAGATAATTTATTATAATCAATAAACATATTAATAGAAGTACATATTTTTAGGCAGACATTAAAACGAATCTTATTAACTTGGTAGGTACTTAATAAATAACATAAAGAGTTAGTGGTCAAGGGTAAAATGGGTCCCTGCCTCAGCTTGTTGCAGTATTTGCCTGAATTTTGAGGCATACTTTTCTGCAACCTCTGTTCTACTTTCAGCTAGAATTAACCCAGTTTTATTTTCACGTTTAGAATTTTTTAACTTTAATTGAGTATTCCAGTGTTTCAAAGCAACATTGACCCTTTTCAAGCGCTTTCAAGTACACTTCAAGTATGTTTCAGCTTCAAGTTGGCAATTAGTAATTAGAACGGTGATTAAGAACGAGTTTTGAATAGCACTTTCTTTGTTTGAGCACCTGGCAATCAAGTTTTAACACGCGAGAATGTATCACGCTATGATTTTTTAAATTAACCTCAACCTCAACAGCCTGTATTGGCTGGACGCAGGCCTCCCCCTGATAAGCGCCTTATTGGATTTTGGGGTAATGCCCATAAACCCCACGCTGGTCATGCGGGTTAGGGATCGCAGTTCGGTGGTAGAATTGTACTGCAAGGGGCGCTGCTGCCCGCCCCCGGTGGATATCCCTTGGTCGCCTCTTACGACACCCGCGGGAAGAGTAGGGGTGGTGCAAATTCTAAGCCGGCACCACACAGCACAGCAATTAACGCTTACATTTATTTCAGTTTCTTTACTAAATCCGTTAGACCAAGTTCAAGTAAAGTCTATTTATATTTTTTATTTTACTATAGTTTAAACCCGGCGCTTCGCACGCGTTGTTCCTATGGAAACATTTAAAGGTTATTTGTATCCAATGGGAACTGATTTATAGTATAAATAGTAGCCTATGTTTTATTTGAGGCCTAGAACTACCACAATCCAAAATGATAAATTTTTAAGGTAAGTAGTGTTTAGTTATAAAGATCCAAAATGATATTTTGGATAGTGGTAGTTCTAGGCCCGATCTATTCAGCAGTTTTGGCGTGAAGTGGAAACAAACATCCACCCCATTCACATCTAAACATCCATACTTTCGTATTTATACTTTTAATGTGATTAGCTTCGGCCCGTGGCTTCGCACGTGCTTTTCAAGCAGCCTGTGCCCTTTCTCGGGATAGCCTTTAGCCCCTGCCAAATTTCAATCAGATCCGTGCAGCCGTTTAGGCGTAAAAAGGTTACAAACAGACAGAATTTCTTTCGCTTTTACAATATTAGTGTGGATATTATGGTTATTGAAAAATTGTTTCAGCAATTTCATTGTCAACCATTAGAACTCAGTTTTAATGGTTTCTTTCGTTGGGGTTCTATTAAATAAACCTAATGAAAGCATTCTCCTGATGTTCATAATCTAAATTATTATTGGCTCAATTTTCAGTAGCTTTTTGTCCTGTGTGTATATATATAGCCTTTTATTAAGACCTTCAATTTTTTAAATTACGTTTAAACTTAAGGCGATACCCAAATCAGCGCCCCCACCTATTTTTTCTCATTATTCTGTTCAACAAAGGAATTTTTAAAAATCGATGGTCAGTTTTTGGTACCTTTCCGAAGCCTATTTTAATGCCTCTTTAAAAGACTTAGTTTGTTTATATATAAATATAAATAAATAAATAATGCTGGACAATTCACACAGCACCATCTAGCTACAAAGTAAGCTACTCAAAGCTTGTGTTATTGGTACTAGATAACTGATATATTTAATACATTATATACATAGATAGATTTTTCTTAGTATACATAGAAAACACCCAGACCAACGGAACAAATGACAACGGAAAAATGTAGGCACAGATGCGAAGTTGCTCTTTTTTGCCACCATGGTGGCCAAAAAGAGCAACTTCGTATCTCTGCTTAAATTATACAAAATAAAACTTTTACAGAGGCATTAAATATATTATAATAAGGTTATGATAGGTATCACAAACAGGCCAATCGCTTTTTGAAAATTCCTTTGTTAAACATAATAATATGATAAATAGGTGGGGGTGCTGATTTGGATCGGGGTAGTGCCTTATGAAAATAAAAGTATAACTAAATTAAAATTAGATTAAACTTAACCTAGTATTTGTAGTTTATTTATTTTTTGTAGATCTTGTTTGCCAATCGGCAAAGGCCTCCTCCAACCTTTTCCATTCGGATCTTTCTTGAGCCACTTTGTTCCACATCACTCCTGCGACTAGTCTTATGTCCTCGTCCCACCTCTTCAGAGGCGGCCTCTTCTCCTAGTCATGTGTACTCCAAGTTTAAATGATAATAAGACAACAGCATTTTTATTAACGTTCAATAACGCCAATACATAAGTTTACAGAAAGCCATAGTTAATGAACAAGCCTTAGCTTGCCAGAACGCTGCCAATGATAATCAATAGTGAGATTAGAGAGAGATTTATTATATTTGTACGAAAGTACAAATATAATATATTTCTCTCAAAATACTCACTCTAATATTTCTCTCTCAAAATACTTTTCGCTTATTCCCGTCGTCACAGAAAAGATACAAGTTGCAAACGTGCATAATGGATTTTTCCGCTTGAAAAAGTATGTGCAAATTGGAAACGGTTAAAGAAATTTGTATTTCGTTCGGCAGATGTGTCTATTCGGACTACTCCACAAAATTGTAAAAAGTGTAGAATGAGGATTAACTGAAGCCTAATCCACAAACTTAGGTATATTTTATTTGAAAATGGTTCGATGTTAAGTCAGTATAATTAATTGAAAACGTTAAAAACCGGATTTACACTCCGCTTTTTAACTTTTTTTTTCTCAAAACTAAGGGACGAACGCCTTTAAAATGTTGCTAAGATATTTTCGAAATTTTGAGGAGCGTATTTGATACCTCATTCACCAAAATCGCTTTAACCATTTTGATTCTTCGAGATAATAAAGATTGTCCGCCAAACACAAGAACTCAAAAAACATACCGAGTCAAAACCCACCTACTACGTCTGGTTTAATGCTCAAAGCCGACGCGACAGGTCGCGCGCGATTTTTGCACGCGTTTTTGAGAAACGCGACAAGACGCGGCGCGGCTCAGTTTAGTACAAAGAAAATTACACCGCGCGCGACTATTAGAGACAGGTCTCGCGCGACACGCCGCGGGTATGTGTTTAGCTCTAAATCGTAGAGAGTGGCACAACGACTTGGAAACCAGTTTATACCCAACACATGGTACATTTAGTTTGTACTAGCTGCGCCCGGGGCTTCGCCCCCATGGAAATGTATGTTTCCAACTTTCTTATTTTTTTCTCTTTCATAAGAACCTTCTCCTGACAAACACAAAAAAAAACAAAGAATTAGCGAAATTGGTCCAGCCGTTCACGCGTGTTGCTGTGACCAAGGGATATAGGGATTATTTTTTTTAGTTATAGATAATAACAATAATGATGATGACAAACGTGGAAGTAAAAAAAATTGAACGGAATAGAAAAAACGAATTTTGGACAGGTTTCATAGAATAAGCCTGCAAAAACTGTCAGAAACCGCTGCCGCTTCCGCTCTGGTTACCCAAACATAGCCTAACCTGTCAATCCGCTTTGATCAATTAAACTGATCAACTATAATAGTTAACTGATAGAAATCGATGGTGCTGATAGTATACTCTATTATGGTTATTTTTAATTTTATTACGTACAAAAAATAATATTAACCATAACGATTACTGTTTGTGTAATCTTCGAAAATGGATAGAAATAGAATAGATGACTGTTATTACCATAACGATTACAGACGGCTGTAAACGTTAAATTAAATGTATAAATTACTTAAACCATGCTTCATGGATGTTACAGGTTAATGATGATGCTGATGGTACTCTGAAGTGAAAAGTAAATAATAAATAAATAAATAAATAATGCTGGACAATCCACACAGCACCATCTAGCCCCAAAGTAAGCTACTCAAAGCTTGTGTTATGGGTACTAGATAACTGATATATTTAATACATTATATAGGTACATAGATAGATATTTTTTATTATAAATAGACAACACCCAGACCAACGGAACAAATTTGTGCAGATCGTACACAAATTTGTTCCGAGGCGGGAATCGAACCCGCAACCTCTTGCGTCGCAGGCGGACTCTCGCCCGCTGCGCCACTGAGGTCGTCAAAAAAAAGTCGTTACTCAGTTCTTGAGAATCTCCGAGATCTTCAGTCAAATTACCGTCTCCGATTTCCAAATTAACTCACGTGCGTACTTAAATATTAAGTAATACCGAATTTCCTGGAGATTAGAATAACGTCTCTGATATGGATATCGCCACGGATTTTGAGCCCAGCTTGTCGATTCAGACGTATTTGTGAGTGTATCACTCATATTGATTCGCCGCTTATTGATTCCTTTTCTTTTAATCCCCGACGCAAAAAGAGAGAGGTGTTATAAGTTTAACGTGTCTGTCTGTGTTTCTGTGTATCTTTCTGTGGTATCGTAGCTTCCAAATGGATGAACCGATTTTCGTTTAGTTTTTTTTGTGTCCTAAATGATTTTATCCCGAGTGTTCTTAATTTTTTTATGTATTCCATAATGTAATCAAAAAGCTGAGAATTAAGATTAGTTTTGTTTGTAATTTTTATAAATTTTTGTAAACTTATATTCAGATTGTACATAGTTGGGTCATTCTTCGGAAAGACATTTTTTGGTTGACTTTCGTGGCACATTTTTTTTTGTTGAAATAGCACATAATGATGAAATATTCTGAATAAAGATTTAATTTAAAATTTATCGGTAGTGGAGGGAACTTAATTGACTTAATGGTTACGAAGTAATTCAATTTTAAAAATATGGTATCCACGGAAATCAGTATTCATATCACCGAAATCAAATATATAAAAATATTGAACATTTATACGTTGAAACATACATTTTGTGTGAATTAGCATATTAAAATCAATGTTAGAAGGATATTCGGGTTGGTTTATTAATAAAATAATGTTTTTTCAGTAGGAAGTAGATGGAAAATTTCTTAAAATTAAGGAGTAGGTAATTATTTTATGTTTGCAGTTTTTTTGCTAAGAAAGTATAACAAACATTTACACACTCTTAAGTCAATACAGTAAACATTATTTTTTTATATTTTTTTTGTGTTTAACTTTAATTATTAGAGGAAAATCTGCTTCTCTCTAGCAGTTCGTTGTTGACGAAGATCTAATTCACTAACTGATTGTATCTTCCCTTCTTTCTTCTTTCGATAATACCGCTGCCTATCTTTTTCTTTCTGCACGGAATAATAGGGTTTAAAGTATAAAATTGCCGTTTTATTGTAATAGGTACTTCGAATTGACATAGAACCTTCATGGTTTGAGATTTTTGAGCGAAACTATTTTTACATGGTACCTATGAGGTTCTTCTTTTAAAAAATGTGCAACATTCGATTATCGACTTCCAGTTGTATTTTTTTTAGCTTAGACAAGAAAAATGAATAGGTACTTCGAAAATTCGAGTGATTTTTGAATACGAGTTCCGACGCGGAACTAACGCGGCAGAAACAGCTCGCAATAACAATGTTGCGTTTGGAGAGGGGACTGCTAATGAACGCATCGTGCGATTTTGGTTTAAACGCATTCGTGATGGAACATTTGATTTGAAGAACGAACCACGTGAAAGACCGCCCACACAGGTGAATTAAAATGAATTGAAAGAAATGGTTGAACCCAATCCGAGCCAAACTACCCAGGAATTAGCGGCATGGTTTAACGTTAACTTACCAACAATATTGACTCATTTGCGTCAAATCAATAAATTAAAAATTAAAAACGGGTGCCTCATGATTTGACTGATTTGCAGAAAGAAACGCGTGTTGAAACTTGTTTTGCCTTGTTGAATCGATACAGAAATGAAAAAATATTGGATCGAATTGTGACATGTGATGAAAAGTGGATTCTTTACGATAACCGTTCGCGAAAAATGCAATGGCTGACCCCAGGTCAAACGCCGCAATAGTGTTCTAAAGCAAAGCTTACCAATAAAAAGGTACCTAATGGGTAACTATTTGGTGGTCTTAGCATGGTGTTATTCACTATAGCTTTCTCCGATCTGGTCAAGCAATAACGGCAGATGTCTAATGTGCCGAACTCCGAACAATGATGGCAAAACTAGCAGTGAAACAGCCCCGACTCATGAATCGATCTTCATCATTATTGCTCCATGATAGCGCGAGACCTCATACAGCACGTGAAACGGCTTTAACTCTACAATAGGTAACTGCAATTAGAAACCATTCGTCAACCTCCGTATTCGCCAGACCTCGCTCCAACGGACTACCATTTTTTTCCTGATTTGGACAAATTTCTACGTGATAAAAAATTTTCTTCTCAGGAGGCAGTACAAAATGCTTTCACACAGTTTGTCGAATCTAGATCACTAGAGTTCTATCGCAAAGGCATAAATGACCTTCCTATTAGATGGCAGCAGTGTGTAGATAATAATGGTAATTGTTTTGATTAAATAAAAATGTTATATAAAAAAAAACTAATTAAAATTTCCAATACAAATCGGCAATTTCATACTTTAACCCCTAATATTTCTCTAGATTAAGCTTGATTCGGGCTCTCTTCCGTCTTTCAGCCAATATTTTTGCAACTAAGCGATCTTCTCGTGAGTAGACCATATTTCCAGCGCACTCACTGAAAAAACGTTATTAAAATTAACAATATAAAAATGTTAATCGACCTGCAGATTAGGTTTTCGTTGTTTTAAATGACATTTCGTGTACTTTTTGTCCACGGAAAACACGAAAATCAATACCACGAAAATCAAAAATATGTACAAAATCGTACATTATTTCCTAAATAGCTGGTATTTATTACTTTGGTATCTGCAGTCGAAATTAGGAACCTAAAAGGCATCTATTATTACAATCATTAAAACAATAGGATTAGTATGAACGAATTTAAATTCTACATGGTAATCAACACTTGCGGTATACCAAGCCACGGAAAGTGATTACTTACCTTAATAACAGATGGACGCGGAGACATAGAGATGTGTTGTCTTCACCACTGATGGAGCGCCACTGATAGTTTGTCTCGGTCTAACAACTATTCACGCAATTACTAAAGTACAGTTTATATGAACAAATTAGTGCGCGCCAGGGGTATCAACGCCAAACGTCGGACGCAAAGTTATCTAGTTGTAACTTATCAACTAAAACTTATTTTTGCAAAGTAATAGTGTCAGTTAAGCTAGTAACTATGTGTTTATTTGTGAACCTGTGTGAAATAGTGCTATTATTAATAGGAGATAATATAAAAATTTATTAACACTCGAACATGAGGTCCGGACGCACCACGAAAGTCAATATTTCCAAGGTTTTTATTTATTTTTTCTTATTTAGAATAAGAAAATTAAAAAACTAAAAAAGGCCTCCCCCATTACTTTTGTCTAACCTAACACCTAAAAAAACATCAAAGGGCTAGGGATACTTTTTGTATTTTTTTTCGAGCCGGACACGTATTTTTGAGCCTTGTGAGAATTACCCAGTTGTGTACTGACATGTTAATTTTTATAACAAAAGTCCTTAAAAAAACAGAAAATGCGCGGCGAAAATAGTATGTGTCTCACTCACGAATACATCTGACTATACTTGCAAGGCTTGGCATATCTAAAGTATATTTTAAACTATATTTGTTAACTATAATTATATTATGAGACTGTGTCTTACTGCAGTACAAATGCCTCCTCCATTTCCTCCTATCTACGGTAATTATAAAATCAGAAAGCAAGAACAAAACTAAAATTTTTACAAAACCCCCGACAGATTTTTAACAAACATGGCTAAGAACACTCGGGATAAAATTATATATGACACAAAAAAACTAAACGAAAATCGGTTTCATCCTTTTGGGAGCTACGATACCACAGACAGAAACACAGACAGACACGTTAAACTTATAACACCCCTCTCTTTTTGCGTCGGGGGTTAAAAGATCTCGTATATATTCAGTTCACGAGTCAATTTTGTGTAGGTAATATACTTTTATGGGAACTAACTACTTCGAAAAATACAATAAAAAATATGAAAGATAAATTAATTCTTAAGGATTTTGTGAGTAACTATCTAGGAATCAATTTATGAAAACGTTACATTCGAATTTAAATGTAATTAATTATTAGAATGGTCTTTCTAATAATAACCATTCTTTTCTTAAAGCGCTTCAAAATAAATTAAAGCCATTAAAACTACTAATAGCTTGCAACAAAATAATTCATAAACAAAAAAATACACACGCAAACAAAAAAAATTATCCACTCACCAAAAAAATCCCTCAAAAACACAAGTCACTACACAACACAAACTAAGAACACACGCGTACCGACCGAAAGATTAAAAATCCGCGGCGTAGCGCTCTCGTATACGTGGCGTAGCACGTTCACTCCGCAGCGTGACTACGTGGTACTGACTACGCCACGGCGCTGTGCGCAACGGCCGAACGATTGCTATTGCTACGGAGGTGACTTAGGAACGGTCCATTGTATTTGAATTAGGTATCACTTCTATTTAAAAATTTCTTGCTTTGTTTTTTTTTTTTCTTTCAATCAGAGCTATCTTTACTCACAAAGAAAATTAAAATCAACTTATAGAAATAAATTAGAACTAGTTTCTTATGGAAACAATTGAGCTAACTTCGGACTGATGCAATCAATCTACAGGTACCTCAAATACCAGTCGGAAGCGTTCCCAAGACGCTGGCTGCATTGCCCCGCTGTATGGCAATGCTGATGCGCTGCGCCAGATACCCACCAGCTCTCGGGTCACGCGTCGCTTCGACCAGTCGCTCAGATATTTTTTTAAAAACCCGAAGAGTATCGGTACTCCACTGACCAAGGGTAATCTTTAATCAAAGTAAAACATTGCAGTATTACATGACGACCTCTGGGGCGCAGCGGGCGAAGGTCCGCCTGCGACGCAGGAGGTTGCGGGTTCGATTCCCGCCTCGGGACTAATGTTTGTACGATCTGCAGATATTTGTTCAGGGTGTTCTGGATGTTTTCTATGTATAATAAAAAAATATCTATCTATGTAGTGTATTGTATTAAATATATCAGTTATCTAGTACCCATGACACAAGCTCTGCTTAGCTTGGGGCTAGATAATGCTGTGTGAATTGTCCAGCATTATTTATTTATTTAGTAATATTTAGAGAGCAGTGCGTACAGATTATGTCACAAAATGTTGGAACTGACTCAAACGCGTAAATATAAATTGCCAACCCTCTGTTATGGCTGCTGGTTTCTTTTTAATAGGGTACGCTTGCATTTTATTAACCTATCAAGGCTATCAAGCCGGCTTTTCACTATGGGATATAATGTAATATACAGGGTGTAACAAAAATAAGTAACCAAACTTTCAGGTGGGGTGTAGAATCGAACACTGAATTCAGGAAAAATATAAAAAAAAAATCCCGCCCTTTAGTTTTCGAAAAATAAAATAAATACGGAATTTTCACTACATTACGCAAACGACTGATGCACGTGTTTATTTGACATTAAAATATGATTAAAAGGTCTACGTACCTTGTGTACACCTTTTTAGCAGATAAACATCTTTTTACGGGGGGCACCCACGACCGGACACGCGATATCGCAGCAGCGCGCGCGGCGGCGGGCTGCACGTGTTGTAGTTATGTAGGAAGCTAGCCAATGCATTCCAATTTTCCCATTTCAATTTTCATCTCGTGGTATTCAATATCTGAATAACGCATACGAGCCATTTTTACGCACAAAAAACCGACAAGCGCCGCCGCGACCTTCACCTTGCGCTTGCAATGATGCAACTAAACGGCCATTGACCCTATGATAACATTTCTGTGGTATGACAGTTTGACAAAACTAACAATAAGCCTAGCATTGGGTGAACATTCGGATGAACTAGGTTTGTATACCTATCTCGCTCTCGCGCGCTAAAAGTTTGTGCCTTTTCTTGTCTCAATCTGGTGCTTCGGAAATGCAAATTGTAACAACCTTTTATGGGGTTCATTGTAAGTTACTCACCGTGTTTTTAAAGGCCAATGTGAAGGTAGGTACTTAGGTAGTCAACGATATGAAAAAATAAAAGCTAGTAGTGAATATCTTTTAGTAGGAAGGTGCACGCTTAATGAATGTACCTACTAACTATGCATTTTCGCGATAGAACGTGTGTAAAGACTTAAAATAATTTATTTATTTTTTAATTCCTAGAGGAAAATTGGAATGTATTTGTTGTACGTAGGCTCCATATCTAAGCACGCCGTGCAGCCTGTTCGCTTCCGCTGCAATGATGTCGCGGGTCGATGACCACGGTGGCCGCTCATTAGGGCACCGTTTAGGTGTTATGGGCTTATAAAAGAGATGAATACAGGTACTTAGGCCATTTTTTTAATTCCAAATAGACACATGTATTATAGTCTATTGCCTAATGTTGTGAAAATTTCGTACCTATTTATTAAATTTTTCGAAAACTAAAGGGCGGGATTTTTTTTCAATATTTTTCCTGAATTCAGTGTTCGATTCTACACCCCACCTGAAAGTTTGGTTACTTATTTTTGTTACACCCTGTATATTACATCTTGAGATATAATATTTTATCGCTCGCCATACATTTGGTATGGGACCGTTTACACTGTGCTATAATATATATAACATCCCAAACTATAAATATTTTTTCGACCGAGTGAGCGATATTTGAAGGTCATTTGAAGGTGTATATTTTACCTCCCGTCCCCGCACACCGCGCCTCCCCCGCTTCGCCCTCCGTTTGAATGTTGGCGTTAGTGTGCAGACGTGTAAACTGATCATGTGTGTTCCAAAATATATATCTTGCAGTGTGAATAGCAATCGCGGGATGTAATATACAGCTCAAGATGTAATTTATATTATATCCCATAGTGAAAAGCCGGCTTCAATGTTAAATAGTCTTATATTCGCAGAGCCGTATATTAGTTAAATGTTGTAGTAATCAAGCATGAGCGCGCTAGTCTTTTCAAAGAAACAGGATTTATTCTATGTCTACTTTAAAATATTTCTCTATGGGAATAAATTTTTGTCAATTTTATTTCGTGAGCTGGTGAGGATCTGGCACAGCGCATCAGCATTGCCATACAGCGAGGCAATGCAACCAGCGTCATGGGGACGCTTCCGAATTGTATTGATATGGATCAGTTGAGCTACCTGTAGATTGTTTGCAACAGTCTGCAGTTAGCTCAATTGTTTTAGTTTTAAATACTAGTTCTAATGTATTTCTATTATTTGATTGTAATTTTCGTTGTTAATAAGGGTATAAAAAAAACTAAATCGAAATGGTGGAATATCTCATACTTTCGTCGTGTCTACAATAAGAGGTGATGTTTAAATTGAAGGAAGGATGCGGGTTCAAGTCCCGTCGAAGTCGAAAATTTTTGCGATATTATTTGATTTCACAGATTATGTTTAAATTATTAGTCAAAATGCTTGTGTCGCAAAACATTCATAGATTTCGACTCATTTAAAGAAACTTAGAAAATGCTCGGATTCAAAGCTATGGTGCGTTTTTGGTGGAGGAAATGCGGACGTTTTTTTTGACAGATTTCAAGGAAAATCGGACGTGAAAACTTTCCGTAGAAAACTGTCGAAAATCCTTGTGGATAAATTCGAGGAAGAACATCAGCAATCTATTATTATTTCTTGAGACTTGGAACTTTTGTTATTTTTAATAAATTCTGCGTTCGGAATAAAAGTATCGGAAAAATAGTCTCACAATTTTTTTTCTACCATTGGGTAATAAGTATAGTTGATTTATTATGTTAAATCTCAAAGATTACCAAATGGTTTTCCCTCTACTTTTATTCCTTGAAGATCGTAAAAAATAAGCTATAAATCAAGCTGTGCATTATTCGGGACAAGATAATGACATGCGAAATCTTAGCATAATTGTTTTAGCATCTTTAGTCACAAATAAAATAACAAAGCATTATTATTATCATCTGCCTCAACCATTCCCCCCCCCCTCCCCTCTAAAAACGTCGTTTTACATAGCGATAGAACTTTTGATTAGGTTGATTTGGGTTACTTTTTCTGAAAGCTATTGAAACAAGCTCTAAAACTAGGTACAAAATTTTATTTTCGCAGTTTCTTTAATAAAGCTCAAAACCAAAATATTTTGAAGTGGGACACAGGTATGTCCCATAAAGAGTTTGTCAGCCAATCACAACACATCACACTAATATTATAAATGCGAAAGTTTGGATGGATGTCTGGATGTTTATTACCTCTTTGTGCCACAACTTGTATGTCTGGATTCAAACATATGGCAACTTTTTTCGCATAAATCAGTTGAAACAACGCGTGCGGAGCTACGGACATAAACTACAAAATATTTTTATCTGTAACTCTTCTGTTTGTTGTTTACATCAAATTGAACATCATTCAACAATTTAACATTCACCACAGTCGGTCATTACTCATTAACATTGCATGAGTCAATACTGCGTCGCATTCCGCTGATTACAGATCTGAGTGATAACCCTTATTTACGTGCATACAGGTAGGTACAAACGGTCATAAAAGGTTTATGGAATTCCGTTAAAATAACGTGAACCCTCGATTCAATAATTATTTATTTTTCTACTCTCTCTCTCTTATTTTTCTAGAAATGAACGAGTTTATACCCGAGGTTATTAAAAATATTTTATATGGAATTCCATTTATCTCCTATGAAGTCACGAGTGCATGTGCATTCCTATATTTCTTTCATTCAACGCAGCCCACACTAAGGGTAAGGGGCTTTGTTCACACACGTTTTTAGCCGTAAAAATATACGGTTAATTTGCCTTGCGTAGGCACGATTACCAATGTTGTATGGATCACTATAGAAGCTGGTTTATACACGTTTTTTTCGGCGTAAAAATACCCGTAGAGAATCAAAGAATGAACCTAAGTTTTTTGAAAACAATGTCGTGGACCTCTTGGAATAAAGCCTCTAAGTTTAATTTGCCGTGTGTAGAACACGGCGCCGTCAACAAGTGATACATCCCTAGCCTACCTTATAAATGTTTCTTGTTTTTTAACTGTTTGTGTGGTTGTTATTAATAAATCGATCTTAGTAAATATATATATAATAGATGAGGCACTAGCTTCTCGAAAGTGGAAGGCTCAAATTAGGTGCAATTAAGTCCACCCACCTCAGTCATAGTCGGACTGGCGTCCGTGTTACGCGTGCTTGCTAAAACTTTATTGACTAAAAGACTACCACAATAATGTTATCACGGATGTAAGCGGTTTAATTACGAAGATTATTTTTGTTTGAAGAACACCAACGTTTTTCCAACACAAATAAAGTAGTTTTTTTAGTAAAATACCACAATGCCCTTGTGATTGTTCATTAAAATTATTACACAAGATTTTAAATGTAACTGTGACCGAGTGTTTGCGTTAAGTTAAGTTGTAATAAAGGCCAGTTGTTGAGTAAGCGCCGGGAGAACGTACCATATCTACAGATTTTACTTAGGTCTATGTTCTTTTCTGTTCTATCCATACAATATTGACGACCGTGACTACACCCGGCGAGTTAACCGTAGATTTTTACAGCGAAAAAAACGTGTATATACAGGAGCCCTAAGGGTTGACTCACATTTACTCATGGATCAAAAAATGTAGGCAACTATTTATCACATCACACTAACAAACGAAAAACGTTTGATGTTTAGAAGTTTGGTTGTTTGTTCTATATTTTGACCATCATCAAAAAATGCTAACTTTTTTATTTATTTCTATCAATTTTATAAAACTCAAATAATGGCAAAGTACATACTTAACATAATAATAACGTACGACATATGATGATTTTCTCGTCTTTGTGGTTGTAATTAACTCTCATTTTAAAACACTAATCCAATCAAACCAATAATCCAATTAAAACTTCACACATAAACAACAATTAGCTTAACTAATTATATTAATTCAAAACTAACACTTTAAACTCGTTAAAATTAATCCCTCAATCGCTTCGGGAAATTGATGTGCACACCCTTTGTTTCCTTTCAGCCATGCTGATGCAGCTGAGGAATACACAGCTGATACAGATCTACATCAACCAATAAACCTGTGAAGTATGGAGTAAAAAATTAAGTTTGGAAAAACAAAAAGAAAGCAAATATATAGAGAAAGACTAATTTTATTCATAAAAAGACTCTTCTTATAAATAAAATTGGTCTTCTTTCCCTATATATTTGCTTTCGTTCTGTTTTTCCAAACTTTATTTTTAGAAAGACTTTTTTATTTATTTATTGAAGGACTAATTTTATTCATAAGAAGACTAAGACTTATGAATAAAATTGGTCTTCTTTCGTTATATAATTGCTTTCATTCCAATTTTCCAAACTTTATTTTTCTACACGTTACAAGTTTTTTTGCAATTACTTTCCGTTTGTTTATTATGTGTGAGCTGCTACAAATAAAACCTCCTTTTTTTCCTTTGACATATACCTAGGTTTACAACATGTCGAACAGACTGCAGTTTTGTTTCGAGTCAACGAATACTCACTTACGCGTACATTCACACTTGTATATTAGCTTTCAACTCTACTTTCTAACTCTTTTTCTCTTTGTTCGAATGCCTATCTGTGATTCTAGGTATTTATGAAGACTCGACTGTCTTCTTTAGCGGTCTTGGTAATTATACTGTTGCCACCAAAGTCGGCCGATACTTTTTTCGATCGTAAAAAATGAGACGCCAACATTTTTAAACAAGTTTGGTTCAGGTTTTGTGGCTACAGAATCTCCTTGCGAAGCCATATAGAGCCTTCACCACACATCTGCGATTTTGACAGTGTACCTATTACGACGGTGGGGGGGGGGGAAGAAGCGCTTCAAAATCGCGGCTATGTGGAGGCTTAATTTGAAGTCATTAAAATATTGAAATGTGTTATAATAATGTGTATAAATAATGAGTGTGTTGTGAATTCCATTTAAACGACGTATAGGTTCTTTTGGCTGGTAATCCCACAGTGAAATCAGCTTTAAGGCTTGGTAGGGCAGCAGAGGTCGCATTTTTAAAATTCTGAAAAAAAGATATATATTACCTAAGAATCTAGTCTAGTCAAAGTCGCATTCAGTTACAAGATTTAATGAACTTTACTCGATAGAAAAGAATCCCAAAGTTACCCCTTTTTCTAACGTTTTTTCAATACTATGACTAGCGAACTACTGATATCACACTTTTTTTTGTACTTAAATATGGAAACTTAATATTTCTAAACAAATTTGCAGAGTTTGACTTGATAAATGATTTTCTTAATCACTATGTTTAAATAACTACAAGAAACACAAGCGCGGCGGCTTGGCAGGCGCGGTTTTCCCTTGCGCCTACTGCTGTAGGACTACCTGGCCTTAACCAGCTATTTTGTATCAGCTATAACATACGCCAGATCCCTATAGAGAAGGCTTTGTACACTGCGAGTATAAATCTTCCAAACGTAGGCTTTGAGCGCTCATGTTTTTCAAGATACGAGGGTATTATGAGAACGTATTATCTCTGTGTTCTCAGGTGATTTTCAGTTTTATTGCGTCTACTTAGCGCTGGAATTTGACTGCCTACGGGTGATTTGTTTTAAAGACTGGAAAATTGTGATTTAAGTTGAATGTAGCGTGACTGCTTTGAACGTAAATGTTGAAATTTAAGTTGGATTAGGCAAAATATGTATGTAGAAGTGACAACAAAGAGGATTAAACTGTCGTTTATCTTTGCTAGACAGGGTTTAATTATCAGCTGTTTTTATTTTTAGTTGCTTTTTAGAGTTCTGTACCCAAAGGGTGCAAACGGGACCCTATTACTAAGCCTCCGCTGTCAGGCCATTCGTCTGTCCGTCTATCAGCGGACTCTATCTCATGAACTGTAAAAGGTAGACATTTTCACAGAGTAAGTATGCTGCTGTAAAAACTAATAATATTTTTTTTTATAATAATTCAGTGGCCAACATCCATGCCACGTTGAGTAGGTACCAATCATCAAAGTTAAGGAACGTCGGGCGCGGTCAGTATTTGTAAAAGCCATCAGACTGCGTCACGATGGCTTTTTGTCTATTTTTTTCGATCTATTAAAAAATCAGTTTTTTTAGGGTTTCTTTTGTATGATCGTACGGAACCCTTTGTGTGCTACTGGACTCGCTCTTGGCCGGTTTTTAACTGATACGTAATGATTATTGTGATCACCGAAGCTACAGGAGCAACTAATAGGCGATCACAATAATTTGGCCCAGTATGCTACCGTGACACCAAAGCTCTACAAATAAAATAAAAAAGAGTGCCTGGTAGAAAGTAGCTTTCAGCGATAATGCCTTCTTCAAAGAATACCTACCTAAAGTTTCGATAATTCGATTTGATAAAACCCTAATAAGAACCTACCAATGGAAACTTTGAACTTGAAGTGTTTTCTGAAATTAGTTCCTCGGTACATATAATTTCAAGATAATAATTTCTTTATTATAACAAAGAAAATCACAATCAAATATTAGAAACAAATAAGAACTAGGAATTACAATTGAAACAATTGAGCTTTTTTCAGCCTGTTGTAAACAATCTACAGGTAGCTCAACTGATCCATATCCAGTCTGAATTGTGCATTACCCCGCTGCTTGGATAATAATAATAAACTACCTATGGCCTGCGGAATTGCTTACATAGATTGCTATTATATGCCTTCAAATCTAATCAGAGATAATCTGTACCATGTGCACATTACAATGCTCCATCTGGTGACGCCTACCAATAACGCTGCAAACAATGCCAGGGCTGTTACAATTGTTAAACATCGAATAGTAATTGATTGGCAACCCTTATTCACGGTAAACTAACAGTCGTTAATTTTGATAACAGTCTTCTACAAATACTGCATTTGATGCTGTTCCTGTAGGTACTCAATACGGGTTATTCCAGTTTTCCCCCTTGAAATCCAACTTCAGGGGGAAAACTGGATCCAATAAAATGAATTCCAGTTTTCTTCCTTTTTTTTATGGGGGATTTGTCAAGGGGAAAACTGGAATAACCCCTCAATACTTCTGTTGGTTAAATACTAAGCATCCATTGGTCGTGGTTATAGTTGTCCACCAAGATGGACCACGCAGGTGGTGTGCCCATCTTCGTGGACAATGACAAAATAATATGTCCAGTGGTTCACTGTCATCATCATCCTAACTCAACAGCCGTGGGTGGGCCTCGGTCTGGTTGGGTAAATTTCGCCATTAAATCCTATTCTTGGGGTTTTGCTGGTCACTCCAATTGCCTGTAGGTCTTTTTGGACTCCGTCGATCCATCTGAGTTTCGGTCTACCAGGGGTGCACTGTGGTTCACTGTGGTCTAGTAATAAAATTAATGGTGTGTGTATCCTTTATCCGTACTGAGACTTGAGTTAGAATGGAATAGAATAAAAATTTTTTTTTTTTTTTTTGGAATTGGTCCATTATTTCTATGTATAATAAAAATATCTATCTATGTAGTATATTGTATTAAGTATATCAGTTATCTAGTACCCATAACACAAGCTCTGCTTAGCTTGGGGCTAGATAATGCTGTGTGAATTGTCCAACATTATTTTTTATTTATTTATTATTATTAATTTATTATTTATTTATTGTAACATTATTGTAACGGTCATGACATTGAATAAGTTTTGATTATGTTAGATCACTTTATTTTATCATAGACTAGTCCACAAATGAGAATGCACTCTTAGCAGCTACACTTTACCTAGGTAAAGTAAATGCATACCTATTTAATATTTGGCCTAGATCTCAGTACTCACGGGATCCTCGTGGTAAGACTCAAACTACATACATATAATTCAACATTTTTTCGTTGGTTCCTCGAAAGTGAAAATACGATAGAGAAAAAAAAATACGATAAAAAACATGTAAGTGCACTGTTTCGCATATGATTTAGTCGAGATCTCAGGAACCCTGCGGTCTATTGAAATTGTTTATGTTTTGATTCGTAGGTACTAATTATTTGGTTCCTTGAACCAAATTCTTCACAAGTTGTGTAGTTTTCTTATAATAAGCAGAAACTTGATTTTTGTGCTTACGCAGTGCCAAAAACGTATGCCCTCTTAAGGCACAGTTTAAGAAAAAAAAAATCTTATATCCTCTGTTTAACGACGGATGCTCCTGAGTTGCATACATCACCACCTTAGTAACTCGGGAGCGTCGCGCCCCCCGACCCGTCTCTTGGCCCCCGCACGATTGCCCTGTCAAAACGCCTTCGTCAAACGACTGTATGCATATAGGTAGGCTGTGATAGAACTATGAATTAACAAGTTATAAAAAGTTGATAGTTTCTTCAACTGAACTTGCTCCGACTACTTAGCGCATATATTCGCAGAAATAGAAAATAAATACCTATTATATTTTTTGACATCCTCCGTGGCGCAGCGGGCGAAGGTCCGCCTGCGACGCTAGAGGTTGCGGGTTCGATTCCCGCCTCGGAACAAATTTGTGTAAGATCTGAAGAAATTTAGTCCGTTGGTCTGGGTGTTTTCTATGTATAATAAAAAATATCTATCTATGTAGTGTATTGTATTAAGTATATCAGTTATCTAGTACCCATAACACAAGCTCTGCTTAGCTTGGGGCTAGATAATACTGTGTGAATTGTCCAGCATTATTTATTTATTTATTTTCTATTTCTGCGAATACAAGCCTTAGAAGCTTCCTCTTCGTTGTTTGACGACGTGATTACAACAAATAATCAACATGTTTCGAAGTTGGTCAAGGAGTAGAAGTACTTTTGTTTTCCGTATTCCGGTCAATCAGAAACTTTCCCCACTTTGCTCACTTTGCCCCCGGAACTAGACGATAAGGGTGAATATACGACTGGTACTTTGCCACTGTTGCAACACAAAAGTTAGCCAGGGAATAAGTATTTTACTATTATGGGGGCCTTGGGACGAAATGTTTGTACGATCTGCAAATATTTGTGACGAGTGTTCTGGGTATTTTCAATGTAAGTAAGTAAGTAAATCATTTATTTGTCTTATGACACACATATTATTGGTTTACATAATGCAAATTGGCAAAAATTAATCATACTCATCATAATACATATATATTATAATTATAAATGAATAATAAAAAATATATATCTATAACTTTAATTTTATTTAAGAATAAAGGCTTCTGCCCCATAACAATAAATCTATAGAATAATGTATAGAATAATGTATTGTATTATAAATATCAGTCATCTAGGATCCATAACACAAGCTCTGCTTAGCTTGAGGCTAGATGATGCTGTGTGGATTGTCCAGCATTATAAAAAAATATATATATACTATTGCTTCACCTCGCAGCTTCATGTGGCTTTTTCCCGAAAAAAATAGATCTACAACCATAATATATCTGGTAATAATATAATGTAAAGATACTCACTGCTATTGCGTCGCCACTTTCTTTCCGAATTTGGTAGGACGCCCTAGCGCGCATCTCAATTCTAGGTTATGGTTGAAAATATTATGTTTTGGGACTTTTTTTAGAATATCTCTTTTCTGAAACTGTTAATTTTTCATACGCTTATTAAGTAACCCCAACCCTTCCCGGCGGTGTCGTAAGAGGCGACTAAGGGATCCCCAACCCGCATGCCCAGCGTGGGGATTATGGGTATTACCTCCATGTGATAAAAGCCTATAAGGCGCTTATCAGGAGAAGGCCTGCGTCCAGCAGTGGACCAATACAGGCTGTTGAGGTCAAGGTATTAACTAGCTTCTGGCCGCGGCTTCGCACGCGTTGTTTTTATGAAAACGTTTAAAGTTTCATCCCATGGAAACTGATTTATGGGATAAAAAGTAACTTATGTTTTGTTTCATATCTTATTTGATATTTCAGATATTATTATAACTGTATATTACGGAAGAGCGGAACCCTCTAATACAGGTATCTCTATACTTAAAAGAGGATTCCAAACCCATGCTATGTAAATTAATTTAATAAATATTTTGTATTTGTATTTGTATTTGAGATCTAGACAATGCAGTATGCAGTCTAATAATGTCCTCCTAGCCGAATTTGGACCAGCGGCCAGTCTCGTCGGAGACTAGCCAGATGCACAGGACATTAACGTGCACAAGTGTGTGCGCAAACACAGGTGCACTCTCTATTCCCTCATTCTCATAATCCGATCGGACGGCAGATCGACACGACCGGGGAGAGGTCAAGCACAGAATGCAATCTATGCAATGTTTAAGCCCGATCCGTTGAGAAGTTTTATCTTTAAGAAGTAAAATATAAACCATCCATCCAAAATTTAGCATTTATTATATTACTAGCGAATACCCGCGGCGTCGCACGCTTTTTTTCAAGATAGAAAATAGCCTATAACCGTTTCCGGCATACCATATAATGTCCATGCCAAATTTCATTAAAATCTGTTCAGTCGTTAGGCATGAAAAGGTAACAGACAGAGCTACTTTCGAATTTATTGTTAAATAGGAAGTATGGAAGTATGAAGCCTGTGTCGGAAGCCAAGCTTTCACAGACAAACGAACATTTGCCGATTTAGAATAATAACATACAAAGATAATAATAAGTTGGTAATAAGGCACACACAACAGCAGTAAATGCTTATATTATACTAGGTTCTGCCTGCGGCTTCGCACGCGCATTTTCGGTACAATAAGTAGCTTTATTATCCCCTCCAATACAGTAGTTCAACTAGTTGTACAAATAATACACCACTGTACCATTAGTAAAACGTTGGAATAATGATACAGTGGGGTATTATTTTTACAACTAGTGCATATCGATGTTCATTGTTTAGCATATAAACATGTCTACTTGAAAATAGATACTTAACCTTCTTTGTAGATATTGAGTAATAAACAATCATAACTAATCTAAGTTAGGCTATGCTCTAAACATACGCCAAATTTCATCTTAATCTATTCTGTAGTATTGGAGATCCTAGGTAACAAAAAATCTGATTTCTCAAACTTTCGGCTGTATTATATTAGTAGGATAGGATTATTATTATTATTATTATGGAAGTGTATGTGTATAGTAAGATTTAAGTGAAATAGCTTGTCTACGACTAATTAAGCACAAATCATAGACCAATCCTAAATCTAAATTAATTAGTATCGTGTGGGAAATCAAATGGAATCGGTCGAATAATTGAGCACACGATATTGGCCCCAAGCTGATTCCAATTTAGATGTCGATTAGAACTAAATTAGTCTGCACTGGCACAATTGGGCTGTAATGAACACGGTGGGGATTGGGATATTTGAACTTTAAGCAGGAAGTTATTTTGTTCTATTTAATTAACTGTTACCCAGCATTTATAAAAATTGTATTAAGTTAGACAAAGAAGTAACGTTATGAACGTACTGCTTAAACTGAAAAGTTTTGAAAATATTTTAATTGGTATGACAAATCTCGCTGTTTTCTCGTGGTCCCAGGATTTTGTCCCATTAATGGTATGACAAAATTAACGGAAAATTTCGACATGGCTTTATTTCGATTAGGTGATCTTTCGGCATAGCGTGCTTTCGAGATTGTATTCATCTAGTCTAAAGTTTTTCGGTGTTGTGTGCTTTTGGTATTCCGCTATGCGGCTTCATGTGCTTTCGGTATTTCGATCTGCGGTTTCGTGTACTTTCGATATACCGTTCTCCGTATTTCACTTTATTATATATTACGTATTTACTTTCGGCATGGGGTCTCATTCCATAGAAAAGGTTTTTGGTTCAAAAAAATTACAATTGATGGCGTTAGGTGTATCACTTCGTTATCGAAGTTTGTGTATACTGACAATATAATATAGAATTTCATTACAAAAATGTTTGCACGCTTTTAGGAAAAAACCCCTAAGTACAATATAATTGAATTTGTATGCCTTTAAATAAAAATAATCATAAATTTTATAATTTCATTGGGATCGAAGTTCTCCTTGCGGAATTAAAATGAACTTATCAATTCTCATGATTATTTTGTATGATAGTAAATAGTAAGCGCTACTCCTCGACAGATGGCGAAACAGGTTTTTTATTGAAATGCGTTTCGTTTTTTGTTTGTTTTATTTTCTAATTATTTATTTAGGTCCACCGTGACCGAATGAACCAAACGCAAACTAATTGTCAGTCTAGTGTCACGAGCGAGCGGTTTAAGCCTTTACCCCACAAACGCGATTTTGAAGCGCGTCTTGTGTCGCGTGATTTGTCACGATTTTGTAGCGCGATTCCTTACACACAGCTGCGTTTTTGTAAGTGCCATTTCTAAACCCCGGGCGCTGCCGGCGCCCCCCCAAAAATGCAAAATGCATGCGTCCTAAATACAAAATGTTTAAATTTAATTAGTCAGTGTGAGTAAGATAGTATGCGTGTTAGTACAAAATGTACTGCAAACAAATATCGCAACAAATCGCGCGACGGAGAGACGCTCTTCAAAATCGCGGCTGTGGGGTAGAGGCTTTACTTTGTTTGTTGGATTTGATGTATTTCGCACTGTATCCGTCCTGCCGTTTGTTAATTGAGAGTTTTTCAGTGATATTTTAGTGACCCGGCTATATTTCTAACTGAACTTGCATTCTTACTTATTCGAACCATTTTTGGCAAGTTGTCGGACTTTTGCATGTTTTTATATTACAAATCACCTTCGGCTTATTAATTAATCATAATTCAAGGATAACATTAGCAGCACCATCAACAATGCAACGTTGGCTGCAGGAAACAAATTGTCTGCCAGGAATCAATAACGAAATATTTGAAAATACAGTACCTCTTAAAAATAAATTCGCAAATTAATTAATTATGGAGAGGTCTTGTGCTGTAGGTATGTTTTGAGTAAAATGGTTGATTTGTTGATTTATTAGAAGGAAATGAAGATTTTTGTGGTGATAGTGATCGAAGTAATAAAGAAGCCAAATACGCTTTAGAATTTATTGCAAGAGTTATACAGGGTGGTCAATTTTCTATGAAAAATTATAATTACTTGGTTCGATTCACTCAAAACTCGGTTTAAATAAACTATAAAGTAAATAATAAATTGAGTATTTTTTACTTTTACAAAACTACCCCCAGGGTAAAGCGCAGTAAATTTCTTAAATTTGTATGATTTCAACGCGGGCGAAGCCGCCGGGCCCAGAAAGTTTACCACAATTTAAGATATACTCACTCGCAGTGCCCTCAGTCCGTGATCATGGCGCATGAAGGTGTGCCAAAATATTGGAAAGCTCAAAACTCTAATCCTGGTACATAGGTGAGTTTTTTTTTATGGCCACTGAGGCTCATTTTACACCAAGGCGATAAAGTGACCTATTCCTACCGAGTGTGTCGTTTTGGGCCCGAGGCGCAGCCGAGGGCCTTAAAACACACGAGGTAGGAATCGCACTTTCTGCCGAGTGATAAATAGTGCTTTATACTACACATTCGAGGAAAATAAAAAGCAGAATAAACCGTGAGAGTTATCGAAAAGTCATCTTAATAGCTACATGCTCGATTTAAATATAAAATTAAGGCCTTCATTCAATAGATTTTTTTTTAGTTTTAGTTATTTTTAGGTTTTTCATTTTTGGGTTCTTTGTTCGATATTCAATAAATAGTTGTCATACATTATGACGACTATGTCATGACTAGTGTATGACTAGTCCCAAAGTGGCTGGAACACCTTCAAAATAGTTTATTCACAAAGAAAATTACAATCAAATAAAATAAATAAATTAGAACTAGTATTTACAATTGAAACAATTGAGCTAACTGCAGACTGTTGCAAACAATGTACAAGTAGCTCAACTGATCCATATCAATACCAGTCGGAAGCGTCCCCAAGACGCTGGCTGTATTGAAAATCTACAAAATCCTACAAAATTGATTTTATTTAAATTCAACTTTATGAATTCAGTAGAGGTTACACGTTCAGATTAGAATCGGAACGTTCAAAAACTCACTTTACTAAAATAAAAAGAATTAAAACTAAAAACACAACTTGACTTTTTCAAATGCAGAAGTTATTTTTTTCAAAACGAGCACCGTGCAACATTCGTACTTTTCGATAGCTCACACCGTTTCTGACTTCTCCTCAGTGGCCCTAAAAAAACTCACCCCGTATAATCCGTTGTAAATGACTTGAGTGTAAGTATAACTTAACTATGATAGTTTTAAAGAAAATATATATTTCAGTATATTATTATAATACGAATATTTAGATTTAGTTGGACTTTCTTCTTAGTTTAGTCTTTTTAGTCACCAGGGATCTATTCTACGATGCGCACCTTAAGTAGGTACCTACCCCACAAAAGTAAGTGGAACTTGCTGTATTACTATACACTACCTATCTTTATAGTACGAGATGAAAAACGTTATAAGTCTATGTTCTCAAATTAAATAAACCGTAAGTACCTATCTATTGTCGCTTTTTAGAAAATTATAAGCAAGTCTACTCACTACTAGATGGCGTCATTAAAATATCGCATAAGTCGACATCTAGTAGTGGAAGGTGGTATTTTTTCATTCGTTCTTGCGGGCCAAGTCTTGCGCCATCTAGTGAATTTAAAACAACATTTAGTTGGCCCGCTCAAATCTCGCCCGAAGCGAGTCCCATTTTTTACTATGAGATGAGGCATCTGTACTAGTATAGTATTATAATATCTGTGCTTTCGGTATTCCGTAGTCCAGTCTGTAAGGAGGTACTAGCACAAAACCAAATAAGTATGTGTAAAAAAGGGTAGCCATTGGCGAAAGGGGGAAAAAGAAAATTAATATACCTAGCTAATATAAGTTAACGCAGTTAATAAAAAACTAGTTTCTGTTGTTTCAATAGGAACGTTCTAAGGTTATTATTGCTAGGCAAACGGTAAATGCAAACATAACTGTAAAAAAACTTAAACTGTTATCTAACTACCTATGTATTGTATTACATTATAGCATAATTTATTAATTAGCCAGCTTAAGAATATTATATTTACATTCTCATCTAAGTGAACTTTGTTCTTTTGAGAAATAAAAACTCTTTAAACTGATTATTGCTGTACCATGGGGTCTGGTTTAGGGGATAAAAATAGCCTGTCTGCTATTCCAAATCTAGCACAACCTCTATTTTAGCACAATATCTATTTTCAGCCTAATCCGTTCAGTAGTTTTGGCGTGAAGTGGTAACAAACATCCAAACATTTAAACATCCAAACTTTCTTATGTAATATTAGAGTGATGCGAAAGTTTGGATGGATGGATGTATGTTTGTTACTTCTTCACGCCGAAACTACTAAACGGATCGGGCTGAAATTCAGCATACATTTAGGTCAAATCTCTTTTTCCTTTCTCTTTAAAAATCACTAGGTTCAAACTTCACTAACTTAATCTATCCACCGAGTAAATTGTAGGTGAAAATGGAACCGTCCATAGACACCTACCATTTCCGAAAACGAACAGAGCTCGGGGGAAAAGCCCCGAAAATGCGCGACTTAATTCGAGAGTCTGTCGTTTCGCATCCCATTTTAATAAAATACAACACCAGCATAGCGGTAGCGCTATGGGAACTGTTAGATCACTTCTTTGATGCAAATAATATGGTGCTATGATACTCGAATACTAGTTCTAATTTGTTATCACCAGAAATAAACATAAACTCGCTGAGCCCAGAACTAGGCTACACAAAATAAATGTATCTTTTAAATAGTAATGTATACGCTTCTACAACAAAACTCCTAGTGAGTTGCAAAACTTATCAGTAAATAAATTCAAACAAATTGTCAAAACCTTGCTGTGCAAAAAGGCTTACTATAAAATATCAGATTATCTAGAGGATAAAAAAGCTTGTGACGGGTTTTGCTCCAACTCGAAAAATAACAACTACTTCGTCGCTTCTTTACTTTACTTTAGTCTACATACCGAAGCGACAGAACTCAAAAATATCACTTCTTTTCCGTGTCAGTGTTTAGTTTTATAATTTGTCCTTTTCTAATTGTAGGTACATTTATTGTTTATAAGGAAATAAAGAGATTTTGATTTTTGATTTATGACAGTGACATAAGCGCAGCTGTAAATGATAGGTAACAACTGTCAGACCACGCCAGTCACGGAGCCGTCGAAAAAGGCACTAGCCCCTTTCGCCTGACTATCGTACACATTCAATTGCATTGTTTCAAGCCGCGTTTAGCCCATTATCACAAAGTCCAGTATTTTAAGTTTTTTTTTATATGTATTTTGGAGTCAGGTAATATTATATGTATTTCAATTCATACACTGGAAATAAAATTGTATACATTGATTAAGATCTTGTCTAATGTGATCACGCATCATGAATCCATATGAGCCTGATAAGATCTTGTCTTCTGTGACTATGAGACCTTAGTTAAATCGTAATAGTAAAAGAATTGGCCTTATAAAGTGTAGTTATTTAATTTAATTCAGAGATAAAAAGCAACAAAGTTGTTTAATAGCCACGTGCTAGTATAGTAATATAATATCTGTGCCCCGTGCAAATAAATGTTTAATATGACAAAGTGAATATTCATTTTGACTTAGAGCATTGATATGTCAATGATGGGCCTATTTTTTGTTTTAAACAAATTCGATATGTTGCAGCTACCATGCATTCTTGTTGTTGTTGTATGAGATATTTAACATTCCAACTATTTTGACGCCACCTAAGATAAAATGCGTCTTAGTTGGACTATATTTTTTTCAGTGTAGTCACCTCCCCACGATAAGGAACAGTAAGTACCAGTTCTAATTTGTTTCTTTTGTAAAATTGTAATTTTAAGTTATTTTAAAACTGAGCTGGCTACCTTTTTTCCAGCTTCACCCTTTTACCAAGCGATGGTTGACATATTAGGCGGTGGCCGCACGGGCGACAAATTTCCAATTCAGATCGGTTTAGCCGTTACATGAACGGTTATTGGTCTTTTTGTTTGTTCGGCTGCGTGAGTATCATCGATGTTGGCCGAAAGTGGCATCATTTTAAAATAATGGTTTTTATTTTGTTTATCTTTGGACGAATCTTGTATCAACAACAGGCGTCTATAGGCAAGCGTTTACATTCCTATCAAGTTGAGTGTAAATTTTGTTTTATTGCCGTAACCAAGATATGATTTTGATAGGTAAAATCAATCAGAATAGAATATAAAATCATTTATTGACTGAATTCAGAAAATACACAAAATAAAACTATTAAGCTACTTAATAAAAAATAATAAACTAAGACAAAAGGAGAAAATTCAGCATTTAGCTGTAATGCATTAATGTGCAAGCAGCGCTGTTTTTCAATTTACTCCTCTCGGATAGCTGATCACCGAGAGCTTAAAGTGATAGCAGCGAGGATCAGTTGATCCCCGTGCTTCCCTACTAGGGGTCAGCCCATCTGACACATTTACGCCATTCACGGCGATTTTGTGCCATGTATGGCGGTAAGCCCATCCTGCGCATATCACTTTGGATGGTTCGCGTCCAGGTGGTCGGAGGGCGGCCTCCACCTCTTTTACCTTCTTCTATGGCTAAAATCTGTGTGGGTCATGTGGCCTCTGATAGGTAAAATCAATGACACTTTAAGTTTTCTTTATTTAAACTTCCGTGATTCAAGTTTCAAAGTCAAAAGTTCACCTAGAAGTAAGTTTATTTAGTTTAGACGCTTTTTTAAGGAGATTTAGGTAACTTGAGTTTTTGTCGTTTTGTCATGTATAGGTAAGGGGACGGTTGGTTAGAAAATCGGATTTAGCGTCCCCTTGTTAGCACTGAGGCGACGGTTAGCACTGCGAGAAATAATGATTGTCCCAACCGTCACCCTACAAGCGTTAGGGAGACGGTCGGACCGATTTGAGCCCTACTGGGGCAGAACTAGGTGATTGCTGGTAATTATCTGTTCATGGTTCTTTATTAGTAACTTAAATAAGTTACAGGGCACTTATTTATGAACCGAATTAATGAATTAAATTGTCAAAACGGTCTCAGCTTCATGCTGTTTTGCACCAGGGTACAAAACAGCGCTGGATCAGACTGACCCAGTCTTGGTGACACCAGGCAGGAGCCGAGACGAGCTCTATGAATTTTTAGCTCTATCAATAAGAATGATTCTCCGGACTGTGCGTATATGTTTTAGTACGCGAGCCCACGGTGCGCCATACAACGACGAACGCTGTAGGAAGGTGCATTCTGAGTCCAGCGTGCTAAATAAATTCTTATTCTATTCTTATTCTATTCTATTCTATCGCTCGTCGCGCTCGTCCACGTCGCGCCGTGCGACTTCGCGTCACTTCATAGGGCGTACAGTTGCCGCGCGACAGAACGCCCTATGTTTGACCCATTCTATATAAGAAAAAAAAATAGGCCGACCCCCTGTTTCATATATATTACGTAAGTTTCTAAAGGAAAAAAATATTACACGTTTGGTTTGTTTTAATGTTTATTTTTCAAAGTAAATGTTTATTTGTACAAAGGTACTAATAATTTTTATTTTTTCGTAGTAATAAACTTTGGTTTTTTGTTATCTTACGTAAGAACAATGGAGACTTCCTCCCACCCCCTTGTAAGAAAAAATAAGACATGGTCGACCCCCCTCCCCCTCTAAATCGTCTTACGTAGGTAATAAATGAATGGCCCCTAACTCGCATAGCTTCTTGCACTGTTGAATCAGCCCCGCCGTGAGTGTCCACGTCACTGCATACAAATTATGCATAGAAAACACCCATGGTAGAAAAAGTTGCTTGTCGTGCCCAGTAAAACATACGAGCCATTAACCTGATGCGTCATTTAAAATTCCAATTACCCATACAGCTTTCTAAACACCAATAAAAAGTTTTCTAGTTACTCGCTTCAACGAATTCCTACATAGTATGAAAATGTCCCTTAAAACCCCCACACTGCAAACCAAACTCTATGGTGTTTCTTTAAAGTTTATTTCAATATTTCTGTTTTTAATCAGCAGAGCCTATCGAAAGCTTCCTGGGAAAATTGAGGTTAGAATTTAATAACCAGGAGAAATTATGAGGTTCAGATAGCGTAGGTCGTGAAGGTATTTTGGGAATGTTTAATTTGGTCGGGTTTTAGAAAATTCAATTTATTGGATAGATAGGTTTATATTTCCGACCTTAATAATGTAGACCTGAAGAAATATTTTGGAAAACAAGTAACCTATTACTCATAAATAAAAGCATAATAACCCAATGCCGAAAATATCTAACATACCGTGAGGAAAATAAATGAAAAAATATTCAAAACAACTTACAGCTAAATGGATTACAGTAGTAATTTCAACATTGGGTTTATTATTTTATTCATATTGTATTTAACACGCAAAAAACATAACATTCATGTGAGTTTTTCTTTTGGTATCTCTATTTCGAAAATAAATATTTGGTTTTTGTTGTTTGTATGACAATTTTAGCTAAAAAGATGTAAAACATGATTAGTTATTAGTTAGTTAGTGTTAGTTGGGTTGAACATAAAAAAAGCTATAAGAAGATATTATTTTATATTAATAACTGTCAAAATTACTTTTAAAGGAAGGACCTCTACAAAACCTGTTAAAAAACAAAACAAATTAATGAAAAGTGTAAGTTAGCGTGTCCCCTCCAAAATCTAATAAAAGCATTTAATCCAAAAGTAATGAAAGAAGCGAGATCTCGCATTCCTACAACCACACTCCAACGAGGAACAATCTCTTTTATACACATTTCCAGAAAAGGCAGTGCTTATACATAACAATATCGTTGAGCTGAATGAGCGCCAGGACGGATAGAGCAAGAGCTAGGAACGGAAAATGTACAACATCAAGAGCACGATAACAGCTCATAAATTGAAAAATATGTTAGACTGCACCTTAAAATTTTAATTAAAAAACCCATAACCCGACTGTTGTTTAAATGGACCGTAACTGAAAACCAAACAGGAACAAAATTAAAAAATTAAAAAACCCCCTACAGCTCTTCATGAAAAATGGGTAAGAACACTCGTGATAAAATTATCTATGAACCAAAAAAAATAAACGAAAATCGGTTCATCCGTTTGAGAGCTACGATACCACAGACAGATACACAGATTCACAGACAGACACGTTAAACTTATAACTCCCCTCTCTTTTTGCGTCGGGGGTTAAAAATCAAGCTTTCTATATCTTAAAACTTTTAAATCCATCATGGTTATTAACACTAAAGTCATAAATAACGGGATATTTACCATGATTTGAATTTTGAGTTTGATTCGTGATCATGGCGCATGAAACTGTGCCGAAATATTGGAAAACTCAAAATTCAAATCATGGTAAATATCCCGTTATTTATGACTTTCTATATCTTATATAAAATCAAAAGCAGAAGTATATCAAACATGCATTGAAAAATAATTTAAGACATACTAGAATCATTTATATGTTCTTCCCCTATCCCGCTCTGGGTTTGTGTATTTTTTATTTATTTATTTATTTAAATTCTTTATTGCACACATTTATCTAAAAGTATACAAAAGGTGGGCTTAATGCCTATGGCATTATCTACCTGCCAACCACACATGGTTGCAACAAATAAAAAGGCGTGCTATAAATATTTGAACTAACCTAGATACAAGTCTAATTACAGTGAAAAACTACCGTTACTTATATAATAATAAACTTAAACTATATATAATACATATATTATCAAATTTAAATATAAATATACATAATATATATTACAATAGGCAGGTAGGTACTTACAATATTTTAAAATAGGAAGGTAGCAACAAAATTCACAAATTATAGCTGAAAAGATGGTTCAGTTACCTAACTAGAAATCGGGTAGAGCTTCTTTAAAAAATGCTCACGTGTCAGCTTTTTAAAACAGTCCTTTGATTCGACTTTTCTAATATCATAGGGAAGAGAGTTCCAAAGTCTAACAGCCTCAATAGAAAAAGATTTCTCACGAAAAGATGAGCTGTGTGCCGGTATCTCTAGGAGGAGGTTGCTTGATGATCTGAGTGGTCTGTCATGTGAGTCAGCCAGAAATGAAAAACGATTTTTGAGATAGGCAGGAGCAGAAGGATCTTTAAGAGCGGAAAAAAGAAGACAAAGCACCCTAACGTTCCTTCGTTCGCGAATAGGGAGCCACTTGAGTTTAGCTCGATATTCGCTTACATGGTCGTATTTGCGCAAACAAAAGATGAATCGAATGCCAGTATTTAGGAGACGGTCGAGTTTATTTAGTAAGTCTTGATTAAGATCAATGAAAGCTACGTCTGCATAGTCTATGATTGGCAAGAGAAGAGAATTCACTAGAGTGATTTTAGTAGGGGTTGGGAGAAAATTTTTCAGGCGGATGATAGAGTGAAGGGCAGCATAGAATTTTCGGGAGATTTCTTTAATATGGGGAACCCAGCTCAGTTTTGAATCGAAAATAATGCCAAGGTTCTTGACTGTGTGTGAGAATGGAATTTTGTGTCCATTAAAATAAAGTTGGGGAAGGACGTCAAGACAAGCGATTTTGGCAAGTTGTCGAGAACCACCGATGATGATAGCCTGACATTTGTCTGGGTTAACTTTAAGACCGAACAGGTTTGACCAGGACAATAAGCGAGAAAGATCATCATTTAAAGCTTGGATAGCGTTATTTAAGTCATTGAAGGAAGCGGAATTATATAACTGAAGATCGTCAGCGTACATGTGAAACTGGCAAAGGAGGTGTGGAGACAACATGTTAATGAACAAAGAGAATAAGAGAGGAGACAATATACCTCCTTGAGGTACTCCTGTCTCAATGTCCGCCCACTCTGAAAAATCTTCACCATATCGAGTTTTTTGACGCCTTTTACTTAGATAAGAAATGAACCAATTTACGGCCGATTTAGATAGGCCAAGTTTTGGAAGAGCTGCAATTAAAAGGTCATGATCTACTACGTTAAACGCATTACTGAAATCGATAAGGACTAGGACTGTTAATTCAGTTTTTTCCATGCTATTTCGCAGATCTTCAGTTATATTCAAAAGAGCAGAAGCAGTGCTATGCCCCTTCCTGAAACCGGATTGAAAAGGGTTGAAGAGCTGATTAGCTGATAGGAACTCCGTAAGCTGAGCATGTGCTACCGATTCAATTATTTTTGAGAAAAAAGGTAGTATTGAAATTGGACGGTAGTGCTTCAACATGGAGGGGACTGGTACTTTGGGTAAGGGGATAACGTACGCTTGACGCCATTGATCTGGAAACTGAGACTGGGTAAGAGAATAATTAACTATGTGAGTTATAGTGGGAAGAATAAATTTTAAAATGGGGGAGATCATCAAACGGCCAATTTCATCGCTCCCTACGGCTTTGGTTTTGTGCGATAAAATCTGCTTCTGGATCATATCCTCACTGACTTGATTAAAGTAGAAAGGCTCAATGGCCGGTGGAGACAAATTCGCGATTTCAGATAAAGCTGCCAATTTAGCAGCATGGTCCATCCTTTCACACGACGAGAAATGGACGTTTAAGGTATCTAAGTCGAAACAGGGCTTAGACTCGTGTGTTTTGGATTTCCCTATGCCGAGCGACCGGAGTAATCTCCAGAGACCAGCTGGTGTAGTGAGCTGAATTTGCTCCGCAATATGTCGTTTTTTGGCATTTCGGACTAGAAGGTTACATTTGTTTCTACTTTTTTTATAAATGGCCCAGGTTTCATCACATCGGTGACGCTTAAACCTACGAAAGTCACGATCCCGTTTCGCCATAGCTTTACGAATACCATCTGATATCCAGGGACAGGGGGGGTGCTTCAGCTTAACGGGGTGAATGGGGGCATGGCGATCGAATAAGCCAATAATATTAGAATTTAAAAAATCCACCATACTCTCTATGGCGGCCATTAATTTGACATCGTTCCACATTATCTTCGAAGCATCCTCGGCCAGTTTTGAAATGTCTATCCGTGAAAAATTTCGCTGGTTAAGAGTTATTGGTTTCGGTTTGGGAACTTTAATTTTGTAAGCCAAGTAGATTAGGTCATGGTGGGAGAACGCGGGTGCAGAGAGTTGACCATAGTTATCTACAAGGTCGGTATCGGAAACGATTATGAGATCCAGCACCGTGCTGCTAGTCGCAGTATGGTGTGTGGGCTCAGAGTTAACAACTTTGAGATTAACTGACTCGATTATGTTAGTAAGTATGTTGGCCTTCGGATTACTTTTAAGGCAGGTGTTAAGATCACCCATTATAATAGAATGGGGATAGTCTGAAATAAGGTTTTCCAAGACTGATTCTAGTTTTTGAAGATAATTTATAGAAGTTGTAATATTGGGTGGGCAATAGATTACTCCCAGGAGAAACTTCACACCAATATCAACTTCTACAAACAAATATTCAGGAGAAGCATTATACGGAGATGGAGATTGACTAACTAGTTTAAAAGAAAAATTACTTCTTAGATAAATCGCTACACCACCACCACCCTTGCCAACACGATCATTGCGTATAAGCAAAAAGCCCGGGATAGGGTAAAAAGGAGATGGAAGAGAAGGTTTAAGAAAGGTCTCGGAGACAAGGACCGCATGGATATGTTTTGATTTAAAAGATTTTTTAATGATATTCATTTAATATTTTTGCACGAGAATTATCTATCTGCGAGATTAGAATTTGCGAGTTATCCATTGTTAATTTGCATATAAGACACATTCTGAAAGAACTCCCGGTCTAGAAGCTTTCTGCAAAATTCGACCGCTTTGCAAATGACGTCACGGGCATCGACTGCGAAGATGTCATTAAGACGGCCCCTCCTCGATCTCAACCTTGTATCTTACACCATAAGGTTGGGAGTTGGCGGTTTTTGTGGAGGGGGAGGGGGAATTTTTTTGTGTGGGTGTCATTGACGGATCTCTGACATTTCTCATCAAGTGCTATTATGAAATGTCAAGCGACACGCACTGGCGCTCATTTCGCGAAATAAATTCTGCGATTACCTGTCCCTTGGGTTTTACGATATGGTAATGGTGCTGGCTCTTTGAGTTTTTTTATATTTTAAAAGTAATTGCCTAGAATATGCTCAGTTAGAATGAATGAACCTGTGTACTGATTTACATCTGAGTACCTAGTGTGAACAAAGTACTTCACTGGCATATCGCCTTTACGCGTTTACACACGTAGTAATTAAACGCGTTATGGCACTACAGCGTAGAGGTACAACGGCGTAGAGGTGCTACGGCGTAGAAGTACTATGGCCTAGAAGTGCTACGGCGTAGAGGCTCTGACGCGTAGAGGTACTATGGCCTAGAAGTGCTACGGCGTAGAGGCTCTGACGCGTAGAGGTACTATGGCCTAGAGATGCTACGGCGTAGAGGCACTGACGCGTAGAAGTACTATGGCCTAGAGGTGCTACGGCGTAGAGGCTCTGACGCGTAGAGGCACTGACGCGTAGAGGTACAGCGGCGTAGAGATATAGATAGAAAACACTTTATTATACCACACAAATACAGTAAACAATACAGAGAATGCTTGGAAAAAAGGAAGTATAATGGGCGGCCTTATCGCAGAGAGCGATCTCTTCCAGGCTTACTCTTGGGATGGACTGGAAATGAAAGAACAAAATAGACGGTGGCACTGAATGAATATAAAGATACCTACTTAAAGAAAAGGAAACAAATACCTACACTACTATTTAAGAAATTTAGTATTCTTCCTTTACCATGCATGTACATAAGGGACATTTGCTTGTTTGTGAAACAAAATCCTCATCTCTTTAAAACTCACGCGGATGTGTTGGAGAGACACACAAGGCATAAAGACAAGCTTTACGCACCAAACTGTAGATTAGAGCTTAAAAAAAGAACGCATATCATCAGGCGATAAATATATACAATAAATTACCCAGTCACTTAAAAGCTTTATCATATAATTTACTCAAAATAAAACTAAAATTATGGCTTATAGATAAATGTTTTTACGACGTTAAGGAATATTTTAATTTTAAAAATTGACTTTTTATGACATACCTACTAATTTTTTTTTGTTTGTACTCTCATTTTGAATAATTTAATTTTTTTTTTGTTGTGATAATATCAGTTGTTTTAATTATAATTTTATATAGAGCCCTAGTGACTAATTAATTTTGCACGCCTAGACGAGGCAGAATGTATTGGAGTGATATTTTATTATTAAGACCTATTCATTGTACCTACATTCCTGCAAATAAATGATTTATGATTTATGATTTACATACCTACAAAGAGTAAAAAAAAACATACATAAACAAAAAATAGGTTGTTTAACTCTTTACAAGGATATATAATGCTCATGAAGCAGTTTTTTGAAGATAGGGAGAGGTGCTACGGCGTAGAGGTGCTACGGCGTAGAGGTGCTACGGCGTAGAGGCACTGAGGCGTAGAGGTACCACGACGAATTTCCGAAAGTATGGGTAGTGGGGGTCTAATAATAGGGTCGATTTTTATGCCATAATAGCCACAACTCTAGATAGGTATCTCCCTGATAATGTAGGTAAACCATACCTACGTTAACTACCCGATGCATAACGTCCCAACGGATAATATCGCTGAACGCATGCTAATGTATTCAATTTCGCAAATGAATATGGCACGAAACGAGTGATCATTTTAATTAATTCATGGCTCGATTATAACTGACAGTTCTGACGTGCTGTTATTTAGTTATACCAATTAGCTGTGAAATAAGCATTTTTTGGTGCAATTCGCCCAATTATGCAATTTTGTATAGGAACATTTTTAAGGCTGCATTTTTACAGCCGCAAAAAAAATAGAAATGTGAAAGCGTTGATTGCAATTCCTGGATTTTTCAGTGAAGTGCTAAAATAAATAAAACATTTAAGGATATCCCGAGATTTTATCAAATCGGTTTGATGAAATTACAGTATTTTTATATTACTTTATGAAAAACTTCATAACGCTCACTTTTTGTGAACCCTGAACCGTCACGCTCGGGTCGGTTACGCGAAGTCGGATAGAGGTACTGGTCTCCAGACAGCAACCTTAAAAGTTTTAAGCTTTCACTACTATCGTTTGGTCATAATCCACATCTCTTTTCGGTTATTAACGCGGTCACTGCCCAGCCTCTGCGGTACAGCCCAGAGGGCGCGTCGCCGCAGTTTCACAGAGGTAAATATTTTATGTACGTCATGGGCGCTGAAAGTGCGATACATATAAGGCGTTCACTGACCAGCCTCTAAGCTGTGACCCAAAGACGCCACCTAATCTTCTGGGAGGTGTTGAACACTTTTTGCGTCATGGGCTCTGAACTGATACTAAAAAGTTATACATAGAGCCACAAAACATGTGTACTAAGCCGAAAGGGGGTGATTCTGGACCCCAAGGAGATCAACTTTTGTTCTACGACTTTATGAATTTCGAACATTTCTTGCACTTTAATTGAAAAAATTCAATTTTTCTGCAAAATCAATTCTTCAACGTATATTCTACAAATTTTTTATCGTATTGAAATTTCAAAGGAATTATAGAATTTTTTGTAATAATTTCTTAAATAAACACGGATTTTGCTGAAAACACAAACTAACACATTTGTGAAATATTTTATAAAGTTAAACAATGCAAGAGTGCGTGTAAAAAAACACGGCTAGGAAAAAAAACACATATTAAAAAATTGTTCGAAACTAAATAAAAAAACAAAATAATGAACAACAAACAAATAAAGAAGCGTGTCTTGAAAAAAAAAACAGTCCAACTCCATTTATCATGTGTGGCAACTAAGTACAGTCTATAAATTAAAAAGTTAAGAGGCCTATAAAGGAGGGCGATTGGGAACGACCATTAAATCATTTTACTACCTAACTTGTGCCATTACTTGGGGAAGGTTCAAGGAAGGCACCTTGAGAATCCAGTGGTGAATTATCGGCTTGGATGGCTTGTTATGGGGTATGGTGCTGATTGAATTTTCTTCTACTGTAATCACCAATCCGCCTGCTTAACGTTGTGTTTATGACAAGACCCCTCTTTTATGGGGGCATGTTCAATAGACATATACATATATTTATGTTTCACTATACACACATTTACATAACACATTGAAAATTAAATTTTTAATCATTACCGTAAAACGGGGTGAATAGAAATGAACTAAATACTGGAACAAGAGATTACCTGGCTGGTAGCAGTGGGAGTATCCTTAGTCCATGACTGTTCACCTTCTGTGTCAGTCATCCTGACCTCTGCAAAAGGATGTTTTGATCCAGTATTTCATCCATTTCTATTCACCCCACCCTCTTACCCGGTACACTAACTATTAAGAACACAGGTACAGTAGGTACATATTAACAAACGATGTAAACAAGAAGTAGGAATAAGTAGGTAAGTAACTAATGTGTGCTGCAATTGCAAATGGGCCTAGGCTCAGCATAATGCCAACTGTTGTGAACAGAAGTCGCTGTTATTCTGCCTAGACCAAAACTAGAACAATCACAGGACGGACACCAGCACACGTATGTGTGCTGAAAGGAGTAAAAAACATTTAAATAAATTGGTTTGGATCTCTTTGCACAAAAACCAATGTAATGATAATAATAAATAAATTGAGTATTAAGCTATACCTTCGGTGATATGCAAGCGGCAAAAGGGAGCCAAAAAAAATTGCAGCTTAAAAACCATAACGTGCGACCTTGCATTAATTTTATTAAAACTGCCAAAGCTAAGAAAGAGGTGAAGAATAATTTATACACAGTTATTTACAGTATTCTTCAGTTCATCCTCTCTCTCTCCGTTTGGCCTAGGCCTCTTGTTTCCTCGTAAGTTAATCAATGTTTAATAATGTATGGTACAGCCTCCATATCATCTTCCGACTCTCATGCACATGCTGGCTGTACCGAAGGTCGACCAATCCATAAGTCGACGAATACAGAATTGGTCAGAAACAGATATAGCCAGAAGTGGGTAGTACTAGCAGCGCCGCTCACTGCATGCAACTCACATCCTTTCACGTGTCTGTTGCGAGGCACGACTCGCATCTCCGCTTCGATCTTTCTTTGTTTCGACGCATACATCTTCGCTCGGTGATTTCCGCTGAAGATGAGTTAAGAGGTGTGAATAACAACGTTCTATTGGTTGATATTTTGGTTCCACTTGCTATTTTATTTACACCCGTACTTCTTTCGAGTAGCGAATATGTCGATTCCTAGAATCTGCCCCATTCACGATCTGTCGAGTAGCGAATCTAGCGAATTACGAAACTGTCCAATCGAGAATCTGTCCTACACCAAACAAAGGGTCGTCTCGTATCCGCTTTGGTTGAGTCTGGCCCTATGAGCCCGACAGACCTACTTGGAAAGTAGTTTTACTTCATCAAACGCCCTAAAAAGTCATTTCTATCTTGTTCCCAAATGTCACCCCTACATTTTTGCGACTGTAGTAATAATTCAAGTTAATAAGCTAGGTGTCAATGAGCGGGACTCGTAAACAAGCCCTCGGGTACTTAAGTGTCACTTTACTTCGAATATTACGCTTTTACAGTTTGTTTGACGGTGTCTTCTCTTAAATTAAATGTTTTTAGTGCCTACATAACTACCAGTAACTACAGACTGAACTGCTATCTTGTACATTTTAACAATGTATGTCAAATGGAAAACTCAAATGGAATTCTTAACAAAAGTTTTAACGGGCGAATCTAACGAGTTTGCTTGTCAAACTAAGTCTAGATAAAAGTATTCACGGGATCCCTGTGCAAAAGAACTCGAATTATATTAATAAAATTCAACGATTTTCTCTTTGGTTCCTTGAAAGAGAAAACAGGATTGAGAAAAATACACGATAAAAAAATCATGAATGTGCACTGTTTCGCATATAATTTGGTCGAGATCTCAAGAACCCAGCGGTCTATTGAAATTACTTATGATTTGATTTGTAGTTTATCACTAATTACTTGGTTCTTTGAACCAGTTTCTTCATAACTTGAGTAGTTTTCTTGTAAAAAAACAAAAACTTAATTTTTGCGCTTACGGCGTTCCCAAAACTTATGCTCTGTCCCACTCCTATGAACGCAAAATCCTATGCCTATCCTTTTCCCAAAATGGCGCGTATTGGCGACCACTTAAGGAAAAAGAACCTTATAAAACTTACTTTGTTGTAGCAAATTTCACGGTTTGTTTTGTTAGCTCTTGTAGAATTTTGAATGACGTGTCAAAAAGTGGGCCGCAATACGCAAATCAACACTTCCAATCGACTATGGCAAGACCCCTTGGTTTGCCATAGTCGCTTGGCTAGCTGATTTATGGTGGCAGTAAAGGTGTTAAAAATATATACAATGACGCAACTGTGGTATGTTCCATCAGTCGGCTCTTATGACATCCACGGCCTGAGTTGCAGGGGTCGATTCTTACACGTGCGCCTCAGCTCCAAGTCTCTGCATAAAATTGTGTGGATTATCCAGCATTATTTATTTAATCAATCAAAAAATTACTGGTTGTTGATTCAATTGATTGGACACCTATCAAAAAGTTCAGCGGAGTTAAATTGTTTACTTGGCCAAGTTGCGACAGAAATGAGGCCAAGCTGAGGCCAAGTCGACAGTAAATTGCTTAACCAAGAGTTAGTTTTCTTTATAACTTTTTTTAGTACCTCGTTATTCTTACGGGCTAACTACGATTAAGAATATCAATCCAGTTTAAGCAGTGAGGAGCTAAGGAGTCTTATTTATTTTGATGGTCTTGTTATTTAGTAAAACTGTTGAAATAAAAGATTAAACTATAGCAGGCTATTTGGCATAAATTTGTAAACCCAGACAACGATCGTACTTTGAACTATTTAAACAACTATAGCTGCACCGATTTGCATGAAACATTTAACTTAGCACTAACGATGCTCGCATGCCCAGCGTGGGGATTATGAGCATTACCCCCATGAGATAAAAGCCAACAAGGCACCTATCAGGGGGAGGCCTGCGTCCAGCAGTGGACCAACACAGGCTGTTGAGGTTGAGGTAACGATGCCAACCTTCGAACTCAAAAATAAACACGTCAAACCATATACACTTAGCCCTCAATTAATTAATTTATTTATTTATTTGTCTCATTGTTCGAAAATTTTCAATGTTAATTATTCTATGTATATTGATTTATTGATAAATACGCAAATCAACCCTTTTCAGGCACCAGTCTCTCACAAAGCTGGTTTACATTAGAGTATTGTCTAGTGATAGACACTACTCTAATGTAAACCTGCTTTGTGACCTTTGTATATCGCATTAACCTTTGTGACAGAAAAAATAATTATAAAACACCCCACCACCTCTTTTTGAGGACCTAATAACCTATAACAGTAGATTGTTACATTTACAACCCGCAACATTATAATCGACATTTACCTCTTCCAGAATTTGAACCCAGAACCCAGGCCTCAGCCAACCAACCGATACGTCACGAGGGTCGTTATTCAGACAGGTCTCATCTGGTACGAAAATTGGCTTGTCAGAGCTAGGCAAGGCATATAAACCTAAGAATATATTGACTTGGCAAGTAAAGCCTAGGCCATCTTGCAATATCTTGCCAAATCTCTCAACAGATTGGATTAATTACCCCATATTCGATAATAGTAATCTGATACGGCCACTAGTGGCCAGTGGTGGCCATAATGGCTGATCTGTCATTATTTCATTAGCCTCAATCAACATTGCCGATAAATAGCCATTAATTATGGTCATAATTATTTGCAGAGTGCTGCAATTATCGCGTACAGTGAGGATTGGTGACCGCATTCAAGATGTAGGTGGCGCAACCGGGGGTCCAATTCTTCAACCAATCGCTCTACTATATACTTCTTGATGGTACTTCACTGGTATCATCGCGCAATCTCCACAATATGTCCAGATGAAAAGAAACTCTAGATAGTGCGAGCGGTGCTATTTGTACGTAAAAATTGATAGAATGGTTTCAACCTTGACTCTTTTGACGCGCGTCCCTTTCATCAGTAGTTTCTTTCATCGAAGGTAGAATGTCAAAATGAGTTTTTTTGTTACCATATCATAGTCATGGTGACGCTATTAGTTTAGCAGAATAGAGCCCGTGAGTTGGGCCCTGAGTTGAGTTGTTTATAAAATTAAAGAATCGCTTCTTTAAGAGCCTTATCACACTGGCGATTTGCGAGCGATTTCAAGGCAAGTGGACAAGAATCAAGAATCAAGAATTTATTGGTAAATATAAATTTACACGTCGAAATACAATTATAAATAACACATGATCATTGCAATTACATTATTATAAACTTATTTCCGAAATTATATTAGATCACTTATTAATTAATTAATCTTATCTGCTAACTTAGGTAACTATATATATTCTTCGCTTCCTATAGATTAATTTTATTATATTTTATTACTTATTATCATAATTTTCTTTGAATCTTGGCACGGGGACTGTATTCTACAGTTCCGGTGACTCTAGGAACTCCCCGAAGCTGTAGAACACTTTCCCCAGAAGCCACGTTTTAAGTCGGTGCTTGAATATGTTGGAGGAAGCGGCATCTCTTATTTTATCGGGTAATCGGTTATAGACTGCGGGGCCCATTATGTACACTGATCTCTCCGACTTACATAATTTGTGTGAGGGTGTTTTAAGTCTGTAGTGGTACTCGTTGCTACGGAGTGCGCGGTTCGGGTTAACTCCACGACGCTGGAACAGGTCCAGATTTTGATGGGTGAACAGCGCTACCTGGCGAGTTCGTTGCGATTGCTAATCGCGGCGAGCTCGCTGAGCACTCGCCTCGTTCTGAAAACGCTCGCAAATCGCCATTGCGATAAGGCTTTAAATAGCTACGATACTTTTGCTTACTCTATAATCTACAGTGCGTCCTACAACATTGGGACATGAAGAGCAAGTACTTACATAACTTGACGATTGACGACCTCCGTGGCGCAGCGGGCGAAGGTCCGCCTGCGACGCAGGAGGTTCCATCTGACAAATTTGTGTACGATCTGCAGAATTTTTTTCCGTTGGTCTGGGTGTTTTCTATGTATAATAAAAAATATCTATATATGCAGTGTATTGTATTATGTATGTCAGTTATCTAGTACCCATAACACAAGCTCTGCTTAGCTTGGGGCTAGATAATGCTGTGTGAATTGTCCAGCATTATTTATATTTATTATATTTATAACTTTACTGTAGACCTACTCCCCTGTGATCTTAGGCTGCGTTTTCTATAATAGTTTCTGAGCGAAGTTCCCTTGAATAAAAATGGACAAAACTCAACTCCCCACCAAAATCGTAACTAACTCGATACTTCCGCAATATCATCAAAAAGATAAATCATAATTATCTCAAATAATTATTACTACTCTGAATCCAAATTATACCTCATCAACTCAGTGGTGTCAAGAAAACTACCCGAGCAATCTGATATCCTGCGATAAAACTTTTCCTGTAATTCTTTTTACCAGTTTCCCTGAAAAAACTTTTGGTAAGATTTCATGATCGAAACTGAACCCTAATTAAATTACTTAGAAAGTTTAATTTGCATCAATCCCAAACAACAGTCAGTAATATCGCTTGCTTCTTGTTTTGGAACAAGAACTAAGTTTCAACATTTCAAAGATGTAGAGAGTTACAAGGATGGAATTGTATTGTAGATTAGGTATAATTATCGGTAAATACCTATTGAATGGCGGTATCTATTATGTAGATGTACCTATAGAGGAGCATAACGGCTTGTCTTTTTTATTATTCATATCAGAACTTCAATTATATAGGTACAGGCTTAGATGGTTCATGGATATAAAACTTTCAAAAATCCTCCAAAAGTTCCATTAAAATGGGCCTTAAAAGAAAGAATATACTTGAAACGATATGGTATGTACTTAATATTAGTTCTCGAAATCTGATAATTAAGATCAGGGACACCCTTATTTTCTTAAACATCCCAAAGTTGAACTCTCTGTTATCAATTTTGACTGCTCAACTCTTTGCATGCCCATAGCTGCTTTATTAACCTAGATCTCACGTAAATATTGATTTTAATAGTACGGGCTAGCATGCAAAACTTAATTTAAAAAAAAATTAAAGCAATGTCATTTCATACAAAAAAAAGTAACCGCACTATTGACAAAGAAAATTACAATCACATTATAGAAACAAATTAGAATATCATTTGCAATTGAGCTAACTACAATAAAAAAAATATAACATTTTATACATTAAATCAATACCTATTAAATATGTAAGGTATTAAAAAATCGAGTAAGTATACTCGGTCAAAACATCGTCAGTACAGGTTTTCGTTCGTAGGTACAAACCTACTCCATTTCGTGTTTTCTGCACAACCGCCGTGTTGTGGCTAAGGGCGTCAGCATTGATCAAATTGGCCAACTCAATGTCTCCGTCAATTTCATTAGGGTTTGGTTTTACGGGTAATTTTCTTGGATAGCGCCGGTTAGGTTTAATCACGGGGAACCGAGATTTATTTGCGGTGTGTTTTGGTTCGGTCAGGTGAGTTTTACGAGTTGGTGTTTTGGTATTTTGTGCAGGATGTAGGTAATTAAGGTTTGTAAACGTTTAATAATGGACATTTTAATTAAACGTACTTTAGTATCACTTAAATTTACGTTTTCATTTAATTGCATTAATTTGCAACCTTAGTAAACGTGTGTTTTCATGTTTCTAACATGAAAAGCGAAAGCAGTTCGTTTTAGAAATTGTCCTAAGTCCTGTGTTTCCTATCTTATAATTATCTGCTTTAAGACTTTATTTTTTTTGTGAATAGATCTTCGCATGCCCTCTGTGTCACCTGACGATGGCCGAAGATGTACCACGATGGTCTAGAATTACAGACCAAACTTAAGAGAATCGTAGTTTATGCATTGTGATCTATTTGAATAAAAAAAGTAAATAATGCTAGACAATCTACACAGTATCAACTAGCCCAAAGCTAAGCAGAGCTTGTGTTATGGGTACTATAGATGACTGGTACACTTAATACAATACGTTACAATATACTGTAAATTGATGTATCCAAGAATGCCTTGTGCTCCTTCGGCGAATAAATATGTCAGTTTTGATCAATGTTGATTTTGATAATATTTCGTATCGGTATCGCGGAAACGTCGGACCAACCCAGTTGCAAGTTGGATCGACGACATAGTACGCATCGGGGGGCGTCATTGGAGGCGGTTGACACAGGACCTGGAGGGCGATTACGGTGTAGTAAGGCAAGGCATTACGGCTCAAACGTTAGCAGTTGAAACGTTCGGGTGCGCGTTCACAAGCCGACACCGGACAACCCGCTGACAAGTGCGTCCACTGATCGGCAATCTGAATGACGTCATTCGCATTAAATGGAAAAGTTGCCTTCAAGAATCCTCGCCGGCATTGCGGACAGTCCGCTTCGTGCGGTACGAATCTTTTATGTCAAACCATTGATGGGGCCAGTGCGGATTATCCGATGCCGGCCTGTGAACGCGCACCCTAACGTTTCAACTGCTAACGTTTGAGCCGTAATGCCTTGCCTTACCTCACCGTCATCGCCCTCCTAGTGGAAAGAACTTCGGGAGTCCTATTCCCAGCAGTGGGTATAATCCGGCTGCGGATCATGATGATAATCGGTATTATTGTGAAAGATAGGCCCTCAGGCTTATTTTCATTTATTTTATTCTTACCTAATAACTTGTTCATATAATGTCATATTACTCACTATTTAATTCCAACCTTTCCACACATAATCATAACAGCGTGGGGTTCTATTTTGATCCGGATCTGAAATAAAAAGTGTAAACCAATTCCCAAACAAATTAAATCGGGAATTCAGAAATAATAAACGAAGATTTTTACGAAGAAGCCTTCAAAGTTCAAACCCCTTGACACCGTATCTGCTAAGTCTCATTATTATTTTGTTTTTCTACAAAACATTCTTGGATCTGAAGAACCCATGAAGCTTTCATGAGCAGGCTCAATATGGATGTTATAACGTGATAGACTCTGTTCCGTGGCTCAATATAAGCCGATTTCGTTTCATGTCTTATTCTGGGACTAAAATCACAGCCTATAAATATCACTTAAAAGGATATCAAATAAAATGGAGTTTATTCATCAAAACACCTACACGAAAATATTATTTTATAAATCATATTTTAATCTTAGGTTTCTTCGTCGCTTCTTTAGACTACATACCGAAGCGACAGAAATCAAAAATATCACTTTATTTCCGTGTCAGTGTCTAATTTTATAATTTGCTAACCTTTTCTAAATGTACATTTATTGTATTTATAGAAATAAAGAGTTTTTGATTTGTATTCTTGTTTGGCCACAACGGCAGAAGCTTTTATTCACAAAGAAAATTACTTACAATAAAATAATAGAAATAAATTAGAACTAGTATTTACAATTGAAACAATTGAGCTATATGCAGAATATTGCAAACAATCTACAGGTAGCTCAACTGATACATACGTAATGGTACATATGTATTGATTGATTTGAATTCTAAAGGCAACTTACTACTTTTTTATAGATATAATAATGTAACTACTTTAGAGACATACAGTTGCGTTCCTCGTTAGCTGGACGAGGACGATGGACGAGACTGCCCCCTGGGGGGTCCCTGGGAGGTTCCAAGTCTCGTAATTACATCGGTTTTGATTTAAATTTATTAAATTTGTTGCTTTTATTTGTAAAGACTTGCTACCTTCATTTTACTGAAAGATTGTACCTTTAAAATAGTTCTGTATTCATAGAAATTAAGTATAATAATAATAAATAATTACATATAAGAAATTAACTTCAACGTAACAGGGGTCAGCTCCTATGAACGCCACTTTACCTACAAAGTACCAAGATTATTTGAACAATAGGCAAGTACTCCATACAATACAAATGTAGTTAGGATAGAATACAGAAATATAGAAATACAGAAATACAATTTATTGATAAAACCAATTTACATGTTGAATTTGAAGAATTGTAGAGCATACACAATTGTATTGAAATCACAAAGTAAATAAAATAAATCACATGAAATCAAATAAATTAAAATAAAGTCATAAATGTGGATATAACGTTTACAGTTGTAATGGTTCGTTCACAGAATAGAAATTCTGCTCGACAAGCCAACGTTTCAGTCTTAATTTAAAACAAGATATACTGCCATCAGATGTGACAGAGTCTGGTAGTTTGTTATTATTGGTAAGTACCGATGTGACGATGAAAAGAAAATATCGTTCGGGTAAATCTGTCAAAAACACGTTCCGTTGTAAGCTATTGGCGTGTTTTAAAAAACTATAAACCGACTTAAAATTCATCTTATTAAAATTTATATCGGACCAACTTCGGTCAACCTTTCCAATAAAAATTATCAAAATCGGACTTCTCTGTAAAAAGTTATGCATGGTCATAAACAAGAACAAAAGTAAAAAAAAATTAAAACCCCCGACAGATTTTCATTAAACATGGCAAAGAACACTCGAGATAAAATTATCTATGGCACAAAAATAACTAAACGAAAATTGGTTCATCCGTTTGGAAGCTACGTTACCACAGACAGATACACAGATACACAGACAGACACGTTAAACTTATAACACTCCTCACTTTTTGCGTCGGGGGTTAAAAATAAATATACGCGTCGACTTGACAACCTCTTCCGTTTTTAAAAATCTGCTTCCACTTCTCACCGACAACGTTTAAGAAGAAATTCTAACATCAAATGCAAAACCAGACACAGAACCTCAACCATAATAAGCCTAACAGAATCGCCACCACTGATAACCTCTTATCAAAGCTGTGAACTAATGAGACAAAAGCAAAAAGCCATCCTTTTTTGCCGCCATTAACAGAATAGGGCTGCCGCAGACGCGGCTAATTTGAGGCAATTACGAAGGAGTCCCGAAGGAGTCTTGAAGGACGCAGTGATTGACGTAAGCTGGGATGGTATGTGACAACCTTGAATGTCATCTGTGTCGAGCTTCTTGAATGAAATTCTCTGAGGATTGTTTTGGTAAGTGGTAAGATGAGGGATGTTACCTATTATTATAACTGGGTTTAGATTTGACTAATCCGCATTTGCTCACCTTGGGGTCGAGACCCTAGGTCTTAAAGTAAGAATTTTTTCTATCATCCCTTCTCCCAGGGGAATCCTACTGAATTCCAGGATAAAAAGTATCCTATGTCCTTCCACGTAGTATGAACTCAAATCATGCCATGTTTTATTTGAATATATTCAGTATTTTCGGCGTGCTGTGCGGCCAAGATACAGACAGACAGGCAAAAATTTAAAAAATACAGTTTTAGGTTCAGTATCGGTAATAGAGGGCCGTCGTAAAAAAATATCTTCAATGTACTTACAGAATTTGACCTGTTACAGTTTTATTTGATGTATTTACAATTATTTTTATTGTAAATACTAATTATATTATAATTTTCTTTGATGTATAGATATATATTTTATTTGGGTTTTGAAATAAAAAGTAGTTCAAATGAAAGGGAGATCGAAGCAAAATATTTACAGCATAAACAAAACACGGTTCATGGATGATGATCTACTATAAGACCGTAATTTTTAAAGTGGCCGAATATTTTAGGAAAAGAAAAGCAGACAGAGAAATCTTTGAATATAAAATTGATCGGATCATTAATATAAATTTACAGAACGACTCTGATTCAAGTTCCAATGGCGAAACGGAAGATGAAGTTGATGCACAAACTATGTCAGAATATCTGTAGATACCTAATTTAGTTATAAAAAAATATAAACATATCGTTATATAAAATAAACATATCGTTTAAGATATCGTAAGATCTATCCGACAATATCGATCTCATGTGTACTCTTGCTCTTTTTTCCTCGGTCCCCACCTCGCCGCACTTTCTTAAGGAGTGAATCGCCACTGTGCTCTTAGAATGCGGCCTTTATTTCGGTTTAAAGAATCTTTATTTCTCAAAGAACATAGTTTAATACAGTTCACTTTAATGAGAAAAACAAAATTTTGTACTTATATTTAAGTATCTACTTTTGTTAATATTTAAGTTCGAGTGTGTTTATACCAATTAACATAATGTACAAACTGATTGACACAAAACAAAATAAAGAAAATAGCAATGATAGAAAATGAAATAAAACAACTAATCTAATACAAGTAAAGGAAGGAACAATACCAAATATGTATATTCGTCACTGCACATAGAGAACCCGCTATCCATAATTTTCTATAGACCTAGTTACCTAATCTACTTATTATTACAATGAAATATTTTATCCAAGCTAAGTGATAAAAATTGTGACGTTAGCCACAATATATTATACCAAATACTATGTAATCTATGTAAACATAACGTACCTTTTAAATAAATGTGTAGGTAGGTAAGTTTGTTAAAATATTTGTTAATCATTCACACATCACAAAAACAACAGGACGGATTGGAATTAAAATATCCACAAACCACAAATTTTATCATTCTTGAAACACGAGCCATAGTCAAATCCGGCAGAATAAGCTTATTGCAGAATTCTCTCCAATTTAATCATTATTCGATGTTTCCAACTATTTTAATTGAATGTAAGGGAAACGAAATAAATCCGATTACCTACTCGATTTCGCCCTAATTGGGCCATAATTCTCGCAAGAGTGTGGAGAATTATCGGGGTCGGAATACGAGGCAACGATTTTATTCGAAAAGATTAGACTCTGTGTTCACCAATAGATAATCGGCATCGCGAATCACCGATTCACATAAACGACAGATATCAAAAATATCACTTTATTACCGTGTTTGTGTTTAACTTTAAGAATCTCACCTTTTCTAAGTGTACATTCATTGTATTTATGTAAATAAATAGTTTTCGGTTCTTGATTCTTCTTGAATCGATATAAAAGTGCTAAGCGGGAGACGTAAGAAAACGACAGAGTTGTCTAATTATCAAAAACAAATAAGAATGGGAGATAACCCTTTGAAACTGAAACAAAAGCGTTCAGAAATGAACTTTGACGAGGTTCCAACCCATTTTGACAACACGCGGATCGTCAAAATGGGTTGAAACCTCGTCAAAGTTCATTTCTGAACACTTTTGTTTTTTCCACATTAATTTCACTACATTTATCATAGGATAAATGTAGAAATAAATATTTAATATGACAAGGTACCGTCTCATGTTGTCCACGCGTGCGCTTCGTTGATCATTTTGATATGCGTAGGGCTAATTTTACTTACACCTAAGTTTTGCTGCGAATGTCTCATTTCGTTTCTGTTTTCAAGCAATTCATAAATACAATAAATCAGAGGATAACAAGTATAATTGATTTAAAACTATAAAAATACCAAGTACCAATTTGGTTGTGTAAAGTATTGTTAAGTATTCACTTTTTTTGCGAAATGAGGAGGAAAACCTTGCAAAATGTAGCTAAGAACCATAGAGGAGACCAGGCGAGTATTGAAATTAAAAAAATCGCTTTAGCCGTTTGGATGCTTAGAGGAAATAAACCTTGAAGTCTTCTTGATATACTTTTTAATATATTTTTGTTGTTTTTTTCTTTTTGCTCTCTTTTTATAAATTATTGCATTTCTGTTTTATAAACTACCTACTTGTTTGTGGTTATACTATTTTTACTTTTTTTAATACGTCAGCAATTACGCCACTGTCATCGTAAATACGTACCGATCCTATCCATCCAAAGGTTGCCTGGATCTTATCGCTGTTAGCGATAAGGCCGCCGATTGCGCCACACTAGATAAAGTTAGTATTAAGTTCTTGTATAATTGTTTTATTTGACGGTGCAATAAAGAAATAATCTATCTATCCATCAACAGATGTTGTCAGGCATCCTTATAAGTATGAATCGATTGAACAAAGTGCAATACGGATAAGTACAAGAAGGAAAAATCTCGACACTCCTTTTCAGCCTAGGTTAAATGTTCACAACATTTAACCTAGGCTGAAAAGGAGTGTCGAGATTTTTCCTTCTTCCTCCGAGCATAGCTCTAGGTACCAGGCTGTTAAGTTATTTAACTCTCTGCCTATTGACTTAAAAAAGCATTGATAGTCCTAATATATTTAAAACCAAATTAAAAAAGCTTTTGTTGGAAAAGTGCTTGTACTCTTTAGATAACTTAAAATTTTAAATTTAGACTTGGTAAGCAACTTTAATTTTAATAGTATACTTTAGACTTTAAGAGACATTGTATTCAATTTTCTTTTTAATCAAATCAATGTTTTAATCGTTCAATTAATTAATTATATTTTAAGACCTACTTAAAATATTCAAATACAATTATGTAAACATTGTTCATGAATAAATCATCTATCTATCTATCTATTACCCCATAGATACACTCCAAAAGCGAAACCTTCGCGGATTAAAGCGAAGCGAATGGAGTTATTTTATTATTTAATTTTGAACCCTGTTCTAGATTTTCCACTTCAATTTCTTCCACCAACTCTTCAAAACACCTGTTCGTACGCAAATGAGAAAATAACATCCGAAGTCGCAGATTTGCATTTAAAATAAGGAATACCTAGAAGTAAGAACAAAAACAACCTTGCAAAATAAAACCAACAGGAAGAAATTGAGCGAAATAACATTTTTAATTGCGCTGAGCTAAAAATCTTCTCTAAGTGGCTCAAAAAAACAAAACAGTTTAAGGTGAAGTTGCTACAGGCGTCTTAAGGACGTAGGTCACCTGGACCTTGAACGTTAGCAGTTGCAACGTTAGGGTGCGCGTTCACAGGCCGACATCGGACAATCCGCACTGGCTCCATCAATGGTTTGCCATACAAGATCCGTACCGCACGAAGCGGACTGTCCGCAATGCCTCTCTCGAATTCTCGAAGGCAGCTTTTCCGTTTAGTGCGAATGACGTCATTCGGATTCCCGATCAGTGGACGTGCTTGTCAGTGGATTGTCTGATGTCGGTCTGTGAACGCGCACCCTAACGTTTGAACTGCTAACGTTTGAGCCGTAATGCCGTGCCTTACCACACCATGATCGTGGCCCTGGAGCTACAGCACAGCAGAACAATCAGCAATTAAATATGGACTTCACTTCTTAATTCCAGCTTATAGGGTTTCACATAATCATTTGTTCGACGTAGAGGTACATACGTGTCGACCGAGAACATAATCCCAACTGAACTTTCCGTTCAAGCGAGAGTGAATGGGATCGTTGAATGATATAATTAATCAAAGAACGAATACAATGAATGAAAGGTAAGTATCAAATATCAAATTGCTTTATTTCCTTTTAAAAAATTCAAATTACAAAAGTAAAATAGGAAATAAAGTGATTTGAATTTTGTTCACTTCAATTGTTTTAAGATAAAGTAAAGAAGCGAACAAGAAACCTTTACCTTGTTAGGGCTTTAGTTTTCGAGCTGGAGCAAAACTCGTCCCAAGCTTTTTTAAGGTGGGGATCCATCCTACTAATAATCGATGTTGAATCGATAAATATTCCATTATGGCTAGTGTAAGTAAACCGTACAAGCTCTATTTAGTTTGGGGCTGGATAATGCTGTATGTCATGTATTCTTTTTATAAATCTCCTAATCACAGTAATATTATAAATGCGAAAGTTTGGATGGATGTATAATTGGATTGATGTTTGTTACCTCTTCACACCAAAGCTACTGAACGGATCGGGCTGAAATTTTGTTTATCCCATGATTAGGGATTGAAATTACTTTTAAACTTTTTCATAGAAACAACGCGTGCGAAGCCGCGGGCTAGTTTTTACATACATTTGACAGTAACTGGCTTACCGCAATGGCCCGCGAGACTTTTGTTGTTAGATGCCGTCAATATGCATCGAAATATTACGGCCCATATTTTAATGCACATTTTTGAGCCGTGCGGCACTGCTGCAGTCCAGATATGCGACAACCTTTAGAGCCAATTTGAAGAAGATTAATTTGCTTCTTCACATTCGCGTGGTAGGTATCATTTGATATCTTTTTGATATTTCCGGACCTTAATGGAAAAAAACCTTTTTCCGCTCGTCAGTGTAGCTAAAAGGTTTTATGTAACTACTTATGAGTTTTTTCCCGCGGCTTAACACGCGTTGTTTCTATGGCAACGTTTAAAGGTTATTACTGGAACTGATTTATGGGATAAAAAACTTTTATATTATTCCAGGTTTAGAACTACAAATATGCAAAATTTTAGCCCAATCCGTTCAGTGATTTTAGCGTCACCTCTTGACGCTAAAATCACTGAACGGATTGGGCTACAAGCTAAAAAACATCTTAACTGTAGCATTTATACTATTAAGTGTGATGATTTTTGAAGTGAAAACTTCTTTAGCGGCGTTGAGCACTTTTTCTGTAATGGGTATAAAATCTTAAACTCGCGTCAGGACACGTGACCTGATCGAAAAAGCGTAAGACGGATGGAGCAACGACGACATTATGCCGAAGGAATAAAGCTCAAAATTGTGCAGGATCTTCATTATAGCTAGGAAATTTCTTGAAGTTTTGTTTTGAGATAGAGTTCAAAATCGAACATTATTTTTAGGTAAACAGAATAGATAATAGTACTAGTTTCCGACAACAACAATAGGCCCTAGCTTACGTAATAGTTGCTAGCGTCCGGTTCGCTTATACCTACCTACTTATGTATCTATAGATAATTAATTTCTCGAACGAATCGAAAAGAAAGACAAGGACAAAAATTTTCATTTATTCATTAATATAATTTTATAATTAAGGTTAGGTTTCGATCGAGTCTATCGTACTGCTTAACGGGTGTAAACAGACCCTTCACGAAGCCGTCACCCAAGCATTCTGTACATGAAACTAAGTAACACTGCGCAAAAATAATTGCTGGGAAACGGAATTTATTTTTGGACTTTAAAAATAATCAGATTTTTGTAGCGGGTAATGGTTTGCGCGCAACCGGCTGTAAATAATTGTAATACTATTTAATATTGTAAAATAATTGTAATAGTTTTAAAGTGTTAAATTTTTAATGTAATATAAATTGTCATGTTTGTGTACGATAGCGCAATAAATGAATATTGTATTCTACCACATAAATGATAGTACTTTTATACTGATAAAGCAATTGGTGCAAAATTATTCCCTAACCATTCCAAAATATCAAACATGCTCAACGTTAATAATCAAGTTTTCACTTCTGCCGGCACTCCCGGAGTGCAACCCGTCTTTTTTTTTTAAACTAGGTGCTTATCTACTTATTGACAAAGAAAATTACAATCAAATAATAGAAATAAATTTGAACTTGTATTCACAATTGAAACAATTGAGCTAACTGCAGACTGTTGCGAAAAATCTTCAGGTAGCTCAACTGATCCATATCCCACCAGTCGGAAGCGTCCCCAAGACGCTGGCTGCATTGCCCCGGCGATGTATGCAATGCTGATGCGCTGCGCGAGTTTTTTCATAACTTGAGTAATTTTCTTGTAAATAAGCATCATTTTTGCAATTATGGCGTTCTAAAAACGTATGATCTGTCCCGCGCCTATGAACGCGAAATCCTATATCCCTTTTAACAAATAAAATACCCAGTCTTTTCGTAGATTTCAATAAAAGCTTTTACCAACCATATTTTATTCCGCAGAACAACAATTTATCTTGCAACTTGCAATTTTATCTGCAAAATATTGCAGTGTAAGCTCATTACCCATCACTGTGACACAGTCTAATGAAAAATCGCTGGGTCACTTTCAGTTTTCGGACGAAATATTTCCCATTTTGAATTTACGTGTCCACCTCGCTCACTTGTTCGTTTAATTAGTAGCTGATTAAATTGAGCTAAGTAGGTTTTATTCGTCTCTGTTTTATATGAGCAAATAATAAGTCAAATCTTCCTAGTAAGAACTATCAATACCGTAAAAACATAACTTTTCGCTACATAGCGGCAGCGAAAAATTTCGCTCGGTGTCACGCTACTTTGAATTCTTCAAGGTAATATAGAGTGTCAGAAATTAAATAAAATCCCACAATTCAAACGACGGGTCAAAAATCTATAAATTTCCCTTAGTGTGAGGGGTTACGCACTATAATAACAAAATACCTTGAGGGCGCCATTTTGTGAAAAGGATAGGCATAGAATTTCGCGTACATAGAAGCGGACAAAGTATACGTTTTTGGAACGGTTTTTCACAATCGTGTTTTCACTTTTGAGGAACCAATAAAATATGTTGAATTTTATGTAATTCTAGATTTTACCACGGGAATCCCGTGAGTATTGAAATCTAGGTCTAGTTTGACAACCAAACTCGTTAGGCTCGCCCCATAAAGAGTATCAGATAACCATATTGTAATTTTGACTTTAAACATAAACAAAATTAAAAATTTTAAAAACCTCTTGACAGATTTCCATGAAACATGGCTAAGAACACTCGGGATAAAATTATCTATGACACAAAAAAAACTAAACGAAAATCGGTTCATCCGTGTGGGAGCTACGATACCACAGATACACAGATAAATGGACAGACATGTTAAACTTATAACACCCCTCTCTTTTTGCGTCGGGGGTTAAAAAGTGATCTATTTATTCTCACTTAGCCTATAACTAAACCGCTCTGAACTAAAAACCGAAAGAGGACAGAATAAGGCGGCTTCCAGCTTAATCTTTCAGGCACTTTCAGTAAAAGCTCTTACAGACGGCACTTTGCTGCTCACATCAGGAAGCAGCTGAGGTGATAAAACTTTAGACATGTCATATTATGATGATGCCCTCCTAGCCGAATTTCGGCCGTCGCGGCCAGTCTCAGCGAAGACTAGCCAGGAGCGGACCGGACATATTATAGTGCACAAGTGTGCGCGCAAACAGAGGTGCACTCTCTATTCCCTCACTCTCATAATCTGATGGGACGGCAGATCGACACGACCGGGGATCTGTGAAAAAATTAAAATGTAGACGTGGTGCGATTTCTTATAAAAAGGTTTCATTTAGTTGGCGTTATGCAACATGTATGTGATTTTTTTTTTAATCCGGGCTATAGTAAGCATCTCGCTATTAAATCAGCTTAACGTGCTTTCCGAGGCACGGGGGTGTAACACCGCCAAATTCCTGACTCCGAGCTGCTTCTGTGAATTTTTTTTAGTAGAAAAATTCCATTAACAAATCTTGGCCCGACCCGGGATTTGAACATGGGAACGGGACCCTGGAAGTGAGAAAGAATTTTTTGTTTGGCCACGTACAGAACCAGGATTTCGGGACTGGTTTTGTTCGCAGCTCTTATGACAGCAGTAAAGAATATAATGTCCCGTCAGCAAAGAATATCATGTCAGCAAAGTGTCTCGTCAGTACAATGCTTAAAAGTTTCATTTATTTGAAACATCCTGCAGCTGCGAAAATTTTACAGTATTAAGGCTTTTTAAAATCCACCCACAGACGCATAGAAAGGTTTGGAAATAGCTTTATAGCGCTGCGTTATTCGAGCCGAGCTAACGGATAGATGACGTATTTTTCCCATAAGTCTCAGAAATAAGGAATTGAACAGAGCAGAATAATTCTTTTTTATTTATTTCTCTAGATACATAGGAACCAGTTACCTATATGCATACAGTCGTTCGACGAAGGCATTTTGACGTGGTTTTGACAGGGCAATCGTGCGGTTTGTAAGGGACGGGACGGCAGAGGGGCACTTCCGAGTTACATACATCACCGCACCACCTTAGTAACTCGGGAGCGTCCTCCCTCCCCGACTCATCCCTTGGCCCTCGCACGATTGCCCTGTCAAAACGCCTTCTTCGAACATCGTATGTGATAATAGTGTCATAAGGACTCAATTATCATTTTCAAATGAGTCTAAGTGATTAATCTAAGCGAGTTAAAATGTAAGAAGTATTTTAAAGGTTTTTGTTTGTACTTTCTATGGGACTTTCTATGGACTCAAACGTCCCCGTCCCGTCCCGTATATTTCGCAAATTTTTGGGATATTATAAAAATTGTTGCATTTTGGCAAGTGCGAGTGTCAGTGCCAACGTCACGTTCTCGACTTACTTCTCAAACTTTTTTCGTTTTGGTAATTTCCAATCTCATGCCAGACGTGTTGATTACTCAAAGCGTCGTAGAACCTTGAAGCAGTCGTCTTGTTCTAGAAACTGAAAACTAATTCCAAGGCGCGTCTGGCGGGAACCCAATCAATCTAATATTAATTACTGCAGTGCTGATTGCAATGCCAAATGGGTGCTACTGATCGCACTAAGGTCTACTACCACGGACGTACGTACTAGGCAATTATACGCCTTTATCACAATATATCAGATTATCTTACTAAGTGGAAATAAATTAGAACTAGTATTTACAATTGAAACAGTTGAGCTAACTGCAGACTGTTGCAAACAATCTACTGGTAGCTCAACTGATCCATATCAATACCAGTCAGAAGCGTCCCAAATACGCTGGCTGCATTGCCCCTCTGTATAGCAATGCTGATGCGCTGCGCCAGATACTGACCAGCTGTTGAGTCACGCGTCGCTTCGACCAGACGCTCAGATTTTTTTTAAGAACTATCTTTTACCAAAATGCTTGGAAAGACAAATCCAACGAGTCCAAACTCGATGAGGTCGCGTAGTCGTTTTGTTGAGCAGTTCCTAAGGACCCCTTCCGGCTCCATCATCAAGACCCTGGTCATCATCTAGGAGGTACTATGGCCATAATCTGTCTCCATCAGCAGACCAGCTCGATGGTACCATAACATTGCTTTGCCACTGAACTTACATAAGTACGCTAGATTTCAGTTCAATCGGTTGAGGATAACTGGTTTACCATTCAGTTGCAGGATTTGTCCCACAACCACTAACAGGGAAAGATAAATAAATGAATAGAAGCTTCGGAAAAACGCCTTGTACAGGTTTTGCTCCAACAAAACCAATATCTAACAAAACAAATCACAACCAACAAGATAGTAGATGTTTTTCGCTGTTTCATCGGAAGTAAAACACCTTTTTTTTTTTTATTCGGCGAGGAAATTCGTTGACGAATAAACTGGTCTGGGGGGGACCAGAATTATGTGGGACTCGACGTTCTGAAAAGAACATAATACCCACTAAAACCTCTCCGGTGTCCCTCTCTCGCCATTTTTGCCGAACCACGGGAACATTTAAAACCTCCGCGGCCTGACTGGCGTCCCCTCTTCCTCCCATACATAGCCGGCGAGCCCACCGATCCACACACTCGCCGACCCCATTCTTCCGTCACCTTTCCTCCCCCCGATTAGGACAAACACCTAATCCTAAAAAACATCCTAGACTTTCAAGTAATAAATGGATAAATTAATTATTCTGTTGATGATGATGATTAAAACAATCAAAAAGAATCTCGTTAGAATATCTCTTCTTATTTTTATTTATATCTCGTTCAAGAATAATCTATTCCGTCTTTCTGCTATGACAAAATACCTGAACCGAAATTGTTGGCTCGGTCTCATCCCATTTAGGTGACTACTCAAAATCGTGACTGCAATTTTATACCCCTGCGGTATTACAGAAACCAAATCTATGCTATTATAAAACTTGTACCATCATTGTCATTGTGAACTCAACCGCTGGGCATAGATCAAATCAAATTCTTTATTTCCAGACAGCAAAAGGTCCATAGAAATCATAAAATTACAGACAACGTTCAATTCCTCAACAGCCTATATTGGTCCACTGCTGGGCGCAGGCCTCCCCTGATTGCCCGATTAATTTTATCTAATGGGGGTAATGCCTATAATCTTCACGTTCAGGGGGCGCTGCTACCTGCCCCCGGAACATATCTCTAACGACACCCGCGGGAAGAGTTTAGGTGGTGCAAATTCTAGCTGGCACCACACAGCATTCGTGCAACGTCCCATTACAACACAGAAATTAAAACTAAAATAATTAAATCAATAATAATAATACAAATTTTTATGGGTCCGCGTCCACTCGGCCCGCTTAGTCTCGGCCCGAAGAATAATACCTTGTTATATCTGTTTTTATTTATAGACGCTATCTCTGTTTTGCTATAATTATCATCTGTTGGTACTTGCTTGCGAATATTTAGCTCATTCACTGCCCAGCCTTACCCGCCCGCCCGACCCGCCTAACGCCGCTGCAGCGCTGGAAACGGACATGTTCATCGTGGGATATGAAAGTGTTAAGCTGTAGGGATTCGTTTACCAATTTCTTTTACCGAGTCCAAAAATCAAATAACAACCCTGACGTCATGGATTTTATTAGATGAGCAAACAGGATAGAGCTGTCGCCTGTTTTCTTGCGGGTATAGATCCATCTTGCGACTAATCCGTTGATAAATCGTCGCGAGGCCCGAAGCTAATCTTCGAGACTGACAGCCAATTGCGGCGTAAAAAGGATTTTTACTGGTACGGTAATAGCAAACGGTACCTAACCTATAGTTATAGGTGATACCCAAAGGTCTCATTATGGATAATATCAATAATGAGACTATATTATAGTCCACGCGTGATCAGTATAGGACGGAATGTTGTCAAAGTAAATATTTTACGTCACATTTTTGGTACAAACAGCGTCTTAGATGCTGAAAGAAATGAAAATAAAATTCATTGAAAATACTTTGACCGATGTGGCGCTGCGGGCGAAGGTCCGCCTGCTACGCAGGACTTTGCGGATTCGATTCCCGCCCTGGGACAAATGTTTGTACGATCTGCTTCGGGAGATTTTTTCTGGGAAATTTCTATGTAAATTTAAAATGTTTATCTCTGTAATGTATTGTAATAAGTATATCAGTCATCTAGTAACAGTAACACAAGCTCTGCTTATCTTGGGGCTAGATTATAATGCCCAGCATTATTTATTTAATATTCTTTTTGCACCAACTATGTACATCGAAAAGTTTCAAATTCGACTGCGAACATGGACGAAAGAAATGACGAATAATTCAAAACCAAATATTGCTTCAAACTTCTGCGATTCGCTCCAATAAATTATACCAGTGTCATGTAATATTTCCTAATAATTTCTTTCATTCAAAAAATATCCAGGATTCTAGAACCGAGAATAGGTACCTATACTCGGTACCTTTAACCCGTGGCCCATCTAGTCTGACCTTGCACTATACAAGTTCAGGAGCTGGTTTTATAGGTCAACCCCATTTACCACGCAAGGCACATGTCACTTCTTTAACAATAAATATCTCTACTTCTCTGGCAACCCGTTTATCATTTCGCAAAAGCAGTAAAATTTTATTTCTGTGTTTTTCGAATATTGTGTAAAACGTCAAATAGATAGTAGTCCAAAATATATCGACCCAAAATTACCAATTCACTTATGAAACTAGAAAACGTGCAATTTTAATGTCATTATCATATCGGAGCTATGTGGTGCCGGCTTAGAATTGGCACAACCACAAGTCTTCCAGCGGGTGTCGTAAGAGGCGACTAAGGGATATCCACCGAAGGCGGGCAGCAGCGCCCCCTGCAGAACCATTCTACAACCTAACTGCGATTCCCAACCCGAATACCCAGGGATTATGGGCATTATAATATAATAATAAAAATAATAATGCTGGACAATTCACACAGCATTATCTAGCCCCAAGCTAAGCAGAGCTTGTGTTATGGGTACTAGATAACTGATATACTTAATACAATACACTACATAGATAGATATTTTTTATTATACATAGAAAACACCCAGGCCAACGGAACAAATTTCTGCAGATCGTACACAAATTTGTTCCGAGGCGGGAATCGAACCCGCAACCTCCTGCGTCGCTGGCGGACCTACGCCCGCTGCGCCACGGAGGTCGTCAATCCCCATTTGATAAAAGCCAATAAGGCGCTTATCAGGAGGAGGCCTGCATCCAGTAGTGTATCAATACATGCTGTCAAGGTTGAGGTTGAGGTATTATCATATCAGCAATCAGCACCACATATCCACTGCAGTTGGACATAGACTCCAGCTGCAGTGGATCCATACGACGCCACAAAAAGTGGTCCTGAGCCCCTCCATCCATCGAGCGCTACAATGTCATTGGTCCATCGAGTGGATAGTCTTCCAACACTCCGTATCGCATTGCATCGCGGTCACAAAATTTTTTTGTACCTTCTACACCTAGTGTTCTGTATATGAATCAGCAATCTTTTCAGAAGTTGGCCAAGAAACTGGTTCAAAAGCCTGACTACTGTATCCCACTCGTTTGCATTCACTCGCTCTCGCTCGTTTTATCTAGGTACATTCGCTGTTCGCTCATATAAATAAATAAATAATAAATAATGCTGGACAATTCACACAACATGATCTAGCAGCTAAGCAGGGATTGTGTTATGGGTACTAGATAACAGATAAACTTACTACAATGCATTACATAGATAGATATTTTCTATTATACATAGAAAACGACCAGAACACCCGGAACAAATATCTGCAGATCGCTCAAACATTTGTCCCAAGGCGGGAAAATCGAACCTGCAACCTCCTGCGTCGCAGACAGACCTTCGCCCGCTGCGCCACAGAGGTTGTCATTTAATGTGTGGTTTTATTGAAACTGGTTGTTTTTAGACCCAGTAGCGACAGGCTTTTAGTCCACAATTCAAATTGCTGTGAGATATCAGTAAAAACATCTTCTTCTGAACCCTGATCATCATCATCATCACCGCCACAAATGGATGTCCACTGCTGGATAAAGGCCTCTCCTAAAGATCGCCAAATTGACCGGTCCCACGCTAGCCGTATCCAGCGGTTTCTCGCAATCTTCATTAGGTCAACTGTCCACCATGAGGGGTCTGGCTACGAAGAGCCTTACCCCAAGGGCCACCCTCACGAGGGCCTTACCTCCTCCTCAAGGGGGATTTTACTCGTTACATAACCACCACGCTTGGGTAGCGGATTGGTGATAGCAGTTACCATTACCTAAGTAGGTAATATTAAAGCATGACTGCTCAAGAGCTCATTATCTTGAGCGATAATCTTAATCTGGTTTAGTAGGTCTATTAATAACCGCTAAAGTGGATACGATGCTGTCACTGCAACTGACTTTGATGGATTGAAGATACGAGAACGCGCTCGTTAGCAGAACAATACAGACTCCTTGTTTTATTAGGATTACTCGTCTCCAGACAGATTTAGGTGAGTTTGTTATTTACATCTATAGTAAATTCTACTAATATCCTATCCATCTATAATAAAATGGATAGGATATAAGTAGGATATTATAAATGCTGAAAGTTTGTGAAATGTGAAATTTTGTTACCTAAGCCTATCTTTGTTACCTATCTCTAAAACTACGGACAGATCAAGCTGAAATTTTGTGTACGCTTAGAGCAAAGCCTAACTTAGATTAAATAGGCTACTTATATACCGAAAATACGCGTGCGAAGCTGCGGGCAGAAGCTAGTAATATCATAAATGAGAAAATTGTGAAATGTGAAATTATGTTAAATAAGATGTCCAAAACTATTGAACGGACGAAGATGAAATTTGGCGTACACTTAGAACGTAGCCTAAGTAAAAGTAAAGTAATAGTATATTTATTGCAATTACATGTAAAAAGATGGTAAATACAGTGGAAAAGTAGCAATGTAATTTGCCCTTTTTGGGCGTGCAATTATCTTATTAATTTACATGCAATACTTAATATAAAAAACTGTAATTAATAAACTAAAATTAATGTTAATAAATAGAATTAATAAAGTTGACATACATAGAATTGACATAAATTTAACAAATGATAAGCTGTTAGAAAGTTATTTGTCAAAGTTAACTTAAACAACTAACTTAAATTAAACTATTACTATTAACAATAAAAAACAGCTAACTTAAACAATAGATTACTTATATACCAAAAAACGCGTGCGAAGCCGCGGGCAGATGTTAGTGATAAATAAATAAATGAATCATTTATTAAGGAACAAAAATAATGGTGACTTGGTTATTAAACGAAAAACGATGTCGTCTGCAGAAGTTTAAAAACTGTGTCGCAGATGAAGACGCCCTCCTCCGAAATTAATGTATGTGTTGTGAGCGTGTCGTTTTAGGGTAGACATTTGTAAGTATAAAAAGCTGTTGAAAAATATTATTTAAAGGGCAAAAAGCGAGTAACATGCTCAACGAGAGTCAACATGCTGGAATGAAAATACCCATAAGCACGACTATTAATTATATTATTGTGATTCGTTTCATTGACTTACACGACGTGTTCTTTTTTTTGCAAGTTACATACTTTTTTAAATATTTTGAAAAAGTCGAAAAAATTACCACTACCCCCTATCACCGAAGTATGTAGAGAGATCCATCTGAAATGTAGGTTGGTACCAACTATTTTTAGGTATTAACTGAATTGCGAAGTCTCTAACCAGTAACTTTAGTACATACCTATTTTTGAATAATTGACTAACGTTCGAAACCTTCGGCGAGTTACACTCGTACTTGACGGATTTTGTTTTTGTCACAGGGTCTATCAACTTGCACTAGGCGTTTTCATCCTAGCAATACTTCGATCAGACTGAAAAGATTGCGTTTCAGCACTAGCTTCTACAAAGTGGAACGCTCAAATTGAGTCCGATTAGGTCCACCGACCTCAGTCACAGCCGGACCGGCGCTGCCGGCATACGTGTTTCGCGGGAATTGTTGTCTCGATCGCACTTCGGTCTAGATACGTCTTTCCATCATTGTTGCTCATTAGGTAGTAGGTATATTGCAATAGATTGGAAATAGCGTGTCTTCGCGTTTAGCTGTAACACAACACAGGCCATTTGTTGATAGCGCTGGGAGAATGTGCCATATCTACAGAATTTTACTTAAATCTTTGATATGAGTATAATTCTGCCAATCAGTTACTGTCAAACTTCTTTGGTTTTAGCGAAAGATTGGCCATGACATCATCTGTACGCTATTACAGCGCCCATTACAGGTACCGTAGGTAGTAGATCAGTAGGTATAAATAGGGTTCTTTTATATCTTTAGAAAACGCCTTTTTCAATTCAATTCTTTTATTACAACCAGACATACATTTCTTGGTTCTCCAATGCGGTACGTTGCGTTACTTTCTGCATCTTCTTTGACCATATTTACGGATGCTGTGTGAAACGTCTAGGAATTGCGGTAAAACAGAATGGTATCCGGTCATTGTTTGAAGCATAATATCCGGGTGACCTGTGTGCTGGCTGGGCGGTGTGATAGCTTACAAATCTAATTCCGGACGTCGCGAGGTCACTGCTGCGCACGAATGCGTAGGGGTGGGCAAATTTATCGATAAATCGCCAGAAAATTTCTATGAATTTAAATTACTTAAATCTTAAAATCTCAACAACTCCCCGTTATAATTTCTTCCTGAAAGTGGAAGAACCGGCTATTCCACATATCCCTACAAATCTATCCCTACTGGTAGGGAAGAATGAAATTTTTTCCTATCTGTTACTACTAGGGAGGATACTTTTCCACTTATATCCACTGTTATAATCATTCTGTATTTTATGTATAATAAGTAGCCTATTATCTAAGTTAGGCTGAGCTCTAAACGTACGCCAAATTTCGTCTTGATCTGTTGAGTAGTTTTGGAAATCGTAGGTAGGTAACAAAAATTCAGGTTTCACAAACTTTCGGCTTTATAATATTAGTAGGATTCTAGTCTGTGTTCCTATTTTAATATGTAAAATTTTTCGTATATGGACTTTGCTGTCTGTAATAAAAATTTATTCATTCATTCATAGCAAATGGCTTACAAGGTGCGCAAAACTTTTCTTATCTGATATCTAAATTACTTGTAAAACCTAAAAACTGGTAAAAATTTGTTTTTAGGGTTTTGAAGATCGAAGATCGGTTTCAAAACCCTTATGGTCTCGCTTTGTCTGTCCTTTTTTCCCTCCTTAATAACTCAAAAACTACTGCAGCTATCAACTTGAAATTTAAAATAATAATACATTTCGTGCGCCTGTACAGACTTAGAGAAAAATAAATGAAAATAAATGAAAAATGAAAATGAATATTTTCCATACAAATTGTGATGCCGAAATTTCAAAAGATACCTACAGGGTCATCTGGGGTATCAAATGAAAGGTATTAGTTTGTATATTTCAAAATATATTTTGAAATTTTTGTAGGTTCCATACTTTTTAAAATATTTAGAAAAAAGTCGAAAAAATATCCATTCCCCCCCCCTTATCTCCGAAGATTGCAGAGCGATCCATGTAAAATGTATGGAGCGTTTATAGACATGGATCTACATTTTACAGGAAAAATATAGAGAAGTTTGAAAAAAGAACACTTTTTAAAAAATGGTCAAAAAGGGGGGGCTACCTCACCGAGTGGGGTATCAAATAAAAGGTATCAGTTTGGATATTTCAAAACAGTTTTTCAAATTTCTGTAGATTTCATACTTTTTGAAATATTTTGAAAAAAGTCGAAAAAATACCCATTCCCCCCCCCCCTATCTCCGAAGTTTGCAGAGTGATCCGTTTAAAATGTATCAAGCGTTTGTAGATATGGATCTATATTTTACAGGAAAAATATAGAGAAGTCTGTAAAAAGAACACTTTTTGAAAAATGGTCAAAAAGGAATAATTTTCAAAAGGGGGGCTACCCCACCGAGTGGGGTATCAAATGAAAGGTATCGGTTTGGACATTTCAAACCAGTTTTTCAAATTTCTTTAGCTTTCATACTTTTTGAATAATTCGAAAAAAGTCGAAAAATTTACCATTACCCACCTTAACCGAAGCATGCAGAGAGATCCATCTGAAATGTAGGTTGGTACCTACTATTCTTAGGTATTCGTTAAATTGCGAAGTCTCTAACCGGTACTTTTGGTACATATATTTTGTTGACAAACGTTCAAAACCCTCGGCGCGCGAGTTATACTCGCACTTGACGGATCTTGTTTTTTTCAAACGTCACTAAGCACTTTCTAAACAATATTGTGTTGAGTGAACTGTCTTCGATAGAATAATAGGTTAGGTATCGATATCGATAGACTGTTTTCCCCACCCTACATCTAACTTGTCTCGTTTCTCGACACTGCAGTTGTCTGAAATGCGCCTCGAATCCCATCTACCGGGATTTAGAGTTGGTTTTAGTTTTGTTGGAATTTACGTTTTTTTCCTTTTTTGGCACACGACAGGTCAACTGACAGGGAAGTGCAAAGTTTCGGTTTTAAATCCATACTAATATTAAGATTTGATTGTTTGTTTGTTTGTATTGAATAATCTCCGAAACTACTGAACCGATTAGAAAAATTATTTTACCATTAGAAGCCCACATTATTCCTGATGAACATAGGCTACTTTTCACCGTGGGAAAATGCTTCATTCCTACGGGAAAGCGGGTAATAGGACAACGGGTAGTAAGAATGCAGCTAGTGTGATTATAAAGTTAATAAGGAATGGGAACATTGTAAGGTACTTTTTTAGAAAGTAGTATAATAAAGAAAATTGTCCTTGGGTTTGCATTCAACTATGTTGCATCAATGAATCATTTTTATAACCTACATACCAATAGATTGTTTTCCCCTAAAACACAGTTCAATTCTATTCTATTTTAGTTTAAATTGTTCTTGGAACTCAGATCTCTTGAAGCTCTTGGAAATACTAGGTAGGTATCTAAATATTATTGTGATGCACTAGTTAGGGAAACATTTCTTCAAACATTCTGTACGATGAACTTTTTAAGTTTCTTCCTAGAATTTTAGAAATTGGTAGCTACCTATTTATTCAAATGAACGGTGCTTGTAAGGGATTTTATTGGGTTTTATTGAGATTTTGTCTAAAGATCTTTATTTCAGGATCTGCAGAAAAAAGAATTTGCAAATAAATACCAAACGACCACCTAAATAAGAAGAAGAATACTAAGCAAGTCCAAATCCACGAAATAACGGCTAATTTAGCTCCCACAAAAACAATAAAAAAACAATTACGTGATCCCGCTAAGCCACATAAAGAACATTCCCAATACAAAGAAAGTCATCAATAATTTATCTTGGAAGATATTTTCTCATTCGAGACCTCTTCGGCGGGGTTAGCACAAGATAGCTGAGAGACGATATAGCTTTTAACGACCACTGTGGCGCGGCGAGCGACGGTTCGAGAGGTTGTGATCGATTCCCTCCTCGGGACAAACGTTTTTACGATCTGCAGATATTTGTTCCGGGTCTTCTGGATGTTATATATGTATATTAAAAATATCTATCGATGTAGTATACTATATTAATTACTTTTATCAGTTATCCCTATCAGCACCCATACCCATAACACAATCTCTGCTTATATTGGAGCTAAATAATGCTGTGTAAAGCACACAGCATTTTTATTATAATATCTTAAAATTATGTTAATCAAAAAAGTCGAATAAATCCACCATTGGTAAATTATCTTTGTAATAACACGAATTTGTTTAGTCTAAAGAAGGAAGTTGGTCTACAATATTCAGGAACGTGTTGAGATGACAAAAGATATTGGTAACATCGACACAGTGGGCTGTGTCTTACGGACAGACAGACGGGGCGTAAGCTTTGTAATCCGGTACCGTTTGCACCCTTGGGTACGGAACCTTAAACAAGATGGTGGTAAGTCGCGAAAATAAAGAGAGTGATTGAAAATGATCACCTTTCTCATGCTTGCTTCATTCCGCTTGGATAATTTTTTGATGTGTTAGAGAAGTCGACACTTCCAATACAACAGTTGCTACCGACGTTGCGGGTTCGATTCCCGCATTGTAACAAATGTTTGTACGATCTTGAAATATTTGTTCTGGGTATTTTTTAAGTCGAATAAATAATATCTATTTATGTAATTACAATCAAATAAAAGAAACAAGTTAGAACTAGTATTTACCTATAATTGAAACAATTGAGCTAACTGCAGACTGTTGCAAACGATCTACAGGTAGCACAACTGATCCATATCAATACCAGTCGGAAGCGTCCCCAAGACGCTGGCTGCATTGCCCCGCTGTATGGCAATGCTGATGCGTTGCGCCAGATACTCACCAGCTCTCGGGTCACGGGTATTAATTATTATTTATTTAATGTATTGTATTAATTACATATATCAGCCATCTAGTACCCATAACACAAGCTATGTGTCACATGTAACTTAGCTTAGGCCTAGATGATGCTATGGGGATTGTCCAGCATTATTTATTTTAATACTACGCCACATAAAAGTAGTAAGTACTTTATACTTAACTGGCCTAAACAACGTGTAGGATCAACGTTTGTACTAAAAAACAAGTACACAAGCAGGGATTGAGACTAACTTTATGAACTGTACGCTACTCAAATTAGACCAACCACTGGCGCCGCACTTTACAAACTAGCAAAGTTATGAGCAAACTCTCAGCAAAATGTATTACACAGTTGAACTCATATGCAGTTTGAAAACCTCAACCTGCAAGAGTGTTAACGTCAGAAACTCATGCTCACCGAGAGGGATCCGATAAATATCTCGGCAAAAAGGTTCCGATTGTTTTCATAAGAAAACTATTCTTCTATTTTTCTTATTCTTTCCCAATTACAACTTGTTCCAATAACTTTTTTTTATTTGGTTCTTGTATGAAGATTAGAATGTATAGTATCTAAGTATAGTCAGCCGTTGTTAGTCCACTGCTGGACATAGGCCTCCCCTAATGAGCGCCATAGCGCCCTGTCTTCAGCTTGCCGCATCCAGCATCTGCCAGTCTTTCGCGGGTCGTCATCCCACCTTACCGGAGGGCGTCCTACACTACGTTTTCCGAGTCGTGGTCTCCAATCAAGAACACGTTTACCCCAGTGGTTATCGGTTCTTCGCGAGATATGGTCGGCCCACTGCCAGTTCAGCTTGCTAATTTTTAGATACATAGGTACATTATTTTTACTTGTTACTTAATAAAATTATGCAGTTTCCGGCCCCAAAGTGAGCAAAGTTTGTAATATGAATCATCATCATCATCATCATCATCAACCTAAATTAGTCCACTGCTGGACATAGGCCTCCCCTAATGAGCGCCATAGCGCCCTGTCTTCAGCTTGCCGCATCCAGCAACTGCCTGCAGTCTTTCGCAGATCGTCATCCCACCTGGCCGGAGGGCGTCCTACACTACGTTTGCCGAGTCGTGAGAATATGAATAGCAGACTCGAATACACATTTAATTTAGATCCGGTACAATTATGCACAGATAATGCAAACACATGTCCCGTAGTGGGAATCGAACGCGCTACCTTGCGCGTCTCAGGCGAACGTTTAAACGCCTCGCAATTTTGTAAAAAAAAAAATCTATTTCTTGTTGAAAAATATCTAGAAAGTACAATAGGTGTCACTTTTCTTATTTAGTTTACGAAGCGAAGGCAAAGTGACTAAGTACTTAAAAATTGAGCTGGCTTCAGTGTTTACTTTCCACTTTGCCTTTAAAACATTTATTTTATTTTTGTTCACTTTACAGGTAAATTCTCGGAGTAATCATATCAAGCAGAGAATGCGCGCCGTTTTATGAAAAGGTGATTTCGCGTTCATAGGTGCGGCACAGAAAATACGTTTTTAGAACGGTGTAAGCTCAAAACATTTGTCCCGAGGCGGGAATCGAATCCGCAACCTCCTACGTCACAGGCGGACCTTCGCCCTTCACGCCACAGAAGTCGTCATACAACTTATAAAGAAACTTGTTCAAGGATCCAAATAATTAGTAATTACCTACCAAACAACACATCATTTCTATATAGATAGAAAGATGGTTTATTTGGTTCTCAAACGGACTGCACAAAATACAATCAAACGTAGACAAGTAGGTAGGTAATTATAAAAAAAATTTAATTAAAACTTATGAGTAGGTACAAATAGACTGCAGGGTTCCTCAGATCTCGACCACATTATATGCGAAACAGTGGAAAAACACAGAAAAAAAATGTTGAGTGTGCCTACCGTAAACATTGCTGCTGTATAAAATACGGAAATAAAAATTTTAACTCCCGACGCAAGAAGAGAGGGTTTTTTTTTTATTTCACACAAAATACTTTATCGCTGAGCGACCACAGCGCCTAATTTATACAAATTTACAATACGTCTTGATCCTATCCAAAAACCCAGAATCTTAGAGCCCTGTCGATATCGAGAGTCGTTCTTTTTTTGTATGGGATTTGCGTAATTCCATGACCACACGGTCGAGGCACTGTGTACATCATCCCATACAAAATATTTAACGTCTCGATGACATTTCGATAATTAAGAGAAACCTAACCAGGAGTCCGTAGGATGTCGCAGAGATTTTCGACTCCCACGTCACTTGACCTCGTGGTGTAGTTGGTTAGCACATTCCGGTACTGACGGAAGGATGCGGATTCAAGTCCCGTCGAAATCGAAAATTATTGCGATATTATTTGATTTCTTAGAAATTGCCCTGAGTGTGGGGTTACGCACTATAATTACAAAAAACCGCATTTTTGTGATTTTTAAAATCATCTGAGACTTAGAAAATATTGTTTACGATCCTGAAAAAAAGATTTATATTACTTAAAGATCTAGTCTAGTTAAAGTCGTATTCAGTTACAAGATCTAATGAACTTCACTCGATAGAAAAAAATCCCAAAGTTACCCCTTTTTCTAATGTTTTTCAATACTTCATTCACATACTTCATAATACTTCATATTTCAATATTACATGACTAGCAAACTACTAATATCATATTGTTTTTTGTACTCAAATAAGGACACTTAATATATAGCAGAGTTTGGCTTGATAAAATTATTTTCTTAATCACCATGTTTAAACCACGCAAAAAGGGCCCACCTGTGGCCTAGTAGCGGAAACCAGAAAAGTCCAGAAACAAGTAACACCATGTTTAAATAACTACAAAAAACACGAGCGCGGCGGCTTGGCAGGCGCGCGTTTTCCCTTGCGCCTACTGCTGCAGGAATACCTATAGCCTTACTAATATGACTCTTAGCAAAAACACTAGTTTCGTATTCTCTCAGATGAATAATTTAACTTTTGCTGTGAGTTTACTACGTTATTGAACCTGCTCGTGGTTTTTAACAGCCTGTTGAAGGAATAAACATTTTAGGTTACTACTACAACCCTTTTAGTTTAAAGTGTCCTGTACCATTATTATGAAATTGAAGTCTTTTTAGGTTTTGCTTTTTTGTTTTTATGAATACTTCTATCAGGTAGAGATAAACCATTCAAAAATGCACGCCCCCTCCACGAAAGTCACATACTCGGCGTGCATTTTTAGAATGGTTTATCTGTACCTAATTGTATTCTATTAGATATGTAGTGACACAGTTTAGCATATAGTACGCGGCGCAAACGCATTTTGACAATTCGGCATTTTTAATGGCTGAGCCGAAGGCCCAGTCACTCTACCAACCCTTGCCTTGAGCAGTCACTTCACAACCTCTCCCTAGTACAGACATATCCTTATTTAGTTTATAGATTAACGTAAATGTATTTCATGTACTTGTGTTAACAGTGTAATTCATAGACTCTCAGTATAGTGAACAAACTCTTTTATTTCCAACACAACCCACGTAGTTAAATAAAGACAATTTATAGTAAATACAAAAGGTATACACAAACAGCCGTGTGGTGCCCCAACTCTTCCCGTGGGAGTCGTAAGTGGCGACTAAGGGATATCCACCGGGGGGCGGGCAGCAGCACCTCCTGGAGAACAGATCCACCATCGAATTGCGATTCCCAACCCGCATGCTCAGTGTGGGGCTTTACCCCCCATGAGATAGAAACCAATAAGGCATTTATCAGGGGAGGCCTGCGTCCAGCAGTGGACCAATATAGGCTGTCGAGATTGAGATACACATCCATCCATACTTTAATTTTATAAACCAGAAAGTAAGTCTTTCTGTATGTCTGTCTGTTACTTTTTAACGCCTAAGCGGCTGAAAGGGTTTTATCAAAATTTTGCATTGAGATAGATGGTATCTCGGAGAAGGGATTTTTATCCCAGAAAAACATACGAAGCCGCGAAAGAAGAGAGTTTTGAATTTAGCTAGAGATAGCGATTTAATATTTTTTCGCAAAGTCACCGTTTTCAAGCGAGAGTGGTAAAAATAACTATTAAAAGTCGATGGAGAGCATTTTCGATGGACAGCGAACAACGTAGTCGGTTTTTGACAGTTTTCAATCGAAATCTTCAAAAAACTAATAGTTTTCTATGAAAACAGTCTAAAAGTTTCCTTCCGCTTTCGCTCTTCCAACTGCCTATCAAAAAGTTGCCTACAAGCGGACGGCGTTATCATAGCGGCGAGAATTTCCATGGTTTCCTGAAATATACTCACCTGACTTACCCGTGCCTGTGACGACGAGCAGACGAGCTAAGAGACTCCACTCCAAAGAAAATCCTACAGTTCCTAGCAGCTGCAAGGGTCAGTGGCGAATTATGAATGCCGCTGGTTCGAGGCTGAACACAGAAAGTGGCAATCACATCATATCTAGTCACCCTATCCAAGGTGAGGTTCCACATTGCACCAAAAAATAGCACGGACTTGTACGGAGTATCGTCGAACCTAATCCGTACCATCGTCAAATCGCTTGACCATGTCATAGCATACTTATTTAACGTCTGTATCCGGGAGGGCGTGTATCCTGCGACTCTGAAGCGGGTTAAAATATCCTCCTTATATAAGGGTAAAGGTAAGAAGTCGGAAATGAAGTCCTACTGACCAATATCTTTGGTACCAGCGATAAGTAAGATATTTGAGGTAGGACTTAACAAGAGGCTTTTATCTTTTATAGGAGAAGGAAACACAATGTTCGACAGGCAGTATGCCTACAGGCCGGACGTGCAACAGCAGATCTGGTCCGAGAAGTGTTGTGGCGCGTGCTGAGCGCGCGCGAGGCGGGCCAGCAAGTCGCCTTGCTGAGCTGTGACCTCTCGCGCGCGTTCGACACAGCCGACCACCATCTGATCGCCAACAAACTAGAGTTTTATGGTATACGTGGCCCGGTGCTTTCCTTACTCACCTCCTTTATGTCGCACCGTACGCAGACAGTGGTTGGCGACCAAGGGCGTTTAAGGTCAGTGGAGTTGGTGAACTCTATGGGGGTACCGCAGGGTTCCTGCCTTTCGAACACATTGTTCAGCCTGCTGCTCAACCACCTGCCTGAGTCCGTGAGCGACGCGCAGGTTTACATGTACGCCGACGACGTAGCGGCAGTCGTGACCGCGCCGTCAGCACTCGAACTTGAGTTTAGACTGAACAATGTAGTCCGAATGCTTGAGCAATGGTTTAAATCTAACGGTTTCGGCCCTCAATAGGGAGAAGACCTGCTTTATGACATTTCGCCTCAATGGCGCACCATCGCCACCCTATACCATGGTCGCTGGTAACACTGTACTGCAGATGGTCGACAATACAAAACTTCTAGGGTTCTACATCGACAGTGGACTCACTTGGGAGGAACATATAGAGGAGCTCTGCTCCAGGTTAGGCCGGACTTGTTTCGCAATGCGGCGGCTCGCTGGCACCGCGTCTCGCAGCGTTGTAATGGCGTGCTACTTTGCGACCGTCCACAGCATCCTTACCTATGGTGTAGAGCTGTGGGCGCGTGCCGCGGATGTCGAGCGGGCTTTCGTCATGCAGAAGCGAGCCGTTCGTGCGATCGTCGGCGTAGATGACGATGTATCGTGCAGAGACTTGTTCAAAGAGCTGAAAATCATGCCTCTCCCATGTGAACTTATATACCAAGTGGCCATTTTTACTTACAACAACATCGATAAGTTCCAAAGGAGAGGTGTGAACACCGCCCGCGCCCTGCGCAGTAACAAGCTCGCTCACGTCCTCGTCACGCCCGCGCACAAGCTGCGCAAGCCGGAGAGGTCCGAATATATAATGGGTCCCTCGGTCTACAACAGGCTGCCGGACTTTATTAAAGATGCAACTTCCACAATAGTTTTCAAAAATCGACTGAAGAAATGGCTTCTAGACAGTATTTTTTGTTCTGTAGCAGAGTTCTACGAATTACCTATTATATAAATAAATTAAATTAATTATTATTATTATTTCTATGCTATATTATTAATTAATACAAATTATTACCGTTAAATTAAGTCAATATATTAACGGTTATATTGCACCTTTTTGACCTGTAACCTGGATTTATTAATAAATGATTTGTATTTGTATTTGTATCATAACCGCAGTGACAAGAAAACCACATAAAGCAAATAAAAAAAAAAAAAAATCTTTACGGACAAAGAAAATTACAATCACTTATTAGAAACAAATTAGAAATAGTATTGCCCCGCTGTATGGCAATGCTGATTGCGCTGCGCCATATCTGGCGCTCACCAGCTCTCGGGTCACGAATTATTTTTATTTACTTCAATAAATCCTATTAGGTAAATGTTTCACGTTTCAATACGTTTCCGCCCTAAAACTTTTATCAATATTTGAGTACCATTTCCGTTTTGTATCTGATCTCCGCAAAATTCTTCTAAATGCTGGAACATACAGGAAAAAAGGGTTACTCCAATTTCATGAAAATGAAAATTCGTTTTGATAAATAAAATTATGTCATGGACTAGTATTTAGTGGCATTATATAATAAAATAAATAATGTAATTATATCTACTTATGAGTACAATCACTACCTCCGATGGTCGTGACGTGACCTGCATCATCCGGTCTACACTGAAATCTAGCGCTGGGTGGACACCATATTTTCCCTAATCTATATGGTACCACCCCTGAGTGGACGCCATATTTTTCCTTATTTGCCCTTACTATATGGCACCACCCCGGGCATCATTTTCCAGAACAAAAATCAAAATCAGTCCACAATTGAGGGAGAAGTCGGCGGACACACATAAAAAACATATACATACACATCTAAACATAGTATCACCTCCTTTTTTCTAAGGTTTTAAAGCTTCCATCTACAAAAAAAATAAACCACAAGTTTATTATTAATAAGTCCTGAGAGCTTGCACTCCCGTACCTAGCAAGGCGCAAGTCAAATAATTTCTGCAGGCCACCGCCAGCCATCGCTGTAAGAGCAAAACAAACAAACGTACGTCCTCTTTTATTTAATCTAGGCTATGATCCCTTATAATTAAAAAGTTAATAAAGCTTGTTTCTTATAATATCGTGTAATGAGCGCCGGAATGATGTTTTACGCTTAGATACCTCTGAGCTTTGTGTTTTTTCTCATTTCGTCTGGAAAATTAATAACAGGGAACTCGTAAAATGCTACATCTTGCTAAATTATTTTTTAAGTACCTTCATTTCGTTTTTCAGAGGAATTGAGTTTGTCTAAAAACAATAAATTCGACAAGATTGTTATGGCTGGACATTCATTCTACGGAAAAACATAACAGAATTTGTCTTCAGACTACCATAGAACGTTATGTTATTTTTTGGTATGTTAGATTTTAAAGGTAATTGCGGATAAAAAGTAAAGCTGTCACTCAATAGCTTCACTCACGTCAAAGAAATCTTATTATTAAAATAATACTAGTTTCTGCCCGCGGTTTCGCACGCGTTGTTTCAATGGAAACGTTATATATAATCCCATGAGGACACTTGGACAGGGAGGACACAAAAGGTTAACTTTGAGTGATCGTTTTATTTATAAATGAAATCTAATTTCACGCACGCACGAAGGAGACGCTATTCCAAATCGCATTAAAATATGGAACGGACTCTAAAATAGCAGGGCAGCTTCTAGAAAATTTCTTGTAGCTATTGAAAATTTTCGAGACGTTCCGTTCCGTTTCAAAACTTCTTACTGTGGTAAGAAGTTTTGAAACGGAACGTCATCGTTTAATTTGGAGCCTTTTGCGCAGCAGTGTGTTGTCGGCTTTAGGATGATTTCGGTAAGCGGATGTGAGAGAAGCCGGTGTAATTGCACCCTTAGCGAGATGAAAAAAGAAATTGGCCTAAATTACCGCTCACAATCTTGCGCGATTCACATTATAGAGTGAAATTTGCGGTCAGTTTCCTACGTCATATTACGTCAGTCACGCTACAATGGGATTATCTTCAAATAACATTATTATAAGATTAGGACTCGTCATATCTCGCTATACAATGGAACTGCCTTCAAAAAATAATATCATTATTAACCTGTGAGTTACTCTAATTCAACGGATTGTACACATGTTTTTATTGCATAATTGTTGAGGAAACCCTTAAAACAAATAAATTGTACATTCCGAATCAAACGAAAGATAGACTTCAAGCCATTGTGACCCTAATCATTTTGGTAATAAAGTTTATATTGGCCTCAGGCGTCAGGCCCCGCGCGGGCCGCGTAATCCCTGACGGTATAAAAAATGTTTCGGCCCGCTCCGGGCCTCATAATCCTCCACAGGTTTAACCCTTCAGTATTCTTTTTGAAAATTGCTCCTTATCCCTCAAGACTCTCGCGTATTTGCGCGCAACGCCGCGCTCCCGTTTTTTGTATATAAATTCTGATATCTCTAAAACTACTACGTTAATTTTGATTCGGTAAACAGCTCCATAATTTAGAATAATTATTCTCGATAATCATCTAGTTTTGATTGATATTAATATGCCTAATATGGCTTCCATTTTGATCAAATTCTTGAAATTCGAGATCTCATTTTCACCTCATATTTTAGGCAACTCTTTCTGCTTTTAGCAATATTCTCATAGTAAAAACATTGAAAATCACAATAAAAGTATCAAGGAATACTCAAGGGTTAATCAAATTAACTTTGAATAGCTTGTTTTAATCTGTACTGTCTACTTCTGTGTACGGACCGCCTAGGGCGGTAAAAGCCTCCGCCAACTTTTTCCATCGTTTTGTCTTTTGCAGTTCTTTGCCAAAGATTTCCAGCTACTTTTCTTAGGTCTTCGTTCGATCGTATGAGTGGTATACCCCTGCCACGTTTCTCTCCTCGAGGTGACCAATTTGAGATAGTTTGACTCCAGCGGTTGTCTTTAACTCTCTGTATGTGGCCAACCCATTTCCACTTGAGACCTAAGACTAACTAACGACCGAGACTCGACGTAACGAAAATAAAATCACCAAAATATTCGAAAAAACGTTTTTATGGGCCACTTTACCCCAGTTTCCCTAATAAGTATATTGTTTCTAGTTTATTACCGGAATGTGACGGTGCGGATTTTGTATTTATAAGTCGAGGTTGTTTTTGATTTCCATCTCGAAAACTTTACAAAATATAAAAGTACCTACCTCGACGACCTCTGTGGCGCAGCGGGCGAAGGTCCGCCTGCGACGCAGGAGGCTGCGGGTTCGATTCCCGCTTCGGGACAAATGTTTTTACGATCTGCAGATATTTGTTCAGAGTGTTCTGGATGTTTTTCTATGTATAATAAAAAATATCTGTCTATGTAGTGTATTGTATTATGTATATCAGTTATCTAGTACCCATAACACAAGCTCTGTTTAGCTTGGGGCTAGATAATGCTGTGTGAATTGTCCAGCATTTTTTAATTATTATTTATTTATTACCTAGTTCAGCTTATAGTGAACGGCCCGCGGCATCGTACGAATTTAACCGATGTAAAAGATTATGTAAAAGATTAGGTGTGCGACTGGCAATTTTTTTTTGAAAACTGAAATCCGCTTCCGTTATCGCTGTTCACCATAAACACAGTCTCAGCCTTTTCCATCTATCTTCTTCCAAAATTTCACTAAGGCTACGTCCGCACAGGCAAGCGGCTTGCTTAGCGCCTAGAGCCTAGCGAGTCACCTAGCGAGTAGCTTAGTAAAACCATAACGAACGTTCTAGAATGTTCGCGACCCGCCGCACTGCGCGCTTGGCGCCTAGCAAGTCGCTTAGCGTGTCGCAGTGCGGCGGGTCACAAACATTCTAGAACGTTCGTTTTAATAAGCTACTCGCTAGGTGACTCGCTAGACTCTAGGCGCTAAGGAAGCCGCCTGCCTGTGCGGACGTAGCCTAAGACTTCACTCATCAGCAATTTATGCGTGAAAATAATATAATATTAATTTGAAACAAAAATTATTATTTATAATTGTAGTTTAAAATTTGAGTTGTCTATGAGCTTATTTTGTTAGTCCAAAGAAATAAAAGTTAATGATAAAGATTTTTTCATTTGGACCACAAACAGGCACATATTGAAAATAAAAAATTCTGAATGTAAGTTTTTTTACTGATACTTTATTCGGGGGAACTGTTTTCGCTCTACGATATAAAAAAAACTTTCTACATGTCCCCACACCTATCTTCAAAAGGATTCTGCTTATCTGGCAACCTTATTTGTGTAGCATTGAAAAGAGATTTTTAGGGTTGCCAGATCCCTGATAATGGTGATAATGGCCCCGATTTTAGACGTTTCCGAACGTATTCTATGTTTATGGCATCGAGTCGAAACGAAATGTGTATAATGGATTTACGGTGCTTTTATGCATATATTTATAATATAAATAAATTAGAACTAGTATTTACAATTGAAACAATTCAGCTGACTGCAGACAATTTTTTTAGGTAAAACAAAAGAATAATTCTATTAATATATAACATTGTATAAGTAATCTAATCTATACTAATATTATAAAGAATAAAGATTTGAATGTTTGTTTGTTTATATTGAATAGGCTCCGAAACTACTGGACCGATTTGAAAAAAAAAATTACCATAAGAATCCCACATTATTCCTGATGAACATAGGCTACTTTTTACCGCGGGAAAATGCTTCATTCTTACGGGAAAACGGGTAATAGGACAACGGGTAGTAAGAATGCAGGTATTAAAATATAAATTCGAATATTTCGGTTTGCATTAACGAATTGTGTAGTTAAAAAATCTGAACTGAATTGTTATTTTGAATCGTATTTTATCATTCGATTGTAATTTTCTTTGTGAATAAAGGCTTCTTTTGAATCGTTATTTCGTTTCGATGTTATATGCAAAGTTGATTACATGTATTTTTTGGTATTCAAATATGAATTAAAAATGACAAAAAAGATTTTTACCTAACCTCATCATCATCGGCCTATGTTAGTCCACTGCTGGGCATAGACCTCCCCTAATGAGGGCCATAGCGCCTTGTCTTCAGCTTGCCGCATCCAGCATCTGCCTGCAGTCGTTTGCAGGTCGTCATCCTACCTGGCCGGAGGACGTCCTACACTACGTAGGTACTACCCTACCTGACCCATACTACCTACATATAGGGTTTTTGCTTCTATAAGGAATCAAACCTTTCACTAACAAAAGCCCTATAAATTACCACCAAATACTTCGCGAAGTATCAAGCGATTTCATTAAATAAATATTCATTGATTCTTTACAAAGAAAACGTTTTTAGAAGGCAGTATTATAATAGAACCAAGATATTTCTGTATTTCGTTATTTCACTCATAAATCATAAAAATTCCAAAATATGGATACGGAAAATCCCAATTGTCAATACAGCCCAATTTGATTAATGTTACTTATTCAAGCCGCGACCATATAGCGCGAGAGGCTGAGGTATATTATTTACATCAAGCCAAATCCATATTCTTCTGCGGTTTTGAGAATAAGAGGCTTTTCAAGCTATTGAACTTACTTCCACCTAACTAACCCCTGTTACATGGCACATTTTCTGCCGCATTTTCTTGGTTTGGCGGGAATTCAATAAAATTTATAGCACTTTATGTTTATAGAATTATAGTGGTCTGGTAGCTAGGTAAGGCTTTATTTCCATGTATTGAAAAGGCAATAAATGTGTAGTCATTAAGTTATAAGTCAGAAGTTTTAGTTAGTATAATTTTATTCTACTGTATTGTGTATTACGATAGTAAACAAAAGAAAGGAAAGAAAGAAAATTATTGATTAAACACTACACTACTCATAAAATAAATTAAAAGACTGCTTAATACAAAAAACACAAGTGAACATTAATACTAACACAATACGTATACCTATCAACATAAGTACCTAAGCATTGGATTGGTGCTAATAAAGCTGTTTTATTATATTTTGTATTTTATTATGTCGAGTCTCGCCATCGAGAATAAGGATGACATTGCGAGGACCGTCATAGTGTCTATCTTCGATCGCGACTGATCTATATATCACATACCTATCGATAGTCGGGTTTTATCAAAGAAATACAACCGTATACCGTACACTACCATTCATAATTTAAATCATTATTTACCTCACATTCATTTCAACTCTTCTATACCGACTACAACGTACACTAATAAACAGTGCAACTTCATCGCCTCGTCTGTTTATTCTTTCTCTGATGAGGCGAGGCATTGCCGATTGAGATGAATGTGTGACAAATTTTAAAAATACATGATTTATGTAGAAAAACCTCAATAAATGAAGAAATTTAAATTATTTACTAAGTTAAATTTCAACTTAACTGACCTCTTACTTAGATGTGTAGCTTTTTTATGCCCCGTCACATTTCAGTTATAAACTGGTAACAATATCCTAATTAGGGGAGCGTGGGGTGAAGTGGCCCAGTCTATGCCAGTCACGCCCGTCACGGCCCGTAATGCGGTTTTCGGCAGGAAAATGCAACGTAATGGTCAAAAACAACGTTCTCCCCTTAATATAGTAAGGGTTTTGCTTTTTAATTGGGTGACTTTCGGGCTTTTTTTAAATAATGTTCTCTTTTTAAATAATGTTCCAATGTTTGATGTTGAAGAAAATAATTTAACTTTTAAATGAAATAATTTTATTTGGATAATTATAAAACATTTCTTACTGAAGACATAAAGATAATAGATAGATATGAATAATAGTTACGTTGTTGCTGAAAAACAACTAAACCATTTCTTAAACTTTATGAAGGCTGAATTTAAGCCAATGCTATTTGGCATTCGTTTTTGGCAGCACATTTCTTCTGCAAACTGTGCATGCCTACTTTTCAGTTTCGATTAGATAAAACAACAAAACTAAATAAAAGAGTTCAGAGCTTATTTTTAAGACAAAAAGTCGCCTTGCCGAACCAAAATTTACGCTAATTGGAATTCGAAGCCCAGAGTTTTATTTCAGAAGTCGACAAATTAACCACCTAAACTAAACTAACACGTTCATGGCCCAAAACGCACATGTTGGTCAGTGCCACCACGTGACCTTGCAGGTCGCACCGTCGAGGATGGGCAGTGAATGCGTTAACCGTAGGCTTATTATAAACGCGAAAGTTTTTAAGTATGGATGGATGGATGGATGGATGTTTGGTACTCTTTGACGTAGAAACTACAAAACGGATCTGGATGAAATTTGGCACAGAGATAGATTATAGTCTAGAATAGCACATAGGTTATATTTTATCCCGGAATTCCCACGGGAACGGGAATTAACCGGGTGAAACCGCGAGGCACTGCTAGTGTCGCATAAAGGTCGTCTACCTAATTCCAGTTCTAAACTTTCATCCCAAACCCTCTAAGGTTTTCTTAAGGATTTTTCTTTGATAACTTTTCGTGGCAGGGTGATAAGGGTAGAATGCCTCCGTCTAGTACAATGAGAATACTTTCTTTATTGTATTCTACTTTGCATTGTTGTAAGCTTTTTCTATTGATTTGATTATGTTGAGTGACAGTCCTGTTAGGCTAATATAAACTAGCTTCTATCGCGACTTCGCACATGTTTTTTTTGGGATAATGTAGCATATTATCTTAGTATTTTTATATCTCGTGAAGAACCGAAAACCGCTGGGGTAAACTTGTTCTTGAGTGGAAACCACGGCTCGGCAAACGTAGTGTAGGGCGCCCTCCGGCCAGGGATGATGATCTGCGAAAAACTGCAAGCAGATGCTGGATGCGGCAAACCGAAGACATGGCGCTATGGCACTCAAGGTAGGCCTATGTCCAAGCAGTGGACTAACATAAATACCTAACGATTTTATCTGCGTCCAGGAACTAGGTACATCTAAACAAGAATTCAGGACGATCCATTTAGTACCTTTAGCAAAAACGAGACGTGCAATCTATACCTTTGTTTATATTAGTCAGCTAACTTAAAGCATTGCTGTGTCTGTCTTCTTTTATTGACATAAGTCAGAGTGAGAAATAACACTGCTTAGCTTGTTTTAAGTTAGCAGCCCATTATGAATATGGGGGTAAGCATCCAAACCTTCGAATGCATGTCATTAATTTTTAAATCGGTGTACAATGGTATATCGTAATATTATAATAAAATTGAAAGAGAAGCCTTGGACAGGAAAATAAAACCTAAATAATAAAACAAAACTTGTTACAGTGCCACTTCAGTTCGTGCGTTCAAACTTTCAGTGTAACTTTATTGCTGTTGGAATTAATTTTGTAATCTGCAAAAGTTTTCGATGAATTGTTTGTTACTGAAAAGTTGAGTGCGACTTTTAACATATAATTTTAAATAAGTTGGTAACATAAATTGTTACATTAGCAGTATCACCGGGAAAAATATTACTTACAACACATCTAATTTTTATGCCAGAAAATTCTTTATTTGCCAGAATAATAAGTTTATAATGTGGTGAGGTGGAGAAAGAATCAGCCATGCCATCAAGGTGATTCGCATATGGAGACTTGAATACCTTCTCTCCTTTCAATTCAATTCAATTCATTTATTCATACTATATATAGGCTCACAGGGTACCTACACTTAGTCAAGTCAAATAGAATTTAAAAAAATCTGTACACGAACACCATCGAAGCGATTCACGAATAAAAACACTTCACAGTAGCTACTGCATTGTTGAAAATGTTGAAAATTTTATCTAAACTTACGTACCACTTGCGCCATAACATCATACTCGATATCGTATAATGCTGCAAATAATGTCAACACAGGGGGTACCAGTCAAAAACTTGCCACCATTATAGTAAGTAAATATGACGTAACTACGTTTCGTAATAAGAAATTCTATGGTTTTTTATTTTAGCCGAGATTTGTCAAAGTGTAAATAAAATATGATTCTGGCATATTTTTAGTCTAATACTTTGGTTTTTCACAAAGATTATTTAATAAAAAAACATATTTTATTGGTTATTATTTTGCGACACTGGCAACATTCTGGGGAAAGTTGGCCACCGCCCCTCAAGATGCATGGGAACTGCACATTTTTTGTTGAGGTTATCTTATTGTGTTTGTGTTGTTTTTTTTTTATTTTTAGTAATTGTTGGTATTAAAGTCGAACTGTTACTTATAGAAAGTTTCATGCGTATTATGGTTCAAGAGATGCAGCCTCGACAATCTTAGAGCAAAAATAGCTAAATACAGGGCGTCCTACGGGTATGCCACATTGAGGGAAAGTACCTTGAATATTGTAGATAGAACATTTTACTGAAAGAAGACATTATTTTAATTTAAAAAACAATTTAAACTGCATTCATAGATATTTAAATAATTACATGGTTGAACCTGGAATCGAACCCGTTACACGAGAAAAACAATCATCAAGCCTTTCGATCGGTATTATAAAGCTACAGGAGCTTTATAATACCGATCGAAAGGCTTCATCATAAGGATTATTTTTTGCTAAATAACATAGTGTCAGAAATAAAAGGAACACCATGAATTTTAACATTAGATGTAAAATTTTGTTCAGAAAAATGAAAAAAATGTCCTTACGGCAATGCCAGCTTTAAAATAGCTCTACCGCATAGATTTCCCAAAGGATCTTAGGTCGCCCATCATTGACTACGAAATGGTATTCATCTACCTAACTTCTCGGTCGTCAATGGCTAAATCTACCTAATGTTAGTCAATGTGATAGTCTTGAGGTGGTTACTGACCAGTGTAACGGGGCGTAATGTAGCATTCGCAGCGAGCATGAAACGTTACACCGTGTGCTAGAATTCGCCTACTTGCTCGTTGTGAGCGCTTTCTTTCCCTGTACTAACTGCACGAACGGTGTGTGACATGTTACATAACAGAGATAGGAATAGATAGTGCCATTTACGGTTAATGGCCCCACACATTATTTATTTATTATTTATTTTTAATATTTTGGAGAAACTTACAGCTAGGTTTACAAAGAACAGATGAACATTAGAACATGCCTGGGTAGACCATGCATGTTTGTTGACGGCTAATTACAAGTTAAAAATAGTAAGTTATAAATAGTATGGATTCCGGGACTCCGGGATTCGAAAAAAACATTACACTTAATGTGATAACTACCCGTTTTCAAAAACTTAAATGCATTTTATAAGGTTCATAATAGTATTTATAATTATATAACATATAATTAATTTATAATAGTATTTATAATTATATTATAAAGAGAAAGAGAGAAAGATTATTAATAATCTAATAAAAAAATATTTTTGTAAGTTAATTAAAATTTAAAATTATATAAAATGTATATACATCTTGACTTTCAACTTAATAAAATTAATTTATGGTACAGAAATCCAATTCAGTAGCACAAAGGCAAATCAGAGATCAATTCAAGTCCAGAAAATAAGCCAAGGTGTCCTTAAAATACTCAAATCAATCAGCTAACTTAAAATTGCAACGGGCGCACTTAATGAAGGACATAAGTAAACTAAACGAAACGAACTAACTTTGCTCCGCTGACTACATTTATGAGTGCTTCTTATCTTATAGCCTTAGTGATGCAGAAACAATGCATTCCATAATGTTTATGGTCTAACTTGAAGTAAATACCAATAATAAAATAAAAAAAATGCTGGACAATTCACAGGGTTACAGCATTATCTAGCCCCAAGCTAAGCAAAGCTTGTGTTATGGGTACTAGATAACTGATATACTTAATACAATACACTACTAGATAATATACTATATAAGATAATAGATAGATATTTTATATTATACATAGCAAACACCCAGACCAACGGAACAAATTTCTGCAGATCGTACACAAATTTGTTCCGAGGCGGGAATCGAACCCGCAACCTCCTGCGTCGCAGGCGGACCTTCGCCCGCTGCGCCACGAGGTCGTCAAAACTAAACTAAACGAAACGAACTTAATTTGCTCCGTTGACTACATTTATGAGTGCTTCTTATCTTATCACTGCCTTTGTGATGCAGAAACTAACTTGAAGTAAATACCAATATGGCGGCAAGTTTAGCTTCATTCATAATATTATTATGATGAATTGATAGTATTGTAAGAATGTCTTTTTAAAATATTATTTTTTAAACTATGAAATATTATTTTTTCATTCAATTCCCGGGACTTGTAAGGCATGTCCACATTATGATATCCTAATGAAGTCCCGCTAAATTGCACTACCTATTCTTATCACCATTACGCTTCGTAACGCCAGTCTGTACCCACCTTTGTAAGTAATGCTCACTGTAGAACACAAAGGGAACATTATGACAGCCGCTCCTTCGCGTAAGACCCGCCTTCGTTAGATTGCTTTCTTTGTAGAATCTTCGCCTTCTGCTTCTAATCTTCTGAACTGTCATGTTATTGTACGCAGACTTTGTTGTTCTTGGTAATTCAAAAACGTGCAAAATTTACAAAGCAGTGTGAAATACGTTTTACAATCCAATTCTTATGGACCAATTAACCGTTAACCAGTGCAGCTATTTTTAATGAAAATGTCGCTTTAAAGTGCTAGCCCGTGAGTTGCTAAAGCGTCATATGTATCATAAATCCGTGAACAGTGCCTATAGCCCATATAGGGCCGATCGTATTTTTCTTTTGGCAGGTGGTGTAAATGTGTCTAAGATGAAACGTCTTAAAACCATAAATTTTTCCGACCTTTCCACAGGCTTACGTGAGCGATACCGTTTTGTAACCACTGATTGCAAAATTGTCGACCTTACTAAACTATTCCTGAAACAAAGTGTTTCAGGTAAAAAGGATCTTAACGAGAAACTCAGTTAACTGTCCACTTTAAGCCAGGCACCGGACACTATTAATGAAATTTCACAGGTAAATGGAACCTTATAAACGAGATAGTCTACGCGGAGGGACTAAAAATACGTAGGACAAAGTATCTCCGGCATGCTGCCTTTTGGGGCATTTTCTGAAAGCCCTCACTTAAATTCAATTAGGCCCTTCAAATACTTATTAAACTTCTGAGCCCTTTTGCTTTAATAACCATTATTCGGTCCATTCCTTTCAATAGAGTAAACACTACATCCGTTAGAAATTCGACTCAAAATTCAACTTTATCGCAATTTTTAGCATTCCTTTTTGTACTGAGGATTTTTCTCAAACGTCTCATTTTTTTTCAGGATCTTTTTGAATTGCTCATTTGGTAAGATGTGCTACTTTTTGCTTAAATATGTTTTGTTTCTTGTAGCGTGCCGCTTTTCGAGCAAAAAACTTTACGAAAGAAGCGATCTAAAACAAATCCAGAATGACAAAACCCTTTCAGTGTTGATTCGAAAAGACCGAAAATGTCTATTGTCCTTACCGACCTGCAAACAAAAGTACCCTTTATTTTACCGTAACATTGTGGCACTTCAAAGTGTCCCAGCCAAACAAGGTCACTCTCATGGCCACAAATTCACTATGGTGGCGCGACTGAATACAAATTGGCTTATTAAAAAGGATACCTCTAGTTCTATTACGTAGATATATTTTGATGGCATCAGTTTCTAGTTGTAATTTGTAATATACATAGATACTTAGTAGGCATTAATGACCATCGTTCAGCACTATAGTTTAGAGAATTAAAAATAAAAACTTCTTCATAGGTACCTCCACGCTATGGGTACCTAGTTCCAGTACGCCGTCCACTCATGCTAACAAGCTCACGCGATGAAATTTTGCTAAAGTTTTATATTTTGTTTGTTATTATTGATTTAGGACAAGATATAAGATATCATATTTTTCTAATATAGTTACCGAATTCACAAGATATATACTTAACAAAATCACGCGATAAATTTTTATCAATGTTTTACATTTTGCTTGTTATCATTGATTTAAAACAAAATATTAGATATCCTATTTGTCGAGGATACGAGTATATACAAACTTAACAAGATCACGAGATAAAATATTATTAAAGTTGCATATTTTGTTTGATATTATTAATTTAAGACAAGATATTGGATATCATATTTTTCTAATATTGTTACCACATTCACTGCCCACATACTTCATCACAGCCTCCGTCTTCACTTCCTCCGCTGCAACCTGATCCGCTGCAAGCTGAAGTGAAGATGTATACGTGCTTAATGGGCTATAAAAGTGTTAAGACGAAAGTTTGTGAACATGGGAAGTTGAGAGGTTATGAAATTAATCTTAGGGCAAAGACAATAAAACTACTGAACGGACCTGGTTTAGGTAAATTTTACAGATCTATGCAAATCTTTGTTCCTAGATGTAGAATAACATTACTACTTTATTATAATAATAATAATAATAATAATAATAATAATAATAATAATGCTGGACAATTCACACAGCATTATCTAGCTCTAAGCTAAGCAGAGCTTGTGTTATGGGATAACTGATATACTACTTAATACAATACACTACATAGATAGATATTTTAATTATACATAGAAAACACCCAGACCAACGGAACAAATTTCTGCAGATCGTACACAATTTTTTTCCGAGGCGGGAATCGAACCCGCAACCTCCTGCGTCGCAGGCGGACCCTCGCCCGCTACGCCACGGAGGTCGTCTAAAGAAAACTTTGGAGACTATTTTTTGTCCGAAACGCGGGTAGAGTGTAATTTAAAAGAAAATTGATAATTATATAAATCACTAACTTCTGTCCGCGGCGTATATTCAGTTTAATAAGTAGCCTATTGTATAAGTTAGGTTATGTTCTAAGTGCATACCAAATTTTATCTTGATCTGTTCAGTAGTTTTGGAGATAGGTAATATTCCTAGCTTCTGCCCGCGGCTTCGCGCGCGTATTTTCGGTACCTATAATAAGTAGTATATTATCTAAGTTAGGCTTTGTTCTACATGTTCGCCAAATTTCATCTTGATACATATCAATAGTTTTTGAGATCTTAGGTAACAAAACTTCAGATTTCACAAACTTTCGGCTTTGTAATATTAGGACAGTAGGATAACTAAGGTTAAGTATGTAGGTACCTAAGAGTTTCGATTGTAATTCAATAAAACAAGGTCGACTATAAGTTAAAAGTTGCAAATTGCAACCCCGGACAATTGGAATCGGAGGCAACCCCAAGTTTTCGAGTTACCAGAAACGATTGGCATAACTTCAGTGTGTAACTGAATGAAACTGTCAAAACTGAAAGGGAACAAAGTTACGTAATCCCCCCTCTGGTCTTGAATGGGGATATTTTTGGGGAGTTTTATTTACTCGGGACCTTTTATTTTTGTTGCGGATCTTTTCGTATCTTGATCGTCAGTAGGTAAGTTTATTATGATTGAAAATATAACGGTTGAGTAGCTCTCGTAAAATTATCCCGTTTGCAGCATTTTGCATCAAATGAAAAGTTTATGTTTATGAAGTGTACTATAATAAATGTTCGTTGGTTTTATTCTTTGTCGTTGGAGGTAAAGTATTTTGGCTTTAATTTTGCGTAGTAAGGCTTAAAACCACACATGAAAATTTTAAAAATATTGTTGAAACTAAAGCAAGCTTGAAGAACTATGTAAACAATTGTTTTATTTAATTAAAAACAGACAATAAAATGATAAAACTCTGAAGTATTTTCATGTCAAATTATAGCCATTCTATTTGGTAGGTGAAATTGAAATTTTCTGTATGCACAGCGCGCATCATTCAACTATTTTAATTGTGTGTTGTGTTTTGAAGTTCAATTATTTTTATTGCCACAGCCGCTGCATCAATTCCTTTGTAAATTCATACGTAGTCATGAACATTTAATGAATATAAATTTCTGGCAAAAAATATCTAGAAAATGGCAAATGTATTTACGCGTACCGGGCACTCATGAGGTTGCCGAGATGCTGCAGAGTTTCGAGCATAATATATTTTCAGAGGTAGGAGGGCCTGACTTCTTCGCCATCATCCGTTCGCGGGTCGCATCGTTCTTAGCTCGGGTAGGTTGTTCCGTTCTAAAAATAGCATTAGGCTATCTCTGACCAGGTTTACAAAAGTCCTATATATATCCGTTGGATTTCCCTGCATATAGAGGGAAATAGAAGTGACGTGCTCACGCTCACAAGCTTTAGCGCCGAGTTATTTATATTCTGGTTTATTTTAATTTTATTCTTGTATGTTTTTAAACTGTGTATGATTTAACTCAGCATAATGCTGGCTGAGCTCCCGTAAGAGGCCTAGCCAGGGCTGGTCTTTCGTTAGAACCCGTACAAATGACATCACGAACGGGCCTACGCTAAGTAGAGTACAAAAGAACAAAATTTAAAAAACCCCCCGACAGATTTCATGTAACATGACTATCAAAAATTTAATTAATTATTAATTTATTTATTCAATTTTATCCCGAAAATTCGGGATAAAACTATCTATGACACTAAAAAAACTAAACGAAAATCGGTTCATCCGTTTGGGAGCTACGATACCACAAACAGATATACAGATACACAGACAGACACGTTAATTTTATAACATCCCTCTTTTGCGTCGGGAGTTAAAAATAAAAACGAAATAGTACAAAATGTAGTATGTAAGTTAAAAACGGGTTCACGGGTGGATTTTTAGTGGGTTCAAGCTTCATACCCCTTCGGCACCCCCGTGGCGGAGGGGCAGTGCGATGGCATTTATCCACCAAAGAAGGTTCTTCCATTTATCTTGTACCCTGGTATTTACATATTTACATTCTGGAATGTAGTGACATCGGTATCGAGTATGAAGGTAGGTAAATAAGTATTTCTTATCCTTCTGGTTTTGCTCACCACCGTTCATGCCTTAATATTTAGTGTAATTTCAAATACTTCCCTTGGAGTTCCGTGAGGTACCAAGACTCTCCGGGTTTAACCTTTAACTGGTGACGTCGGGCCTCACAGGCCCGAGAGCACTAACGAAACGTTATTTCACCCCTTTCCCCGCGCGTCCCGGGTTTGTGCGTCTCAGTAGCTTCAAGTTTAGTTGCGCCCACGCCGTAGACAGGGATAATAGTGTTGGCGGGAGCGAATTCGGTGAGTTATGCGTATTTAAAGTTTTTCTGGGGCCTCTCAGGCCCTACGTCACCACTTACGTAACTTTTTTGTCAGTGTTGTTTAATTGTTATTTGTGGTTTACTATAGCGTGTACCTGCAAACATAAAGGATGGATGATATAGAACTGCCTAGAAAAAGACGTAGAGTACTGGAGCAGCGAAATTTAGTACCAAGTACTAGTAGACAAGTTACACTTGGACCCAGTTCAAATGTCGATCAACAAATCGAAGAATGGTTGGGGTGTGAAGACTCTAGTGGTTCTGAAGCTGATGATTTAGGAGAAAACTATGTTTCAGAGCAAATTGACCACAACTCAGACACTGAAGAAAGCGCATCTGATAGTGAGGAGCATGAACCACAGCCAGACCAAGAAAATCCAATTTCAAGCAGCGATACTGATGACGATCAGCCTTTGTCAAGAATGGCTAGTTGTTTCTATGGAAAAAACCGATATAAGAGGCAGAACCATTGAGAGGGGTATTTTCATCAAAACTTTGGCTAGAGGCATGGTTTTACAGCACATGCAGCGCAGAGTTTATAACTCACGAATGCCACTTGAAATAAGGTCGAACATCAGACGAATTTTGGGTTCAGATTTGCCACCTGAGCCGCAAAACACGCAAATCACGCAGAAGACGCGAAAGAAATGTGCCACCTGTCCACCTAAGCGGGACCGAAAATCTTTTTACCAATGTGTTTCGTGTCAAAAGCATGTATGCCTGCATTGCGCGAAACAGTTGTGTCCTGAGTGTGAATAAAAAATTGAGAAGTTTACCCATTGTCAGTTTTGTGATAACAAATTTGATAAGAGATTTATGTTACTTTATAAGATGATTGAAGTTTATACTAAGATTTAAAAATGTTATTATTAATAAGAATGTTGATTTTTGTATTTTATGACCAAATATTGATCTCATGTCGTTTTTTTGTGATAATACGAGAGCTAACTTTGATATGTCTGTTCTTAAATAAAAATTATAATTAGAGTACACAAAATAGTTTTATTTAATACCTCAATATTCATATTAACACAAATAAGTAGGCTTAAGTCATTAATTAATGTACATCGCAAATTATACTTATGATAATCCGAGGCCTGTCAGGCCTAACGTCACCACTAACGTTACACAAATACCACGTCACCAGTTAAAGGTTAAAAAAAAATATCTGAGCGTGTGGTCGAAGCGACGCGTGACCCGAGAGCTGGTGAGTATCTGGCGCAGCGCATCAGCATTGCCATACAGCGGGGCAATGCAGTCAGCGTCTTGGGGACGCGACGACTGGTATTGGTATATGGATCACTTGAGCTACGTGTAGATCGTTTGCAACAGTCTGCAGTTAGCTCAATTGTTTCAATCGTAAATACTAGTCCTAATTTATTATTATTATTTTATTGTTTTTAAATCAAACATCCGGAAAAGTACGACTTCTCTATCATCGCGCGTCATCCACTCTTCAAAAGCGTGATTAAGTTATATTTATTATATATTTATATATATTTACTCATAAAACGGACTAAAGATTTGGATATAAATTGGTACTTATACAAGTTTCCTGTGTAACATAACACATAAGTACAAATTCTTGAATCCAGTAAAAACAGACTTACCATCTAGCAAACAGAAACCACTATTACTAACAAACCAAATTTAAATTTGACTTTTTGCTGACCGTACCTTAGCATTCTCATTTTCACGGGACCGTCCGCAAATTCATTATTCATGTCAATGTAGGGACCTCATGCAATTGTTAGCAAAGTTTTCCCACTTTTCATTATGCTCAAAGTGCTTTACCAGAGTGAATAGAAAGCTTGTGAAAAACTGTGGAAAGTGTTAGTAGTCTGTAAAATTCTTCGCGACCAATAGACCATTAGATTCTACAAATATGGAGAGAAAGAGGATTCTACCTGCAGTTTTGTTCTAGGGGTGGTCCTTTTCGACATTAAACGTAGACTATACAAGAAAAGCTACTCTCGGCTCCGCACGTTTTTTTTTTTCTATGGAAACATTTAAAAGTTATTTTTATTCTATGGGCACTGATTCTAGGTTAAAAAGTAGCCTATGTTTTATTCAAGGCCTAAACCTATATGCAAATATTCAGCCCGATCCGTTCAGTTTTGGCGAGAAGAGTTAACTAACAACCATACATCTAAACATCCAAACTTTCGCATTTATAATATTAGTGTGAAGTGTAATAAGAGCGGTTACTCGCTGCATCCGATACGAATCCGCGAAAATACGTTCCGAACTTCCGAAGAGAAGACTTCGAATTATTTGTATGCTAGTTTACGCATTATATCAGACTGCCGTCATCCAATATTCCATCATCGGCGAATTCGGAAGTACCCTTAGTCCGAGATTATACAAAAAAATATTCGATAAAAGTAATTGAGAACCATTGATGGCTTACACAAAAAAGGCTTAGAATGGAAGTAGACACAATCAAGGTGTACCCAAAAAAATCGAGGATTCTTCTCGACTACTCGAGGACTATAAAACGACGGAAGTATTCGAAAAATAAAGAGTACAACCCATACTAAACACTCAGAATATTATATCGACAGCCTTGTTAACGCCGCAAACAAGGCGTCTTGAAAACAGCCACAAGACATAACTGCAACTTAATATCAATCATTTATTGGCGGAGCGCGTTGTGGCATCGCACCACATTCATTTCCATTCGATATCGCTGCGAACAAAACGAAGTGAATACAGCCGCAAGACATAGCTGCAACTTCACGTCAATCACGCTTTCGCCAGAGCGTGCCGCGGCATCGACACATTCCCTTCAACTTCAAACCACTCAAACTAAAAATACACCCTCCGCGCACGGCGCAAGTTATTCAGTTTTTTATACTTTTATTAAGCATTTTTCAATATTGTAAAAGTTAATACAAAGCTCCAAAAGACCGCCTCGCCTTCTTATTTCCAGCCTCATTGAAGTACTTGGATTTGAGCGTCCGAATTCAGTCCGAGTTTTTATATCCGTATGTTCAGAAGGGGCTATTCATTTATTCCGGAGACTACATATTACAAACAAACTTACAAACATTCCTGTAAATATTGGTTGAGATTAAAATCAAAACACTGCGGGTGAATAACGCCGGATTAAACCGAAATCTAAATTCAGCGTGAATATATCCAAATCCATTTTGTAGCTAAATTTCGTCGGTGCAAATATCAGGTTTTATGCGGTCAGCGGATGTTGCACAAAGAGGTTAAATTTAATAATAACAATGGCTGACCCGTATTTAAGTGGCATGTCTAAAATAATAGAAAGCTTTCAAAACATTGCTGACATTTATTTGGCTGTATTTACAACTAAATTTCGCCCGCGGCCTTGTACGTTATAAAAATCCCATATAACGTTAACACGTTATAGGAAGACTACAAACACTACTCGCACACATTCACACACACGTACAGCCGTAACTCCTGTTGCTGCCACATACCTCCACACACCACTCACACAAACACCATACACACGACACCCACACATACATACACACACATACACACACTACACCCACACACACATACACACACCTACACACCCACACATACACACACTACACCCACTCATACATACACACACTACACCCACACACACATACACACACCTACACACACACACGCACAAACACACACATGGGTAACCTTGTTATGTTTATTACCTACTAGATCAGTTATTTTCGTATGTCTTAAGATGTAACATAATTCATATTTATATAACTTAACTTTACAGACTTATGTAACTTGTAATTTACTAACTCTATTTAAAACTAACTTAGATTAAGAAGTCATCATCGTTATAGGATCAAGAAGTGATATTAAGTGATTATTATATGTAGTGTATTGTATTAAGTATATCAGTTATCTAGTACCCATAACACAAGCTCTGCTTAGCTTGGGGCTGGATAATGCTGTGTGAATTGTCCAGCATTATTTATTATTTTTATTAGGATAGGTAAGTAGTAAATTACAAGGCCTGAGATACTGAAGTGACTTCCCTCCGTACGAGTTTGCACTGTATGACGGAATTATTTTGTTAACGGAAGAGGGCGCTGACTCTGCTACACAGTTTTTAACTTTTGCGGTAGTCGGCCCACAATTGTGCTCCATCTATACTATTTATTCTTAAATTCTTAATTCTTAAATTCTTTATTGCACACACAAGATAATTCATACATAAAAGTTTACACATAATGGACATGTACAAAGGCGAGCTTAACCCTAAAAGAGTTTTCTAACAGCAAACCTATGGATATAAAGAGAATTTATGAAAAGAGTGTGGATAGAATGTGTACATTACAAGACAGAAAACATTACACAGATAATAATATTATAAAACCTACATATGAGACTAACAAACTAACAGAAAATAAAATACGTAAACTAAACTAAATATATATCTAAATACTATAATAAATACATCTATATACATAATACATATAAATATCTGCTACGACTGTAGAGAGAGAAAATGCTCTTTTACTTTAGACTTAAATACGCTAAGTGAAGGACTGGCTTGTATTGAGTGGGGAAGGGCATTCCAGAGTCTGGGTGCCATCACAGTAAAAGAATCATGATAGCGGCTGGTTTTATGCTCTTGGGTACCTACTCAGACGAAGGGATATAATTGTTCTGCATGGCTTACCACGGGGGACAAGAAACTCGAAGCGATCACGAAGATAAGAAGGAGAGAGAGGATTAAAGAGGATAAAATAAAGGAAAGACAAGATATGGAGATCTCGGCGACGACGTATGGGAAGCCATTTAAGCTGGGATCGGAACTGAGACACATGATCAAACTTGCGCAGTCCATAAATGAATCGGATGCTCAAGTTCTGAAGTCGCTCTAGTTTATTCAAAAGCTCTTCCGAGACGTCTGAGTAAGAAACATCTGCGTAGTCAAGGATGGGAAGTAGCAAAGATTGGGCAAGAGTTATTTTGGTCTCGAGGGGTAGAAATTTTTGAAGACGTTTAAGGGACTGAAAGGAGTAGTTGATTTTACTGCTGACGTTTATTCTGTTCCTAATAAAGATTTTATTTTGTATTTGTAGATTCTATGTTCGGCTGTGCGTTTTATATGTATGTTTGTTGACGTCTCTGTTAATTGTGGACCGATTTTAATGAATCTTTTGAGGTTTTAATATGTATCCCGCAAAACATAAAAAAACAGTGAGTTACGGAGTATGAAGTCGGGTTTTAGATTTTCCAAAACAATAACTTGTTTAATCTGTACACAAACCTACAACAACATGATTCGATTTTCTATCATGTTGTTTAGGACTATGAAAGCCGTATTTCCTTTCCCTTAATCCGTACTCATGAATCACCCTATCAAATTAAAACAACCAGTTTTGTTCCTATCAAAACTGTTTCAGTTGGGTTTTGTAGATAAAGTTATGTATGACATCGTAAAACATTATGAAAATTATTATGCATGTTAAGACCCCGTTAAACCGTTTAAATATTTAATATTAAGGATTATGTGGGATTATTTTGAAATGAATTAATTAAAGTTTGGTATCAGAAGGCTTTAAAACGAAATAATCTGCTGAATAAACACAGAATTGGCGGCTGTTTTACTAAATTATGGTTTAATGTGGAGTTTTGTCAGTTGGCAGCCAGACAGGTCAGAAGCCAAATGATTGGTCAGAGGCAGAGTCGAGCTAACGTTTGTCGAGATTCCGTGCGTCGAGCTAACGTTTGTCGAGATTCCGTGCGTCGAGCTAACGTTGTCGAGATTCCGTGCGTCGAGCTAACGTTTGTCGAGATTCCGTGCGTCGAGCTAACGTTGTCGAGATTCCGTGCGTCGAGCTAACGTTTGTCGAGATTCCGTGCGTCGAGCTAACGTTTGTCGAGATTCCGTGCGTCGAGCTAACGTTTGTCGAGATTCCGTGCGTCGATCTAATGTTTGTCGAGATTCCGTGCGTCGAGCTAACGTTTGTCGAGATTCCGTGCGTCGAGCTAACGTTTGTCGAGATTCCGTGCGTCGAGCTAACGTTTGTCGAGATTCCGTGCGTCGAGCTAACGTTTGTCGAGATTCCGTGCGTCGATCTAATGTGTGTCGAGATTCCGTGCATCGAGCTAACGTTTGTCGAGATTCCGTGCGTCGAGCTAACGTTTGTCGAGATTCCGTGCGTCGATCTAACGTTTGTCGATATTTGTCGAGATTCCGTGAATCGAGAAAACGTGTGTCGAGATGCCGTAGTTCACTTGAGCATTTTATGTAACGACTAAGATACGACTTTTTTCTTCATAACCTATCAACCCACACTTCCACTGTTGAACATAGGCCTCCCCTAAACGACACGCAACAAAAAGCGGTCCTGAGCCGCCTCCATCCATCGACTGCTGTGACCACTACAATGTCATCGGTCCATCGATTGTTGATCCATGGTCTCCCAAAAATTTTTACATGTTTTAATTTAAATTCGCATGTTTGTATGTTTAGTCACAGATAAAGGTAATTTAAATTTTATTTATTTTATTTATTTATGAAATGGATCAGTTGAGCTACCTATAGATTGTTTGCAACAGTCTGCAGTTAGCATAATTGTGTCAATTGTAAATACTAGTTCTAATTTTTTTCTATTATTTGATTGTAATTTTCTTTGTTTAAGAATTATTATACTAAATCTCGAAAATAATATATAATAAAAATAAATCAGTCTGAGTTTATACAAAAAAACATTCGTTAAAAGTAATAGAGAACCATTGATGTCCTACACAAAAAAGGCTTAGAATGGTAGTAGACACAACGAGGTGTAGCCAAAAAAATGCGACAAATACGTCTCATTTTAGCGACCTAAGCGTATTCGTGCGCTTTTATGCGTGGAAGCACTGAAGTTGTTAAACTTATCAACTTATTAATAACAGACTCTTAAGAGACTGGTGCCTCAGGAGCTCCTTAATTCCTTCCATCCCTCCCGCATTCGAAAATACATCACCTTCCCCTCCCGACACCGGGTGTCTCCTGTTGCCCAGACTCTTAAGAGACTGGTGCCTCAGGAGCTCCTTAATTCCTTTCATCCCTCCCGCATTTGAACTCGCATCAACTTCGCCCCCCCCACACAAGGTTTCTTCTGTTGTCCAGACTCTAATGAGACTGTTGCTTCAGGAGCACTTAACAACACATCACACACACACACACACACACACATACCACACACACTCATATACATACACGCACGCTCACTGAAACACACGTCGCGAAGCCACTGAAATTTTCTCAGTTTACTGTGTTCTCTGTACTACATATTTATTTTATTGTTAACGTTTCTTTCTATTTATCAACTTCACTCACCTTTCTGTTGTAAATCTTTACTTTTTCTATGTAATCCTATAATTGGCCTTATTTTAGCATAAGTATTACACTGTTATAATAATGTAAAATGTATCGCTGTCGGATTACTTAATAAATAAATAAAATTAAAATAAACTCACACATATATTCGACGACCTCCGTGGCGCAGCGGGCTAAGGTCCGCCTGCGATGCAGGAAGTTGCGGGTTCGATTCCCGTCTCGGAACAAATTTGTGTACGATCTGTAGAAATTTGTTCCGTTGGTCTGGGTGTTTTCTATGTATAATAAAAAATGTCTATCTATGTAGGGTATTGTATTAAGTATATCAGTTATCTAGTACCCATAACACAAACTCTGCTTAGCTCGGGGCTAGATAATGCTGTGTGAATTGTCCAGCATTATTTATTTATTATTTATTATATTCGTTTTCACCTTCGAAATCAAGTATCTAAATGGTCGACTGTGCTTGAGCATGTTTTACCTCTATGATTGATGTGTTTGGGTTAGACGTGGTACGCTCATAGATCGTAAGGGAAAACTAAGATTCGATGCAAGGACCGAATGAAATGTTTTCCGGTGTGTTCTTATTTTATTAAAAGCACTAATTGAAGGTATTTCTATGACCAAGCCATGTTGGTAGTGCTCAGATAGAGCACTTACTTTTATAACATCAATGCCGCAAACGTGACTTACGCTGTCATGCAAAGTGCGACAAATCACTCAATATCCTTCGAAAACTATCATCGAGTTTGTAAGAAACGACTGGATCGTTGACATACTACGAATAGTAGTTCTTCTCGATCCGGCAAGACGCTAAATGTATAGGAAGGACTCTAAAATGACGGAAGTATTCGAAAAATAAAGCGTACAACCCATACTAAACACGCTTATGTAGGTACGCTTCTTTAACATGGCTTATGCTGTGCCGTTTCAAAAGGTTTAGTCCAATAAAATGCATATGCAGTACAAGACTGTCGGTGTGTTATAGTTAATGGTTTAATCGGGTATTTATCGCCTACCTCTTGTTATTATTTCCCCTACGTTTCTACCGCGTTACAGCGATCGTGGTAACGGGGCGACTAGATGTAAATACCCGATTAAACCATTAAAGACGTTAAAAAATCGCGAAAGTTAAAAAAATTCTGTGTGTTTTCCCCTTTAAACGAATTTTCTATAATTTATAAAATGAAATTGTAATCTGCCTGAAAATATTGAAATATCAATTTCATCGAGACGGCAGCGTCGATATTAGAAGCAGATATTGCAAAGCGAAACTTAAATACATATTTCAAGCGAAAAGGGATTCCGGTTCCGCTGACTCAACACCGAACCCTAATTTTGTGGGAATAGAGTTGAGAATGTGACGTCATGTTTTTACAGATCATTGGGCAAAATCAGTAGGTTCTTCGCGCTCTAGTAAGCAGAATTCGGAGTCGCTACGGATACAACACCCTGGGGTTAAAAAACTGCAGAAAATATTTATACCAAGTTTTCTTTCGTATTGAACGGGCTGAATATCATGCTAAAACATTCGGTAGTTTCAAGGTTTGAGCAGACACGGTGGAATTACTCGTGGACAAAGAGGAGAACCACGCTGCTGTCACAGCAGCGGGATAGTGTCATTCAATAATTTACTTGATGATGAAGCCAAAAACCAATTCATAATGTGATAAAAAATTACTAAATTTAATGTTAACAAATAAATAAATAATGCTGGACAATTCACAGCACACAGCATTGTCAATGAAATTTAGTAATTTTTTTATCACGATTTTGTATATTAACTTTCGCGATTTGTTAACATAATAAATGATTTTATTGGGTATTTATCGCGTACATTTTGTATTTTGGAAATAATAACAATAGGTACGCGATATATACCCGATAAAATAATTACTTAAATTTCTTTTCAACATTGTCTTTGAGTTATTTCGTAACTGTCTCATTCTCACAATACATTCAAGAATTGATCCTTGACGTCACACAGACTGTTGAAATTGAACTGCAGGCCTAGCCAAATCGCAAACGAATCATATCTATTCTCTTTCTACGATTGCTAACGCATTAGCGGTTGCGTTTATAGATAGTGGAATGTTGGTAGCCAAGTTGACGCGACTGTATGAATCGCTCATTCTACAACACGGATAGAATACAATCAAATCTTTGTCTATGGTTAGCGTTCTCAAATGTCAAAACGATGTCAAAGTCACAGGTAGAGCCTCTACCTGTGACTTTGACATCGACTTTGACATCGACACCACCTCTACCGTAGAGGTGGTCGTTTTTACTAACATCGTTGTTGACCAACGATGTCAGTGTACGATGTTCCCATCGGATGGCGAATAGGTGAACAACGGATGCCTGCGACAACGAGATGCCGAACCGAGTAATGCCGATCGCCACCGACAACAAACGAACGTCACACCGACATCGGAAGAGCGGGGAGGTTAGTGGCGCGGCATCGGATGGCGAACAACGAAGTCAGCCGAGTAATGCCGATTGCCAAACCTAAGCAACGAACATCCATCCATACCTCACCGCCCGCATGCCTGCGTGTGTGTGAGCGAGAGGAGAGGATGCTAGAACATAGAACGGAACGTTTTATTACAACTAACTAGATATGGCATGAACCATGTACCAATGTTATTTATTATTAAAAAAAATACGATATATAATTTTTTTATCAAATGTCTCGTTTTAATGTAAGTATTATGGTTTTTAGATTTACCCATACATTTTTATTTGTTCAAATTCCGTAATTTAGGACCTACCCGTCTAAAACGCTCATGTCACTTCCAGTAAGTTTCATATGCTCGTTATTCTTGTCGTTTGTTTGGATTTTTTCATTACCTACGCAAATTACGATGATGTGCGCACCGCAACGCAGCCGACATCGATGGCGGCAACATCGACACCCTAGTGTCAGTGTTGTGTTAGCAACCCGGCCGACATCGTTGGCGGCAACATCGTTGTTCACAACGGATGCCATTCTAACAAAAACGATGCGCATCGTTGTGGAAATTCAACGACAACGCCCATCTCTAGTCACAGGTTTCACTTGCTGATCTCAATTCTCATTCATTTGTGAACTTCGTAATAGATGTTTTGAATTGTTTTGTGCTATAAAGTGAGTGAAATTAGGTAAAAGCTCTCTTTTTACCAATTTGTGACACTACATTATGTGCATACACAGGATTGGTATTACAGTTCGGGGCTTTATTAGAATCCATGGAGAGGTACGTAAATTATAAGTTACTTAGCTTCTGCCCGCGGCTTCACACACATTTATGGAATAAAAAGTAGCCTTTATGTTATTCTAGGTCTAGATCTTTATTTATGCAAAATTTTACGCCAATCCATTCAGTAGTTTTGGCGTTGTCTTCGGCCAAACATTTTCCCAATGGCACAGACTTTCGCCTTTATAATTTTGGTAGGATTAAACCAAAATCTTCCTTTGTTTTAATCTTCCTAATACTCAGTAACACGAAACATAAACAATGACGCGGTATGCAACTTGAACTTGAACCGTTCACATACTTATGAATGAAACAAACATAGGTATTGATTGTGTTTACTAACACTTTGTTTATAAAGTACCTAGTCCCTTTGTGTTTCTAAAATAGTTTTAACTTTTGTTGTAGCCGAGGTGATATAGCGAGGGAGGCCCCAACAAGGGGCACAAGGCAGACTAACTAAAGGCTATGGCAAGAGCTGGCTGAATCGCTAAACTCCATTGGTGGGAATGTCACAAGATCAACGGATAATATAATGGGATTGACTGCTGATGTCGGTCAACCTACAATTGAAGAGAGAAGAGAGGATTTAATGTTAGTTCATTTATTGCATAAGATCATCGCTATGTTGTAAAGTGTTTTTTTTTTCTTATTTTGGTTTTGTTAGTAATATAATATCTCATATTTTTCAGGAAGGAACATCTCAAAGAAGCTCTCTACCACCACTGATCGAAGATTCCATCCCTGAGTTTCACTCCTAAATACCAGCCACAGATGTGATTAAGTTGGAACTTTCTGCAATTTTGCTGCAGATAAGATCATCATCGCTACCTTCAACAAATATATTGTAAACATTAGAATATAGTGTTTTTAGGACCAAATAAAAACAAACAAAATGTATAATACTTTTATTCAAATTTATTTATTCAACTAAATATAACTTAACAGACTTACATCCAAAACGTTATACTTAGGTATACATTAAATTATATCAGGTATATCTAATAAAATAACACCTAATTTTTTTTACTTTCTTTTTTCTTCAACCTTTGTATGGACTACTACACTGCACTGTAAGAATTATTTGTACCTATGGTTGTACCTACATCACGAATACCTAGACGCAAACTTTGCCACTTTTTACCTTAACTTCCAGTAGAATCTCGTTTGTTCCTTATAATGTAGTTTTTTTGTCTTGAAAGTAAGTTTATTTAGACGAAATCTCTGCATTTATAAAGTGTACGACATTTCTTGTATGGTGTCTTAGCACACTCACGTTATATGTACGTGTTTTTCGGCAATTTTTACGACACTTTTTCAATAAGGGCACATCACAAGGAATGCATTTTGAATTCATAATAGGTAGTTGCCCTGTAGTAGGTATTTGCTAAAGGGCAAAAAAGTCCAAAAATCTATTATAATTCACACTTCTCCTTCACAAACACTCGTATTTTAGAACAGCTGATGCCAAATCCGCCATTTTGTTAGCGTTTTCTACTGGGTCTCGGCGAACGCTCGCCTAGCGATCACAAACTTAGAATTCGTTTCGTTAGCGGTTGTCAAAAGTGCGGCTTGTCTACCATTTGTATGGGGTTTAGCGATCAACACGATAGAATCGACAACATTCTATTCTACTCGTGTTGACGAAACGCTTACTTGTAAACTTGGCTACGGTTTATCGATTCGTTTGTTCTGACCACGTGACTTTGCGTTTTAGAAATGTGATTCCCATACATTTTCTGCGTTTTCTATAGCGTTAGCGATCATAGATTTGCAACTTGGCTAGGCCTGCTGACTTGACTGTTGACATTTGAATTGTTGAATTGACTGTTGAAATTGACGTCACACAGACTATTGAAATTGAACTGACTTGACTGTTGACATTTGAATTGTTGAATTGACTGTTGAAATTGACGTCACACAGACTGTTGACATTGATCCTTGACTTGAATATATGCGCCCAGACGCAGCTTTTGTATTGAGAAATGGTCGAGTATCCGTGGAGTGCTTCAGTGCTCTTACGCACACAAGCGCACGTACGCATACGAATAGGCAAAAGAGACGTATGTAATTTTTTTTATACACCTCGTGTCTGCTGTCTTTCTAAGCCTTCTTCTAAGAAGCCATTTATTTATTACGTAAGACGATTTAGGGGGGGGGGGGGGATAGACCATGTCTTATTTTTTCTTACAAGGGGGTAGGAGGGCGTCTCGATAGCTCTTACGTAAGATCACAAACAACCAAAGCTTATTACTACCAAAAAATAAAAATGATTAGTACCTTTGTAAGTACAAATAAACATTTCTATAAATTGTTTTGAAAACTAAACATTTAAAAAAACCAAACGTGTATTCATTTTTTCCTGTAGATTCTTACGTATTAAATATTAAACAGGGGGGCAGGGGGTCGGCCTATTCTTATTTTTTCTTATAATAAGGGAGGAGGGGGTCAAAAACTAGCGAAAATCGTCTCACGTAATAAATGAATGGCCCCTAAGCTCGTGAATATATGCCAAGCAAAATGTATTTACATTTGGGATCATACTAGACGCTAGCACTGGACCACGCGGAAAATGTGCCGTGACCAACTAAGACTGTGCGATTACATGTCAATATTACCAAATATAATGTGCCGTGACCAACTAAGACTGTGCGCGATTACATGTCAATATTACCAAATATAATGTGCCGTGACCAACTAAGACTGTGCGCGATTACATGTCAATATTACCAAATATAATGTGCCGTGACCAACTAAGACTGTGCGATTACATGTCAGTATTACCAAATATAATGTGCCGTGACCAACTAAGACTGTGCGATTACATGTCAGTATTACCAAATATAGTCGGCAGAGGGCGCTTATTTTTTACATAGACTTATGCAAAGTTTATCTATTGTAGCACAGGCAAATTTCTGTTTTTGTTTTTTGGTTGATATCACAATCACAACAGGTAATAATGTAATGGTAACTAATATTTGCCCGCTTTGCTATCGTTGTGGGTAAGGTCCACGCGGTCTAGTGGGACTAACTAGTTCTTAATTAAAAAAACATCCTAACATTATATTCTGTGCATAATCTAAATAAAAATACCAAAAGCTAAATGACAAAAACTAAACCAAAAGCTAGAGTGATGGACACTGGTTGTCATTGCAAATAGTCAATGAAAATGGTTTATATTGTTAGCGCGGCAGATATCTTTGTTTTAAACAACCTATAAAATAAAAGCCAGTTTTAAAATTTTAACGCTGACCTGTCATAACTAGTTTATTTTATTATTAGGTAAACAGTCCAAAGCTAAAGTAGGGAAATGTGGTTTAGAAACTGACAGACTTGTAATGAAAACGGGCAGTGTTACGTTGCTAATAATATTTGCGGACATATTCAAAACGGCCGAGTAGAATTTTAGCAGACATGCATTCTGCCTCGCAGGAGGTTACGGGTTCAATTCCCGCCTCGCTGTGTCATGTGTTTTACGACCTGCAGATATTAGTTCCGGGTGTTCTGGATGTTTCTATGTATATTAAAAATATCTTTTATGTATTTTATATCAGTAATCTAGTATCAAAACCCAAGCCAAGCAGAGCTTGTGTTTTGGTACTAGATAATGTTGTGTGAGGCTAAATGATGTCGTGTGAATTGTCCAGCATTGAAAATAATGACGAAATGTTGTAAATAATTAAATGCGATTCAAAAAAGACCGGACAAATCCTCCACAACTCTACCTCCGTTTATAGCAGGATCCATAGCAATGGGAAATCTTTATGGGACCCTGGAGTAGGTATCCATTCCTATTATTATAAATTCGGGCGACCCTACTTATTGAGATGTTTATGCTTTGTGGTTCTTGGCTTTGGACTACTGTTGATTTGTAACGCTCCTTTTTGGTATTTAATTAGGTGTCTTGAAGTCTATGTCTCGTTTGGTTCGGAAAGAACAATCTATTTTTTTGATCATAGTTACAAACAAGGGAATCTGTCACAGTCACCACACTTGGCAGATTGCTTCTTACATCACGGCCACACAATTCTCAAATAAAGCAATCTTATTTTTCCTCCATAGTAATTGTCTACACAATTTTATTGTTTTGAATAAACTGAAAATCGACTACGAATCCCTAATTATATTACAACACTATTTTTTTATTTTTACGGGATAAATACCAATCCCTCGTATATTTTTAATGAATCTTATAAACAAAAAATTATTATTATTTCGCTTATGTATAGAGAATGATCCCAAGGTGGAATTATTCCATAGACATAAGCGAAATAATTTTCAAAATCGATTTATAATTCACGGAGAAGTCGACCACACATTAATTAAAAAAACACATACAAAACATAAATATACAACCGAAAACAGAATCTCCTTTTTTCCATTTCGGTTAAAAATGCACTTTATCAACCCGAACTTGCATAAATCTAGAAAAGCTTGCAGACACTATGAAAATAGAAATTCGTTTTCGTCGTTCGCCTTACAATGTATTGCCAGGTCCCCATATTACAGCATGTTTCAGCATTTCTACATGTTTGTAGACTTGTTACTGTCCGCGACTTCACACACTTTTTTTCGGGATAAAAATAAACCTATAAATACGTTAAAATCCCCATCACTAGACACTACGTCTTTACGGGTGCTCTAAATGGGAATAAGATACGTGTGGTAAATGTGGTACCCTAAATGGTAATACTTCGTTATTCTAAATCAATCAAACTCTTGTTATATGAAAATTAGTAATTTTCTGTCACTAAGGTAGAGGCTACACGACACTAAGGCAAGAGGTTATATTTTATATTTACGTTTTTTTCAACCGAACCAACCATCATCATCATCATCATCCGCAACCCAACTTCACCCACTGCTGGGTATAGGCCTCCAAACTTTTGTGCCACTCCACACGGTCCTGCGCCAACCAATTCTACTATTTTTGGGTGACGGTCTATCGCGCTTCTCGACCCCATGGAAACTGATTTGGGGAACAAAAAGCTGCCTATCTGTTATTCGAGACTTACATCTATGCAAACTTTCACCTATACAAAAATCCGTTCAGTAGTTTTGGCATGAAGAAGTTACAAACATTACATCCATCCTTACACCCAAACTTCCGCATTTATTATATAAGTGAAATACGACACAGCTGCGGCGCTGGGTCAAATTTATTCAGGCGAATAAAAATATTCCTGAGCAAATGTTAGCAAAACGTTAGGGTAAGTTTGTTAAATATTTTTGCACTTTGCCTGTCTTCGGTCTGCTATTTGGTCGGCTGTTTCACCAGCTCGTAACTCATGTCCAGCAAACATTTTTGGCTCTTACAGAAAGCCCAGATGGAGGACCATAAAGCATCATCACTGTCGGTTTATTTTCGCTCTCAATATGATATATCAACGCACTTTTTGCTCAGTAAGTAAATTATTGTAACCTTTTTATGTCGGGTTTGAGGAAAATTCGTAGAACTGTTATTCGAATCCCTGAAATTTTCTGTTGTTATCTTTCTTGTTATTTTGTACATTTAATAATTATAGTACGATAAGTTATTATTTTATGGACGACGTCAGTGGCACAGCGGGCCAGAGTCCGCCTGCGACGCAAGAGGTTGCGGGTTTGATTCCCGCCTCGGAACGAATTTGTGTACTATCTGCAGAAATTTGTTCCGTTAGTCTGGGTGTTTTCTATGTATAATAAAAAAAATATATCTATGTATATAATGTATTAAATATATCAGTTATCTAGTACCCATAACACAAGCTTTGAGTAGCTTACTTTGGGGCTAGATGGTGCTGTGTGGATTGTCCAGCATTATTTATTTATTTAGGTATATGTACTTGCTTCTGTCAATGGCTTCGATCTTCATAGGTAGGAAAAATTACTGGAAAAAAGCTTGATTCCGAAAATGGACCAAAACCATTTTAATTTCCTGCCGTTAAAATGCACAATTCACAATTCGAAACAGCAAATAAAATACCTATGAAGAAACGTATAAAAGCTTGAAAATGCAAAGAAAAGGTTTGGTTCACAGTTCAAATCTAAATAACTGGTACACAACTCGTATGCATATTTGTATGGTAGAACTGGAATAAAATACTTCTTTTAGTACCATATTTTTGTTCCCATGGGATAGATATAACCTTCAAACGTTTGAATAGAAACAACGCATGCGAAGCTGCGGCAAGAAGCTAGTTTAAACTGAAATCAGAATGACTCTCACTACTCTAGACATAAACTTTTGTAGCATGAAATATGAACCAATTAGTTTTGTGTCATAAATTGTTGTCGAGTTTTAATTTTCTCCCTAAATGAAAACTGGGTCTAATTTATGGCTTAAACTAAACACAAAACCTCTCAAAAGTTGGTTGTGAGAACTTGGCAATGTACAAATAATACCTTCTTACAACACCTTACGTCATCTATTATACATTTATTTTTCGTGAGTTGCAAGAGCTACCAGGGTGCCTTTTATAATACACCGAAGTAAGCAAATTCGTGCCAAAACCAAAATTTCGGCACGAAGTTCGCAATTGACACGGTAGCTTCAGAGCTAAATGATCACTTAATCACTTTCAGAATTAAGATTTTCATCCTTTTTGAAATTAAAATTTCGGTCGATGGAACGGATAATATTAATGTATTGAAGTATTAATGTATATTTTTTATGTATTTATGTTTTTCACTTTTAATTTTCAAGTATTTATATATTTATTGTTGTATTAATTTGTATTTATTTATTTTGTATTTAAGCCAAAATTCAGTCTGAAAGTTAAAAGATTCAGTACTTCGCAACTGCGGATGAAAAGAACTAGAGTAGGGGTCTATCTTCACTTCTCAGTGAATAAAATCTGTAATGTTACTTCCAAGGTAATTATTTATTTATCATTTGTACTTCGTAGTGTCAGAATGCACAATCCCCGTCTCCTCTTTTCGATTGCTAGTTAAAACGTGAATTCTAAATAAGCACTACATATATATCGATGTAAATAAGCCGTAAAATTAACATCTTAGCTGTGGCAAGCTTCCGCAGTCTTTCTCTTTGATTGTTGGCTTGCACCAAACATTATTCCAGATATTCTCTCGTAGCATTTTATGGAACAAGAGGTTTATTGTGGAATACAGCGTTTATTGCGCATTAAGTGATTTTGTTTGCTCAGATTTGTATTGTGAATATTTATTCTGGTGATTGAAAAAGAGCTTTTATTTGAACAGATAGAGCTTTGTTTTGTTTGCGCTGGTCGAAGCTTTGGTAGTTTTGACATTGTATAATAGCAAGCTGAAGTAGCAGTGGGCCGGCCATATCTCGCGAAGAACCGACAACCGCTGGGGCAAACGTGTTCTTGAGTGGAGACCACGACTCGGCAAACGTAGTGTAGGACGCCCTCCGACCAGGTGGGATGGCGATCTGCGGAAGACTGCAGGCAGATGCTGGATGCGGCAAGAAGACAGGGCGCTATGGCGCTATTAGGGGAGGCCTATGTCCAGCAGTGGACTAATATAGGCTGATGATGATGATGATGGCATAAACTCCACTGAATAGGTAGATCTATTCAGTGGCGTTTATGCTATCATAAGCAAGCTTTCATAAAACGGGCCTAAGGCCGTTTTCTTATTAGTCGGTAAGGTTTTGGTACCGCTTATACCGAGCTGATGTCGTACCGAAACCTAACCGACTCAGCAGGACCTTTGATGGCCTTAGATTTTTTAGCTATAAGTTACAGAAAGGAGGAATCCTTGGCGAGACGATGGCGGGCAGAGTAGTTTGTTACTGAATATAGATCCTGTTTACCTACTGGCAGACCACCGCTGGGCGATTTAGAGATGTATTTGTAAGTGTATCACTCATACTATTCAAGCCGCTCCTTGCGTCGCTTCCCTTTGCTTTTTCGGGGTTCCGTACCTCAAAAGAAAAGAAAAGGAACCCTCACTGAAAAAAAATTAGTCCAACTAAGACGCATTTTATCTTAGTTGGCGTCAAAATAGTTGGGATGATAAATATCTCATACAATACAAACAAGAATGCATGGTAGATGCAACTTAACGATTTTTTTAAACAAAAATAGGCACATCATTGACATATCAATGCTCTAAGTCAAAATAAATATTCACTTTGTCACATTAAAAATTTATTTGCACGGGGTTAGCAAACAACTTTGTTGCATTTAATCTCTGAATTAAACTTTATAACTACACTTTATAAGGCCAATTCATTACTTGGTAGAAGGAGCTATTACGATTTAACTAAGTTCTCATAGTCACAAAAGACAAGATCTTAACAAGCTCATATGGATTCATGATGCATGATCACATTAGACAAGATCTTAATCGATGTAAACGATTTTTTTTTAATGCTTATGGGATCACTTTGTTGTCCGTCTGTCAACCCCCTTATCTCAGGAACCCGTGGCGGTATCGAGTTTATATTAACATCAAATACTCTTGTTTGTATCCCCTAGTAACCTCGATATAAAATATTACTTCTAAGTCAACGCAATCAAAAGTTGCAGCCGTTAATGTCCGAATATTTGGAAAACAAAATCCATTCTCGTCATGGAGCTAAACCTACACCTACCTGGGTACCTACTTCCTGTTGACCTAGAATCATGATTTTTTGCAAGATACAAGGTCTTGCTATTATACGGAACGCTTAGTGCGCGAGTCCGACTCGCACTTGACGTTTTATTTCGTCGACGTTTGGCATCAAAATGCAGCCAATGAGCGGCGAATAGCGACGATATTGCAAAATTAATTTAAAACCAGATAATAAGGGTGATAATAACGTACCCTTAGAAGGTTTACTCACGGGGCCTGCGTAAACTCAAGGTAGATTCTAAATTTATGCTATACTCTTCTGCACATCCAATTTCTTGGATAAGTCTCTAAGAACCTATGGGAATAAGCTCTGCGTCAGCAGAATCAATTTCTCAAAAGATTGAGCATAGATTGCATTTTACTCCTTGAATATAGTATTTGAATAGAGACTCGAATTTCTGTTCGAGCGATTGTGGGAATAGCTCCCTGGAAATTGTGCAGGCCTGTTTTCCGAAATCTTAAGTTACTAACTTTGCCTAGTATGTACATTCTTGAAGCTGCTAAATTCGCTAAGGAACACATAAACCTTTTTACGAAAGCACGGGATGTTTACCCAAGGACCGTTAGAGACCCAGATAGAATTGTTTTATCTAGAACGCCCAGAACTGCTCTTTACCGAGTTGTAATGCGATGTGTGGACGCATTTTCAACAAGATACCTAAAGATTTCAAAGAATTCTTGAAAACTTTTGCATTAACTTAAAAAAGTGTCTTATTGACAAATCATTTTCTAATGTATCTGAATTCCTTAACTATTGAGATTATATAAATTCACTGACATTTTCAGATTAACAAATTTTGTCTTTTTTTTTATCTAGTTCTCTAAAGTGATTATGATGAATTATTTTAAAATGGTACAGATAACGTAGAGAGAAACTATAAGATATTTATTTAGGTACTAGATATTTATAAAATTATTGTAATCAAATGAACGCTTCCAAACAAGAGGATAGGTAACTATTATATCAAAAAAAAATTGTGAAGTCAACTGCATAAAAGAGTTCTTGAGTGGAGACCGCGACTTGGCAAACGTAGTGTAGAGCGCCCGCGGCCAGGTAGGATGACGACCGGCGATAGACTGTAGGCAGATGCTGAATACGGCAATCTGATAATAGGGCGCTACGGTGGCGCTCATTAGGGGAGGCCTTTGTCCAGCCGTGGACCAGAATAGGCTGATTATGATGACGATTAAAGATATCGCTACACAAAACCCAAATTACAACAATACCAAACCATTTTCATACTCACTGACCACAGGCGTGTGCGACCAATAGAAACCATTTTCATTCCAAACACAATTTACAGTCAATATAAACAAAGTTCATTTTTATCTGCAGTGCCGGACAAGTATTGCGGCAATTCTTGGAGCATGTGATACTTCCTGCATTCGAATGAGACAAGGAATTGTGTTGGACTGCACACTACAATTGAATGCACCTCGTAGGTTGACTACAATTTTGCGACTTTGACTACAAAATAGCAAAAATTTTAATACTTTCATTCACCAATAAAAAATTGGATTATGTGTTTGAAATGCAAGGTGGATACTCTACGCCGAGTGTAACGTGTGTGTGTGTGTGTGTGTGTGTGTGTGTGTGTGTGAGCTAAGTCACTTATCGTCTAACAAACAATGTTATTTTGACCATAATCCTTGACCGTCTGTTGCGGCTGATTGTTTAGAAGTGGACGCATAATTCCTGATAAGGAATATATAAAAACCAAAATATTGATGATGATGTCCTCCTAGCTGAATTTTCAGCCACGGCGGCTATTCTCAACGGAGACTCCAACCATAATGATAAGTCACTATTTTATCGGCAATTGATTCATAATCTAAAACATTCAGGGGGCGAGAGTCCGCCTGCGACGCAAGAGGTTGCGGGTTCGATTCCCGCCTCGGAACAAATTTGTGTACGATCTGCAGAAATTTGCTCCGTTGGTCTGGGTGTTTTCTATGTAAGTATCATAAAAAAATAAAATATCTATCTATGTATATAATGTATTAAATCAGTTATCAGTTATCTAGTACCCATAACACAAGCTTTGAGTAGCTTACTTTGGGGCTAGATGGTGCTGTGTGGATTGTCCAGCACTATTTATTTATTATTTATTTATTTATCAGTATGGTATCTACATTTCCTAGTTTCTTTTATATGTACTTTCTCAAGGTGACCTGCTTTACGGAGCGTTATGTAACGTATACATAGCGATTGTTCGTGCAATCAGTACGTGGAAAGAATAGACGCTCGCAACGAGCAACGAGATAGATCCAGACTCTTATGAGACTGGTGCCTCGAGGGAACCAACATTCCAACACGCATGCACAACATATAAACCTACCTACACATAACACACCCATGAACATACGATAATATTAGTAAAAAAAATACGTAATAATATTAGTGTGATTGTATAAAGCGCCGTGTATTTAATTTAATTGTACCTATGTACAAATATCTACTATCAGGTACTCTAGATTGTTAAATTTTTATGTATTGATATAAACCCGCCATCACTTTAACCTCTCGGTGACTAGCTATCCGAGAGGAGTAAATTGAAAAACAGCGCTGCTTGCATATTCATGCATTACAGCTAAATTTATAATGCTGAATTTACTCCTTTTGTCTTAGTTTATTAGTTATAATTAAGTAGTATAAGTATAGTTTTATGTTGTGTATTTTCTGAATTAAGGCAATAAATTTTCTATTCTATTCTATTCCAGATTTTAGAGGCGTAAGAACTTGAGGGAGAAGCCCATTACAATATCAGAACGCATAGCGCCCTTCTCGATTGCGTCTACGAGAGACGACTAACAACCAACCGACAACGGGTATCCAGCAACGGGTAACGTATCATGCTTGCTGGGGATGGTACATAATGCAAACGCAAAACCGGTCTGCACCTGGCTTTAGAAATCTTAATTTGCTACCGTTCAAGAAGTAGTGAAAAACCTATCGTAATGGTCACCCTAACCGGGCAGCTGACGTGGAAACATTGTCATTCGCTACAAAGTATTCCGAGATATTCGCTGGACTTGGCTAAATATTTAAAGCAAGATTTTGCTTTTGCTTTTACTCTAAACCTACCTACGGTTGCCTAAGAATACGAGGGATAAAAGAGAGAGAAGTAAACCTTTGCTCTGCAATGAGTGAATGTAAAAATAACATATTAAAGGTAAGTTTTCCCCTGACCAGTAAGTGAGTTATATCTGCGCGCAGCATACATTTTAGATTCTAGCTTCAATGCATAAAAGTTCATTTCAGCTTGTACTTCCCTGTCAGAGCGCCAAATGTTTAAGCTGTCTTTTTGCGTCCAAATAGTGGACATCTCTTTCTACACTAAGTAAACTGAGCGAGACTTCAGACGCTTTTTAGCACTGATGGACATAACATGTAAAACCACTTTAATAACTACGAAAATTTTAATCTTGACTGATTACAGCTTGTTGAAAAGTTCCGTCATTGCAACACCCAATACCTAAGTGGTATGTTTAAGTATTCAAAAAGTTCTGACAAATTGTATGACCACTCACCAACATGACGCAATAAATGAATGATGCTCATGATGACATAGTACGACATATCTCTATTAAATCTTTTGCAGGTAAATCTAGAGATATTATCAGAAGAAGCCTGGAGCCTGGCGTCGTACAAAATGTAGCAGTATAAGGAAGCATGTCGAACTTTTGCAACTCGTAACAAAACTTCGGTTGTAAAACTTCAGCTACAATGTGGAGTTATTGACTCTCCAGTGCTGAATATCTGAGTACTGCGGGAATTAAATCAGTAGCAGTGTGTTGAAATTGATCAATGTTTCCCAAGTGATATGTGGATCCCAAATGGATCGGTGGGCCACGCTGAAAGCTTCTCAAGTATAGCTTTCGTAGATACGAAAGCTACGTTACAAAACGAGATGTAACAATATCCATTAAATCCATAAGACATAGTTACTTATTTATTAGACGCAGGAGGTTACGGGTTCGAATCCCGCCTCGGAACAAATTTGTGTACGATCTGCAGAAATTTGTTCCGTTGGTCTGGGTGTTTACTGATTATAATAAAAAAAAAGAATATCTATCTATGTAGTGTATTGTATTATGTATATCAGTTATCTAGTACCCATAACACAAGCTCTGCTTAGCTTGGGGCTAGATAATGCTGTGTGAATTGTCCAGCATTATTTATTATTTATTTTAATTTATTTATTCATTTTGAATTGATGAAGTCCCGATTTTGTAGTAGTACGCTTTTACGAAGACAATCGTAACTCATCTACGGTGTTGACAGGTGGTCAACGGCGTAGGCCTTTTACGGCCCTTGCCCATGGCCGTCCAGTTTTGCAGTAACGGTTTTTTTACTGGATCCCGCTAAAATCGTTGGTGTGTTCACATACAATACTTTGCATCCTGTTTTTTGAGATAGAGGAACGAGCGTGCGGTTGAGAGACAGCGGTAGTCGCCCCAGCTCCCCGCTCCCCGCACGCCGTCCAGCAAATAACAGTAGGCAAGAATTGGGAATTCTTCCATTAATCTATACGTGTAATTAAGCTGGATCCATTTTTTTACTGAACAGCTCGTCCAGTTTGTAGATAGATAGATAGATAATATCTTTACTGTACCATTAATGCTTATAAAATATCTTACAAACTACTAATTAAATCGATTATGGCACAATCGGCGGCCTTATCGCTGACAGCGATCTCTTCCAGGCAACCTTTGCATGGACAGGATTGGTTAGTATAGAACTTGACGGTGGCGTAGGTATATGATACTACAAAAATCTAAATAAATATTTGGCTAGAATTAGAAATTAGAACACAAAGAGAATATAATTGGAATGACATACGATCAGAAACTATACTAAGAAAACTAAAACTAAAGCACTAAATTATAAAAATAAAAAAATAAGAAAAACAAGGACTATAAAAATAATTGATTTTACCTATTAGGAAGATATATTATGAGTGGACAGATAGTGCTGATGATTTGTATCCAGTTTGTAGTGGCAAAACCGAATGTCAAACTTGAACGGATCGATTTTTTGCAGGATACTGTACAGGACGAGTATCATCGTGTGACTACTAGTATTGAAACACGAACATTACTGCAAAAAACCATACCTGCGAAAAACAAGATGTTGCCGTGGGAAATGGCATTTACGGCGTAGACCTTCTACGGCGTAGGCATTCTTCGGCGTAGCCCTTCTACGACGTAGGCCCTGTACGGCGTAGACCCTGTCAGGCGTAGACCTTCTACGGCGTAGGCCCTCTACGAACATGTCCATTTAAGGGTCCGGCGACGGATGAATTTCCCATACAAACGTAGTACCAAAATTATTTGTAATTTGAGAATGTTTTCATCATGGTTTGCTATTATATGTAAGAATAGTATTTATTTAGGTTCCTGCCATAAGATTTTTTCAAAATACTTATCTACATAATTACTAAGACAACATTCATTCTTTGATGTAAAAATGCGATTAGGTTTAATTTCATTTCAGAAAGGTATTTTGAAAAAAAATTGTGCCAGGAACCTAGATAAATACTATTTTAATACAAATAATAACAGACCATAGTGAAAATATGCTCAAATTATAAATCATTTTGGTATTACGTTTGTATGGGAAATTCATCCGTCGCCGGACCCTTAATAGTGAAAAATAGTTTCAAAATCGCTTTCACGGGATACCTATTTTTCCAGTTTCTAAAACACTTCAAATGCACAGACAAACAAAACCAAACTTCATATCGATAAGGTCGAAAGTCGCCTAGCATCCTACTTTAACGTCAGGATATTGAGTTTCAAGGAAGTGTCGACAATGACATCCATTAGCGTTAGCCGTGGTGTTAGATATTTACCTTTTTTGCTGCTTGGTGGAGAAATAATTATGGTTTAGCAGATCACACGTGCCCTACGATGTTTTGTTTGTCATTTGTCTTTAACGCAATTGCATCACGGGGGTAAAGGAGGACATGCGCGTTTTGGGCCGTGATAGTGTTACTTGAGTTTAATGAAAACAGGCGTTGAACTTCATAATTTCTTTTATTTCAATGTTCACAGATTTTTCCGACAGTTTATTGAGATTTTGATCATACTTCTGGTTTTGTATAGAGAGAATATCGTTTTATAATCCAATCACAGAGATGTGTCGTCAATATAACGAGTAGATATCGATATTTGTTGTGACTCAAATCTCAATAAATAATAATAATAAATTCCGTAAAGCTGTTTCGAATACACTGGGCAAGTAAACAAATAAAAAAAACTTCATTCATTTGTTTCCACATTGTAACTGAAAATATTATTTTACTTTTCTTTAAGGAAATTTATTTATCTATGTTTGCAACACTAATCAATCATGTTATGTTTACATGGACTACAATCTGGATGAAAACCTGTTATTTCAATATTTTTTAAATATAAAATGATTGTTAAATTGCTGTGTAAACTTATTACAATTATAAAAAAAATATCCTGAGGTGGTCCATAAACATTTTACTTTCCCGCAAAACTTTTACAAAAGAGTATTTAAATATAAAAGAAATCGAACTCGGTTTTGTTAAATCTGTACTCAAACCTACAACAACCTGATTGGATTTTCCACTGGTCCAAACCGTATTTTCTTTCTCTTTATCCTTCCTCATCAATCACCTTTACCTACCAAAATTTATTAACGATCCGAAGCACATTTCATCTCTAAAGTGATAAGCGATGGTCGACTCGTCCGACTACGGCTAATGCTAGGACCAGCTGAAAGCCTCACTTTAAGCTCATGGACAATGCTCACCCTCTAGGAATTCCATACAACTTAGGTGAGGAACAATTCCAGCTACCAACTCTGATCTATAATAAATCATCGTCCAGCATCACCTTGCAAGACAAAATGCCTGATTGTCAGATTTTGTTGCTTAGTGCAATGCGCAAATAAACAATAATTTGGCGTGTTTTAAAAAACGATAAACCGACTTCAAATTCTTCTAGTGGCGACATCTAGTTGAAATTCGACTCTAATACATCACTATCCTATAATAAAAGAGTTATTAAAATCGGACTTCTCGTTAAAAATTATGCGTGGTCAAACATTAAAATCAGTGAGTGAACAATCAATCCTACCCTTTTTCCTACCTTTAGGATTGGTTTTTTTTTTCAAATTTAAATACCTTCGGGGTATACCCTCTCCAATAAAAAAATAATTATCGAAATCGAACTACTCTGTAAAAAGTTATGCGTGGTCATACATAAAAAAATAGTATACGCCTCGACTTGACAACCTCCTCCGTTTTTCATCGGTTGAAAAAGAAAATCACACCTCACCTAAGTTGCATGGAATTTCCACAGGGTGTGTGGTGTCCATGTGCTATAGACATCATAAGTTTACCTCGCGACTCAGAGCCTCTCGAGCGGTAGTGCTGTCAACTTATATGTCGCCAAAACTTAACTTTTTTGACAGTAGAAAAAGTGTTGCCATCCCTTTCATAATTGACACAATACAAAGAATGGCATAATTTTTAGTTTAATTTTATTTTTGGCAACATCTGAATCAATATATTCCGAACATCATCTTGCAATTTTGTCATAATGTCGTCCTAGCCGAATTTCGACCACGGCGGCCCGTCTCATCAGAGACTAGTCCGATGCGCAGGACGTATTATAGTGCACAGGTGTGTGCGCAGACACAGGTGTACTCTCTATTCCCTCACTCTCATAATCCGATGGGACGGCAGACCAACACGACCGGGGAGAGGTCTAGCGCAGGACCAACGGGTTAACGTGCTTTTCCAGGCACGGGGGTGTAACACCGCCAACTTGCTGACTCCGGGCTGCTACTGTGAATTTTGTCATAACAAAGATGCAAACGGCCAGTATTTTTTGAGGCAAGGCGAGGCAAAGCTCATGTATAAAATGGCTTTATAACCAATACTCGTCTACGCCTATCCGTGAGATCGAAACTTCCAGAGGAAAAGTGTAAATTTATCTTGATCGCTTCGCTAGATTCCGCACACCTCAGCGTGCCTGCCTCAGCGTTGGATAGGAAATATGTTATGCAGTAAGGCTATGCCAATTTAAGTTAGATTTATTTTTCAGTGACTTACTACTACTCTTAAATTCAGGCCATATTGACTTAGCGTGGAGAACAGAGCCTTCCTGAATCCAGAACCTTCCCAGCTCAGTCATATTCTGTAGGTAAATTGTGTGTAACTACAACGTTGTTTTCGCATGTGTTTGTGGAAGTCGAGAAAATTAAAAAGCGGAACAAAATTTTTTTCACAAAATGGACGTCGATTTTACAGAATAATTTTTAATAATGGCAGAAGCCTTTATTCACAAAGAAAATTATAATATAATTAGTATTTACAATTGAAACAATTGAGCTAACTGCACACTGTTGCAAACAATCTACAGGTAGCTCAACTGATCCATATCAATACCAGTCGGAAGCGTCCCCAAGACGCTGGCTGCATTGCCCCGCTGTATGACAATGCTGATGCGCTGCGCCAGATACTGACCAGCTCTCGGGTCACGCGTCGCTTCGACCAGACGCTCAGATAATTTTTTGAAAACCCGAAGAGCCTCGGTACCCCACGGACCTAGGGTCTCGACTCCAAGAGGAGCAAATGTGTAGGCTCTGTCGATACCTGCATATTTGCGCCTCTTGAGAATAATTAATTCTAGAGGTCAGAAATAGACCTATTTTCTATTTATCCCTTTCAAAGTTAAAGTCCACAATAATATTGGCTCCCCCTCTGACCGGACTCAATTAACTCGCGTGACGATCCGTCGCCCAATTCCGCAACTCAAACTACACTTGATCGCAGCGGAATTCATCCAGCGGGTCCGCTACTCGTATTCCGCAGCGGAGGTGTGCTAGGGGCGTTAAGGACTAAAAATTTACTATATGGTAGAAATAAGTATTTACAACTTAAATAATTTTCTATCTGCAGACAATCTAGAGGTACCTCAACTGATCCATATTAATACCAATCGGAAGCGACCCCATGACAAAGCATTTTTGACCTGTGGCTAAAGCTTTCCACTTAATCCAACGCCGCTACCGCACAGCACAAAAATGTGTATTCAAATATGGGCTTAAACTCGTTATATATGTAGATATATTTTACAGTGACAAAATGGCTTCCCACAAGCTTCAAACGGTGGTCCGTGAGCTGACTGTCATTTGATGCCGTTATTATAAAATGATTCTACCTTTTACGAGTTAAAGCCCATATTTGAATGCACATTTTTGTACTATGCTGTTGCGGTGCGGTCCTGGAGACCAATTCTGCGTATCAATCGATATTTTATTGAGTGCAGTATCACGGGATAAAACATCATGTGATAAATATCACAAAAATATCAGTTCCACCAGAAACTGCATTTTCGTGCTACTTATCGACCAACTTATTGAAGAAAAGTCACATAAATATCAAATTACAACTTTTAAGAATACGCTTGTTTGATACGAAGCAATCACTCGATATTTTGACAGTCTTTGCCATATTTATCGAGTAGATATAATGCGAGGCTTGCCCTCCTGGTCTGCGACAACCTCGCAGGTGCTTAAATTAAAATATCGCCTGCCAGGTAGTTTAGCCTCTACGGAACCACACTAATATTTTAATGCGAAAGTTTGGATGGATGTATATACGGATGGTTGGATGGATATTCGTTACCTATTCACGCCAAAACTACTGAACGGATCGGGCTGAAATTTTGCATACAGGTAATTCTAATCCTGGAATCAACTACTTTTTGTCCCATAAATCAGTTCCCATGGGATAGAAAGCGAAGCCGCGGGCATAATCTTGTTTTAATTTCCCCTCAGTGTTTTGTGTGCTAAATAAATTTATATTCTATTCTATTCTATTCTAAGAGAGAAGAGAAAGAGCGTGAGAATTATGAATAAAAGTGAAACGTTCCTTGAGCTAAGGGGGCGCAGAAGAGATATTAGAGAGAAGAGAAATGACGTAACTATTACGAGGAAGCCGTATAGGTAACCACTTGAGCACTACTGTATGACCAAAATTATCTGCACTGTGTCTTTATCGACTACGACAAAATTACCATCGTGTAGAGATGATGTTTTTTGAATCCAGCAATCTTTGGGGATCAGTGACTGGATGGAGGTGGATTTTCTACGTTTACATCAACGAACTTTGGTGTGAATTGTGAACTTATATTTCGAAGTGTTTTTTGGAAGGCACTTTAATATTACAAATAAAAGATTCACCATGAAATTCGAGCCAGTCCGTCGCTTAACGTATGTAAAAGAGCACTTTCTACAATCATAAATTATTATTTATCTAAGTATATTAATTACCTATATTATAGCATATATTATAAATATATAATTTATTAAATTCCATTAAATAATGGTATTTATTAGGTTTATTTAGTCTGTATTATTTTAAAATAAGTATGTTTATTATAAGTATATGTACCTATTGTAGATTCATTATTTGTACACTTCCTCTACCTATTCCATCGCCTCTCCTGTAACTCTAAGGTTTGCTGGAAGAAAACTCTTTTTTAGGGTTAAGCACGCCTATGTACATATCCAATTATATAATTTTATTCTTTATATTAATTGTGCACTAAGAGAAAGATGTTTATATTATCTTCAGTTTTATTGTATTCTAAAGTATGCTAACAAGATTCCGACATTTTCTGTGGTGCTCATACATAAGACATGGACAAAAATACTTCCGCTCTAAGGTTCTATCCATAGAGTTATAAAGGTACAAAGGTTTGTCTATATGTCTACCATAGACTACTACAATCATAATGAAGACTTATTATGGCGGTATCAAAGTACCTACATAATTTTAACGAGGTATTAATGAGATAAGGATCTTTTTAATAAATTTTGAGGAGTAGAGATTTTCCAACAAGGCTGATAAAAAACTCTACTTAAAATTTACGTTGCTTCGGTGGAAATTCCATTAAAATCAGACAAACAATTTTATTTTAATTTGATTATTTCGTCTTCGCAATAGGTTTTAATTAAAATTTAGTTATACGTACGTATTTAGGTATACTACGTTCTGTGCTTATAAAAATAATTTATATTTTTAAGGCGTTAATTATGTCTCACAATATAGGTTAAATAAACCTGTATTGTGAGAGGCTGGAGCTTGCTAAATGTTTTAGAAAAACCTGTAACTGCAACTTTATTTATTATGAGCGTGGGGTATAATTATCCCTTTATAGAATGGAATCTTTACAAGTTGGGGCAAAATTTAAAGTATTTAAGGGCAATAAAGCTACCATTTCTTTAGAAGTCAGAAAATATTTTTCTGTTCAGAAAGTCCTTAAATTTTGCCCTACCCCTTATACAAATCAAATCTATTCAATCATTATTACCAACACACAATTTATCAATATTATCAAAAACCAACTTGAAAATCAGTCCGCAAACAACCGCCCGATTTTTAGGGTTCCGTACCTCAAAAGAAAAAAAGGAACCCTTATAGGATCACTTTGTTTTCCGTCTGTGTGTTTGTCTGACGTCTGTCAACCCACTTTTCTCAGGAACACGTGGTGGAACATCGAGTCAGTGTTTCCACTTAAGATTTTGACTTTGCCCTAAATTCTTTGGAAATTATCCCTAAAAAGCCCTATTTTTTTTCGAAACTCCCTAATCAATTTCTAAGTGAATCACATACACAAAACTTATAGGGTATTTCCCGTACACCTAGAATCTTGAAATTTAGCAAAAAGCAAGGTCTTATTGCACAAATAAAGGGAAAAATCCGAAAATGGCAAATTTATAGTTTATTTACTATGAAAAAATACTTTTTACTCTCGCCTTGGACCAAAACCTATAGAGTACTTCCCGTGGACCTAGAATCATGAAATTTGGCAAGAGGCTCCCAGCAAAATAAAGGGATAAATCAGAGAACAGTAAACTTGTAGCAATCAGAGAACAGTAAACTACTAGCATACACCAAAAAAATATTTTTGATTTTCGCCTGGAGCAAAACCTATGGTACCTACTTTCCGTTGACCCAGAATCATGATAATTGGCAAGAAACAAGGTATAACAATTATAAGGAACCCTTTGCGCGCGAGCCCGACTCGCACTTGACATTTTATTTAATAAATGATAAATGAGACATTTGGAATCCTATGACTGACGCTCGACATCCATAATGTAAATCGCTCAATCAGTCACCCCCTTGCCCCGTTCTACCTTATTACGTAACACCATGGAAGAATGGTGACACATCCGTGACGTCATGCCTTTGTCAAGGGTACCTTGTTTTCAGGGTTGGAATAAAACACAGCTGAGGTTCTCGAGAAAGTCTGAAAATAATAAACATTTGAAAGTCGGGTAGGTATTTATTGGAAGCATTAATTTTTTACTAGCTTCTAGCCCACGGCTTCGCCCGCGTATTTTCGGTATAGTAAGTAGTTTATTATCTAAGTTAAATTTTGCTCTAAACGTACGCCAAATTTTATCTTGATCTGTTCAGTAGTTTTGAAGATCCTAGGTAACAAAAGTTTCACATTTCACAAACTTTCGCATTTAATATTAGTAGGATTTATAATAATCCGATATCTAGCTAAAAATATATAATTTTATTACTTCCAAAATGCCATTATAACTAAGATACTAAAAGCAATAGTTTTTATATGTGGTTAGTGTAAGTTTGTTATAAGTAGGTAGGTAGTTTAAGGCATGTTAGGTATTACGCCACCGTCTTTATTGTAGTCTTATATGTCTCTCCATCTTCTAGGAGAATGCGGAGCACTGATGCAAAAACGTAGTATCCATCTGGGCCAGCACCTGCTTAGCCCAGACGAGCTAAGAGACTCCACCCCAAAGAAAATCCTACAGTTCCTAGCAGCTGCAAGGGTTAGTGGCGGACACGAACGGTTTAATATTGAAAACGAACTGGACGTACAAATTACATGCACTAATTTATGTGCAATAATCAATGACAAGTTTCTGCGCCCTAAGTTTCTAAAGTATTGTATAAAGATCGCAAAGAAGGTAATTTTAAGAAATAGATAGATAATATATGATTTATATATATATATTAAAATAAATAATATAGTATACATATGTAAAGCAGTTAGAAAAATGAAGTAGATATAAACAATAGACATAAGATAAATTGAAAAACGTTGATATAGAATTAAGATTAAGAAAGTCTCTGATTAAGTTAGAGGAACGAGAAATAATAATAAAAAAGAAAAAAAAAAAGGGTTAGTGGCGAATTATGAACGTCGCTGCTTTGAGGCGGAACACACAAAGTGGCGATCACAATAGACCTATCATGACCGCAGTGATACGAAAGCCACAAAAAACTGATAAAAAAAATAAAAAATAGTCTTATATCCAGTCCTTCCCAAGGTTGCCTGGAAGAGATTACTCAAAGGGATAAGGTTTGTACTTCCTTAATTCTCAGCATTTCCTTCTGTATTGTATTTTGTGTTTATGTGGTGCAATAAAAAGTTATCTATCTATTATTAGATATATATTTTTATATATTTAGATGACCTTGTATATTTAAACGATATTATATATTTAGACGAACTCAGTGGCCCAGAAGGCGAAGGTCCGTCTGCGACGCAGGAGGTTGCGGGTTCGATTACCGCCCCGGGACAAATGTTTGTACGATCTGCAGATATTCGTTCAGGGTGATCTGGATGTTTTTCTATGTATAATAAAAAATATCTATCTAGGTAGTGTATTGTGTTATGTATATCAGTTATCTAGTAGATACCCATAACACAAGCTCTGCTTAGCTTTGGACTAGATAATGCTGTATGAATTATCCAGCATAATTTATTAATTTATTATTTATTATCACTTTTTCTATTCCTTCCATCTCGCCAATAAAACAGAAACAGATTGCGCAAGACAAAATGAATTCTGTAAATAGGCTGGGAATGGCTAGTTTGCTTTACAGTGACCTTTTCAGTATTACAGCATTAGTACATTAGGAAAAAGAACCTTATGGTATGACATCACGGCTCAAGGCCTACGTGTTACCTATCAGCATAGATTGCAGAAAGAATAGACATGTCATATTTATTTTTAATTTTATTTACTTACTTAAAGGTATATTACTAAGAAAACTTTTAATAATAAGACTTAGCAAAACTAAAAACTTTTACAAACCAAAAAAGGTTTGTGAAGGAGTGGTATTATAGCGAGTCAGCCGAGTAACTATCGAAAGTTTTAAGTAGGTTTTTAGGTAGGTATGTGTACAAGGTTATTGATAATTCACTGACACTGCGTAAATTGCAGGTTCTGCCCATCATCACAAACACGTTAGTGAAGACGCCAGGTCTTGAATCTTTCTTTTTTGTAGTTCGTCTCACATACAAAATTATGTCCGAAACCTAAATAATTACTAAATACCGATCTCCATCTCATTTTTTTAAATAAATAATGCTGGACAATTCATCATCTAGCGCTAGCTAAGCAGAGCTTGTCTTATGGGTACTAGATAACTGATATACATAATACAATACACTAAATAAATAAATATTTTTATAATACATAGAAAACACCCAGAACACTATTTAAATCCACATCATCATCATTGGCCTGTAAAACTTATATTAGCACGCCAACCCCCTGTAAAAACATGTGTTTTTGTTAGGCAGGTAGAAAATGCCTCGGCATTAAGCCTACCCTTTGTACGTCAGTTCGATAAGTTTTAAATACAAAATAGGTTTGACAAAAATAATAGCTATGTTTCTAGCAAAATGTCTATGTTTTCTAGCAAACTTTCTAAGCGTTAGTTAGTGTCGTTATTGACTAGGTACTAAATGAGTTATAAATTTACAGAGTTGTTTAATAGAAACGACTAACGGCGCCGTTGTTGGCGAAGGTTTAGGACGAACAAGGTTTATTTTAGTTATTTCTGTTTGGTTGAGGTTTCAATTCCGGCCTCTGGGTAAATTTTGATACTCAGTGAAAATAACCTATATAGGTATTTTAAATATTAGGTCCTTACATATGAAATTGGCGTTTTGTATGGGAGGAACAAAAAGTCGAATATTTTTTAATATAATATATTTAATTAATCAAAGTATGAACCATTATTTTCTATGCACTTTTGCCATCTTATAGGTAGTTCATTGATCCCTTTACTAAAAAAACCAGTCGGACGGGAATCAATAAAATCTTTGAAGGCGATTTGGACTGCCCCATCGGAGTTGAATTTTTTCCCTTGCAAGAAGTTATCCAAATTTCGAAAAAAATGGTAATCTGTTGGAGCAAGGTCCGGGGAGTACGGAGGATGTCTTAGACTTTCCAATTGAAGCTCTTCTAATTTAGTAGCCGTCTGTTGCGCAGTGTGTGGTCTAGCGTTGTCGTGAAGCAGCAGTGGCGTGGAGCGATTGACCAGCCTAGGTTGTTTAGCCGCTAGCTTTTCCATCATGGTTTGCAATTGCTGACAATAGACATCAGCCGTAATAGTCTGGCCAGATTTGAGAAAACTGTAATGAACAATACCGGCACTAGTCCACCAAACGCTTACAAGTAACTTTTTTGGGGTTAATTTTCGCTTGGGGCAGGATTTGGCTGGCTGGCCAGGATCCAACCATTGCGCTGAGCGCTTCCGATTATCGTAAAGAACCCATTTTTCATCACAGGTAATGATTCGGTTTAAAATACCTTCATTATTGTGCCGGTTTAGTAATGTAACGCAGCAGTCGACGCGCGTTTGCCGGTTTGCTTCAGTCAATTCGTGAGGTACCCACCTTTCAAGCTTTTTAATCTTCCCAATTTGCTTCAAGTGAATTAAAACAGTTTTATCACTAACACCGCAGCCTGCAGCTAACTCGGACGTGGTTTGCGATGGATCCGCTTCCACAATAGCCTTCAACTCTTCATTATCAACTTGAGTCTCAGGCCGTCCACGGGGCTTGTTCTGCAAGTCGAAATTTCCAGAACGAAAACGTTGGAACCAAAAACGAACTGTGTTTTCTTTTGCAACACGACCGCCATACACATCATTCACCCTTCGAGTTGTTTCCGCAGCACTAGTGCCACGGCGGAACTCGTACTCGTAAATAATGCGATATTTTAAGTTTTCCATTTTGTAAAATGAGTGACGCAAACAGAAAAAAACAGAAGAAAAAAAACAAATGAATGACGATCATCGAAGCACAAATACACGAGTCTATAGCTGTACAAATTTGAATTTGGAATTCCTTACCAATGAGGAGAAATTTGTGATTAAAGTGGCCAGTACGAAAAACGCCAATTTCATATGTAAGGACCTAATATTTCAAGCCTTTGCTCCAAAAAGACAGCTGGGGATAGTCTTAAAATTATTTGTAAGGAAAAGTAACAAACCTTTTTGGAGCATCAGAATCTTCAGATAAAAATTATTTGTCTTAGTGATTCCCTGATTTCAAAAGTTTTTAGGAAGCCCTGTCTTCATCTTTATCAGTCTATTTGAACTTCCAAATAATATTGAAAGGTCTGTATGCTGAAATATCGCGCCGGCATACAAATAGTTTTGTATGAAACCTTTCTCAGCCGACTTCGGTCGACCCTGCGTATTGGAACGAATTGGAAAATATTCGAACCGTTTCATAGACTTGTGGCGCTACATGCCACTGAGTTTTGTGTAGAATTGAAGTTTGGCTAAATGGCAATTAGCAACTTGGGCTAAATGTGACGAATGATGATATAGGAAATTTGTTTGTGAGTAGTGAGCTCCTCATCATCATCGAACTATATTAGTCCACTGCTGGACATAGGCCTCCACTAATGAGCGCCATAGCGCCCTGTCTTCAGCTTGCCGCATCCAGAATCTGCCTGCAGTCTTTCGCAGGTCGTCATCCCACCTGGCTGGAGGGCGTCCTACACTACGTTTGCCTAGTCGTACCTACCTAGTGAGCACCTACGAGGAGGTTATTCCAGTTTTCCCATTGAAAACTGGAATTTATTAAGGGTACCTCATAAACCAACAAATTTAACCTGCATTAAAATATTTTTTTTTTGTGTATGAGAATATTATACAAGAACAAAATTAAAATTTTTGAAAACCCCCTGACAGATTTTCATGAAACATAGCTAAGAACACTCAGGATAATATTATCTATTACCCAAAAAAAACTAAACGAAAATCGGTTCATCCGTTTGGGAGCTACCACACCAAAGACAGATACACAGACAGACACGTTAAACTTAGAACACCCCTCTCTTTTTGCGTCGGGGGTTAATAAAATAGGTTCGAAACGTAGGTGTAACGTTCGAAGATCTCTCTTTGAATTCAGAATTATTTTCGTTTCGCTTACAACATCGAGTTTTGAATACGCTTCACTTCAACAAGATTCGCGAGCACTTACATTTCAAAGCGCTTAAAAATAGCTCAGAACTCCAATATCATAAAGGCCAAAATAAAAGCCTTTCGTTCAATCACAACGATACGCTGTAAAGCTATTTCACACAAGAAAAAGAAGCACAGAATAGCTCACAGACCGGATATTGGGAATCTAAACGCGATGTCCATCGGAAATTGGTCGTTATCGCGTCCACACGTCTTTATACTAAGGTGTTGGACATTGGAGCCATTAGACTGGGATAATAGGGGTCATATTGGCCTGTTTCTGTTGTGAATCTACGTAGATATTTAACTTACGTACCTACATATTGATAACTTCGTCTTGCGAATCTATTCCAATCGAAACGAACAAAGCAGTTTGTAAATAAAAATCAAACATAAAAATAGTTGTACAAAGTCAGGGCTTTAATATTGATCTTTATTTGTTTCCAAAGCATTTTGACCAAGTACATTTTTAACACCCGACGCAAAAAGAGTGTCATAAGTTTAACGTGTCTGTCTGTGTATCTGTGTATCTGTCTGTGGTATCGTAGCTCCCAAACGGATGAACCGATTTTAGTTTAGTTTTTTTTTGTCATAGATAATTTTATCCCGAGTGTTCTTAACCATGTTTCACAAAAATCTGTAGGGGATTTTTTTTAATTTTTAATTTTGTTCTTGTATCTTATTCACCTATTTATCAACATCATTCGATTTTTCTACACAAATAACTAATTTCTTTCTCAAAGGAAGAAGCATTCATATAATATCCTACGTCCAATATTTCTTACAAAGTTCTCCAAGCTCCTTAAAAATAGTCCTTACGCCAAGCGTTACAAAGTCTACTTTTCCGCGAATAATCCAGTCGATTTAACTGTAGATGCATTGCAATTTGAATCGCAAATCTTAAATCAAATATTGTAATCTCCCTATCCCGTTCCTCTGGATATGAATTTAATGGAAAATGGTCGTTAAAAAGAATATTACGAAGTAAAGTATGAAATTGAATTTTTAATGTAGGTAAACCTTTAAAGTTAGGTAAGCGGTTCTCTTCTACCTTTATCATTCGTTCCGCTTAGGATGGTACTCATGTCAGCATGCTCAGCGCGGGGATTATGGGCATTATACCCATGTGATAAAAGCCAATATGGCGCTTATCAGAGGGAGGCCTGCGTCCAGCAGTGGACCTGTAGGGGTTTCTATAGCCGATAGTATACACGATAAGGGATACATCAGCTTGTCACAGCCTAGGTATTCCAGCACTGCACCTGACTCTCCAGTTGGCATCCGTTCCACTGTCCACACGGATTCCCGCTCTCGGCTATGTCCGTCTGACAAGTGACAGTGACAGTGACAGCTCACTAGCAACACCTCGACCTACAAGATGACGTATGTAGTACATGGTTTTTATTGTATCCTCAGATTGTATCACCCGTCTGACAAGTGACAGTGACAGTGACAGCTCACTAGCAACACCACGACCTACAAGATGGCGTATGTAGTCCATGGTTTTTATTATATCACCCGTCTGACAAGTGACAGTGACAGTGACAGCTCACTAGCAACACCACGACCTACAAGATGACGTATGTAGTCCATGGTTTTTATTATATCACCTGACACTACAGGACCAATACAGGCTGTTGAGGTGAGGATGGAACTCGCTGCCTGCTTTTGTTCCGGGAAACTTCAACCTGGGTCTCTTCAAGACAAAAGTGAATAGATAAAACTTTTAATCCATCATGGTTATTAACACTAAATTCGTAGCAAAAGACAAAAAATGAGGGTAGTAGATCGATCTCTGCCAATAAAAATTCACTCGCAGTGCTTTCAGTTATTCCGTGATCATGGCGCATGAAACTTCGCCGAAATATCGGAAAGCTCAAAACTGAAATCATGGTAAATATCCCGTTGTAAATGACTTTAATAAAAGTATTTAGGTCCTATAGATCTTCGTCGGCCACATTATCGATTACCATCAGGTGAGATTGTGATGAAATGAAGGTCTATTCACGATAAAAAAATAAACAAAGGCACCTAACCAATACTATAGTTTTCACACTATCTGAAGGAAGGAGAGCTTGCAGAATCTTCCAGAGGAGAACCACTTTTAAACCACCAATAGAATCTCGAACATAATACAAGAAGGTCATATAAATAATAAATACAATAAAAATCATTTATTTCAGCACCACTGGTACCATAAACACAAACATTTATACATCATATTAGAATAAACTACTGAGTTTAAAATTAATAATACGTTTAAAAAATAAACCTACTGAGTTTAAAATTAATAATACATTTCATAAATAAAAATACACAATAAAATTCATAAATTCATTTAAGAAATTCATGTTAAGATAATAACCGTCTAATTTAAAAATAATATTTATTGTATAATAAATGGATATAACATATGCTATTATGACATTTTTGGGATCATACTATTCGGGCACACTAAATAGCTGTACTGCAGAATTTGAGTATAAATTCAAAGAGAGGAATGGAGTGGCGTCGAGACAGCTTGACACGCACCATAGAGGCAACCCCTTTACTTCTTAAATTCAAATTAATGCTAGTATTACAAATTAAAACCCTAGCCAGTAAATTACTCGGTTAGCAGGAGATCGCTTGGGGCGATCCATCACAGCCACCCGGGGAACACTTAAACCTTTTAAACCAGCCCGTTAGACTTGGACTAACAACTTTAGACTATAGAAATCATAGATGTAAGTAAAATTCTGTTGATATAGTACGTTCTCCCAGCGCTTACTCAACAAATGGCTTATGTTGTGTTACAACTAAACACAAAGACAAGCTGTCTATGACATAAATAATAAGCTGGCAACAGCATTCTTGCGGGCAAGACATTTTTGGTTGTCTGTGGTCAGCCTCTCTATGAATCGATCTAAAATACAAAAAGTTTGTGAATTTACCAAGTTTTTATTTTATTAATCCAAATCCTTCCAATATAAAAATTACACTAACCTCAAGCTTAAACACACGCTATTTCTAATCTTTTGCAATTTATCTACCAAATGAACAACAAAAATGGAAAGACGTACCTAGACCGAAGTACGACCGAGACAACAATATGCACGCGAAACACGAGCGCCGGTGCGACTATGACTGAGGTAGATGGACCTAATTGGACCTAATTTGAGCATTCCACTTTCGAGAAGATAGTACCCAATCTCCCGAATTTTACTTAGTTCGATGATAGACATTCGCATTCCTCATTAGAACTTAAACGTCCACTGCAGAACGTGATCCCCCACCCCCAAACAAGAGGGGGGTTTGTCATAACCACCACCTTTTTTGCCACCATGGTGGCCAAAATGAGCAACTCTTCTTAAATCTATATATATAAAAGAAAGTCGTGTTAGTTACACCATTTATAACTCAAGAACGGCTGAACCGATTTGGCTGAAAATTGGTGGGGAGGCAGCTTAGAACCAGGAGACGGACATAGGCTATGTTTTATCCCGGAATTACCACGGGAACGGGAACTACGCAGGCGAAGCCGCGGGCAGCAGCTAGTCTATATATATAAAAGAAAGTCGTGTTAGTTACACTATTTATAACTCAAGAACGGCTGAACCGATTTGGCTGAAAATTGGTGGGGAGGCAGCTTAGAACCAGGAGACGGACATAGGCTATGTTTTATCCCGGAATTACCACGGTAACGGGAACTACGCAGGCGAAGCCGCGGGCAGCAGCTAGTTATTAATAAATAAAACTTTTACAGAGGCAATAAAAAAAATCTTATGATAGGTATCACAAACAGGCCAATCGGTTTTTGAAAATTCCTTCGTTTAACAGAATAATAGAATATAATAGATGGAGGCTCTTATTTGGGTCGGGGTAGTGCCTTAATCGACTCTTACGCAGAAAGGCGGTGATGTATTCGACTCGGTAGCGTCCCGCCCCCGTCTCGTCCCTTGCCCCGTCGTCGAACGACTGTATGTATACGTAGGCTGTGATATTAGTATGTATGAACTGTGTGCTATAGCTAATTGTTTTTTATTACTCTGTCATGTTCACGCTGCACCTAGAGCAATAAATTCATTTGATGTCAATGAAAATAAAATGAAAAGCGCGTTTACGGTTAACAACGGCGTGATATTTATGCGGTTAAATAATAATTCATTTAATTCAGACAACAATTTAACACAAGTATATCACAAGATTTTTTATATTATTTATGAGGTAGCAAAAGGAATGGAAGTAAGGGAAAACCTGAAGTAGAAAGACGTGGGTTTAATATAATTTAAAAATGTAAAGCTACCTATTCCTATTGACAGATTTAGCCCTGCAGTAAAAGAAATAAAAAACTTATTTATTTCGGTTTTTTATTAACTTAAGACTTTTGTAATTTCGAATGAATAACACAAGTAGGTGCCTTTCGAATAGAATAAAACCTTAAAAACCTTTTGTGACAAAAAGGTCTTGAAAAAAGGTATTGTAGTGGTCCTGAAGTAATCATGTTTTATTTATATGGGTACCTACTACATATCTCGTACACCTTTAAGGGTTGAATGAATATAGTCGGATGGGCACAATATAGGTACTGATGCGCCCGGTTTTGCTTTCTGATATTGTTATTGAATGTTATGAAATCTTTAAAAAATCCTAAAACTCTGTAAATAAACATCAACAAAAAACTGACCGTAGCACTGAAAATAATACGGTAAAACGAATAGGTTAAAAATCTGCTACATGGTGATTCGACCGACTTAGGCTCGTGTTCACCAAAAGATGATCGGACAATTAAGCAGCTTGAAAACTTGTGACAAAAACATCGAAACAACTGTTTTAAATTTAACCATCTGTTGGTGAAATCGGGACTCAGTCATGTGACGAAACTGCGATATATTATAAATTACAGCTAATTTCATAAAAAGCACTGTTGTTTAAGTTTAGTCGCGTCCCCAAAAAATCTCAACAAATCTCATCTCGACATTGTATTCATTTGTATTTTTTGGAAGAAAAACCCACCCACGCTTCAAAAACATTAATTTTTATACCACAAGCAACTCCATAGAAAGCTACAAAATGTATTTAAGTTACAGATTCTCTGCGTCCTAAATCCTGTCCTTTTCAGAGGATTGTAAGTACGAATTACCTGCTGAATATAGAGGAGTTCGCATCGGGATGCGGGGACAAATGAAAGTGGAACCTTTTTAATAAACTTTACTGTACAACATTGTATTGTATTTTTGCTTTAGAAAATACCTGGGCACAAAGCTTGACGTAGATCTGGCGCACTGTCTCACAACAGAAAAATGTGCGTTAAAATTATTGGCATTTACTTGTAATTTTTTTGGGTTAGGGTACATCTCGTCCGAATCTCAAACTTGTCCGCTGGCGAGATGTCCACTTCTCTTTTGAGTAGGGGTACATCTCGTCCGAATCTTAGGTAGGTACTTTTAGAACTTTATTGACAAAGAAAATTACAATCAAATAACATAAATAAATTAGAACTAGTATTTACAATTGAAACAATTGTGCTATTTGCAGACTGTTGCAAACAATCAGGTAGCTCAACTACCAGTCGGAAACATCACCAAGATGCTGTAAAGTTTAGAAATAATACATTTTATTAAGACGGCATCAGATAATATTAACAAAGTTTACTTTAAGAAATTAAGAAAAACCTAAAAAAATCATACATTTAAAATTTATTATTAATATTTCCCCAAGTGTGGGTTAGCATTATAAAAACGAATAAAACATTTCTTTTATTTATAAATGAATAAAAACGCGACGGTTACAATTCGATTTTATTATTGTTGTGTTTGGTCTCGATCTCCATTTAAACTCCAATTTGTAATTCGGTCCTGAAAAATAGGTACCAACAAACAAAAGCTGTAAAATTCTTCCTTTGGAGACTAAATACTAAAATCGTTTTTGTTCCACATTCGTACAAGAAATCTCAAAACTGCAGTCTCAACAAACGTAACTCGTGTGTTTTCAACTATTCATGCATTTTGCACAGGACCGTAAACTTTCCTGAAACTACGTACCACAAAGGAGTTTGAAGCGCTGGAATAGTGTAAAATTTACATTTGATTCGGGATAGAGTTTTTATGGCCTCTCTATGCTTCTGTATGCAGTTTTATGGTATCTGTGCTCTGTGGTGCGGGCTTAGAATTTGCTCCACCCCAACTCTTCCCGCGGGTGTCGTAAGAGGCGACTAAGGGATATCCACCGGGGGCTGACAGCAGCGCTACCTGCAGAACAATTCTACCACCGAACTGCGATTCCAACCTCGCATGCCCAGCTTAGGTATTATGGGCACTACCCTCCACTGCACTCCATGAGATAAAAGCCAACAAGGCGCTTATCAGCGGGAGGTCTGCGTCCAGCAATGGACCAATATAGGTTGTTGAGATGAGGTTGGAGTGAGGACGGTATCTCTAGGCTGATAGTCACAGATATTAACTAAACTAGCCCGAGGAATCAGGTTGCATTTTGGATCGCTGTTCATCCAAAAAGCAAACTTATTCCTAGGCGAGGAGTGGATGTCGGACTTTTATATTTATCAAAGAAGATTTTTGAATAATCGCCTGTCTGAATCGGGAATCGGACCCTCTTTGAATGCAGTTTAAATTGTTTTTAAAATAAAAATGAAGACTTCTTTCAGTAAAATTTACGATCCTACTAATATTCTAAATGCGAAAGTTTCTGAAATGTGAGATTTTTGTTACCTAGGATCTCCAAAACTACTGAACAGATCAAGATGAAATTTGGCATACACGTAGAACGAAGCTGTGGACAGAAGCTAGACTACTATATTTCAGATACTTTCCCTCCATGTGGCATGGCCGTGGGACTCCTTGCACTGAAAAAAATAGTCCAACTAAGACGCATTTTATCTTATTTGGCTTCAAATAGTTGAAATGATAAATATCTCATTCAATACAAACAAGAATGCATGGTAGCTTCAACATATCGAATTTTTTTAAAACAAAAAATAGGCACATCATTGACATATCAATGCTCTAAGTTAAAATAAATATTCACTTTGTCATATTAAACATTTATTTGCACGGGGTTAGCAAACAACTTTCTTGCATTTAATCTCTGAATTAAATTAAATAACTACACTTTATAAGGCCAATTCATTTCTTGGTAGAAGGAGCTATTACGATTTATATCTATCTATGTAATATATTGTATTTATTTCTATCTATGTAATATATTGTATTAAGTATATCAGTTCTCTAGTACCCATAACACAAGCTCTGCTTAGCTTGGGGCTAGATAATGTTGTGTGAATTGTCCAGCATTATTTATTATTATTATTATTATTATTTAACTAAGTTCTCATAGTCACAGAAGACAAGATCTTATCAGGCTCATATGGGTTCATATGCGTGACCACATTAGACAATAGTATATATTTTTATTATACCTACATAGAAAACACCCAGAATACCCGGAATCTGCAGATCCTACGCCACAGGATAAACCTTATTTAACGGTGGTGTTCTTTCAACACAAATAAGGTTCGTAGTTAACCCGCTTACATCGTAATTAACCTTACTTAGGATTTAAGATGCTATAATCTGTAAATATATCTTAAAAAAACCGGAGTTTGGAATCGAACCCGCAACCTCCTGCGTCATAGACGGACCTTTGCCCGCAGCGCCACAGAGGTCGACAATTCGAACAACTCTTATTTCTTAAAACCAAACCTGCATTCACGTGTAACACGAAAACTCCATTCCCTGTACACGTTAAATCACACCACGTTTCGAACCCGAAATCCAGTCGTCTGTGAAAACGAAACCTTGCACGTTCTTTGCAACATAACCCTTTCAAATGTAACGACGAAAAGAGTAAAAGACTGCAATCGCTGCCGGGGATGAAATCGCGCCCCCTGGCGGGAAATCGGTGCATCGGAAGTAAGCGTCGATTTATTCTACACCTCGGTTTTGTCAAAGCTTTCAACGTAACAGTTGGTGCAGTTCAGATAAATACTCTTGGTTATTCGGGGGGTGGATGAGAAAAGTTGAAAATCAGTAGCAGACGTTAGATAGAACCTCAACCTCAACAGCCTGTATTGGTCCACTACTGGACGCAGGCCTCCCCCTGATAAGCGCCTTATTGGCTTTTATCACAATGCTCGCTATCCCCACGCTAGGCATGCGGGTTGGGGATCGTAGTTTGGTGGTAGAATTATTCTGCAGGGGATCTGCTGCCTGCCCCACACAGTGCAGACAGAAGCAGAGTTACAATTTACTACTAGACTTTATTGACAAACAAAGTTACAATCAATTAATAGAAATAAATAAAAAAGGGGCAGAAGCCTTTATTCACAAAGAAAATTATAATATAATTAGTATTTACAATTGAAACAATTGAGCTAACTGCAGACTGTTGCAAACAATTCTACAGGTAGCTCAACTGATCCATATCAATACCAGTCGGAAGCGTCCCCAAGACGCTGACTGCATTGCCCCGCTGTATGGCAATGCTGATGCTCTGTGCCAGATAAAGATAAGAAATAAATTAGAACTAGTATTTACAATTGAAACAATTGAGCTAACTGCAGACTGTTACAAACAATCTGCAGTTATATTTGTTATTGATCCATATCAATACCAGTCAAGCAGTAAGGCAAGGCAGTAAGCAAATTTTTTGTTTTGAGCTACGGCTTTTATGACGTACTGCAACGCTAGGTGCGCTTGCACTGAGTAATTTTTATCTAACTTTTTTTTTGTTTTCTGGGCCGTCCTTTTCTAAATTTTAGATTTGATGACAATCTGACATAATCCAACTGTCAATTGGGTTTCAGTATTCGCTTTTATACCCGGTACCCGCACAGGTCATTACTGATAAAAATAAGAAGAAAATTAAAAATTTTAAAAACCCCCCGACTGATTTTCATGAAACATGGCTAAGAAAACTCGGGATAAAATTATTTATACAAAAAAACTAAACGAAAATCGGTTCATCCGTTTGGGAGCTACGATACCACAGACAGAGACACGGATAGACACGTTAAACTTATAACACCCCTCTCTTTTTGCGTCGGGGTTTAAAAATTGGTGTGCATGCTTGTTTTGAGTTAAAACTCTTTTGACTTACTGCAACGCACACCTACACTCAGAAATTTTCACCTACATACCTTTTTTTTCTGTACCATCCTATTCTAAATTTTGAAATTCGATAACAGCCCGACATTTTCGACTGTCAAATTGTTTTATTTGTTCAGTACGTCGATATAGTTTTACATAGTAGACGCGCAGGACGACAAGGATGAAGACTTTTCTGACCCAGTTATAAAAGTAGAGCGCTATAATGAACGTTAAGCTTTATCGAGGTTTGACTTTGTGAATTGTTTTGTAATAAATAGAATAAGCGGTGAAGGTTTTGTAGAGAAATAGGTAAACTGACTTGTTCTGGAAGAAATATTGCTGTTGTGTTGCGGAGTTATTATGGAATTTAGTGACATGATGACACTCCGGCAATATAATATAAATAAATAATGCTTTACTAGATAACTGATATACTTAATAATACACTACATAGATACATATTTTTTTTATTATACATGGAAAACACCCAGACCAACGGAACAAATTTCTGCAGATCGCACACAAATTAATATAATACCGACATATTTTTTTTCTCATCACATAAATATTGTATAAGCGAATGTTTGTTTGTATGTTTGTTACTTCGTCAAACTATTGAGTAGATCGGGTTGACAGGCACAGATGTAGCTCCAGTCATAATACACAGGCTAATTTAGTACGTAGGTATAAATCAGTTCCCATGAGCTAGAAATAACCTTTGAACGTTTCCATACAAACAACGTGCGAAAGTTTATAGATGGTATGTATAGGAATTTAGACTTATTTAATAGGAGGTGCTGCCCTCGGCTTCACACGCGCTTTTCCAGTAATCTATGTCCGTCCCCGGGATATAATTTACCTTCATGCCAAATTTTGGTCAAATCCGTTCAGCCGTTTAGTCCTGAAAAGGTATAGACAAACAGAAAAAGTTACTTTTGTATTGTGGTTGGTATGTTTTTGATACGTGTCGTCGAAACAACCAAAATTCATCAAAATACAACTGAAGCACCCTCGATTCAATGCTGAAATCTTCTAGATGAATAATTCAGAGAAATTTCTGCGATCCTTTAATACGGAATCCAATGAATATTTAGCTTGGATACATTGCTTTTCCGTAAAATATATGATTAATTTATAACCAACTTAACCGACTTATGAGAATTATCGGAATTCAATATCGTAGGTAGTGTACGATTTTAATCAGAAATGTTAGGTAATTAATTGAAATATTAGCTTTAATCTTGCGGCTTTGTTGTTCTAGGTGGTTTTCTATGTAATTAAGGTACACCCTCAACAACCTTTTTCCGCTGATACTCTGCTAATATTTAAGGTATGTAAAATTTATTTTAGCATAGATGTTACTTGGGTTTAATTAGCGATTTTTAATAAATAACTTGTAAATAAGCCGAAGCTGGGATCCTCGCATCTTCACACAAGATTATACAATACAATACAATAATACAGTTGAGCTACCTGTAGATTGTTTGCAACAGTCTGCAGTTAGCTCAATTGTTTCAATTGTAAATACTAATTATATTATAATTTTCTTTGTGAATAAAGGCTTCTGGCCAATGTAAATAAAAAATAGTTAGAGCGAAGATTCAAACTTATAGGATCTTATGTTTAGTTATGTAGATAGGTAAGTAAGTACACGGCCATTCATTTATTACGTAAGACGATTTAGGGGGGGAGGGGGGTCGACAATGTCTTATTTTTTCTTACAAGGGTGTGAGTATTGATAGTTCTTACGTAAGATCACATAAATGTTGTTCCAGTGGCAGATCCACTTTCCGAGTGGATTTTGAGCCCCTGGACTGAAAATATTTTGTAGGTAAAGATGATGATGATTAAAACCAAAGTGTCAAAAAATTTAAATTAATAAAAATTATAGTACCTTACACATTTCTAAAAATTGTTACACTGTAAAATATATATTAAAATAAACCAAACGTGTATTCATATTTTTTTCCTTTAGGTTCTGACGTAATATGTAAATATTAAACAAGGGGGAGGGGGTCGGTTTATTCTTATTTTTTCTTATAACAGGGGGGAGGGGGTCAATAAATAGCGAAAATCGTCTTACGTAATAAATGAATGACCCCTTATGATATTATGTAGGTTTATATTGGGTCTCATTTTTCTGAAAATAAATACTTTATGTTTTGTTTGTTTTTGTTTTACATGTTTAATTAGCAATGTGTAAAATCTTTTCGGCGGTTTCGTCTTTCAATAACAAACTTACGTGAGGCGTGAGTCTATTTGACGTTATTAACGAGACGTGTTCGTGACGTCTTGTTTTATATGGGATTTTACTGTACCAATTGTATGGCAAAAGGAAACGTGAAACGTCTGTTTCACGTTCACGTTCCACTTGCTCATGTAATCTTCTAATACGAAATAAACGGCCAAATTCCGCCGTCACTGACAGACTTTTTGCTTTTTTCGATCCATCAAAAATTCGTTTATTAGGATTTTTTGTGAAAGTTTTGTACGATGGTACGGAACCCTCAGTGTGCGAGGCGACTCGCACTTAATGGTTTTATTTTGAACAACTTTTAAACTGTATAGCTGTGACGTACATAGTTGGACATAGGCGTCCTTTATTGACACAAAAACTGGTCATGCGCTCACCCCATCTAGATGTACCCTTGTGCCCGACTTTTTATCTGGGTTGTATTTTTCGAGTGTTTCTATTTCTATGTAGTTTTCTGATACTTTATACAGGGTTATTGGTAATTCACTGACACTGAGTGAACTGTGGGCTGCTCTGTTCATCATCCACGAATCATCCAATCGGCTAAAGCGATTTTGATAAAGGTGGTATCAAAATGCAGGTCTGGACTCCTTTATGGTTCTTAGCTACATACATTTAGTATGCATTTGACCAATATTTTGTCAAAAAAGTGGAAAAGCGGTGATCGAGTGGTGTTTTTCATACTTTTCAAACAATTATTTTTAGGTAATAATAACGCTTTAACTCGTATTAAAATCTTTGACTCGACTTCTCAAAATTTACCAACGAAAAGAGGGACAATTTCCCGCACCTTTAAACCAAACTGACCTTTATTCCCTATAGAATAGAGCACGTAAACGCTGAATTGCGTAATAATCCAATAATCACAGGAATCTAAAGAGCTACGGGTACCGCGACGACCTTCATCCGACGTGCATGGAAAACTTCACTATGGCACCGTAAGTAAATAACAGTAACACAACTTATAGAAAGAAAAAGAAAATACTTTTATTTGTTGTTAAATCCATCATGGTTATTAACACTAAAGTCATTTAGTACGGGATATTTACCATGATTTGTGTTTTGAGCTTTCCAATATTTTGACACAATTTCAGGCGCCATGATATACTCGTGTATTGATATGTTATTCCGTGATCATGGCGCATGAAATTGTGCCGAAATATTGGAAAGCTCAAAACTCAAATCACGGTAAATATCCCGTTGTAAATGACTTTAGTACTTTTATTTGCCTTAAAAACTACTACATATAAAAAGATCCAGAGATCCATTCTCAACCACCTGAAGATCAAAACCAGATTTCCTTTGTTGTCCACGACCGGCTATCAACGGCTCAGCTATTTTCGCCATATCGCCCGAAGGCAACCAGACAACCTCGAAAAGCTGGTTGTACTCGGCAAGGTAGAGGGGAAAAGACCAAGAGGACGGTCACCAACCCGCTGGTCTGACCAAATTAAGACAATAACGGGACCCAATTTGCCTGCAGCCCTAAGACAGGCCGAAGAGAGAGTGGTGTGGAAGCAGCTTGTCAGCGTCTCCGTGAAAGCTTTCTAGGACAGGCAGGACCTTAAGAATACAACAGAGAAGAAGACATACAAAAAACGAAAATGTATGGTACTAAATAACTCTATGTACATTTTCGTTACAGTGTGCGCACCCGAGTCTGAAGCAAATATGGCTTCCACTCAGCGTTGCGCTGGATAGACATGGTGTGTCCACTCAGCGCTGATTTTCAGTAGAATCCACTGGCAAGTAGCCACGACGTCGAGGTTGGTGCGTTTATAACAACAGACAGAATAAGTAAAAAAATAAAGACATAGGTACATCTGTTTAGCTTGGGGCTAGATAATATTAGTTATATATTCACTTTATCATCCGATTCCGACTGACACTATAAATAAACTTCTTACTTGCTCATCTATCTCTATCCACCTTGTATTAAGATTCACAATCTCGCACGGTACGCCCTGTAGGTAACTAATAAATAAGTTCCAGAAACTTCGTCCGTCTGATTAAATTAAACGGGAATTAATCATTTATTGGTGTTAAATTATCCGAGCTTGATTAAGGATACAAAGTTGGGTGTTAGGGAATCTTGATTAAACAGGGGAATGTGTGAATTTACGGTTTTTACGTGCACGTGGTTTTCTGATTTAAATAGTCACCAGGAAGAAAGCAAAGGTATATGCAAGTACTGAACTTATTATTATTAGAAAAGTTGTTTTGGAATTATAATAAAGCTGAAATTTTGCATAGAAAGACCTGGACCCATGGAATAGAATGTAAATAAATAATGCTGGACAATTCACACAGCATTATCTAGCCCAAAAGCTAAGCAGAGCTTGTGTTATGGGTACTAGATAACTGATATACTTAATACAATACACTACATAGATATATATTTTTTTATTATAATTACTTAAAAAACATCCAGAACACAAATATCTGCAGATCGCACAAACATTTGTCCCGAGGCGGACCGAACCCGCAACCTCCTGCGTCGCAGGCGGTCCTTCGCCCGCTGCGCCACTGAGGTCGTCAAATAGAAATAATCTTTTTAGGCCCGGCGCCCATTATCGGCATCGGCACGACTGAGGATTTTAGGTGGCAAATAGCAATATACATTAACGTAATGGCAATAAAGTAGAAATTGCCGTGTATATGGTCGTAAGAACAAAAAATACCGCTTCGGTATGCTCGAGGCTGCTGTAACGGCAGCCTTGAGAATGCTTCGGGATGCTTCGGCATCCTTCGGTACGCCGCCGGCGCCGAGGCAACACTCGGGGGGATAGCTTGCCCTGCGGGGCGAGGGGAGGCATCCGCCATTCGAATATTTGCAAGCCCTAATTGAGACGCTTCGGCAAGCTACAGGACGGTGCGGCATGCTTAAGGACGCCTCGTCATCCCTAAGAACGTTGCAGTATGCCAAAGCATAGTTTCCGACAGTGTGCGCTTGCATGTAGGATGCCGAAGGATCCTTTTCCTTGCCGATGCCGATAATGGGCGCCGGGCCTTACACTACCTGCTCGAAAAACGCACTTTATAAGTTATGTTATCGTAAGCGAAAACCAGTGATTGGATTCGTGATTGGCTGTAAATGGTGGAGGTTTTCCCAAGTTGAAACAAATCGAATGAGATCTCCTAGTGCGAGTCTCCTTGGTCAACATTTCCATACTTATTTTGAGGTTACAAATTCAAAACACATCACTTCCTCGGAAATAATGAACATTACTTCCAAAGGAGAAGGAAGGGGAAGATTGAATTCGGAACACCAAAATATGCCAGATTTTTTTTACCAAGGAGATCCGTACAATGCCATCTTCTAAATTCGAACTAACCGCTGTTCAGAAGGCGGAATAAAAAACTAATGCCGGGAAAACGTTACCAAACTTTTACTACTTTATGTCATAAAGTCTGAAAATTAGAAATATAATTTTTTGTTTGTAGTATTTCAATTTAGACTTATATAAACTATACAAACACCATGAGACTATGTTAAATTGAAGATAAGACTTAAATGCTACAAAATGGCGTCCGACTCAGCATTTGTTGAGACAACTAGCTGGTGGGCACACATAAGAATAGGTATTCTTCTCGTGGATAAAACTGTCTTCGTCTTGGGCATGATTCAATCCCTCTCGTGATCCCGATTCTAGTAACACCCTCGCTTCGCTCGTGAGTTATTCTAGAAAATTCTAAGATGCGCTCGGTGTTCAATGAAGCCCGTGACTTAAGACACTGCTTTATCCCCTCGTTGCATAATCTACTATTAACGTATCCATAAGAACAAGCCGCGGGCAAGAACTATTTTTTTTATAATACTTGCTTTTAATTACAATTACTTGCTTTCATAAAACTCAATTCTTCTCTCCTATACAATTTATTTCTTTTATGCGAATATCGTACAAACCACGTAGAAGGAGCCTTCAATATCGGAGGTAAAGCACCGAAGCATGACCGAAGCCATAAAAGTCCAGACCAATAGACCCTTCTTCTATCTTTATGCTCGTAAATAAGCCTTTGCGTTTATAAATAACATAAATTAGGTCCTGCGTTTATAAATAAAGTGGAATGGCTATTTCGTGTCAAATATACACGAAGCAGAAGTAAAACTGGTGTAGGTTAAAAATGATTAACTCAGTTGTTAAAAGTAACCTTACTTTTAACAACTGAGTTAATCATTTTTAACACATTTTTAACTGATTTCGAAAAAAAGGAGATTCATGTTAAAAAATGTTCCCAAGGGATCAAAATATTCCCCAGAATATTCCCATAAAAAATATTACCAAGGGATTAAAATTTGTCCCGGAAAACTCGACAAAACAGTGTTAATTAGGAGATCGAAGTCGGTTTATAATTTCTCAAAACAATCACTATATTTTCTTACTATTTTTTAACCCCCGACGCAAAAAGAGAGGGGTTTATAAATTCAACGTGTCTGTCTGTGTATCTGTCTGTGGTATCGTAGCTCCCAAACGGATGAACTGATTTTCATTTAGTTTTTTTTGTATCATAGATAATTTTATCGCGAGTGTTCGTATATGTACCGGCACTTCTAGAAACAAGGACAAAACTTAAGTATTGCTCAAAACCAGGATGTAAACATGATTCAGTAGATATTTTAAACTGAATCACATATAATGGACCCCGTGGAACGAAAAAGGCGAACCCATGTTTCTCCCACCATTAAACGAGTTACACAAAATGCAGTAAAATACAGCTTCAAGTCTTTACACATGAAAAACAAAACCCTCCTTCTTGCACAGTCGGGTAAAAAGTACCAACTCACTGATAAAAAGCTTTCGATGTATCCTTTACCCATCCTATCTGTCCATGTGTCTCAATTTAGGGATATGTAGTTACTTTATAGCCCAGTTCGGCAGTTTGTCCTACTTGGCTTTGCTGGGACCGTGTGGGAGACAAAACTTTGAAGATTTATGTGCAGTGACCCATGCTACTTAATATAGCTTTACGGCTTTGCATCCTAGCGGGTATTTACGAATATTTAGGCCAGATAAATAGCACACACTGATTTGCTGAATAAATATCACGAATCACCATTTTGATCAACAAATCAAATCAAAAACTCTTTATTTCCATAAATATAATAAATGTACACTTGGAAAAGGTCAAATTTTAGTAAAAAATTGTCAATGCCAATAGTTATATACATGCTGAAATTGGTTTTTATTAGTTGTAGTTCTTTTTCTTAATAAAGATCTTTTCTTGTATTATTATGCCGCGTGTTATGGCGTAGGTAGAGCAAGTTGAAGCTGTCCATGTGCGTCACGGGCAGTGAAAGTGTTAGAATGTAGATAGATAGATAGAAAATTCTTTATTGTACACTTATCAAGATAATTCACAAACAACAACAAAATTTACAAAATATGTGACAATTGGCGGTCTTATCGCTCAAGAGTGATCTCTACCAGACAACACAGATGTAGTGCTACACCAAGTGTTTACATTTACTAAATTACTGTCAACTCAAAGCATAGTCATTTTATTCCACAGTTGTAGTATGTTCCTATTTCTTAATGTGTAAAGGCTACCAAATATCCGAACAGAAAATGAAAACAAAACCAGTTCATTCAATGACCATTCACTCCAGCCTTCACTCAAAATTCACTCCATTACGCCGTCCATTTTACATTAAAAAGAGAATGTTACGCTAAGGTTATATTCTCTTTGGCTGCCATCAAGTCAAGACAAATCAAGAAAATATATTTCAAATAATCGGAATAAAAGAAGATATCCCGCAATACCATAAAATAAAAGGAAATCCCTGCAGTCTGCAAAATATTGTGAGTATTCTCAACAAATGTGTCTTTGTTATTAATTATGGACTAAGTTGTCTGAAAAACAAGAAAATTTATTCATTTTTAGGAGCTGAACAATGACATTGATATAGTCTAAAGAGTTTAAATTTTGATGTTCGCAATTCTTCAAGTCGAATCTTTTCAAAATATGAGCTATGCCTATGAGGTGTAGGTACATTTTAATATGTAACTAAATCAGCTTACGTCAGCAGACTATCGCTAACGGATATTGAAAGACCTACGATATTGGATTCACAAGCTCTCTATGAAACCTGATCAATTTCACTATGAATGCAAGGCTGCATATCGTATTACTGTGAGTACGCATAGGATTATCTTCGTCAAAGTGAATATTTAATTTAATAGTTTAGAATCCTTTATTCACAAAGAAAATTATAATATAAATGGTATTTACAATTGAAACAATTGAGCTAACTGCATACCGTTGCAAACAATCTACAGGTAGCTCAACTGATCCATATCAATTTAGAATGAAATGAAATTAATAAAAAACCTATGTTGGTTATGTATGTTGGTTAGGTTGCATACTTAGAAATTCTGTACCTACCTATTTTAATTTATAACTAGCTTCTGATAAAAATAAAAATTCAGCCCGATTCTATCAGTAGTTTTTGCATGACGATATAATTCATTATCTTTATTAATTCACATTTACTAAATCGTATTGGCCATCCAAACATCGAATCTTTCGAAACTTTCGTATTTATATTATTTTATTAGTGTGATCAAACTTATGATTAGCAGTGATAAGATTTATTGACCTGTCTCTTCACACATCATATATTGTGCTGAAAGATCCCCTATTATAAAAAAATAAATAAATTACTGTAACCACAGATGATAGCATAAAAATATTGAATTTTTACTAGTGATTCTCTCGTAAGACGTAAGGAATACTTTTCGTGGGACGTTGGTAATACTTTTCGTGAGACGTTGGGAAAAGGCGCGTTTCACGCAACTGTTGGGAATAACTAGTCGAATGAGCTAACTTAACAACACAATTATTCAACTTTTCTTAATTTTTTGAATAATTAAGGGCGCCTTCAAATTAGCCGCAAGTTGTCGCGCGTAGGCAGCGTGGCTGCAGCGCTGCGGCCGCGCTGCTGCAGCTTGGTTCGAGAATCATAGTGTTGTATATTTAGTTTCACGATGGACTCTGACTAAGAAACACTGCTATTAGTGTTACTATTAAAAAGAAAAAGGATTTTGGACAAAAAACAAAAAAAGAAGCCCAAGAAAACGTTACCGATTATTTTGTATAACTCAATAAACTGAATTTTATAAAGTGAAAGATTACGGTGACAAAAAATTTCAGAATTACATAAGATTATCAAGAAAACAATTCGAACGTTATATTGGAAAACAAAATACAACCTTCAAAAATACTATTTGTGCTGAAGAAAGACTATTTATAATCCTCAGATGAGTAAAAATTATGACAAAATTATGACTATGCAACTGACGACGACATAAATTGTCATCTCATCTCACGCGGGTCAACTCTCGTGGCCGACGTAGTTAAAAATCACCTACTTAAAAGGTACCTAACAAAAGTCACCTTCTGGCAACGCTGGTGCGCACCGTCACTAGTCGATCGATGAACTGATGCGCGGCCGCAGCGCGGCTTCAGCGCTGCAGTCGCGCGTACCTAATTTGTATGGATTTAGACAGCAGCGCGACCGCAGCGCTGCAGCCGCGCTGCCTCCGCGCGACAACTTGCGGCTAATTTGAAGGCGCCCTAAAGCCTCATAATGTAACTCGTTGAAAAAGTTTTACGTAGGTAAGACCTCCACATAACTACACCTCTAAAAAGCTTAACTACTCCGCAAGTTTTAGTTTTAAAAGTTAAAGTTTCTGCATAACAATTATGCGATGTAGACTGCTCTATGTATTTCTGACCTACTACAGTCCCACGAAAAAGTTTGTAAACTAAAGCGCCCACGCCACTTTTTAGAGCCATTTTGTAATGACAACAATAATCGATTGTAAAAAAGACCACAGGCAAAGGCATTAAAAGATACTCACACGCCGCCGCCGCCGCCCCGCGACGGTAGGTAGAACAATACAGTGTGCCGAGCTACGTCACAACACAACCGTAAACACAACCAACAACAAAAATATAACCTACCCCTACCCTCTTTTATGGTTTGAGATTTGATTTTTGTAAAAATAATAACTTTGCTCGCATTCTATTTTTATTATAAAGTTAAAGATTTATTTGCATGTCATCTTAGCGTTAATAAAATTTTAATATTGTAATAATAAAGCTTGAGCGCTAGCCATAAAGAAACTAGAAATAAGTAATCTTAAGTAATCTCATTGTAAGTAAACTGTTTAAGTTTTTAATGAGAATAAATTGTTTAAACCGAAAGAAAATCTAAGGTTTGAGGTTAGGTAAGGTTTGAGGTTGAACCTTAGATTTTCTTTTAATCGAAGCCTTTATCCAGCATTGGGACACATCAGCCTAATGTGATTGTGAGCGTAAAATAAAAAAAAATCTGTGCTCCTTTTTACAATCGATTATTGTAGTCATACGGGTTGTTGGGATACCATCAACCTCCCTGTCAAATTTCATAAAGGCTGCACGAGACGTCCGGTCCAACTCATCAGTGGGCGCGGCCTAAATGTATGCCATCTCCTCTGACATAATAGACATTCTCGCGCGCTTGATGAAAGGCAAATAAATTTATTCGTTAAACGGTCGCGTAAAAAATGGGAAAAGACTTTAAGCACAATGGTTAATATAGAAAAACTATTGAGCGTATCTTTTCAAAATAAATTTATTTCAACTTTTGAATGACTATGTCTGTACGGGCTTTATTTTAGAGTTTTCTTCCTCCACATGTTATTTAATTTCGCCCAAAGTTGAGCTAAAATCGGTGTTAAAATACGAAAGTTTAGAAGCTTGTATTTTTATAGTTAGCTTGTATAGTTTCGGGTGCATACAGACATAGATAATGACGAGATAAATTGATAGTATCCTTAGTTTTGGATGGTCAACATCAAACAGCGTTGTAGTTACCCTTCCACGTTTGTATGGAGAGATGAGCGACTCGTTCAGCCTTAAGATCCGTGCAGCAGTGTAAACGTGAAAAGGTATCAGACAGTCAGACAAAATGAAATTCAAATGTATAATTTTAGTATGTATGCCAATAAACAATATCCCTATGAATTCCCTATAAATTCAATATTTTGTTTATTTTAATTTTGGGTTATGTAACAGATATTTCTGTAGAACTAGAGCGACGTAATAACCAGCCAAACTTGGGAGCACTCAGCGTAACGAGCGAGTGGCACGGTGAAGATGTGGTCGGAATGCACGGTTATTTCGGACTTCGAGTGACCAGTGCCTGCCACGGCATTTCGTGGCTAGTGGCCATGCTTCGTGGTTGGTGGCGCATGCCATAGCATGGCCTGGAGCTTGAACTATTATGCAAATTCACGTCCCTTATCGATTTGGTCTTGTCGTTCTTGAACTAGACAAGTCTGTTATTTGATTGTAAGTTTCTTTGTGAGTAAAGATCTACAGGGTGGTTTTTTGAGAAGGGCGGTGATGGCCAACTCCGAAACCACGAGAGTTAGAGAAAAGTCGTGAAAGAAGTCATGCCCTCGATTTATAAGAAAACAATAACTGCATATTTAGTTTTTTTTTAAACCTTGGAAATTTGCTTTTTCCTTTCATTTTTAGTAATACATTTCGTTGCAAAGATTGATCCTTTTCAGCAAGAAAATCCATTGGTTGAATAATACAGAGTGTCTTTTTTTTTAATCTTGCGTGTCCATTTCCGTCAAAAGTAAAAGGTTTTAAAAAAACTTTAAAAGATGCCATCACCGCCCTTCTCAAAAAACCACCCTGTAGTATTAAAAAAAAGACAAGTCTGATATCTATGTGTGTGTGCTAATAAAGAATTACAATCAAAGGAGTTAGATAGTTTTAAATTATATTGAACGCATCATAAACAACAATATAACTTTGCATTAGCGAGCGAAATAATTCAGTTCTCTTAAAACTAGCGCAATATTCTTTTAATATTCAGAAACCATTTTCCATTTGTAGGGCAAAGGTAATAAAAGAGCTTGTATTATGTTTCATTTTGTTGTAGTGAAGCAATAAACTTTGCTTTGCAGTGAAATTACTCGGATAATTTTTATTGTGGAAGGTTGATTGAGATCTAATGGGGCAGAAACTCACTTTATTGATATTGAAAAATGTCTAGGCGTACCTATTATAAGCAAAAGTGAAGATATTCATATTATACGCCCACCAAAGAATTACCTATATAAAAATACTAAAATACTAAATTTAAGGCAACTAAGTATATATTTTAATACATATCTTCTAATAAACACACATTACTTCAAAGTCCATACAGTCAAATCTAAGCCTACAATTAAAAGAAAGTAAATAAAGTTTTAGAAACAAAATTAAACTAAAATTGCCCACTACACGTATGAACTACGGAAAAAAGACGATTATTTCGGCAGGAGCACGTATTTTTAATAATTTACCAAATATCATAATAGAATGTGACAGCATTCATTATGTACAAAAATATGTTGAAAGCACATATGTCTACTCGATAGAATAATATAACTACTTAAATATTAGATAACATAATTAGTTATGATTAGTAATTTAAGTTAAGCCTCAAATCTCAGGAGTTATTTACTGACTTAGTTTTAGTACACAGTGACTGTTTAAATTTATTTAATTTTAAGGGACTTTTTTTTAGATGACAAGAGACACTTCGGATCGCTGAGCCATCCGTATAAGAAAATTACAAGAAGGATTAAATAATTTTTAATTTTGGCTACTTCTGGCGACTTTTTGAGGTGATAATAACGGGGTGAACTGGAAACTTTCTGCAAAAGATCTAGCTACTGAGATGTCAGCTGTTATGGACTATTGATGATGATACCTGCTCGTATATTATATGACTACGGCAGAACAACTCCTGCAAAGGAATTCTCATAACAAAGTTACAATCAGTGTAATCCATGTGGTCTCTCGAAACTTCCTTCATTAGCTGGATCCTGATATAATAACAAAATCGTACAAACTTACCTGCCTTTTGTTTTGTACGTGACTACAATTTTATATTAAAGTAAGACTTTCATTGTCTTCAGTTAGATACCAACACTTTCTTACATTAGAGATGGTTAGGTTTTTTAGTAAAAAAAATTGATATGGTATCTATATGTCAATCTTTTAAAAGTATATATATCTTATCTCTTTAACAGTCTACAGTTAACTCAATTGTTTCAATTGTAAATACTAGTTCTAATATATTTCTATTATTTTATTGTAATTTTCTTTGTGAATAAAGGCTTCTGCCCTATTTATTAAAAAAAATCTTAAATAAACGACAACTTCTGAGTTAGGATTCGTGAATCTGGGTTCTTGCCCGTAGTCTGAGGCGTTGCACACTGCTGGTCTGTTGTCTGGTCAATGTTTGTTGCGGATCAGATTTTTTCCTTTTAAAATAAAAAAAGTAAGTAATTTATCATGGTTTCGCTTAGTGTGCTACGTCGTAGCAGGATTGTTGCTACGTCGTAGGCAGCTACGAGGCGTAGCACTGGTTGAATATCTAAAATTCTAAATAAAGAGTGCGAGAATAATGGCCATTTAAGAGTAATCATTGACACTGAAAAATTGCATTATTGTACGATCAACGTGGAGCACGAGTCCCTTTTGAGATATAAAGATGGTACTTAAGTGTAAAAACCCAAAAAAGGTCCCTTACAAAACCAAATCCAAAACAATTTTGTCGCAAAAATAGACAAACAACCACAGAAGACAACAAAGTAACCTATTAAATGAAATAATGTCAAAACAATCTCGAATGTTTATGATTTAATTTTGCTTCATTGCCAGATTACCGGTGGGTGTCGGATTTTGCAGACTTTGGGAATATGACGCGGCCACAGATTCAATATTAGGTATTTACTCACAGAAGAATTAGGATTATACGGTAAGTAAGGTTCTAATAAAATCTCAATAAAGACACGTATTCGCTACCCAGTGCGGTAGCGAAAGCCAAGCTTGTATGCGGTAATCTTACTGTCCGTAAAATAATCGACGCAATACCGCGGGCCACGCGAAACCGAGCGCGAAATGAAAGCGAAACTCACCGCTGCCGCTGTGGATAGCGAACACCGCGTAGACCTAAACCATTAAAAAACCAAAGATCCCATGACTAAGTCCTGTTGAAAACTGTGCGGTTACGTTATGGTTAGTTTGAACGACAGAACATGATGATGATGACTTCATCATCATCGTCATCATCATTGCCTATATTCGTCCACTGCTGGACATAGGCCTCCCCTAGTGAGCGCCATAACGCGCTGTCTTTAGCTTATCGCATCCAGCATCTGCCGTCACTTGATCAAAAGAAAATATTTCGATAAGTACATTGAGCCGGCAATGTATCATCAACACCGAAATAACAGTTGCAAAAAAGGTCTCAGTAGTCCGGTTAATTAATTCAACCGGACTACTGATACATCGAGCGACTCAGTAGTCCGGTTGAGTTAATTTTAACCGGACTACTGAGACTACACCAATGTTTGAGATCGCGATTGGTTCATTTTGACAGTTCAATAATATTTTTGATTCCATACAAATAAGACGTTTTTCAAAAAAGAAAACCCCTATTTACCTTAAGACTCAATAGATGACAGGGATATTTCCCGGAAGAATAAAGATTGTGTAATGCAACCTTTGCGTGGTCTGTGCTATATAATTTCAATCTAAAAGCGCCATCTTTTTAGTCTGGTGAACTATTTTTTGACATTACGAAAGCGCTGCCGAGTATCCGCTTTCTGTGTAAAATCGTTAAAAATAAATCTGCCTAGAGCTCAAACAACATAATGCACGCTGGGAAAATATATTTCATAATTTTATGACCTTTTTTACTGTTTATTGTGTAGATTCATTCTGTGTTGTTTCTAGTAAAAAGAGAGAGTAGGTTAGAGCGAGTGAGAGGTGCTTTGATAAATGTTTGCGAAGACGATTAGTAATTTGAGCGCGCTGCTTTCGGCCTGGAGGAAGAAACTTGAGATTCTAAAGTACCTTTACCTTTAGATACCTACCGAATTCGTAGTTAACAGAAAAAAGAAGATTTTTTAAATAAAAATGAGTTACTTACTAAACACAGTGGATCCTAGCAGGTAGTAATTGTTAATAATTTTAAAAATAGTAAAATTTTAGGATAAGAATCTGATGAGATTCAACAAAAAATTATGCGCGTGCATCGCCCGATTGACACACACAGATTGACATGCATAAAGGTAAATGACTTGGCTTCTTGAATCCGCTCTGACTGTCTTCGGAGAATGCGCACTAAGAACAGCCCAGACTAGTCGAGAAGCCAATCCATCTACCACCCGTGTTTCTGTGAAATGTAGTGTATTTCCTAGCAAATGGTTCATTCAGCCGTTACGGCGCAGAAATCCGTTGGAGCCTCGATAAATCAAGAATGTATGCCCCCCTTGTCTAGGACTGAGTTTACACAGAACTCAGATTTTATTATGAGACCGGTCTGAGTCAGAACTCAGGATTGATTGCTGCCGTAATTGCTAGATGCTATTGCTGTAATTTTAAGAAACTTTTTAAGTCTTTTAAAGCAATAATGATGGACGACAGTAAGCCATCGATCGCTGAATCAGCCCGCTAATCCAAACTCTTTAAGATAATTGAGTTCCTATTCGTTACTATATCATGGAGAGTTAAGCTAAAATTTAAGCAAAGTAAAGATATTAGAAGAAATACCAAAAATCGTGTAACTTATCTTACCCTAACCCCGGAGGTGGGCGTTACAATCTGCGACACAGTACTTTACTTTTCTGCGGGTCGCATTGCTGGCTATTTTTTGTTATTTGCCTCAATATGTTCCAAAATAAAGACTTTTTATGTTTATGTTTTATATTTTTTTTGTTTAAAATATAAAAACGCATTTACTTAAAAACAGTTTGTTTTGTCGTTGGTGAAATTGTTGCACTTTTGAACGTAATAACATAATTATAACTTTCTAACGCACCTTGGCTTAAATTTCTATCGAAAGGTGTTAAAAGTGCGGAAACCTACGTCAGGGCTGCCTGCTTTCTGTGTTAAGGCGTCCCCGCCTAGAACATTCACTAATGCACGTGCATTCTCACGCGAAGCAGCAACAGCATACAGCTTAGCTAAGATTACTGTCTTCCGGTCGGCCATTAAGTTATTTTGAAATGTAAGGGTACGTTCACACAGCAGTTTTAGAGGTCCACTAAAACGTACACGTTTTGTTACACTGGTTCGCTTATTTCACATGTAAGTACAGTTGGCTGCATTGAGATGTGTACTTTGCTAAATGTGCAAAAATAAATATCAACGTGGTGTCAGGCAAGTAAAATTTATGGCGGGATAAAGAAATCACATAAATATACAAACATTAACAACAGGTAAAAGAGCTCTTTCTACTATGAAAAATATTATCTAAGTATAGTATACTATAGTATAAGTATAGTAGGTATATTATAGTAGATTCATTATTTGTACACTTTCTCTACCTATTCCATCGCCTCTCCTATAACTCTTAAGGTTTTCTGGAAGAAAACTCTTTTTCAGGGTTAAGCTCGCCTATGCATTTATACTACTATATAAATTTATGTTCTGTATTAATTGTGGACAGTAAATAATTACAGAACATCATCTACACATGAGCCCCGAAAACAGTCAATTCATTTTTTGGGCAGTCATCCTACTAATATTACAGAGCCGAAAATTTGTGCCGTTCTCAAGATAATAATAATAATAAATAATGCTGGACAATTCACACAGCATTATCTAGCCCCCATTATCTATGTTTGGCTGACGACATCGCCAAATGAAATTTAGCACACAAAAATGTCTGGATATGGAATAAGATATAGGCAACTTTTTACTCAAAAACGCGTGCGGAACCGCGGGTAGAACCTAGTCATTAACATAATTATAAATTTAAATTTAATTAGAAATTTGTTCCGTTGGTCTGGGTGTTTTCTATGTATAATAAAAATATCTATCTATGTAATGTATTGTATTAAGTATATCAGTTATCTAGTACCCATAACACAAGCTCTGCTTAGCTTGGGGCTAGATGATGCTGTGTGAATGGTCCAGCATTATTATTATTATTATAATTACCAATAGCATAGCACCTTGGAAGATCATCCACTCGATGGACCGACGACATTGTAGCGGTCGCATGAGGGAGTCGATATATGAAGGCGGCTCAGTACCGCTATTTATGGCGTCGTATGGCGGAGGCCTATGTCCAGCAGTGGGCGTGTGTGGGCTGATATGATAGCACGATGTCAATAACAACGTCACAAGACCACCACCATATTGTAGGGATGTGAATACATTCATCGGTTACATAAATAAATAATGCTGGACAATACACACAGCATCACCTAGCCCCAAACTAAGCAGAGCTTGTGTTATGGGTACTAGATAACTGATATACTTAATATAATAGGTACATTACATAGATAGATATTTTTATTATACATACAAACGACCAGAACACCCGGAACAAGTATTAGTAGATTTACAAACATTTGTCCCAAGGCGGGAATCGAAACCGCAACCTCCTGCGTCGTAGGCGGACCTTCGCCCGCCGCGCCACATCGGTCGTCAAAAAATTATAGATTCAGGCATTACTTTGCGGAAATCCATTGTATAATATTAGGAAAAACCATATTTAGAGAGAGAGAGAGACAGAGAATTTATTTGACCCAAAACAAAACACATTAGCAGGCACACACGAGTCTACGTAAGTACAAGTACATATTTTAGGCAGAAGGCAACACAGATTACAGCTTATTTAGTAGGTAGGTACTCATATTTACAGAGATGGTCAAGGGTAAAATGGGTCCCTGCCTCTGCCTAATACTGCGCTGGTTTTCAGGCAGGGTTTTTTTTATTTAGTAGCAATTCCGCGCATAATTAGCAATTTGCGCGGAATTGTTACTAAATATTAGGCTACGTTGAAGTTACCAATTCGTTACTCACATGCACTATTCAATAGGCAGATTTCACTCCGTTACTTACAAAGGCATTACACATTCATCAGATGGATTGATCACGGACAGAGGGAGCCAGAAGCAATAGAATTCGGACAGAAACCTATGAGGCTAGTGGATAGGGTAGTGGCACGGCCTTTTGCGTTGTACACAGACGGGCGGATTTATTGGTCCGAATCTAACTTTCACTAAGGTTTGGGAAATTTATTATTAGAAAGGAGAGGAAGACTGCAAAAAATATGAAACTAAATATATTAAAAGGCTTTCACGACTGAAACAGGAAATAGATACCTATTAAAGTAGGTACAAAAAAGTTTTAAAAAGCTAAGAAAACTGGTAACGTGCTAACCTACAAAATACACAGCACATTTGAGTTTTTCAGAAAAGCTTTGAATGTAAATATAATATGGCACAAGTCATGAAAATCGGTTTTTATAACACTTTACCCGGGTGCACCGGTAACTATCCATTTTGGAAAAAAAAACGTTTACTACCGTAACTACTGACTTGTTCTGCCAGAATGCAACAAATCACTCATAATAATAATTCGAAAAGTATAATAGAGTTCAACTTTAAATGGAGGAAATGTTACTTTTTGTTTTCAGGTACGCTGTATAATAGAGGTGTATAACAGACGAATGATGGCGTGGAATCTTTGGACAATGCCAAAGATTCCACGCCATCATTCGTCTGTCACTAGTAACGCTGTCAAACTATGAAAATTATTTTCTCTCAGTGTCAAGGTAGGGGCGCTGGAATAGAAGGAAACGAAAACTTTTGTAGTTATCTATGAAATCAAATAATATCCCAAAAATTTTCGACTTCGAGATTTGAACCCGCATCCTTCCCTCAGAACGGGAATGTGCTAACCAACTACACCACGAGGTCAAGTGACGTAGGAGTCGAAAATCTCTGCGTATTCCTACGGACTGTAGCGCCGTTAGCTCCACCTACAGGGGAAACATTAAAGTTTATCTAATCCTGTTCAAAGACTAAAGTTACATTAGTTCGTTTGCCGATAGGTGCCGCGTATCTCAATTCTAAGGTTTATTGATTAATTGATTTCTTAGAAATTACCCTGAGCCTGAGGGTTTACGCACTATAATAAGAAAATACTTTTGTAGCAGTTATCGTGAAGCATGCAAAAAAGGCTAATAATTTATTATGGAGTGAACAAATTATTGTTAGATCAAAGTAATTAATTTTGGATCTAAAGGATAAAAAGTATTACCACTGGAACCAAATGGATCTTGATCATTGGGTCTACAGAAAGTAAAAGTTCTTCTTAGAACCAAATCGTCAAAATTGGATCTAAAGACAAAAGGTATTCTCACTGGAACAAAATCAATTTGATCATTGGATCTACAGATGATAAAAGTTCTTGTTAGAACCAAATCATCAGAAATGGATCTAATGAGAAAAAGTTTTCTCAATGGAATCAAATGGATCTTGATCACTGGATCTACAGAGAGTAAACGCAATAATCAGCCTGTCCGTACAAACCTTAACTAATCCTGATTGAACGGCCGCTTTTCTGTCCTCGACTATTCATGCCCAACTCTGGTTGTGAACTGTAATAATTATCTACGGGTAAAATAGCTCCGAATGGTAGCCACAGCCCATCGTCATTTGGGTTTGTTCTAGCACAATGTGGCACAGAGGTCGCAAGTAGTAAATATGTATGTGGAAAAGGGATTGGATTTGGAAAACTCATAGCCCACAGGTAACCTAACTTTGTAAGAGAATAGGTATATAGAGTATTCGCCGATATCCGTAATACTCAAGAGAGGATTGCGGATATCCCTTTTGGTCTAGTTTCATAACATTTTTGTTATGAAACTAGATCAAAAATGATCAAGGATTTTTCTTGTATTGCTGCCACACCAGGACCTGTCTGAAAACCAGCGCCGCTACTAGCTTCGGCTTGTAGCGTTTTTGGCCCGTATATAACACACTTTCTAATATGTATCTGTTTTCTTCTTTCTGTTTTTCTTTTCTATATAATACTGTGTTCTTTGTAAGTATATATGATTGTAATGTGTTGTGTTATGTATTGTCCAAATAAAATATTTTCTTTCTTTCTTTCTTTCTTATTATTCGACGACCGATGTGGCGGTCCGCCTGCGGCGGCGCAGGAGGTTGCGGGTTCGATTCCCGCCTTGGAAAAAATGTTTGTACGATCTGCAAATATTAGTTCCGGGTGTTCTGGGCGTTTCTATCTATGTAAAAAAAAGTCTCCAATGGTATATATCTACCTCTTAGGGATAACCCACAATACCCATTTTTATCCTTTACTTTTACGAGAATTAATGACTTATTTACGAAGCGATTTTAAGCAATACAGCATTAATCCTAAATACATTGATCATTTAATTTAAATCAATATGGCATATTATTATACATATACATTTACAGCATGTAATTTAAATGAATATTTTCGAAGATATTACAGATTTAAAATGCAGGGACATAGCGGTTGCGGCGGTACCGGCCGGGGTGCCGATTCTGTAGAATATTTAGTATCAGCATTGCACCCTGCAAAGCCGGGGCGGGTCGCTAGTAACATAGTAAGCCTTACTAAAGATCATTTATTCAGGTCCAATCTCATCCGAAATACACAATTAACATCGAATACTAATTCGGAAATATGAACCTTTATAGTTTATGAGTGAGAATGGGAGATTATGAACCGACCCTTCCATTTCAACGTACTAGTTTCTGTCCGTGGCTTCGCACGCTTTGTTTCTATGGGTTTCGATCAAAGGTTATTTCTATTCCATGCGAACTGATTTGTGGGATGAAAAGTAGCTTATGTTTTATACTAAACTTTTCCTATAGTTATAGTTTCGGAGTAAATCACTAAAAACTGATATCGGCCTACGGTTAACGGGCGGCAACCGAGCGAGTGACGCGCCGCCCGCGTAATCTGATTTTACCAGCTGTAACGGCGTAATGTTTATTACCTAATATCTTCGTACGTAATGGTCCGATTTGGATAATTTAAAAAGATATATCATTCATATTTCTTATAGAATAACGTGGATACTAGTTTTATTGACATTGCTATAACTTTACTGATCTCATTGTAAGTACTAGTTCTTTATTTATATCATTTGATTGTAATTTCTTTGTGAATAAATGTTTTACCTAAAACAAACATTCATCTATCCATCCAAATTTTCACATTTATAACATTAGTGCGACAATATAACCTGTGTGTGTTAAATCTACGAATATTTCTCGGCAAGGATATTGTGCCTTCAATGAAATAAGAAAACCGAAGCGAATCTTTATGTATAAAGACAGAAGGTTCAGTTTAGCTAGTTAATTAGAACCCGATATCTGTGGACCTGGTTGTCCGCTATCTAAACACGTTCTCTGCTACTTTGTATGCAAGTGGTCACCTAGGCCCAGCAACTGTCAACAATTGGATCTACGGGGTGTTCCGCACCCGGTGATGTCGCAACTCATACCCCAAATACACCCTTTGGGGTTCGGGTGATCAGTTGTGTGGGGCATTTTGTAAGTCCGTGTACAACCTACATAAGATTCCTTAGTTTTGAGACTAGTATGCTGACATGTTATAATTTGCGTAGATAAAATTGAGATCGAAAATGACCGCCTCTGACATGCAGAGACTCCGTCATGACAGAGACAGTAACTTTTAACGCTGATTTTATCCTCAACATCAACCTCAACAGCCTTTATTGGTCCACTACTGGACGCAGGCCTCCCCCTGATAAGCGCCTTATTGGTTTTCATCACATGGAGGTAATGCCCATAATCTCCACGCTAGGCATGCGGGTTGGGGATCGCAGTTCGGTGGTAGAATTGTTCTGCAATGGGCGCTGCTGCCCGTCCCCCGTGGATATCCCTTAGTCTCCTCTTACGACACCCGCGGGAAGAGTTGGGGTGGTGCAAATTCTAAGCCGGCACCACACAGCGATTTCATTACTTGGATCTTATTTGAGCAAAATGAGAAATATGATCCAAGCGGGTCAGCACGAGAAAGGGACATTTTTAATGCCAATCTTTATCTACGTGACTTATTTTGATGGTTTTGTAAATACACACTAGTATGTATGTAACAAGATTGTAGAATGTCTCAAACAATTTTCTCAGATTATACTAAAACTTTCATGGCCCAAAACGCAGATTTCCTGTGCCTCAGTGGTACGACGGGCCTTAAAACGGAAGCAACCAAACTGAACATGCTAAAGGAAACCAACTCCTTCGTTTGTCCGACTCGGTTCAAACAAGTTAACGAGGTTTCGTATGTTTTCCTTCTAAGTACGATTTCTTCAGATCTCTAAGATATGCGTTCAGTCACAAGGCTGGCCGAGTCATCGCATACAAATCATCACTGATGCGTCCACTGCTTTACGTCCCTCCCCCAAACAAGGAGGGTTTTGCCTACACCTTGACGCCTACAAGTCGAATCAACTCAAGGTCGAATTGCTTTATTTTTAGTCGAATTGTATCAGACGAATTCTTTGAGTCGAATTGTATTAGACGAATTGTTTGAAATATTTTGAATTGGGACTTATGGCACAGTTCGATTTCAACGGAATTTATAAAACGGGGACATTTGTCCCACTTCGATGTTTAAGAGTTAAGGTTCGCTATGGCTTGACGAGCCCTGCCCAAATTCAGGATAGACCATTTAAAACAATGTATATCTGTATCCTTTATATCTGAAATATATATCTATCCTATATATGAGAACAAACCAAACGCATGGTAACATAACCTTGTACCTCGTAACAAACGTCACTATAACTGAACGAACCACTTTCAAAGGTTTCACGAGTAGCAAATGATCTCAGCAATATAAGAAAGCCGGACTCGGGACCCAATTGAGTGGATTCCAGCACCTAACAAATTAGGACCATTTGCTTTCAGGACGTCTTACAACAGGAATGTTCGTCTTTGTAACACTACGTTACGTTAATGTTACTACGTAGACTTTATTTGCTCAGGGCTCTAGGGAGTTTGAAGGTGGTTTTCGTTGAGTGGCGTTTTGTCCGTATCAACTTACAAGAGAGATATTATAGGTTTTATTATTTTAAATAACCTTTTTTAAAACAAATTTTTAATGGCTTGTCATCCAAACTAAACGTGTATGTAAAATTTCAGCGCAATCGCTTGAATAAATCTGCTTCAAAATGAGTTGCAAGATTCCACCCGTACAATAGTACATTTTACAATCTAGGCGAGAAAGAGCCCAATTCCTATCGAGTTTGTCATTTGAGGCCCGCGGCGCAGCCAAGGTAGGAATCGCACTTTCTCCCGAGTGATACATAGTGCTATATACTACACCATATACTATATACTACCTTCGAAGAAAACCATTGTTTTAGAATATTCAAAATCACTCGAGTAAATTCAAATTGTAAACTCAAATGTAGCAATAAATACGCGCACGTGCTTTTTTCACATGGTTCTTTTTTTGAATTATTGTCCCCAATACGGAAGAGGCCATGTCATATGACGGATTCGAAGTAAAAACTTTTTGTAGTTTGACCTATTATAAACATAAAAATAGCTACCGGCTGATATTTCAGAGTATTAAAAAAATTACACGTTAGAAATGGATTTCCATACACTTTTCTCTCCCGCTAAACGCGTGAGAAATGTAATTCCATAGAGTTTTCCCTCCCGCATTTTAATACGCATGCAATGACGTACTTTCTACCTTATGTTTGGAAAAGGAAATAAGCAAATTTCTGAGCAGGTGTAGTATAAACATAGTTACATACATTGCAAGTTAAATAAAACCTTCTAAAAGAGTCAATCCTGTTTTCATCTACGAAATAAAAATTAAAAGTTGGTTAATTCAATTGTAAGCAGTACCACTGCTTCTAAAGTTTTCCTTTGAAGAGGAAACTTATAAATTTTATGTCTCTCTCACAAAACTTATCGACATAAGTACTCTGAAGGAAACCAGATGGAAATATTTTTTTTAATAAACACTAACCTACCTTAATATATATCTTTTCATCCCATCTATTCGAAAAGAGGCGAAGGGTTCCTCGATAAGTGCGAACAAATTGGGTCATTCCAGCGCGCTTAATAACATTGACGAAATGACTTTTGAATTTGGTTGCTTAATTTTTCACAGCGTTAACGTTATTACTCAACAATTTTTCTGATTAACTGAAGATATTGTAGTTCCTAGACAGAGAAACAGGTTCACAGAAAAACCGTCGCAGACGACAAACGACGTAGCTCATAAGTGGTCAATCTACCCTTATCACTAAAGCTCAAATTCGTAAAGCCGTTACAAATGAAAGACTCGGTGGGCAGCCGCCTTTAGGGATCCCACTCATTATGTTAGGGGTTCATAAATAATGGATTGTATTTGCTCAGGGAATTGCAAATTGTCCTGGTTAATGTAGCCTGTGGCCTTTAGATGATCCGGAACCTTTTGCAACTTCCTTTGGTGTGCCCTTTTTATTTGGTTTCTGTTATTTTTCTGGGGAAGTTATAAATGAATCTTAAAAAAACGTTGCCGAAAAAATTATATGAAACGTTTCTGTGTACAATGTTACAATAAGTAGCCAAACCGAAGTGAGACCAAGCTTTTAGCTTCGATTACAGAACACGGGATAAATATAAAAAATACTGACTTTTAATGTGTTTATTGGCATTTGTGGTACCTACCTATACGTATCTAAGGCGCCGCCGTCCCCACCTGAGCGGCACATCATCGGAGCGGGCGTTAAAACAAGATGCGAGCAGGCTAGGTTATTGTAGATGATTTATAATTACAATAAGCACATGCATTAGTACTTGCGTTGTCTAGAAATAAATAAAAACAATATGACCGCATATTGTTTTTATTTATTTTTTTGAGAACTAAAAGTCGGATTTTTCCTCGATTTTATGACCGAGTCTGAACTACTCCTGAAAGTTTGGTCCTTGCTTTTTGTTACACCCTGAATATGCTGCCGCTGAGGATAAAATAATCATAAAGTACGATGCTCATCTAGGCCATACCCCTAAAGCACGAAAATGAGCATTCAAATATGGGTCTCAATCCGTAGAATTTTTTTAAGAAAACATTACAGTGCATCTGAGAGAGATTGTACGCGAGCTTTCCATACGAATTATGTACGGCTTTTTGCCGAGCGTGCGTGGACAGCGTGCGGGTTCTGTGCGGGAGCAGACCCGCCTATACAGGGTTATTGGTAATTCACTGACACTATGTAGTGTTCATGTGAACTGCAGGTTCTGCCTATCATAACGAACACGTTCGTGAAGACGACAGGTCTCAATTCTTTTTTTTTCCATCATCTATGCTGAAAATTAAACAACACCTTTTCCGGAACCCAATAAATTACTAAAGTCCGATCGCCTACCCCCACTGTTAATTCAGGGCAGAGCCTTTTTTGAGTTTAGTTTCAAATAAAGCCATCCTTAACAACAATTATTGAATGGAGGGGGTACTATCAACACCTAGTTTAAGTTTAATTAAGACCTGGCGTCTTCACAGATGTGTTCGTGATAATGTATGTAGGTAATTCACTGACCTGCAGTTCACGCAGTGTCGGTGAATTACCAATAACCCTGTATAAGTAACATTATAGAAGATAATTTTCGGATCTACTCTTCCGTATGCTTAAATTTGTTTATAAAAATAAGTCAGCCTGCGTGCGTGGCGCAGTGGACAAAGGATCGATTGAGGTGTAAGATTGGGGGTCGATTGCCGCCTTGCGGACAAATAATGTGTCAACCCAGCATTATTTACTTACTTGGATCCTGAGCATTGCTCTAAATAACCGTGGATACTGTACCTTAGTAATTTCATTCTAATTGTTGATCTCTTAATTGTTCTTTTGTCTCCAATTTGCATCGTACTAGAAGTAGATTAGACTGGTTTATAGTACTCTGCAAGTCACAGTATAGGTTCAAAACAATCAGTAGCTACAATTGTCATAATGAAATCAAATAATTAAATTAAATAAATGCCCAACATAATTTATTAAGCACATAGGAAATTACAATAGAAAAAAACAATTACAATTAGTGTTTACACTTATATCTGTTTATTCACCACACGGGCTGTTTCTAATAGATAATTAACTAATTATCTATTAGAAACAGCCCGTGTGGTGAATTTACACCACCCCAACTCTTCTTGCAGGCGACTTAGGGAAATCCACCGGGGACGGGCAACTGCGCCTCCTTCAGAACAGTTTTACCAACAAACAACGATCCCCAACTGGCATGCCCAGCGTGGGGATTATGGGCATTACCCCCATGTTCCAAAAGCCAATAAGTTGTTTATCAGGGGGAGATCTGCCTCTACCGGTATAGGCTATAGATGTAGATGAAGCACGCACGCAAACTAAGGACACATTGGCAGACTACAAAAATTGCGCAGATATATAGGTACTGGGGCAATAAATTTGCCGCGTTTCAAATGTGACGCTACAACTGTCGTAATTCAAGTTTTTGTCTGCTTTGCGGTCTCACTAGCGAAATGCTTGTTCCCTGCATGATAAATTTAAAGAAATAAACATAATGACAGTACCATGTCATATTTATGAAAACTTGTTGTACACTCATAGAAATATCAATCAATTCCCTAAAAATTGCGACTTTCATAATATAAATGCTAGAAATAATAATAAACTAGCTGTGCCCACAACTAGGTTATACAAGATAAATATATCTTTTAAAGGGTTAATAAGGTATAAGCTTCCACAACAAAACTGCAAATCGGTTGCAAAAATTATCAATAAATAAATTCAAACAAATTGTCAAACATATCCTTTGTAAAAAGGCTTAGTACAAAATGTCAGATTATCTAGAGGATAAAAAAGCTTGGGGCTAGTTATGTTTCAGCTCGAAAAATAACAACTAACAGGCTAAAGGTTTCTTCGTCGCTTCTTTACTTTAGTCTACATACCGAAGCGCCAGTAATCAAAAATATCACTTTATTTCCATGTCAGTGTTTAGTTTTATAATTTGACCTTTTCTAAATATATAATAAGAATTAACGAGTTTTTGATTTGATTTGATTTGTTCGTTGTGTGCTGCGTTATTATGCGTACGGTTGTTTTTGATATTAAAGATGTATGAATATATTAAGTATATTACATTGTTGGCTCACTCACGAGAAACGCTCTGTCAAAATTTATGTTCCTCTACAGGCACGCGATATTCATCGGATTGTCTTAGTTTTTATTAATAATATAATAATAATTAAATTATTGTAAATATTCTAAAAATAGCCTTAAAGATTGTTACCTAAATATTTCGATTAATATATCTACCTAATTGTTGACAACGTGTCTAGATATTGAGATAGAGATTTAGGGATAAAATGTGTGCTTAGATTTAAACCGTGGTTACTCATTGAACAACTATTACTAGCGTATGGAACGGACACCCGCGAACAACAACTTTGCGCCATGAGTTGTTGCCGGTCGGCAACAACTCATTTAGTCGTTCGCCTACGCCAGGGGTCGGCAGACCGCGGCTCGCGAGCCGCATGCGGCTCTTGCCATAGGATTATAAGGCTCTTACAACTCACTCACTGCGTAACTGCGCCGCCTTAGCACAAATAAAACACCTAAAAAACAAGAACGTCAAGTGCGAGTTTAACTCGCGCGCGGAGAGTTTCGAACGTTTGCCGATCGCTATTTGATGAATAACTACCTAAATATAGTAGGTACTTACCAAACTACATTTTAGATGGATCGCTCTGCGAGATTAAGCCAATTTATTGACTTTATTCAAAATAATTCAAAAAGTGTACTCTACAGAAATTAAAAATAGTAGGTACTTACCAAACTACATTTTAGATGGATCGCTCTGCGAGATTAAGCCAATTTATTGACTTTATTAAAAATAATTAAAAAGTGTACTCTACAGAAATTTCAAAAAATGTTTTGAAACGTGCAAACCTTTCATTTGATAACCCAACCGGTGAGGTAGTGAGGTAGGTATCCCCCTGTTTTAAAAACAACCCCATCCCCTCTTTTTGACCATTTTTTAAAAAAAAATCGTTTTACAAACTTCTCTATTATTTTAGCTGTAAAATTTAGATCCATTTCTACAAACGTTACATCCATTTCAGAAAGATCGCTCTGCAATCTTTGGAGATAAGGTGGGAATGGGTAATATTTCGACTCTTTTCTAAATATTTCAAAAAGAATGAAACCTACAGAAATTTCGAGAACTGTTTTGAAATGTACAAATCGATACCTTTCATTTGATACCCCACATGACCCCGTAGGTATCTTTTAAAATTTCGACATCACAATTTGTATGGAAAATGTTCATTTTAATTTTTCATTTGTTGAAATGTCTATATGTAAATAAATATAATTTTCATTTCTTACATTTTTTATAACTGTAATAGTGTCATTATATTTTTATGAATATTTGTAGTATGAAGCAAATTAGACTCTAATTATTAGACTAATAAAATTCATGTTACGGCTCTTTGAAGGCATGGGAAAATCTAAGAACTTGATATTTGGCTCATTTGGTTGGTAAGTCTGCCGACCCCTGGCCTACGCCCATCGAGACACCGCAGGCAAATAAAACCAAATAAAAAATGCCATCTTACTTGTTAAAAACGTCTAAAAATTAATCAACTGCGAAGAAAAAAGATAGTGGCTTGACTAATCATCGGTTAATAAACAGATTATCAAATAAAACCAACCAAAATTAATTTTTGTATATTGAATTCTATTGTACCTGACATTTTGTATGAAAATCATAGATTATGAAAAGTGATTCGTACAGATGGGATGTGTAGGTACCTAGGTACTAAAGGTTGGTGACAAAAAAAAAAAATCTATAAGAGCGCTGCAGCGAATACTTGTGGGCGGGGTCGAGCGCGCCCCGCGCAGTCACCCCCCCTGTCATCAAGTTGTGACATATTTTTTGTTTGGTTTAGCTACTCTAACTACTAACAACTCACTGTGTTTACTCGAGATTTTTGCGTATATTGCTTTATCCTTGTAACTGTATACCTAGCTGTTTATAACGTGTAAAGATGGTAAGGAGATAATAGGCATTGTTAATATACTATTAAACAAGATCCGTTAAGTGCGAGTGTAACTCGCGCGCCGAGGGTTTCGAACCTTTGTCGATTATACATACATGTACTAAAGCTACCGGTTAGAGACATCGCTATTTGATGAATACCTACGTAAAATAGTAGGTATTACCAAACTATATTTTAGATGGATCGCTCGGCATAGGTACTTTGGGGATTAAGTCAATTTATTGAGTTTATTCAAAACTAGTTTATGCCCGCGGCTTCGCACGCGTTGTTTCTATGGAAACGTTTAAAGGTGATTTCTATCCCATGGGAACTGATTCATGTGATAAAAAGCCTATGTTTGATTCCAGGATTAGAATTACCTGTGTGCAAAATTTCAGCCTGATCCGTTCAGTAGTTTTGGCGTGAAGAGGTAACAAACATCCATCCATCCATCCATCCATCCAAACTTTCGCATTTATAATATTTAGTGGGATAGTGTGATATTTCAAAAAGTGCTGCTGTAGTTGCTGAGTTATTATGGAGGGAAAAAAGGACAGATAAAGCGAAACCATAAGGATTTCAAAACCGATCTTCGATCTCGATACCCTAAAAACGGTGCATTTTAGAAACACTAATAAATATCTCTTATTGAACCAGGTGAGAACTCTGTGTCTAGTTAAACCTTACATAAGCTTTGAGGCACTTATAACCGAAATGTAATGTTGTTATTTACCTGAATAAATAATTATATGCTATTCTATGCCCATTTACAGCAGATACCTATGATTATTACAGTTTTTTGTTTTGCGTTACTTTATTTATTTATTTTGTAATATATGTATAAGTTATTTCTATTATAATGTAAAATGTTGACTTAACCAAGTGTGCCTTGTGCTCCTACGGCGAATAAATATATAAGAGTATATGAGTTATTCTATAAATGAACAAAGCAAGCTAGATATCTGTTGTTATTACATTTTGTTGCTACTGCCAGCACAATTTGCATTCGGCATTCGTTAATTGTTTTACTGAGCGGCCGACGGCTGCGAAATGAAACTCTTTCACGAGGAAAATAAATAAAATAAAACTGTCCGCCATTCCCGAAATCATATTAATGTGATGCGTGGAATTAAACGTTTCGTTTCGGAAATGGAAAGATATTTATCTTGTTGAAATTCGAAAGTCTCGCTGGTATTTGAAATGACTACGTAGTTTACGTAGGTACCTCTAGTAGTTATTTATATAATGGAAGTACTTTTGTCTTTAATAAATTAATTAATAATGCAGAACAATTCACACAGCATTACCTTGACCCAAGCTAAGCAGGGCTTGTTACGGCGGCTATTACGAATTTATTATAACGTAGACGTACGACGTAGCAAGCTACGGCGTAGGGCGTTACAAGAAAAATGTAGCAAATTATAATAAATAATGGGATTTAGAAAACTAATGGAGATTTAGCAATCGTTTGAGAACAGCATTAATGCTGATTTCAACTATTATTGTTGTTACTAAAATAAAGGTTCTTCGTTATAGTTATACTGCCATTTCATTTATTTTTGTCTTTTAAGGATAACTAACAATCACACTTAAATATTAACCATAATTCAATAAGTGTGGCCAGCACCGTTATCCGCAAGTTACTACAGTAGAAAGGGGTGGTGTTATAGTAGGTAGGTATTAATAATATAAACTAGTTAAGTAGGTAATCAAGATTTATGTTATACGGCCCGTCCCGGTTTTGCACGGGTGCAGATATATTTTTTAAACATATAAATATAACCTATGTTACTCAGGGATAATGAAGCATTCTAATGGTGAAAGAATTTTTAAAATCAGTCCAGTAGTTTTTTGTTTATTCATTACAAACATAAAAAGTACAAATATTTCTTCTTTATAATATTAGTGTAGATTAAAGTTAAGCAAACATAGCATTAACTAAAGTGTAAAAATTGGACTATCAAAAATTGCTTTTTTTATACATATTTCATCAATTAATGACATAGGCAGAGCACAGACAGCTGCTGCCATATCCAGGCTCAAACTTTCATACACTTTCACGAAATATTTGGCTACCCTCCAACAAAACCATATTAGGAAAACACAAATACAACAAAATTGCTACTTACGTACAAGGCAATAGAGTACGAAAAATAATTTTAGAAATTTTGGTCAGTTGTCAAAAGTTTGAAGCTGATATTTTGCCAATACGTGTTGTTGCGAAATTTTTCGGGCAACTTTTTGGATTGATGTATTGAATAATCGGGGAAGTTTTATTATTCCGGGTAATGTTGCTTAAAGAATTTTCTTTTACAGTTTTTGGGGCGAAATCGAAATTGATATCGAAAAGTGCCTTAGAAATCTTTTTCTTGTATAGCTTTTTGTCATTCAACTGACAATCAGCGATTGTTGCCACTTTCTTACTAAAAATACAGAACTTACCTACCGTTTTATTTTACGTTCACAAAAACTTTTTTTTCACACCACACTAAAGGCTTTGTCACTGAGCGACCACATCGCCAAATTTATACATATTTACAATATTTTACAAATGAAAACTAAAAACTATTCGCTACAGAAATAGCATAAAGCAAGTTTGTAAATTGTGCGGGGTTCTTCAGACAATGGATTGGATAACATACATATTACAAATTATACATATTACATACATATTATTACATCCTACAAATTATCCAATCCAAAAATACGAAGTCGTTCGTTTGCTTTATGATACCAGCCTGTCTCATGAGGTTCAAATACATCAAGTACAATTTTTCAGGAAAAATACAAAATATCTTGCTTTCTGTCTTTGTGTGTGCAAAATCTATTTATGGCTAGAAACCTTTACAATCGCTAGAAGACATAAACCGGCGCCACTGCTGGTCACCTCACAATACCCCTGTGGTTTTGTTTTCTTTGTGTGAAGATTGTAAATTCTATTGTGGTTTTGAAGTCTAAGGGTACTTTTCCACTCCATATCCAATAATACTTTATATAAAGTAGTATTGGATATGCAGTGGTAAAATATATACTCACTCTCATAATCCGATGAGACGGCGGCAGACTGACAAGACCGGGGAGAGGTCAGGCGCATGACGTTGGTCATAGCGTGCTGTCCGAGGCACGGGGGTGTCGTATCGCTAACTTTCTGACTCCGAGCTGCTACTGTACTTTTTCTTCCTAGAAAAATCCAAATAGGTTACAATTTAACGTCGTATGAAGGTATTTTGACCACATGATCGTTGATAGGTTTTCACCACTCTCGCTCGAAAACGGTGACTTTGCTGCTCAAAAACAGTGTGCAAAATCCGGTTTTGCTCACATGTGGAATAATAGTTACTGTATAACAAATAGAGTGCAAAGTTGCTTTTTAACCGCGTGCTCAATATTGATGACCGAGCAAGCGAAGGATTCTACAATTGAATCACAACCGTAGCGAGTGACTCAAAAATTAGAATCCAGAGCGTTAGCGAGGAAATCAAAAGAGCACGAGGTAAAAAATCTTTGCACTCGAGTGCAACACGTAACTTTTCATCCCATGTAACTTACATGGAATAAAAATGTCCAGCTGGTTACATCAATGTAACTACAATGTAACTAGGTGGAACGGACGACCAGCGAGGATATGACTAAATGCAAAAAAATAAAATGGCGCAGCAAATTAAATAAAAAGTACACCAAGAAGGTTCGGAGTCTGAGTTTTTACAAAATTTAAAAGGTTGTATGATAAATTCGGCACCATGGAGGTTGAAGTAAATAGGTTTTGAACACAAACGTAGTGCACTCGATGTTCTAAATAAAATTTTATCATATCCTATATCGGATAAAAACGGCTTTTGCACTCAGATATCGAAGAGCAAAAATACTCTTTCCGAGATGGGGGGGATGAAAAGAATTTTATTCAACATGTTGAAAAAAGTAATTTGAATTTGGAACATTGAACTTTCATAGAAAAAAAATTCATCCGTTCATGGTTTGAAAGATGTTTGTAGCATTTTTACCCTCCAAGGTTGTTTACCAAAATGAGTTTCTGACATTCGACGTCTTTTATAAATTACAAAATATTTTCTCGCTAGTCGTGGTGAAAAGTTGTATGTTTAACTTTAGGGCAAACATTTTTCATTTCTTACCTTTAAATCCCTCGCTACTTCAGCAGTCTACCTTACAGCCACTCGCTACGGTCGTGACTCCAATCTAGGCTGAGGTTTTAAAAGTTCTTGTGGTCCGGCGAAAATAGCGAGAGAGGGACACCAGAGAGGTTTTTAGTGGGTATTACGTCTTCTCAGGGCGTAGAGTCCCACATAATTCTGTTCCCCCTTAGACCAGTTTAAACTTAAACGAATGTCCTCGCCAAATAAAAAAAAGGCTGCCTCGCTAGCAGGGGGGCGCTAGGTTTTAACATCGGCAAGTTCAAAAAAAATCGTTTTGCCCACTTATTGAACAAATAAATATCATATACCTTTTAGTTCAGCTTTGTCGCTCGCATCCTTAGTGTAAAATCAGCCTTACAAAGCGCAAGTGGAAAAGCTTTGTCATGGTAATCGTGCACCACAATAGCGTCATAGGAATGTTATGGAAATGCAAAAATGCTCGGGAAAGTTCGGAATAAGCTCGGATTTTTGAATTACCTTTTGTGTTGGTCACGCGACTTTTGACTTCTGGGTGTTGGATCCGTCGGCGAAAAAAATGGAAAAAGTAAATAATGCTTCTGCCTCGTAAGGTTGAAAATTTAGACTGAAACGTTGGCTTGTCGAGCAGAATTTATAGATAGATAGAAAATACTTTTATTGCAAACTTAAAATTAAGAAACAATTTAAAAAGAAATAATTATAACCTAAGTGACAATTGGCGGTCTTATCGCTCAAGAGCGATCTCTGCCAGACAACCTGGAACGTACACGTTTATATCCTGTGAACGAACTATTACAACTGTAAAAATAAACCTTATATTCCCATTTTAATTTATTTGATTCCATGTGATTTATTTTATTAATTCGTGATTTCAATACAATTGTGTACTCTCTATAAAAATTCGATATGTTGGTAAATTGGTTTTATCAATAAATTGTGTTCCTGTATTTCTTTATTAAAGTTGAATAATTGGATTCCGAATTCAATGATGGTTTAAAACTCATATTCATATCCATATTCATATATTTTTATTGCAATCATTGTGTACATTTTTAGGTCTTAGTATTTAAGTAATGTATAAGAGACACAATGGTACCCTAGCAGTGCGTGGCAATAGGTACTGAGAGTGGAGGTGGACCGGGTTTCTATAAGAATCTCTAGTTAGGTTTTAGATTTTAGCGGAAAAATATAATTCAATAACTTTTGTTACGTTTTTATAAAATATTGTATAGTGCTACCTATATGTATGTATTCATAATGCAATTAAATTCGTAAGTTTTATTTTTATTTTTATTTGTCGTTGAAGAAATCACTTAAATCATAATAGCATTTATACAAAAGGTATTGTTTAAATTTTTTTCAAATATATGGTCTTTTTCCTCGTCTTTTAGTATATAAATATCCGGTATTTTGTTATAGATTTTAGATGCCATTGCATTTGGCCCGGAACTTTGCATTTTTAGTTTTGACTCGGGTAGTGTAATTTTATGCTTAAACCTAGTCGGATATCTCTCCGAAATAAGTAGCAAATTTCTTTATCATGGATTGTTCGTTTCGTGTTTGCGCGAGATTCAAATTTTAGAGGTTTAATTTTTCTGCATTCTACAAAAATAAAATTAGCGGAAAAATAATTTGCCGTACGAAACGAATATCTGTGGAAATTTCCAGTTTACATTGAAATACCACGTAAAATTAATGTGTGTTGTGTATTAGTTTTCCTTTTCGCCCGAAACCTAGAAGTTGTAAATGAGTAAATAGGCTTACAGAATTAGGAGTAGAGAAGTTAATTAAACAGGGAATCCTTTCGGCTTATTATCTCCGTGTTAATAATCCCAGTTTTGGCGAGTCAAGATAAGTTATTTGAGTTCGTAACAAAACAATGGGTATTGTTCTGTACAGTAGAGTAATTTATCTTAAGAATCCGGCGAACCTCGCTCGCAACTTCAATTCGAGGCGCGTGCAAAAATCGCCCCGAATATCGCTATCTCTGTTTAGCGAATGCAGACGCGCGCGCGGGTCGCGGTACTACAATAGGTACGTGTATACAACCTTAGTGCCGTGCTTGTGCGTGTGCGTGAGTAGATAGGTAGGTATACTATACACCTCTGCTATCGAAGTAGGGTAGGTAGGTACTTACCTACCTATTTCTTTTAGCCATTTTTATTTTGTGTACCTACCTACCGTTTTGGGTTTCATACCTACCTACTTACCTACTAACATTTTAGGTAGTACAAGTATATGTAAAAAAAATCGAAGTGAATGCTTAGTTTGCTAATGCGTTTTTTCTTCAAGTTTCTCTACAATGCGTACGTAGGTAACTATACTATCTAAAGAAATACAAGTAGTATGTATGTAATCTGATCTGTACCTATACTCCAGGCAAATTTGGTGAGACATTTTTGTAAACTAACCGAATTTGGCTGGAGTGTAGGTAGGTTCTTCTACAATCTATACTAATATTACCTATGAAGAGGAAAGATTTGATTGGTTGTTTGTATTGCATAGGCTCCGAAACTACTGGACCGATTTGAAAAATTATTTTACCATTACAATGGAAAATGTTTCAATCCTGCGGGAAAACTGGTAATAGGACAACGGGTAGTAAGAATGCAGGTAGGTAGGTAGTAGGTAGTAGGATATAAATTTAGGATTAAATACAGCATTGTGAATTTATGACAAGAAAGTAAAAGACAAGGATTTAAAAGTATGTAAACATTTATTTTGACACATTCATTTATAAAAAAACACTCAAATTTTTGAAAGTGACAGATATACATTTATAAAAAAACAAATCAATTTACAATTTTGGTAAAGCCTTGTGGGGTGACCATATCGGCTCACTACGACGATACAGTACGAAATGTATTATGGTAGATAATCAAAAATATTTATATTATATAATATTTATTTATTTATTAACGTTCATGACCTGATTTGACTCGAGTTCAAAAACAGGATCAAAGCTTGCTGGTGCGTTTATTTCAGCCGTTGTTGTAATTTTAATGCCAACTGGTTGACACGAAGATCTGGATGATTTTAAGAGAGTATACATTAAAATATACATAGTTTTATTGATATGAAGCTTTTTTTATTTGGAATATAATGCAAGCATTCGTGAAAAACTTATCTAACATACCTGCTACACGACTGACTAATTGGTTCAAAGTTCATGACCTGATTTGACTCGAGTTCAGTAATAGGATTAAACCTTGATGGTGCATTATTTATCTCAGCCGCTGTCGTGATTTCAATGCCCCTAGGTTGACATTAAGAAGATCTGGCAAATAACTGTTTATTCATGTTTGATTCGATGAGTATTCCTTCATGTCGTGTTGGAAGTATAGTACGTTGCGCTGATCTAAAAAAAATATTTTGAACGTTAAAGTACCTACTCATAAAAATATACACTAAAACGAAAATAATCACATAAAAGAAAAGAGATAATTTAAAAAACCTACCACCTTGCCTTTTATGCGCATTTACTCACCTCATAGAACCCATATTTTCTTTTCTTTTTTTCGCGTGTTTTCTTTTTCTGGGAACTGATGACCATAAGCGTTTTTTAATAGATCGCCGTGGCTCTGTAAATATTCATACAAATTATAATAAATAATTAAATAATGCTGGATAATCCACACAGCGTTATCTAGCCCCAAACTAAGCAGAGCTTGTGTTATGGGTACTTAATAACAATAACTGATATACATAATACACAAACAAATGTCTGCAGATCGTACAAAAATTTATCCTGCCTGAGGCGGGAATCGAACCCGAAACCTTCTGCGTCGCAGCCGGACCTTCGCCCGCCACGCCACAGAGGTCATCGATAATCAAATCAATTAACCATAACCGCCTCTTCTTTCGTGTGCAAATCGGTGAAGAACTCTGTATATCCATGAGATTAGCTACTGTCGTTGAAATATTAGCAAATCATTATTATTAGGTTGAAAACGGGTTAGTAGTAGTACCTTATAACCTTACCTACTATGTCTAAGCCTGTGAATATGATTTTTCGAATTTCGAATATTTTTTATTCATATGTAGTTATTAGATACCTACGTTATGTATACGAGTACACGAAAAAACTAATATGTAGAAAAAACGACTAACTTTTATAAGAAAAAGTAATAAATTTCCAAAAATCACCCCTTTTCGGCTTAGACCCTTTCGGCCTTTAGGTTTACACCCTTTCGTGACGAAGAAAATCCGGATCGTGCCCAAGAAGCCAGACATGTCCCCACAAATCCGATCGTCTGGTGGCCCTACCCGGGGTGCCCTCAACTAAATAAAATACAAGCTTCTGTCTGCGGCTTCGCACGCGTTTTTCTGAGATAAAAGTAGGTAACCTAAAGGTACCTAAGTATTTCAATCTTCCTACATCTATGCAAAGTTTCTATGCAAGCTAAATGAAACATTTGGTATTACCTACGTCATGTACCTACTTTACTTGCCTAGGTAGTACTTCCTACTTACCTATCAAAAGATAAATAAATAAATAATAAATAAATATTGCTGGACAATTCACACTGCATTATCTAGCCCCAAGCTAAGCAGAGCTTGTGTTATGGGTACTAGATAACTGATATACATAATACAATACCTACACTACATAAATAGATATTTTTTATTATAATACATAGAAAACACCCAGACCAACGGAACAAATTTCTGCAGATCGTACACAAATTTGTTCCAAGGCGGGATTCGAACCCGCAACCTCCTGCGTCGCAGGCGGACCTTCGCCCGCTACGCCACGGAGGTTGACAAAGGCAAAGAATAAAAAACACAGTTACCATTTTTCAAAACGCTAAAATGACAATGGTACCTACCTAACTTGAACCACCAAAACGAAAAAATATGGAAAAAACGGTCTGCAGTTACTTAGCTCAACTGTTTCAATTGTAAATACTAGGTAGGTAAGTATAAGTACCTAGTTGTAATTTATTTCTATTACCTACCTTGTTGATTGTAATTTTCTTTGTGAACTAATAAATAAGTTAGGTAGGTAGAGTACTTACTGTGAGATACATCCCAACGTTCCGAGTCCATATCAGCAAGCAACCAAACCGTAAGTGAAAAATATCAAAGTCCGTAAAAAAGCCAAGGTCGTAGTACTAGGTAGGTACCTACCTAACTATGTAGGTAAAGAGGTAGGTAGGTTATTGTTTCCAAACAACAAGGCAAATCTCAATCCAAGTTAGTAGCTAGCACAGTCAATAGAATAGTGAACAAAAAACTATCAATCCCTATACGCGCGTACAGGTTTCGACGAATCAGTCGAGCAAGTCCGTGGTGAGAGCGTTTTGTTTTGTCGCTGTGAGAAAACTTCCTATATTATACAACTAGCTGCTGCCCGCGGCTTCGCCTGCGTAGTTCCCGTTCCCGTGGTAATTCCGGGATAAAACATAGCCTATGTCCGTCTCCTGGTTCTAAGCTGCCTCCCCACCAATTTTCAGCCAAATCGGTTCAGCCGTTCTTGAGTTATAAATAGTGTAACTAACACGACTTTCTTTTATATATATAGATAGACTCTCCTACCATAGTCTAGAACCTAATGGTTTCCTACCCCTACGACGACCACCGAACAATCCCGAGCGGTGCCGGCGCTCCGTGTAAATACACGTTGCATTAGTGTGTGTCTGTCCGAGCGATCACATAACCGAAGTGTCTCGTCCGCGTCCCCCGGCCCTGCACCCGAACCGTGCGTACGCGATAGCAATATAAGCCGTTCAAAATTTGGTATGAATTTGGTTGTGTTCCGTAATACCAAAAAAGATGACTGAAAAGTATTTGTATTCTTCACAAAGTAATATTATTCTGTAAGTAGACAATATAAGCTATGTTCCTAATCATACAACACGTAAGATATTGTTGTTTTTAATACGAAACGAATAGGAAGAAAACTTGTCAATTTTAGCTTAAAAATATACCTACATAACGCGATTGACTTTATTTTAATTTCAGGTAAGTAATTTCAAAAAAAAAAACTATCCAGGAACCTAGATAAACACTATTCGAATACAAATAAAACAATAATATAGTGAAAATGTGCTTGAATTAGAAATCATTTTGGTATTACGTTTGTATGGGCAACTCGTCTTCCGCTGGCCTCTTAATAACAGATGTATTCAAAGTATATTTTTTTCCCGTTTTAAGTATTAATGTAAGGTTTTTTCAAGCTACATTATTAACATTATTTGTTATTCGCAGATTAAGTATAGATCCGCTTGTGTGTAAATCACACTAATATTATAAATGCGAAAGTTTAGATGGATGGATGGACGGATGTTTGTTACCTCTTCACGCCAAAACTACTGAACGGACCGGGCTGAAATTTTGCATACAGAGAATTCTAATCCTGGAAACAAACATAGGCTACTTTTTATCCCATAAATCAGTTCCCATGGGATAGAAATCCACTATAAACGTTTTTATAGAAACAACACGTGTGAAGCCGCGGGCATATAAGGGCATGTAAGTGTATAAAAATGAGTTATATCCCAAAAACTAACAGTTTGGTGTCAATTCAGATGTTGCTAAAACTAAACTTAACTATTTTGACTGAACTAAAGGTACATACGTAACGTTTTTACTCGTCCCGGATGGAACGCGTCAATTTTTACATACAAAAGAATAAGCCGCGTTTTGTTCACGCTCCCGTCGCGTATATACAGGGTTATTGGTAAATTAGTGATACTACGTAAACTGCAGGTTCTGCCCATAATCACGAGCACGCTTGTGAAGATGCCATATTAGTTTAGCTTTGGCGAAATCTGAATGCACACAGTACTCACAGCGGTTATAGAACGAAAGGTCTGAACATTTTTGGTCATGAACAAAATTGAAAAGTGAAATTTTGTCTTTACCTGTGCTTACCGAAAAACAATAAATACCATTTTTAACCCCCGACGCAAAAAGAGAGGGGTGTTAGAAGTTTAACGTGTCTGTCTGTGTATCTGTGTATCTGTCTGTGATATAGTAGCTCCCAAACGGATGAACCGACTATCGTTTAGTTTTTTTGTGTCATAGATAATTTTATCCCGAGTGTTCTTAGCCATGCATGTCACGTAAAAATCTGTCGTGTGGTTTTAAAAAAAATATATAGTGTACTTGTCACTTTCAGTGCCCAGGATGTACTCATCGTTGTTCTATCTTGCACCGCACTGAAGAGGCTGGGCAGTGACCGTCTTAACACCCGAAACTCAAGAACCGAACACTACGAGCTCAGCATTCGGTCTCCTATTATGCGGATAGTCCCCGGGTGATTTAGACCGGGCTATCTCCTCGTAATGGGACGCAAAATGCCATTTGGCACTATAATTTGTCTAGTTGAGAAAGTTGTGCAGTGCTGAGATGACTATTTCGGGTTATGGATTATGTTTGCTTTGAGAAATGCTACAATGAAAAAAATATAGTCCAACTAAGACGCATTTTATCTTAGTTGGTGTCAAAATAGTTGGAATGATAAATATCTATTCAATACAAACAAGAATGTATGATAGCTGCACCATATCGATTTTTTTTAAACTAAAAATAGGCACATCACTGATATATCAATGCTAATAAAAATAAATATTCACTTTGTCATATTAAACATTTATTTGCACGGGGTTAGCAAACAACTTTGTTGCATTTAATCTCTGAATTAAATAAATACACTTTATAAGGCCTATTCATAGCTTTGTAGAAGGAGCTATTGCGATTTAACTAGTCACAGAAGACAAGATCTTATCAGGCTCATATGGATTCACGAGTGTGATCAGGTGATCACATTAGACAAGATCTTAATCAATGTAAACAATTTTTTTTCAGTGTACGACAAAGCAATCTTACATAGATTTTTTATCATGGATAGGCCTACGTTTGACTGAGCTCACCTGATGGGAAGTGACGATGTGGCCGTCGATGTATCATGGAAGACTAGAAAGACTAGCGGGCGAGATCTATTCACTCTTGTCTTGAAGAACCTCATGAGCAGGTCATCTAAAACGCTTTTAGCCTTTGTATCAAAATGCCTTACATGAATTTCTAATAAGTAATATACTTGATGAGTTCATATGGCCTAAGGTTTGAAACACCTAAGACGCATAACGCCTGAGTGGCAATAAACTTTAAACGGGGTCATCGATGTATGAACGCCACTGCACCTGAAAATATATTCATATCTAACTTTTATTTCTAGTCTTTTATGACAAATCTGCAACCTTTTACGTCTCAGGCGAACGCCCACGGGAAGAACCTATTGGGTTTGTTTGTCAAACTTGGCCTAGATCTCAGTACTCACGAGATCCACGTGGTTATAAATAAAATAAAAAGCTTTTTATTTCTCGAAATACAATTGGTTTAATCATTACCTATCTTATCAATATGCATTAAAAATTCTAATGAAATTATCATTATTATCAGTACATTCATTACAATATAATTCCATCTTGGTAAACATTTCCCAGGTTTCATTTTCGAGAACCCCTGTTAAGGGGAAGGCCTCCTCCAAGGTATGTCATTTATTCCTCTCTTGAACCAGTTGCATCCAGTGCGGTCCTGCTATGTTTTTGATATCGTCCTCCCATCGGGCATGAGGCCTTCCTTTGTGTCTTTTGCCTTGTGGCCCCTTCCATAGCCGTGGTAAAAAACCAGAATTACATAAAATTCTACATTTTTCTTCGGTTCCTTTAAAGAAAAACACGATTGCGAAAAAACTTTACAAAAAATAAAAATTATACAAGTGCACGGTTTTCACCTAATTTGGTCGAGATCACAGGAACCCTGCGGTCTATAGAAAAGCTTTTTATTTTGTTTCGTAGGTTATTACTAATTCTTTGGTTCCATAATACAGACAGTTTGTACATAAGTTGTGTAGTTTTCTTGTAAGTAAGCAAAAACATAATTTTTCGCTTACGCCGTTCCAAAAACGTATGATCCGTCCGGCTCCTATGAACGCGAAAACCTATCCTATTCACAAAATGGCGCGCAATGCGTCCTCTTAAGCGAAATATCTATTCGGTGAAAATAAATACATTATTTTTCTCCAAACTTTCCAAGTCCTTGGAAGAATGCCCTCCGAATATTCGCTGAACCTTTTGAAGCCGCTACGAAAAAACCAGAGATACCAATCTTACAATATCAATAGAGTTTTCGGAAAGCACTTGATCTTCAACTTAGCCTCTTGAAAACCGACAACAGCTTTTTATCTAAGCCTCTCTGAAGCCTTCTTGACCCGCTCGATGCCTCATAAATCGCGGTAACTTTTATCTTAATACTTCTTCCAATAATACAGACCACTTTTAGGTTACTTTTGAATCTTATAAGGTAGATCTTTGAGTAAAGAGGTAGGCATAAAATTTACAGATAGATATAAAATAATAATTAGGCCATTTGTTATCATAGGATAAATTATAGCTAGATACATGACAAAATTAAATATTAATTACTAAACATTATTACAAATTAGTTATTGAACATTATTATAAGTAAACAAGTAAACGTTTCCTTTATTCCATGAAATCTTTCCAAGCAAAGGCAGGAGGCCTTTGCTTGGAAAGATATCATAGACAGATATATTCAAAAAAAATTACCTGCATGTTTTCTGGTAAGATATTTTTAGTTCAAAGACATTTTGTAAGCTTTTTGATCCGTTTAGCTGTATGGTCGTGTAAGATAGGTAACATACAACCAGACAAGGTTGTTTAGATATCTAATACTTACCTTATAGTATGGATCTAACCTTTTAATAATTAAACTATTTACGACTACTTCTGCACCTCGGTTTCGCTTATGTGCAAAATAAAACTTAGGTAGCCTATAGCTACAGCTAAGTACTTAGAGTTAATAGATATTATTTTTTGACCACTTCCAGAATCCTCAGAATACCAACCAAACTTTGCTACTTCATAATATTAATGCTTACAATGCCCAGCCTCTGCGGTGGACCCGCAGGAACGCGCCGCCGCGGCTACAAGCGCTGCTTGTATCTACATGTGGGCCAGATTATCCCCAGTTAAGATAATTAGCTTAAGCTTAACAACAATGCAACTGAATTATTAACATAAGTATATAAAAAATAAAACGTCAAGTGCGAGTCGCACTCGCTCACTAAGGGTTGTTAAATGTAACCTTGATTATTGCCAAATATCATGACTGACATGACAATGGGAATACCCTTCATTCCATAGAGAACCTAAAATTATTTTTTTGTGAATAATCTATAAAAAAAAACTTCTTGTGATATAAGACCTTGCTTTTTGCCAAATTTCATGATTCTAGGTCTACGGGAAGTACACAAAAACCTATAGGGGTTTTGTGTGCATGTGATTCCCTTGGAAATTTCAAAATATTGGAACATAAATGACTGTAACTTTTGATTGCGTTGATTTAGAAATTGAATTTTATTAATATTGAGGCTTCAAGAGGTTACGGATTTGAGTATTTGATGTTAATTTCAACTCGATACCTTCACGCATTACTGAAAAGGGGGCTGACAGTCGGACAGACAGACAGACGGCCAACAAAGTTATCCTATAGTGTTATTTTTTTACTTTTGAGGCACAGAATCCAAAAAAAGCTAATGTAAATAGATGGTTCAAGCCACATATCAAACCTTATTAGTCAATCTTCAAGCTTTTGTTCTCTTAATATTAGGATAACACATTATTTAGTAAAAATTCTGCGCAAATTTGCGCGGTCACAGTAAAGAATATTAATATTGTTAAATATTGTTTTATCCTAATATTATACGATGGATTTCCGCAAAGTAACGCCTGAATCTATTATTCATTTTGTTCTCTTGAAAATATCATTAAATCTACGACAACAAACATTATTAAAGTAACAAACTAAACCTTATCACAAAAGCGCAAGTGCCTAATTATATCGTAACAAAGTAAACATAAGTGGCAGCTCTGCTCACCGCTAAGTGCTGCGCTGCCTCACAATATGTAACTTAAACAAGGGCAGCAAACTATGGATATAGGGCCGTGTAGATAGCTGGGGCAGTGACGCTAGGATGTGTCGATCATGAACGAACGGCTCATATGATTGCAATCACGGGTCGCGCGTGATTGTTCCGAACAGTCTCGACATAAAGATTTGTCATTGTGAAATGATCGAGACGCGCTCGACATGACGCGAGGTTCGGCTGACGCAGCGTCTTGCTCTCGCGAGGCCGTGAGTGGTGCGTGCAAGTAGGACACTATTCTAATGGACTGTCTTATCTAATCATAGCCTGAATATGTAGGTATCTATCTCAATGAGAGACCATAAGGATTTCGAAACCGATCTTCGATCTCGAAACCCTAAAAATGTCTTTGTGTGGACATGTAAGTTTCTAACTGCTCCATAAAAAAATTTGGACGATGCACACAATACAATCTAGTTCCAAGTAAGCAGAGCGTGAGTTATGGGTACTAGATAACTTGAAGTCTCCGCAGATCGTACAGACATTTGACCGGTGAGAATCGAACCCGCAACCTCCTGCGCCGCAGTTGGACCTGCTGCGTCACCGAGGCCGTCATAATATAAATAAGCCATTGGCCCAGCTGCCCACTAGTGGTCTGTGGTCTTTACTGTGACCGAGTGCATTAAATTATTCATAACGCTTAATATGCCAAGAACATGCCAACAATGAAGGTACCCTACTTGTAAGGGTGGTTTCTGTAAATGTTATCTGATATTACAAACAAACCCTACATTGAGCTACCTCTATATTCTTTACAACAGTCTGCGGTTAGTCTAACTGTTGCAATTGTAAATACTAAGTAGTTCTAATTGGTTTCTATTTTTAACCCCCGACGCAAAAAGAGAGGGGTATTATAAGTTTAACGTGTCTGTGTATCTGTCTGTGGTATCGTAGCTCCCAAACGGATGAACCGATTTTAGTTTTTTTTTTTTTTTTTTTGTGTCAGATAATTTTATACCGAGTGTTCTTAGCCACGTTTCAAGAAAATCGGTTCAGGGGGTTTTTTAAATTTTTAATTTTGTTCTTGTTATATCAGACTAGCTAAACCTGTTTTCCCCTCATCGTTCCAATCTACAAAAAAATCTTGACAGGTTGCAATAAGATCAATTGATGGTCATAAAACTAATTCAAATGTGTTTGTTCTTCAGGTATTTTAAAAATATATACACAGAATAACTATGAATAAACGTCTACGTATAAAAGTGAATACTTGTAGTCAAACGAAGGACTATTGGCAATAAAAAAAAAGTTGTCTTCTTGATAAGTAACCTACACTATACATTCGTCAAACTCTCAAATAAATAAAATAAATAATGCTGGACAATCCACACAGCACCATCTAACCCCAAAGTAAGCTACTCAAAGCTTGTGTTATGGGTACTAGATAACTGATATATTTAATACATTAGATAGATAGATAGATAGATAGAAAACACTTTATTATACCACACAAATACAGGAAACAATACAAAGAAAATGCTTAGAAAAAAAGGAAGTATAAAGGGCGGCCTTATCGCTAAAAGCGATCTCTTCCAGGCAACCTTGGGATGGACATTATATACATAGATAGATATATTTTATAATACATAGAAAACACCTAGACTAGACCAACGGAACAAATTTCTGCAGGTCGAACACAAATTTGTTCTGAGGCGGGAATCGAACCCACAACCTCTTGCGTGATTTAAAAACCCACTGTAAATGGTATACCGCTTCAAGCCGTTCTAATCACATCAATAAATAAATTACAAATAACAAAATGAAGTTACATTCTTACCGGATTAGCAGAGATGTTACAAGTTCCCCCGTGCATTCTGCAAGCACTTTAATAATACACAGATTAGATAAAGTTAAGTATAAACCGACGTAGTCTGGTGTACAATAATTTCATCACATTGACGTGCTAAGTGTGAGCGAGAAACAGAATTAGTTATAACCACAAACACGGGCGTAGCTAGGGTGAGGGTTTTGGGGGTCCAAACCCCCCTGAAAAGTTAAGAATTAAGGATATTATCATCCCATTTCTAGATAATACAATTCAAAAATCGATTACGAAACACCCTAAAGTACCTACTATCGGTACTATCTGGGATGTTTGCTTCTTGTGAACTCATGGTATTAATAAATGAATTGAATTGAGTGACCTTCCAATTTTGCGGCCAGTTCTTAAATTGAAGAGGTAATTAGTAAATAAAATATCTTTGTTCACAAAGAAAATAACAATTAAATAATAGAAATAAATTAGAACTAGTATTAGAAACAAAGAACTAGAGGATATGTATTCGGCAGTGCTGCCTGAAAGAAGAAAATCTGTCGTCAAATCAGAACCTGAAGCAGCTATGACTATCACCCCCCCCCCTACTACAAAATCTGCGGATTTGGAATACCTACTTAGATTAGTGCGACGGGCTCGGTCGTAGCGTAAGACTTTGGGGGAGGGGGGGGGGCGTATTAGAATAGAATAGTTTTGCCCACGGCCTAGCCCACGCCCAGGCCCACAGCCACGTCATCGCCCACGGCCATGGCCATATATTACGGTGATTTCATGTAATTTTGTCGTTCGAACCCCCCCCCCCCCCATACTAATACCTGGCTACGCCCGTGACCACAAACGAAGGTAGAGTTTCCATTCCCACTATTCCTGACGCTGATTTGAATTGATTAGATTTGGTTTGTGCTGTCTGTCTGTCTAGGCTTTGTTCGTAAGGGCAAAGTCTGCAATTTGATTATTTCATGACTAGTTTCCGGTTGCAGTTTCGCTCATTTGGATCCAAGCTTGTGTAGTGTATAGGTACAGTTCATTGTTGTATACAATTAATTGCTTGTGAAAACTTCACTTCTTACATAGTGTAATTCATATTGTACCTATTGTATTACACTGAAAATGTAAAGAAAATCTGAAATTGTCCTGTTTATCTATGACTAGCTGCATTCTTACTACCCGTTGTCCTATTACCCGTTTTCCCGTAGGAATGAAGCATTTTCCCGCGGTAAAACGTAGCCTATGTTCATCAGGAAAAATGTGCGGTTCTAATGGTAAAATTATTTTTTCAAATCGGTGCAGTAGTTTCGGAGCCTATTCAATACAAACAAACAATCAAATCTTTCCTCTTTATAATATTAGTATAGATATAGAAAAACATGCATATCAGGACAGGACTTAATTTTAGTATGTTTTAAGTGTTTCATTATGTACTCTGGTGTACCTTTTATTATATTAATTAATTGTATACACTTTAGCACTTAGGAATATTTTTTATCTGACCAGAAATTCCTAGAGATTGCCTGGAAGAGATCGCTTCTAAGCGATAAGGCCGACCACTGGACTTGTTTTGTTTCTGGTGTACAATCAAGCATTCTTGTTAGCAATTTCAAAACTTTATTAACGTTAGGTACCTATTAATTTTATCAATATTATAATAATATGTTTAATAATAATATAACATCTTCTTGTGCCTCTAATAATGTCTACCTAGCCGAATTTCGGCCACAGCGGTGAGTCCTCACCGGAGTCTAGACTTGCATGTAACAGTAATATGGAAAGTTGCGTTAAAGAAATGTAAAACGTACCTATGTCTAAAATAGTTTTAGCAATTAAGATTATCTATTTCATTGTTATTTTTACATGATAAAATCATTACCGTATAATTTTGATAAGCATCGATAATTCTTTAGGGTGCCATATAATGCCTCTTGTTTATGTAACAGGCAGTCTTTGAGAACTAAAACCAAAAGGCCAACTATTTGAATATCATTGTTTCCCGCATAGCTCGGTCAATGGGCCAGTATCGGAATAATGGGCCAAAATAGATCGGAAATATTTCGGAACTATGATGTTGGATTGTGTTTGGAAATTCCGCAATGCTATGTCCCTTTAGCTCTGATAATATTTCCGGAGTTTATTGGAATTTACAAGCCTCTTGTGCTCTGAAAACTGAGCTCTATGAGTATTTATTGGCACCTTTGTTCAAAGTTTTAGGTTTGTTTCGTGGAATTTCACATCGGAAAGAAAAGAACATCACGAAATATTTGTAGCTCTATCAATTTTTCCTAGGCGTCAGCATTTAGAGATTCTAGTGGACCAAGGGAAATCATTTTTTCCCGTGATCCACCCAGAAACAGAAACACTCTTATTAACCACGGACAATAAGCGAAAAATATTAACGCAATGCTAAGCTGTTGAATTCTCAATATGATCTAATTTAATTGACAAAATTTTAAAAAATATTTCGCACCTTCGTTATCCTGTCTGCTTCGACTTAGAAAACAAAATAACTACTTTATTTTGTTAGAAAGCTCTACAGTTGCTATTATTTCAATTTCATTTTATTGTTCTCTTACAACTTTAATCTACGAGTCTGAAAACTTTAAGTTTACTTTCAAAGCTACGTGGTTAGAAATATTTCATCCATTTTCATAAATTACAGATATAAATGCTTTTGCGAGACTCAAATTAAAGTTGCTTTTGTAAGATTATTTGTAAAATATAGTTTTCTGCTATCAAATCTAAGAAAATGTAAATGTTGAACCTTTTTATATTCAAAAGAACTTGTACTTACGAGTGGTATGACGATTTCGGCACTTTTGCTTCACTGTCACATAAACATCCGAAAACAATGCACCGCATAAAAAAAATATTTATACTACACCTGCTCGGAAAGTTGCCTATTCCTTTTCCATTAATAGAATAGAAAGTATGTCTTTGCAGGCCTATAGGAAACCGGGAGGAAAAACTCTATGGAATTTCATTTCTCACGTGTTTTAGCGGGAGGAAAAAGTGTATGGAAATCCATTTCTAATGTGTTATTTTTTTTTTATTTCCTAAAAGATCGGCCGGTAGCTATGGTTATTTTCGTTCGGTCAAACGACAAAAAGTTTTTACTCCAAGTCCATTAGGCCTCCTCCGATTTCCGAACAATATTTTGAAAAAAGAACCCAAAGGCTGGCGCGGTCAATGAGGTTTTACCAACATCATTGGGCGCGGTAAGTTCTTCTAAATTTCAATTAATAATTAATTTTGCTTCTTATTTTCCTCGAAGGTGTATACTATTTATCACTCGGCAAAACCAAAACGCCAAAACGACACACTCGGTAGGAATCGATCACTTTCTCGCCTAGGTGTAAAATGTACTATTAAGGTAGAGACGAGATAGAATCCTAAGGAGGTTCCTATCTCGTTCTCTATCTCTTCTCCAAACATTGACTTCATCTACGACCAGTAGTGCACGTGTTTTGGCCATTAACTACTAAATTGACTTTACGGAATACCGGAACTCAAATACCAGTGAACGGTATCCAGAAAGTACAAGTAACCGCAAAGCGAATTACAGAAAGCACATGAGCCCCAAGAAAGAACACACACAACAAAGAAATTACAAAGAAATCTCTAAACCACACAACTTCGAAAAACTTCAAACCGAAAGCTCGCGACCTCTCGTTTGAACGCTACACCGCAAGTTTATGAAATCGAAAAATGCTAGTTAGAAATTTTCTTCAGGGTAGTTATAGTCTGAAGGAATAGCCAGAAAGAATCAAAGAATCGCCCTATGGTACCGTAGGTTTCAGCGAAATACTATGGCGCTGATCAGGGGATGTTTATGTCCAGAAGTGGGCTAGCATAGGCGACAAAATTCAGTTTACTCACGCTATAAGTTACGTTTTTAAAATACCTATACATAATACTTTTTTTAATGTACCTAGTAATCGTGTTTGGATTCTTTTGATAGTGTTTGGTGAGTAGCCCTTGTATATAAACAGCAGGGGTCTGCTGATGAAAAAAAAAACCTCAGCGTGGGGAACTCAAGCTTTTTTTAATAATAATCATTCATCAAACAGACTGAAAGAGAATTTGGTCCGTTTCTCTATCACCACTGGTTTACCGTATAACCTCGGACTCCCCATGGGGTATGCTCCGGCCACACTATTACGATAACGCGAAGATTTGCGTTGTCGCGACAAGTCTAGCCAAGAAGTTTGTATTATCGCGAAACATCATCGCGACAACAAATGCCCTTCGCGACGTGACGTTGCGAAGTTTTTTCCACTGTGGCCAAACACTTCGTCGTAGAACGAATACGAAGTTTTATCACAACAATGCGAATACGAATCTTCGCCTTGTAATGTAGCCGTAGCATAAGTGTGTTTTTAACCCCCGACGCAAAAAGAGAGGGGTGTTATAAGTTTAACATGTCTGTCTGTGTATCTGTGTATCTGTCTGTGGTATCGTAGCTCAGATTTTCGTTTTTTTTTTTTTTTTGTGTTATAGATAATTTATCCCGAGTGTTCTTAATCATGTTTCGTGAAAATCTGTTGGGGTTTTTTACATTTTTTAATTTTGTTCTTGTTAAGGATAGGTACAGAAAATGACCGCTTGTTTCATGCTGTCCTGATATTGGGTAAAAAATTATCTAAGCGGGAAAGCATGGGAGAGGCTATCATTTTCAATAACAATCTTAAACAAAGCAACTTGTAGGTACCTACTTTTATTTTAGACTGGAGGTTGCCATCCTACTAATATAATAAAGCCGAAAGTTTGTGAAATCTGAATTTTTGTTACCGAGGATCCTCAAAACTACTGAACAGATCAATATGAAATTTGGCGTACGTTTAGAGCAAAGCCTAAATTAGATAAAAGGCTACTTATCATACCCAAAATACGCGTGCGAAGCCGCGGGCAGAAGGTAGTTTCCCATAAAGTCTTTAGCGTACAGAGATCTGGGCCTACTCGTTTCGTTTTCGTTGTCATGCAAAACCAACTCTTATTTCTCTTGCTTAAGATAATCGTTTACACGAAAACGAACCAGAAACGTCAATTTTGTTTTTAAGAGTACGGGCCCTGATTTAAATCTGACGTTTCGTAATATCCTTCAATAACCACACCTTCGCATCAATCAAGGGTTTAAGCAACATCATTATCCCTTATGGTAAACCGTTTTATCCCTAATGCGATCAAATATCCGCTTTAACATAATGAACGTAGGGCCTGTTTTTCTTTGTTTTGATTTATTACGGCCACTGGGATGTAGGAGTGAAGTTACATCACTTCACTCATCATCATGTCAGTCGGTAGAAGCTGGTTCTGGATAAAGACTTATTTCTCATAAAGAAAATAATATTAACTTGTATGAGAACCAATCGTATATTCTAAAATATTGTGTAAAGGCGTAAAACTTTATTGACAAAAAAAAGAACCGACATTTAGTTTACTGTCTTCTCTATGTACTCTGGCTTCAGGTTCAAAGATTAATTTGAATGTCCATAGAAATCAAGACTCTACCAAGCTACCCAGGATTCCTTTCTACTAAGAGCTCAAAATCTTTGTCAGAAGGTATTATAGATACTTAACCGAATAAATACTATACACATTATTATACCTAATATATAGTTTATAATTCCGAAAAAGTGTAAAACATTGTATGTTATGTACTGTTCAGAGGTAAAAGTAGATTAGGTACACCACAAGAAGAATACAGAAATACAATTTATTCGTAACTTATTGAAATTATATAAATTGAATACAAGATTTTTCAATAATTCAAATAAAACATAGAGATAATACAGAATTTGTACTTAAATAAACACGAATACACTATCAAAAAGTCAAACAACGTACATAAAAAATAATAGAAATTAAATATCATGTCATGTCATGTCAATCTTCTCGAGTAAGTTCGCCTACAGAATATAAATTCTGCTCGACAAGCCAACGTTTCAGACGGAACTTAAAGCTAGATAGACGGGTTAGTCCCCGAGGGCCCCATTCCCGGAGGTACCCGATTTCTAACAAAGTAACTTCACTCTATCGATTAAAAGTCAATCTTGCAAAAAAGTACTATCAACGGAAAAAATATTGAACCATTCTGCTATCCTGTGACAGAGTCTGTCAGTTTGTCACACTGCTGGACCCATTACGTGAGTCAATTTTGAGGTCTTCGTGACGGAGCGGGCGATAGTCGGGTCGATCTGCGACCACCAATCCACCTGCCCTAACAAAACCCCCTTGATTGAGGGAGCATGGTCAGCAGTGGACGTTATAAAAAATAAATAAAAATAAAATTCGTTTATTTCAGGCAAAAAACTCATATCACAAAGAAAAATCAAACACAGTTTAAAAATATACATGAATAAAATTAAAATAAACAACACAATAACACGTCGCTAAAGCAACCGCACGTCACTTTCTATTTCCCTCCTACTCCTATGAAGGGAATTCCAATGGATATATAGAAATAATTTTTGTAAACCTGGCCAAAATGGCCTTCAAAATTCTTTTTTTGGAACGGACCAACCTACCCCAGAACTATGCGATGCGTGGACGATGGCGAAGAAGGCACTCTCAGGCACTCCCGCTTCGGAGAACATACTTGACGCACTGCACTATTTCGGTAACCTCATGAGTGCCCTTTGTACTGGACTCTGATCGTGTTTATGGCCTTCCTGGTGAAATTTGACCACAGCCTGGCATATGTACATGCCATGTTATGATGTGTGCTGGTCAGGATGAGGAGATAAAAGTATACATCTAGGATTTTCCCCCTAGAAATTTTGCTTTGAGAGCATAACTTAAAATGAATTTGAATAAATCGCAAGCTGAAAACAGAATTTCATACAATAACAGAAAAGAAAAAAGGTCGTTGTATTTAAACATCTCGTTTTTTGAATAATGTAATTTGTCGCGGTCGAAACTTTTTGTCGAATATTTTTAACCCCCGACGCAAAAAGAGAGGGGTGTTAGAAGTTTTAAGTTTAACGTGTCTATATGTATCTGTCTGTGGTATCGTATACCAAACGGATGAACCGATTTTCGTTTAGTTTTCGTTTTTTTTTTGTGTCATAGATTATTTTATCCTGAGTGTTCTTAGACATGTTATAAGAAAATCTGTCGGGGAGTTTAAAATTTTTAAATTTTGTTCTTCCGCAACCTCAACAGCCTGTGTCCACTGCTGGACGCAGGCCTACCCCTGATAAGGCCTTATTGGCTTTTATCTCATGGGGGTAATGCCCTTAATCCCTACGCTGGGCATGCGGGTTGGGGATCGCAGTTTGTTGGTAGAATTGTTCTGCTGGGGGCGCTGCTGCCCATTCCCGGTGGAAATCCCTTAGTCGCCTCTTACGACACCCGCGGGAAGAGTTGGAGTCGTGCAAATTCAATGCACCACATAGCTTTTTGTTCTTATTCAGCACGAATCAATAAGTTTTGGGGAAGTATTGGAGAGGAACAACTAAAATTTGTAGAGCATGATTTGACGTCAAGTATCTACATAAACTGCAGGGTACGCATAGAACCGACCTTTCCTACTCAGTCCGTGCGTGCAGAGAAGAGTGGTCGCGCGGAGAAGGCGAGAGCGCAATTTTATAGGTCGTTATTTAAACATTTATTTTTTGCTCTAAAATAATACTCTTTCGCAATAAAATAAAACCATAAACCTCTAAAGTATTTATTAGGGAACACGTTGACGAAATTTCGTTGAAATATGACAAACTAGCTGCTGCCCGCGGCTTCGCCTGCGTAGTTCCCGTTCCCGTGGTAATTCCGGGATAAAACATAGCCTATGTCCGTCTCCTGGTTCTAAGCTGCCTCCCCACCAATTTTCAGCCAAATCGGTTCAGCCGTTCTTGAGTTATAAATGGTGTAACTAACACGACTTTCTTTTATATATATAGATAATTAACAAGCAAATAAAACTGTTTTTTCCTTAGAAGTATCTCTGTAAAAATGAAGATTTGGAGGAAACTTTGCGATTTATTTTTTATGTATTGAGTTAGGATTGGTGAATCGTGTTTCGAGTTTTCGACTCCCATAACTTACACTAGAATCCTAAACTTTTATGCTCATCAAAAAATTCAATATTTTTTTGCCCTAAAACTGTTTTTCCGTACCGTAACACTTTTATTTATAGATTCTAGCCCATCTTTGGGCGAAAATAAATAATATACGGAGAAAGAAAACTCTCAAAATAAAGCCCGTACCGACATAGTTTAGTAATTCAAAAGTTGAAATTAATTTATTTTGAAAAGATACTATAACCCCTGTGCTAAAAGTCTGTTCCCATTTTTACGCGGCTGTTTTACGAATAAATGTATGTGCATTTCCTCAGCTCATGAAGAGCTGAAAGAATTTCGATTAGTACTATAACTAGGCCGACCATTCTGCTGCTCTTAGAAGAAAGGACCAAAAAACTCAAAAAATACTCGTTGGAGCCGATATATAGAGCCAGCCGCGACAAGTAAACAAAGCTATTAACATGGCATGTGTTTCCATAAACATAAACGGAATGAAAGCGGACATATGTTTTTTTTTCTTCTGTATCTTATTCTCAATATGCTATTAATGTGTTTTGCATGCTTGAGACAAGTTGTTATGGTTTTTGTGTCATTAAACGTATAGACCAATTTTTTTTTTTATTATAGTGTTTAAGCCATGACACTCTGATAATTTCTCGTTTTTTTTTTTTTGACCACGTGGGGTGTAGTTAGTTAGCACATTCCCGTACTGAGGGAAAGATGCGGTATCAAGTCCCGTCGAAATCGAAACTTTTGCGATGTTATTGATTTCTTAGAAAATATTTTATATTTGAAACATGCCTTTAATTTCACATGGCTAATAGTAGGACATTATCATGCGAAAAGATGAAATGAATGAAATACAAGAGTGGAAACAAACCACAAAAATAGCTTTTAGTGGGTAGAGTCCGCGCAAATCTTTATGAGCTCTGTGAAGTTGGCTTCAACGGTTGCGCACCGAACCGTAAATAAGGCGTTGAGGGGAACGGAACGAGGTGAGTGGGGATCTGTCTGTCAAACCAGCAAGAATTTTGGTGTATTTTTATTTTGTCTAGCGCATTTTGTTCGACATAAATTTATTTTTTAATTTAATACTTATAGATATAAAAACATCTTAGACTCAATAACGGATTGTCTAAAATAAAAAATGTTAGAATAAATTAAACTTTTTATATAACGCAATTAACCCAAGTTTGAAAAAAACACATTACAATGTAGCAAGTTTATTTATAATCTAGCTGGTAATACTGTCTTTTTAAAATTTTCAATAAACTTAGTTTTTCTCATAGTAAATACGCATTACTCAAAACTACACGACCACAGACTTAACGTTGTGTGACATCACCACACTCAAGGTCTATCTTTATCACGGGCGCCGCGAAGCCGGGGTGGGTCGCTAGTTTGTAAATATCACTTTTCTATTTGATTGTACTTGCGCACTTTTCCGTGCCTAAGTTCACAGAACTTATTAAGTTTTGTATTTACTCTTCCTATTATTACTCTCGCCACCCGCACATCGCATCCATGATATTGGTTGATTTTACACTATGTCCCGTGTGGACCGTCCCGTGCCGCAAAAATGGAAACCGGCCCTATAAGTTAACGGCCCTATAGGTAACATACCTACATCTACCGATAAGCTACGTAGCAATAATGATAATAGGTATCGATCTAAGAAAATTTCGAGAGCGGGTATTAGCTTCTCGAAAGTGGAAGGTCAAATTACGTTCCATTAGGTCCACCCACCTCAGTCATAGTCGGACCGGCGGCGGCGGCTCTGCTGGCGTTCGTATTTCGCGTGCGGATTGTTGTCTCGGTCGCACTACGGTAAGTCTTTCCATCTTAATTGTTAATTATTATATTACCTACTAATTATTTGGTCCCTTGAACCAGTTGTTTCATAAGTTGTGTACTTTTCTTGTAACTAAGCACAAACTTTTTTGCGTTTACGTCGCTACCGCACCGCAACGTTCCAAAAACGTAGGAATGTTCTGTCCGCTCCCATGAACGTGAATTTCTACGCCTATGCTTTTCACAGCAGTGCGTGGTCGTAGAAGAAGTCGTCGAAGAAGAAAATAATAAAATTTAGGTAAGTACCTACCTCCTATGAATCTGCTGGTCGAACATGGAAGCACTTTATAAAACCAAAAGGTTTTGATTACATCACACCTTCCTACAAATCGAATATTAAGATACAATAGATTTTATAAGGCACTAGCTTATGCCCGCGGCTTCGCACGTGTTGTTTCTATGGAGACGTTTAAAGGTGATTTCTATCCCATAGGAACTGATTTATGGGATAAAAAGTATGTTTGATTCCAGTATTAGAATTACCTGTGTGCAAAATTTCAGCCCGATCCGTTCAGTAGTTTTGGCGTGAAGAGGTAACAAACATCCATCTATCCATCCATCTATCCATCCATCCATCCATCCGAACTTTCGCATTTTAGTGTGATTTACAAGGAAATAAGAATAAAAGTGTATAATGGTGTCAATTCAGATTTCGCCAAAACTAAACGAAACTAATTAGACAGGACTAAACGTGTTGCCGTCCTTTTCATAAAGATCGAAATGAAAAGGATGACATAATTTTTAGTGCTGTCAAATTAGTTTAGTTTAGTTTTGGCGAAATCTGAATTGACATTAATATCGACAAACTTTGTGTGGTGGCTCCTTTATTCGAAGTAAGTTAAAAAGATACAGCGGTACTACAAAAAAATTAGACATCTGTTGAGCGCGTGTTTAACAAAAGCGTTACCACAAAACTGCATTTTACGACGGTATACAGTTAGACACGGCTTAGACATAGGTTAAACAAACAAACAAACAAAAGACATTTATTACTGAAGAAAAGATAAAGTATACAGATTACTTATGGTCCCCGCACTAGGTTCAGAACCTGTATCGCGGGAGGCCGGTTTACAATTGAGTTTTAACAATAAAAGGTAAGTACTAAACAGAGCAGCAGTCCACTCGTGGCAATAACAATACCAAGATAATATGATTTAGAGAAACACAAAATATAAAAATTAAATTTAAATCAAAACGACAAAAGAAAGACAAAAGAAACTAGGCACAACATAACGCAAATAAATTTACTTAAATTAATTATTTATCGCTTTTAATATTATTAAGTTCAACACGACATTAAACGAAGTTAAACGAGAGTTAAACTCTTGTTAAAGCCCATGGCTAACTGTTAAGACTGTTTAGCTAAATGCTTGTTGGACCAGTGTTTACGTTTGTTTTTGTAGTACCGCTGATTATGTGTACGTCTATGTTGACAATTTTATAAATAAAAGTTGGCCCAATCCGCTTTGGTGCAGTCACAAATCACAATCCAGGGACCACCCCAGGCTGTTCCCTATGATCCACCCAGTTCCTGTGCGTTCCGTTAATCCGCTGCTCTTTGATTTCAAAATCCACGTGTCCCCATCCCAAAAGCTCGCCGCCCACTGTTTTTGTCACGTTGCAGTAGATACGTCCTCTCTTGAACGGGAAGTTAGCCGGGATGCTTTTCAACGGTATTGTCATATTGCTGAAGTGATAAGGACCCTGGAATATTTTGTGAGGTTACTTGATTGGAGATAAGTGTAAGTAAGATGTAAGTAAAATTCGGGAGATTGGGTACGTCGTGGCTTCTCGAAAGTGAAACGTTCAAATTTGGTCAAATTTGGTCCACCCATCTTAATCATAGTCGGACCGGCGGCGGCGCGGCGCTGGCGGCGTTGTTCGTCTTTCCATCTTTTTTGTTAATAATGTAAGTAGGTATATTGGCAAAGATTAGAAATAGCGTGTCTTTGCGTATGTTGTAAATCAAAACACATCACATGTCATTCGTTGAGTTAGCGCTGGGAGAACGAATCATAGGTATCTACAGAATTTTACTAATGTCTATGGAGATAAGCTATACATTTTATTTGCTGACTTGGAACAACTTATCAATTGACTATTGGTACTGTTTTTATTTTTTATTTTTTATTTTTTTTTTTCCGTTTCCGGCACTAGAACTGTCAACAACTGAGTGATTACTTCCCACAGAAATCAAGTGAAATAAAATAGTTCAAGCAACTTTTGGATATCAACTTCGTCCCAAAACACTAGAATAACTAACGGAAAGTGTTTTCATACAATCAGCTTTGTATGATTTATGGAGTTCGGCGAATAAATAGGAGCACAAGATCGACATTGATTTGAGGTTAGCAAACCATTTTCTACGTAAGAGAACTTTGACATCTGACACATTGTCGGGCGGTCAGTGTTGCCACCTAGGAAAAAAAAATTCTACCATTTTCTACTATTGTGTTCCAACTACTTCATAATATCATGGAAGGTCAATTTCAATTATTATTTGACAAAATGAAGACCGAGATGCAAAACCAAACTGCAGAGTTGAAAGAATCTATCACAAAGAGTATTATGGACAGTATGGAAGAGAAATTAATTCCTATCGTGGAAGAAAATAAAAACTTAAAAATCAAAGTAGAAAAATTGGAAAAAGAGATAGAGTATTTGAGAAGAGGGGAGAGAAACAATAACATAATAGTATTTGGCTTGGAGGAAAATGAGTTATCCACCGCTGATCTACTAGAAAAATTTAAAGAAAATCTAAAATATGATTTAAACATCAATATAGAAAAATGTGAGATCAACAAAATTCATCGCATAGGAGGAAAAAACAGAGAAAGTGATAAGCCTAGGCCAGTAAAATGTTCCTTTTTAAATAATTGGAAAAAGAACGAAATCATGAAAAACAAAAAGAATTTCAAGAAAATCTATGTCACGGAGGATTTCTCGAAAGAGGTATTGGAAAAGAGGAAAGCATTACAAGCAGAGTTAGTCCAAGAGAGAAATAAGGGTAATACAGCATTTTTGAAATATGATAAACTAATAGTCAAAGAGAATACCAACCAAGAGAAGAGAAAAAGAGAGACATCTGCCTCACCATCTGCTGATAACAACCAACCAAAAAAGCAACAGACCCTCTCATCAATCAAGTTCAACAGGACAAATGCTTATGATATGATGCGGTCCAGATCAAACTCCCTTTCTAATCCATCCACCTCCAAAAAGCAATAGCAACCAAAGTGCGGCAAACGGAAACCAAAACCAACCGAAAAATCTAACAAGGAAACTGAAAAACAAGAAGCTCCCCCAAGCCGAGTGGTCATCGTGGGGGAAAGAGACCACAACCCTCCAACAGAAAAAACGAACGATGAAAACAGTAAACATCCCGAACTAACAAATTCAAAAATCTATGTCGCAGCCCTCAACGTACTTACCCTGAAAAAAGAAGAAAATCTCACAGAACTAATATATGCGCTAAAACAAATCAAATGGGACATAGTCGGCCTAAGTGAAGTGAGAAGAGTGGGTGAAAGTATCTCTTCCCACCCAGACTTCCTTCTCTACCATATAGGAGAAACCCCGGGCCTCTATGGAGCGGGATTTATAGTTAAAAAACATATAACAAATTATGTAGAAGGATTTGTAGGAATTTCAGAGCGCATTGCGATTATGAATCTGAAACTACCGGGATACAAAGATCCATGGTCTATAGTACAAATATATTCGCCTACAGAACAAGCAAACCTAGAAACAATAAATACTTTCTACCTAGAGCTTAACAAAGCAATCCAAGAATACGCGCATAAGAATCTTATAGTAATGGGAGATTGGAACGGTCAAATTGGAGAAAGGCGTCCAGGAGATAATACGGTACTAGGACCTTACACATACAGCAACAAAGCCAGAAGTAGAAATGGAGAAAAAATCATAAACTTCGCCCTAGAAAACCATCTAACAATCCTTAACACGATGTACAAGAAGAAGAAGAAAAACATGTGGACCTGGATCTCGCCTGACAGTAAAACAAAAAACGAAATTGATTTTATAATGACCAACAGAAACAGCTACTTCACTAACTTCGCCGTCATCAATAAACTAAACTTTAATACTAATCATAGACTAATCAGAGCTGAACTGAAAACAAAGCAAACAAGAAAACCAAGACCAAGACAAGACCCAGGCAATGCAAGACTCGGAAAACACCAACTAGAACAGATAACGACTGCACTAAACAACGAATTTATGAACTTCAAAGACAATACAAAGGATCTAGGAACACAAGAAAAATATAACTACATAGAAAAAGCTATTAAGACACATACACAACTCACTACAAATAATAAAACTGAGACTCGGAAACACCTAACAACGAACAGTATAAAACTCTTAGAAGAAAGAAACCACCTAATCAGCGAAAGAGACACACAAGACAGGAGAAAGCATATAGCAAAAATTAGTAAAGAAATCAAAGATAGCATAAGAAAGGATAGAAAACAAAGCAGAATGGAAACTATAGAAAAATGTATAGCCAAAACGGGTGGAATCAAAAAGGCGTACAAGGATCTAACAAACGCAATGGATTGGGTAGTAAAAATGAAGAACGATAGTGGAAAATGGAACCATTGTAGGGAAGACATAATAGAAATAGCTACATCTTACTACAAGAAACTTTACGAAAACACAACACAAGACGAAATCGATTTGGATGAAATCTCAGACATCCCTAACATCCTTCTTGCTGAAGTCAAGGAAGCTATAGATACCCAAAAAGAAGAAAAAGCAGCAGGACCCGACGGCATACACAACGAAATCCTAAGACACAGCAAAGAAGTCCTAATACCTGTTCTCACGGAAATGTTCAATAATGTAATAAACACCGAAACAATTCCCCAGCAATGGACAGAGTCGAACATTATCCTGCTGTACAAGAAAGGTGATAAACATGATATCGGAAATTACCGCCCTATTAGCCTCATGTCCAACATTTATAAGGTTTTCGCTAAGATAATCTTAAAACGGATCGAAAGAACACTAGATGAACATCAACCCATTGAGCAAGCCGGATTTAGAAAAGATTACTCGGTGATCGATCACATTCATGTAGTGCGGCAAATACTAGAGAAGTACAATGAATACCAGCTTACATACTACATTGCATTCATAGACTACAGTAAAGCTTTTGATTCTCTTCTGCACGGAAAAATATGGGAAGCACTATTAGAGCAAGGACTCGAACAAAAGTACATCCGATTAATTAAAAACGTATACAATCATAGCACGGCGAGGATCCAATTAGAAAAGAAAGGAGTTCCATTCAGAGTTGGAAAAGGTGTTAGACAGGGAGACCCGCTTTCTCCAAAACTGTTCTCGGCGGTACTGGAATCAATCTTTAGAAGACTCAATTGGGAACATCTCGGAATCAATATAGACGGTATACATCTGACACATCTAAGATTCGCTGACGATATAGTGCTATTCGCGAAAACATCGGAGGCCTTAAGCATCATGATAAAAGAGCTTGCAACAGAAAGCGAGAAAGTAGGGTTAAAGCTGAATCCAGAAAAAACAAGAGCGATGACAAATGGAAGTGCAAACACAATACAACTAGGAAATATCAAAATAAACTACACTGACGATTACATATACCTGGGACAGGTCATAAGTCAAAAAGAATCCATGCATAAAGAAGTCGAGAGGAGAATAAAAAATGGCTGGAAGAGATATTGGAGTTTGAGAGAAGCTATGAAAGATAAAAAACTACATATAAATTTAAAAAGGAAATTATTTAACACCTGCATACTACCTATTCTCACTTATGGCTGCCAAACATGGGCCTTAACTCAAGAAATGACAAGCAAACTCGCAACTTGCCAACACGCGATGGAAAGAAGCATGCTGAATGTGAAGAAATCGGACAGACTGAAAAACCGAGTCATCAGAAATAAAACAAAGACGTCCGATGTAACCCTAAAAATCAGAAGACTCAAATGGCGATGGGCAGGGCATATGATAAGAGGTAAAGACAAGTGGAGTAAAATCACTACAAGATGGTACCCCAGAGAAGGCAAAAGGAAAAGAGGCCGGCCTCTGAAGAGGTGGGACGAGGATATAAGGCTAGTCGCAGGAGTGATGTGGAACAGAGTGGCTCAAGAAAGATCCGAATGGAAAAGGTTGGAGGAGGCCTTTGCCGATTGGCAAACAGATCTGCAAAAAATAAATAAACAACAAATACTAGGTTAAGTTTAATCTAATTTTAATTTAGTTATACCTTATTTTCTTAAGTTAAAAAGTGTTATTTAAGGTCTGAATAAAAGGCTATATTATTATATTATTATTATTATACTGTTTTTATTTATTCTTAAGCTATTGGCTACTTTTTAACCCGGAAACAAGACGTGACAAGCTGCTGTCTGAAACTAACCTACAACTTGCTACCTTCACGTTACCTTACCAAACGGTTCTGATTTAAAATCAGAATGTTAGTTAAATTATTGCACAATACTGAAAGTCATTCAACATTTGCTTTTAAAACTATATTATAAAACCGAAAGTAATTTTGTGTCTTTGTCTATCTGTCTGTTATCATTTGACAGCTCAACGGGTATCAATTTAATTTTGCAGGGAGAAAGATATCCCAGAAACGGACAAAGGCAATTTTTTATTCCGTAAGCACGTGCGAAGCCGTATAAACCATTCTCTATCCAAGCCATTAGGTTGTGGAATGCACTACCAGAGCCCACCCCTGCTATATAATAACAACTAACAGGCTAAAGGTTTCTTCGTCGCTTCTTTACTTTAGTCTAATACCGAAGCGACAGAAATCAAAAATATCACTTAATTTTCGTGTCATGTCAGTGTTTAGTTTTACAATTTGACCTTTTAAAAGTGTACATTTATTGTATTTATGGAAATAAAGAGTTTTTGATTTGATTTGATTTGCCTTTCTTAAAGTCACATAATTCTTTCCATCCAAAGGTTGCCTGGAAGAGATCGCTTCTAAGCGATAAGGCGGCCCATTGTCCTTGTCATTTATATAATGTCTCTTGTATTGTACTTTTGCTGGTGTAGTTTATAGTATTTTGGTATTGTATTGAAGCCGCAGGCAGAAGCTAGTATTTTAATAAAATAAATACCGCTGGAAATGGACAGGGCCTATTAAGGCCTCCCTGCCTCAGGGCGATTCCAAATATTTTATCCTTCCAAATGAGGTCGCAAAACTTCCAGTGTACCTCCACGAACGATCTTGCATATCTGTTTGTCAGAAACTCGAAGAAGTAATAGCTTACCTGAAAACAATTTTGTGAAAGTAAAATGAATGCCAAGTGCGCCGCGACTCGCATATGAATAGAATAGAATAGAATATAAACAGACTTACACATACTAAACTTAGACTAAAATAAATGATAAACTTAGATTAAGATGTAAACCCAGTAACAAAATGGCTCTGCCTCAGCATGGGTTGGTTGACTGGCAAGCTAGCAACCAACGCTGATCTTCCGTCAGAGCCACATGTTGGCTTTACGGACTAGCTACTCAACAGATAAAATATAAATATAATACTAACAATAAAAATAAGAAAACAAATGTGGGGCCTGCTCGTATTTGAATAAATACAGTAAGTATTTAGTGACTATTTTCATTATTTTAAGAAATTAAGAAGATGAAAGTTATATATATCGTCGGTCGGATTCATTACCGGAACATTTCCGAAATCACGTTTTTTGAGATAAGTATGCAGAATGGTAGGGAATTTAATAAAGTTTCCAAAGCACTAATGGTACAACTCAAATGTTGGTTCTAATTGACAGAAAACTACTTATTCCGGTAAAGAAAAAAATTATATTAGTCATCTTTTTGTTTTCAGTATCGGTTTATTTCGAATTGTCCCGCTGGTACTCTTAATTCCAAAGTGCATCCGTGGTATAATGAATGGTAATATGAAGGGTTCCGTACCAAAAAAAACTGTTTCGTAAAAGAAACAAAAGAAACCCATAAAAGTTCAATATTTTCGATTAATCGAAAAAGGAAATATTCAACATGATGCACCCCTCCAAGTACAGACCGAAATTTATGTCGGAATGTTTGCTGGTCGGATGTATGAATGTGTGTCCATTATTTTTTTTTTTATTTTAGTTTAATGGGTACTACACTGCTACACAAAACACATGATAAAAAATAATTGTATAGCACAAAAAATAAAAATGTGATGTTGTGTAAAATGTGTTAGTGTGTATAAAATTTTTTGAGTATTGTTTTGTTGCTCTTATTAATAAACAAGATCCGTCAGGTGCGAGTGTAACTCGCGCGAGGGTTTTGAACGTTTGTCAACAAATATGTACCAAAAGTACCGGTTAGAGACTTCGCAATTTAACGAATACCTAAGAATAGTAGGTACCAACCTACATTTCAGATGAATCTCTCTGCATGCTTCGGTTAAATGGGTGGTTCGGTTATGGTGAGTAATGGTAAATTTTTCGACTTTTTTCGAAATATTTCAAAAAGTATGAAACCTACAGAAATTTCAAAAACTGTTTTGAAATGTTCAAACCGATACCTTACCCCACTCGGTGAGGTAGCCCCCCCTTTTGAAAATTATTTCCCCCCTTTTTGACCATTTTTCAAAAAGTATTCTTTTTTCAAACTTCTCTATATTTTTCCTGTAAAATATAGATCCATGTCTATAAACGCTCCATACATTTTACATGGATCGCTCTGCAATCTTCGGAAATAGGGGGGGATGGGTATTTTTCGACTTTTTTCGAAATATTTTAAAAAGTATGAAACATACAATAATTTCAAAAAATATTTTGAAATGCACAAAATGATACCTTTCATTTGATACCCCATATGACTCTGTAGGTATCTTTTAAAATTTCGGCATCACAATTTGTATGGAAAATATTCATTTTCATTTTTCATTTATTTTTCTCTGAATCTGTACAGGCGCACGTATTATTAAATGTAAATGTATTATTATTTTAAATTTCAAGTTGATAGCTGCAGCAGTTTTTGAGTTATTAAGGAGGGAAAAAAGGACAGACAAAGCGAGACCATAAGGGGTTTGAAACCGATCTTCGATCTTCAAAACCCTAAAAATAATGCTGGACAATCCACACAGCATCATCTAGAATTCGCACGTCTGTTAAGCACTTCTGGATGGTCCCGCGCGATAATCCTGCGTGTGGTTAAATGACGATATTTTTTGTTATGGAACCTCTTTATGTAATTTACATCGTTGGAATCATTATAAAATAAAGCTAACACGTGAAAAATGCAGTGTCTTGCATTGTTTTAGTAATTCTAACTTTTAATCAGAATGAGCAATTTTTTCCAGTTTATTTGTTATAAATAATTCAACAATCAAACAGAAATAAAATAATAATAATTGTGTTACATAATTTGAATATCATTTTGATTTTGTTAATTTTTTTTTTCTTTAATATTTATAATAAACACATACATAGGTACATAATAAATAATAACGCATCATAATAATAATAATAAAATAAATTGAACATAATTTCACTACAATAGCAATCTCCTGGAGCTTGATCCAGACCGGGAAAAATGTTACATCAATATGATAGTATGAAATGTAATTTTTTTGACCTCGTACTTACAGTTACGTTGTTATGGAACTCATAAATCATATTCATATTGAACCCCACATAGTAGAATGGATCTTTGCGACCATAACGATGGGCCGTCAAGTTGGCGTATGTTACATATTTCAAATTTATCCCATCCACCGCTGCGTGTTCCGTCGAAAAAAATCTTATCTGTACACAAAGAAATATTATATATTAATTACACATATTTTTGTATCAGTACAAAAGCGAAATAATTTTCAAAATTGGTCAATATCATGCAACAGGTCAATTCATTGACAGAAAAATCGACAGATATACATAAAAAAACATACAAAATCAAACATATCAGTTAAAATGAAAACAATTACCTTCTCAGAATTGCAGGTTATGGATAACGTTAACACTTGGATAAATATCAGCAAAAACGTCGACATTTTGTTATATCTACGCACATTGGTACGGCTAGAACTTAACTTACCTACTAACATTGGGCTAAAATCATATTTTCTATTTATATGTATGATCATGGAATAGATTCGATTAAAAATAATGTACTATCTGAATGTACGTTAAATTGTGCGTGTAACTTATAAATATTACAAATACAGGTATTACTAGCGCTTATCCAAGACTTCGTTCAAGTTAATTACGAACGCAATGTGAATCGAATTCCTTTTATTTGTTTTAAAACGCAAAAAAAAATGCTGTGGCATTATTTATTTTGTTTACCGTATAGCATTTTAGCCCGAAGCTAAGCCGACCGAATGATTATCTAGACAACTGATAGGTGTTCTTAAAAATACCAGTAAAATACGTAACCATAAAGATCTTATTTTTATATTATACATAGAAAACACCGAAACAAATATCTGCAGATCGGAATCGAACTCCTTCTGCGTCGCAGTCGGACACACATTAATAGATACAAACGGAACTTCATTAATAGATTATTTGTCATTTCTGTTGAAAGTAGGTACCTACCAACGCATATACGTGACTGACACACAAAACAATTCAAACATTATCGCTAGTTTTTAGGGTTCCGTAACCGAAGGGTGAAAACGGAACATTAATACATTAATTTGTATTAATGTTCCGCTATAATATTAATACGTACGTCCGTATATATACATACGTCCGTCGGTCTGTCAGAGGGCTCTCATGAACCTTATGTATGAGGTAGATAATTGAAATTTTCAGAGCATGTGTTCTCTTTCGGTTTAGGTTTAGGTGTAAGTACTCCTATTTCCGCATTCAGACACGTAGTTGGTCCATTATGCGTTAAAAATTTGGTAGCATAGCCAGCCTAACTCCGTCCAGAAGCGCAGAATCTTCCTGGGATCTTCACAGGCTTCGCGGAGTGACCTCGGCAAGTTGAGGATTTCTGTTCGTTGTGCTTTTACTCCCTCGCATTCCAGGACTACGTGGGCAGCTGATTCGTCGTCGCTGATGCATCCTCTATAGAGAGGGCTATCCGTCGCTCCGATGGTAAATAGGTGTTTGTTTAGTGGGCAGTGTCCTGTAAGTGTTCCTACCAGGATACGCAGGTCCGTTCTGTTGAGGTTTCGTTGGCGTTTTGTCAGCCTCGGTAATGTTGATGGAAGCGCCGCTCTGGTTTGTCTGCATTCAAAAAGGCGTGTCCATCGTTCGTTATGCATCTCTCTAGTTCTGAGCCTAGTCCATGTCAGGAGTAGCGAGAATGGTAGCGGTAGGAAAGGTGCTGGACCTTCTGTGGTATTATCCGATACTCTGCGTGCCAATTCATGTGTTCTCTTATCGTATATATTAGTAGGTAGGTACTTACTAAGTTAAGTAAAAGTATTTTTTCTAGTGTGCTCACATAAATGTATAACTATACTAGGAATGTAATACTATAATTCGTAAATAAACATTTTTATTTAACATTTACTGTTTATTTTCTTAGTGGTGCCTCGTTACCCCCATTTCCCCTAGTTCGTTCCTTAGCTGCTAGTCGATGACGTCATAGGCTGTCATTGGCCGTCAGCCCGCTGGCCGCTCGTGTAAAGTGTGAACAGTATGTTCATCTCTTTCTGACAACGGGGTCCTATATATCTCTGTGATCTTTTAACGTACTCAGTGATACAAATAAAGTTCCATAGTCCTATGCAGGTAGCTTTAGTAAAATATCGCCATGTTTTTATTTCTTTCTAATGAGTATGACGTCTCTATTGGTAAAATCTCATTGCGTTTACGTCGCTACCGCACCGCAACGTTCCAAAAACGTAGGTATTTCTGTCCGCTTCCATAAACGCGAATTCCTACGCCTATCCTTTTCACAGCAGTGCGTGGTCGTAGAAGAAGTCGTCGAAGAAGAAAATAATAAAAATTAGGTAAGTAAAGTACCTACCTACTATGTATGAATCTGTTGGTCGAACATGGAAGCTTATAAAACCAAAAGGTTTTGATTACATCTTACCTTCCTACAAATCGAATATTAAGATACAATAGATTTTATAAGGCACTAGCTTATGCCCGCGGCTTCGCACGTGTTGTTTCTATGGAGACGTTTAAAGGTGATATCTATCCCATGGGAACTGATTTATGGGATAAAAAGTAGCCTATGTTTGATTCCAGTATTAGAATTACCTGTGTGCAAAATTTCAGCCCGATCCGTTCAGTAGTTTTGGCGTGAAGAGTTAACAAACATCCATCCTTCCATCCATCTATCCATCCATCCATCCATCCAAACTTTCGCATTTTAGTGTGATTTACAAGGAAATAAGAATAAAAGTGTATATTGGTGTCAATTCAGATTTCGCCAAAACTAAACGAGACTAATTAGACAGGACTAAACATGTTGCCGTCCTTTTCATAAAGATCGAAATGAAAAGGATGACATAATTTTGAGTGCTGTCAAATTAGTTTAGTTTTGTTTTGGCGACATCTGAATTGACACCAAAATCGACAAACTTTTTGTGGTGGCTCCTTTATTCGAAGTAAGTTAAAAAGATACAGCGGTACTACAAAAAAATTAGACATCTGTTGAGCCCGTGTTTAACAAAAGCGTTACCACAAAACTGCATTTTACGACGGTATACAGTTAAACACGGCTTAGACATAGGTTAAACGAGAGTTAAACTCTTGTTAAACCCATGGCTAACTGTCGAGTCCAACAAGCATTTAGCTAAACAGTAGACAGCTAAATGCTTGTTGAACCCGACCAGTGTTTACGTTGGTTTTTGTAGTACCGCTGCTAATGTCTACGTCTATGTTGACAATTTTATAAATAAAAGATGGCCCAATCCGCTTTGGTGCAGTCACAATCCAGGGACCACCCCAGGCTGTTCCATATGATCCACCCAGTTCCTGTGCGTTCCGTTAATCCGCAGCTCTTTGATTTCAAAATCCACGTGTCCCCATCCCATAAGCTCGCCGCCCACTGTTTTTGTCACGTTGCAGTAGATACGTCCTCGCTTGAACGGGAAGTTAGCCGGGATGCTTTTTAACGGTATTGTCATATTGCTGAAGTGATAAGGACCCTGGAATATTTTGTAAGGTTACTTGATTGGAGATAAGTGTAAGTAAGATGTAAGTAAAAATCGGGAGCTTGGGTACGTCGTAGCTTCTCCAATAGTATATAATATGAATGCAGTTTAAAATGTTTTTTAAATTCAAATAAAGTCTTCTTTCAGTAAAATGTTCCATCTACAATATTCAAGGTACTTTCCCTCCATGTGGCGTACCCGTGGGACGCCCTGTAAAATGTCTCTTGTATTGTACTTTTGTTGGTGTATTATAAAGTATTTTTGTATTGTATTGAAGCCGCAGGCAGAAGCTAGTATTTTAATAAAATAAATACCGCTGGATATGGACAGGGCCTATTAAGGCCTCCCTGCCTCAGGGCGATTCCAAATATTTTATCCTTCCAAATGAGGTCGCAAAGCTTCCAGTGTACCTCCACGAACGATCTTGCATATCTGTTTGTCAGAAACTCGAAGAAGTAAAAGCTTACCTGAAAACAATTTTGTAAAATAAAAATGACGGCCAAGTGCGCTGCAACTCGCAAATGAAGGGTTCCGTGCCAAAAAAAAACTGTTTCGTCAAAGAAACAAAAGAAACCTATAAAAGTTGAATAATTTCGATTAATCGAAAAAAGGAAATATTCAACATGATGCACCCATCCAAGTACAGATCGAAATTTATTTCGGAATGTTTGCTGGTCGGATGTATGAATGTGTGTCCATTTAATTTTTTTTTAAACTTAATGGGTACTACACTGGTACACACAAAACACACGATAAAAAATAATTGTATAGTACAAAAAATAAAAATGTGATCTGCCTTGAAATGTAACCATTGTTTAAGTTAGTGTGTATAAATTTTTTGAGTATTGTTTTGTTGTTCTTATTAAAAATAATGCTGGACAATCCACACAGCATCATCTAGAATTCGCATGTCTGTTAAGCACTTCTGGATGGTCCCGCGCGATATACCGCGTGTGATTAAATGACGATTTTTTTTGTTATGGAACCTCTTTAAGTAATTTACATCGTTGGTTATCATTATAAAATAAAGCTAACACATGAAAAATGCAGTGTCTTGCATTGTTTTAGTAATTCTAACTTTAAATCAGAATGAGATATATTTTTTTCCAGTTTATTTGTTACGAATAATTCAAAACTCAAACAGAAATAAAATAATAATAATTTTGTTACATACATAATAAACTCTAATTTTGAAAATACATAATAAATAATAACGCATCATAATAATAATAAAATAAATTGAACATAATTTCACTACTATAGCGATCTCCTGGAGACTGATCCAGACCGGGAAAAATGTTACATCAATATCATAGTATGAAATGACATTTTTTTGACCTCGTACTTACAGTTACGTTGTTATGGAACTCGTGAATCACATTCATATTGAACCCCACATAGTAGAATGGATCTTTGCGACCATAACGCTGGGACGTCACGTTGGCGTATGTTACATATTTCAAATTTATCCCATCCACCGCTGCGTGTTCCGTTGAAAAAAATCTTATCTGTACACAAAGAAATATTATATATTAATTACACATATTTTTGTATCAGTACAAAAGCGAAATAATTTTCAAAATTGGTCAATATCATGCAACAGGTCAATTCATTGACAGAAAAATCGACAGAAATACATAAAAAAACATACAAAATCAAACATGTCAGTTAAAATGAAAACATTTACCTTCTCAGAATTGCAGGTTATGGATAACGTTAACACTTGGATAAATATCAGAAAAACGTCGACATTTTGTTATATCTACGCACATTGGTATGGCTAGAACTTAACTTACTAACATTGGGCTAAAATCATATTCTCTATTATGTATGATCATGGAATAGATTCGATTAAAAATAATGTACTATCTGAATGTACGTTAAATTGTGCGTGTAACTTATAAATATTACAAATACAGGTATTACTAGCGCTTATCCAAGACTTCGTTCAAGTTAATTACGAATGCAATGTGAATCGAATTCCTTTTATTTGTTTTAAAACGCAAAAAAAATGCTGTGGCATTATTTATTTTGTTTACCGTATAGCATTTTAGCCCGAAGCTAAGCCGACCGAATGATTATCTAGACAACTGAGAGGTGTTCTTAAAAAGACCAGTAAAATACGTAACCATAAAGACCTTATTTTTATTATACATAGAAAACACCGAAACAAATATCTGCAGATCGGAATCGAACTCCTTCTGCGTCGCAGTCGGACACACATTAATAGAAACAAACGGAACTTCATTAATAGATTATTTGTCATTTCTGTTGAAAGTAGGTACTTTCTGTGTAATGTGTGTCCGACTGCGACGCAGAAGGAGTTCGATTCCGATAGGTACCTACCAACGCATATACGTGACTGACACACAAAACAATTCAAACATTATCGCTAGTTTTTAGGGTTCCGTAACCGAAGGGTGAAAACGGAACATTAATACATTAATGTGTATTAATGTTCCGCTATAATATTAATACGTACGTCCGTATATATACGTCCGTCGGTCTGTCAGAGGGCTCTCATGAACCTTATGAAGTAGATAATTGAAATTTTCAGAGCATGTTTTCTCTATAGGTTTAAGTTTAGGTGTAAGTACTACTATTTCCGCATTTAGACTCGTAGTTGGTCCATTATGCGTTAAAAATTTGCTAGCATAGCCAGCCTAACTCCGTCCAGAAGCGCAGAATCTTCCTGGGATCTTCACAGGCTTCGCGGAGTGACCTCGGCAAGTCGAGGATTTCTGTTCGTTGCCCTGTTACTCCCTCGCATTCCAGGACTACGTGGGCAGCTGATTCGTCGTCGCTGAGGCACCCTCTGCAGAGAGGGCTATCCGTCGCTCCGATGGTAAATAGGTGTTTGTTTAGTGGGCAGTGTCCTGTTAGTGTTCCTACCAGGATACGCAGGTCCGTTCTGTTGAGGTTTAGTTGGCGTTTTGTCAGCCTCGGTAATGTTGATGGAAGCGCCGCTCTGGTTTGTCTGCATTCAAAAAGGCGTGTCCATCGTTCGTTATGCATCTCTCTAGTTCTGAGCCTAGTCCATGTCTGGAGTAGCGAGAATGGTAGCGGTAGGAAAGGTGCTGGACCTTCTGTGGTATTATCCGATCCTCTCCGTGCCAATTCATGTGTTCTCTTATCGCTATAACAGCAAATTATAAAAATAAAATAAAAATCCAAACTAAAGGGGGCTTTCATACAAAAAACTTAATTAGGGTTTCGAGCTCGAAGATCGGTCTCGCCTGGTCTGTCCTTTTTTCCCTCCTTAATAACTCAGCAATTACTGCAGCTATCAACTTGAAGTTTAAATTTAAAATAAAAATACATTTAATGCGCCTGTACAGATTTAAAGAAAAATAAATGCAAATGAAAATGAATATTTTCCATACAAATTGTGATGCCGAAATTTTAAAAGATACGTACAGGGTCATGTGGGGTTTCAAATGAAAGGTACCAGTTTGTACATTTCAAAATAGTTTCTGAAATTTTTGTAAGTTTCATACTTTTTAAAATATTTCGAAAAAGTCGAAAATAAACCCATTCCACCCCCCTATCTCCGAAGATTGCAGAGCGATCTATGTAAAAGGTACGGAGCGTTTATAGATATGGATCTACATTTTACAGGAAAAATATAGAGAAGTTTTTGAAATGAACACTTTTTGAAAATGGTCAAAAAGGGGGTGAATAATTTTCAAAAGGGGGGCTATCTCAATAAGTGGGGTATCAAATGAAAGGTATCGGCTTGTACGTTTCAAAACAGTTTTTCATATTTCTGTAGGTTTCATACTTTTTGAAATATTTCGAAAAAAGTCGAAAAAACACTCATATATTTTACAGGAAAAATTAAAGAGAAGTCTGTAAAAAGAACACTTTTTGAAAAATGGTCAAAAAGGCGGGGAATAATTTTCGAAAGGGAGGGCTACCCCACAGAGATTTTAAAAGATACCTACAGGGTCATGTGGGGTATCACATGAAAGGTATCGGTTTGGAAATTTCAAAACAGTTTTTCATATTTCTGTAGGTTTCATATTTTTTGAAATATTTTGAAAAAAGTTGAAACATTTACATTTACCCATTTTAACCGAAGCATGCAGCTTTTAGTGGGTAAATGTAAATTTTTCAACTTTTTTCAAAATATTAATATTCGATAGAGATTCTCGGAGAGATCCATCTGAAATGTGGGTTGGTACCTACTATTTTTAGGTAATCGTTAAATTGCAAAGTCTGTAACCGGTACTTTTGGTACATATTTGTAGAAAAACGTTCGAAACCCTCGGCGCGCGAGTTACACTCGCACTTGACGGATCTTGTTTTTTGGCTATTTTTGCTCTCTTCATTGATCAAGGCCACTCAAGGCTGTATCTCATGAACCACGATAGGTAGAAAAAAACCCATTTTTATAAATAAGTAACGATTCAATTATAATAACAAAAACTACTTAAAATATTATAAAGTTGAAAATTTGAAGGGGTCTCCGAACAAGTGAAAATTTGATGTTATTTGAAAAAGTTGCCTGATTTTTAAAAATCTGCGGCAATTACCCGCGCGCAGCCACGCTGTTTTGAGGCTTCGTTGCCGAATTTGTTTGTAGACTTCAGTACAATATAATAATAATAATTAATTTACTTAAATGCTTAAGTAGTTATTAGTCAAAACTAAACTAATAATCACCAATATTGAAACAGTAACCTACTCTTGACAATCACAGTTTTATTAACAAGAGCTATTCTTAAGATTACAAACTTTTACTAAACTCACTTTTCGAATCAGCTTTTTTACAAAAAAAAAACATGAGTTTTAGTATAGGTACGTTTTGATCCATATTTTTACGATTTTTACCCCAAAACCCAATTAAAAATAATCACAAGAGTTTTTATAGTAGGTAGGTACCTACCTACCTAATCATTGTTCAAATGTTTACCATGAAATATCATTTTACTAATAAAAGTAGGTAATTCGTGTAAATATAATATTTATACATTTTAACACTAATAGTATAATTTACATAATCAACAATACAAGAGTTTTTATTAAATACCCAGTCTTTGATTAGTTGTCCTTAAGCTAAGATTTAAGGTATTACTAAAGGCCTTTTTGCTCAAACTTCAAGTAATTTCTCTAAAACTAGCAATGCTATCAGTTTCAAAATAATGACATTATGAAACCAGATAATAGTTTTATATGAATACTTAAAAACCCGTCCCATGACGGTGGGACACCCATGACTCCCACTTATCCGAGTGGATGGCTTTGCTACCCAAATCAAGACAAACCATCAATATTTTTCTAAGCAGCTTTCTCATAGGTTGTAACTAGAATGTTAAGGACCCATTTTACATTAAATCACAATTATTTTATTACCAAAATAATGCCTCATATAGTTTGTGATGGGTGGGACAACTACCAGTCTGCGGAGAGACCGATATACGGTTTCACGGATCAAAAATGGCGGCCATGTCCACAGATTAGCAGTAAGTATGTAGTTCATGCTTAAAAATATGTAATTTGAATTGAATGATGAAGATTATATATACAGGGTGTTTGGTGGAGGGTTAGACAAACTCGGTGGGTGTGTAGGTGGACCTATTTGTGAAATACAAATTGAAGGAAAAGACCCTAACTGTTTTAAATTTTTTTTAATCCTGTTTTTTTGTATTTTTTTAAGATTTTCCGAAATTTTACCTCTCTACCCCTAGAACTTTTTTTTTGGAACGTGTTTTCTAGTAAATTTTTTAATTGCTTTTGGTCTCAGATGTATCCTTCATCTTTTGAAGGCATTATTTATTTGAAAGAACGTGTAAATAATTAGTTATAAGCTCTCAAAGTTAAAAAAAGTAAAAAAAATAATCAAGAAGGACCACTTTGCATCGTTTTAAAAAAAAAATTAATAGCGATCGAGAAGTTCAAATACTTTTTAAAATTTCTCTAAACATCGCTTATTACAACGGTATACCACATGTAGCCAAACAGTCTATAAACTTGTCAAAAATTAGCACTTATAGGTGAAATGGGAGTAAAAACGCTAAGAATAAAACATTGTATTGAAACAATTTTGGTTCAAATATCACTTCCCTATTTCTGATACAAAGGTAGGAACGCTAAATTAATTAAAAAAAAAACATTTTTTTATCATACCTAGTTATCCGACTAATTCGAAGATTCGAAATCAGAATTTCGAATTCGAATCAATATTTGTAATCGTTAAATTTCGTTCTTATTTTGATAAACTGTTTGTTGTTCTGTTTTGTTATCGTTGTTTTTGTCACAATGGCGGAATTCAGCATTGAAGAATACGCTGAAATTATTTATGCGTACGGTCGATGCGATGGAAATACACGTGCAGCACAGAGACTGTACAGAGAGTTGCATCCCAAAAGACGTAACGGGAAACTTAATTCTTCGAGAACCACGAGTTAGTGCAACGCAGCAGAATGTTGGTGTGGACGAAGCCATACTCCAAGCGTTCCAAGCTCCAAGCTCTGTACAGTCTCTGTGCTGCACGTGTATTTCCATCGCATCGACCGTACGCATAAATAATTTCAGCGTATTCTTCAATGCTGAATTCCGCCATTGTGACAAAAACAACGATAACAAAACAGAACAACAAACAGTTTATCAAAATAAGAACGAAATTTAACGATTACAAATATTGATTCGAATTCGAAATTCTGATTTCGAATTTCGAATCTTCGAATTAGTCGGATACCTAGGTATGATAAAAAAAGGTTTTTTTTAATTAATTTAGTGTTCCTACCTTTGTATCAGAAATAGGGAAGTGATATTTGAACCAAAATTGTTTTAATACAATGTTTTATTCTTAGCGTTTTTACTCCCATTTCACCTATAAGTGCTAATTTTTGACAAGTTTATAGACTGTTCGGCTACATGTGGTATACCGTTGTAATAAGCGATGTTTAGAAAAGTTTTTAAAAGTATTTGAACTTCTCGATCGCTATTTTTTTTTTTTAAAACGATGCAAGGTTGTCCTTCTTGATTATTTTTTTTACTTTTTTTAACTTTGAGAGCTTATAACTAATTATTTACACATTCTTTCAAATAAATAATGCCTTCAAAAGACAAAAGATACATCTGAGACCAAAAGCAATTAAAAAATCTACTAGAAAAAACGTTCCAAAAAAAAGTTCTAGGGGTAGAGAGGTAAAATTTCGGAAAATCTTAAAAAAATACAAATCTCAGGAATAAAAAAAAATTAAAACAGTTAGGGTCTTTTCCTTCAATTTGTATTTCACAAATAGGTCCACCTACACACCCACCGAGTTTGTCTAACCCTCCACCAAACACCCTGTATATAAAGAAACTATTAACGAAGTTATTAGATAGAACTAATAAAATAATGATCCTATCAAGCAAATTCGGCTCCGTTTTCAAGGTAAATAAGTATACCTATTTTGTTGTTTGAATTATTTTTTTAATTTATTTTGTGATTATGTACTTATTCATTTAGAGTTAGATTTAAATCAATGCGAAATAATGGCTTATTCAAAACTAGGTATTACAATGAACACGCATTTAGATACAATGTCTGATAACATAATGATATGAAATTACTTAATAACTTAGTAATACTCTAAAAACCTTCCTAGTACATTATACAATTATACATTATGTATAATAATAAGCTTCTGACCGCGGCTTTACATGCGTTTTTGGAATAAAAATATGTACAAATATAATTTGGAGGGCAGAAGCCTTTATTCACAAAGAAAATTACAATAAAATAATAGAAATAAATTAGAACTAGTATTTACAATTGAAAAAATTGAGCTTACTGCAGACTGTTGCAAACAATCTACAGGTAGCTTAACTGATCCATATCAATACCAGTCGGAAGCGTCTCCAAGACGCTGACTGCATTGCCCCGCTGTATGGCAATGCTGATGCGCTGTGCCAGATACTGACCAGCTCTCGGGTCACGCGTCGCTTCGACCAGACGTTCAGATAATTTTTTTAAAACCCGAAGAGCCTCGGTACCCCACGGACCTGGGGTCTCGACTCCAAAAGGAGCAAGCAGGCTCTGTCCGAACCTGCATATTTGCGCCCCTTGAGATCTTCGGCCAAATATAATGATAGTAGGTACTTAAGTATTATACCTACAATCGGTCTGTCAGAGTGTATTTCTATATTTATACTAGCTGTGCCCGCGACTTCGATCGCGATTGCGATACCTGCCGACTAATTAGGTATTCACATTTGAACACAGTTTATCTCCTTAAGTTCATCTTCATTAAGAAACGCTGTGCAAAAAATCTTCAATGTGCAGAATTGGACCTGTTAGGTACACTTTTATATAAGTACCTATATCACAGATATTATAATACTACACTAGTGCCTATATTAAGGTACCTAGTTAAATCGTGTGTTAATCTTGCAACACTGTTTCCAACGAAAAAGGAATGAATGAAATCGGACGACGCGTTAATGAATTATAACTAAGTATACATTTTGATTTGACTTTCATCCCCTCTCCGAAGAGAACCGTATCTACTGAATTCCGGAATAAAAATTATCCCATGTCCTTCCTCGTAGTATGAACTCAAATCATGCCAAGGTTCATTTAGTATGACGTATAGTTTGGCCAAGGAATTTGACTTTTGGGGATAAAAGTCAAATTCCTTGGCCTCTCAATAACTCTCCCAGGGGAACCTTACTGAATTCCGAGGTAAAATGGATCCTATGTCCTTTCTCGTAGTGTAAATTCAAATCATGCAGTGTTTCATTTGAATATATTCAGTAGTCCTCTATGAGCGGTCAAGGAATTTTACTTTCATCCCCTCGCCTAAGGGAACCGTACCTACTGTATTCCAGGATAAAAAGTATTGTTTGTCCTTCCTCGCAGTGTGACCTCAAATCATGCCGAGTATATTCACATCACACTAATATAAATGCGAAAGTTTGGATGGATGTATGGATGGATGTTTGTTACCTCTTCACGCTAAAACTACTGAACGGATCGGGCTGAAATTTTGCATACAGGTAATTCTAATAAAATTGGAAGCAAACATAGGCTTTTTATCCCATAAATCAGTTCCCATGGAATAGAAATCACCTTTAAACGTTTACATAGAAACACGCGTGCGAAGCCGCGGGCAAAAACTAGTATTTTAATACAATTAGCTGTTCCGGCGTGATGCGCGGCCAATTTACAGACAGACTGACAGACAACATATTATCTACAAGCGCTCCATACATTTTAGATAGATCGCTCTGCAAATTGTAGGTCTCTTTAAAAAATTTGACATCACAATTTTACTAATGGAAAATTCTCATTTTCAATTACAATTTATTTTAATTTTTTTTCCTTAAATCTGTACAGGAGCACGAAATATATTATTACTTTAAATTTCAATTTGATAGCTGCAGTAGTTGCTGATTTATTAAAGAGGACATACAAAGCGAGGGTATCGAAACCGATCTCGAAAGTAACAACTAAAAGGGAAACTATAGGGAATTTTAGGTTATGTATGGGCGGTTTGCTTTCCAACACTTCACATGGAATGCCGGAATGTAGGTAAATATTCCGGCATTCCATAGCTAGGTTTTTCAAAAATGCTACAGGAAACAAGGATTTTCAAAATTCAACCGTAATTATAAATCATGACAGTCATGACTATGATCCGAGTGAACTATGTTAATATCAACCGCTAGACGACCTCTGTGGCGCAGCGGGCGAAGGTCTGCCTGCGACGCAGGAGGTTGCGGGTTCGATTCCCGCCTCGGGACAAATGTTTGTACGATCTGCAGACATTTGTACAGGGCGTTCTGGATGTTTTCTATGTACAATAAAAAAATATCTGTGTAGTGTATTGTATTAAGTATATCAGTTATCTAGTACCCATAACACAAGCTCTGCTTAGCTTGGGGCTAGATAATGATGTGTGAATTGTCCAGCATTACCTACTTATTTATTTATTTTAGTACACTCGTATGAGGCACTCCTGCGAGTCCACTCAGTCTGAGCCTTGTCCCAGAAGACTGATCGTGTCAACGCGGCTATGGCTTCTGTTAAGTAAAAGAAATCCTATAGAAAATAAGAGAGCCTGCGTTTTTCTTAAAAAAAACTGGCAGTGGCAGAAGTGACGTAGAACCTCTCTCTGACTTGACCATGGATGAGGTGAAAGGTAATTTGTTAGTTTTCGTAAGTTATTAATTAGGCAGGTTTATTGGAAAAGATTGGAAATAGCGTGTCTTTTCGTTTAGTTGTATTATGGTTGTACCATAATACCCAATTTTTATTATCCTTCTTGGCTTGGAATATGCAGTGAAAATACTTTTATTATTAGAAATCATAGAAAATTACATTAACAGAATAAAACAATTACAACTAATATATACACTTATATCTTTTTCTTAATAATCACCCATGTAAGCCGTCACTAGAAGGCAGAGTGCCCAGAATGCTGGCAGCATTGCCACGTTGAATAGCAATACTAATTTGTTGACAAAATCTCTATAAATTTAATTTAATTTATAATTAATCTTTACAATTTTACTTAGATCTATCATCGAATCCAAACCCAACTACCAAGAATCTAATGCATAGATAACATAAATTGCAGAACTAATCTGAATGTCAAAGAGCCCGTATGTAAGCCACAACCCAATTCAATATACATACCTACATACTAGGTAAGATTAAACTAGTTTATGCATGTTAGGACGAAATTAATTTAAATTCTATTTCTTATTGTACACTGACGAAATGATCTGGTGGGTGTAAGTAACTCAACATCCGTCAATAAATCCGAGTGTCATACAGTAATTTAAAAAAAGGCAATGATATCGAAATAAACGGAGAATAAAGAGTAAGTATCTCCCAATAATATTATCATAAAGGAGGTACAGGCTCCCTCGGGATAAAATTTATATAGAACCACCGCGGAATAATTCTATATCCAAAACTAAAAGAATCATCAAATTCGGTACCTAGGAGAAATCAGTCAAGAACATCTGCACTGTATATTTTTCATTTTATTTGACAGTGAAATCTTGATCCTGGTTTTATTCTTAAAAATGTATTAAAAATAAGTCATATAATTCGTCTGAAAACGGCCTTTTCATAAGCGAGAGGCACGTTGAGTTTTGCGTTTGCGGAACAGACGGCTATCAGACTACAAAATGTTAAATAATTGTTAATATACCGTCGATATCTTAGTAATTGTATATAATTTTGAATTATAGAAATGTTTACTATTTACTTAAAGTTGCATATTATGACACTCTTCGTTCGTTTTTTCATGCATATTTTGAGCTTTTTCTGTTGCATAATATAGGTACCTAATTCGGTTTCTAATAATAGTGATTCTACAATGTGTGTTGTTGAACCTTAATCAAACGAGATGCGCGGATACGCGACATATATATATATAGATTTTTATCCATAGAAAAAATTATGTTTCAGAAAAAATTATGTTAGCCATCGCAAAAACCAATTTTTTTTTTCTTAGCTAGTTAGATTATCTAGCTTTCAAAAGAGACTCTGGATAAACAAAGAAAAAACCAGATGATGTAGATTTCATTAAAAAATAATTTAATCGGCTTGATTTTTGAGATAGCTGACATATATTTTTTTTCGATTCTTATCCATAAATATATGTCCCGTATTCACAACTCTTGTTTGATCAAGGTTCGACAATACACATTGTAGAATCACTATTTAGAGACCGGATTATATACAACATAAAAAGCCCGAAATATGAATGAAAAAACTAATGAAGAGTGTCATAATATACTACATTATAAATAGTAAAAATAGTAGACTTTAATTCAAAATCATATACAATTGCTAAGATATCGACGGTAAATTAACAGTTATTTAACATTTTGTAATTTTTTATTTCATGTTTTCCATTCTCACGAACCCTATGCCCCGCTAATGAGAAAGGCCATGGGCTCGGCTTGGCAAATAAACTATTAACTATAGGCCAACCGTAATTATTCAGAGTGGTGCGATAGACATATGTTCATACATCATCATCATCAGTTTAAGTCTACTGTCGAACATAGGCCTCCTCTAGTGAGCGTCAAAGCATCCAGCATCTTTATGTAGTCTCTGGCAGCTCCGCATCTCATTTGATTATTTATTTATTTAACACACAAAACACATTATAATGCCAGCTAAAATTATCATACAAAAAAATATTTTTTTATCTACAATGTAGCGTAAAATTATGTGTGTACAGCTAAGTATAATTAATATTATTATTCGTACTAAATGGACTTACAATAAAAAGAAAAATCTAGTTTTTAAAGGACACTGGTGATAAAATTTAAACAACAACACCAATTCTAAAGCCAGATGACAGCCAGGCAACGTCTTCTTAGTGCACATGCACAGAGCACATGCACAGCGTTGAGGCATAGTACGCATGTACTCTCGCCATGCATACTGCCTAGCTGTTTTCAATTATATCAGGTTGTATTAAGACTTGCAACCAAGAGCTTTATATCATTCTATTTTAATATGCTTTGAAACGGAGGGAACGGTTAATCACACTGAGTGGCTGACTGGATCTCAAAGTTTACTTGAATCTGAATCGATTATTAAGTACCTAAGCATTGAAATAACCAAGAATTAGAATTATTTTATTATTAGTATTATTTAACGGATATATTATGGTTAATGTGTTCAGATCGCGTAAATTTAAAAATATTTAGAATTATTCATTCACAAAGAAAATTACAATCAACTAATAGAAATAAATTACAACTAGTATTTACAATTGAAACAACTGTTGCAAACAATGTACAGGTAGCTCAACTGATCCATATAAAAACCAGTCGGAAACGTCCCCAAGACGCTGGCTGCATTTCCCCGCTGTAGAATTATTTTGCTCACAATGTTAATGTATACAGTTTAGGTCTATCGAGATATAGATATCGAAGCCAATGTGATCATTGCAAATATGACAAATGACAAACCATATTTTTCAAGGCTAGGCTAGGTAAGTTGTTTGTAGGAATTTACATCCATTTCTATTTTAGAATTATGCTTCGTTTACTAGTGAACAAAGCACGTGGAATTACCATACTCAGGTGTTTTACTGATGCCAAAAAACCAAGGGTCCCCAAATGCACCCAAAATAAAGACACTAAAAAATCTTCACGTCCTCCAAAGAAAGCTGAAAGTATTTGTAAAGTCCGATACCCCTGCGATCCCAATAGCGCAAAGGAAAGTGACTCCCAATCTTTTTCTCCGCATCCACCTCCAAAATACATTGTTGATTCTCCTGACCCTTGCGCACCCAAAGCCGCAAAAGAAAAGAGTGACCAAGTTACGAAAGACAGTGACGCAAAGGAAACCTCACCGCCTCCACCGCCAAAAAAAACTGTTGATCCTCGGAGATTGTTCAAAATCTATCGCTTCGGTGGAATCCAAACTGGTGAAATTGCGACAGTTGATAGCTATGAGCTCGACGTCAGCACATGTGGTAAAATGGTCCTAGACGCCCTGTTAAAGTTAAAAGAAATGGACCCCTCGTTAGCTTTCAGAAGATCGTGTAGAGAGGGGATTTGTGGTTCGTGTGGAATTTGCTTGCAAGGACACAACTGTTTGGCCTGCGTCACCCAGCTTCCCGACGACAAAACGATTTCTATTTATCCCTTGCCACACATGTACGTGATAAGAGACTTGGTGGTAGACATGAGTCACTTCTTTAACGCCTACGATAGCATAAGACCTTACTTGATTCGGAAGAATGTTTTAAAGGGTGCGCAGCAAGCTTATGCTCAGAGTATACCAGACAGCTTGAAGATGGTGGGTCTGTACGAGTGCGTGCTTTGCGGCTGTTGCTCCACGTCGTGCCCCAGCTACTGGTGGAACGGACGCCGTTTCCTGGGACCCTGCGCGCTGCTCCACGCCTACCGCTGGATCATCGACTCGAGAGATGAAGGCCACCACAAGCGATTGTTCGCTCTCCGCGATGATTTCCAAGCTTTCCGCTGCCATACAATTTTAAACTGCAGTTTGGCTTGCCCGAAAGATCTGAATCCGGGTAAAGCTATAGCATTATTAAAAAGAATGATCGTCGGCCTTGATAAAAAACCACGACCAGAAATCGACCCGATGAAGATGCCGAGTGGCTCTGGCTTACAAAGTTGATTGCCCAAACCAAAATCTAAAGAAAATGAAGAGCCTTCAACGAAGAATTCACGCAAAAAATAAATAGGTGCATATTTATTTTAAAGACAAATCATTAAATTATTTTGAACCTACTTGGTATCTATGTCTGTGTATCTTTGTGGAACAATAGCATGACCATTAAAAGGGCATTACTACAAATTATTACGATGAACACAGTTGTTGATTAACTGTGTCCATCGTTATCCATAACCAAGGCTAGATTAAACAACTTTCACGTTCTTTTGCCAGTCTTTTTAACAGGAGTAGGAAGTAGTTCCCTACTACCAGCTCTTTTACCCCGTATCTGTTTTATGTGAAGGATTTTTATCTTTATTAATCTTTATAAATTACTAGCTTCTGCCCGTGGCTATTTTCCATTTCCGGAAATAACTTTACCCCTTTCCTGTATTTTGTTCTATTTCGAGCCACACACGGTTATCGATAGAAGATAAAATTTATCTTAAAAAATAATTAATATTATATAATTAACTCTGTGAATAATTTTGCCAATCTTTCTTTATTGAAATTCAGGCGCCAGATTATTAACGCCACTTTTAAATTTTTCTACTGGCTAAAAACTTATTGAATACAAAAGAATTATCCAATTATTTAAAACCACTGACGACTTTTGAATATTTGGATATCACTTTTATTGATTATAACATTTGAACCGCGCTGCCCTAATTTTCATAAAACGTAACTTGGAACACTTTCGATGAAGTCACCTTTCAAACAAAACACTGAACACAAAATCGATTTATCCGTTTGGGAGCTACAAGCCACCACAGATACACTAACACATTGATTTAGCCATCTTTCGTAAGAACTCTTTCTGACAAACAAATTAAAGTCCGTGGTCGTCATTACCTTAATATCTCGGGGCCTCGAAAAACCCCAAGTTAAATTAACCTCTGTGTAAATAAAAACCCGTTAAAAAGTCTAGTAAAAGCCACCGGGTAATTTATGGAATCCATTTGTAAATTACTCCAACTCTACCGAATTAAACCAATTGTAAGGTAAATTTAAATGTTTTATGTTAATAAAGTTTTCAGCGTTTCATAATTGACGACCTCCGTGGCGCAGCGGGCGAAGGTCCACCTGCGACGCAGGAGGTTGCGGGTTCGATTCCCGCCTCGGAACAAATTTGTATACGATCTGCAGAGTTCCGTTGGTAAGGGTGTTTTCTATGTATAATAAAAAAAATATCTATCTATGTTGTGTATTGCAGTTATCTAGTACCCATAACACAAGCTCTGCTTAGCTTGGGGCTAGATAATGCTGTGTGAATTGTCCAGCATTATTATTATTATTATTATTATTATTAAGTAAATGGATAGGTAGGTAGTAGTATCACATATACACATATATTTTTCATCGAGGCGGTTGGGTGTTTTCCATGAAGTTATAAGGTTGTTTTGGTAATTAATAATATTTTTGAAGACAAAACTTTCTAAGCTAAGTAGGTAGGTACTAATACAGTCACCTGGTACCAATAACAGAGATAGATTTGCATACTACCTACAAAATCCTGAGCGAAAAACATAATGTTCAGAAAGAAATGAAAAGAAAATTATAAGTTCCGCAAAATTAAATAAATTATGATAACTTGTTTAGAACTGTAATTTGTGTTTAAAGTTTTTGTATACATTCTGTATTCGCCCGAAAGTTTTTTATTCGTATGTATTTTTAAAGAAAATTAAACCAAATGGTTTGCGTTTAGTAGGTAGATAAGTTCCTATTCTAACTCCAGCCAAATCGTGCTTTTCCTCCATGTTTACAAGCTTCTTGGAAGATTTTGAAGCGGCAAAACCTCCGTGATTGAAAAATTATTCTATCATTCTATCAATAGTTCAATCTGACATCTTAGAAATTTTAATATTTTTTTATCGATTTTTGACAGTTTTAGACAGCATTTCCTTTATTTAGTTTTTTAGCAAATGTTACGCACTTTATTTGTTTACAAACATGTTTCGTTTTCTCGCCAAGAAACCGCATCGAGTTGCTATTGTATTAATAAGAAATTACGCCAAAAAAGCAGCACCGGAAAAAAAACCAGTTGATAGAAGAGTTATCAAAGTCTACCGCTTCGCAGGAATCAAGACCAGAGAGACTCCATTCGTGCAAAGCTATGAACTCGATGTCAACACTTGTGGAAAAATGGTGCTGGACGTGTTGCACAAGTTAAAAGAAATGGACGGTACGTTAACCTTCAGAAGGTCATGCAGAGAAGGCATTTGTGGTTCGTGCGGAATCTGCTTACAAGGACACAACTGTCTGGCATGCGTCACCAAGTTCCCCGACGCAAAAACAGTCAGTATATATCCCTTGCCGCACATGTACGTAATCAGAGACTTGGTTGTTGACATGACTCACTTCTTAAACGCCTACGACAGCATCAGACCGTACCTGGTTCGAAGGAACGCATTCCCCAAGTTAGGCATGAATCAATACGCTCAGAGTATACCAGACAGCTTGAAGATGGTGGGTCTGTACGAGTGCGTGCTTTGCGGCTGTTGCTCCACGTCGTGCCCCAGCTATTGGTGGAACGGACGCCGGTTCCTGGGACCCTGCGCGCTGCTCCACGCCTACCGCTGGATCATCGATTCGAGAGATGAAGATGAGAAGGCTCGTATGTATGAACTACGCGATGATTACCAAGCATTCCGCTGTCATACAATTTTAAACTGTAGTTTGGCTTGCCCGAAAGATCTGCGCCCGGGTAAAGCCATATCATTATTAAAACGGCTGATTGTTGGCCTCGATAAGAAACCTACAGACAAAATGGATCCTATGAAATTTGCATCAGGAGGAGGGGGTAGTTGCCTTAGTAGTATAACGGGCGGCGGCAAAAAATCCGATAAATGCAAACCGCCACCTGCACCGTCGGGAGAAATGTGCAACCCATGCAAACCCAAAAAGAAGTAATGAAATACTTGCAATGTTTTTATTAAATTATCTTTTTTTAATTTTATTATTTTTACTATACTACCATTACCATACCACACACATTTACTGTCGATGTTTATAGATGCATAGAATATAGATAGGTAGGTACTTTATGGTACAAAAGTTGTAGATGGGCGAGCAAAATGCTAGACGGCATTCTCTACCTACCTGCTAAAGGTTAGCAGGTAGTGTGGACAACAATTAGTACTTAGGTAATGCTAGATTACAAATTTATTTATCCCTACGGTATCTTCCTATACCTAGATAACACGTTTTGGGTAAGTATTCTATATTCGGTTCTAAAATTCAATAAATTAAATCGAATGTCATTCAGCACATTTCAAGAGATCCTATTGGACTTGATAATTTAGGTATGTGTCGCAGGGAACTTTTAAATGTTTTCATCACGGATATGTAAAATCCCGGAAAATCTAAAATGAATTAATTGACCATCTTAGATTTTCACTGGAACAGGCGTTACCAAGTGGATCTGATATGTTTAGTTAGTGGATCTTAAGTGAAATGGGGCACTCCAGAGGTATCAACCCGGCAACGCAGTTAAGGCAGACCAAGGGTTAACATTTGATAAGGATAGCAGCACGCTCATCCGCCCTGATTTGGATTTATTGATTGTCCACAGTCACGAAATTGGGTCTGTAGTGTCCATTGTGCTTGGGTTTTGACGCTTAGAATGTGAGGGCAATAAATTTTTACGCTTTTGAATAGGATTTATGGACCCGAGCGGTGAAAATGGGTAAAAATTCGGGATTTCAATTTGCGAGTCGTGTTTTCTTTCTTTTTTGGGAATCATGTTTGACCGACAGATGACGGGACAAGCCTTTCAGCCAAAAATAGGTAAAATCTGGCTGAGGATGATGATGTCCTATTGAAAAATTGCCAAAAAATCTGGAATCAATGCAAATAGATTTTATATAGAGCTAGTACCTTGGTACCTACATTCAATTCGCTTTTAAATCCTAGACTGCTGCAAATTGATTTTTTTAAATATTTTTTCCTGAGTGGCCGTGGTGCCCCCGCCAAGTACCTGCGGGGTTATCCATTATTTACCAAACACCCTGTAGAATCAGCTAGGTATGACTTAGCAAGCACTATCAACTTTCACATAGTGCCACCTTAAATCAACCCACCTATAAATAAAACCCAGTAACCGGACACCTTAGTTCATTTCTCTGTAACCGCAAGATTCCCTAGCTATGGCTGGCATGAAATGAAGACTGATGAGCGAGCGCGGGCAATCGATCAAATGTCTTCCTTTGTTCCTTGGGATTTCATTTGAGATGGCAATGCGGGAAAGTTTTGTTTAACTGTAGGAAAAGATTGGAACGTTTTATTGAACATTTACGTTTCTTGGGAATTTTTCGGGGAATATGTAAATTGTTTAAAAGCTTGCCTGAAGTACGCTATAACACAGAATATACATAGGGGAAGGTGGTGATCATTCGTATACTTTTTAATGTAGGTAAGCCTTGTAAAAAAAAATAGCAAGTACAAAATAAATTCTATGTTTTTAGATAACTTAAATATCTGTTTATAATAATAATAAGGTAGGTACGTAGGTACATCCATAATGATATAATGCAATCGCCCGAAATAAAGTATAATACTTTATTTTATAGATGCTGTGTGAATTGTCCAGCATTATTATTATTATTATAAAGTAACTACGGGTGGCAACCATAGATACCTATTACAAAAGGCTACACGTTTCAACGGCGTGAACTCGTCAGTGGGCGCGGCCTAAATGTATGCTACCTCACCTGGCATACAAATCAAATTTATTTCATACAAACAAGACAAACAAAATAAATTTATTTCAACTTTTGAATAACTAAACTATGTCAGCACCTTATTTTAGAGTTTTATTTCTCCGTATATGATTTATGATTTATGGGATAAAAAGTCGCCTATGTTTGATTCCAGGGTTAGACTTAGGTACCTGTATACAAAATTTCAGCCTGATCCGTTCAGTAGTTTTGGCGTGAAGAGGTAACAAACATCCACCCAACCATCCATCCATCCATCCATCCATCCATCCAAACTTTCGCATTTATAATAGTAGTGGTAGTGTGATTTTCGCCCAAAGTTGGGCTAAAGTCATTGTTGAAATAATAATAATAATAATAATAATGCTGGACAATTCACACAGCATTATCTAGCCCCAAGCTAAGCAGAGCTTGTGTTATGGGTACTAGATAACTGATATACTTAATACAATACACTACATAGATAGATATTTTTTATTATACATAGGAAACACCCAGACCAACGGAACAAAGTTCTGCAGATCGTACACAAATTTGTTCCGAGGCGGGAATCGAACCCGCAACCTCCTGCGTCGCAGGCGGACCTTCGTCCGCTGCGCTACGGAGGTCGTCGATACGAATATAGAAAGATAAATACGAAAGTTTAGAAGCTTGTGTTTTTCAATTGTATCTAGGTAGGTATACTTTCAATGTTTTCTATGGTTTTGGGTGTATACAACAAACATAGATAGGTACCTATACTATCCGCGATAGGTTATCGGTTTGATTTCGGAAGGATATGGTGACAGGCGGATCGTACTCATCTTTCCATACAAACGTGGAAGGGTTGAGCACAATATGGTACCTACACGCCAAGAAAACTTTTTAACGCCCGCCCCCTTACCAGGTATAAATTATACTGTATTTGCTTGAAAAAAAGTTGGCAACCCTAGTAATATCAATCTGCATAAAGTACTATATTAAGTTTCTATAAAGTCTTAACTTCTGGTAGCTCACACCCGCATAGTAAGAGCCTTATCATATCATATCACACTGGCGATTTGCGAGCGATTTCAAAGCGAGGCGAGTAGGCAGCGAGCACGCCGCCGCGACGACGACGCGGCAACGCCGAAGGCACTCAGCGCCTTGAAATCGCTCGCAAATCGCCAGTGTGACTGATAGTTAATGCTCTTATGCTACGGCCACATTGGCCCGACATTTAGCGACAACAGTGCAAATCTTCGCGTTATCTCGATAGTGTGGCCATAGCATTAGTGTAAAGCCATTATTAAGCCGGCAGCTCGTTATATAATGTATTCTGTGGCCGGCAGCCGCGTACCATCCAGGGCAATATTTAGCGCACGTGTGCCCATGCTTACGTGACCACGTAAACGGTAAAAGTATTCCCTTAAGGTGAGTGTAGACTAGAGCATAATGTTAGAGCGTAGCAATACAACGTAATAATAATAATAAATAGTGTTGGACAATTCACACATTATCCAGCCCCAAGCTAAGCAGGACTTGTGTCCCATAACACAAGTCCTGCTAAGTACTAGATAAGATAACTGATATAGGTAATTAATACAGTACACTACATAGATAGAATTTTTTATTGTACATAGAAAACATCCAGAACAAATATTCGTAGATCTTACAAACATTTGACCCGAGACGGGAATCGAACCCGCAACCTGCTGCGTCGCAGGCGGACCTTCGCCCGCCGCGCCGCGGAGGTCGTCGTTATGTTCTTACGAATGGTACATACCTACATTACAGACAAATTTTCAGTTAGTTTTCATTACATTCATTTCATTTTCATAACAGACAAATTTATAGTTTCCCTAGAGCATTTCCATGTAATGAAACGTTATTGCGAATGCTCACGGCGAGTGAGTTTTACCTGTAAGATTTTTTTCTAGCTTGCGTAAATTTTCCCTCGGTCCGCCCTCACCCGCCGGCCCCTAGTCGAGTTCAGTTTGCGGTCCAAATGCTAGGGATGTAGGTACGGCGCACTCACGGGACGCAGATGGCAAGAAATTATTTTGACAGACGACGCCGATGGCATTCGATGTTTTTGTTTATTCAATCTTGAAATACAAAAATTCTTCTGTTTTGAGGATTAATTTCACTATTTTTAGAGAAAAATAAAAACGAAATGTCTAAGTTTTCGCAACTGTCTCACTCGCACGATATAAGTAGATATATTCATGTAGTTAGGCTTAGGCGTCACACAGTTCCACGTGTAGCGCAACACACGTGAAGTGACTTTTGTGTTGAGAAATGGCTGAGTTTCCGGGGCGAGCTGTTGGTCCGACCGAATGTGAACCCAGCCTTACATTGCTAGGTTGGTACTTACGTAGGTGTAGGAAGTAGGAACTCATGAATGTAATAAGGAACCCTTTTTAACTGACTTCAAAACAGGACGAGGTTCTCAATTCGTCTGTATGTTTTTTACTGAAAGTACTCTACCTAAAACTTTGAATAAATAGAAAAATTTAAGAGGAGCTAAGCTTTGTGGCCTTTAACAAATTGTATGAGCGCAGTCATCAATGAAAGTAAAAAGAGGTGATGCGGTATCAGCACCTCCATCATAAACGCTGCCAGCGTTCGTGTTTCGAGTGCGTATTGTCTCGGTCGCACTTCGGTCTAGGTACGTCTCTCCATCTTTGTTGTTCATTATAATTATTGCACAAGATGGGAAATGTAACTGAGCGAGTGTTTGCCTGTAAATTTAGCACAGGCCAGATGTTAAATAAGTGCGCTGAGAGCACGTACCATATCTACAGATTTTACTTATATCTATGAGCGCAGTAGATAAAAACTTCTAAGGTGAACAAGGTGGTGGTGTGTGTAACAAGAAGGAAAGGCGGCTGTCCTTGACGGGATGGGTCACTTTATTTCAGTTTGATCATAACTGTAACTAAAACGATCAATCTTGAATGTTTTGTTGCTTTAGGTCGGAAAGAAGAGTTTTTTGTTGTATATACATAGGTACGATACTGCCGCAATTTATGTAATACGCCTTTTTTAACTTGTATTGGTTTTATAAGACATGACAAACGTTTTGTACAAAAATCCTGCAGATAAAAGCGGTTTCATGTTTTCTAGAATCTTCAAACTTTCGTGGTAACTTTTCCAGTTTTCCTTTCAACATTCAAAACATCTGTTCATTATCTTGTGTGGTGAAGAACAAAATAGGTACAATTTTATAATAATTTAAAAATAATATTAAGAATAAAAAACCAATATTGATCAAAACATAAAAAAACATGTAGGTAAATTGATTGTTTTTGCTGCAAATAAATACATATATTTTTTATTAAAGTTTTCGCAGATCAAAGGCGTGCCGCTACAGCACAAAAATGTGCATTTTAATATGAGCTTTAATTCGTAACATTTAGATTCATTTCATTTTGACAGCATCAGATGATAAACAGCTCGCGGCCCACTCGTATGAAGCTTGTGGGAAGCCATTTTGTTACTGTAAAATATATCTAACAACCATCGATCAAGGTTTTTGCCGGCCCTAAATATTTCATCGAAGCTAACAACAAAATAAAAAGTTTAATATCTATGACACAAAAAAACTATACGATAATCGGTTCATCCGTTTGGGAGCTACGATACCACAGACAGATACACCGATAGACACGTTAAACTTATAACACCCCTCTCTTTTTGCGTCGGGGGTTAAAAATAACTAGTGTAAGCCCATATTTTAATGCAAATTTTTGTGCCATGCGGTAGTGACCTTGGATTAACGCATTTACTGCCCAGCCTCGGCGTTGGGGAGGAAGACTAGCATCTGTGTCTTGGGCCATGAATATGTTAAGGTGTGCAAATCTATGCGTGATATATACAGGGTTAAGATCATTAAAAAACTTATAATTTCAAATCAGATTTATTCTTAGATTCTACACCTCCTTAGATCTTATCTAAACAATACTAAACCTACAAAAACTTTAAGGTAAGGTTAATTTTAGATATTAAGATAGGTACAAAAAACGCTACATTACTTTCAAAAATACTTTTTTATGATACAATTTTTGCTACGCCTTATAATAGAAATGCACTTTAAGTTATATAAAGTCTAGTATTTACTGTCCCTATATATTAAAATTAGCAAAAAAATCTATAGAACAACTTAGCCAGTGGGCTTCTTAGAGTTAATTAGGTATCTATGAAGTGGGCACCGCTAATAGTTTACAAGTTAATAGCCGCAATAAAAATCATAGTCACTTTAAGGCCCGTATTATAAACTAGTTTATGTCCGCGGCTTCGCACGCTTTGTTTCTATTGTATGGAAACATTTAACGGTTATTTCTATCCCATGGGAACTGATTTATGGCATAAAAAGCCTGTTTTAGTAGGTCTAGAACTCTAGGCCTCGCATAAAATATGACAATCTTGCATTTAGGTAGTTACCTATACTTATGCAAAATTTCAGCCTGATCCGTTCAGTAGTTTTAGCGTGAAGAGGTATACAAACATCCAAACTTTCGCAGTTATAATATTAATGTGAAGCTTGCTCAGTCATCGATCTATGCTTGAGTAACGCTTTTGCCGTAGAAAATCGTTCTTTAAGTTAGTATCATTACACGGGCTTTGCTTCTCCCAGTGTGCGAGTGCGACTCGCACTTGACGTTTTATTTCGTAATAATTTCATGACAAAACACTAGTTTTGCTGAAAAAACAAGCTAAACACATTTGTGAAATATTTTGAAATGTTTAATAATGCAGGAGTGCGTGTAAAAAAACACGAACAGGATAGGGCGTCATTTGACTTTTTTCAAAATATTTCGAAATGTATGAAACCTACAGAAATTCCAAAAACTATTTTGAAATGTACAAAATAATACCTTTCATTTGATGCTCCACATGGCCCTGTAGGTATCTTTTAAAATTTCGGTATCTCAATTATTACACTATAAAAAGTTTCGTAGTTTGACGAATTCATTATGAATGTGAGCGGGTTAACTACGAACCTAGTTTGTGTTGGAAGAACACCAAAATCTCATCCCTTAACGAGGGACTTCATCAGGGCGAGTGCGGTTCGCGTCGCGCCTGTACCGTGACCCTGCGCGCAATACGGGCTCTCAATTAGTACGATTTTTTTTTCTTTAAATCTATAGAGGCACACGAAATATATTATTATTTTCAATTTCAAGTTTACAGCTACGGTAGTTGCTGAGATATTAAGGAGGGATACAAAGCGAGACCATAATGGTTTAGAAACCGATCACGAAACACTAAAAATAAATGTAAATGTGCGAAGCTGGGACGGGCTAGTTTGGAATATAACGAAAGAGCTGCCAAGTAATCGAACTCCAATATGATCGTATCGTTCAAAGGGTTTACTTTTCACTGTTCTAAGATGTTTTTCCAGTTCGGTTCTTAGTCTAACTTTAACAAAAAAATATTATCAAAATATAAATATAATAATTAAAGAGTATAAACAAATTAGAACAAGTATTTACAATTAAAACAGTTGAGCTAACTGCAGACTGTTGCAAATAATTTAGAGGTAGCTCAACTGTTCTTTAACAATCAGAAAGCGTCCCCAAGACGTTTCTTTGTTAAATACATCGATATCGTTTTGCGGAGTAGACGCCCTACGAGGAAAATAGAACAGATAACGATTTTTTCGAGAAAGAATAGAAAATAGTCTGAAAAATCATTACTGCTTCTTGAATTTACACATCGTACAAAATATTACTTTATTTTAGACGAGGTAAATTATACAAGAGCAACAATTTTCTGTCAATTATCATAAGTAACTATACACTAGCCAAACTTTTTGTAAAATGTTTGTAAATAAAACACAACACAAAGGTAAATAAACGCGATAAATACCCGTGAATAATTATAATAAACACAACACAGTTAACTAAAACTCACTTGGAGTCAAGTTTCAGATATAGTAAGCAATGTTTACTGAAAGAAGGATCTTAAATCGACAAGTAATGTAAGTTGCGTATAAGACGCGGCAACAGAGTGAATTGTAGGTCTAGGTATGGGCGGTTTGTTTACAAATATTCGACATCGAGTTTGGCAAATTAGCACTTTTAACGAGTTCTGAACGTGTTTACAAACATCAATATCGTTTTACAGAGTAGACGCCTTGGTCTTTCAATTATCATATTACTATGTTAGCTAAATAATAAGCATTTACACTTTTAACAGTTCACTTTATGTATATTGGTTCACGAGTTAATTTGCACTGGGGACCTATTCTGCTAAATTAATCGCTTCACTATGACAATATTATCGTAACAGAATGACACATTTTGGTATTCTAACATAGATGAAAGGAACTAAGATGCTAGAGGGCGACGAGCGCATCAAAACGTCAAAAGTGCCAATGTTGAAAGTTGTAACCATCAATCAATCCATGCGTTTTTTTTTTTAATTTGGTTATAAACTAAGTTATTAAGGATAAAAATCCTAGAATGCACAAACCATTCTAAGATTAAATTGATACTATAGGTAGACCACACAACTCGCGGATCTCTATAGAACGTTGTCACAAAAAGAAAACAAACGCCAACAGAAGCGCCCTGTCTTCAGCTTGCCGCATCCAGCATCTGCCTGCAGTCTTTCGCAGATCGTCATCCCACCAGCCGTGCGATTACGCCAAAATCTCCCCTTAATTGGGCCATCCGGGGAGACTGGGTATAAACGATTTAAGTTTCCAATATGGAACTAAAATAATACATTAAACTTTCTGACGGGACGAAGCCGATCTATAACGGAAATTTGAACGTCAACGACAAGATTATAACCTTAGTCAAAGTCAATTGTCGTATTAGTCACACTTGAATTTTTTTGCTTGATTTCTGTAATCCTGATTCAATGTAACAAACAGTAAATACTTTGTATTAATAAAACGTAGCTGAGCAAAATAAGGTCTTGTGTGAGTAACATAAGTATGAATTTTAAAATGATAATTGGAAACCGAAATTGTTTATAGGTGCCCGTAGTCTCCCCTGATGGCGATCCATTGAATGGGATATTTTACCGTAATCGCACAGCTGGCCGGAGGGCGTCCTACACTGCGTACAGTTGACTACCAATTTAGTTACTTAAATATTTTACCTTTAGTGTAGCACGCTCGTCACCCAAATGTAATTTACCTACATAATAGCAATAACTAGGTCTATCTTCTCATATTAAGTGATTTTTTGTAATTCTTATGAGCATATAAAGTTTCTTAAACTATAAAATACATTTGCATTGATTATTTCTCGGGCACACATTAGTATTTTCACGGGCACTTCACTTCACATGTTAATGTTAATCACAATACGTGTTCACTGGTTATTAACAACGGGTTTGCGCCCGTTGAACGTTTCTCAAATATTGTTCATGTCGAATAACACTTGCGCGATCGTGCGCGACGCTTCTACGTTGCTAATGGCGATTGAAGATAGGTGGGACTCGTAGGAGCGGAGTTGTCTGGGGACAGAAAAAAGATAGTCAGAAATAAATAACTTCCATTTCTTTGGGCTTATACATATCTTCTGAGTAGGCTCTGTCGAGACCTGCATATTTGATCTCTTAATACTTTCATGGCCCAAAAAGCAGATGTTCCCCCACAGCCCCGTGTAGAGGCGGCGCGCCCCTGCGGGTCGCACCGCCGAAGCTGGGCAGTGAATGCGATATACTAAACTAAACAAGTCAAATTTTAAACCATACAGGTAATGGTTTCAATTCAGATGTCGTCGCCAAAACAAAACGCAACTAATTTAAATTAGAATTATTAATTAATTATTTAATGAAAGGGATGGTAAAATTTTTGGTGATGTTAACATCACCAAAAATTTTACCATCCCTTTCATAAAATCAAAATAAAAGGATGGCATCAGTTTTAGTGCTTTCAAATAAGTTTAGTTTAGTTTTGATACCAATGTTTTTTTTACCTGATTAAATAATCTATCTTTCTCTCTCTCACTCGCTCTAGTAGGATAAATAATCATCTTGCATGTTAATTGAGTTTAATATATAATTCAATAAATAGTATTTCTGTAATCTTACCGTCTGCCAGTATTAGAATAAATCACAATATTCCGTAAAATTAGCGCTGCCGTCAATCGTATGCTCTTCGTGACTGGACCTTCATTCTCATCCTGAAAAACACATTACCATTAGAACCCATTTAGATATAACAATTGAACTGCCATGCGACTATGTTTACTGCACACAAAGCATAGCGAAATCATTTGAAATTACGAGTTCTAAAAAGATTATTTTTTTAACCATTTAATAAAATATAATACCTACAAGTTAAAACAATAAAAACACATCATAAGTCGTGTATATCTTCAATCCCATTCTCTATCTACAGGACTTATACGTACAGATGATTTGATGAGGAAATAATGATGCTATTTCTGAGTTTCAATCAAATAAAGACGAATATGGCAATCAGGGGAAATAATTCGTGTAGTTTTGTAAATTGGTACATTGCGATATCCAGATGAACATACTAAAAGTCCTCAAGGGTGGGGGGTGTGCTGAGGGTGTAAGAGGGGGGGGTTGAAGGTACCGTTTTTCAGATTTTTGCTCATATCTTGAATATCTGTACGAATAGCATTATGATTACTCCTGACAAAAGTTTCTACCTAAAATTTCCTACAAATTCGGTCATATTAATTTTTGCTCTACGATTAATACTTGCAAAAATATACTTATATACTTTATATACTTTTTGAGCTACAGAAAAAATTACCAATTTACAAAAGTACACGAATGATTTCACCTGTTTTTATAATTTTTTAGGGTTTTGATGATCGAAGATCGGTTTCAAAACCCTTATGGTCTCGCTTTGTCTGTCCTTTTTTCCCTCCTTAATAACTCAAAAACTACTGCAGCTATCAACTTGAAATTTAAAATAATAATACATTTCGTGCGCCTGTACAGATTTAAAGAAAAATAAATGAAAATAAATGAAAAATGAAAATGAATATTTTCCATACAAATTGTGATGCCGAAATTTTAAAAGATACCTACAGAGTCATATGGGGTATCAAATGAAAGGTATCACTTTGTACTATTCAAAATATGTTTTGAAATTTTTGTAGGTTTCATACTTTTCAAAATATTTTGAAAAATGTCGAAAAAATACCCATTCCCCCCCCCCCCCTATCTCCGAAGATTACAGAGCGATCCATGTAAAATGTATGGAGCGTTTATAGACACGGATCTATATTTTACAGGAAAAATATAGAGAAGTTTGAAAAAAGAACAATTTTTGAAAAATGGTCAAAATGGGGGGAAATTATTTTCAAAAGGGGGAGCTACCTCACCGAGTGGGGTATCAAATGAAAGGTATCGTTTTGTACGTTTCAAAACAGTTTTTCAAAATTCTATGGGTTTCATACTTTTTGAAATATTTTGAAAAAAGTTTAAAAAAAACCCATTCCCCCCCCCCCTATCTCCGAAGTTTGCCGAGCGATCCATTTAAAATGTATCAAGCGTTTGTAGATATGGATCTATATTTTACAGGAAAAATATAGAGAAGTCTGTAAAAAGAACACTTTTTGAAAAATGGTCAAAAAGGAATAATTTTCAAAAGGGGGGCTACCCCACCGAGTGGGGTATCAAATGAAAGGTATCAGTTTGGACATTTCAAACCAGTTTTTTAAATTTCTGTAACTTTCATACTTTTTGAAATATTTCGAAAAAAGTCGAAAAATTTACCATTTCCCACCTTAACCGAACCACCCATTTAACCGAAGCATGCAGAGAGATCCATCTGAAATGTTGGTTGGTACCTACTATTCTTAGGCATTCGTTAAATTGCGAAATCTCTAACCGGTACTTTTGGTACATATTTGTTGACAAACGTTCAAAACCCTCGGCGCGCGAGTTACACTCGCACTTGACGGATCTTGTTTTTGTACTACTAGGTATTGCTCGATTACACCAAATAGACTTCAAGATGGCGTAATGAAGTCTCCATACCAAAGTCGGCGAGCAGCCAACAAGTTTACAAAACACTGACGGCTGCCTACAATAATCATATTAATCATACACTGAAATGCCGCCAACCCGCCGGACTGTCTCGCCAACTTTGGTCTGTAGACTCCATAAGGCTATATTTAAAACAAAACACGAAAACAGCACACAAAAAAAAAAGTAAAGCGAAACCCTTGTTGATATATTAACGTAGTTCTATTAAAAGCATGACACACAACACAAACACACACAAGACTTTGTGCATGATATCTCTACGCGCGGTTAGTCGTGCATTTTGAGGCAATTGAGGCAACTTCATGCAGCGACGCAGCGAGCTCGCCGCGATTAGCAATCGCAGCGAGCTCGTTGTGCACTCGCTTTAAAATCGCTCGCGAATCGCCAGTGTGAAAAGGCTTTTAATAACCAAGCTGTATTCATAAGTGTAAATGAACATTAATTCCATCAATAAGCAGTAGTAATTTTGCTAGCATGCATAATTAGTGCCGATTTTAGCCGCGCGCAGAGATATTTGGCACAGAGTATTTACCGGCTGCTCCAGATGAGTGCGGCTGAGTTCCGCCCGATGCTGCCGCGGACACAACAATGTTAGTACAGTGAAACCATTATATTGCAGTGATCAAACAAAATAATTATTGTAAAACACAAAATATTGTGTTAACCGGACCATTACAACGATTATGTTGACGTTTCATTCATGAAACCCTATCATATAACCCGTGTGTCCTCCTTCTGAGATCTAGATCCTTAGGTAATATATTTTTTTTTCAGAATCGTAAACACTATTTTCTAAGTCTCAAATGGTTTCAAAAATCACAAAAATGCGGCCTCTGCTGGCCTACCAAGCCTTAAGAATTTATTCTCATTAAAAACTTAAACAGTTTACTTATGATGAGATTACTTAAGGTTAAGGTTAATTGACACGTTTGATCACTGCAATTTCCGCAAGAAATCAATCTTAGACGAAGTCGACACGTGCAATGCAATGATAATGATATTAAAATAAATTGAGAATTTACTAGATACTGAGCGAAAGTTGCGACGTCTTTGTTTAGTAAATGTTAATTAAAGACGACGAGCCAATATTACGCACGAATTAATTAATCAAGTCAGGCTCCTTTTTACAAAATGAGGTTAAAACCGTGATATTGAAAATAATGAGAAATTAAAAATAAGAATAACAACATCTGAAATTGGATCTAAAGTTCACTAAGAGCCTTATCATACTAGCGATTTGCGAGCGAATGCGCAGCGAGCACGCCGCAACGACGCCGCGGGCACGCTGTGCACTCGCCTTGAAATCGCTCGCAAATCGCCAATGTGATAAGGCTGTAAGGTTTAAATGAATGAAAAGTTTATGGATGTCTTTATAACGCAGCCCACACAAATGTCATGAATATGACTGGTTAATGATGTATTTCAGTCACCACAAAATAATAGAACGTATCGCGCACTGCACAAAATCAGACCATACATGTCGATTAGAATTCCTCCCACGAATATCACTAACCTTGAAAAATATTGATATTATAGGAACAATCTAAGTCCTACTGCTGAGCAAACGCCCCCTTTCCTTTTTCCATACTTTGTGGGTTATTCAAAATTTATTCAGCGCTTTTATTTTCTTTGACTTAAGAGGGCTCCGCGGTAAATTGCCCAATTCTGTCCTCACCGTTTTAAAGATTTCTCTAAAACTTGAAACTTATCTAATATAAGAACTGAAACAAGTCAAAAAATATTACCAATATCCACACAATATTTTGTTTTATTTCACAATATTTTGTAGTTTTTTAATAAATTACTGTAGAAAATACAAAAAAAATGCGCATGATTTTAACCCTCACAGTAAATAAAATGAAAAAAAAAAACATTTGAACTACTACTTCAATTATGTATATATATTTCCTTTAAGTCATACAGATTTTCGTTATTATTATTAGATTCAATACAATATTAATAAAACCCCAAAAAACCTCATTTATGTAAAGTGCCTTGCGGAAAATTGGAGTAAATTTAATATTTTTCCATAAGAATTTAAACCTTATTGGTCATATACATATTGCGATTGTGCATATGGGTTATATTTCGTGATTCGTTGCATTACTTTGAATAGAAACTTTGAAACGAATGAACGGCGAGGCCGTTTTAAATATTTCTCTCAAACGAATCTAACCGTATTGGGCAATTTGCCGCGGAACGGCCTTATTAGTCAGCTCTCACCATGAGCTCCCTAGGGTTGAACATATCAACCGCATGCTTGTTGAGCGCCGCTAGCGCCGCGTTGGGCGGATATCCTAACGCAACGGGTTTGTTCGCTTCTGCCTCCGCCGCGGCGTGCTTGCGCGAATTGTATATCGCTTTTAATGCCTGAAAGAATAGGGAAATTATGTGAAGACTAGTGTTATAAGGTCAAAAGAGCTGTTGTAGTAGAATAATATCTAGGTTGACATAAATATGCAAGACAAGGCACAATACTACTAATAATATGGCCAACTATTCTGGCTAGCCCTAGAAAAATAACGGCTTAAGCGGTAGGAGAATGATATCATATGATATTTTGTAATTATTTGGTAGTAATACATAATTTAGTCCTAAGGCTAATTGTGTATAGTAGTTTTAAGGTAAATAAAAATATTCTCTCTCTTTCTCTCTCTCATATCCTGGCTGACTTTCTCTGGCCCTATCCTGAAATAATCGCTTCAGAATGGTATCATTACAGAATGACACATTTTGGTATTGACTTATATGAAAAACTACAAATGGAGGGACGCACATTAAAAGTTTAAAGCGAAGTCAAATTTGAAACTATTCTATCAATCTCTCTGTGGAAATAGCCCACTTTGCGTGCACTTTAAAAGTTTCATTAATCGAAGGATTCTATGTGAAGTGATTCGTTGAGCAGAAAAAGGCCCCAGAAGACTTTCCGGGAACAGCCTGCAATTTTCTGCGACGCAAGCAAACCTTCGTCCATTGCATCACAGAGGTCGTTGTCCACTTCCTTGCGGCGTGCAATGCTTGTCAGTCTGAAACGCCTGCCTGTGAGCAATCCCTGACTGTAAGCAGGCCCTGCCTACAGGCAAGGCGGCTTCTAGTACTACTACTAGTGTTGTACTTACTTGCGGCGTGCAATGCTTGTCGGTGAGAACCGCCTGCCTGTGAGCAATGCCTGATTGTAACTACACTACTACACAGGCAGGCGGCTACTAGTACTACTTTTTTTTTTTTTTTTTTATTCGGCGAGGAAATTCGTTTACGAATAAACTGGTCTGGGGGGGACCAGAATTATGTGGCGACTCGACGTTCTGAAAAGAACATAATACCCACTAAAACCTCTCCGGTGTCCCTCTCTCGCCATTAGTACTACTACTAATGTACTTACTTGCGGCGTGCAATGCTTGTCGGTGAGATGGTTGAGGAGTGCGAAGGTGCGTCGCGGCACGCGGTCACAGTCCGCCCACATGCAGGCCGCCTCGCCCCCCGCTCCGTCCGGGCAGTGCGTGCGGGCAGCGTGGTTGAATACCTCGCTTGAGTTCTCGAACGATCTGAAAACATAATTATGAATGTTAGCGGGTTAACTATGAATCTAGTTTGTCTAAGATCTGAGAACGAACGTTTCAATGACACATTTCTGGTTGTTATTATAATTATCTGTTAAAGTGAGGAATTTATTTAATTATCACAATATGACCAATTTTTTATTCGCAAATACGAACAGGGGGCCCTCAAATTGCGTTACCTGTTATTATGTTTTATTTCAAGCTATTAATGACAAACAATCTACAGATTCAACTGATCTATATCAATACCAGTCAGAAGCGTCCCCAAGGCGCTGGCTGCATTGCCCCGCTGTATGCCAATGCTGATGCGCTGCGACAGATACTCACCAGTTCTCGGGTCACGCGTCGCTTCGACTAAATTTAGTTAAGAGAGGGGTTAAGCTACTTACTTTCCACATCCTCTCCAGTGGCAAATCCAAGGCGTGTCATCTAAAGGTGGCGTCTGAGGTGGTGGAGTTGGTACCGACACGGGCTTAGCTACAATTGGTTGTACTTTCTGAAATCAACATTTGTAAGGTCAGTAAGAGTACTAGAATATTCGAACTGTTCTGATCAACAAGTACTTAATTGAAAACTATAAAAATATATTCCCAACCACCCCATTAACCTCCACATCAATCGGGTGATTGGGAATAAAAATCCCCATCAACCCTATTACTCAAGTCAATGGATGGGAATTTTCACCCCATTGACTTAAGGAAACCCCCCTTTTAAAAATAGAAATTTTAACTATTCACAGGCTTTAATATTCACATTCGGTCGATTCACTTTTTCTATGTACTGAAAAATCCAGGGCAAATCTATTCGGCTATAGTAGCAAAAACCGTAGATTCCCTGAATAGGTACATTACAGTAATATCATTAGCGATATCGAAGTTGGAAAGTATCCAAAGATCCATTAGCAATACATATTTCCCTACTCTAAATACCAATAACGAAATAGAGTTTTTAGAGCAGTTTGTTTTGCATTTAGCAGATGCGTTGTGATGAAGCGTGCTCCATCTTAGGCCACATCTTCACTCACTTCAGTGAGATAATTAATCTATATATATAAAAGAAAGTCGTGTTAGTTACACTATTTATAACTCAAGAACGGCTGCACCGATATGGCTGAAAATTGGTGGGTAGGTAGCTTAGAGCCAGGAGACGGACATAGGATACTGTTTATCAAAAAAAAAATTGGCGTACTTTTAAGGCAAAGCCTAACTTAGATAATAGCTACTTAATATACCGAAAATACGCGTGCGAAGCCGCGGGCGGAAGCTAGTTAATAATAAATAATGCTGTACATGTACAATCTACACAGCACCATCTAGCCCCAAACTAAGCAGAGCTTGTGTTATGGGTACTAGATGACCGATATACTTCATACAATACATTAAATAGATAGATGTTTTTTGTTTTAAATAGATACCTAGATGTTTTTTGTTTTACATAGAAAATACCCAGAGCACCCGGAACAAATATTTACAGATCGTAAAAACATTGGTCCCAAAGCGGGAATCGAAGCAACAACCTCCTGCGTCGCAGGCGGACCTTCGCCCGCCGCACCACATCGGTCGTCCGTCCGCCGTCGAAATGGTGGAACATTGCACCACTTTCAATAAAAATAACAAATAATACCTTACCTCAGCAATTGGATGATTGACTATAGTCTCCTTTTCTCCAATTTTTGTATTACCGACCATGATTGGCTGCCGTGTGATCACTTGTCTCACGATTGGTTGTTGCGCTTTCTGTAAAAAAAAAAAGACTGTCAAACTTGTTAAGAGCATGTTGCAGTTATTTGTGCTAATAGGATAGAAATAGGATTTCGGGTAGGAGCAAGACAGAGCATACTTTTCGGAAAGGCGTGAGCGCAAAAAATCAAATTATTGTTTATTACAAGAAAACTACACAAATAATTAAGAAACGGGCTTCGAGGAACCGACAAGGATGGAGACAATACTTGTTTACTTACAGCCATAGCAGTCTTGGTGTCATGCAGCACAGTTTGCCGCTGCGGCTGTATGGCCGAGTACTTGTGGGTTGGCTTATGCGGCGCGTTCATTATGATCTGTTGGTTGTTGGACACGATGATCTGCTGGCCGGTTATCTGGTTGCCGGTTGACGTGCTGATTAGAGCAGGTGGGTTCTTTTGGGTTACTACTATCTGTGGGGTTGAAATTAGGTTTAGATACAGTACGGGTTGACTATTTTATTGTTTTATAATATTAAACTTTTATAATAGTCCTACATAATTATAACATAATGAATATACATAATATGAACGTAGTGGTCTACCAGTGGTATTTTCTGCTTGCTTTTCATGAAATTAATAAGATATAGCAATGTTTAGTTTAATAAGTTATATTACCTGTTGTTGGCCCTGGTTGATGATTTGACCTTGGTTGATGATTTGACCTTGGTTGATAATCTGACCTTGCTGGTTGACAATCTGAGCCTTGTGAGGTTGGGGTTGCGTCGTTATTATCGGTTGCTGGCTTTGGGTTAATTGGGGGGGATTCTGCGGGTTAAAAATAATAATATAGACGCTGAAATATCTACAACTGACCCAAATCTACAGGCCAAATAAATAAATTGAGAAAAGAACTACTTTATGAAAAAAAGGGAGGGAGGCCTTTGCCCAGTGTGATATCTAGAGGGCTGACTGGTAAGGGGTCAAATTCATTTGTTATAATAGTTCATTCAAAACAAATCTCCCCTTTACCAAAACTTTTGGTAACCTTCACCATGAACTCAAAAACACTCCCCAGGATTACTTACAATAAATGAGCATAGATGATAAGCAAATAAAATAATGTAAAAATACTAAACACAATGAAATAAATACACCGATCACCGATTTATCATGCACTACCCGTAAAAATTACATACATATCTAAACATTTAAAGCTGCATTGACGACATAGATACTTCTAGCATGCTATACTCTTAAAGCACATTTTTTCATAAATATGAAGGCTGGGTACATATTCGATGGTGTATAATAGATTTCGTATAGATATATTTTTAAAAGCTGGTGCGATCCCCTTTTGTTTTTCGTATACTGGAAACCTGGATTTGTGACGTCAGCGTGAATAATTGTATGAAAAACAAAGGACAATCGCGATAGCTTTTAAAAATGTATCTATACTAAGAACAGGGTGAAGTCATAGATAGAATATTATCTTGCTTGTACACTTGACAAATGTGTCATTCTGACAGTGAAAACCTATCAAGCGAATAAGGGTCCTACAAAGATCAAGGCTGCGTTCCGTTTCTCGCTCATGCGCGCAGGAAGTCGTTTCTTTTTCTACTTTCAGTGCGCTGCGAGACCGCGGGGGAACGCCCACTTCACTCCGCCTCGCGCGCGCACGGGATGAACTGCTTCACCTTTCGAGACAAGGTAGCTCATGTGTTCCTGTAGGTGACGTCATTTGGGCGCGAAATTTCAAAAGTGCACGTGTTATTTGTTTGATTTTCCTTAAAAGTCATTGTTTTTCAGCGTAAGCTCGTCGAGTCAAATGCACTGATCACCGCGGCTAAGACTGGAGTAAACTCTGACATGATTTCAAGACCAATTTTAGGCGTTCCGTTTGAACGATCGCATCGTGCACCAGTTAGCTCAGATGAAACGAAACGCATTCTCGTGCGCGCATAGCTCGTGCAGCGCTTGAGCGCTGTAAGTGAGAAACGGAACGCAGCCCCAGATTGCAGCCACAAACAATAAGACATGCCTAACACAATCCATATAATCAACCACCTTTTCTATGTAGCCGATCTCTGTCTTATGATTTTATGTACCAATTTTTTTGTACCAATGTTTATTAACGAGGGAAATTCTATATTTCGGGAAATAAGGCATTAATAATGGAGTAAATGGCTATCGAATATTTTCTTTTACCCATCTACATAGGTAGAAATTTGATAAAATCTCTCTATGAAGTAAAAATACCACGCCATTTTGTCAACACAAAATTCAACTGTCCGGAAGAAGAACCATAGATTGATATCTATATTTTTGAATGACTATTTTAGGTAGGTTAAGGTAGCGTATTTTAATATTAAGACCTTTGTATCATATATTCTGGCAAATAAATATCTTAATCTTTGAAAATGAAACTAACCGTGTAGTGCATTATACAGTTTGAGAATTAAGACAGCGACCGTGCATTTCAAAGCAGATACATTTACATAGATGCTATCCCTAAACCAACGATACAGTTCTTTCTACAAAAGCAACGTCTACGCGGAAAAGGCGGATCCAGAGGGAGTCACAGAGATCTCATGCTCCTAACAAATGCTTTTAACATTTGATTATTCAAAAATCTTAGAATGCAGTTTGAATGTTATTAAAATCAAAATAAAGTCTTCTTTCAGTAAAGTGTTCTATCTACAATATTTAAGACACTTTCCCTCCGTGTGGCGTGGCCCTGGGACACCCTGTATATCCCTTTTTATGTTCAAATAAAATCTATTATTTTGAAAATTTCAACACTCTCTCACTTTCCGTCATTGGCAGGCCATAACCCCTTAGGTTGGCACTCACACATTCAAAACCGCTGCCGCACAACACAAAAATGAGCATTTACATATATGGGCTTAAACTCGTGATATTAAGATTCAGGTTATATTGATGGAATTAAATAACAGACAGCTCACGGTCCACTCGCTTGAAGATTGCGGTAAGCAATTTTGTCACTGTAAAATGTATCCAAAGGGTACGAATCTAAGCCCATATTTGAATAGACATTTTTGTGCTGTACGGCAGTAATGCGTTTCAGATCTGCGACAACCTCTATCTATGACCCCAGCGTAAAAAGCTGGATCCGCCCTAGCGTGCAAGAAAGACAGTAGACCTGAGAGATTGCCTGCTTCACGACCGCTATGGTCTGAGTCGGCTGAGATGAGCTCACTAGCATCGGCTGGGACACTATCACACGCTGGCCGGATTGCAACATCCCAGCGTTCTAGGGAATACACAGTTATATACATGAATACAGTTCAGGGCCCGTACTCTTAAAAACGAAATGGAAGATTCGTTTTCGTGCAAACGCTAATAATAAGAGTTGGTTTTGTACGTCAACGAAAACGAAACTTCGATTTTCGTTTTCCGGTCCTCAGGGTCCGTACTAGTAAAAAGGAATATCGAAGTTTCTGGGTCGCGTTCGTGCAAATGCTGTCTTTTGTAAGTATTATATGAGTAGATTTTGCACGAAAAGGAATAAGAAACCTAGATTTTCGTTTTCCGAGTAGGCCCAGATGCTGAATCTAAAAGTTTATTTTAATGAATTAAATCCCCTTAGCTAAAAGGTTAGGTTAGGTTAGGTTAGGTTTTTTACAAAAAGTTAGTGTTAGAATGTTTTTTATTTACATAAAATTTTACTTAATGACTAGGTTTTGACGTGTTAACTTTATTAGCTATCGAGATCTAGAAAACTAATGCAGATGTATGTTCTCTCAGCCATACGTAGCTTTCAATTTGATTAGCAAAAGGTATTGGAAACTTACCGTCATGTAATCAAATAAGAGCATAATGCTGCCTATCCATCGAAGCGGAGAGGAAAGGAGCGGAGCGGATGTGTACCAATATTAACCAATGGAATTAGATGAAATCTCCCCTCCGCTTCAGTGGACAGGGATTTGCGAACTAGTTTAAAAATTATACAAAACCGGGAAGCGGAGCGAAATTCATACAAAAGCTGGGACAATTATATTTATGAATTACGACAAGCACAGTCAGCAACTCCGCTCCGCATTATTCACTCGCTCCGCTCCGCTGCCTCGCTCCGCGTCAACGGACAGGCATCCTTAGGATGGGTTCTCACTGAAGCGACGCGGAGCGGAGACGTGTTGAAATGAACCAATCACGGAACAGCGTGATGACGAGAAGCGAATAACGAATGTGATTGGTCAATTCCTACACGCCTCCACTCTATAGCAAAGGAAACGTATCCATGATTACAGAGACGGGCGAAGATAGCGGTGAGATTTTATGAAAGTATTTTCAGCAGCAGCTTTTGTATGGTGACTTTACAATGTCAGCGGAAGAGAGCGATTCTATATACAAATGTTTTTGCCCTTCGCCCGCCCTTGTAATTTTCAAAATCACATTGAAATATTAACAGCCTATAAGATATTCACTATAACGCGGTGTCCTACGTAGGCAATCTGGATGCAAACGCGCAAAAATAATAAATAGTCGATACCTATTGAAGTGTTTTACGTGACCAAACACAAGCAGGATACGCTACGGCGCGGCGCGAATTAAAGCGAACGCGATCAGTTGGCTTGATATTTTCGCGCACATGGCGCAGCGGAGGGTGGCGGTGGTGCAGGACGATTCGCACGCACGTACGACAGAGTTGCCGCGTCGCACCAGATCGCGTTGAATTCGCGTGTCACCGCATCAGATCGCTTCGCAATCGCGTTCGCTTTGAATCGCCTACGTAGGATACCGCGTAAGCAAATTCAAGTGTTCTAAATAAACTGTTACAGCAACAAAGAAAAATCATAATTTTGTGAGAACTACTTTAAACTACCAGTGATAGAAAAGTAGCATTGCATCGAAATTAGTGCGTGAATCGCTAAAAAGAAAGGTTAGGAGGATGATTATCTGCCTCGCTCACAATCGACGATAGAATAAAATTCAATGTCTTAAAGAAGGATTTGTACACTGAAAGCCAATCGAAGGTATTTTTTGTGATTTTGATAGTAATATTGATCCCTATCACCACAAATTAAGGTTCTAAAGAAAATGTCTACTCAGTAAGCAAGTGATTAATTGACAACTATAAAAAACCCGACTCCGTTTCCGCTTTTCACTATTATTCGTAAAATTTGGCATTTTGAAGGTGAGGCCCTTCAAAATGCCAATGCCCGATTACGAAAACGCATATTAGATTTAAGCACGTATAAAGTGACTTTGACAGTTTTTCAATGATAAATATCAATAAACCGCGATTTTAAACGAGCTTTTGTGAGTTGCTTTTGAGTATGCGGGAGTTAAAACTCCGAGGATTCGGACGCGTGTTTTGATACCTCATTTATAAGATCGGTTATGCCGTTTCGTTACATTGAGACAATAAAGCGTCCCTGCCAACATACAAAGATACGCGCGAAAAACACATACATACCCTCGTGGGTAAAAATGGCACGTACATGCCGATGAATACGCGCGTATTTTAAAAGTTATCATCTGAAAAGAAATGGGTGCCTCACGTTGTGGAGATACGGGTCATTATAGCATCGAAATCATCAAAAGTACGCTTCGATTCGCTTTCAGTGCGACTTAATCCTTAGAGTGAGCGAGACAGACACAGGTTAGAATGTTACACCCAATACATAAGCAGACGTATGTAACCTGTATAATTTGCTGTTGGGTAATCGCCTCTGTTGCTTGCGCAATAAGGCTGTTTAGCGTCGCCTCGTCCAAGCCGCCCGGATTGTTCACCTTATTGCAAAACATAAGGTTAGTAACATTTTATCCGTGGCTAGCTTTTTCCCGAGGCTTCGCATGCCTAGGACCTAGTTGTAAACAATGGACCATTTCATTATGCATATAAACGGGTTAGCTACGAACCTTGCGTTGGAAAAACACCAACGAATCATCAATTTAAGAGGGACATCTACAGTGAGTTTGCACAATTCGCGGTAGCAATGGTTCACCCTGCTCCAGTCCCCCCCCCCCCCCCGCGAAGTGTGCTCGCAGGGTGTTCTCTCATTGGTGTTCTTCCGACACAAACAAGGTTCGTAGTAAGCCCGCTCACATTCATAATCAATTCGCCAGTTTTTATAGTGGAACAGTTTATCAAAATTGAGTTTTTCTACTTGGTTCTAAGATACAAGTCCTGTTACTTACAAAAATCTTTCAACTTTAAGAAATGGCTAGTGTTTTTATGTCAACAGATAAAAACAAACGCATCTTAGCTAATGCTTAAAATTGAGAGAGGTTTATAAGAAGGAGGGTTGATCTTATATCATCTTGCACGTACATCTTGCAGTAAAATATTTAGGCTGGAAACAGACTGAGCTTATGCCACCGAGGATTTTCTTGTCAAAAAATAGTGAAGTAAAATTTTTATTTTTCACGCATTACTAATAGTTATTCATAATTAATTTACTTTTGTATTAATCCTTTATATTATGTTAGATTTGACTTGTAAATGATTTTACCATTAAATGACTATCTGACTACCACGACGAAAAAATTTAGGAAACGTCAGATCACGCCATCTGCGTAAGTGTCTCTAACCAGGTCATCCTTTCCCTACAAATTCAAGCGTGTCATAATGTCTCGCGTACGTTCCGTGGCGTAGGGTTAGTCTGTTTCTAGCTTGACCCTCTTACATATAAACCTCTCTCACCTCTAAGCAATAGACAAGAGAAGCGTCTTTTGTATTATTCTGTTGCACCAAGTCAGAATACGAAAAACACTGCGTTGCCATTGTTTTGAGTAATAAGAGGGGTTAAATTTAAGAGTGCAATACAATCTCGATTAAAAATGTTATTTTAGTTTATTTTCTAAGTATAAACGTACCGTCAATGTAAGAGGTCCGCCGCCCGTCGGCCCTTGAACGATAATAATCGTTTTTTGCATCATATTACTCGGTATGTTCTGGGCAATGTAGCTTATACCTCCTGGAAAAAAAAGCATTATTAGTACGAATCAGACCTAGCTGAAGTTTTTGTCTCCTGATCACTACGCAGTACGCTGCGTACTGCCCCTTAGCGCTGACGCAGACTGCGACCACACAGCGAAACACAAGACCACTAGACATTTTTCATTCGACGATGTGTCCAGCACCGCATAGCGCATAACGCAGCGTACTGCGGGGGGTGTACCCATGGCACCCCTGAAAGATACCTCTGGTTGTATTAGTAGTATTTTCACAATGTCAAGGAGGCCTGTGTACAGTTGTGGACCAATATAGGTTGCTGAGGTGAGTTTTACGAGTGGTTTTCTTCTACATTCTACACATGTTATGTGAGTTGTGACCACGACTCGGCAAAGGTATGAAGCCCTGTGGCTAGATGGATAAATCACAACCTGAGAAAGACTGCGGGCAGATGCTGGATGCGGCTAGCTGATGTCAGCAGGGGTATTTTAATTCATTCGATTCGTTTTCGAATCGAATCCGACGGCTGTATAAAACGCTATTTTGATTTCGCCTCTAGTTGATTATCGAAAATCCGAAGCGAATCTGTTGACTAAGCCATGTCAATGAGGAGGATCTCCTTATTTCGTTCATCAGCCCGAGGCGAATTTAAAATAGCGTTTTAAAGATCCGTCGGATTCGATTCGGAAACGAATTGAATGAATTAAAATATCCCTGCAGGTCGCTGGCGCTCGTAAGGGGAGGCCTATGACCTGGATGTTGAGGAGATGACTAAATAACGATACCTTGTGCATTGCTAGGCGTTGCTATGATCTGCATTGGTTGTTGCTGGATGTACTGCTGCTGTTGCCCCATCGACTTATCTGTAAAATACAAGTACATTCATTCAGATAAATAAATTAATTTGTATGTTTGTACGACCTTCAATTTATTTGTTCTGGGTGTTCCGGGTATTTCCTATGTATAATAAAAAATATCTATGTTGTGTATTGTATTAAGTATATCAGTTATCTAGTACCCATAACACAAGCTCTGCTTAGCTTGGGGCTAGATGATGCTGTGTGGGTTGTCCAGCATTATTTATTTATTTATTAATCGCGTGCGAACCCGCGGGCAGAGGCCAGTTAGCATATAGAAATGTTCACAATACAGTTGTCTTAGTTCAGATGACGCAAAAACTAAACTAACTTAACTAATTTCTGCAGAAATTTGTTCCTTTGGCCTTGGTGTTTTCTATGTATAATAAAAAAAAACTATCTATGTATATAATGTATTAAATATATCAGTTATCTAGTACCCATAACACAAGCTTTGAGTAGCTTACTTTGGGGATAGATTGTGCTGTGTGGATTGTCCCGAATTATTTATTTATTTATTTAATTTGACGGCACTAGAACTGTTGCCATTCTTTTTATTTCGATCGTTATGATATGACTATAGAAATCATCACAGACTGGGTTCCTAATGGGTGAAGACCGCGTGGATGGCCCAGGCGGGATGGAAAGATGAACTGGACGCCTACAAACCAAAAATGGCCACAATTGGCTGACAATAGAGAAGAATGGAAGGTGGAAAGGGAGGCCTTTGCCCTGCAGTGGGATCATACAGGCTCTTAATAATAAATTAATAATAATGTAGTGACACAGTTTAGCATATAGTACGCGGCGCAAACGGGTTTCGAAGATTCGGCATTTTTAATGGTTAAGCCGATCGCCACCAGTCACTCCACCAACCCTTGCCTTGAGCAGTCACTCCTCAAAACTCTGCTAAGAACAGACATATCCTTATTTAGAGATTATAGATTAACGTAAATGTATTTTATGTACTTGTGTTAACAGTGTAATAATTAGACATATATAGTACATGTATAGTGAAAAAAAAAATCCTCTCTCAATAATTAAAAGTTCCTCTCTCTGCAGCCCTAGTCACCGGCCGCTTGAGCCTAGCATCGCGGTAGGTGATTCACCGTTTTGATATGTATTTTACTGTAGAATAGTTTTATAATATTTTATCTATACTAATATTATAAAGAGGAAAGATTTGATTGTTTGTTTGTTTGTATTGAATAGGCTCCGAAACTACTGGAGCGATTCTAAATATTCCTTTACCATTAGAAGCCCACATTATTCCTGATGAAAATAGGCTACTTTTTACTTTTTACTTTTTACTTTTTACCGCGGGAAATGCTTCATTCTACGGGAAAACGGGTAAACAACGGGTAGTAAGAATGCAGCTAGTTTTCTATATATAGTAAAAATGTATTATTTAACGAGATTTATGAATAAATGAGTGTATAATAATGATATGATATGACTCCCTTTTTGGACCCCTGCTTGGCTGCAACATTTTTTGTAATGACTAAAAATAATAATAAAATCCACAGCTCAATTGAGAATACTAACCTTGAAGTATAAGCTGTCCAGACTGCGATTGTATAATGTTTTGTACATCCATCGGCTGAACTTGCAGCATTGGTTGTTGAACTTGGATCGGTTGCTGCATCTGAAGATTAATACATCACACTAATATTATAAATAGATGGATGTATGTTTGTTACTTCTTCACGCCAAAACTACTGGGGCCAAATACAATCAACCGCTTTCCTATGATGTATCGAGCTAACGGCGCTAGAGTCCGTAAGAAGTCCCAGAGATTTTCGACTCCTACGTCACTTGACCTCGTGGTGTAGTTGGTTAGCACATTCCCGTACCGAGGGAAGGATGCGGGTTCAAATCCCGTCGAACTCGACAATATTTTTGGGATAATAATTGATTTTCTTAGAAATTACACTGTGTGTGAGAGTAAAACGATTGGTTAGCAGAATTGGGCCCCGTGACGTTAACATGCTTGTTTTAATCACCTGTATCGTATTGCCTTGCATTTGCATGGGCTGTTGCATTTGCATCGATGATTGCTGCACCAACGTCGGTTGCTGGACCTGTAACGTAGGTTGTTGCACCTACATAAACAGAAAAAAAAATGTAAACGTACTCGGATCTAGAATCCAATGTATTTTTTGTAAACAAAAGTGTAACAAAACCAACGAAATATATAATTAAAATATATTCCGTGTGCGTGTTATTGTCATCGGAGCAAATCGAAGAAGTTCGTCACAATTTCTGGATTTGACAGTTTTATTATATCTTCTCAGTTTTCTATTGTTTTTTTATCGTGAATACTCCTTCGTTCGACCACAATCTCACCTGATGGTAACGATGCGGCCGACAATGTATCACGAAGGTCCAGAAGAGACCTATTCACTCTAGTCTTCATTAAAATTAATACTTTACCGGTACGAATATAAAGGTAGAGGAGAACCGCTTAGTACGCTTTTTTTGACAGCATGGGTGTTGTTTGCTAGGTTTCACAAATCCCGGCTTCACTCAGCTTTGGTGTTAACTGGCCTTTTTGATATTTTATGTGTTACCATAATATGGTATAACTACACATACTTAGTTTTACCTTTTAGGTAAAACTTTTTTTATACAGGGTTATTGGTAATACACTGACACTGCGTGAACTGCAGGTTTTGTCCATCATCACGAACACGTTCTTGAAGACGTCAGGTTATTCTTATATGTTTTTGTAAGTTCTGATACTAAATGAAAAAACATTTTTGTATGGAACCCAATGTATTACCACAGCCTACCTGTATGCATACAGTCGTTCGACGAAGGTGTTTTGACAGGGCAATCGTGCGGGGCCCAAGGAACGGGTCGGGGGGAGGGACGCTCCCGAGTAACTAAGGCGGTGATGTATTCTACCCGGGAGCGTCCCTCCCCGTCCCGTCCCTTGCCCCACGTACGATTTCTCTGTCAAAACCACGTCTAAATGCCTTCGTCGAACGACTGTGTGCATATAGGTAGGCTGTGGTATTACTAACGACCGATCTCCCACTCCCACATATACATTGTTAGGTCAGGGCCATTTTTAAGTTAAGTATCAAATAAAGCCTCCCAAAATAAAATCAAATAAAGCCTACCAAAATCAAATTTAAGAATAAGGACCTGGCGTCTTTTCAAACTTGTTCGTGATGATGGGCAGAACCTGCAATTTACGCAGTGTCAGTGAATTACCAATAACCCTGTATAATACTTGAATAATGTATTTACCTGCATTATAGGCTCCTGTATAACCATAGGCTGGTTGTCACTAGTAGACACAATGACGTTGGACTGCATTTCCTGCTCTTGCTTTACTAGCTGCATCTGTCAAAATCACATGTTAATATTATAAACTAGCTATTGTCCGCGGCTTCGCACGCTTTGTTACCGGGGAAAAAGTAGCCTGTTAAGGCTTGGTAGGCCAGCAGAACCCGCATTTTTGTGATTTTTAAAACCACCTGAGACTTAGAAAATAGTGTTTAAGATTCTGAAAGATATATATATTATTACCTAAGGATCTAGTCTAGTCAAAGTCGCATTCAGTTACAAGATCTAATGAACTTCACTGGATAGAAAATAATCCCAAAGTTACCCCTTTTTCTAATGTTTTTTCAATAGTATGACTAGCGAACTACTGTCACATTTTTTTTTTTTGACTCAACTAAGGACACTTAATATTTCTAAACAAATTCGCAGAGTTTTACTTGATAAAATTTTCTTAATCACCATGTTTAAATAACTACAAAAAAAAACTAGCGCGGCAGCTTGGCAGGCGCGCATTTTCCCTTACGCCTACTGCTGCAGGACTACCTGGCCTTAATACGTAGTTCCATGTCTACAACGATCAGTTATCTAGTAAGCATTAACACAAGCTCTGCTTAGCTTGCGGCTAGATAATGCTATGTGGGTCTTCCTGCAATATTTATTAATTTATCTAAATATTGTTTTATGGAAACATTTTTAGATTATTTCTAGTCCATGGGTACTGATTTATGGGATAAAAGGAGACTGTGTTATTTTCAGGCTACATCTTTGCAAAATTACAGCTCGCTCCGTTCAGCAGTTTTGGCATGAAAATTTAACAAACATCCAAAGTAATGTTGAACGCGAACTATGGTCATGCTGAGACAAAGACGATTTTGTGACAGAACGCAAAAAAAGAAAAAAAATTTAACCGATTTCAAAGAGACAAGGAGGTTTTATGTTCAGCTGTAGTGTGTATGTTTGCCGATTACTCCGTCAATTATTGTGTACCGATTTTTATGATTATTTTGCTATTGTTTAGATAATTATAGATAATCGGTTTTTTTATTAGATGTCCCGCAAAACTTAAAAAAAAAACAGTGTAAATACTAAGGAATTTTAATTCGTAGTTTTTCAAAAGCAATTTATCTCTGTCTGTGCTCTCTAGCATGTTTTATTTTTGTATGTGTTGCAAGTAAAATATTCTTATTCTATGTTTGTTTTTCAGTCCATGACAGTTTCTGAATACAACATACCAAATCCTCCTCATCTTCCAAAGCCGAAGCAGCGAGTGCCGCGTAGAGATTCGCCGCCGTCTTCGACGCTGTCTCTTGTGGTGGATTTACCTGCAAATTAACCAAATACTACTTAATTGGTTTCAGACTTTCGTTCAACATGAGAGCTAAACGTTTTTTTTTTTTTTGTTGAAAGTGGCGATGTCAAACGCCTAGAAATTATTCGCCTTCAAAAATTTCAGTTGAAACCATGATACTAACTTTTCTCATCTCAACTTTTGTTTTATAGTCAACTAGCTGCATTCTTACTACCCGTTGTCCTATCACTCGTTTTCCCGTAGGAATGAAGCATTTTCTTGCGATAAAAAGTAGCCTATGTTCATCAGGCATAATGTGGGCTTCTAATGGTAATAGAATTTTTCAAATCGGTCCAATAGTTTCGGAGCCTATTCAATACAAACAAACAAGCAAATCTTTCCTATTTATAATATTAGTATAGATAAACCTTCGTTTGACAAACTTTGATCTTCTTAGCCGGAGCGGCTCCTCATACGTGATCAGTAGCCACTTGCTCCACTATATGCTTCTCCGTCTCGATCTGAACCACGCCCTGAATCAACTCTGCTACCTACCAGCTTGGATTTATCTATCATCATCATCAACATCAAGGCCATAATAATAGTCCACTGCTGGTCATAGGCCTCCCCTTATGAGCGCCATAGCGACCTGACCTCAGCTAGCCGGATCTAGCATCTGCCCGCAGTCTTTCGCAGGTTGTTGTTTATCCTTCTAGCCACAGGGCTTCCTACCTTTGCCTAGTCGTGGTCACTACTCAATATTATTTGGAGAATGTAGAAGAATACCACTCGTAAAACTCAGCTCAGCAACCTATATTGGTCCACTGCTGGACGCTGGCCTCCCCCAGATAAGTGCCATATGGGCTTTAATCTCATGGAGGGTAGTTTTTAAATGATCAATCAAAACTATAATTATTTGACTGCCTGCGTAAAAAAATTACATACCTACCTACCCAGTTATTACTAAGTACTATTGTTTTGATTCTTGTAGCTGACATTGTCTATATTTTCCGACTTCTATGTTCCTAGCAAGAAATAGATTGTGTAACTACCTATATTATAACAATGTTTAGACCAATTGCTGCGCCCTTACAGTGTACATGTACCTTTAATCTAATTACCACCTAAGCTAAAACTCTGTAAAAACGTATATGTATGCAATATATAAATCTGAAATCTGTCTATAATCCCCACGCTGAGCATGGGGGTTATGGATCGCAGTTCGGTGGTAGAATTGTTCTGTAGGAGGCGCTGCTGCCCGCCCCCCTGGGTATCCCTTAGTTGCCTCCTACGACACCCGAAACTAACGTAACTAAATACTAACTTCTCTCTTCTCCTCTACTTTGATTTTCTTAGCCGGCGGCTCCACATATGAGTGATCAGTGGCCACTTGCTCCACTATATCCTTCTTGATCTGCACCACGCCTTGAATCAGCTGTGGGACAGGCTCGGATTTCATCTGCATCGGTTCGCTTTTGAACTGGATCAATGATGGAGGGAGTTGGTCGCTTTTGAGCTGGATTATTTGACCTTGGTCGTTCTTTAGTTGGATCAGTTGACCTGTAAGAGAAATAGGTTGATGGATTGACTAAAGATTTTCTTTCACACTTTTCATTGCGTAATCGACCTACATCTGAAGAGTTTTATTTCTAAGCAATAAATATGTAAAAGACGTTGCTGTCATCGTCTTGGCTATGACTGTTTCTGATCCGGTTAAAAGCCATTGCACATACATCCAGCACCGTTACCGCACAACACAAATAAAAGCATTCAAATATGGGCTTAAACTCATCTTTAGATACATTTTATAGTGATAAAATGGTTTACCAAAAGCTTCAAGAGTGTGGCCCACGAGCTGTCTTTTATCTGATGCCGTCAATATAAAATGGATCTAAATATTATGAGTTAAAGGCCATATTTGAATGCTCATTTTGTGCTGTGCAGCAGCGGTGCGGTCCAGATCTGCGACCAGCTTAGCTTTAGCCGATTACCTGGTGATAAATGTGGTAAGAAGCTTATGACACCTTTCCACCAGATGTTCTACAGATTTGAGCGGCAAAAAGACATTGTACAGCCTATTTGCATAGCACACCTCTGGGTTCTCGTAACAATAAACTCCTCCTGCCTTAATCATTCTTAATCTCGAAGAACTGCCAAGCAGCTACAAGGCAGCCCTCCCTGATCTGTATTTGGCCCGTCTCTGTAATCTGTATTGTAGGCGCGCCCATCTGTGGCGTCATTTGGACCATTTGGACCGGCGGGTTAGATTTATATCTAGATTTTATTAACCATACTATCCTACTACTGGACAAAGGTCTGTTAACGCATTGAGCGCCATCAACGCACATGCTGATCATGGATAATGCAGCGACGCGTCCCTCCAGGTCGCATTGGCATTGAACGCGTTAACATATACAGTGTCCATGACGCAGATGACGATCTAGAGAAGAGCGTATGACAGCTTAAGACTCTTACCTTAAATGATAAAAATAAGAAGAACTACTCTAGCTACCCACCTTGATCATTTTTAATCTGGAAGAACTGCCCACCAGCCACAAGGCCACCCTCGCTGATCTGTATCATAGGCGCGTCTTGCTTGACTTGCACAATCTGGCCCGTCTCAGTGATCTGTATTGTAGGCGCGCCCATCTGTTGCGTCATTTGGACCACTTGGACCGGCGGGTTTGATTTCTTCTCCAGCAGATCGGCTAGCATCTTGTTTTGGTTGGACTTCTGGGTGTAAATTATATCTTAGTTAATGGTAATCGTAATTAATAAATTGTTTTATGAAAGCTTTTCACCAGTGCTTACCGGCAGAATTTGTCTCACTTGTTAGTTATTTTCGGACTCGTACTGACGTCCATATTTTTTATTTTTTGGATTATTTAGTCAGATTCCCCTTTTTACAATAACATGCTTAGCTTTGCTAATCTTTAAATATCGAATTACGCTTAGCTAAAAAAATCTAGGGAGCCTGTTGGTTGGATTTGTCACATTTAGCCAAGAAACGTTGCTAAGCTCTGTTGGAAAAGCACTAATAATATATCAGAACATAAAAAACGGATGCTTACGATAGTCAGTTGAGTTTGCTCGTCAATCTGTATTTGGACCGGTTCTTCTTTTGGCACTAAAATTAGACAAAATAGTAATAATGTAAATTAGATAATAAAATGTAATCTTTCCTTTCTTGTCAGCACACATAGGTACGTCCACAACTGAGCAAGAGGTTTGGAGATTGCTCTTCCTCTGGTCAAAGAAAACCTCCCTTTGAGGTTCTTACGCCATCCACGGGCCGAGATCAAGGTCGATTCTTACGCTGCGACCGCCACAGTAGAGATAAATAAATAATGTCGGACAATTCACACAGCATTATCTAGCCCCAAGCTAAGCTTGTGTTATGGGGACTAGATAACTGATATAGTTAATACACAAACATATATATTTTTATTATACATAGAAAACATCCAGAATACCCGGAACAAATATCTGCAGATCGTACAGGCGGACCTTCGCACGCTGCGCCACAGAGGTCGTCTCGATAAGATACATATAACAATATGATATTCATGTTCATTTGAGGAAAGTATGAGAAGCTTTACTCTGTCATAGGACAGCAAAGGATAAATAATTATAATTTGGGCACTTTGTCTTCTGGTGATGGATTAGATTGATATAAATGTAATGTAGATTCTAAGTAATGTGTAGTTTAGCCGGTACAGTTCCGCTACGTGGAGAATATTAGACTTTACAAAATTCTAATTTCAACTTTCTCAATATGTTTACTATTTTCACTACTATTAAGCATATTTTGAAAGATTTTCATGGTCGGGCCCTTACACCACACGCACACCTATACGTAGACCACACAACTGGCGGATCGTTGAACAAACATTAAACACAGTAACAAACGCCAAAAGTGGCGTTTGTTACTGTGTTTAGTGTTTGTTTTCTTATTGTGAAAAGGTTCTACAGAGATCCGCCAGTAGTGTGGTCTACCTATAGTTGTAATTTGTTTTTATTCTATAATTGGAAATGAAATAATTACCAAGTTGTTCCTCGTTCACAGCCTGCTGCTATAAAAAGAAAACAATAAAATTACTTATTTATATTTAATTTGTTTTTGATTAGTTTATGGATATCTTTTGCTGTTATATTGATAAATTTAGTTTTTTTTAACAATTAGATGATTATTTTAACTAGGTTATATGGAAATTTTATTTCAGTAATAATTAGTTGATTCTATAAACTAAGTTAGTCGGAAATTGTATTGAATTTGGTCATTTGTGTCAATTCTGATCTCACTCCAGACCTAAACAAATTTGATACAGAACTAAAAATGTTGACGTCTCTTTCATAATGATGAAAATAAAAAGGAAGCCATCATTTTTAGTGCTGCTCAAATTAGTTTAGTTTTCTGGCGACATCAGAATTGACACAACACAAATGACCAAATTTATGTCAAAAGGACTACAATGCTTCAGGTATCCAAGATAAATATTACCTTCTTGAGGATGGTCTTGAGATCTCAAAATAAACAGCGCAAGACAAAACATAGCTTATAATATATTTGTTGGGATTTAAATTACATGCAGAATCGCCTTTTACCTAGCATGACCATATCAAACACACAACATGCATATTGCAAACGTATAAAAACATTAAAAATAAACAAGGTACTAAGAAACGGGTGTACTAAGTCGAAAATATCTTCCATTAATCATCTAGGAAGGTTCTTACTTTTTTGGGCCCTCGACCGCGAAGAATTTCAAGTGTTTCTACCTGGTTGGCGGAAACTATATATAACCTCCAAACATCAAAACGTCTAAAGCGATTTTGATAAATGACGTATCAAAATACTCGTCTGGTCTGCTATATGGTTCTTAGCTACTTTACCAAGACGGGTTTCTCCCCTTTTCTGCTTAGCACACCCATTTCTGTTGTACAAAACTTGCCTTATCATGCACCGTAGGGTTAATGCTGGCAACACCGACCGGCGTGATCGCAGTACATTTGATCAGTTCCTCGGGATCCACTTCCATTGCCTGAGAGGGGGAGAGGGGGGGAATATAAATCTCACCTTTGTCCTCCTCCTTTATTTTTGCTTCCTTACGCTATTGGTGTTTGACGCGACTTCTTTGTTATTGACTACTTGTTTGAAAAGATTTTAGTTTCCGTTAGGGAGATATCATTTCGGCGATAGCCCTAATTTATAGTGCCTTTCTAGCATCTACTGAGTAGCTATCCCCCTATAATGAAACGCAATTCACCTGGACCGCACCGCTTTAGCGCACAACACAAAATTTGTATTCAAATATGGACTTAATCTTGTAGGATTTGGATACATTTTACAGTGACAGACAATATAGCTTCCGGCAAGGTTGAAGCGAGTTGTTTTTTATCTGATGCCGTTAATATAAAATGCATCTAAATATTACGAGTTAAATCATCATATATTTGTGCTTTGCGGCAGTGGATCCAGATCTTCCACAACCTTTAGATTCAAGCAGCTGCAGTCCAAATCTGTCTTGAATCAAACCAACACATTGAAGCGCTTGCTTTACATTATCAAACGATCCTATTGGTGGGTTCTGATACCTTATCGACGCTGCACATTGTAGGCATGGCACTCTTAAGTCACTACAAATGGCTTGATGCGCCTGCGCCGGTATTTTGTTTGAAGTTGGAACAAAAACTTGCACACGTGCCCCCAAAAATCCACCCCAAAAATCAAAACTACCTTATCGGTCCGATCAAACTACCATGCCACCATGCTTAAACAAAACACTTTAATTTGAATCAGGCATTGATCAAAATTTCATACATAAACATAGGATATCCTCTAAAAGATATAATTGGTGTCGATTCTGCTAGGTACAAAAACTTAACTAATTTGACAGGCTAAAAATGTTGTCATCCCTTTCTCTACGATCAAAATATAAACCTCAACAGCCTATTCCACTGCCAGACGTAGGCCTCCCCCTGAAAAGCGCTTTATTGGCTTTTATCTCATGGGGGTAGTACCCATAATCCGCACGCTGGACATGCGGGTTGGGGATCGCAGTTCGGTGTTAGAATTGTTCTTTAGGAAACGCTGCTGCCCGCCCTCGGTGGACGTCACCCACGGGAAGAATTGGGGTGGTGCAAATTCTAAGCCGGCACCACACAGCAAAACATATAGAGGACAGAAAGATTTTTAGTGCTGTCGAATTAGTTAAGTTTAATTTTTGTACATACAGAATTGACACCACTGTCTAGAAAAAAAGGGATAATATCTATTTTCGATTCTAACATATTCTAAAGATAGATAAGAGGGTACTGAACGTCATAACGGGGCGTAATGTAACATGTTACACAGCTAGCGTTCGTGCAGTCAGCGCGGGTAAAGATGGCGCTCGCAACGAAACGGATTAGCTTATGTTTAGCATACGTCGTTACTGCGAATAGTACCTACATTACACCCCGTAACACCGGTCAGTAGCCTTATCATAATATATTTTACAAGGTAACAAAGATAAAAGATTATTTACCTGAGAAGGAGCTTGTACAACGACGTTTGCCCTTCCTTGCTGATTTTGTTGTCTTTGGGCGACCTAAACATAAATATACATTGTATCACAAAATATAGATAGACATTTGAGGAAATTTTGAATATTTGCCGATAGTTTTATGAATTTTAGGACAATACAATTCCTTATTAATTTAATTATAGTCCGATAATTAACGAAATATCATGATAAAAATACCTTTAACTTATTATATAGAAATTTTATTTAAAACTGTGTACCTTTGAAAGAAAAACCGACCCAAGAAAGTTTGGAGACTCAAATTATCACTTTGGATATTCAAATTAGTAACAAAATCTTTCAACGCGGATTAAAAAGCTCTTACGTTAAAAAGCTCTTAACTTTTTAAAATCTATAGTGGCAAATATTCAGAATTTCGAGTTTAGGGTTAAGAATGGCACACACAACCTATCATAAAGTTAAGTTCAAAAAATCTGACCGTCATGCTTTTCAAAGCTCAAAACTCATGCCGATTCTCAAATAGTTAGTTCTACTGTTTTATGTCGACATGCCTTTGCGATTACTTACATATAAAAAATCATCAAAATTAGTTTATTTTGTTTTTAAAACTACATGCTGTGTTATTTTAATCTGTGAATAATGATACCTTGATGTTTTTTAAATAGAACTTTGTGCACTCATGTTGATGTTTCAGTTTTCGCTAAAATTCAAACTAGCTAGCACATTAGAAATGGTGAACTTTGGAATTAAAAGTATTTTTACACGTAATAAATATATTTATGGCTAGAGAAATAACCTAAATGCTTACTGATAAAATCACTTTATATACCTTTGCAAATAGAAAGCCAAAAACAGTGTTTAAATAACTTTGACCTCACTAAGGCCCCTATTATGAAACCATGCTCGAAAACGTTACTCAAGCATTGCCTGGAAGAGATCGCTTCTAAGCGATAAGGCTGCTCATTGTGTGTTACAAGTGTAAGATAAGATAAGAGAATCTTTATTAATTAGCATTTCCAAAACTTGCACTACGCTAGTTTCTTAAATTACCCTACACTAATGCTACTACTTAACTACTAGCAATGTAATAAGAAAACTTAATGCTATAAAATGGCGTCCGACTCAGCATTATGTTGTGATAGCCATTGCGCACAGTTATCACAACATTGTCTCTTGTATTTTTGTTGGTGTACAATAAAGTATTTTGTTTTGTATTGATCGATGACTAAGCAAGTTTTATAAGACAGGCCTAAGTCCCATAAAAAAAAACTCTTTATCTAAATGAGACTGAATATGGCCATAAAAACATAAACAACGCGATAAATAACCGATAATATTAGGTCCTTACATATGAAATTGGCGTTTTGTATGGGAGGAACAAAAAGTCGAATATTTTTTAATATAATATATTTAATTAATCAAAGTATGAACCATTATTTTCTATGCACTTTTGCCATCTTATAGGTAGTTCATTGATCCCTTTACTAAAAAAACCAGTCGGACGGGAATCAATAAAATCTTTGAAGGCGATTTGGACTGCCCCATCGGAGTTGAATTTTTTCCCTTGCAAGAAGTTATCCAAATTTCGAAAAAAATGGTAATCTGTTGGAGCAAGGTCCGGGGAGTACGGAGGATGTCTTAGACTTTCCAATTGAAGCTCTTCTAATTTAGTAGCCGTCTGTTGCGCAGTGTGTGGTCTAGCGTTGTCGTGAGGTACCCACCTTTCAAGCTTTTTAATCTTCCCAATTTGCTTCAAGTGAATTAAAACAGTTTTATCACTAACACCGCAGCCTGCAGCTAACTCGGACGTGGTTTGCGATGGATCCGCTTCCACAATAGCCTTCAACTCTTCATTATCAACTTGAGTCTCAGGCCGTCCACGGGGCTTGTTCTGCAAGTCGAAATTTCCAGAACGAAAACGTTGGAACCAAAAACGAACTGTGTTTTCTTTTGCAACACGACCGCCATACACATCATTCACCCTTCGAGTTGTTTCCGCAGCACTAGTGCCACGGCGGAACTCGTACTCGTAAATAATGCGATATTTTAAGTTTTCCATTTTGTAAAATGAGTGACGCAAACAGAAAAAAACAGAAGAAAAAAAACAAATGAATGACGATCATCGAAGCACAAATACACGAGTCTATAGCTGTACAAATTTGAATTTGGAATTCCTTACCAAAGAGGAGAAATTTGTGATTAAAGTGGCCAGTACGAAAAACGCCAATTTCATATGTAAGGACCTAATATTCAAATGGAATTCATATTATGGTGACTGATGACATTATTTCACTTATTTAAGTAAATTGTTAAATAAGAAAAGTAAGTTTATTTATTACTTAAACCAGTTTATATAGGCAGTACTAACAGGCTATATACAACTTAAAACTTGCGAGAGCTGGTGAGTACCTATCTGGCGCAGCACATCAGCTTTGCCATACAGCAGGACAATGCAGCCAGCGTCTTAGGCACGCTTCGGACTCGTAATGTATGGATCAGTCTAGTTACCTTTACATTGTTTGTAACAGTCTGCAGTTAGCTCAACTGTTTCAATTGTAAAACTAGTTCTAATTTGTTTCTATTCTCTAATTGAATTCTCTTAGTTAATAAAGATCTATCTTTACTACGTTAACATATACCAAGACGCGCCTAACGCCCACATTATGTAAGCATGCTCAGTCATAGATGCTTGAGTAACGCTTATGCCATAGAAAAGCGTTATTCTAGCAGAGATAGCTTTCACAGTGTGGGTCTTAGAGCGTCCGCCAAGTTCGGAATCTTTACTAAATACGTAAATGAAAATTGAAAATGAAACTTGTTTATTTATGTCCATAGTTAAGTTAAAATAACTTGGGTTGGGGTTCTCTTTTAAGCATATACAAGGTGTCCCATGCATCTGCATGTTTCGTTTTCAATAAAACAAAAAAAAAACATATTTGGGAACATACATCGATAGGTATTGGTGTCCCCAGGCCACAGACCTTCGCTCGTACAGGTTGCATGGGACACCCTGTATATGCTTGTGGTAGAGAAACCGCGCTCTTTCTTTGGTCGTTACAGAAATTATTGAAAAGAAATGTAAAAATAAATAATTTAATTCTGTGCTTACGTAAACATATAACGAAAGTTTGAAATATCTAATAGTTTCCCAGTACCCAAATCACACCCGTTAGTACTGTTAGTATGCACTTACTTGCACTTGCGGTTGCGCAGGGCTTACTTTATGCGCTAACAGGTGTTTTATTAGCGTTGTATTGGTCGGGTTGGATTCTAGCGGTGTTGTTAAGTGGGCTTGTTGTGGCTAGAAATACATAAAATAAACTCAGCTTATAACTACATATCAGCATATTCATACGTCCACTGCTGAACGTGCCTCAAATTAATGTAACGTTCTTAAAAATGCTCGACGCTGTGTTCAACGTAATGCTTGGCGAGGCGAGGTTGAGTCGTTGTCAAGGTTATGACTAAAGAGTTGTAACCTTGACAACGCTCGAACTCTAAATGCGTTTCGGTATGCTTGATCCTACAAAATTCCTCCACTCGAACTAACCTTAGAAAATGTACTCATATACGAGTAGTGGAGAAATGAACTGTCATCTCAAGGTACCTCGCGATCTACCGCGAATATTCCTCAAAAGAATTAGTTGTTATTTAAAATGAATTTTGGAGACTATCTGACATTTACGACGCACCGACTCGATTTAAACTCATTCGAATGGAATAAGATTTAACCAAATTAACGACTAAGCATACCGAACTGGAATATGTTTTGGAGGAATGCTCGAGAAACCCTCAGAAAAGTTTGAGTGGAGGATGAGTTGAAGAACTGTCTAAAGATAATGGGGGTCAGAAAACCTACCGGACGAAGAGCACCGGCTTCTTTCTGTGTATTTTTAACACCCCTACTAAGATGAACAATCCGCCAAGCGTGGTGATTACGGCAAAGCCCCCCTTGTTCAGCAGTGAATGTATGTATGTAAGTCTTGTTTTTGTGCTGTGGATTTTGTTTAATTAATAAATAAATCCTGAGTACCTAGCTTTCTAGAAAAAACAGAGTTTTAGTACTAACCTGTTGTTGAACCGGTGTTTTCACTTCCGCTCCTGGTTTGCTTGTCAGTTGAGCTTTCAGTATGGGCGATGCTGGTCCCGCTGTAACAAACAATAAAATCTTATTTACATAGCGTATTCTAGCCCCGAAGTAAGCAGAACTTGTTGTGGGTACTAGATAACTGAACACTTAATGCATTACACACATAGATAAATAATTTTACTATAAGTAGGTACATTGAAAATACACAGAACACCCGGACCAAAAATCTGTAGATCGTACAAACATTTGTCCCGAAGCGGAAACAGAACCCGGTTCTGCATTGCAAGCGGACCTTGCCAGCAGCGCCTTGCAGCGCCACAGATGTCGTCACTATTGTGTTTATTTTCTATACGCTATGTGCCCAGCCTTGGAGCCAACGCCAGACTCTCGCGTTATTGTCCAACACAAGTTGTTTACTAGGTGCAAGTAAAGAACTGTCATGTCAGGGCCTTTGTTTACACCTTTTTTTCGCCATGAAAACCTATGGTTAATTCCCCGTGTCACCGTGACACCGTCGTTATTATTTTATGGATCACTATGGAAGATTGGTGGCGGCGCCGTCCATATACACGGCGAATTAAAGAACCGTAGATATCGAAAAAAACGTGTGCGTACAAGAGCTCTCACACTTTTCGGGTGGAAATGACGTCATTTACAGCCTTATGGTTCAGCCGATTTTTCATAGAAAAATGAGGTGAGACGCTAATTCATGGCACTAAAGTCTCTAACTGGTCAACTGACACTATAGATGAGTTTATTGAAGCATAAATAGTATATCACACTAATATTTAAAATACTTAAGTTTGGAAGTTTGTGACCTCTTCATGCCAAAGCAACTGAACGGATCTTGCTCAAATTTTCTATAGAGGTAGTCCTAGGCATAAAATATACGCAAATAAATATCAAAAGAACGCGTGCGAAGCCACAGGCAGAGGCTAGTATCAAAATATAATTACTAGGTTGTGCAGGATTTCTGTTCTGGTTTCTCGATCGAATGCCGACGTACACCTGTTGCGTCTCGCCAGATGCCAAAGTCACTTGGTTTGGACCGACAGTGCCGCCGAAAACGGTTCTGTAACATAAAGGTTACAGTACAAATAATACGTTAAGCTGATCAGGTGGGATGACTAGAGGCAGGTGCTGGATGTGGCAAGCTGAAGACATGTCTTGTCTTGGCATACTTGCAACATTTGTCAGACGGGTTGGCGGTCGTAGTTTGCTGGTGGATCTGTTATACAGGGGCGCTGCTGTGGAGAGACAAACACACAAAGAAGTCTCGCGACAATGAGGCTGCGTAACGTTTTTAGTTGAGAATGCAGATTTATAGAGTTAAGAAATCCTTAACACACAGTGCAAACATTTTTGTTCTACGACAAAAATTGACGAAGCTATGACCAAATTACTAGCGAAGTTCACTGAGTGACCGCCGCCGCGGTCGCTGTGATGTCAATGCCTCGGTCGAGTCAGTGACGTCACACACAAGCACCCGCGTAATTTGATTTTACCAGCAGTAACGGCGTAATGTTTATTACTTAATATCTTCGTAAGTAATGGTCCGATTTTGATAATTCAAAAAGATATATCATTCTTGTCGTAAAGAGTAACGTGGATACTAGTTCTATTGAAATTGCTATAACTTTACTGATCCTCATTCGTGGAACGACATTTTTTCAATGCTAAATTCACTAAATTCATTCAGTTGCACTACCTACAGGGCTGCTTCTTCCTCGACTTCTTTCGTGAAAAGCGCTCTAATATTGGAGAGAGGAGGTGAATCCCAACTTGGCTGATTTCAATTTAAGTAATTTTTAACGCTTTTACTACCTGTCTTAAGATGAACATATTTCAAACTTTTAAATCCATCATGGTTATTAACACTAAAGTCATTTAAAGCTCAAAACTCAAGTCATGGTAAATATCCCGTTGTAAATTACTTTAGTGAACATATTTACCGGACTAGTCGTGGGAAGTGCGCGGGAGCTATGACCCCCTTCCGACTGAGTTTGGTACAGCATGTCAGGTATAACTTGTACAGCTCTGTCGCGTCGCACGCGCTGTTGTCGTTGGCTGGCAGTGGCTCGTAGGAAGATCGGAGCCAGGCGAGCGCGAAGTGTTCGTTTTCCTGAAAAGGAGACGCAAGTTGCTTTGAATTACAAATACAAAATACAAAAATCTTTATTAGGAACATAATAAATAGTATAGAGTACAATTGTGGGCTGACTACCGCAAAAGTTAAAAACTGTGTAGCAGAGTCAGCGCCCTCCTCCGTTAACAAAATAATTGTGTTCCATCTTATTAATATAATTTCCTACTGGTATTTTTTGCTGAGACGTAGACACCCACGATAGGGCGGGTTCACTAGTTCAAAGTCGCTCAGCGAGCTATGGAAAGAGTTGCTCGGAGTTTCTCTGAATGATAGTATTCGTAACGAATACATCTGACAGAGACACAAAGTCATCGACATAGTTCAAGAATTAGCCAGCTGAAGTGGCAGTGGGCCGGCCATATCTCGCGAAGAACCGATAACCCCTGGGGGAAACGTGTTCTTGAGTGGAGACCACGACTCGGCAAACATAGTGTAGGACGCCCCCGTCAAGATGGGATGAGGACCTGCGAAAGACTGCATGCTTAATATGAAGACTACGGTCTACTTTTTCCATTAAATACATACAATTGACTTTGTCAATAAATCTTGTTTGTTGTAAATAACTTTAGCATTATAATAATCGTCAAACTTCTTGTCCTCTTGCGAACCAAGTGACAAAGATGCGCAAAACGCAATTCTTAGGCCAAATTGGTGATCGCTCTGGACAGTCGCGTCGATTATTCACTGCACGTTTTTGTTTCAAACAATGAAAGAGCGAGACAGAGCTATACAAAGCCGCACCTATCTCTTTCGCTTGCTGCGTTGTCGGCGTCATATGAACTACACGCGTGAGTGTATCTGCGCAAACTTCCCATTCTCGCTGCCCATCACCGGACAAGATGTTTGGCTGCTATACCTGTACAGTCCTTTGTTGCATGTGTGATTGCTGCAAGGTGTTGGTCGGCGTCGGCATTTGACTGACAGGCGATTGCACTTGCTCTTGTTGAACTGGTTTTTGAGGTGTCTAGAACAAAGGTAGATAAATAATAATAGAAGATTGTTTTACAAGGGACTAAGCCATCTCATTATATACGCGAGGGAGGATGACAAGACCGAGTTATAATGGGTGGTTTTGGCCCGAGTAAAACACTCTACTTTTCACTTCGATTGCGAGAAAATAAAACAATTCAAAATTAAACAATTTTCAGAAATTTTATTAATCTCTATCTAACCCGCAATGAAACAGTTCGCATTCTACCGTAAAGGGAACAATCAACCTTCATAAAACATCACCAAGAAAGTTCTATTTACAAAAAAAGATTGACGGAGCACCAAGAAGTCGAGTTTTTATGTAAGAGAATTAATGCTTTGTACGGGCTGATGATTTAAGACAAAAATTAAAAAGAAAAAATACTTTTTAGCCCTAGGTATTAAACTCAAGTTTTAGGCCCGCTAAGCTACACTATTATGATACACTTTTTGAGCAAGAGAAGTGAAAATACTTTTTATCACAGAGGGGTCTCATGACACCCTATTAAGCCTACACTGTATGTCTATTCTTAAATCTAGAAAGCCCTCTCAGAAACGGAACGGATCACTCTACACTACACATCGATTAGTCTTCTGATGTGGCTGTTCATGCTACAGGTGGATTTCTTAATTTACAATGAACTTCAGTCCTACATTGTTGTGTTCACAGCTGAGAATTATTAGTTTATTTCACACATACATCCACTACTGAACATGGGGAGGCCCCCAAAATAAGGGGAGTTGTCATAACCACCACGCTTGGGAGGCGCAGTGATCGCAGTAGCATTAAAAATACATAGAATGTAGTTGCTGTCGGACTGTCACTGTCTCCACGACTCGCATTAGGATGCAAGCTTTAGGGCCGCAGCTGTGAGTCAATATATGATATAGTTTACCTGCGGCTGCGGTTGTTGCTGCGGTGTCGGCGGCGGCGCCTCCCGCTCTTGTACAGCGGCGAGCGCGGCGGCACCGCTCACTGTCTCCACGACTCGCATTAGGATGCAAGCTTTAGGGCCGTAGCTGTGAGTCAATATGTGATATAGTTTACCTGCGGCTGCGGTTGTTGCTGCGGTGTCGGCGGCGGCGCCTCGCGCTCTTGTACAGCGGCGAGCGCGGCGGCACCGCTCACTGTCTCCACGACTCGCATTAGGATGCAAGCTTTAGGGCCGTAGCTGTGAGTCAATATGTGATATAGTTTACCTGCGGCTGCGGTTGTTGCTGCGGTGTCGGCGGCGGCGCCTCGCGCTCTTGTACAGCGGCGAGCGCGGCCGCACCGCTCACTGTCTCCACGACTCGCATTAGGATGCAAGCTTTAGGGCCGTAGCTTTGAGCCTAGTAAAAGAAAAAAAATCTTGGGTTACAAAAGACATAGAACAAAAGTACGCAGATTTGTATTAGGGTGAAGATGTGTGTACCGATGAAATATAGCCTTATTGAGCTTAGCGTTAGTACTATAAAATGATTTTGACGATTTTGGTGGTAAAGTCTTTATTAGAATTTAAATAAAACAAATTCGTTTTAAATTAATTAAATTTAAATAAAAAGACCTTTTGTGGTTACCTTCCTTCCTACCTTCCTTTTATCTTATATATTTATATATTTATCTTATCAATCTTATCTTTCTTTCTTTTTGAAGATTACCTTTGCGATGCTTGAAGAGACCAGCTTGTTTTAAAACTATGTGGACATTTTAGCCGTCTTCTAGTTGTGCACTCCCGAAGTTTGTGCCATCCACCACACATATCAAACCTCCATATAATAAATAAATAATAAATCATTTATTGCCTGGATAAGCTTACGTATATAAACCTGCATGCACAGGTATACAATATACTAAAAGAACTAACAATATAACAGAAGAAGAACTAAGTAGGTACATAATTACATATACTCAAATACAAATAATTCTGCCATTATTTGACTGTTTTCAATGAAAATGGTATCAATTCAGATGTCGCAAAAACTAAACTAATTTGATCGCATTAAAAATGTTGCCGTCTCTTTCATAATGATCAAAATAAAAAGCATGGCAGCATTAAATTGACACCAATATGTAATTATCGAAAATCGTATAAGTTTTCGGGAGTGAATGATCCATTGCGTTCAAGTAAATGAAATGAAACTCACCTCGACTGTTACCAACGACACCAACGTATGCACCAATCCGGGCACGCGCGCCACTGATTCGCTGGCACGGTCGCCCAATGACGTCAATGCGTACACGCATTCCAGCGTACAAACCAACACCATTATATCCCGGAGGGTTAGAAGCGCGCAAACGTCGGAGTAAACCTGCAAGAGTACGTAAAAATTGTTAAATCAAACATAGCCATGTACATAAAATTTGTTAAATCAAACATGGCCATAGGCCTCTGAAAGACTGTGGCCAGCCTAAATAAGCTTTTGTCTCAAACCTTGTCTAGGTTCTCTTAATCTTATCTGTTTAAAGTCTAGATTAAAGATTTATTTATTTATTTTTATTTTAACAATTAGGTTAGCCTATAGTGTTCACCAAGACTTACAAGATATTGGTGCCTGGTGATTTTATTAGTACTAAACCTATACTGAAAATATAGTCATCCCTTTTTGGCTAACATAACAGCCCTTTTTAACATGTTAAGGCTAGTTAGTTTAAGTTTTTATGTTTTGTATTAAGTTTTGACATGATGATGTCAATGCACAAAAACTTAAACTGCCACTGTCGCGAACGAAGCGATCCGCGCTATTTGCCCCTTTTTTATGATGCCCTCGATATTATTACTTAGATATTATTTACTTAAACAATATTAAGTTAGAACTGATTTTAGGTCCCAGAAGTTAGTTCAAATATTGTTAACCTAGATTAATTTGTTCTTATGTATCTCATTTTAAGTAAACCCTGTGTTTGTATGAGAATAAAGTTATTTAAACCTAACCTATTTGCTGCTCTCTAGTACAAGATCCGTCCCTGATACAGCCTAACCGATTTGAAACGCACCTTAGCTTCCAAAGACTTGAGCAAGGCGTCCTCGTTGAGCTCGTTCTGTGCCAGTTTGTTGAGTAGCTCTAAAGCGGCGAGGAGGCGCGCGCGATCCTCGGACACTAGCGCCGACTGGATGGTCGATAGTACGTGTCGGGAGAGAAGGCAGGTCGCAGGGTCCTGGGGATCAACAAGAGTACAAATTGAATGTTTGCTTAACGCTTTCATTGTAAAGTTTTAGCGAAGTGACCCGAAGGAGCGCGTCAGCAATAATTAAGGTTAAACGAGTCGCTCATCTTTCCATACAAACGTGGAAGGGTAACTATTAAGCTGTTTGATGTTGACCATCCAAAACTAAGGATAATAACAACTTATCTCATCATTATCTATATTTGTGTTTGTATGTTTGTTTTATCCAAAATCGTAAAAAAAGTATAAATTTGAAAAATACAAGATTCTAAATCTTCGTATTTTTAACACTGATTTAAGCCTTACTTAACTTTGGGCGAAAATAAATAATTTACAGAGAAAGAAAACTCTAAAATAAAGCCGGTTCCGACATAGTTAAGTTATTCAAAAGCTGAAATAGGTTTATTCTGAAAAGGTAAACCTCAATAGGTTTTTTTATAATAACCCTTGTACTAAAAGTCTGTTCCTATTTTATTACGCGACCGTTTTACGAATGAATCATTGTGCATTTCAATCCTAACGCGCGGGATCGCACACTATGTCAGGTGAAATTGCATACATTTAGGCCACGCCCATGTCGCCCATCGACAAGTTCGCGCTGATGACTTGTGTACCCTTAAGTTCTTTATTTTCTGGTACTAACAATTTTTTATAAATAAACTTGTAATATGTACTTATTAAGAATTTTCGAATGTCCTCTGCAATCTTGAATTCAAAACTGATCAACCACCTATCTATTCTGCTGTCGTTCTGCATAATTTTTCTGAATAAATATTGATGAACGGCAGAGTATAAATAAATAATACTGGCCAATTCCCACAGCATCGTCTAGCTCCAAGCTAAGCATAGCTTGTGTTGTGGGTATTAGATAACTGATATACTCAATACAAATACATTATTACATTGATAGATTATAGATGGAAAGTCACTTACCTTAATGATAAGTTCTGCAGATACATTTCCAAGCGTATCAAGTCCTGACTGCCGTAGCGTACCGACCCAGCAGTTCGCGCAGAGAAGTAAAAACCTGAAAGAGGTAACAAAACTTCATTAAAATTAATTCTGGGTTAGTCCTATATCCTGTATTTATAGATATTCTAGTAATCAACTGCGTAGCTACTGGCCGACCACGACCGGGTTCACGACGGAACATTCTCCTCGTGGAAAGGCAGAGAGCCTGGACTATAGAAGCAATTTGTAACACTCTGTGTATAAACGCAGTGTTCGGATAAACCGATCACGCAACAAATATGCATTTTTGAGCAATTACCTAGCCAGCGCAGACGAAAGAAAGAAAGAAAGAAAGATTTTTTTTATTAAACACTACACTACTAATAAAATAAAATAAAAAGACTACTTAGTAACAAATTTAGAAAACACAAGTGAACATTAATACGAACACAATACATATACCTATTAACACAAGTACCTAAGCATTGGGTTGGTACTAAGTAGCCCACTCAGCAAGCCGACGAGCGCGTCTGTGTAGGTATAACAGGTCCTGACTCAGCTTGTTGGTCTAACACAAAAACCTAGGGTCAGATGCAATCAGATAGGATTCTTCTAATGGTTCAAATATCATGCTGTGTTGTTATTAGCTAATACTGAACATTCTCTTCCGAGGAAAGACAGAGAGCGTAGGAAGGTACTATAGACGCGAACTGCAGCACTCGCATTTGTATTTGTCGCATGTCTGGCACAATAGCACTTTTACTGAATGAAATCTTGCTGATACAACATACATACGGCTTTTCTCATCTCATAGGAGTGTTGTTCTTAGCAAGTACTGAACCTTCTCGTGGAAAGACAGAGATTGTAGGTACACTTCGCACCACCATATTTGTAAAACCTCTCAATAGAACACTCACTAAATAAAAACTTGCGGAAATATAGTACATAGGACTAATCTCACCTTATAAGAGTGTTATTCTTAGCCAAGTATTGGATATTCTCCTCGTGGAAGGACAGAGAGCGGACTATAGAGGCGATCTGCATCACTCTCTGTGTGTAAACGCAGTGAGCTCCTCCACCCAGTGCAGATGCAAACAGCTGGGATTCTTCTGATGGTTCGGACACCCAGTCTTCTAGTAAGTCCTGTTGAAGATGAGGATATTGGAATAAGGAGGTTTAAATCAGCTGATCTAATTTACTGGCTCGATTATTTTTGCCATCAGTTTGTTATGCGCGGCCATAGGTTGAACCATCAGCTCTGGTTGTTCTCCATCAATAGTCTGAGTGCACTTGCCTTACTAGTCAAGAAATAAGGATTGTTAAAGTAAATACTTATAAAAACGCTTGCAATCTTTTCCAAATACTCACAATTCTGATATATCTTCAGACAGTTGTTATCTGCTGCAGCCATATCTTGAACCAACAGTTCCGGTTGTTCTCCATCAATGGTCTGAGTAAACTTGCCACTCACAAAATAAGGATTGCTAAATACTTACATAATCGCTAGGAATCTTCTCCAGATCCTCATAATTCTCCTCCATCATTAGACAATCAGTCAGGTTGTTATGCGCCGCCATAGCTTGAACCATCAACTCCGGATGTTCTCCATCTATGGTCTGAGTGAACTTGGTCTCGTCTGCCAGCTCTCGGGCGCCGCCACCACCGGCTCGAAGCTTCCAAAAATGGTCTGGATAGCGGCCGCGGGCTTCGAAGTAAGAGCGACCGATTGTGTCTCGGAGACTCGCTGAAAACGGTTTAAGTAAATAAAAAAGTAAAGTGGTTTATAAAAAAGTACTTAATTCTTTATTGCATAAAAAAAACGAAAAGAGTTCTCATCCAGCAAACCTTGACAAGGTTATAGAAGATGATTTATTTTCAAGGCACAGCAATGATTGTGGTCCATTTACAGCACAAAACGGTAGAATTTACGAAAACATAGACCTTATAATAGCTAGGCTATCGCTTCATTGAGTTTAATAAAAAGCAAAATGTTGAGTAGAGTTTTATTTGGATACATGAAAACATAATACCACTAACTGTTTGTGGTCATCCCGGCATGGTCAATATCTATAGCTTTTTAGCTAGTCTAGTTTGAAATGAAATTAAATGAAATGGAAATTTATTGTAGAAACTGTGTACAAAAAAGATCTTAAAAGCTAGGAGGAACAACAGTTTATCCATTAATTATGGACATACAATATTTAACTTATATAACTATATGAAGGTTTAGTTACTTACGATGATTATAAACCCCAGCATGTGCCAGTAGAAAGTCCAAGATATGTGGAGTGGCCGCCAATGGTAGACGATTTGAATGGTCTGCCGCTAGTACAGTGCACACATTCACAGCAAAGTCTTGTTCATTTGGCATCGGCGAGAGCAGCGACAATGCCAGCCTTTCAGAGTGGGTTGCGGTTGGTCGTTGCGCTGTACGCAAAGCTTCTCCGGATGCTGTGGATGGAATAATGATTAATCAGTTATGATTGTGATCCTTGAGAGCAGGTGTTCCACACCATCCAACAATCCAACTTATCAGAGTTATTTTTGCTGACAAGTTTTAACTGAATGTGAAAACTTTTATAGGAACAGTTAAGTATAGAATCTCTTTGGTTTATGATTTTGTTTATGGATGAATGGAATGAGCATGTCCAAAGGATGAGATAAAATGGTAAGTTAATGTAGATGCCTATAAAAGATGACCAAATAAAAAAAACAGCAAATATAATTACATGCACACCCAAATTCAAGTGGCCCATTCTGAACTTATAATGATACAAGAATCCATGAAATAATCCCATGCTTTTATGGTAACTCCCCTAGAAAGACATTCACACATTCCCTGTGAATCTAATGAAAAACATTCCAAAAACTCATGACCACAGTAATGAAGTAATACCACCACACAAACAAAACCCCAATTACACATATAGTTCTAGGTATCTACACTAAGAGTCTGTTTAATTACTTTCAAACACATCAAATGACAGTTTTTGAAGTTCTACTCCAAATAAAAATCGTACTTACAGTTTTAAAAGTGGATTACAGACAGTGATGAAACAGACTCTTAACGAATTTACCTGATATGTATGTACCACCACTGAACATGATTCGAGGCATATGGCTACCGCGTCCGCGTCTCGTCAACTCTTCTTCAATTTCAAGATCATCGTCTCGACCAGGGGGTCCTTTTGCTCGCTCAAATCTAAACAAAACATTAGTTTGTCTTAACTTGATGTACAAAAATTTCTGAATTGAGGTTTGAGTGATTCATAGTAAACTTACTTTTCCAAATGTATCCCATATATCCTGCGCAGTAAAGTTGATCCATTGATACAAGGATGTGGCAGCTGCAATGGACGCAAAAATGTTTCCCAGACATCTGTCTGGTTGACCTGCATATAAATATTATTATGAAGTTGTGACCAATGTAGCTAAAGTGCTATGAACTGAGATTTGATATGATATGAATGAGACATTGTATACCTTCCCGATACCTCCTCTTTGTTGGACTAAAGAGTAAAACAGATACAAATCCAATTCAATTCCGTTCACGATAGGGGACTTCAAAGTGATGCTGAAACAGAAGATTAAGTAGGTTTTACATAGTTTTAAATTAGCCAAACGATGGATTATAGTTTCCTCACTTTTTGCTCTCATTGAACTGCCGAAGCTCTTTCATAAAAGCTTCCTTATCCCTCACATAGCTGCTGGATTTAGTGTTTATTTGTGATTTTGACATTTTTCCGATTTGGAGCGGCAGCTTGGGTGCCAACTTTTAGAGCAGCGAATAGGTTTTGGCAACTGCTCTTTAACTTAGATGAAGAGCGAAGGTCGGATAATGTAATAGATTATTACATTTCAGTCACAAAGTACAGAATTTACGAGATTTTCAAGACATATGCATCACAGAAATTTCAAATAATTCACTTATTTTTTGACAACACAAGCAAAGCACAGGAATCAAGCAAAGAAGCAAGCAAGCTTGAACGCCGCCGCCGCCGGCGCTCTCTAGCAAAGAAACGAATCAAACCAATGTCGCCAACTACAACCAGAAAATTGGTACCCGTCCGTAGCCTGTCAGACAGTAGAAGCCACGACGCCGACCAGCGCAATGTGAGGTCGGAGTTTTATACTGCGACAGGAGTTTTTATGTTCCTTGATATGGACTGTAAAGCAGACGTTTTAATACAACAAACACCCATGCCATGGCGCATGCATGACATCGTTTACAAAAATAAAAAATCTAAAAAATCATCCTTATCAATTATTTATCAATAGGAGTCGGAAGCGTCCCGAAGACGCTGGCTGCATTGCCCCGCCGCCGCCGCGCCGCCGTAGGTATGGCAATTCTAAGGCGCTGCACCAGATAAGCCAGCTCTCGAGTCACGCGTCGCTTCGACCCTTTCGACTTCGAACGCTCAGATAATTTTTTAAAAACCCGTAGAGCCTCGGTTTTTCAAGAATTCATTTAAAAAAAATTCTATGTCAACGTCGCCTAAAGTTTATTATTTTTTATAAAAAGTATCTATGTAAAAAGATACGTGGGTGTTCTACTCTTGGATTTAAAATGCATTCGTTGATCAATTAATGCTGTAAACAGCATAGGGATTTTTTTAGGTCCCATGAAACACTGTGCCCACGGTGCTCACCTAGGGTCTCGACTCCAAGGGGAGTAATGTGTAGGCTCTGTCATGACCTGCATATTTGCGCCTCTTGAGATCTTCGGCCAAATCTGCCGCAAGTCATTCTGTTTCAGGATGGATCCTTTTTGTGCGTTTCCAATAATTTGACCAGAGAATCTATTAAAAATTCTCCAAGATATAATCTTGAAGGAAGGTGCTCCTGCAAAGCCGCGGGCAAAAGCTGTAATGTAACGTAAGAAGGGGAATACTGTAATTATGTTTATTAAATAACTGAAACGACAGCTGAAGAAAAATGTAGCTCAAAAATGTTCCATAGTTATTGTAAGTATTTATATTCTATATACTACTATATATTATATTATTTTATTAGGTATATAACAAAAGGATATTTTGCTATCTGGAAACTATTTTCCAAATTGCAGTGCCCCGCCCGGGCTTATGTTGATGCTTGTACCTAATTTTAATACATTTAAGATTTTTATTACGATCAGCAATAAAAAATTTGAATCATGACATGACTATCCCACGCCATTTTTTTAATTCTGCACTTGCTCGGAAAGTGGCCTATTCCTTTTCCTAATACATGGCAGAAAGTAAGTATAGTAAGTCATTGCTGTCGCGTAACTACTTAAATGCGGGAGGAAATTCTCTATGGAGTTCCATTTTTAAGGCGCTGAACGGAAGACAGACATAGACATACTATATATTTGCCACAACACACACATTTACATAACACATTAAAGATAAAATATTTTATGTCAAATTAAACAATTAAGAGAAAAAGGTAAACATTTCTTACGCGTTTCCCATTTCCTAACGTGTTTTGCTTTCAGGTTTTACTTCAAGGTTATTAATGTTATAAATTTATAATAGATTGTTATACATTCAAAAGATTTTTAATTCTACTTAGAGTATGCATGTAATTTACGTGCTTAGTAATAATTTTAAAGTGGTAGGTAGTGATCAATTATATATACTATGATTAGGTAGTACTACTACTACTACTACCTACTACTTTGATATTACTGCCTACTTATGTTAACATTAATTCACCACAACATAGCAAAACACTATATAACTAATAAAATTATGTTAACAACTCGAGTTATTAACATAATTTACTCTGTACATAATTGTAAATACTAGATGCTACTTATTTCTAGTATTTGATTGTAATTTTGTTTATGAATAGAGGCAGGTATTGAAAAAAAAACTCTTAAGTTCGTGCATACAATATGACAGTTGATATTGATAGTAAAGATCTGTTGGACATGCCAAAAATATAAAAATTTAGACACTGAATTTATCAACTGATTGTTAACAATGTTATGAGCTAATACCTACCCTATACACAAGAACAAAATTCAATTTTTTAAAAATCCTTGACATATTTTGATGAAACATGGCTAAGAACACTCGGGATAAAAATTATCTATGACACAAAAAAAAATTGGTTAATCCGTACCATAAAACGTGTCTGTCTGTGTATACACAGACAACCACTTTAAACACCCCTCTCTTTTTGCGTCGGGGGTTAGCAATACAAACATACTAGGTATAACATAAGTTATTCAGTCCAACTATATCTGAATTTAGCAAACAGTTCACACAGCAGAACTTTCTTAATTTCTTCTTTCAAAATTACATCAAACAAGTTCTGGATCTACTGATTCAAGGTTTTCTAGTTTTAAACAAACTGCCGAGCAGCAAATGTAGGCTTCGTAGTTGCTACTGATTCAGATTCAGATTCAGATTATTTATTGGCAACATCGTTACAGGTCGTACAAGTGGTACAAGTGGTACATAGTCTTACTTAATTTGTAAGTAGTGGTAATTAAAATTAATATAGTTTATTAACATTATAAATTAACAATTGGATTCAGTAAACATAACAATAATCATAAATATTAAACAATACAATTTTATATTATATAAAATCGGAATTTCAAAATATCAATTAATTTTCATTATAATTAATTCATTAATATCATAAAAACACATGTCAATAAGCCAATTTTTAAGCTTTTGCTTATATGATTGCATCGATGGTGCGCTGGTGATTTCGGGTGGCAATCGGTTGTATACACTAGGGCCAAGCATGTGCACCAGCTTTCTGGATTTCGCCAACTTATGGTCAATGGTCTTCAACCTCTTTGCATGCCTGAAATCGTATCTCTGTCCATCGCCGCATCTAGAGTAATCATCTAGGCGGCTTTGGACATAGAGCGCTGCCTGGTAGATAACGAGGGCAGGAACGGTCATAATACCCAGGGACTGGAAGTACGGTCTAGCTGATGTGTTCTGGGAAACTCGCACAACAGCACGTACTGCCCTCTTTTGCAGTCTGAAGGCGCGCTCCCAGTCCGCCGCGCAGCCCCAAAGGTCCACTCCGTACTGCAAGTGGCTATGGACAGAGGCGAAGTACAGACTTCTCACCATCTTTTTATCTAGGCTTGATGAGAGCCGCCATAGAGCAAAGCAGGCTCTACCTATTTTTTTGCTCAAGGCATTAATATGTTGTTCCCAAGTTAGCGTCTTGTCCAGAGTAAAGCCTAGGAACACTGTCTCATTGACCTGGCCTAGCTGCTTACTATCAATATCCACATGCAACGGCCTATACGCACGACCAGCTAGGTTGATGTGGATAAAGTTAGTTTTCGTTACATTTAAGACCAGGCCATTACAGCTAAACCACTGGTGCAACTGACTTGCTACAGTATTGAGTCTTGCCTCTAGTGCGTCTACTGTTGGAGCCTCTACTACTGCCGCTACATCGTCTGCGTACATGAAGACGTGCGCATCCTTGATCCATGCTGGCAGATCGTTCATGAGCAAAGAAAAGACGATGTTCGAAAGAGACGATCCTTGAGGGACTCCAATACTGGTAGGTAGAGCCTGGGATTTGATCTTACCCGCTCTCCCGGTCACGACCTGATTTCTATTACTAAGAAAGCTAGCTATCAGCTGAAGAGCTGGTCCACAAACTCCATAGTGCGCGAGCTTTTCCACGAGTAGAGCGTGATCTGCGACGTCAAACGCTTTTGACAATTCACAAAACAAGACTGCTACTTGGTTCTGACATTCGCGCGCTTCAAGGATTCGCCGGACCACTTCCCTAGCAGCATCAGTCGTCGACCTTCCGGCCCGGTAGGCGTACTGCCTTGCAGACAGCGAAGCGGTACTCGATAGGTACTCCAGAAGACGCGTACTAAGACCATTCTCTAGTATTTTAGCTATTGATTGCATCCAATGAAGTGCTAAAGTTACCAACAATGCATTAATTGAGAAGGTTTCTGGCTTTTTGAGGACAATCAACTCTGAAAATGCAGGGAGATTTTAAAACTTTTATTCAGGGTGTCTTGTCTCGCAGTTTGTAGTTTGCCTCATCTTGCGTCAGTTACCATCTTTATTATGATTACGATATATGTTATGACGTTTCTTTTCTGTGGGAAAGATCTTGTCAATACCTTTCATTTGTGCAACCAAATTTTTAAATGCATTATCTTCAAAAAGGTGAGTTTCAGAAGGTGGGATTTTATATAAGGCTTTCTTATGAATTTTGTTGGGTGGTTTGTAGAGTTTCCTTCGGTCTTGCAAGATTTCTTGCCGACGTCCACAGGTATATTGAAGTAATCCATCAAAAATTTTTCTATACTTTGATTCCTGCCCAGAGAACATTTCATACATCTTACTTTGCATGCTTCTTGGCAATTCCTTTACTGTTTCATGGAAAATCATCCGGTGTTGTATCAGGCCATTAACCATTGCACCGCCAGTGAGGTCAAATCTCTTGAGGAGTTCATTGTATTTGGAATTAGGTGTAATCTCTGCTAGCAAGTCATTAGGTTTAAGAGCACAAAAGCCCGGAGAAACTTGAAACTGGTCTTTAACTCCAGCATATCTGACAGAACTCCAATTATTTTGTCTTAACTTCTGACAAAATATATAATGTGCAAGTGTGTCTTGATCAGCCTCGGGCATTTTGGTGGATGTTGGCACCGGCAATTCAATGGAGTTCTCTATAAATTCAATATCTTGAGCAGGATTTTCCAGAATTTGATCAGGATTTTCTATAATAAATAAATCCGGGTGTTCCATAATTTCAGCAGGATTATCTACATTTATTATTTCCGGGTCGTCTATAATTTGAGCCGGATGTTCCAAAATTTGAGGAGGATTTTCTATATTTACGAATAACTCTGTTTCGTCCCCTTCAGATTCATTTGATGAAGAACTCTCATCATCGTTAGGCCAATCACTCCATTCTTCAGGGGTTGCGTTGCCGCTGAACAGGTCTTCCATTTTGTAGTTGTGGTTGACTGTTATTCAAATCCTTAAATCTTACTGGTTACTGGGTTACTTCCCAAAAATAAACCTTTGAATGAAACTTCAAGAAGCGTTCCTTTCGTCTATAACAAAAATAAAATAATACAATACCTTCCTTTTTATTTACGAAGAATATTTCAATCCATAAATAACTGAATGGGTAAAACCAAAATCACAAATCACCTGAAACCACTTCGTGTAGAATTAAAGAACCTTACCTAAAATTGCAATCTTCCTTGCAACAAAGAGTACAGATGAATACTATTACCGAGGTAATATTGATTGTATGATACCTACATAATCGTCAATCAACTTCTTGTCTATGGCTCGCTGTGTCTGTGCTGCCGACCGACGACGACGCCGCCGCCGCCGCGCCGCCGGCCCGCACGCGTTTATCGCGCATTCTTTGTTTTTCACGGTGCTGACCAAAGAGAATACAAATTACAAAAACGTGTGCTGACAACCTAACTTCTAAATTCGGTATTTTCTAAATCCTGTTTTATGTGTGTTGTTTTCTGTTATAGGTTTTGGTTTCCCAAACACGCCTCCTTTTTTTATAAAATCGGAAAGGTTTATGACACTTAGCATTACGGACATTGGCAGAATTGTGTCGACCAGACGCAGAGCCAAGAATTACTACTACTAACTCTGCCCATGAATCTCTAATAACTATAATGACTCTGGCAGAGTCAGTCATAAGTAGTTGACGCAAACATAGATAATGTTTTCTCTTTGGTCGCAAAGAGATAAGTAATGGTCGACGGCAAAGGGATTTAAAGATTTTTGTATGGAGGGTGGATTTTGGTTTTTTTTTCAAAATCGCCATGCACAATAGAAGTTATAAATCTAGATATAGGATACTAAAACAAATAAAAAATGCCATTTAATTAATGTCCTAAAGCGTCAGGTTTCTCAGATATTATCAAAACGAGCGAACGATCTGCCTTCCTCTGATTCGAGCTGGGAGCTGACGAACTAGAGGAGCGAACTAGTTCGTTTAGGAGCGGCGACCTAAACTGAGCGATCTCCGTCGCGAACTTGATTATGTATGATGTGGTTAATATTGCCAAATCACCAACCACCTGACAGGTGTAGTAATATAAGATAGGTTAAAACTCCTACTATGTAAAACCACTCGAAATTAAATAAAGTTTTATTTATTTATTTTCATTTAGGTGATCTGTAAATAAAAACGGTATGTATTACCTACGTTTTTTTGTGTAAGCATCCTATAAGCACTAACTATGTTGGTTTTATAGCTTCGATCAAATATTCCGCGGCCCCCCCGTAGATACGTAGAACCTTAGGTACAAAAATGACATTCAAAATTGTCTACGACTTGTTTTGACGCAGATAGTATGGGTAGAGCCTGACAAGTTTTTGTGCATACGGAACAAAAGATTGGTGGAGTTGATTTTTTTCTATTATATTTTGTAAGTAGGTAGGTACCTGAAAATAATATACAATGTTTATTTTTTATAAGGATTATTAAATGAATTCAGATATTGATAACAAATCATTTAATGATTAAACTATAAATTGGTCTCATCTCAACATTACTTATGTAGTATACAAAAGGGTCATTGAAATAAGATAATTCAAATTTCAGGCTTGCACTTTATATTTTAAAGAACGGTAACGTGGGGTAAGATGGGGTAGCAGTGAAAGACAGATTTTCACCGGGACGCGGTTTATTAAAAGAGGGGAACGCGTTTACAAGGGGGGGTCCCGAGTGGACGTTTGAGCGAATGACCAGTTTGGCCTAACGTATCGGTTTCCGGATAATCCGAGTATCACCTCAAAGTTAGCTAAACTTGGTCATTAACTTCCAATGCCAATAGCCGAGAGTTCCAGAATAATTGGTATGGATGCCTTAAAGACTCGATACAAAACAAATGTTACAAAAGTTATATATTATACCACAGCCGTGCGTTCTCGTCAGCGCGATCTAGCGCTCGTTCACTTTTAGCAGCTCCATCTAGTTCTGACACGGCCTCGTTTTGTTGGCGCCCTTGGCTTCTAGTGTAGATTGATGAAATTAAGTTTGCTACGCGTTACAGAACTAGTTTTTGCCCTAGGCTGCGGGAAAAAACTAGTCTTTTGAATTTGCACGAGTTGTTTCTGGGACAAAAAGAAACGTTATTTCAAACTAAAAAGGATCTTATAAAATACTATTAAATTATCTAAACACATTATTATTAGTGCCTACTATTTAATTTAATTTTAAACGTCTTCTAATGAAAAATATTTGTGTATACTTAGCACAAACAAATAAAATAAAAAAATAGGAACAATAGCCGCTCCATTCATCAACTTAGGACATAATAAATATTGTTACATACGCAGACCAAAAAACAATATTTGATGCTGATTTCTAAAGGATATGACTAATATCACAATAGAAAAGGTAAAAAATACATTTAAACATACTGAAAATAAGAAATTCCATCATTTTTCTTCTGTTTAGACGAGTGATTTTTGCAGTTTTATACGAGCACTTGGGCATGCTTTTTGTCCGAGCGCTAAAATGACACTAGTTGAAATGGTAAGCATAACTTGCCAAATGCTTCTCCTATGATACAGACGGTTACAGAGTGCGCATTGTGAATCTATGGTGGGCCGGCGAAAACCTTGATCGATGTTATAAGGTACAAATCAATGGTACCATTCAAAAAGAGTTTTTTGTTTGATGTTTAAAAAGAAAATTCCATTTTAATCTATATTAATTTAAAACTCAAACTCAACTATAGTTTTATGACTCTTTTGACATGGACACTGGCAGAGTTGTGGTAACACAGACACAGCGAGCCATGAAATAAGAAGTTGAAGTCTCGATAATCTCGTTTGGTCGGTGTTGCGGTGTTGTCTTGTTGTGTTTTGTTTTGATTTGATTGAGGTTAATTCACAGATGGATGGTTATTTCATTCAAGACTTTATGAGGTTAAAGATCAATGTTAAATAATTTGTAAATTGTGAAAATTTAAACGAAATTTCCTCAAAATGGTCAAAAAGAAGATAGACAACCGTATAAGAGTGATGATAGAGAATGGAGTAAAATTGGGGCATCGTACCATGATTCTACTTGTTGGCGATAAAGGAAGAGATCAGGCGAGTTTATTTCCATTTTGTTTGTTAGAACGGATGTTCATAGATTTGGGGAATGCTAATACAAAGGCACTGAACTCGGTTTCAAGTCTATTTAAATTTAGGTCGTTGTGGAGTTTACGGGACGCAAGGAAAAATCTACTTTTTTTCAAGGTTATCTACTTTTTTTTTGAAAATGTCGGTTTTTACGAGGGGCGATGACCAAAAGTTAACTTATTGACTCCTTTATATTTATAAAAATTAAAGTTGAGTTGGGATGGGACATGTGTTTATGTTTACATAGGCTCTGAAAAAAAAAAGTAGTAAAAAAAATTCTAAGTTTGCATTGTAACTGAGCGACTCAAATTTGGCCTATAGCACCAAGTTCATTGAACTAAGAGGTCAAGGTCACTAAGAAAAGTTGCACCCTTAGTGACCCCCTCCACGATTCTATAAAAAAATATATGTATACGTTAATTACGCATAAAAAAATTCTTCACACATTTTCTAAGTATTTTTTGCGTTTTAATTGGCTGCTACCCGTAAACTCCACTCCAACTGGTTAAAAAGGTAAGCTGTGTTCTTTACACAATTTACAGCATAGCTTCAAAAGCTAAACTGGTAAACATGTCTAAGAAATTTTGATGTTGAAATAATTTTTGGGAAACCAAGCCATCTACTACTGATAGGCTGCTTCTAAACTTTGTAGGGCATTCCAGGTTCCAATTTTGTATGACATGCTGGTTAAATCTACTGTTAAAGCAAGACCTACAGTCCTTTGGTGCTATAAGAATAAAGATGAAGCTATTAGCAAGTAAGTATTACTCAAAAAATCCACAAGTTTCAACAGCAATATTGAAATGATGGTTCTCTATTGTACCTGTGTGTCCTATTTATACATAACTTCTTAAAAAGTAAAAATAAACAGGGACCTATAAACATACCCAATAAAACTTCTTATTGTAAGTCTTTTATAGCTAAGCTGTTGAAACTGTAGAGTTTTTTATAAAACTTTTAAATCGATCAGTTATTTACAATGGGATATTTACATTATATATGCATAAGTTATTCCGTGATATGCCGATTTCGAAATATTCGAAAGTTCAGAACTCAAATCATGGTGAATATCCCATTGTAAATAAATAATATAATAATAATAATAATAACTGGCCGTGCTTGCTGATGTCACCATACCACATGATATTAACCTCATTAAAGCTGAGAAAGATAAAATTAGCAAATATCTTGATTTGGCTAATGAGGTTGTCAGCATGTGGGATGTTGATTCAGCGACTATCGTCCCGATAGTCGTTTCGGTTAATGGCCTAATGCGAAGAGTCTCGATCAACATCTCAAAAGACTCTGCTAGGAAGTTAGGGTGCATTGCTAGTCTGAGACAATGACTATAAACAATAATGAAATATCAAATTTTTAATTATGAATTTTCTCAAAGACGATCCTTTCCTGATCTTTACATGCCTAATTCAAACGAATTTATTTATTGTGTAAAACACCGCTTAATATAGATTTAATCATTGTTATTAAATAAATATCTATATATATAAAAGAAAGTCGTGTTAGTTACACTATTTATAACTCAAGAACGGCTGAACCGATTTGGCTAAAAATTGGTGGGGAGGCAGCTTAGAACCAGGAGACGGACATAGGCTATGTTTTATCCCGGAATTACCACGGGAACGGGAACTACGCAAGCGAAGCCGCGGGCAGCAGCTAGTTAATAATATAAAATACTGGACAATTCACACAACTTTATCTAGTGCCAAGCTAAGCAGAGCTTGTGTTATTATGGGTACTAGATAACTGATACACTTAATACAATACACTAAATAGATAGTTTTTTTTTTATAATACATAGAAACATCCAGAACGCCCTGAACAAATATCTGCAGATCATACAAACATTTGTCATGGCGGGAATCGAACCCGCAACCTCCTGCGTCGCAGGTGGACCTTCGCCCGCTGCGCCACGGAGGTCGTCAATTACTATTATTATTATAGTATTGTGTACTTCTTTTTCAATAAATATTTTCATGACATTCCATGAAAGGTACTAAAAGTTTTCTATTGTCCAGCATTATTTATTTATTTTATTGGAGACAAAACTTATGAAACCACTATGGTAATTAACACATGGTTATAGGAAAGCTTAAAACAATATGTATCATAGTACCTAAATATCCAATTATAAGGGATTAGTTGGATCCACATTTCTGGACGTCAGTCATCATCATCATAAGCCAAGAGTCACTTACGGAGTACCTCCTTTATCTGTTGGCAGCCTCCTCTGACTTATGGTTCTTACATTCCCCACACTGAATCCAGTTTATGCATAAATTCTAGAGTACCTATACTTAATTCTAAGATATTTTTGTAAACATTTAAGCATCAATACCTGTGAAGGATTAAGAGGCCGGAGCGGGCCGGAACATTTTTTATACAGTCAGGGATTACGATGCCCGCTCCGAGCCTGACGCCTCAGGCCAATTCAAACCTTATTTTCATTAAGATTACCCCTTAAGCCTTGAGGGATGAAAGCTATTATAAGTAAGAATCCCTCACAGGTCAAGAAAAACTAACATCAAACACGTTTGCTCTAATGATACAAGTGTCGTAAAGTCGTGTTGTTTCTTTTCAATTCTAGATCTTACTATAACCCATCAATTTATCGTGTTTCTTTTCAGTCATGGCCGTAAAAGAGCCAAGAAGATAGCAGCGGGTAAGCTGGAAGTGTCTGAAGAGTCCCTCTTTGATTCTTTCCGAGTAGCGACGACTATTCACGGAAGGTACTACTCGGAGAGCCATGCTATGCTTGGTCAAACTTACGGAGTTTGTGTTTTACAGGTAAAGTAATACAACAATATTGAACCACTAAATAGTTTAAAAAGATGCTGTCATCTGCGGCTTATAACAACAACTGAAAGTGACTATAGACTAGACTAGAGCATTTGTTATAGCTAATGCATTGTAATACGATGTAATGTTCAAATGAATGCTCAGTTTCCTTAAGCATTTCCATGTCATGTCACATTCTTGCAAATGCTCGATGCTGTGTTCAACGTCATGCTCACGGCGAGTAACATTTCTTTCTACCTAGCTTACATTTTTCCTCGGCACACGCACCTCACTCCCGTGCTTGATAAAAAGTTACACCAAAATGCTTGTTGGTTTTTAAAGATAGATAGATAGAAAATACTTTTATTCCACACTTAAAACTAAGAAACAATTTAAAAAGAAATAATTATAACCTGACAATTGGCGGTCTTATCGCTCAAGAGCGATCTCTGCCAGACAACCTGGTATGGATAGGATCGTCGAATATGTAGGTACATGGGGATTAAAATCAGATGGTAACAAAACATAAAGCTTATTTAAAACTGTGAATGATCGATGTTCTGTTGTAAACAAGTCATAAATCATTTATTCACCAAATATACATACTTTGGGAATTCTGGTGAGAGCAAACTAAACTGCCCACTGCTGGGCTAGGCTTCGCCTTTTAATCAACTTACTGGTTCTTAATAGGGGGTAGTGCCATAAGCCCCATGCACCAAGTATGTGGTGGTCAACTAAAGCTAGGATAGTTAGTAAGTTAAGACTCGTTATTATTCATATTATAATATTATTTATTTTCTTACTTCACAGGACTTTGAAGCCCTGACACCTAATTTAATGGCGCGGACCATAGAAACGGTAGAAGGAGGAGGTCTCATCATATTCCTGCTAAAATCTATGGATTCCCTGCGGCAGCTGCATTCTATCACCATGGATGTTCATGCCAGGTAAGCTTAATTTAAATATGTATAACATAGCATACATAACAGCATTTTGATAATTTGCTGTGATTTAATATTGAAAAAATCTTTAATTATGGTAGAAGGCTTTTTTACATGACTTAATAACAAAAATCTTACTGTATAAGGACTGTTAATTATTATAGAAGAAAAGAAAATAAAATTATTGGAGCCCAGAAACACAAAAAGTAGATATGTTATATAAATAGATTGGTACAAAAATTAGATAAAATTACTTAAATGAAAATAAAAAATATGTATAACATAGCATACATAACAGCATTTTGATAATTTGCTGTGATTTAATATTGAAAAAATCTTTAATTATGGTAGAAGGCTTTTTTACATGACTTAATAACAAAAATCTTACTGTATAAGGACTGTTAATTATTATAGAAGAAAAGAAAATAAAATTATTGGAGCCCAGAAACACAAAAAGTAGATATGTTATATAAAGATTGGTACAAAAATTAGATAAAAGTACTTAAATGAAAATAAAATTATTGGACCCCAGAAATACAAAAAGAAGATATTATGTTACAAAAATAGATCGGAACAAAAATCAGATAAAAGTACTTCAAGCGTTCATTGCAGCTATCAAGCATTGCATTTCAAAAAGATCAAACAAAATCAATGCAAATAAATAAAATTGAAGTATCTTTTTGTAGTGCCAACAGCTTCCTTACTAAGAAAGTATATTAAGAACTTTTAACAAAACGCCAATTTTTAAATACAATAAAATATAATACAATACTGACAGATAGCATTTAACTTCTTAGTCTACTTTTATTTCAGAAAAATAATTATTAAATTAAAAACTCATAAAATAAATGTACACTTAGAAGAGGTCAAATTATAAAATTATACACTGACACAGAAATAAACTGATATTTTTGATTTCTCTCGCTTCGGTATATAGACTAAAGTAAATAATCGAGAAAGAAACCTTTAGCCTGTTAGATGTTATTTGTCGAGTTAGAGCAAAGCTCATCGAAAGTCGATTTGGAGGACATCATTTTGATGGTTTCAAGCTTCTAAAATAAATCTTCATCTCAACAGATTCAAAACTGAAGCCCATGATACAGTAGTAAACAGATTCAATGAGAGATTCCTGCTGTCCCTTGCTGACAACCCGAGATGCTTGGTGCTGGACGATGCCTTGACAGTACTGCCTATATCCTCCAAGACTGCTCAAGTTGAACCTGTCAATGTTACACCAGAGGTTTGTAATGCTTAAGATAATAAGCTGTGTGGTGCCAGCTTAGAATTTGCACCACCCTAACTCTTCCCGCGGGTGTCGTAAGTGGCGACTAAGGGATATCCACCGGGGGCGGGCAGCAGCGCCCCCTGCAGAACAATTCTACCACCGAACTGCGATCCCCAACGCATTACCCCCATGAGATAAAAGCCAACAAGACGCTTATCAGGGGGAGGCCTGCGTCCAGCAGTAGACCAACACGGGCTGTTGAGGTTGAGGTTGAAGCGTAACGCCTTTCAGGAATTAGTTTTTAGGTCTTTTTATAATATGTGAAGTATTATTAGTATATTGTATACTATGTATTGTATATTTAAGTAATACGCCACCGTCTTTACATGTAAAACTGCGTCGTGTCCATCCCAAGGTTGTCTGGAAGAGATCGCTCTTAGCGATAAGGCCGCCATTGTGCAACTCTGTATCTCTCTTTTCCTGTATTTTTATTTTTGTATATTCTTGGTGTGCAATAAAGTGGTATTGTATTGTGAAAGTACAAGTGTAAAAAAATTATGCCTTTTCCCACTAGTTTCGAACACATAGGTGTGAGTCTATTTTACGATAGTAACGAGGCGTGATCATGGCGTCTCCTTTTCTTCGATGACGAGCTCCGTGGCGCGGCGGGCACAGGTCCGCTTGTGACGCAGGAGGTTGCGGGTTCGATTCCCGCCTCGGAACAAATGTTTGTAAGATCTACAGTTATTTGTTCAGGGTGTTCTGGATGTTTTCTATGTTTTAAAAAAAAATCTATCTATGTAGTGTATTAAGTATATCAGTTATCTAGTACCCATAACACAAGCTCTGCTTAGCTTGGGGCTAGATAATGCTGCGCTGTGTAAATGGAGTGATACGTTTATTATGTTGCCAGTTTCAAGGTTTGACGGTATCTGTGCCTTAATACTACGAAATATTAAATACCGAGATAAAATAATTCATATTACACACTAAAGTCAAAATCGACTATTGAAAAACCTCCCCCTCCCCATAACTTTTACCCCCATAGGGTACAAACGAAAATTTTGTCGGTACAATCGGGTACAAACCCGGTACAATCAAACAGGACCATAAAAAGATAGATATCTCAAAGTCGGTTGCTAGGTTAATAATAACTATATAATGTTGGACAATTCAAAAAATAAATAAATAATGTTGGACAATTCAGCTGTGTGGAATTGTCCAACATTATTTATTTATTTTTCCAAACAATTTGGTATAGCGCCTCTATTAGACAGGGAACTATGCAAATCCCACACAAAAAGGAGACGAACGATCACGTCTCGTTAGTAACGTCAAATAGACTCATCCCTCAGAACAAATATATGAACTAGCTAGACTCTAGAGATAGTTTATATTTTTAAAAGATTTCTAAATAAGGAAGAGGTTCATGAAAGCTCTTATGTGTGTATTATGGATATTCGCCGATTTCGCCGTCAATGGTAGGCCGATTTTGATGATTCCTTTGGTTTTGTTAGAAAAATCTTGGAGTGACATATACATTTTATTCCCGAGGGCTTGATAAATGTCCCGCAAAATTTAAAATTAGTGCAAATATAAAGGATTACGAATCCGGTTTTTTTGGTTAATAGAATTACCGAATAATTTTGATCACTATCCTTCTTTTCAGATAGTCAATCCGAAGCTGACAGAAATAATTGCGTCTCTTTCTGACTCGCCGCCCGCTGGCCCCCTAGTGGCGCTCTGCAGAACTTACGAGCAGGCGACTGCATTGATAGCTCTTATCAACACATTGGCTGATAAACAATCAAGGTAATAACACTGCAGCACACACAGACAATATTTTAAATATTAATTTATTTTTACGGTGTTTGTTAGTCAAACAGACCCCAAACAACTGGCAAACAGTCTTTAGTGATGTGACAATGTTTTCCAAATAAATTATTCAAGAAGGAAACTTATCTTATAATTTATACAAAGGTTCAATACAGAATAATACATAGGCTACATTTTATCCGAGAAAACTAGCGAAGCCGCTAGCAAAAGCTAGTTACGTATGCATAAAACGAACATGAGAAATTTTGTAAGATACAACGATTAAATAATATAGTTAACGATTTTATCGGGTATTTATCGCGTACCTTTTGTTATTTTTTCTCCTACGTTTCGAACGCGATACATATCAGATAAAATCATTAACTATCAACGAAAGTTTTTTAACTATTAAGTTAACAAATCGCGAAAATTTTTTTACAACAAAAATTCGTACTTAATAAATTTATTAAGTTCAGCGCATACAGTTGATCCGGTTCAAGCTGAACTTAGTTTAACTACACCAGATTTTTAGCGTTTAGCCTAGCTGAACCGAGTTCAACAGCTATCATGTCACAAAATATTTGAACTAGATTAATCTGAACATAGGTTTGGCAGCTAACGTTGAAATTGGACCTTAGGCGTCTAGCTGAGTGCGCCCGTAAGAAAACAATAATAATGCAAATCCAAATTATTATTTTTTATTGCGACCATATTATATGCTGGACAATCCACACAGCATCATCTAGCCCCAAGCTAAGCAGAGCTTGTGTTATCGGTACTAGATGACTGATATACTTAATACAATGCTGCGTCGCAGGCGGACCTTCGCCCGCCGCGTCACAGGCGGACCTTCGCCCGCCGCGTCACATCGTCGATGAATATCCTGATAAGAATGCAATAAATAAAACATGAATATTATTCCAGGCCACCACACTGCCTGACCGCCGCCAGAGGGCGCGGTAAGTCCGCCTGCCTGGGCCTCTCCATAGCCGCCGCAGTCGCCTTAGGTTACGTTAACATCTACGTCACTTCCCCCCATCCTGAGAACTTGATAACTCTCTTCGAATTCGTGCTGAAAGGACTCGACGCTTGCCTGTACCAAGAACATATTGACTACAATATTGTGAGGTCAACGAACCCGGATTTCAAGAAGGCGATTGTGAGAATCAATGTTGTGAGGAACAATAGACAGACTGTGCAGGTTGGTTGTTTTAACTGCTTTGTTAAGCCTGCACCACACAGCCGCAATTTTGAAGTCGTCTTGTGTCGTGATAATCTAACCACCCGATGTCCTCCAGGAAGGCCAGCAGTTCGCTGACGCCCGTGCATGCCCCCTTAGGCGTCCTCGGTTTCCCGAGGTATTGTAGTCGTTGGAAGCTACGCTATCGCACTCTACAAGCACATGCGCGGCCATCTCCTCTGCGTTCATGCACCCTCTGCATAGGGGGCTGTCCGTGATACCCAGGTTAAATAGGTGTTTGTTATGCATGCAGTGTCCTGTGACAATGCCGACGATTTGCCAGAGTTTGTCACGCTTCAGATTGAAGAGTTTTCGGGAGAATCTCGGATTTAGAGCCGGGAAGGCCTCCTTCGACTGTCTACAATCTGGAATACTTGCCCAGTAGCGTCGAGCATAACTTTGAAACCATTGATTTTTTAACTGTCATAAAATAGCTCAACCGCGAAGGCAGATGGCGCTGACATACAGTCCTATCCGCGTCCTATACAACAATGCCCTCAGAGCAGTGTTGGGTCTGCCCCGCTACAGCAGCGCCTCAGGAATGTTTGCGGCGGCGTGGGTCGATTGTTTCCATACCATGCGCAGGTTACGGGCTAGTTCCAACACCGTCCTGGCACTGATAGCCTCACTTTTCAATATCAAAAATTCTTTATCAAAACCTTAATTAACATTAGTCGACAAGGATTGCTAAATTAAAAAAAAAAAAAAAAAAAAATGTGTGAATTTAATCCTAGAATGCACAATCATACTCAAATAAATAACGTTTTAGCTTACTAGCTAGGGACTTACGTAGGTATTTTTAAACTTCGCGTTACAAAACATACCTGATTACTTAGTCATATTTACTTAATCTATATGTAGATGTAGTTTTAAAATAAATAAATAAATAAAGATGTAGAAACATTCTACAAAATATGCAAGCTTTAGAGGAGCATATGCATTTAATAACAACCAAACCCTGGGGGACAGCTCGTATACAAGACATTGCTGCGAGCAACAACTGTTCAGCAATCCAATAAGTTTATGTTCCTTTCACACCTCCTCACCTCAACAGCCTATATTGGTCCACTGCTGGACGCAGGCCTCCCCCTGATAAGCGCCTTATTGACTTCTATCTCATGGGGGTAATGCCCGTAATCCCCACGCATGGGGATCGCAGTTCGATAGTAGAATTGTTCTGCAGCGGGCCCTGCTGCCCGCTCCCGGTTGAAATCTCTTAGTTGCCTCTTAGGACTAGGGCTTTAGTTTTTGACTTAGGGCGTTAGTTTTCGAGCTGGAGCAAAACTCGTCCCAAGCTTTTTTAAATTCCCGGTTGATATCCCTTAGTTGCCTCTTATGACTAGGGCTTTAGTTTTTGACTTAGGGCGTTAGTTTTCGAGCTGGACCAAAACTCGTCTCAAGCTTTTTTAAGTTCTAAGCCGGCACCACACAGCTAAGTTCCTTTCTATGAGTCATGCTCGAATTAAATGCTTGTTATATTATTTACTAGTCGGCCCGTCTTGGCTTCGCACGGATGGACATTTATTTTTATATGAATATAGCCATATATAGCCTAAGGATAATGTAGCATTCTTATGGTGAAAGAATTTTTGAAATCGGTCCAATAGTTTTTAAGTTTATTCGGTACAAACATATACAAATACAAATCTTCCTTCTCCCATCTACCCTCTTCATAATATTGTTGTAGATATAGAGGGCGCTTTAGCGTGATGGAGCTCTGTCGTTTGTCTCCCCAGAAGAAGAAACTCTGACAAATTTCAGTATACAACATCAATATTCTCTTTGCAATCAACGTAAAAGTACGTTTTAATTGTTCGAAATAAATGTATGTTATATTTTTTTTATAAAGGCCGCTTTAGCGTGGTGGTCCTCTATCGTTTATCGCCCCTGAAGAAGAAACTCTGACAACTTTCAGTATACAAAATCAATATTCTCTTTATAATCAAATCTCAAAACTTTATTTCCTTATATTTCAGTACATAACCCCTGACGACCACTCGCTACTATCAGCTGCGGACCTGGTCCTGGTCGACGAAGCGGCCGCCATTCCTCTAGTTCACGTCTCGGCCGCGGCTCAGAAGGCGCCACTGGCACTTCTCTCGTCTACTGTCTCTGGCTACGAAGGCACCGGCCGAGCGTTGTCCTTGAAACTGTTCGCTCAGCTGCAGAATGACCATAAAGCACCACCGCCGGTAAGTAAATCTGATCTTACTTAGGTTTACACATAACTGAATTTTACATTAATTGCATTCTAGTAGAAAAGGCCTTCAAATCCACTCTGATTTTAAGCCTCTACCCTACAGTCGCGATTTTGAAGCACGTTTTATGTCGCGCGATTTGTTGCGATTTTGTAGCGCGAATCTTTACACACAGCTGCGTTTTTGTAAACGCAATTTCTAGACGCCGCGCGCCGCTCCGCCCCCCAAAACGCAAGACGCAGCTGTGTGAAAGATGGCATGCGTCTTAATACAAAATGTTCCGTGAACAAGTATCGCAAAATCGCAGGACGCAGGGAAACACGTCGTCCAACTTCTATCACGTCGACAAAATCGCAGAAATGTGTACGATCGTATGCGTCTTAGTACAAAATTTACTGCAAACAAATATCGCAACAAATCGCGCGACACATGACGCGCTTCAAATTAGACTCTGAATTGAATATAATAATGATACATTTATTTCAGACTACATTAGAACAAGTATAGATCTTATTAACTTATTCTACGGTCCATATCAATATATACCTTAAATCTAACATACATAACAATATAAAAACTTATTTTAAATAAAATTGCAAACGTTACTAATTGCGGCGCAACGTGTATGACGCTATGGTGTCAGCTGACGAAGGTGCACGGCGGCGGTGTCCCCTAATGAATGATGACCACATGTTAACAATAAAACGGGTGGCCCAGATAGCTGATACATACAGTCATACCGAAACCATTGAGTGCGATTTTGCACCCTTCTGTATCTCAGACATTATCAAATCTACGGGTTTGCTGTTTCGTCTAGCAAGATCCATATAAAATACTAAATCATATGATCTGCTGATATTTCTTCCGGGTGATGTGTGTGTTTTCTATGTATAATATAAAATATCCACCTAAGTAAAGTATTGTTTATAGTATATCATTTATCTGGTACCCATAACACAAGCTCTGCTTAGCTTGGGGCTAGATGATGTGGAATTGTTCTGCATTAATTATTATTTATTTTCTAAAATATGTGAAATAAATAGGATTGGAACTCTGTCTCCTGTGGTACGTATACTAGTAGCTTAGCTATTATGTGGCTGTGTAAATAAGATAGTAATTATGATTTGTCCTCTGTACTGTATAAATATGTCCAGCGTTATTTATTTATTCTAGATAAAACTAGAAGAGCCAATCCGTTACCGCGCCGGCGATGCAGTAGAAGCCTGGCTGAACAACCTCCTATGTCTCTCCCCCCCGACACCCTCCCCCGGGGCCGGCGCCCCGCCCCCCGCCGCCTGCGACCTCTACCGGGTGCAGAGGGACGCCCTCTTCTGTTACCACAAGGCGGCCGAGGCGTTTCTACAGCGATTGGTCGCTATCTACGTCTCCAGCCATTATAAGGTAGGCTAAAGCTGTATCAGGGATGCAGCCACTGTGCCGGAGGGGCCTTTTCTTACCTACCTAGCAGGTTGAGGTAACAGAAACAAGGGTGGCAGATACAAAATTAATTTTAATTAAGAATAATTATAATTTACAAATTAAAGAAGTTAAGTTAGAGAAATTAAGTAAGAAGTTTAATTTTAAAAATAATAAAGTAAGTTAACTCTCAACACATACTGAGGCCAGCCTCAGAAGCACACAGACAAGGGTGCATGTAATATCACCTCAAAGTTAAAGTCAGGCTTCAGATAACGATGCTTTTCGTTCCAGAACAGCCCCAACGACCTGCAACTGCTGGCGGACGCACCGGCACACTGCCTCTTCGTGCTGCTGGCGCCGACGCCGGCCGCCAGCACCGCGCTGCCGGAGGTGCTGTGCGTCATACAGACGTGTCTGGAGGGCAGCATCTCCCACAAGTAAGTCTATTGCAGACACGTGTCTGTAGCTCGGACAGAACAGCCCCACCGACCGACGAAGTTGTTGTTAGGCCTATCCGTCAAGTGAGTGTATTACACACAGAACAGTCCCCTGGAGCTGAGACAGAACAGTAGCCTCCGAAGGAATTTAAAAAATCGGGTAGTCTGCATCAGGGACGCAGCCACAGTGAAGAAAGTGAAACGTCTTGAGAGCAGCACATAGCGCGCCACACTGTGAGAACGTGCGGCTCGCTTTGATCGCCTCAATAAACGCAGCGTGCCGAGCGAAGCGAGTCGCGATACTCGTGGGCTCTGTCAAACGCAACCACTCCCTCTCGAATGAGACAAATGACACAATGTACTGTTGAGTACAAATAAACACAGCATGTAACATGTTAAATTTAGTTCCGAATGCGTCGTGCAGCGCGCGACAACAGCGCCATTTATGAAATTAATTTGTATACTTAAGTTAATATTCTTACAGGTCAGTTAGTGACAGCCTAGGCCGCGGTAGGAAGGCTGCTGGTGACCTCATTCCTTGGAACGTCTGCGAGCAATATGGTGATAAGGACTTTCCTCAGCTAGCTGGTGCGAGAATCGTGAGGATAGCCACGCATCCCTCGTATCAAAGAGTAAGTTACCTCCTCGATTAAAATAATATCTTAGTCCTCGAGTAAGATTTTCCGCTTCAGAAATACAGACAGAAATTAAAAGTGTTTTTTTTAATGAGTAAATAACTGTTGCTGCCCCAAAAGCGTGATGTAAAATTGTTGTTTTTTCCAAGAAAATTGGTATCTAGGAAAGGAAAAATTAAAGTCGTGATCCTAGCAGGACAACCGGTTATACTTAAAAAAAAAACTATGTTGGTAAAGTAAACAAAATCTTAATCGAAATTTCCGAACATATTGTATTTTACACTTATATTTTACACTTATATTTTACACTTATATTTTACACTTAAAAAATGTTAAATACTTAAAATTCAAAATATAAAAATAAACATGAAAAAGTGATAATATTTGATTTCCGTCACTTCAATATGGAGACTAAAGTAAAGAAGCGACCTTAGTAGGTAGAAGCCAACACACTTCACTACCCTACCTGTGTTTCGGGTGTTGTATAAATCGATACCCTCCGGAGGGCGGGCACCACTCCTTATAGATCACAGCCACCTTGGTGGGTGGTAACCAATCGTGGCGATTACGAGTATGGCACATGCCATCCAAATATATTAGACAAAACAATGGATTCAAATACAAATACAAATACAATTTTATTGGTAAAATCAATTTACATGTCAGTTCTTCCATTGATCTTTGGGGGTTTGGTGATAAAGAAGCAATGGACGTTTTTCTGCCTTTCTAATGAATATTCTTTGTTACAAACAGATGGGCTACGGCAAACGCGCCTTGCAACAACTAGCAGCGTACTACAGCGGCGAGATACCGTGTTTGGACGAGGCAGTCGAAGACGTAGAACAACAGAGCAACGGGAAAGGAAGCTCGCTGCATACTGAGTCTATCACACCTAGGTTTGTACGCTTTACACGAAATAACACGGTTATTGTTGGTAACACCCTTGAAGATGTAGAACAACAGAGCAACGGGAAAGGAAGCTCGCTGCATACTGAGTCTATCACACCTAGGTTTGTACGCTTTATAAGAAATAACACTATCGTTGTTGGTAACACCCTTGCAACAATTAGCGGCGTTCTACAGCGGCGAGATACCGTGTTTGGACGAAGCAGTCGAAGATATCGATCAACAATGTTTTGTTGACTTTAAATGTCCTTAAATGAATGATAATCTTGAGGAGTTTCCCTATTTCTGGAAAGTTAACATTTTCCCGAATGCGTTAAAATAAATATGTAGGCTTTTTTTCGGCTGAATAAATATTAAATAAAAGGATTGATAGTGTGATATAACATAAGACCTTTATGATACATTCCATAGGTAACCTATAAGTTATTACTTTCAATGTAGCATGTTTGGCCGTGTGGCTTAGAATTTGGATCACACCAACTCTTCCCGCTGCTGGTGTCGTAAGAGTCGACTAAGGAATATCCCCACACGTGGGGGCAGGCAGCAGGCACCTGCAGAACAATTCTACCACCGAACTGCGATCCCCAACCCACATGCTCAGCGTGGGGATTATGGGCACTACCCCCTGATTAAAACCAATACAGAGCTTATCAGGGGAAGGCCTACGTCCAGGCAGTGGACCAATATAGGCTGTAAATGTATCTAGAATGTTTTTAAAAGACAAAATAAATCAAAAACACATTAATAAATCAAAATTGGGGCTAAACGTTTTAGTTTGGTATAGAAAACTCTTTTTTCACAAATAAAAATACAATCAAATAAATTAGAGTAGAAATAAATTAGAATTAGTATTTACAATTGAGCTAACTGCAGACTGTTGCAAACAGTACCTCAACTGATCCATATCAATACCAGTCGTCGCGTCTCCAAGACGCTGGCTGCATTGCCCCGCTGTAGGGCAATGCTGATGCGCTGCGCCAGATACTCACCAGCTCTCGGGTCACGCGTCGCTTCGACCAGACGCTCAGATATTTTTTTAAAACCGAAGAGCCTCCGTACCCCATGGACCTAGGGTCCGGACTCCAAGGTCCATATGTGTAGGCTCTGTCAACGTTTTAGTAAGTAAATATTATTGATTTCAGGTCCAAACCGCCAACACTACTCAAACGACTAACAGAAGTGAGGGCAGAGGAGTTAGACTACCTCGGGACGAGTTTCGGCCTTACAGAAGATCTGCTCAAGTTCTGGAAGTCTCAGAAATATGTGCCTGTTTATCTAAGGTTGGTATTGAGAAGAATTATTATATATAAAATTTTTACAAATATGGAATAAACACGAACAGAACGAGGAAGAGGGAACATAAAAAGACGGGTAATGATATTAATGTTTTTATTAATATCATTACCCGTCTTTTTATGTTCCAGGATCCATTGCAATTGGAATCTTTTATACATGAGGAGAGGGATAATCAAAGTTTTTAGAGCGAGCGATGTTTTATGTAAATATTTAGACGGTGATATTATACAATTAGTGAATAAAGGACGGATTAGCGAGTGATGCGAATCTTGAGTGACGCGAGTGATTCATGGCCCTCGATAAATCCGTTTTATTTCCGTTGCATGTTGCATGTTCAGTTGCTATCATGACTATGAGAAAAAGAAGCAATCGAATCTCGAGGAGTTATTTCACAACAAGGAGTTTGTATAGAGTATTTTCTGCGCAAGGAGGTTGTATAGCATTGAGATGGAGGTTGAATATTTTGGTGTGTTCTAAATTCAAACACCAAAATAGTGACTAAAATAAGCTTTTAGAGGGAGAATGAGATAAAGTATATTTGTTGCAATTACATGTGAAAAACATGATACATACAATGTAAGTTTGTTCTTTACACAAAATCATACATTTTCTAGTCAAAAAGCCAACGAACTGACCGGCGAACACTCCTGCATAATGCTGCGGTCCCTCCGCGAGTGCACCTGGCTCGGCGCTTACTCCGGAGACTTCAGACGGAGGCTGTCGAGACTACTCGCCAGAAGTCTGCGGAAACTACCCGCTAGCCTGGCCTTGCAGACGCTGGTGAACGACCACGTGAAGTATGAGAAACCTGGTGAGTGTCCTAGACTGGATTTTCAGACGGAGGCTGTCGTGACTATGCTTGCTGTGTGGTGCCGGCTTAGAATTTGTACCACCCCAATTATGGGCATTACCCCCCTGAGATAAAAGCCAGTAAGGCGCTTATCAGGGGGAAGCCTGCGTTCAGCAGTGGACCAGTATAGGCTGTTGAGGTGAGGTGAGGTGTCATGACTACTCGTTAAGACTGCAAAAACTACCCGCAGGCCTGACGTTGCTGAACGACCACGTGAAATATGAGAAACCTGGTGAGTGTTTTGCCCTATTAGACTTCAGACGAGGCTGTTGAGGCTGCTCGATCTTCGAAAATATGGTAATGCCCATAATCCCCACGCGCATACGGGTTGAGGACTGCAGTTCGGTGGTAAAGTTGTTCTGCAGACCCCCCTCATTTATTGATTATCCTATGGTTTTCTCCTATTCCAGCGTTAACTAAACAGCTGATAGAGCACGACCTGGCTCGATTGGAGGCCTACTGTCGGCAGAAGGGGGACTAAAGCCTATACAGGGCGTCCCACGGATATGCCACATGGAGGGAAATTAACTTGAATATTGTTGATGAAACATTTTACTAAAATTATTTGAATTTAAAAACAATTTGAACTGCATTCATGTCTTCCTTTTATTTCTGACACTATTTAGCAAAAAATAATCCTTATGATGAAGCCTTTCGATCGGTATGATAAAGCTCATAGCTTATGATATTGTTATTTTTCTCGTGTAACGGGTTCGATTCCCGGTTCAACCATGTAATTATTTAAATATCCATGAATTCAGTTTAAATTGTTTCTTTCAGTAAAATGTTCCATCTACAATATTCATTATACTTTCCCTCCATGTGGCATATCCGTGGGACGCCCTGTATACGGACTTGTTGGAGTCTGTAGTCCTATTCATGTTCGCCTGAACCAATCAATAACCAACGTATTCATTTGTTCTAGTGTTAACTAAACAGCTGATAGAGCAGTACCTATCGGGCCACGATCTGGCTCGAGTGGAGGCCTACTGCCGGCAGCAGGCGGACTACAGGCTCATCACGGACTTGTTGGAGCCTGTCGCTGAGATCGTGTTTCACAGCAAGGCGAAGTTTAAGTTGGATGCTATACAACAAGTAAGTCTTTTTGTAGTTGACGATTTTGGACAATTTTAAGTTATGACACTTTTGACTCGCGTTCCTCTTACTGCAGTTTCTTTCATGTAAGGTAGAATGCCTGAATATGTTATTTTATTTGGACACGTTACCATTGAATGAATGAATGAATGAATGAATGAATGAACACTTTATTGCATAAAATTAATAAAATAAGTTATATCTAAATAAAAATAAAAAACGTACAATAGGCGGCCTTATTGCTCAGAGCAATTTCTTCCAGGCAACCTTATTAGGTACTACCAAAAGATATAAGTCACTTAATAGTTGGTAGTGCACATAATACAGGAATATACATACATGCATACAATACAAATACAAACATACCTACAGAAAATTTCACATACTTACATAATATAGCTAATAACCGAGCTACACTGACATCAAAATGACAGGTTAAGGCGAATTAGAAATAATGAAACTTTAAATGGCTGAAGATAGGAAATGGGACTTGAGTTGGGATTTGAAAGAGTTGATGGAAGGAGCAAGTTTGATACCATTGTGATATTAGAGTGGTTAGATTTGCAGAATAGGACCCCTGGTCCACATGCCTGGGGCCTTTCGACCGACTGTCAGCAGTGCTGACAGCAGAATCAAGTGTTTGTAGTCAAGGAATCGCCGCCTTATTTTGTAGTATTTCTTGTGGATGTCTCTTGAAGTTCTTTTTAAAGGTATATCGATACATCGATACGATGAAATCGGATCAGCTTTATAATTTTTTTTTAGATTACTAACATATATATAATATCAAAAATAAAAATATCCTATATTACTTACTGCTTTCTTTCAGGTCGTCCTAATAGCAATGGGTTTCCAAATGAAGGACACAGACGACATAGCTAACGAGCTAGGCCTCCCCGGCTCACAGATCCTCGCGAAATTCTTCGAGGCTTTCAAGAAAATCTACGGAACCCTTAACTCAGTGCTTGAAACCAACGCGGCCAAGGACATCGGCATTGAAGACAAGACGGCCGACGATTCGGCAGTGCCGGTGCAACAGAGCTTGAACGAAGAGTTGTCTAAGGCTGCTAAGGTTGGTTTGGTTGTTATTGTTATTGGTTTTAGTTTATTGTGGTGTAATAAAAGTTTGAGGAGATAGTTTTAAGTTTTATTTTTACCTGTTTACTCTAGTATGAAAATTAATAAATGATGATATCATCATAGTAAATTAGAACTTGATTCACAAATAAAATTACAATCAAATAATAGAAAAAAATTTGAACTAGTATTTACAATTGAATCAACTGCAGACTGTTGCAAACAATCTACAGGTAGCACAACTGATCCATATCTATTTATTTATTTATTTAATGTAAGGAAAACCAGCAGCACATACATACAAATTATAAAAAAGAAATCGAAGCAGGAGGCTAATAAGAGGTTTTCACGGTTAAAATAATAATAGTAACATAAAAAGTGTGAACAAGCTGAGTAAACTGAAAACCTACTATAAAAACTACAAACAACGGTTTACATTATACTAAGCAGACAAATAGAATACCTTAATGAAATATACAAATAATCAAACTTCATCACCATCACCTTGGTGGTGATGAATATAATTATAACATAACCAAAAAAAGAATTGAATGAAAACCAAAAAACAAAAATCATGCGCACTATTGACATGTCAAAATTGCATCGTCGTCACCCGGCCTTGGCCAGCATTGTTTATTTATTCAGTCTGTCATTTTTTTATGTATTTTTTTTCTTTTCAGGATCTGGAACGTAAACAACGCAAAGAACTGTCCCGCCTGATGGGCGAAGACCTCGGCCAGTACCGGATCAAGGGCAGCGACCTCGACTGGGGGAAGGCGTTGGATGGACCCAAGCAGAAACAACTGGTTTCTGTCAAGATGTGAGTTAACTTACTCACACTTAGGCCCGTATTGACGACCGATGTGGCGCGGCGGGCGAAGGTCCGCCTACGACGCAGGAGGTTGTGGGTACGATTCCCGCCTTGGGACAAATGTTTATACGATCTGCTAATATTTGCTCCTGTTCTGGGTATTTAATAAGTATAATATAAAATATATATCTATGTTGGGTATTGTATTATGTAGTATCCATAACACAAGCTCTGCTTAGCTTAGAGCTAGGTTATGATGTGTGTATTGTCCAGCATTATTTATTTATTTTTGAAAGCTTGCTGGCCACTGATATCTCCTTGAGTAACGCCTTTCTATGGCATAAACGTCACTAACCGAACTCGATGTATAATGATGTAAACAAACCACGACACAAATAACTAAAACTCACTTGCGTCGAGTTTCAGATAAAACTGTAAGCAATAATTGAAGCAAGGATCTCAAAATTGACAAGTAATTTAAATTGCGTATAAAAAGACGCGGCAACAAATTGAATTTTAGGTTAAGTATGAGCGGTTTGTTTGATTATGAGAGTGAGGGAATAGACAGTATAAAACTAATATTACCTACCATGAGATTAAAGTCAATAAGGCGCTTATCAGGGGGGGGGGGGGGGGGGGGGTCAGACTGCGTCCAGCAGTGGACCAATACAGGCTGTTGAGGTGAGGTGAGGATAAGGTTATATTAGTTTAGATTTATAATCAGAGCTCGTAGAGTAATTTCCTCAAGTTGTAAATTGCATATAACCATTCTTTTTCTCTCTTTCCAGCGGTGAGAAGCGACTAGGCGATGACAGCAAAGAGATCGATGACCTCATAGACGCTCACGACAGTAAAAAGAAGAAGAAGAAGAAACATGTTCGGAATTAGATCAATAAAACTGAATGAAAGATAAGTTTTTGTTTTATTGATTGGTGTAGAACTTAGTAATCATAATTAAGTATTTTATTTTAAATTAGTATCCCACTGCAGGGTATAGGCCTCCTAGTTGGTTGGAGAATTTAGCTGGGTCCGCATGAAAATTTAGCTGGGACGATAGAATTTAGTTGGGTCGGGCGGTGTGAGAATTTAGCTGGGTCGGTGTGAAAATTTAGCTGGGTTGGTGTGAGAATTTAGCTGGGTCGGTGTGAAGTTAGCGGTTGATATTGCTAACATGTCTATATCAGAATGCAAATTTATGTGGCTAACTTCACATCAGACTGTGTAGGAAAGTCTATGATTGTGTTGAATTAGTTAGTCTTTCGTAGCATGTGCAAAATACGATACTAGTTTTGCAGAATACTAAGTTGAATGAAAATAAAAATCGAAGTTCTTTGAGATAAGTTAAATCCTGAAATGAAGGGTTGAAAAAGAAAACCACAGGTTCAATAATAATTTCTATAATTATTGTATTATAAAAAAGGGTTGGTAGTTAAACCTCGGATTAGACAATAGATATTTCCTCTTAAACGTAACAAATATGGCGCCCGCAATCGTGCCGGCCGCGGTGAGGCCGCCGTAAAAAAATATCATTTTTTTAAATCAACCGCCGTCGCCTTCCCCGCGCCCGACGACCGCCGACCTCATATCATACTGTACTATTTATTACAATATATTGTGATCTAAGAAAAATAATATTTTCGTCTAGCGCCCAGAAACGGGCTTGGTAAACAATTTTATAACTATAATTTGTTTGTCCTTACATTACACGCTACTCGATACAAACGGAACCGCTTGAGCTGTATGTTACAAGCAAAGGCCCGACCATTTCACAACTGACTCCGACACAAGTCACCCCTTGCCTCTGGGATCACCGAATCAGCTCTCTTGCAACGGAACACATCCATCGCAAAAGGGCAGCCAACCCAATTCATTACTTACATGAAGACCAACTCCGTTACCTTACATATATCGAGAAAAACATCACTACAAAACGTAAATAAGAATAATACTATTGTTAAAAGTTTCGATAATTCTATTTCTCACTTTAGGTGCGTGGGATACCTTGTTATAACATCCGATCTACACACACACCAAACAAAAATCTAACAGATAAATGATTTGTATGAAACCAACGCATTTGACTAATAACAATAATAAATGAATCTAAAATATTCATAGCGGTTTAACGTTGATATAATAGTATCCCACGACAGAAACTTTGGCGAAGCGAGACGACAAAAGGTTGTCAGTGATACGAGCTGAGTATAAAATAGATGTATAGTGTAATTGAGAAGGAATTGCACTTGAGAATACGCAACTCTTGGCACTTCGTCTTAAGCTAGATAGTTTGAGGTAAATCAATTTTAGAAAAGGAATGGGTACACAAGGCAACTAAATATTGACCAATAGATCGACCCAAAGTTATATAAATTAAGGAAGAGTTTATACACAGAATGGATTTATACAAAATCAGTGGTCAAGAGCTCCGGAAGAAAGGCGTGTTACAAAAATAACTTGAACATCGATCCCACAATACTTAGTTTCGATAACTACGAACTAATTATATTCGAATTATAAAATATACTTTAAAAACTTCAAGAATTTGAACTTATCAGTTAGTTTTAAGCAGTTTACAGCGGAATCGGACAGGGTAGGTACTCTAAAAATACATCTTGATTCAAAACACGAAAGCAAATGCACTAAATCTTATTGCCACACTTATGTTTATTGCTACGACATATACCACTCTACTTTATAATAACCACAACATCAAAAACAAAATATCTTTATCATATCATATCATTATTGCATTAAATTCTGATATAGGTACTGCGTGAACCGTGCAATGTGTACAGTGCAGGGAGATATTGCGAAGACAACAGGTACTATAATGCTTATGGAATTACTCCTAACCAACTGTTAGAGATTCCCGAATGTTAGAAAATCCACTAAGGCACAATTTAATTTTTTTGAACTTTATTTACTATAAATAAAACGAGCCCTTCGAATAACCCGCCCCGCGACGAGCGGCGTTCCTTCCTTAACTATTGTATTATAACATTTACATGATTACTTCAATACACCTAAATCGGTAACATGCAAAAGTCAAAAATATTTTATTTAAAATGTACAACTATTTATAACAAGCGATTTCATTTAGAATTGAGTTTAGAATATTGATTTAATACGACTTTTAGAGATCTGTAAATTAAACACAGCTCGATTATCTACGATGAAATATTTTTATGTCAGCAACAATAAAGCTGTGCTCAATTTGCAAATATTGTTACCTATTTATTGATAAATACTAACTTCATGATTTTGGAATTTCATAAAATGCAATAGCTAATATAAACTGTATAAAAATGTATCTATCAACTTAACATTAATATAAATATTATGTAGACAACGTATATAAATTGAGAATTGTAACAGCTGAATATATAGGCACCCCTGTCAGGAAACGTGGCTAGTATCTAAATGTCAGCAGCAACGAATTTAGCTGAATACGAATTCATGCATGAACTAAATTTCTCTCCGTACCCCGAGTTTAAAGCAATTTTTGTTGCTGACGGTACAATCGGTGATTCTCTACGCCAGTCATGCTGAATTGCTGATGTTTATTGGAGCATCTACATTGGTAGATAAATAATTTATATTTGTGTTTCCTATAAACTACATAAATATTATTATTCGCATTATAACTATATCGTATACCAAGCGCGCGAAAATTTGCTCTCTATGGTCTGTAGGCACTATTAAATACTTGGTCTATTTCATTCTGTTTAATTGTAAGGCAACTATTAATAATTACATAACTATGTGACAACTTTGACTTAATAAATAGATAAGGGGAATTAAGAACCAGTTTACTTGAATATGTTATTTCCAATCAAGTTTCTTAGTCGGCTCTGGATGTTGTTGCTGTATGTTTTGTGTCTATACGAAATACATATGGCCTGTGTTTAGCGGCACTTGAGCTCACAAATATTAGTATAGGTAACACTTTCCGTGCCCACCCACGACGTAAATTCCGAAGTACAGTTCTGTGTAGCTGGGCAGCGCATGCCTTAACCCAGAATGAAACAGATACGCTAAGGCTCTTTTTTAGTTATTCAGTTCATAGCAATTATCAAATTATCTGTTAATTGGTGTTTCAATTGAAGACGGTCCATAATCTACCTACTGTACATCTTTGTACTGATAATAGTTAGTATAGGTAATGCTTATGAAAATTTCCAAAATCAGGTTGTTTTCTGGTAGTTCATTATTATACTCTATCGCGTGTGTTTCTAGCCGTGAATAAACTGAGCTTGCAGCGAGACTTAACAAAAAACCTTACTGTATTTACCTAATTAATTGTACGAATATAATTGAAAGATTAAGTATGAATTCAGCACAGTTCGACTCGGAAATTAACTGTTAAATTGCTTTTAAATTATTAAAGGCACTATCCATTCATAAAGGAATTTATTACCAGGTACTTCCGAACTCATATTATATTCCAATCTAGCACTAACATTTTCCAGAAACACTTTCGAGTTTATCGAACCATGCTAAATTCGTAATGCATCCTAAACTAAGAGCGTAAATATGCTCGTGATAAAACTCACTGAATGAAGGCGTATTTTTGTTTACATTTCATAACTATTGTTTACCATTAGTAAACATTTTAGTCTGGATTCCTAGTTTATTATTGCTTTCTAGTCAGGCGTAACTGAATAATTATAGTGTGTTTTTCTACCAGGGTTAGCTAACTCAACCAACAGGCTCGTCCGAGTTTCTTAGTTGAGCGATACTGCATATTTGCTTTGGTAGACACAATTCGCCACCTAGCATTGCCTGAAAAGCACCGTGTGTTTTCACCAGAGATGTGCTACTTAAGCGGCGGGAAGTGTTAAACTCAGCTAAAAGATCACTTTGTTAGGTTTTTGCGGTATCATTCATCCGAATCTACCACCGGGCGCGTTACTGTAACAATCCGACAAGATAGTCAGTGCTGAGTTTTTGATACAATGAGTTCCGCCGTTTTGTTTGTTCCAGAATTCCGAAAAATTATGACCCCACTCGTCTTACATCGATGATGGTAGATTTAAGGACCTAATGAAATAATTTTATTTCATAAATTTAATTTGCTCTAAACCTACGGACTTTTCCCATCTTATTGGGCGAGGTTGACCGACACTCATTCTAATTGCGTGAGGATTGCTCGATTTTCAAATCTTAAGTGATCATTTAGGTTTGACGCATTCCGCCGCTTAACAACAGCAAATTTCCAATAAAAAAATATCTAAAGTAGCATGAAACTTAAATATGTATCGATACAAGAATCTCTGAACTACCATTCCTGTAAAGATTTGGAGTTGAAGTTTAAGGCGGTTGTTTTATTACTATTAATTCATTCGTTTTCGCGCGAAATTTAAACTTACCTACTTTAACCTAATGATCCAGTTCACCTAAGATGATCTTTTGGCAAATTGACTGTATAATTTGTTTTATGCTTATTTGAGAGCAGAGGTTTGTGTAAATAATGGTTCTTATAGCGATCAATAGCGACGACCTACCCTCACAAAAAAACAAAAGGAACAGAAAACAAAAACAAAAAAATCATACATAAAAATGAATGTATTCTATAATCAATAACATAGGGTATACTTACACCAATAATAAAATTAGAGGAAAACAAATTTATACATAATCTTAACGCGAAATAATAATAAAAACAAATTATCATACATATTATTATCAACACAAGATTCTAATAAAAATGAAAACAGAGTAATTACAATTTACTAAATTTAATATAGCCTACAGTTCTTTTATCCAGCATTCACTTGTTCTTAGTAAATATCAATTTGAAAGTAATTTGGTCTCAATTTTAGGGCTCAATATAATTTGAGATTTTCGAAATTTCAACGTCAGCTAAAATTTAAATTATTAGTAGGTACTACTAAATTATGTGCGATGAATATATTTTTTCTAACACATTTTAACTATATAAAATTGATTCCATCCCTCGAAAATTAAGATTTCTTTAACATTAATTAGTCTAAATTTGCTAAACGTCTAAATAATGCGAGTGATTCAAAGTAGTCGAAAAAGTACCACTTAGGATTATGACACTTTAGGACGATACAACTCAATCTTAACAATAAAAGCAACAAAACAGAACCAAAAATAAAAAAAAATAAATGGAATTAAAGAACGATAACATAATTTCAAAAAGAGTTTCCGCAAGAGATGCATTTGTGATTTTTCGTAACTTAAATATAATTAAGACAATGATTTGTAGAGATTAAGATGTGCAAGAAGATGCACTCTTGCACCTAACTTCAGCGATACCCTTAAGATTTTGGGTAGGTACAGTATTCTTTGAAATAGTGGAATCCTAGCAATAACGATTTAACGTTGAATTCCAAAACTACACAGAACACTGAAATGCCTAATGTAATGCAATAAACATAGACATAGTATCTCAACATAATTTAAAACAAATATAAGTCAAACAATAACATAATCAGGCTGAAAGGCACGTTTTAGACCAGAGCTTTTAAAATGCACAAACAATGCCCAACCAACAAAGTCATAATCACAAATTTAAGTAAACTTCGCTCAAAGTCCAAATAAATACAAATTGCCATCAATAAATATAAAAAAAACTAAAATAAAAATAAATATTTGTGCGGGTAAGTACCGATTCTTTGATGTCCGTGGTCTAAGGCAGTATTCAACTAACTAAATCGTCGATAATATACACTGAACTATAGCAAAAATTTGGCGCTTTCGATCAAATTATGTTATTTGAAGGACACAATTTATTGTAGTTTGTTAGTAACATACATCATGTCATAACAGCAACACAAGAAAATGGATCAGACATAATTTTTTTTGAATAAGAGTTATAGGCCCAAATGTATAGGCAAATCACAAGGGAGACAAATTAGATAATTTGATCTAAAGGCCGTAATGCAAACGTTAAGAAGTATATTTGCTCAGCCTCGCCGCGCCTACGGGTAACTAGCGTGGGATGAACCACCGGTCGAGTTATTGCCAGACCATTCACTTACGAACTATCTATTTACTAAACCGAACGCTGCAAGCTCTCTACAAACATTTACAATATTCAATTTATTAAAAATAATTGTCTTATATAAAAAACTCAACGTTTCTCTCACACGAAATACGCCAGGCCTTAACCATGCACCCTTCGCTTAACCATTTATTATGTTATCTCCTTATACGCTTAGCTATAAATATAGTTTACATATAAATTAAAATATAGAATGAAAACTACGCGTTTCTTATATAACTATGTATGTACAAGGCATCTCTAGTCGTTCCTAGACACGTCAACATTTCGCGTGATTTCCCTCCGTGTGATGCTCCGTTTCATACAATAAATGTTCATACAAAATCCTATCTGGCACTAACATGTATATTCATTACAAAATGTATAATATGTACATACAATACAATCACAACTTAAATTTTATAAACAACCAATAACGATAAGTTTAAATATAATATAATATTGGTGTTCCGGTCATTTTGTTGTTATACGTTCGATTGGAAGTTATTTCAAATTGTACTCTTCAAAATTTTAATTTAAAAAATATTTGAACTTCATTTTCTCTTATGAAAATTAAATTGAACCTTCGATCTATTTGTTCTATTTCGATAAAACTGTATTTTCGTTTATATTTAAATATTTTATTTATTTAAGTTTTAGTAACATACACAACGATTCTAGCGTTCGCCTATCAGAGCCTTATTGTCATCTCGAATTTATATGTGTTCAGAGATCATGGACTGTCTTGATCATAAAATACTATAATCTCTAGCAAAAACTATTATTGCATTAAATAAGTATTCTTTTCCCCAACACAATTGATATGTTCAATTAAAATGTTCTGTTTTCTAAAAATGATTTTGCTCTATCATTGTTCTATTAAAATTCACTTTAATTCGATAGGAACATTTCATCTGAACATTTTCAGATGTATAAAACTGTTCTCCCAAACAAATACATTTAACTTGATTTTCATTCACTTTCCGTACCACATTGAAACAATTAAAAGTCATGTATTATTTAAATCAATTACATCAAAACTAAACTAAAGAATTGTTTACCGATAATAATTAATAAATCTCTCATAAACACATTCGAAGCAAATGAATATACGCGAATGAGTCGAAACAAGTTATTGCAACATACTACTGTGATCCCATACATGTTGAGATTATTCTCTATTGGCCCACGTCCGATCATGTTTTCGTCGTAATCATGTCCACACCAACATTCGTATTGCGTGCTCCGCCCCCGAATGTGAACGCTGTACCGACAGTAGACCGCTACTCGACAGTAAAAACGTTATACTCAAAAAGGGAAGATTACTACAACGAAAAACGCTTAAGATATGATTAATCTATCACTTAAATACATACAAAGTTCTTAACTGCCTTCCTTTAGTACGAGCGAGACACTTACGTTAGAGCGAGACACTCTCATGTTAGAGCGAGACACTCACGTGACAGCGAGACACTCTCATGTTAAAGCGAGACACTCGCATGTTAGAGCAAGACACTCTCATGTTAGAGCGAGACAGCTCAGCGAAAGGAAAGTAGTCGTATTTGCGAATTCGTTGCTAAGCAACGAAGCTTATTTACAATTCATACATAATATACAATTGTTTTTGGTCATCGATTTTGAGAAGAAAAAATGCGAAGACAGTTCTTCTGCCGTCTTATCGGATGTGGAAGTGGCAGCCATATTGGATGCCATTTTAGTTTTTCTGCCTCGATAAGATGGCGTGTCGTTAAGGATCGTATTGCATAGAACATAATGGACCTTAATTCAAGTTGATAACATTATTGAATTTATAAAAATGTACTGCGAAGTTATGTATTCACCCTGACCAACATAAATAAAACGGAACATAGTTGGTTTTCAAACAAGTTAATAAAATATAATAGAAGACATTATTATGCATTATTTTGATTATGCATGGACAGGATTATTAATAAGTGTGGAACACAATACGATTGATTTGAGTACCAGTTGATGGTTTGCTCACAAAATATATAAAAGTATAGTCAAAAATAAAAAATTGGAACTGCATATTAAATTTAAAAATACCTTGATCTTGATTTATCAATAGGTACTTGATTTGGTTCCATGGAAGTATTTAGGTTACCAAGTAAAAATTCCAACTTCTTTTTTCAAGCACTGACAAATTTAAACATGATTCAATAGATTTCATAATGTAAAAGGAGTTTGTTCACGTGGAATATTGTTTTATCGTCGACAAACTTTATAATATAACATTTTAGGTTTCTGATAGCGCTATAACACGTTTCGCACTCCGGTTAGTTGTAAATTCGCCGTCACATTTGATTTTATACAACACCAGTGCGTCATCTGTACGCACTAGCGCTTAGCACTTAAATCAAGTTTAAGATCGTTCAGATAGTCAGGACTCGCGTATAAATTAGGCGCAATGTTCACTAATGGGGTGCGCACTAAGGGGGCCTTTAGAGGGGGCTTTGGGGGGGCCTGACGTCACTCTCGGGGGGCCGTGGTCTTCAGCAGGGTGATTGCGTAGCGCACGTATTGCACCAGGTGTCGGAATGTGGACGACAGCGATAGGGGACCGCATTTACGGTCCACAGCGATGAATAGATCTATGGGGAGAATATTTTTATTAGTAACCTTCAAATAAGCGACGCAAATTGCGGGCACAACAGTCTATGTAGAGCTTTAAAAATATTGAGACGCTAAAAATAATGTAGATACTAAGAAATAGGTCCTTCCTGGGGACAAAGGATACCTTCTGTAATAAATTTCGTAGTTTTGAATGTAACGTGGGATGAAACGTTGGTGTTCTTCCAACACACAGGTTCGTAGTTAACCCACTTACATTCATAACGGATACCTTCTGTCTCAAAATATATACTTTAATTTGGTATACCGAGTGTAAATAAACAAATTAACCAAACTTCATTCATTCATTTCCATCTTGTAATTTAATATAATATTTGCTTGTATTTAGGGAAATTGATTTATATATTATGTTTGCAACTGTAATCAATCATGTTATGTTTACATTTAGGGCTACAATCTGGATAAAAACCTGCAATTTAAATATTTATACACGTAAAAATGATTGTAATCTGCTTTGTAAACTTATTACGATAAATAAGTAAATAGCTTAGGCTACAAAACGGTGCTGTTTGAAAATTCCATCATGCATCAACAAAAATAATAAAAATCGAAAAACAAACCTTGATTAGCCCTGAGTCTGCAGAATCCATCCGCCTGTTCCCACAAATCGTGCGCCACATATAGGAACGTGTAATACTTGGTCAGTAGCAGCAAGGCCTGGTGCGCGTGCGCAGGTACCGAGTGCACCAGCGAGCAGTACCCGGAGGACGCGGAGGCCCCCGAGCCCACGGAGCCCACGGACCCCGCGGGGGACGGTGTCGGCGAGAGGGGGGACGCGGACTCGGCGCACGCGGGCTGTGGGAGAGTCTTGGTTGTAGTGGGTTGATTAGTACACGAAGAGATATGGAAAAGCCTCCACCGAATTTAAATTGATCAAAAAGCAATAAAAATTACATTAATAATGAAGAAAGTCACAATCAAATAATATTTACAATTGAAACAATTGAGCTAACTGCAGACTGTTGCAAGCATTCTACAGGTAGCTCAACTTATCCATATCAATAGGTACCAGAAGCGTCCACAAGACGCTGGCTGCATTTTGCCCCGCTGTATGGCAAATTAACTTAATATTATTAACGTATAATTATGAACAGTTCAATAAAAAAATAACAAAATAGACAAAAGCAACAGATAAAAATAAAATAAAGACAAGTCGAAACCCACAACTCGTGTTTTTATGTAGAATGCAATATTGCTGAACGTTGTTAAGGTAAATTACGGGCAGCTAGCCCGTAATCATCGGAGCTCTAAATTTGAGAGAATTATCCACCAAAACTCTGGAAGGCCGGCTTTTCTGTGATCTGCGTTCCTTGCTTCATGATAAATAATCCATCTTCAACAACTACGAAGGCCAATCGCATTTCACTCTTGTTGTTGTCATTGAAAACTATAAAATCAACTAAAAGACTTTATTGCCAACGTTTATCTTATCTTTATAAATTACTAGCTCCCGCACATAACATACTTAGATAATGAATACCCTGACATGTAACATTTTCTGTTATTAATAAAGAACTATGAACTATGAACGCGACTACACACGCGTTTTTCCAAAATACAATGTTGCGTTCCAGGTCCAGCAGGGGTATTTTACCTACAGATCTTGATGTGTGCGAAATTTCAGGCGTAGTGTTCGGCCAAACATCTTCACAGCGGCACAAACTTTCGCCTTTATAATCACACTAATATTATAAAATGCGAAAGTTTGGATGGATAGTTGTTACCTCTTCACGCCAACTACAGAACGGATCGGGCTGACATTTTGCATACAAGTTATTCTAATCCTGGAATCAAACACTTTTTATACCATAAATCAATTCCCATAGGATAGAAATCACCTTTAAACGATTCCATAGAAAAAACGCGTGCGAAGCCGCGGGCATAAACTAGTTTTCAATAATATAAGTAGCCCATATTTTTTTCGAGGTCCAGATCTTTATGTGTACAAAATTATAACCTATGTTATGAATCTATTTGACTTGACTAAGTGTTCCCTGTGAATCTATGGTATGAATAAATAAATTGAAAAAAAAATTAACCTAATTAAGTCAGTAGTTTGGCGTTGTGTTTGACCAAAAATTGTCACCACAAACTTTTATAATCACAATAATATTAAATGCGAAAGTTTTAATGTTATTTACGTGACATCATCACGCTAAAACTACCAAACGGATCGGGCTGAAATTTTGCAATGGATTTAAAAAATCATCAAACGATTCTATAGAAACAACGCGTACCAAGCCGACGGCAGAGAATAGTATCTTTATAAATAACTAGCTGCATTCGTACTATACCCGTCGTCCTATTACCCGTTTTCCCGTAGGATTGAAGCATTTTCCCGCGGTATAAAGTAGCCTATCTTCATCAGGAATAATGTGGGCTTCTAAAGTGTGTGAATTGTCCAGCATTATTATTATATTATTATTATTATTAATGGTAAAGAATTTTTCAAGTCGGTCCAGTAGTTTCGGAGCCTATTCAATACAAACAAACAATCAAATCTTTCCTCTTAATAATATTAGTATATATTTGCCCGACCACTGTGTAAATGGCATGTATTATTGTATGATTACCTTCTGCTGGTACTCGTTAACAATCTTGTTGTATTCCTTCACTTCACGGTTGTACATTTTGAACATTCGCAGGTACAAGAGAGCTTGCACTCGCAGGCTGCAACAAATAAATTATATTTTTAGTGGACAAGTCATAATATAAGTTTATAGGAGAAGTTAAGTGTGTTTTCTTGCTCAGTTAGACAGGGGGTAAAGTGGTAGAGTATGTATGGTCACATATTTTCTTTCATCTAAGGATTCTGTGACGAAACAGTTGTCATAGTGAAGCGATTAGTGTTTAAATAATCGTCAAACTTCTTGTCATCTGGCGAAACACGTGACATAAATGCGCAGAACGAAATTCTCAGGCCAAATTGTTGGGCGGTTACCTTCTGAACAGTCGCGTCGATCATTTACTGTGAGATTTTGATTCAAACAATGAAAGAGTGAGACAGAGATATACGAGGCTGGGAGTATACTCAAAAAAGGAAAATCCAAGTTTCGTTTTCGTAGTCGTGCAAAACTAACTCTTATGGTCGCTTGCATAAGATGAGCGTTTGCAAGAAAACGAATTAGAAACTTCGATTTCGTTTTTAAGAAAACAGGCCCTGTACCTATCTCTTTAGCCTGCTGCGTCGTCAGCTGCATTAGAATTATATGTACCTGCGCTTCCCACTCTCGCTGCTCGTCACCGGCCAAGTTGTTTGACGGCTACTATAGCAGAATAGAGTTCAAGGATTTTTACCATTGGATTGTGACGTAGCCGTTTGGGCACCAGGGCTCTAAAGTCTAAGGCGGTAAACACACTGCCAAACATCACGCTGCCTCTTGCGTCGCGCATTCGACACGCAAGACGCAGCGTGATGCGTGGCAGTGTGTTAACCGCCTTAACCTTTCTTCTCTGTCCATGGTTAGTTACCTCAGTATGTCAAGTTTGTTGAAGGTCCCGTGCGGGGAGGCGCGGTACCGCTGCGGCATGGAGTGTATCAGCTTGATGTACTCGATGGTCTCGCGGTAGATGGTGAACGCTCCCTTGGTGTCCAGCTCCAGCTCCAACACGCGGCCGGTCAGCACGAAGCACAGCACGGACTCGTGGTAGAGCATCACGCGGGTTAGCGGCTCTTGCTCGCGGTCCGCGGCGGTCCGGAGGCGGGTTGCTTCTTCTAGGTAGTATCTGGAATTTTTATTCACAAAGATAATTACAATCAAATAATAGAAATAAATTTGAACTAGTATTTACAATTGAAACAATTGAGCTAACTGAAAACAATCTACAGGCAACTGATCCATATCAATCCATATCCATATCTGGAATTAAGATTGTGTTTATCACGGTCGCCGCGTAGAATGGACCACTCCCGACCCAAATGTCGTAAGAATAAGAGCCGCCTAAGGGAAACTACCGGAGGAAGAGCCGCAGCTCCTTTTGTGTATCAACACCTGAAGTGATCTGCCTGCCAAGCATGCTTATGGTCAGCCCGAAACAAAGGTGTTTAGGGCAGGTCAGCTCAGCAGTGGATCAATGTGTGCTGATTTGTGTCTTTGCTTCGTCCTCTCTCATGGAACGCGTGCGTTTTGTGTGAAGTTTTGTTTGTGTGCATTACGAGCTGAAATACAACACGCCACGCCTCGGCCTCTGCACAGAGCCGCCACGGCTCCGCTCTGCGTTGCACACGCCGACTGTTTGTGTCGCCGAGCCGGCCCGCCACGGCCGTGCATCGCGCCGCCACCGCCCGCGGTGTATGTGTAGTCTTTCATATAAATTCGTATGATACAAACCGCACACCTTCGCCTCCGGCCCGGCCACGGTTTCTGTGTGTGGCGGCTTACCATTACATTATTTATAGTTTAACATTATTGTAAAAAGTATGTTCGTTGTTCACAGTTCGTGTAGACACTCACTTGTGGTCTCTCTCTTCGTCGGAGAGCGCGTCGGCAGGCAGCCTTTCGAAGTAAGAGTAGTAGATGGGCGTCTGTCCGCTGCAGGCGCCCGTCCGCTCGTGGTTCGTGGCCGCTACTTCTCCGCTCTGCAGAACAAACGTTTATTTCATTATGAATGCTGAAGTTAGTATAAGTTCATTTGAAGTTTCTTGCACTGCAGATGGTGGCTCCTCCGTCTGTACCATTTCCTCTCATGTAAGTTGGACTTCTAAATGTGGTGGTGGATTGGATTGGGTCGGCCCAACTCATGGTTGATTTCCGCTGGCTACTTCTAAAACATGTACACGCTAGATCACTAGACTATCGTTACTTTACTAAAAGTACTGGGTGAATTTTTATCTCATTATGGTCAGCTTTGTATTGAGGGAAAAACGACCGTATCTTGTTTGACCCAATTTTCCGAAAATGTACAATAATGACTTTAAAAAAAGCAGGTCGACTCTATTTCATCATGAACACTTTTTCCAAAGTTACTTACCTGATTTGGCAAGTGGAGTCCGTAAATGGATGCGGCTTGAAATGCACAGGTTGGCACAAATTTTGCAAGGCCTTTACCCAGTAAGAACCGTCGCAATGTTATTGATGATGATGTCTGTAGAAGGTTTCCATACCTGGTGGGGGGCGGGCGGCGCGGGCGGGGGCGGCGGGCGGCGCGGGCGCTGCAGGGCGCGCGCGGTGTGCGCGCGCAGGCGGGAGAGGGGCACGCGGACCATGATGCGAGCGCGACGACTCACTGCAGGAGGTATAAGGTTTATTTTACCATAACAAGTAATAAGTACAAACAAGGCGCTCGACGACTCACTTGGAGAAGAGATAGGGTTCATTTTACAATGACAAGTTAGAAGTACAAACATTAGAGTATTGTCTTTTAATCTTTGTCTGACAGAGCAGAATCCGGTGGCGATTTATTGTATATTTTATTTATTTATTGTATATATTATGTCGATTAGGCAGGATACAGGGTGTATCTTTTCATCACTGTTAAAGGTAGCTAAGGGCTACAAAGTGCTAGTGTAGTGCTAGACTATTGTGAAACAAAATACTTGCAATAGTTTCCTACTAACGCCATCTAGTTCCGTCAATATTAGTCTCGCAATTGTTCTCTGAATTTGCAACATATTTATGACGAACAGAAATATATTTTCAAATTAACAGACTCTGAGGAGTAACTATTTCACAGTATTTACAAAAAAATAAACTCACCGATAGAAGTAGGATCTTCCAGCCTCTCAGAACCTCTGCCCGGTTTGAGACCTGACCCGACATCCGCTTCCGCCCGCACATACGATCGATCGATCGACACGCGATCCACCAATGGCAGCTTGCTGTCCAACCGATCGATCGCCATCTTGGAATCCGACAGCTGCTCGATCGACATCTTGGATTCCGTCAATCTATCGATCGACATTTTGTTATCCGACAGTCTTCCCATGGAAAGTTTATCGATGGAGATTTTATTGTCAGGTAGAATGGACATTTTCGTATCCGTTATCCTTTCCATCATTTTATCTGGGACCATGTCAATAGACATTTTGCTCTCTGACAATCTGTCTATGGTCGACATTTTGCTGTCGTGTCGCTCGTGCATTTTTGAGTCAGGCAAGCGTATTTTGCTCTCTATCCTTTCGTGGGATAAGCGCTCTTGTGCCTTTTCGAGGGCTATCCTTTCGTGTGATGTTTTCTCTGTCAGTAATCTGTCTAGGGAAGATTTGTCAGCGGACAGACGTTCGGTGGACCGTCGGTCAGTGGAGTGGCTAGATACGGATAGCCGATCGCTCATGGACCGGTCACTGAGAGACGACCGGTCGGACGAGGAACGCTCCGTGGACCGGCGCTGGCTGGGCGTCCGGTCGACGGACAGCCGGTCGCTGGGCGTCCGGTCGCGGGAGCGCTCGCTTGACCGGCTCGCTATCCGGTCGTTGGAGGTGCGTTCTGTGGAAAAATCAGATAGTTATTCGTAACTGTAACCAAGCCTGTACCATTTCATTGTTGTTAGTTTATATTGCCTTGTCCGTTAATTGACAGGGTCATGGAGCGTTGAGTACATTTGATCGTGACTATTGTGCTCAAGCACGATTTAATGAGCATTGTACTCAAGCATGATTTAATGAGCAGTGTGCTCAGGCACGATTTAATAAACTCCGCAAGATTTTAATACGAAAAAGCGTTTTAAATCGCGCATGGTTCCCTCGGTCGGGATCAAGAAAATCATTTTACAAGACAAACTCTCCGAATTTGTTTCGTAATATTTAGTATCTTTAGTTACATAAGTACAAAAAAAAATAGTAAAATATCAGTATTTCAGTCATAATACTGAAAAAACATTACATTTTTTTTTGTGTATCAAGTGAAGTTCATTCATTCGATCTTGAAACTGAATGCGTCTTTGACTATACTAGATCCTTTTTTTTTCAGAATTTTAAACCCTATGTCTCAGATGATTTTAAAAACCACAAAAGTGTGGTCTCTGCTGGAGTACCAAGCCATAAGTTACCTGTAGTTATCTTGTCATTGTCAGTGTCGGCGCGCGGCCGCGCGGGCGTTCGGTCGTGCCGGTCGTCGGAGCGGCGGTGCTCCGCGCGCTCGATCGACACGCGGTCTTGTATCCTGATGCAAATACACTATTATGTATGATGGTATATGTGCCTCTTTTGTTAATGTTCTTGCTTGGTCAGGCAATTAACAAGTTGTGGAATCGATTGTTGCGGACCTATTTGGCTGACAATTGAAGAGGTGATAAGGATATTATTCAGAGTTGGTTGAAACGGGTAACTGACATAATATGTATGTTTCATTTTGGTCCGGGGGTATGTCAGTCATCTCATATTGATAGCGCAAGCACTGCTTACTTTGGGGCTAGATAATGCTTCGTTAAATTATTTCTATCCAGTATTTTTTGTGCCTTTTTCGTTCGTCCACTCTCGACCTTTGACCTTAACGTATTGTCCTCACGTTTCACTAAGCTCTCGCCTCCTATGTGTGGGCTCAGGTTAGGGCGGGGGTGACATCCTGGCCAGCGCCTCCTTATTCCTTCTCTTCACGGTTCGACGCCTCTTTTGGTGACCTTTGACCTTAACTTATTGACCTTAACTTATTGTCCTCACCTCTCATTAACCTCTCGCCTCCTGTGCGTCGGCTCAGGTTCCGGCGGGGGCGACACCCTGGCCAGTGCCTCCTCGTTCCTCCTCTCAGCAGCCCGACGCCGCTCATCATCATCAGGCTCCGGAGCCGTCACCTCGATGATGGTCACCTGTCCTTTGCCCTTCCCTCCCTTCCCTTTACCGCCTTTGCCGCCTTTTCCGCCCCCTTCATCGCCCTTTTTAGGGGTGAAAACCTGAAAAAAAGGTTTTGTTAAATGATTGGTTGACTTAGGTGAATTTTATTGATTTTTGTTTAAAAATCATACTAACAAATGATTCAAAGCGAAGAACGTTAAAAAGCATCATCTAGCTACAAGCTAAGCTCTGCCTAGCTTGGGGCTAGGTAATGCTGTATGAATTGACCAGCAGTATTTATTATTATTCTGTGTATTTATTATTATTTCCATGACCTTGGGCCATATAGTGACCCGGTCGTTTGGAAGCCAACAGCGCAGAGGCCCTTATGTACCTATTCTTATTCAACGTAACATAGAAAAAGTAACAAAGGATTCGCGTTTAAGCTACGGACACGACACTTACCTTCCTAAAGATATGCGTCTTCATATCCTGCAGCGGCGCGGGCGGAGGGGGGGCCACCCGAGCCCCCTCGTCCTCGCTGTCCGGCGGGGGGGAGGAGGCGCGCGGCTTGGGGGGCCGACCGCGCCGCTTCTTGGCGGGACGCTCCTCGGACTTGCGGGTCTTGACGGGACGACCGCGTTTCGGGGCGGAGGATGGGACGCGGGGTGATGACTGTAAACAGATGAAACTTTAGTTAGATTCTAGGTCAACGGGAAGGCTACGAGAAGTTACGAATTTGAGTACCTATCTGATATTAATTTCAACTCGAAAACTTCACGCGTTCCTGAGAAAAAGGGGTTGACAGACGACACCAAAGTGATTCTATAATATATTTTTTTTCCTTTTGAGGTACGGAATCCTAAAAAAAATTTTGAATTATTTGTAAAGATTTAGGCTGTCGCGGCCGCACCGTAAGAATCGACCCCTCCTACTAAGCCTAGCCAGGAAGTAATCAGAGGGGCAATAGCTTCCTTCTGTGTATTTTAACACCTCCACTGCGATCACCAATACCCCTGCCAAGCGAGATGATAATGGCAAAACCCGCCTTATTGTAGTGTTCACCAGCGTATGTGAGCTGATAAGTGATCTTACCGTATGATGCGAAGGAGTATCATCATCACTGGAAGCGGTAGACGTTCTGTGGTTGTTCCTCCTTCTTGAGCCGGGGGAGGGGGAGGACGCCTCCGAGTCAGAGAGCTCCGATATTGGGCTCTGCTGGAAGGAAATAAGATTGCATTTAGAACTGAATGAATGCACATGATATTTCTAAAAGGTTGTAGTGGGAAACTTTAAGGTCTTTGTAGCATATTGATGTAAGCTGTGGGGCTGAAATTTTGCAGATCTAGAATAACATAAAGACTACTTTTTCGTCTAGGAAAAATGCGTGCAAAGCGGCGGGAACAAGCTAGTATATTTTATTTGGTCAAAATCAATACGCTTTTGCACCTTTTGTTCCGTGTTGTATCAGGGTTGTACAATACCTAAATGTTTCTCTATCTCTATCTATAACTACCTGTACTTGACACTAGTCCCATGGGAGTTAGGGAGGACCATTGTGTGGGTCGCTACATGCGTCGACACACTTGCGCCTTCCCATCTTCCGAGGACATCCGACAGGGCGGGTGCGGCGGCATTTTTGGCCGAAGATCTTGCACAACATTTGCTCCCCTTGGAGTCGAGACTCTAGGTCCGTGGTGTACCGAGGCTAATCGGGTTTTAAAAAAAAATATCTGAGCGTCTGGTCTAAGCGTCGCGTGACCCGATAGCTGGTGAGTATCTGGCGCAGCGCATCAGCATTGGCATACAGCGGGGCAATGCAGCCAGCGTCTTGGGGACGCGACGACTGGTATTGATATGGATCAGTTGAGCTACCTGTAGATTATTTGCAACAGTCTGCAGTTAGCTCAATTGTTTCAATTGTAAATACTAGTCCTAATTTATTTCTATTATTTGATTGTAATTTTCTTTGTCAATAAAGGCTCCCGTACTTTGTTTTGGAAAAAAAATAACAGAATTGCTTTTGCGCAATAGCACAAATTAGGATATGTTACAAGCAAATCTTACCCCAATCCCAACAGACGCAGACACTAAATTTCCGTGAACCGCACCGACAGCCTGCCATATCCAATCCTTAAGCCTATAAAAATCATCTATCACCTTCTTCCTATCCTCAGAATGGACACGACACCTCAAGATATCTTCAAAATCAGACAAACTACTTCGTAGATTAGCTTTTAGCAAAGCCAGGGTTATCCACTTTTGCATAATATCGTCCTCGCGATCCATTATTTGTGAAAGTGCGTTCAGAAACCCTAAAAGTTTTTCCATTTGTCTGATACTCATATCACTTGAGCGCAATTTGTGTTTTCATTAAACTTTACTCGTAAACGCTGTAATATTTGAGTTAAACAAATCACGATTTGTTTTCCTTTGTTTGCTATCAAACTATAGTTTTTAAAATATTTCTATCAGACACAAACAAATATGATTGCTGTTCTAAACGTACGTATCACGGCTTTCGTTTTCTTTTGTATTAATCAAACTGAAGTCAAATTACCATAGCACAGAATACATTTTTAATAGAAACAAAATTAAACGTTCAACTACTGGCAAAGAGAATCAACAATAACGAAAGGTGCGGTACATAAATCGCTTACTAAGCTCAACAAGCCTTGTACAGAGAAGCTTTATCATACTTTATTGTATATTGTATTATGACACCTGGGAACGAGTGCCATTTCTGAATAAGGAGGGTATCGGATATCACTGCGCTTGCACATAGCGACTGATGATGTTTGTTTTTGTTGAAATGCTATACTTACTTATCATATGTTATACATAGTGTTCTTTTATAATTAAAACTAGTCTTTAATTTGATGGAATCAAAGTATAAATTGGCTGCAAGGTTGAATGTTTGTTACTGCTTCATGCCAATAGTTGTAGACTTATTTGTATTTGAAGTCTGTCGACTACCGCTGCTTACACCTGCATAATTCGTGGAATTTACAGCCACAAAAAACACAAGTCACAGGCGCCTAAATTGTCTGCGACAGACGAAAAAGGCGGACATGACATATGTACAAAGCAGGCCAGTATTTATCCAGGAAAAATCCATCTTACACTACTCTCTACATAAGAACACCACACCTACGGTTTTCCCCTTATCACCAGCGAGCGGTTACCGCAAACTCCTTCCCTGAATCACATGTCAATTCCAACGGTTGCTGGTTCATACATGCAACATCTCCTCAACCTTTTATCAATCGGTACGGGCTAAGGATTGGAACTCGCTGCCTGCCTGTATATTTCCGGCTAACTACAACCTCTTCAAGCGTGAGTGAAAGGCGTCTTCTAGACCTACGTGATACACTTTGGCGACACCGTCATTTAACCAACAGGTGAGATTACAAAACAATGAAATATCACACTTACGGGTTTCCCTTTAACATCAGCGAGAGCATGCCGCAGCTCCTTCCCCGAGTCATACGTCGACTCCAACGGCTGTGGCGGGCGGGGCGCGAAGTTGACGAGCCCCCACGACGAGCGCTCGGGCTCCAGCGCGGGGGGCGCGCTCTGCGGGGGCGGCGGCGCGGCGGGCTGGGGCGCGGGAGGCGGCGCGGTAGACTCCGCAGAGGAAGATTCCGATTCCGAGTCGGAAGGCGAGGAACTACCGGAAGACGGGCTGCCTGACCCAATTGGGGATAGTGGCCTGGAATTAATAAGTTGAATTGGTTATACGTTCGCAATAAAAAAAAATAAAGTGCTTTATTTCCCTAAGACCCATGAAGATCCCAAAATGAACGAGATGCGATGTGAAAAATTAGCAAATGTTGACGTAGAAAACCTTCGACCTATTTCAAATTTATTAGTAAAAAAGCGCTTAGAGTTTGAATACGCAACGAAATTGCATATTGGTTTTTTGCGTAGGAGACGCCCCCGAAACCAAGTCTGTTGAAAAAACTAAAATAAGTAAGTACAGCTTTAAAAACCGCGATCATACGAATAGATAAGTAATTCCGAAGTTGGCACCTGAACGCAGTAAACGTTTAGTGACAGATAATAACGAATTGATGAGTTCCATTATTGGATCCGTGCTACTGCAGGCGAAGAAACACTAGGATAATTTTATGTGACAGTGACTGACTGTTATAGGTGAGAGCGTAAGTTCGAATACATTAGAAAGTCGTAAAATTACGAAGCTGGGCTCAATGGACTAATTGTAAATCATTATGATTAATATGAAGGAATATTTTTATAGCCCACGATGCAAGGGCTAGCCGGACTGCGAAAATAAACCTCGAGATTTTTGTATGGCAGTAACATTTTGAACCATAATGTACACAGCCATAACATACCGCTGGTCTCACGTAATTTATGGATGTTTACGCTTTTGTAAGAGCTGTGTTTTTTTTTTTCAAAACGTTGTGCGTCTGTGCTCTGTCTTTAAACGTCATTGCGACGTCAACGCATCATGCATAAGACAAAACACGTAAATTAATATTCAAGGTCTACTCACGGTCCTATCCTGTGAGCGGCCGCTGCCACCTCTTCATCGCTTTCCGACAGACCAAGGTCCTTGTTCACTCTGTCACTGGAATTAAAAGAAAAGTTACATACAAAAGATAAAGGAAGCTGGTGACTGAAAGTTACCAGCCAGGGCTTCCTATCCTACTGACGAACTGATGGAAATTCGTAAGTTGTGCGCGACCATCGCCAAATCTACTGATTGGGCTAAAACTTTGCATTGATTTAGGTAGTTGGAGATCTGGAACAACATATGGGCTATTTTTTATCTCGGAGCGAAACCTCCGGCAGGAAATAGTAAGATAAAATATTCACGCAGATCAATTAACGGGATGAAACTGACATTAATTACTAAATTCGTTTTCTCTTTACTGTAGTCTACATGCGAAGCGTTAGAAATAAAAAAAATACACTTTTTTCCGTGTCCATATTAATTTGACCTTCTCTAAGTGTACGTACAGTGATTGCATTTACGGAAATAAAGCATTTTTGATTGATTGTAAGGCCCGCGCGGGCTCGCTAATGTATTCAATTGCTGAGTCATTCTGGAAGACAGGGTAAGTCAAAGGCAATCTAACAGCGAGATTAATAAATTGTCTGGAAAAAGGGTGATTTCAATTGTTTACCACAAGAGTCCTATGGTAAGGCCTACGTGGTGGTTCTACCAGATTCTACCTTGATATGTAAAGCTGTGTGGTGGTGGCTTAGAATTTGCACCACCCCATGTCTTCCCGCGGGTGTCGTAAGAGGCGACTAAGGGATATCCACCGGGGGCGGGCAGCAGCGCCCCCTACAGAACAATTCTACCACCGAACTGCGATCCCCAACCCGCATGCCCAGGCGTGGAGATTATGGGCACTACCCCCCTTGTGATAAAAGCCAATAAGGCGCTTATCAGGGGGAGGCCTGCGTCCAGTAGTGGACCAATACATGCTGTTGAGGTGAGGTTGAGGTATGTAAAGTCCTACCAAACTGTAGAGCTGACGCTCCAAACCACAGTATGCGAGTATCATATCGAATAATATCTGCAACAGTAGGCTAATCTATTTTTTTTCCGCCTGAGCTAGTATTTTAATAGTTAAGAAATATCTTTACTTCATTTTTTTATTTATTCATTGCCATCAATCCTGAATTCATCAAACTCGTCATTTTGGCTCTCAGGCATTTTGGGAAAAAGTTTTTTTGGGTTTCAGGCGTATCGAAAAAAGGTGTTTTGTAATTCAGTCCTAACGTCAACTAAGCATACGAAAGGTGACACAAAACAATAAGAATACTTACGGCGAGACAGAACTTCTGGAGTTTGATATCCGGTTGTCTAAACCTGCGAAACAAAGAGAAATACTTGTTAGTTTTCTGAATACAACGTAAAGGTAAAGTAATTCGGTAGCTAGTAGATAGATTTCTGTAAATTGTCTTTGATATTGTGTTTTGGATTGTTGTGTTTATTTTAACAACTTAGGAAAAGTTTTTAAATTGAGACGACCTAAAACAGTTTACGTAGTACAAAATGGCCAATTAGCATCGTTGCCAGAAGAGCCAGAACAATAGTAAAGCTTCCCTAAAGTATGTTTACAATTTAGCACCGGCGTAAACCTACCAGTACCTACCAGGTTAGCTGTTGTAGAAGATATCTTCTTTGTGAAATATAAGTCGTAACCTTACACAGTATGTGATTTATAGCTTAGTCTAGACATAGACGATGCCTAACGGACTTTGAGATAAAAAATATTTTATATAACATTTGCCTTACACGTAAACTCTCCCAAGTGTGTTCAGATGTTATGTAACGAAGAGATTTATATTTTATTCGCACGTGCTTGCTTGGTTTTATTATTTTATACGCCACATTCCGAGCACGATAGGCTTTGTCCTCTGACTAGCTATTCACAGTAGAGCAAATTCAAATAACACCTTATTGCAGGGGCTCCCAAACTTATTTTGTCTATTACCCACTTTAAGAATATATTATTTTTTAGCGCCCCCATTTTTTCACCTATTTAAAAACCACATAACTTCAAGTTAAATTAATTATTGTGAGCTATATTAGCGGAGATTTAACATTTATTCTAAACGAGACTTAATTTCGAAACGGAGCGACCAATTGACATGATTTTTATTTTATTTATTCAATAAAACAGGACAGATATATGAACTTCGCGGAGAGAAATATCGAACTGAGTTAGTTAGAGCAATCTTTTAATTAATATTAGTTGATGTTCATAAGTTGTAGTCGAGAGTTGTGACCTCAGTCGGTGTCTAAGAGTCCTCCTAGATGAAATTACAAATCGCCCCCAAGCCTCTACACAACGCCCCCATTTTTTTTTCTGGGTCTCTTACCGCCCTCCTTTAAGCCTGCAGCGCCCACAAGGGGGCGCTATCGCCCACTTTGGGAAAGGCTGCCTTATTGGGTGAACGAGACACTCACTACATCGTTATTTAATTCTCTCCGCAGATCAGCGAGAGTGAATTAACAGGCGATTGCTTGTTTGTTTATAAACCTCCGCTTGAGAGTGTTTACAATCGGATATGAGAGGGAGACAACACACGAGCTCGCTCCGAGCAGCATTCGCGCACTAAATCCCAAGTCCGCATTCATTACTCGCGACACCGCTCGCAAATAACCCAATGCATAATAAATACTGGGTGGCCTTTTTAGAGCCTTTTTAGCGAGAATTTGTTGCTCGGATATACCAGCGCAATGTGTGCGAGACAATAGTAAACTGAAATAAAATTGTCACTTGTTTAACTAAATTATTTTATGAGCTTATGGGCTTTGTTCAACCAGTCGTGTTGGTGTTTTTACAGTGGTCGTTAAAAGGCGAATAAAACAGTTGTATAAAATTATACATTACGTAGATTGTTCATAAGGTTTCTGAATTGATGTATTGAACGAGGAACTGTGTTTGGTCTAGCGTGTAACAGCGAGGTTATAAAATTAGCCACTTATTGAAACGGCGGCGAACAAATCTAGTTAGTGTAGTGGGTACGTACAACTCGTAAATGAATGCCTACGTGTAAACGTAATCTACACGCTCGCGATTACATTGTTTTAGCCTTTTGTTGAAGTTAGCTTGCAAATCACATTTACGCAGGCACGTGTGAAAATTATCAAATTATTTAAACTGACTGTTTGCATTTTAAATTGTATGCATAAACTTACGACTTACACAGTAATTTGAGTGTTAGCTTTAGTAAACGCGAAGCTTTTTAACCGACGAAAAAAGGTTTTCAAGTCGACGCGGTTTTTTAAGAGATTATTTTTTTTGCCGACTCGTCAAAAGATTTTTTTTAGTTTGTCTTGTTTAGTTACCAGCGATTTTTGTCACTACAGTTAAAAAAAAAAAATCGGGATTTGCCAGTTAAACTTAGTAAGTAGTATAATTTGTTTTACATCGTATAAATTCCACGTATTTAATACATTAATCACAACAAGCTGAGTTCTAAGAATCCTGAATTCTCAGAGAGCTCGTTGCGAGAAAATATTTTTCTCAGAATATCTTCTGAGAAAAGATTTTCTCACCTTTATTGCTTTATTTGATTTCTTTCCTTAGCATCTACAATATTAGCTAGTGTAGAGGAAACGACTTGTTGGTAAATAAGTCAGACGTCGTAGATGAATTTATGAGTAGGTTACCTCATGAGACGTGCGTGACTCCACGTCTCACAATTCTATGTCATTCAAAGAGTCTCAGTAATTTTTTTCTGATAAAATAGAATTTTATAAGAAAATTATAAACAGTCCAATGTTTTGCGCATTATTATTCCAAAATAATGTGTTACCCGCTGAAAGATATAACAAAAAGGTTCTCAATGACGCGTTTTTAAAAAAGGAAAACCATTCAACCTTCGAATTCGGAATGCCAAGGATGGTTTGACATGACATCAGTATGCTGTAGCGCCCTCTTTTCATACTGCTTGAACGATTTACTAGTTTAAAAAAAACGTCATCATTAAGTTGTGATTTTTCCCAGATATTCCGATGAGGTTTATTAAAAGTTTAAACGCAGCACTAAACGCATTGCACCCGAGTCGATGCACGACACTGGAGGGCCGATGTTTACTTAGGAGTGGTGTAATGTAAACAATTCTAGTACAGCCCAGCGCGTGGTCGTTTTCTCGAGTATTTCAGGCGAGTAGCTAATGTTATTGCTGGGATTTAGGTCGGGTAAGTCCCTAACTGCTTAAGAGGGCTGTTCAAACATCGTGGTTCAAGACGATGTCAATCAATTATTGCTTATTTTTACTTAAGTGGGGTCCATAACATTGCTGCTCTGTGTTCTTTTATATTTTGGGAGGTTTAACTAGGTTTCAGTCAATAACAAGTGTCTTGAAAAGTAGGTGAAATTATGAAGTGGACTTTTGACATTTATATTTTATATAGCGGGGCAATGCAGCCAGCGTATTAGCTTCCAATTGGATTGGTATTAATATGGATCAGTTGAGCTACCTCCAGATTGTTTGTAAATATTGGTTCTTGTGTCTATTCTTTTTTTTTTCTATATTATAAATGCAAAAGTTTGTGAAATGTGAAATTTTTGTTACCTAGGATCTGCAAAACTACTGAACAGATCAAGATGAAATTTGGCATACACTTAGAACGTAGCCTAACTTAAACAATAGGCCACTTATTTTACAGAAAATACGCGTGCGAAGCCGCGGGCAGAAGCTAGTTATCCATAAAGTCTCCTTTTCTTACTGATATTTTGAAATTTCTTTTCTTAATAAAATTTTTAAATCCATCACGGTTATTAACACTAATAAAAATTCATTTCTTTATCTGTAATATTGTTTGTTAATAAAGTTTCCTTTTCGTAGGTATAATATTTAGAAATCCGTGTTAATGCAATAATTTGGCAAAAACAATAAAGACCAGCTTTTTAACAAACGAATACAAACTTCTTACATTTAGCAACCTGATATCGTCGAGCTCAAAACCAAAAGTTTGATTATTTTAGTCAATAATTTCTCAAAAGTTTCTCCTCGACTGTACGAGCGACGCGACGGTAGCTCTAAAACACCTATAAGAGCTTTGAACTTTACAGCATACATAATTATGTATTATGTAAACACGCATATTCCCACAATAACCCCTAGAGAATAATTTCGAGTCGTGAGTTACTGTTTGAGTGTCAAATTAGTAACTTAACAAGTTAACGTTGAAAAGTAGAGTGTTTCTGAGCTCCTGTGAATTGTTACTGATGGTATTAGACAAGAATTGTCAGTATTGTAGCGAGGTTTAACTCGACACACGAAAATAATGATACGTGTTTTCTCAGTGAATAACAAAATTAAAAATTTTGAACAACCCCCCCCCCCCCCCCCCGACAGATTTTCATGAAACATGGCTAAGAACACTCGGGATAAAATTATCTATGACACAAAAAAACTAAACGAAAATCGTTTCATCCGTTTGGGAGCTGCGATACCACGATACACAGATACACAAACAGACACGTTAAACTTATAACACCCCTCTCTTTTTGGGTCGGGGGTTAAAAACAACATCAAGGTATACGTTTATGTTATAAATTCGAAAGGAATTCTGTCTAAGTCTTTGTCTGTCCGTCGGCAAAACGGTTTCACGACAAAACGGCTGAACGGAACTTAATGAAATTCGGCAGGGAGGTAATATCCGAGAGAAGGACTTAGGCTATTTTATATCTCAGTCAGGTATGTGTGAAGCCGATTTACCTACGTAAGTTGTATTAATAAGACATCATTAATTGTTACACACATCGATGTAAGTAAAATTCGAGAGATTGGGTAGGTAGTTGATTCCCGAATGTGGAACGCTCAAATTGGGTCCACCCACTTCAATTATAGTCGGACCGGCGCCGCTGGCGTTCGTGTTTCGCGTGCGTATTGTTGTCTCGGTCGCACTTCAGTCTAGGTACGTCTTTCCATCTTCGTTGTTCATTAGGTAGGTATTTTGCAAAAGATTGGAAATACCGTGTTATTGCGTAGTTGTAACACAACACAGGCCATTTGTTGAGTTATCACTGGGAGAACGTACCATATCTACATAATTTTACTTATATCTATGGTTGCACATTAGCGATAGGTTTATGCCGATAAAATACTTTACTGTAGACTTTTAAAGGTCAATAACTTAACAAAAAAACCAAGAAAGAACCATGGACTATGAAGTGCGCGATGTTCATTACAGAATTATAACGAAGCACATTTTACGAGCCGACCTAACAATTCATCGTAAAACATGTAAAACTATAAAACAAGTAAAAGCAATTAGAGCAACAGTAAATTGTTCAGATGCAAATTAAATTCCATTCGTAATAACTTTGCACCACTACAGCTACTTACAAGACAAAATTTAATTTAATCGAATATTATACCGACTTCAAACAACGCTAGTATTGCCAGATAGCAAAAATTTGTGAAATTACCTACCTACCTATATTCATTCTTTTATAATTTATTAATGTATACAATTCTGGAATTACTTGCAACTCAGTCTTAGCCAAATTAACCACATAGAGATTTCGTACTTCTTCCATTTGCCAGAATCACATAAGGCTACTTCAATACTAATTTCATTCAAGAACAAGGTCCTCAAAGATTCAACAAGCTGTGAAGCAGAAGCCGTCAAAGTCAAAGCCTGATTGAAAGTGGCTAATTCTGTCGCGACGAGGCTAAGCTGGCAGCACTGAACGTCTGCGTTCAGTGACGTAGTTACAATTGAAGACAGTGACCGAAGGCCCTTGGAGTTCAACGCACGGCGGCTGTTCTACACGACACAGGGTAGGACACCGTAGGTCGACATATACCTGACAAATGAACGCTTGGATTCGCTCGATTGTACTCTAAAGCCGGCTTTTGACTATGGGATATAATATAAATTACATCTTGTGCTATATATTACATCCCGCGGTTGCTGTTTACACTGTGAGATATATATTTTGGTGCACACAATGATCAGTTTACACGTCTGCACACGAACGCCAACATTCAAACGGAGGGCGAAGCGGGGGAGGCGCGGTGTCCGGGGACGTGAGGTAAAATATACACCTTCAAATGACCTTCAAATATCGCTCACTCGGTCGAAAAAATATTTATAGTTTGGGATGTAATATATATTATAGCACAGTGTAAACGGTGCCATACAAAATGTATGGTGAGCGATAAAATATTATATCTCGGGATGTAATATATATCCCATAGTCAAAAGCCGGCTAAACAGTATTTCAGTTGTTCTAGAATGGTCCTCACACGTTCTCAGACATAGAATGCTAACCGAGCGAAGCGAGCAGTAACTAATACTGCTGAAAATAGTAACAGAGATATTCATAGACAGATTGATTTAGAACACATCCGTCAGATTCCTCTTTCGTCAGATCACTTCTTTTTTCCGTATAGGTCAGAATTTTCAGCATTGAAAGTTATCAGACCTGAGAGATCGGAAAAATTACATTGCATTAAAATTATAAATTTATTTATTTATTTATTATTAAAAAGTACACCTATCCTTACAGGCACACCTAATGCGATAGGTTAGGGATAAATGTCCAGACACTTTGTCTTGTAAAGTGACTGATGTATTTTAGCCAGTTTTAATGCTAATCCGCTTATAATTATGGTAGACATTGATTACCAGGTCGGTTTGTGAGTCAGGGCGATGAACGTGACGGTCGATGAAAGCGGTATGACTTTGGGTAGATTGTGGGTGTAGTCCTTAGCTTAGTCATTCGTGAGAAGTAGGTTATATCGGTTTTTGTGAACCTTTGAAGGCTCGTACTTTTGCTTTTTAATATACACTAGCTGCATTCTTACTACCCGTTTACCTGTAAGAATGATGTATTTTCCCGAGTTAAAAAGTAGCCTATGTTCATCAGGAATAATGTGGAAAAATTTCTAATGGTAAAAGAATTTTTCAAATCGGTCCAGTAGTTTCTGAGCCTATTCAATACAAACAAACAATCAAATCTTTCCTCTTTATAATATCAGTATAGACTAGGTTCTGCCTGGGTGTCGCGGGTTTTTTCGGGATCGCACTTAAATAATAAATATTTATAATTTAAGTTTTTTGTCTAAAACTTTTGTTTTCCGAATAAAAAAAAATTTAAATAAATTTTCAGAGTCAGAAAACTTTATGCGTGCAAAATTGCAGTCCGATCCGTTCTGTAGTTTTGACATCGTCTTCACCCCAAACAAAACGGCACAAACTTTTGCCATTATAGTATTAGTAGAGCTTTTTTTCAGTTTGAGGGGTATGTTTTTTGGTGAAATTAATGGCACACGACACGAGGCCTAACGTTTGGCGTCGTTTGGCGTCGTTTGGCGTCGTTTGGGGGCTATGTTCAGCAGTGGACTAATACGGGCTTATGATGATAATGAGGATTAAAACCTATGCTTCAGGTTGACGCTTGTGTGCATTATAGAACGCATTCCTAGCGCCTGTGATCCATTACATATGTATGTGATGGGCCATCTGTCTATTCCACCAAATAGAATTCTAAAATAGATCTGTAGGTACTTTCAGATTTAAGTTATTCATAAGTTTCAGGTTTATACTAGATCTTAAAATAAATTTTATAGTAACTTATAGAAAAACAAAAGAAAATAAAACCTGCACTTAGCAAAGAAATTCAGTTTGTGAGAGAGACAGAGTTGTTTACACACGAAATACACTAAGAAGAGTATAATTACAATCTAGCCATATGGAATTGGCTAATGAGTAATTTTGTTTTAAGTTATTTTTATAAAAACATACATATTACTAAGAACGCGTCCACAAGAAAAATCCAGAAATCTCAATATCTAATAATAGAATAATCTTAGAAAAATCTTATATCTATTTTTTGCTATCTTAAATAATTATTATTGATTTCATGATTGATTCCGTCTAATTAATAGTTTACCATTACCACTACCTTTATTCCCCTAGATTTCATAAAAGTTATCAGTTATCAGATACGCCACCCTCATGCTATTAGGTACAACAATACGAAACAAGGTCAGGTAAGCGATATGGATCTACGGATCCTATGGTATTTAGCTAAGTGCAGTTTAAGGGCCAAGTTAAGCTATTACACTACTTAACAGATAACATTTATTGATTTTAACTTAAACATTTAATGTGATTAACTATCTGGTGAGTGTATCGGACGCAGCGCATCAGCATTGCCATACAGCGATGCAATGCAGTCATCGTCGGGGACGCTACCGACTGGTATTGATATGGATCAGTAACTGATCCATATCAATACCAGTCGGTAGCGTCCCCGACGATGACTTAACTACGTTGCTTAACTAAAACGTTCCAATCCACATGAAGTTACTTTTGAGTTATGAAGGATTGAAGTTTAAACGATGTTTCATTGTTTGTTGCCCTTGCTTTGATCTTTTATCATTTGTTACTAAATAGAACATTATACGTTATTTCTATGTGTTAAAGTATTATTACGATTAGTTTCATATTTTTCGAGATATCTTGGTAAATGTGGGTTTGGATCATTTTTAATAAATACTATTTTGACTGACACCGGCTCTAATTTAGTTTCACATTAACGTTCCACATAATTAATTAGTAGCTATTTACAAGGAAATCCTATAATATAAGTAAAACAATTATCTATGAAACATAAAATTTAATAATTTTTACGAGTTCAACTTTAGGTATTCAATTAAAACGTTAAGACTTAATATTCTTATAGCCAAAAATCAAGAAATCTATTCAAAGATTAACACTAGGTTTTTTTTAATTCAATGGCAATGACTAGATTTAAGGAGTATTTTAAGAATGATTTCAGTATTCCGTAAAAATAAAGTATGATATTGCATAAATATATTAAGTCTTATCATACATTAACAATAAAACAATCATTTTAAGCAATGACAGATAACAATCTATACCCTCATAATAATCAACTATAAAAATGTTACCTAGCTTTGGTACATACGTTTTATGACAAGATATAATATATCTTGTATTATGAGATCACTATTACTGTTATTGAAAGACATTTTTGTTTATTATCATCATCATCATCACATTAATATAAATGTGTTCAATCATTGTACGGTTTCTGTGTCATTTACATCCATGTCATCTTGGGTTTCCAGTATAAAATCTGGTGGTCCATCGTAGCCATCTATGTCATCAGTGAGACTGGCATTCCCCCTTAGTGTCTTATAAAATCCTAGGCAGTTTTTAGGTATTAGATCGAACATAGACTTTAAATCGTCTAGTTTTGCTTGCGGTATTTCCTTTCCATTTGGCCACAGCACAGGGGAGTAAAGTCATTCTCGGATATCACCAATGAACTCCCCTTTAACTTCTTTTCGATATTGAGCTCTTGAAAGTTGTCCGTGCTTAACGTCGTTTTCATAAAGATCGAGTAAACAGCTTCTTTTTCCAGCAAAATTTCTTTTGTTTGTAGTTTATTAGTTTTAGTCTTATTTACGAACGACTTTCTATATTTACGATTTTTTTCTCTAAATTTTTTGTGCTCAAAGAGTCTTTCTTTTCAATTTGATATACATAGGTACTTGAAGCGGAATCTTTTTTTTACAGCTTTTTATGACATTAATGTATTCGTCTGCTGTATATATTCTTTCATGAAACTTTAAAATTGTGTTTCTATCTTCGAAAAATCTGTGTCGTTTGGCAAAAATGTATGACCTGACTCTAGGTATTTGAGTGTCCTTAAAGTTGGATGGGAGTTCAGCAAAACAGCGACTGTCTGACTGAAAATATACGACTTATACCTCTAGAAGCTTAAACAAATTCATGACTAGACCGAGAATGACTTTACTCCCCTGTGGCCAAATGGAAAGGAAATACCGCAAGCAAAACTAGACGATTTAAAGAAATTAAATATCATCGCAAAAATTTACGACTTCGGCGGGACTCGAACCCGCATCCTTCCGTAAGTACCGGAATGTGCTAACCAATGATATTTAATGCGATGATATTTAATTTCTTAGAAATTTGCCAGAGTGTGAGGCTTACGCACTATAAAAACAAAAACTTTAGACGATTTAAAGTCTATGTTCGATCTAATACCTAAAGACTGCCTAGGATTTTATAAGTCACTAAGGGGGAATGCCAGTCTCACTGATGACATAGATGGCTACGATGGACCACCAGATTTTATACTGGAAACCCAAGATGACATGAATGTAAATGACACAGAAACCGTACAATGATTGAACATATTTATATTAATGTGATGATGATGATAATAAAAAATTTAATCTTTCAATAACAGTAATAGTGATCTCATAATACAAGATATATTATATCTTGTCATAAAACGTATGTACCAAAGCTAGGTAACATTTTTATAGTTGATTATTATGAGGGTATAGATTGTTATCTGTCATTGCTTAAAATGATTGTTTTATTGTTAATGTATGATAAGACTTAATATATTTATGCAATATCATACTTTATTTTTACGGAATACTAAAATCATTCTTAAAATACTCCTTAAATCAAGTCATTGCCATTGAATTTCTTGATTTTTGGATGTAAGAATATTAAGTCTTATCGTTTTAAGTGAATACCTAAAGTTGAACTCATTGTAAAGAATAATAAATGTTATGTTTCATAGATAATTGTTTTACTTATATTATCAGATTTCCTTGTAAATAGCTAATAATTAATTATGTGGAACGTTATTGTGAAACTAAATTAGAGCCGGTGTCAGTCAAAATAGTATTTATTAAAAATGATCCAAACCCACATTTACCAAGATATCTCGAAAAGTATGAAACTAATCGTAATAATACTTTAACACCTAAAAATAACGTATAATGTTCTATATAATAACAAATGATAAAAGATCAAAGAAAGGCCAACAAACAATGAAACATCGTTTAAACTTCAATCCTTCATAACTCAAACAAAAGTAGCTTCATGTGGTTTGGAACGTTTTAGTTAAGCAACGTCCAATTTATCAAAATAGATCCAAACTTTTTGGATTATTTAAGTTTTCAAGAGTGTATGCAATATGAGTTAGAATGAATTTATCAAAATAGATCCAAGCTTTTTGGATCGGATTATTTTTTCAAGAGTGTATTCAATGTGAATAAAAATGAATTTATCAAAATAGATCCAAGCACTTCGGATCATTTTAGTTTTTCAAGAGTATATTGAAAATGAGTTAAATGACTTTATCAAAAACGATCCAAACACTTTGGATCGTTTTAGGTTTTCAAGAATGTGTTAAAAATTAATTTACCAAAACAGATCCAAGCATCTTGGATCGTTTTAGTTTTTCAAGTTTGTATTGAAAGTGAGTAAAAATTAATTTATCAAAATAGATCCACACATTTTGGATCGTTTCTGTTATAATAATTCTTCTTTAGTTTCATTAACTGTGATTTTTTGAGAATGATCCAAGAAGACTGGAATGTTTTTGTCGATTAAAAATTAATGCCTGCCATACATGTGGATTGGTATAGTTGGCTGAAAAACATGTGAAAACAATGTATTTTTCATGATTTTTTTATTCTGATGGATAGAATAGACCTAAACGACCCCTCTGGTATACTCAACTCATTTTCGACTTTTTGGTGGATTGGAACGTTTTAGTTAAGCGACGTCCAGTTGAGAACCTGTAAATTGTTTGCAACAGTCTGCAGGTAGCTTATTTGCAGGTAGCAATTGTTTCAATTGTAAATACTAGTTCTAATTTGTTTCTATTAATTGATTGTATTTTTCTTTGTCAATAACGATTTTTTTATTTTTATATTCAGGTGCATAAAGATAGTGATCTGTATGCACCTTTTTGTGCGATAAACGATGGTCGAATAGGAACTTTCTATTGATCGGAAAAAAAGGAACAAAAAGTGACTGACCAATTACGAGGTGTCAAGTTGATAATAGTCGAATATCACGCAAAGGAATTTAAGTATAGCCACAGATATTATAATACTATACTAGTACAGATGCCTCATCTCATAGTAAAAAATGGGACTCGCTTCGGGCGAGATTTGAGCGGGCCAACTAGTTGTTGTTTTAAATTCACTAGATGGCGCAAGTCTTGGCCCGCAAGAACGAATGAAAAAATACCACCTTCCACTACTAGATGTCGACTTATGCGATATTTTAATGACGCCATCTAGTAGTGAGTAGACTTGCTGAAGAAAGTCCAACTAAATCTAAATATTCGTATTATAATAATATACTGAAATCTATATTTTCTTTAAAACTATCATAGTTAAGTTATACTTAAACTCAAGTCATTTACAACGGATTATACAGGTGAGTTTTTTTAGGGCCACTGAGGAGAAGTCAGAAACGGTGTGAGCTATCGAAAAGTATCGAATGTTGCACGGTGCTCGATTTTGAAAAAAATAACTTCTGCATTTAAAAAAGTCAAGTTGTTTTTTAGTTTTAATTCATTTTATTTTAGTAAAGTGAGTTTTTGAACGTTCCGATTCTAATCTGAACGTGTAACCTCTACTGAAATCTATACTTATAATAAAACTGTAACAGCTCCAATTCTGTACATTGAAGATATTTTGAAAATTTTTTTTGGAGGGCACTCTATTATCGATACTGAAGCCAAAACTGTATTTTTTTTCATTCATGTCTGTCTGTCTGTTTCTTAAACGCGCATCACGTCGAAACTACTGAAGGTATCGAAATGAAACTCGGAATGATTTTAGGTCATACTACGAGGAAGGACATAGGATACTTTTTATCCCGGAATTCAGTCAGGTTCCCCTGGGAGAGGGGATGAAAGTAAACTTTCTTCACCGCGCATGACGCCGAAAGTGCTGAATGAGTTGGAATGAAACCTAGCACGATTTGATTTCATACTACAAGAAAGGACATGGGATACATTTCATCCCGGAATTCAGTAATGTTCCCCTGGGAGAGAGGATGAAAGTAAAATGCTTTAACCGCGCATCACGACGGAACAATTGAATGAATTCGAATGGAACTCGGCATAATTTGAGTTCATACTACGAGGAAAGATACATTTATCCCAGAATTTAGTAAGGTTCCCCTGGGAGAAGGGATGAAAGTAAAATTCCTTGACCGCGCATCACGCCGAAACTACTGAATGAGTTGGACTGAATTGGTACGATTTGAGTTCAAGGAAGTTCATGGGATACATTTTATCCTGGAATCCAGTAAGGTTCCCCTGGGATCAGGATGAAAGTAAAATTCTGAAACCGCGTATCACGACAGATCTACGCGTCCTCCGATTTCATGCTTTATTTTTGTTAGAAACAGTGTTGCAAGATCGAATTTGACTAAATCAGTAGAAAATCGAGTAGAAAATCAGTAGATTGATGAAATAATCTGTAGATTGGAGAAAAAAAATTGTAGATAAAGGGTAGGTAAGTTCCTATCTATTTATTTTTCCAAGACGCACCCATTAGTAAGGTTCCTACCTACTAAGGTGGTGTCTTGGAAAAATAAGTTAGGTTCCTACCTTACATGATATTATGGTGGTTTAGCTGGTCCTGTTAACTGTACTTCCGAAGTTTGGTTGCAGTGGTCCAATTAAACTAACTGGACCACAGAAAAATATTTTTTACTTTTGTACACAGCCAACTGTACCTACCTACTAACGAAAAAAAATTACGGTGGTCCAGTCAAATGGATCAGGAGCCCAATTCTGCAATACAATTGCTTCAGTATGACAGTGGAATCGTCGCAGAATCATCACGTTGAGTCCTTAGATTAATAAAACTCCAGATAGTGTTCGAGATAAATTAATAGTTTCAAACTTGACGCGCGTCTCTCCATCTGCATTCATCATAATTTCCTTCATCTGAGGTGGAATACCAAAACGTGACATTCTGTGTCGATACCCCTGTCATAGTGAAGCGATTAGTATAGCAGAATAGGGCCCCAGCTGATCGGAACCATGAGTAAGAAGGAAACGAGTATGACACTTCTTAACACTGACGCTGGCCGAGTCGTAGCTAAAAGTCGTGTAGATAAAGAATGGGATTGAAGATGACAATGTTATCCTCCGTAGACCCTACACGATTCTTTGCACGGCGGCGTTTCATAATATGAAAGACAATGGTTAAATGTGAACTTAATTAGTCGGCAGGTAAGGCAATCGCGAACGAAGTCGCGGGTACAGCTAGTCATAAATAAAGTTGAATTGAAATAAAATCAATTTTGTGGGATTTTAGATTTTCAATACAGCCAGCGTCTTGGGGACGCTTCCGACTGGTATTGATATGGATCAGTTGAGCTACCTGTACATTGTTTGCAACAGTCTGCAGTTAGCTCAATTGTTTAATTGTAAATACTTGTTCTAATTTATATATTTTATTTGATTGTAATTTTCTTTGTGAATAAACTATTTTAAGGTGTTCCAGCCACTTTGGGACTAGTCATACACTAGTCATGACATAGTCGTCATAATGTATGACGACTATTTTTTGAATAACAAAGAACCCAAAAGTGAAAAACCTAAAAATAACTAAAACTAAAAAAATGTCTATTGAATGAAGACCTTAATTTTTTATTTAAATCGAGCACGTAACTGTTAAGATGACTTTTCGATAACTCTCACGGCTTAAGAGCCTCAGTGGCCCTGAAAAAAACTCACCTATGTACCAGGATTAGAGTTTTGAGCTTTCCAATATTTTGGCACAGCTTCATACGCCATGATCACGGAATAACTGAGGGCACTGCGAGTGAGTATATTTTAAATTGTAGTAAACTACCTGGGCCCGGCGGCTTCGCCCGCGTTGAAATCATACAAATTTAAGAAATTTACTGCACTTTACCCTGGGGGTAGTTTTGTAAAAGTAAAAAATACTCTTATATCTATCGATATATAACGATAGCCATTTACTGACTACAAGTTAACTGAAACCTGCTAGAAATCGAAGAAAGAATTTTTGAGGTTCTCCAACCAATACTAGAAAGTCTTACAAAAGCGTGCTGCAGAACTTGTGTAGGCTCTTGCAGAAGACTATCAAAAATCCAGTAGAATGCCGCAACGACGACTATCAGAAGTAAATCACACTAACGGTGAAATAGTACTTAGTTTCAAATAATTCTTACACGTTTTTCCCCCGACATAGTCCACTCCAATAAATAAAGCCAATCGAAAGCACTCGAACAATTGCAGCACATTCTTCAGCAGATAAAGTTGTCGTTTCCTAGACAGGACCGAACGCCGAAACTGTGTTTATAGGTCACTCGAATATCAACAAAGGGAGATCCGCGTAGGGGGCGCCGCCCCTAACTTAAGCCCGCCATTTCTTACTCTGCACCCCTGCAGGCATTGTAAGCGAAAATGAACTGAAACTTTGCCCACATTTCGTTAAGTTGATTCTTAATTGCGCTGATACTTTGAAAAGTAGCAGCAGGGTTTCGCAGACTCATGTTGGAAATATACGACTCAACGATCTACCGACGAACGCGGTTGGCGATGGGAGGGAAGTCCTCTTGAAGACTGACGAAATCTGCAACGAAACGTCATCTGCAAATCTGCAAATTTTCGTGGTTACATTCCATTGAAATATTTCAATATACAGACATATTTTGTTTAATAATATAGTTAGTACCTATTCATATTTTTAGAAGACTTCGATAAAAGGAAGAAGTTCTACTGTGTATGTATGTCCGTCGATTTCACCATAATTTATGGACGGATGATTTTTTTGCATTTGTTTAGAAAATGGACATGAGCAAAGCTTACGACAAAGTGCAATACAACATATTGCTAGATAAGTTATTTGGGATTGGAGTGAGAGGCATAACTCACGATAGGTTCACCTAATACTTGAGAAATCGTAAACAATTTGTAGAAATAGGAAACCATGACTACCAAACAAGTTTTATAGACATGACGAGATCAAAAATTATCGAAACAAATATTTCCATCGCGCAGGGTAGCGTTCTCGGAAGTATTCTATTTTTAATCTACATTAATGAATGACTTACCTATATATGTCTTATATCGTATACGTTTATTTAAACCGAGTTTTGAGTGAATCGAACTAAGGAATTATAATTTTTCATAGAAAATTTACCACCCTGTATACCTCTTGCAATAAATTCTAAAGCGCATTTGGCTTCTTTATTACTTCGATCACTATCACCACAAAAATCTTCATTTCCTTCTAATAAATCAACAAATCAACCATTTTACTCAAAACATACCTACAGCACAAGACCTCTCCATAATTAATTAATTTGCGAATTTATTTTTAAGAGGTACTGTATTTTCAAATATTTCGTTATTGATTCCTGGCAGACAATTTGTTTCCTGCAGCCAACGTTGCATTTTTGATGGTGTTGCTAATGTTATCCCTGAATTATGATTAATTATTATTAATAAGCCGAAGATGATTTGTAATATAAAGACATGCAAAAGTCCGACAACTTGCCAAAAATGGTTCGAATATGAAAGAATGCAAGTTCAGTTAGAAATATATAGCCGGGTCACTAAAATATCACTGAAAAACTCTCAATTAACGAACGGCAGGACGGATACAGTGCGAAGTACATCAAATCAAATAAACAAAGTAAAGCCTCTACCCCACAGCCGCGATTTTGAAGAGCGTCTCTCAGTCGCGCGATTTGTTGCGATATTTGTTTGCAGTACATTTTGTACTAACACGCATGCTATCTAACTCACACTGACGGGGCGTTTCCGCGTCCTGTGATTTTGCGATAACTAATTAAATTTAAACATTTTGTATTTAGGACGCATGAATTTTGCATTTTTGGGGGGGCGCCGGCAGCGCCCGGGGTTTAGAAATGGCGCTTACAAAAACGCAGCTGTGTGTAAGGAATCGCGCTACAATATCGTGACAAATCGCGCGACACAGACGCGCTTCAAAATCGCGTTTGTGGGGTAAAGGCTTAAACCGCTCGCTCGTGACACTTGACTGACAATTTGTTTGCGTTTGGTTCATTCGGTCACGGTGGACCCAAATAATTATTTAGAAAATAAAACAAACAAAAAACGAAACGCATTTCAATAAAAAACCTGTTTCGCCATCTGTCGAGGAGTAGCGCTTACTATTTACTATCATACAAAATAATCATGAGAATTGATAAGTTCATTTTAATTCCGCAAGGAAAACTTCGATCCCAATTAAATTATAAAATTATGATTATTTTTATTTAAAGGCATACAAATTCAATTATATTGTACCTAGGGGTTTTTCCTAAAAGCGTGCAAACATTTTTGTAATGAAATTCTATATTATTTTGTCAGTATACACAAACTTCGATAACGAAGTGATACACCTAACGCCATCAATTGTAATTTTTTTGAACCAAAAACCTTTTCTATGGAATGAGACCCCATGGTATAGCTCACACAGCATTATTATTATGTGCATTATGGGGTAAGTGAAGAAGTATAGTAGGTAATGTTTTTGTTGAGTGTTATCCTATTTATGCGATGCTGGTGATTTTACAAAAAGGGTTGTAGTTTGAATCAAATCCTCGAGCAAGGCGATCGCAAGGGTTATCGAAGTTGCAAAAATCTGTATATCAAATCAATTGCTGTTCGTTAGTCTCCGTAAAACTTAAAAACTACAAGGTAACGTTGGTCTTATACTATACCTACAGGGGTGTTTTACAAGAAAAAAAATGGTGAAGAAAAACTATAGGTGATACAAAGTTCACGGGGCCATCTAATTTAAAATAAAAAACACCATTGTTGCAACGCCATCGATTCGTGGCGAAATTAAAACAGGGGGAAATTTGATCTAAAATACCCAATTCAACTTTTACCAAGAAAATTATCCTATTGAATAATAATGAGAACCGTTGAACAAAACGAAACTAATTCACTATTACCCACAATTAGTTATGCAGATCACGAAATAGCTATAAAAGGTGTAGTATTCTAGTGCATTCTATCTACCTAACCTAGCTTTGCCAGTTGGCCCCTACAAACGCATCAGTGCATTGTGTCATGACCGTACGTAATGACGTTGACCACCCACGAATTTAAGGCGTACACACATGACTTAGTTGACTTAGTTTCAAAGCGGAAACGGATAGAGTGCGGCCTAATATATCCTGTGCACACGGTAGTACCATACTATATAGTTGTTCTGTGGTAGTACTATGGTTGAACAAATAAATGGCTAAGTAAAGGGGTCTATTTCCTACATTTGCAGGAAATGTGTGTGTTATGTTGTGTCATTTTACATGGCATCATTCAGCCCTAAAGCAAGTAGAACTTGTGTTGTATATACCAGTGACCTATCTTATTCTTTCATACATTTTTGATTAGGCAATTGTAAGTAGTTTAGTGCTAATATCAAACATTTCTTCATCAATACTGTTTACAAGTGATGCTCCTAGTAACTAGGTAGAATTTTCGCGGTTTTTACGTCTAAAAAGAATACAAAGAAGTTTCTCTAAGGCCTACAAATGTCCAAGCAGTTATATAAGATTGTTGATGTCCGTTTTTTACTCCACCCACTCTCTAGCATAAGAGAAGTATCAAGAAAATACTATTTTGTACCGAAGCATTGGGCCATTACTTTCAAACACTTTAACGTGAGATGGAAAGGAGCTACTACTTTCAAGAAAAAGGACAAACGATATTCTTAATTTTCCCTGAAAACAAGCAACAATAACGTGCCATTACAGGTGAAATAAGTTTTTCCGTTTTTGGCAGAAAGTTTCTTAATTGTACTTTATTGTTTTAAAAAACGGGTCCAAGAACGTGACTTGTACGGGTTTCCCAGTAACCGAGTTTTGGAAGCCAAACATACTTCCAGGTTTCAGAAGAAATTTTATTTCTTGAAAAACCTGGAAGTTTCTGCAGAGTCTGCGAACTGTTCAGGTAAACAAATATGTAGTAAACAAATCTTCTAAATCGCAACTCTAGCTCTGCTTATTTTAGGCCTAGATTATGCTGTGTGTGTTGTCCAGCATTATTTTCTAGATTAACATTGAATCTTCTTTAAAAGCCACAATTCTGCACGCTCCTCTATCCAATCAACAAATCCCTTTACAGTGTTGCATGAAAGTTGCGTTCTCTTCAACCGCATATGGCAATACAATAGGGTCCTATAAATTAGCTCCTACTTACAACAAATCATAGCAATCGTTGTTTAGTTCCTTTGTTTAGTCTTTTGCTTGGTTCACGTTCACACGTTACGGGTTTGCTCTCTCCATTATTTACTTTACAAAAATTGTGACAACAGATTTATTGTAGTAAAACAAAGGTTAGTTGTGTTGGTCTCTGGCTCTGTAAAACTCAGCGCTGGGTGGATCAGTGTCTTATGTCTATCTAGCTAGGACAATGCGCTGAGGAGAGGCCATATTTGCCCTAGAATTTGCTGCGGTCTAATCCTTTGACAGTTCAATGCCGGTTTTACGTTTTTTACTTTTATAAAGATCTTTGTTACTAATACTTGTCTGTTTTTTTAATCCTTCTTTCTGTCGCCACAAGTTACTATCATTTATTAGTTTCAGTACAGTCACAAAGAGTATAGCGTACAGTAGCTACCGAGTAAGCTCATTAGAGCCATGGCATGGCAAGTGCTCGCCCTTACCTCGATAACTCGATGCGCAATTCGCACGCTGACGTGACTCCGGAATACCGTTGAACAAAACACTCGCGAGTTCGATTCAAACGAAACCATTAGGGATTCCGCTTTACGTGTTTGTTAGTCATCCTTCTTGGAATTTGAATGCCAAGGACTTTAGGAAAGTTTTCTATCGATATATGTATGTATGTAGTGGTCTTACATGGTCATGGTTAAAGGTTTAAATTTTTATAAGCTCGGCGCGGGATACCTTTTAACTACGCTGAGCTAGTTCAATAATCATCACTATCTCAACTGAAAAATGTTTACTACTTGGACATAGGCAAAAGCAAAGATTGCCCCAATGACCGGTCTTCAGTATCCCAATATTATTATTTTTTTGTTATCGATCCGATCCTGAAAAATCTTTGATATCTGAACAACTGTTTAGACAGACGGATCAAGATAAGACAGCGATCAAATAATAAATTTTGTAAAAGCAATTCCAAAAATGCTTGTTCTGCCAACCTTACTTTTAATGTTAAAATATGCATCTTTGCTTACACCTTCTGTACTATTGTCATGTTAATCAGCAGCCGGGAGGTCCGTCTCATTTCGAAATCTCGTTAATGCGTCAACATGTCCCGACCTTAATGATGGGAATCTCTTCTCCAGCGGTCGTAACTTAGGAAATATGAAGGCTAAAGGGCAATAGCGTGAACTTGTACGAACCGTAAGCAAAAGGCAAATAGTTTTATTGGGGTTTTTGAGTAAACTGACGCGCTGAGATCAGCTTTGGATTGGAACTGATATGCTTTGTGTAGCAGAATCTGGGTAATTAGAGAGTGCATCAAGATCTATCTTGATGCATATATTATAGATACAAAGATATAGTATAGTAAATAACGCGTGGAGTAGAACACAAGCTTTACCCCGAAACACAAATATTATTCGTGTAACAGATGGACAGCCTCTTTCATCGACGTACTACGAACACCAATGCACTAATTAGTCTGTACGTATACAGAAATCAGAACATTTCTGTGCAACGTCATATGAGGTACTGGTACTGACGGTTCACCTTACACCTTTCCGAGAACGTAATGCATCGTTACGAACCACAAAGAACCACGCATGACGGACGGCCAACGGGAAGGACCGGGCCTGACCGGTCACTGTAACACAATGCGCTTGGCCAAGCTAGAGAATAATTAAGATCAGGACGGAACTTTGTTAGCGAGGAACTGCACAAGGAATCCGCTTTGGAAGTACCGCTAGACTTCACCAGCGTCTATGGAGTTTGTATGAAGTAAACAAAGTCCTATTTATAAAACAATAAAACTTAAATCAAAACAGCTAAACATATTGTGTATCACGACAATAAGAGATTGTTCAAAGAACAGCGCCGTCGCAGCGCAAAAAGAGGTAAAAACACGTTTACGTTTTTTCCTCTTCCTTTGTTTTCTTATAGAAATCATTTACTGAAAACGAGTTGACACTTAAGACCATTGGCGGTGTTTCTTTATGGCTACTAGTTGGGTTTATTCTGCCATTGCAACTGTTTTAGAGCAGGGCTTGAAAGCGGTATAGGTATAACAGGGTTAAGCTACCGGTAAAAAATTACGGTACCGTTTTGATTTAAAGGTAGACCTATACCGGTATACAATAACGGTATTGGTACAGGTATAAAATAACGGTACCATTATTTTAAGGGTACCGGTAGCTACCTGTATTTTTCTGGTACCGTAACGTAATTCATTTCGGTACCGAAAAACGCGTGAGTAAACGACGCTAGTGCTCTGTTTACAGTTCGCTCGATAGGAATGCCACTTGCCTTGTCGAACGAGGTTTCACTCTAACACACTTCTTAATACACAGCTATGACGTCGCGGTCGTTCTTATATTCGTCAATTTGGCTTCTTTCCTTGTAAAAGGGAAGCATGGGGAGAATGGGAAAATATGCTTTTTATTGTTTCTTTTTATTCAGCGTGGAGTCTAGATTGTCTACACTAAGTGCCAAATATTAGCGTTATAAGTGCCTTGCATTTGCATTTTTGCATTACAGCTAAATGCTGAATTTACTCCTTTTGTCTGTGTTGATTGTGTGAGTCTTGTGTTTTTTTGTGTATTTTCTAAATTAAGGCAATAAATGATTTTCTATTCTATTCTATTCTAATTTAATACGTACTAATAATAATTTTCAAAAATTTTAAGCAGTGCCTTTTTTTGTTTTCATGAAGGTCAACGACCTGTATTGCCAAGATATCTGGCATCTGGTTATCTTATAACTGTTTGGTCCCTGACTGTGACAAGGCATTTTCACACAAGAAAAACATTTTTTTTTCACACAAGAAAAACATTTTTTTTTTCACACAAGAAAAACATTATTTTATACCGGTATACATACTGGTACCGGTATACATACCGGTACCGGTATAAATACCGGTATACATACCGATATTATTACCGCAATACATACCGGTATAAATACCGTGATTATTACTGGAAAATACATACCGGCAACGGTATAAATACCGCTATTTATACTGGTACCGGTATGTATACCGGTATTTATACGGGTACCGGTATGTGTACCGATATCGATATTTATGTTTTCCAGTAATAATACCGCTATTTATACCGGTATGTATTGCGGTAATTATACCGGTACCGGTATGTATACCGGTATTTATACCGGTACCGGTATGTATACCGGTATGTATACCGGTATTTATACCGGTACTAGTATTTATACTGGTATTTATATCGGTACCAGTATGTATACCGGTATTTATACCGGTACTAGTATTTATACTGGTATTTATATCGGTACCAGTATGTATACCGGTATTTATACCACTACCGGTATGTATACCGGTATTTATAGCGGTACCAGTATGTATACCGGTATAAAATAATGTTTTTCATGTGTGAAAAAAAATGTTTTTCTTACGTGAAAATGCCTTGTCACAGTCAGGGACCAGACCGCTATAGATAGATAGATAGATATTTATACCGGTATGTTTTCCAGTAATCATATCGGTATGATTACCGGTATTTATACCGGTACCGGTATGTATACCGGTATTTACACCGGTATACATACTGTTACCGGCTTAAATACCAGTATACATACTGGTACCGATATAAATACCGGTATACATACCGGTACCGGTATAACTACCGGTAATATTACCGCAATACATACCGACCGGTATAAATGCTGGTTCCGGTATAAATACCGGTATACATACCGGTACTGGTATAAATACCGGTATACATACTGGTACCGGTATAAATACCGGTATAGAAACCGGTATTAATACCGCAATACATACCGGTATTATTACTGGAAAACATACATAACGATACCGGTATAAATACCGGTATACATACCGGTACCGGTATAAATACCGGTAAACATACCGATATGATTACTGGAAAACATACCGGTATAAATATCTATCTATATATCTATAGCTGTCTGGTCCCTGACTGTGACAAGGCATTTTCACGCAAGAAAAACATTTTTTTTTCACACATGAAAAACATTATTTTATACCGGTTTACAAACTGGTACCGGTATAAATGAAAGAAAGAAAGAAAATAAATTTATTAGTTCACTAGTACAACTTGCAACTATTACAATTATACCTACTATATAAAAATATTACAAAAAAATTACCTAGTTAATGATTATAATAAAATAATAGCAGCAAGTGCTGCACGCAGTGAACCAAAAGGTCCCATCTCAGCATAATGTTGCTCCACATTATTTAGAGTAACGCTGGTTTTCTGAAAGGACCTTTGGCGCGTGTCAACGGATCGTTCTTCTGAGGTGTCAACACGGGTACCAGACCACAGACAAAAAATTAAAAAATAATTGCAACCTACAGCTTGACAGCAGCGGGTTGAATTGTATAAGAGTACAGCTTACGATTATTAATATTATTTATTATTCACAATACAAAAAAGGGGACTACTTACTTGTTATAACATGTTATGTAGTGTATGTATAAATACTTACACTATATGCCTGTTCAACACGGGATACCAATCTCAATTTCAGAACTATCATACTATACATAAATACCGGTATACATACCGGTAGCGGTATAAATACCGGTATACATACTGGTTCCGATATAAATACCAGTATAAATACTGGTACCGGTATAAATACCGATATACATACCGGTATACATACCGGTACCGGTATAAATACCGGTATTATTACCGCAATACATACCGGTATTATTACCGCAATACATACCGGTATAAATACCGGTATTATTACCGCAATACATACCGGTATAAATACCGGTACCAGTATAAATAGCGGTATTTATACCGTTGCCGGTATGTATACCGTATGTTTTATAAGTACCGGTATTTACACCGGTATGTATTGCGGTAATAATACTGTTATTAAATAATGGTATTATTACCGCAACATACCGGTACTTATAAAACATACATACCGGCACCGGTATAAATACCGCAATACATACCGGTACCCGTATAAATACCGGTATACATACCGGTACCAGTATAAATAGCGGTATGTATACCGGTGCCGGTATGTATGTTTTATAAGTACCGGTATGTTGCGGTAATAATACCATTATTTATAAAACATACCGGTATAAATACCGGTATACATACCGGTACCGGTATAAATACCGGTATATAATAATATAATAATAATATAATCGGTAGGTAATAATACGGTATGTATACTGGTAATGATACCGGTACCAGTATAAATAGCGGTATGTATACCGGTACCGTTATGTATACCGGTATTTATACCGGTATGTTTTATAAATAATGGTATTATTACCGCAACATACCGGTACTTATAAAACATACATACCGGCACCGGTATACATACCGCTATTTATACTGGTACCGGTATGTATACCGGTATTTATACGGGTACCGGTATGTATTGCGGTATTTATACCGGTATGTATTGCGGTATTAATACCGGTTTGTATACCGGTATTTACACCGGTATGTATACCGGTATTTACACCGGTATGTATTGCGATAAGAATACCGGTATTTATAAAACATACCGGTATTATAACTGGAAAGCATACCGGTATAAATACTGGTATACATACCGGTACCGGTATAAATACCGGTATACATATCGGTACCGGTATAAATACCAGATTACATACCGGTATCGGTATAAATACCGGTATACATATCGGTACCGGTATAAATACCAGATTACATACCGGTACCGGTATAAATACCGGTATACATACCAGTACCGGTATACATACCGGTATACAGACCGGTACCAGCATAAATAGCGGTATATATACTGGTACCGGTATGTATACCGGTATTAATTCTGGTACCGGTATTTATACCGGTATGTAATCCAGAAATAATACCGGTATTTATACCGGTTTGTTTTATAAATGTTTTATAAATACCGGTACCGGTATGCATACCGGCATTTTTACTGGTACCGGTATGTATTCCGGTATTTACACCGATACCGATATGTGTACCGGTACTTATACCGGTACCGGTATTTATGCCGGTACCGGTATGTATACCGGTATTTATACCGGTATGATTTTCAGCAATAATACCGGTATTTATACCGTTATTTATATATACCGGTATGTTTTATAAATACCGGTATTATTATCGCAATACATACCGGTATTATTACTGCAATACATACCGGTATAAATACCGGTTTATATACCGGTACCCGTATAAATACCGATATACATACCGGTACCAGTATAAATAGCGGTATGTATACCGGTACCGGTATGTATTCCGGTATTTATACCGGTACCGATATGTATACCGGTATTTGTACCGGTGCCGGTATGTATACCGGCATTCATACCATTATCGCAATACATACCCCCATAAATCAGTTCACATGGGATAAAAATCACCTTTAAACGTTTCCATAGAAACAGCGCGTGCAAAGCCGCGGGCATAAACTAGTATACTAGCAATTACTACTAGCGCGGCGGCGGCGGCGGGCTGCGTTTATTTACTAATAAACGCAGCCCGCCGTCGCCGCCGCGCCGGCGTGGCCAGTGCGCGGTGTGGCCCCGTGCGTGCAACGCAGTGAGGGATGTGGATATTTCGACCACGGCGGCCAGTCTCATCGACCAAGATGCGCAGGACATATTATAGTGCACAAGTGTGTGCGCAAACATAGGTGCACTCTCTATGCCCTCACTCTCATAATCCGATAGGACGGCAGACCGACACGGCCGGGGAGAGGTCAAGCGATAGACCAACGGCTTAAGCCGTCTAACACCGCCAATTTGCTAGAAAAGACCCAATAATACAAATCTTGGCCCGACCCGGGATTTGAACACGGGACCGCATTTTCAGCGGTTGAACAAGCGACCACTAGACCAACGAGGCAGTCGGATAAAAGTAAATGTCCTGCCACAGAAATAATAGATACCTACATTTACTCTACGTTTATTCCAAAATGTTTAAAAATAAATGTCCATCCGTGCGAAGCCGGGTCGGGCCGCTAGTTATTAAATATAATTGCAACTTGGCTCAGCTAAGCAAACGGTTATACGAAATAAAACTTATAAAACGCACGAGTCACACGACTGTCCGGTCTCACTCGCTCGACTAGAACGGAACTGGCTCGATAGAATCTGCAGCTGAGCCGAGAGCTATTTATAGTTTTCTCATTTCGGTACTCTTATTTTAAAATTACGCTACTGCTAAAAATAAAGCTATCGCTATTTTTCGGTATCGGAACATAACGGTACCGTTATATAAGGATATCGTAATATAAAGGTATGACGTCATACCGTTAACCTTTTCATACCGGTATTTTCCGGTTATTCAAGCCCTGTTTTAGAGTAATGACAGTTATGCGTTTGTGATGGAGATCAATTTGCAACGGTTACGGCCACCATTCGTGGAAGAGCATTGTCTTCGAACATTGCCAGTGTTGTGTAATTGTTTTGTTTAGAAGTAAATATTTGTTTATGTTTATTTTGGCTAGAATAGATACAATAGAAAAGAATTTACTAGTCCCATTCATTGCTACCCGTGCATAATTATTGTGAAGACTTTTTATACAGTTTTGTTTGACCACATCTGCATTTAGTTAGGATGGTGAATGACCAACACCAATATAACAGTATTAAAACACTATATTCTGGACGGAATCTAGTTTATTGATCATCTAATCAGTAAATAAGATTGATATAAACACAGATAGCAATTGTCCTATTTTCTAATGGTCCGTTCTTGTAAACAAACCATCTAAGGCGACTATGGCCTAAAGTGGAATGCTTATCGACGGCCATATTTCAACCTTACGCCTCAGAGTGCTAAGATTTACCGTTGTTTGGTTAATGGTAATGCAAGTTACAGTGTTTACGTACTGGAATAATTGTCGCTAGCCATTGTATTACATCACACTTATGAATTCTGCCAGTACTGAGATGTAAAATCATGTAAGTAAGATAAAATGTCCACGATCTACCCAACATCAGTTTCAACGCCGGTATTTGTACCTAGATCAAGAGGATGTTTATAACAAACAAAAAGGTTAAAACTTCATTGCAAGAATGTGAAAACTAACAGCATATTCTGAGCACAGAAGACGTTATGATTATCAGAATACATAAATTGGCAGACTAACTACAAATTCATCAGCTGTCAGAAGATACGACAAGACAATGCAAGTTAATATAAGCGATTTCCGTGAATAGTAAACGCAATAAGGCTGTAATTGTTAATAACAAATTTAAATGCAAATTCAGAGTCAAGGAGCGTTGCGTTTTTAAATATAATATCCATAAACAATACGAAAATCTAATTAAAGCGGCAAAATTCGCGAGAGCGACACAAGACAATGCGCCAATAAATAAGACACGATACGATCGACGCGTGCGCATGTCGAACCGGAACCACAGATGATTCAACAGTGCAATCAGACATAACATTCATATGAAAACACTAAGACAGACTTACCGAATAAAACTTGAAAGCACGTGAGAGTAATATGAATTAAAATACGCAACAGAGTCGTAACCTAATAGATTTATTACCTACTGAATATAGACAAAATTACAAAACATCGTATATCGATAATAAGTAATTTTTCAAGAACTAACTGCTTAACGATTTGGAACGTTAAAACAAAGCAGCAAAGTTTGTAATATTTTAATAAGGTGGTTTAAAGAGACACAAGTCTATGTCCGACGGTGCGCGCTGCATTAATAATACTGTTTGACTTCCAATGAAATAAAATACATTGGGTACCTGTCGGTGGAGCGATTTCAGCGTAATTAGTGACGCCGTAATTAAATTCATTTACTTGCGAGCAATGGCATCTCAGCCTGTACCTTTTATACTGTGGAACATTATTAGACCATGTTTGATTAGGTTTTTGAGTTAATTGGAGTGTCAATTCTTTAAGCTGCAATGCAATAGAATAATTTTGTGTTTTTCTTAGTTACACCAGTATCAGTAGAATCTTGTTAATAATTTTTAGGTTTAACGAAATTCTTGTCATGAAAACCGTGTCCACTTACAAGGGACCAACTCACATAAAGACTAGTAGCAAGTTTTTGATTTGAAATAATTATTATTATATTTGTAGTTTTTTTATTTACAATATTAATATATCCTGAATCCTGATTCCAAAGTACGGCAGCCTAAGGGCACGTAAGAAGAGCAAGGAAGTGGCAATCAACGTTTCAAGTGACTGTAAACGTTGATTAACCCAGTTCAACTATTACGAATTTACGACCATAAAAGTACACTTCATACAATTCGTACTAATACTAAGCTTTAGCATTTGTTGTAATAAATAGGCTACATAAGAACATACCATAGAGTTGATTTCCAAGCAGAACGTCACCGCAATCTATCAGCTGCTGAAGCAACGTCATCCGGTTGTTGTATCCAAAATCCGCAGCCAGTAATCCCATCATTTTGGCAACACTTTCATTTATTATTTATCATTTCACAAAACTCAAAAATTTTCAGTTTTAGTGAACTGTACACACACTTGCAACAAGTCAAAAAGTATCACTATAAAAGTCACAATAAAGTTTATATCGTAAAACCTCACTGAGTTCACTTACACACTTCTAAGCCGTAGCGTCTGGTAACTAGTAATTCAAAGTACAAATATAGAATTAGAATTCAGAACGCATGTTTGCGTTTTGGCGGGAAGTAGCAGCAGATGCGCCTGCGCCGTCTGTTCCTTCGCAACTGTACGTTTTCCGAAAGCTATTACAGACAGGTGGTGACAAAGGAGCGCAGCTCGTGCTCCCGCCTTCCCCCCGAGCCGCGAGAACTGATCGCGCGACTGCTCGATCGATCGATCGGGATACTCAGTGGTTTATTTTGTACGGAATGCAACATCAGAACTGCAGAGCTATTTGATCGTCTGCGTGATGCATAATGTAATTAGCTTTACTGTCAAAATGCGGATATATGATGATGATCGCTAACGTATCCGTAGGAATAATCTTCGCGGAAACTGGTACCAGGGCATAACCGATGTCCAGGCACCAGATTCCGCGAGGAAGGTGTATACGAAGTTTCCCAAATGAAGTTACTCATGTAAACATATAATGAGCCTTTTTAGCGATAAAGTAGCATAAGTCTAGTTGTTTATATAAACATATACATGTTTTGTGAATGTAAATTAGTTATGTTGTGACCATATTAAGCCCTATTGTAGGTAAATATGGAACATCGTAGGACTATGGAGCGATCGCAAAGCCACGTGATTTTCAAGGGATAGTTAAATTTAATATTGTAGGTATTGAACCGCGACGCAAGTGCAATGACCAATTTTAATAGTGAATTAGAATTCAGTCATGGTCAGTGAGCGGCATCATTGAATTGGGGCTGAATTGAAGATGGGATAGCGGGAAATGCAATACGACCGGTTATTCTAAAGATAATAAATAAATAAATAACGCTGGACAATTTCAAACACTTGAACTTGTGTGCTCACTAATATAATAGACATATGGTACTCTAGGTATAGAGTGTGTATTACAGGTATGATAAACACAGAATGGCATGGCTATATCTAAAGAAGAACCGATAACCGCTGCTGGGGGAAACGAGTTCTTGAGTGGAGACCAGGACTCGGCAAACGTAGTGTAGGACGCCCTCCGGCAAGGTGGGATGACGGCCTGCAAAAGACTGCAGGCAGATGCTGGATGCGGCAAGCTAAAGACAGGCAGGGCGCTATGGCGCTCATTAGGGGAGGCTTATGCCCAGCAGTGGACTAACATAGGTTGATGATGATGATGATGAAACACAGAAAATATCTACACTGAACAAATATTTGCAGATGAAACAATCCCGCAGCAGGAATCAAACCTGCAATCTTCTGCGTCTCAGGAAGACCTTACTGAGGCCGTTAAAGAGGTCATTGAAGATGGGGATAGCGGGAAATGCAATACGACCAGTTATTTTGAAGATAAGGCTTTATTATCCCATGATTTGAATAAAAATCATTGACCACCGGGATATGCTTACTTTGATACGATTCAAGATAATGTAGTCGATAGTGACTTTAAATTGATGGTTTTGTTGACGCGAGTTGTCAATACTAATATTATAACACGAGCTGGTGCCCGCGACTTCATCTGTGCAGGATTAGTATATCGAGTAGCTTATATTATCTACTTTAAATACCAGAAGCGATAAAAGTATTTATTTTCATTTAGGAATCAATTTATTACTACCAAATCTGCATTTGAAATAAATGTAAAAAGTGGCGTTTGCTGACCACACAACTGGCGGATCGTTGTAGAACCATGTCACAGTAACAAACACCAAAAGCGGCGTTTGCTGACCACACAACTGGCGGATCGTTGTAGAACCATGTCACAGTAACAAACACCAAAAGTGGCGTTTGCTGACCACACAACTGGCGGATCGTTGTAGAAGCATGTCATAGTAACAAACGCCAAAAGTGGCGTTTGCTGACCACACAACTGGCGGATCGCTGTAAAACCATGTCATAGTAACAAACGCCAAAAGTGGCGTTTGCTGACCACACAACTGGCGGATCGTTGTAGAACCATGTCATAGTAACAAACGCCAAAAGTGGCGTTTGCTGACCACACAACTGGCGGATCGTTGTAGAACCATGTCATAGTAACAAACGCCAAAAGTGGCGTTTGCTGACCACAAAACTGGCGGATCGTTGTAGAACCATGTCACAGTAACAAACACCAAAAGTGGCGTTTGCTGACCACACAACTGGCGGATCGTTGTAGAACCATGTCACAGTAACAAACACCAAAAGCGGCGTTTGCTGACCACAAAACTGGCGGATCGTTGTAGAACCATGTCACAGTAACAAACACCAAAAGTGGCGTTTGCTGACCACACAACTGGCGGATCGTTGTAGAAGCATGTCATAGTAACAAACGCCAAAAATGGCGTTTGCTGACCACACAACTGGCGGATCGCTGTAAAACCATGTCATAGTATCAAACACCAAAAGTGGCGTTTGCTGACCACACAACTGGCGGATCGTTGTAGAACCATGTCATAGTAACAAACGCCAAAAGTGGCGTTTGCTGGCCACACAACTGGCGGATCGTTGTAGAACCATGTCATAGTAACAAACGCCAAAAGTGGCGTTTGCTGACCACACAACTGGCGGATCGCTGTAAAACCATGTCATAGTATCAAACATCAAAAGTGGCGTTTGCTGACCACACAACTGGCGGATCGTTGTAGAACCATGTCATAGTAACAAACGCCAAAAGTGGCGTTTGCTGGCCACACAACTGGCGGATCGCTGTAGAACCATGTCATAGTATCAAACACCAAAAGTGGCGTTTGTTACTGTGTTTGGCATTTGTTTTCTTATTGTGACAAGGTTTTACAGAGATCCACCAGTTGTGTGGTCTACCATATAGTAAGAATGTAAATTAATATTTTTTGTTACAATTTGTTTTAAGTACTTTAAATCGGGTATCAAAAACACAAGGTTTGGTGCTAGCTAAAAGATGCCATGTTTGACTTCAGCATTATTTATTATCTTGCTTTTTCCCGTAGCTTCGTTCTCGTTTTTTCGGGAAAAAAATTGCACAACTATATAATAGGTAATATATATAGTTATTCCATGTCCAGAGCTTTACGTGTAAAAAAATTCATCTTCTTTCAGGAGTTTTTCGACAACATCTGTACAACGGCATAAACTTTCGCCTTTATAATATGTGTAGGACTTACCTACATACATATTTAAGTAGTTAGTGACAGAAATTTTTCTAAGATTCGATAACATTGATATTGATGTCATCATTGTGTATAAAACAGTATTAGCTTTGTAGCTTCGTGTCTACATTACAAACTACAACTAAATTCCCCTAATCCAGGGAACTAACCGAATTGGAATCGACTAGCGTACAATCGCCGGCGCAAGTGCTGAAATATTTACGAGGAGCGACCTTATCGTCTCGTAATAAAGTTGTAGCGTACCGATGTGCTTGCGAGTTGTGGTGTAGGTGTATGTTGGGTAGGGTTACCATAGCTGTCCGAAAAGTTGGTACAAAGGTTGAATATTCATTACGGAAATCCGACATGAATTTGGTAAAAACAAATTGATTCAGGATTGAATGCAATATTGAGAATTCTAGTTTGAAAGGTGGATATTTTTTATGAAGACAGTGAAATTAGGGATTGTTAAAAAAATATCTATCTTTGTAATGTATTGTATTATGTAAGTATATCAGTTATCTTGTAAGGTACCCCGAACATAAGCTGTGTCAGCATTATTTATTTGTTATCCTGAATAAGCACCGGTTATCTATTTTCAGCTTTTCGAGACGAAGTTAGTCATCAAAATCCAGACGCACATTTGCGTCTTAGGCACGACATGACCGGACAATTTCCGGACGTATGATAACCCTAAGCATGCAGCGGGACGTGATCGGGTGCACGCCACCCCCTCGCTCTCAGCCGGCTATTATTACTCGCGCCGAATGAGGGGGGTTGAATCGGGGTTTGATAATTTCTCACTCACATCTACATGTTTGCGTTGCATCGATTATTTTGAATGCTAGAATCCAATACGTCTTCCTATACAATCCAAAGATTTACATTCACATCACGGCAGCGGCACTGTATTGATACAAATAAAATATCAAGTCCATAAGTGTTATTATAGTCTCGCTAGGTACATTAACGTCGGCGCGCGGCCGCGTCGTCTTCGGCGGCGGCGTCTAGCACGCGACGCGAAGAAGCGCGTTTATTTATTTGTGCGCGGCACGTGCGTACAGTCGCGTAGTGCGGCGAGACGTCGCGACGCACCGGCGAGCGCGAGTGTACTGACCGCGAGTCGGGCCTTTCGGACGGAGCGTCACTGCACTATGTGCATAGCGTTAGCGTTGTAATAGCATGGATATACCTATGTTTATTCGATTATGATATGCGATTTTGTAAATAGGTTAACACTATGTCGTCTTAATCATTAATCTTTAATTTGTAGAATCTTTATTTTTTTGATCTTTTTGTAACTTGTGTTTTTGTATGATATTTTTGGATAATTTATTCTCATTCTATATGTGGAAGCTGCTTAGCTTAATTCTTCTATTGTCTTGTATTTAATTTTTTAGATCTAAAGCTTTTTGTTTCCCAAACATAAATAAATTAAATTAAAATTAAATAAATTAAATTAAATTAAATTAATGCGTATATCATAATGTGGCAATCGGGGAAATCCTTTACATTTAAAAGATCTATCAAGAACGAAGATAAAATTCCATTCTTACACGGGAACGTTCAACTAGGTAGGTACTCAATGTGGCAAATAATCAAGTTTCATAATAATAACTGCCAGAGTTACCTACCAACAATAGAAAGAAACCAATGAAACTATTGTTTTGTAATTGCGATTCATAAATAAAACAAGAACTCGATACAATTACTACTTACGTTCTATATGAAAATATAAGTCTTCGTTAACGTATGAATTAGTCGGAGGTTATAAATACTTCATCAGAATAGGCGTTTTGCTTACATGCGTATGAACAGTATAACTTAGTAGATACTCGTAGGATATAGACGCGAACGCAACAAACTATTTCTGTATGAAGTATTCAGACAAGTGAATAGTCTAAATAGTCACTTTTCCATCCCCGCATCGCATAATCACAGGCGTTAGCTAATAAATGGCACTGAGTAATAGACCCTTTGAAAAACATTTTCCACGACGCTTGATAAATATTCATAGAGCAGATTGATTTGCGATTGACTTGACGGCTTCGAATTTTCGATCAAAGGTCGAGTCCTTCGTGCTTGAAGGTCGAATAGTCGTTGTTTAGCACTGAGATTGTGAAACGAAAACTTATTTGGTAGCCATTTTACTTAGACATCTTGTACTAGCTTTTGCCTGCGGCTTCCCACGCGTTTATCAGGGACAAAAAGCTTATGACCTTTCTCGAAATACCATCAAAATTGCGAAATTTCATTAAGATCCGTTCATCTTTTTTAGGCGTGAAATGGTAACCGACAGACTGAGATATTTTCGCATTGACGAGTACATATACATATTAATAACAGGATAGGATGAATACGTAAAAATTCGTAGAGCTCTATCAATTTCTAAAGATTTTTACAGTCGTTAGGAGCAATTAAGTGAACGGTTTAGGAGAATATTGCGTAATTTTTAGAGGTCGTTTTGTGTTCGAAATATGCGACAATGGAGCAGGGGGAAGCTTTCGAAGGGACAAAAGAATCACGAGCTCTCAGAAACAAGGCCAACGGACGTTTTTCAATTACACCCCTATTCCTGAGGCCTAAAATGCTCAAGCAATTTCGCTTTTCACCTTATCCTGAGCTATGGGATATATGTATGGTTTTGACTTCTAGGGTTTATGATTTGTGTCATACACAAAACGACACGATATAAACATGAATTGTATATTTATTTCATGTAATTTTAATTTTACATTTAATTTAATTCTTTTTATCTCATGCCATGTATAGTTTTAAGTCAGTGTGTAACTAATAATATTGTATTGATGTTTATGATATGAAATAAATGAATAATTATAATAATTAACAAGTAAGGGCCTTACCCCACCAAACATGGAGGGACTTAAAGTTATCAATTCCTGGTTAGGGCAAAACCAACAATTATGTAACCCTTTTCTCGCAAAGAAAAACAACCATTAGAATAGATATCGAGACTCTATTTTCGTTAATTACAAAACATTACAAACTAATTCATATATTTTATCTACGAAAACGAGAAGCTAAGCAGTTTATCCACAAAGGATTCTTCAACCTATTACGAAATAGGGATTATAAAGTCTACAGTTTTAGGTACGGTGGAGCTTGCAAACCTAACGTTCAAAGTTTTGTGGCGGAGGAAATTATTTGAGCTACTCGTTGGGCAAACGCTTTGGGTTTTCCACTAACTATTTTATGATAAATCCATTTAAAGTCTCTTTAGCTTTTAATACTGTCTAGGAGAAAAAGAAGAGGCAACTGTTAGCTTCGATAGGATAGGTTTATTAGATAGAAAACAACTCTTTTCCAGAAGAAAACGTCTTGGAGTCCCTGCTTTCTCGCTTCTACTTTTTGAGTTAAATACAGTGAAATGGAAACTAATTATGAAAATGATCACACATCAAACTGACGAGTTGTGAAGAATGCTCAAGCGATTATTAAGGTCCGGATGCGCTCTCATCCTCAGGGTACAATAAATGGCTGCGGAGGCGACTGCTGGACCATGTGTGACATCATTTTACTTCATAATTATTGGGTTGGCGTAACACATGAGCTCACACAATGGCCACAACAACTTCCGTTCACAAGGTGAGACAGAATGGCAACAATCGTCAAGAATGTCAATTGTTGAAGACTATTCCACAGGTCCACGTTATTATCGTCGTCGATTTGGCGGAGGGCCCGCACCCTCCCAGTGAGGTTTTGCATGAGCAAAGCCGAATCAGAACCCTAAAATTAATAACACACTGGGAAATTAAACGGGTCGATTCTAACGCGTTCGGCCTTTAATTCATATGCATATCTAACTTCGTCACATTGGCGAGATGACCCTCACATTTCGCCTGTCAAATGAAAAATCTCCTGTTTTGGAGATGGTGAGACGCATTAACGGGGCATTGAATTCGGTCGGTTGCGGCTCCCCTTCTAATAGGTTATTGCGAAGCGAACAAGTAGCGATGGTAATTGTTTGTATACTGCGATTAAACATTAAAGCGAATGGTATGTTATTGTGTTGCGTCCCGAATCACCTTGCGCCCCTCTTCCTGTATTAGGCAGGGGATAAAGCAAGGTCAATAGAAACTTGCGAGATTGGGTTACTGTTGTATGGAAATATAATTTATGACCGCTTCATACTTCTCGGAGGGTTTAACGTGAGAAAAGGGGTTGTAAGTCGGGAATAGTCGGCGGCAGTACATCGATCTGAGTTAAAGTTGAAGACTTGCAAGCCCAACCCGGAAAATAGGGCACGAGTAAATCAAGGGATCCGGATTCCGAAACGTAATTCCGTTTTTAAACATGAAACAGAGAGGACCCGTAAATTCCAACCTGCAATAAATCACAGGAGCAATCAGTAAACAAACTGCGTGGTTTGATCCCGTTCGAGCCTATAGTAAAAACACGTTTGTTGTGCCAACACGAAAAGTTCATTTCAATCTAGTAGTAAACAACTTTGCTGGCAGAGGGGTAATAAAAATCGTACGACTTTATTCACGGTACATTCATAAAGCGTTATCAAAATTCCGTTTAAAAGTCAAAGGAGTCTTTACAGCCACCGTTTAGAGCTCGTCGAAAATCACCTAAAAAGCGGAAAAGAGCTGTGACAAACTCAAACAAGAAAAAAATTAGCTCTTAACCGGGAAACGGAAAGCGCGTCGCCTCGCCTTCAGCTTTCAGACGCCATTATTTCATCCGGTATTAAGTAGAGGAATATTCCGCAAACCACGGAATGGTCTAATCGGAAATAAAACGTAGCCACAAAGCTGTAAAGTTCAAATTTGGACGTATTTCCTATGGCTTTACAGCTGTTTAGGTTGTAGGCGGGGACGCGTGCGAAGGAAAAGACACTCCTCATGAGAAACAATAGAGTATTATATTGATTGCGCGATAAACATGTAGTTAAGACGTTTTAAGGAGGATCTCGAGGACAGAGGGCGATAGACGTCCTTGTGGATTGGAGTCGTCTTTCATATTGAAGCTTAGAAATATCCAACAAAAGAAGTGCATGATACGAGAATGTTTATATACGTTTTGATTCCGGTGGGTTTATTTCGGAGTTTTGTTTAAAGAGTGAACATAAACAATACGACCTCGGACGTTTAAAGGACTCATTAACGGCCCCAAAGAGAGATATGAGCTGATTGATGTTACGGTTGTTTTAGAAGCGAACCATTTCATAATGCTTTTGTAGATGATTGTACCGGTGGAATATATAATTGTGTTCTACATTCTTTGTTAGATCGTAATGGTGCCGTATCTTCCAAAAAAGCGAGATCACCCACAAAGATCGATACCGTAAATTATTGTGTAAGTAGATCCAATCAGACGCGTTCGAAATCTGAATCTATCGGCATTTTGTGCGCCTACGCAGCGTAACGTAATGTTCCGGGCGAATTGTGGGAACCGTCTGGTCATTATGACTCAATTCCATGGGAAATCTTATTGACAGTGTCTGAATCATTCATATTTTGGTATTTGGAAATAAGATTCAATGCGCTATGCAAATTATAAAGTTGAATCGAATCAAGAAAATGCATCCAAGCAACCAATGGCTTCTACTTCCTTGAGATTAATAACTTAAAGAAAACATAATAATTGTCACGCAGGAAAACATTCAAAGACTAATCGAAATATCCAGAAAGTTCTAGGTTTTCCTTAAAAGTGAACAAAAGCAGTCAATCAACAGTTTCCTTCCCCCCTCCCGCTATAATAGGAGACCAGCTATAAAATCGGTAACGTGGAAACGTGTGGACATTGCGTAACGGAACCTAGGGTTCACTTGGAGGCAGCTCGAAGGTAAAATGAGCTCTATTACGTTACATTTGGTTCTGTTATGCTTTAGGGAGGTTAGTCAGGGTTCACTTGCAGTCAGGGTAAAGTGGGCTTTATTGCGTTGTGGTTGATCTACTTTGGGCTTGCGTCCATTGAAAAAGCGCGGATGAAAACGTAAATTCAGTAATATGAAACGGTCAGTCAGCTGGTCACTGGTTTTGATGGATTAATCAGTTTAGTAAGGTCATCCAATTGCGGTTTATTTTCTTAAACATACATAACCACCAAACAAGATTAATTACGGTTTTCGTACTGATTACTCTTCTATCAGAATAAACGTATTTTCTTTATTTCTAGATGTTGCTGACTTCACAATTCACACTATCACATCACAATAATATTATAAACGCGAAAGTTTGGATGGATGGATGGATGTTTGTTACCTCTTCGCGCCAAAACTACTGAACGGATCGGGCTGAAATTTAGCATACAGGTAATTCTAATTTTTATCCCATAAATCAGTTCCCATGGGATAGAAATCACCTTTAAACGTTTCCATAGAAACAACGCGTGCGAAGCTGCGGGCAAAAACTAGAACTTCATTATGAATGTAAGCGGGTTAACTATGAACCCTAAATGCCATCGGCATTATGCCCACCATTTAGGTACTTCTTAAAATTGTGTGCAATAAAGTATTAAATAAATAAATAAACCCTTCATTACGGATGTAACCGGGTCAACTACGAACCTTATTTGTGTTGGAAGAACACCGATGTTTCATCCCTTAACGAGGGACATCTTCAGGGTGAGTGCGGTTCGAGACGCACGCGTTCCGCATCTCTCCGAGCACTTCGCACGAGCGCGCGTTGAGCCCGCGAGCGCGACGCGACGTGAGCAAATAGGGTTCGTAGTTAACCCGCTTACATCCGTAATCAATTCGTCAAACGATAGTTTTTATAGTAAATAAACCCTGTTTGTGTTGGAAGAACATAGGTTCAAGAAAAAAACTCAACTTATATATTATGCTGTAATGACAGCTCGTAGATGACATCTACGCTTAGATGATAGAAGTCCCATCTATCACAGAAGTATGCGAGGGAACGCGAAGGTCCCGAGAAAGCGCAAAGTACCTACGTGGTGGTATTATCCCTTCGGAGGGCCGAGCAGACGTGCTTGGCATCATAATGCGGTGTCCCGTATACTGCCGACCCTACTAGCGGTACTCGAATCTGATCTTCACCATGTTGTAAACGCTGTGGTCTTTTACAGCCAAGCCTCTTATTAATTTTTATTATAATTATGGTACTTATAGGAATCACTGTCTGTCTGTTTTTCTTTCTGCTTACAATCCCTTATGGTGCTTCCTGTTTTCTTTTGTATTAATAAATTGTGTGTTAAATATAATCATGGTCAGCCTATATTAGACCATGGCTGGACATAGACCTTCCTTAATGAGCGCCGTAGCGCCCTTGTTGCTTAAATTTAATAGTTTATTTCAATTTAGAAAATAACGACATCAAGTGTATATTTAATACCTACGGTGGACATAAATGAAATGTTGAAACACTGCATGTTTGAATTATAACGTCTGTTAGGTCATAATTCGAGTATTATTATTAATATTCCTTGCTCTTGCCCGCTTTATTTGAGATTTTTAAACTCTTATGTAATCTTATGTATGATAGTGGGGGTTTACTCTTACCAGGTTTCCAACGGTTCTGCATACCTACCAATAAACCGTAAGAGAATTTATCCGTTAATTCAATTATTCAAACCGAATAAAAAAGCCGCAAGTATTTCAAAGACTAAAAAGTCATAATTTCTTCGCCGTTGTCGATCATTAAATATGACTACGTTATTTCTAAGAAAACTTTAACAAACTTTTTGTTTGTGTTCATCAATTAATAGATGGCGCTAGTGGGGCGTGACTGTTTGATTGAACAGAGCGGTAATGGAAAAACAATATCATGGATATTATACATACGACTTCTGTTTTCCAGACAGTTAGAGACAGATCGAAGACAAACATGGAACAAGGATCTACAAATTCTGTTAAATGTACCTTAATTCTGTACAAATGAGGTGATTTTTTCAGGGAACTACAATTAAACCAAATTTCAGCTCGATCCGTTCTGCAGAACGTAAAGTTGGATTTTATTGTTGATAATGATAACAAATCTTCAAAAATTTTCGTTTGCATATATTAAGTATGATTTTTTTGAAGACATCAGCTCAACGCATTCTCTGCCAAACCTCTTCCTAGTAGGACTTGCAGAACAAGATGTTATCTCATGTATGATTCATCGTTAAAATGACACTATAAGTCGCATGCGACTTAGCCCATTCGAGGACCAAAGGTAATCCTCGCAAGCACACATTACGATACACGGTTTATCACCGGCCGGCAGCACTTTAATATTCTGCGTATAACCCACAATTCTACATAACCGTGTAGGCAGTCCACATTATAACTGCATGTCCTATGGTTCACACACCGTACAAATGATACATGTAATAACCTGCATGTAAACATTACCTACTAAACAGTGAATTTGTTTCAAATACTGAGGAATTATATCATGGTCCAGTATTTTGTTTGCTAGGAGTATACATATGTCTCAATGAACCAAATAAATTGATAATATTGCAAAGGATTAAAAAGGAATGAAAAGAGAACTCTAGTTCCTACGAGATGAGATAGGTTTATGTCATGTATGCTTTATATAATAGAAGAAACAAAACTATTAAGTAAAGTGCAAGATAGAGAAGGCTAGCAAAACCGTATAGCGGTCCACCTCGTAGAAGTACATAATTATACAGATGTATGATGCATATACATGATGATGATTATGAAAGACCAGACAAAACCAATTTTGTTTGCGTTACTGTCAAACTAAAGTGACCAAATAAGTCACCTAAAATCCAGTAAAAATATTAAACAAATTGTCTCTTGAAGCCTTTATGAAAAAGTAATAACAATTCCATATACGTCAGAAAAACACCGCTCAGAGAGTATTGCAAGAAACGTATGCGCAAGCGGTAATGAGATTTATACGCAAGCTGGTAGCTTCTACGAATTCCAAGAATATTACCATGAAGTTGAAGTCAGTTATGTTTCAGTTTTTTTTATAATCCATGAATATTTTAAATGCGAAAGTTACGCATCTGAATTCCCTCTTCACAACTAAACGAATAGTGGAAAAATTGACAACGCTCCCAAGGATTTAGGAGGGGCATTGTCGAGTTTATATTCAGCAGTAATCATATTAAATTCTCACGTACTAAAAACTATGGAATCTCACGTCTAAATTCTGTACAAATGAGGTAATTTTAACATACTATATTACAACAGCATGGGACAAGGTTACCATTAAAACCGAGAAAGAAAAAGGTATATTTGGGTTTCAAGTTCTACATTATTCCACAGAACGTCTACCTTAGTCCTTACGCCTTATTAGCGCTATTTCTCTATATCATAGATTCAATAAACTACACAAACTAGTAATCAAATCAATAACTGTCTGGTCCTATCAGTCCGTCCAACTCATTTACACTTCAACAGGCCATCCACCGCCTATCTACCGGTAGTTAGCTCCAGTCCCGAGTGGACAGAGCTGCCGATAATCTAAATCGGTGCACATCAATAGTCCTTTAGAGTCTATGCTAAGCTGGACTCTTGGTATAGGTCGGAGGTATTCAAATTGCTACGTGAAAGACTGAGCATACAAATTTGAAGGGTGAAGGCAAGGAATTATTTCTTGATGTGAGGAAGTAAATTGTTGATTATGGTAGAGGTTGCAAAAACTACTTAGGAGTTATCACGGGATATTTACCACGATTAGGGAATTGAATTGGTAGATAGTTACATTATTTTTGGGTGATTAAATATTGAATTGGTAGATAGTTACATTATTTTTGGGTGATTAAATATAGAAAAAGGCTGAGGTTTTCAGAATGTGGTCTTGAGAGAAGTCGCGCGGAGCATCTAACCACATTCTTGAAGGCGTGTATTATCAATGGGGGTGGTGCTGCCCACCCCCATTGATGCGCCCCCTGCAAAACAATTCTACCACCAATCTGCGATCCCCAACCCGAATGCCCAGCGTGGGGATTATAGGCATTACCCGGATGAGATAAAAGCCAACAAGGCGCTTATCAGTGGCAGGCCTGCGTCCAGCAGTGGACCAATACAGGCTGTTGAGGGGTATTATCAATCCGATTCTGATATAAACAAGGCCAAGGGTATCAAGGAATAAATTCTCATTACGATTCTAAATATACCAAGATAGTGTCTGAAAATAGCCCTCGAAACAGCTTGCAAAATTTAGCTGTGGCCAATTGGCTTCCCGGATAATCCTGTATTGCGAGGATGCCGATCAATTCGAGTTGCGGCGACTAGTGTGTTTGGACTGGACTAGAGAACGTCGTAAAGTATCAGGAAAACTGATATCTTATCTCCGTATATTAAGATCATTTTCCTTAACCCTATTGTATCGCGAGCATATTTTGTCTGTTACTTATTTATCGCTATGTCTGGTAATTTTATTGTTCAAAGCCGATTCAAAGACGACCTCTGTGGCGCAGCGGGCGAAGGTCTGCCTGCGACGCAGGAGGTTGCGGGTTCGATTCCCGCCTCAGGATAAATGTTTGTACGATCTGCAGACATTTGTCCAGGGCGTTCTGGATGTTTTTTATGTATAATAAAAAAATATGTATCTATGTAGTGTATTGTATAAGTATATCAGTTATCTAGTTCCCATAACACAAGCTCTGCTTAGCTTGGGGCTAGATAATGCTGTGTGAATTGTCCAGCATTATTTATTTATTTTTAAAAAACACTTATTTTCGTATTATTACAAGTCCTAGTCATTTAGAACAAAGGAATGTAAGCAGCTTCAAGCTAAAATCATTCAGCTTCATCCGAACATTTGAAAACGTCATTCAAAATGCACGAGAATTCGAGAACACAACAGCATCAGATCGCAGACGACCCCTCAATCACTATCTGCTACCTCGGCATAGCAAATGTGAAGTCGAACCCGTAGTATTGTAAAGAGCATAACGTACTACGTAGTAAGCTCACGGGGTGGGGGCGTAGCGGGTGGGGGTAAGCCCTCACCCCGCCGCTAGATGGCAGCGTATCTGCCACAAACACGCGCGAAAAAAAGCAACTTGTCAAGAAATAGATTTGGAATAGCGTCCTTTCTAGACAGCTGTGTGCAAGGAACGATCATTGAACTGCGAGCGGAAACGGGGTCGTCTCGAGCCGAGTTCTTTAACTTCACAATTCCCGACCAGGCTTTCTACTCCAACTATTCCCAACTGCTTTTAATATGCAACTTATCGGTAAACGGATTCAATTTAAACGCTGGAACCATCATCAGTTGTATTTCATCGTCTTTATTTAGGAACATTGGCAGCAGTAATTAAGTTCACATCGCGTACTTAAGTTGTATTTCTTGTAGTGTCCTTTGAGTTTGAGATGCCGGCCTAATTAAAACAAGAGTCTGTTTTAGTTGGGTTCACAAGCCTGCGACAAAGGGACATACAAGGAGCGTACTGCGTTTTTACGAGATCTTTATCCAGAACGTAATTAGTTGATTGCATTTCAAACATAGCTGTGCTCAGTGACCTTCCATTATTCCCGAAAAGGGAGAAATTGTTACAATGAAAGACGAGGATAAAAGACGATGAATGTTTTATGACCACGGTACGACTTACTCATTATTTAAGTAAAACAATTTCGCAACTTTGTGGTATATGAATAGAAGAGTAATTAATATTCGAGTCCAACCTTATCTTGACAAAGCTCAAATGACAACAACTTCAAGTGATGAATATTCAAATATATAAAAAAATATGGATAATCCACACTTTTATAACAAAGAGTGAGCATTAATTAAAAGTTTCAAGATATAACAAAATAGAACTTTGTTATTGAATGTATAAATGTCCATTCGAAGCCAGGGGGAAATGAACAAACCTAGTTGGAATGGAATCGCAGTCGTCTTTTTAACCGTTTTGAGTTGAAGCGAGCCAAATGGAAGTTCGTCTGCCAATCCGCGGCCGTTTTCAAACTTATCGGAAATATTAATAACCAGCTGAAATCTCAGGGGAATTTATAGTTTATTAAATTTTTAGGTGATTTTATTAACAGAAACAAATAACAATGATGATATTACCTCTAGTAAAATATTAATTTAATAGAGAATAAAAAGTTACTTGTTTTACAGGCATTACATATATTGTATAGGTATTTATGTATTTTATATATGTACATACAGGTATATTTATCTCATAATAATATTTATAAAATATGTACATACTTTTACTCATAAACTGGCGAACGTAAACCGCAGGTTCAGAAACTTGTAGAATAATTTCCATAACAGAGCTAATCTTTCAGCGAACGAGCGCCGGTTTAATTTAAACGGCACTATATAAAGCATCAACAAATTAAAAGCGAACATGGGAAAAAATATTCAGAAGCGACATCCGAGCGTAATCACTGACACTGCCGGCCGACAATGAATCACTCTCAATTTAATGTTAACTTTATTCTGAATTTTAAAACTACGCAAAGCTAAATTAGACTGTTTGTCATGAAAAACAAAAAAGCAATACAGACCAGGCGTGATTGAATATCTGAAATTTATTAAATACTTCTGCTGGTTACTGTTATGATGCAATTAATAAAATATTAATTTCAGTTTCGTGCAAGTGATTGACTGCCGGATATTTCAGCAGTAAATTATTTTTAAAACAACTTTACTACGATACGAGCGTTGATGGAATAAATTAAGTAGTTACATATTACTGTTTTTTTATAGTTTATACCCAAGTTTGATGTTAAACATAAACACGGAACTAGAACTAATGCAACTGAGAATTTCGTTGTAGAGGTTTATTAAACGCACTACAACGAAATCGGTTCCTTCAAAGGTCGAGTATGCATGAAAGTAAGTAATTCAATGTGCCTACAGATTTGCAGAACAAGTTCTCTACAAACTCCATCAGAAACTTGAATTCAAAACATAATTTGAGAAGCACTGCGAGTCCGCGACCTCCCTATATGCAATATCGATAAAACGATTGAAAATTCTTAACTCGATACCTTTTTTTTTTTTTTATTTTTATTTATTTTATTACAAAACAATAACAGTAATTCTCAAATTTGTACCATATAAACCTTGTGAGGTTTGTCGTGGTACTCACATTCGTTTTAATTTTATTTGTAATCTAAGTGTAATACAATAACTAGGTAACTATAGTTAAAGGCCTACTGTACCTACTGCGTCGGCTTTCACGTTCACTCCCTCTCGCTCGCTCTGGGTTAGCGATAGCCTCATCGTGCGTTGCAGGAGGGAGCAAACAGGTGTGACACAGTTAGGTAGTTGCACATGCACGAGTGCGACTGCACTGCCTGACAAGGCGTAAACAACTTCGTAAGCAAAAGTAAGGTACAGGATGATTCAATTATTTAATTAAAAATTTCTGTTCGTATTTTTTTTTATGTTTAATAAGTTCTATTGTTCACTTTATTTAAGTAGAAAGTTTTGTATTTATTTTTATAGTTTTTATTACTTATTTCTTTTTTAAGTGTAGCGGGCAAAGAGTTTATAATGTGTGGAATTAAGTAGTTGTTAGTGCGTCTTCCGTAGAAATTGTTCTGTTTAGGTATATAAAGTTTTTCTTCTGTAATTTTCCTTGTTGTTATTTTATGTTCTACCCTTTTATAAAGATTGCGGTTGCCATATTGCTCGATTAGTAGGTTTAGGTGTACTCTGTCATGTATAGGTATTATTTTGCAGTACTTGAATATTGCATCTAAGTTATCTCCGAGTTGTTTTTTTATGTTTTTGGGTAGAATCGATTTTAGTAATCTTATCTGTAATGCAAATATTTGGTCTAGGTATGTCTTAAAAGTCCTTCCGTAGCTGCTTATCCCATATGCTATTATTGACTCCGCTAGGGCCGTGTACACATTGAGCAAAATTTTGAAGGGTGTTTTCAATTTAAGCATATAGAACTTAGCCAAGATGGCGCGAAGCTTATCGCAAACAGAATTAATGTGAAATTGCCAGTTGAACCTGTTATCTATTATTAAGCCTAAATATGTGTGTTTTTCAACCTGTTCGATGCTTGGACACGAGCAGCTTTTCGTTTCCGAATGTAGGCAATCATGGGTATGCGCAATTATGGTAAAGTTATTTGCGACTGGTAAGTGGGATGAGTGCACATGGATAATTTTAGTTTTGCTAGCGTTTAGGACAAGACCATTATCGTGTGCCCACTTCGCTACTTGTGTAAAGTCTTTTTGCATATTTTGCGCCGCTGTTTGAATATTCTTATGAGAGGCGATTAAACATGTATCGTCAGCGTATTGATATACTCCGCAGTTTTTAATAACGTTTTCTAGATCGTTAACGTAGGCCAAGTAATGCAGCGGGCCTAGAACTGAGCCCTGCGCTGTACCTTCGCTGACCTTTTGTTTGTCGCTATAGTTACTCCCTATTTTAACAACGTAGTTTCTGTCGTCCAGGTAGTCTTTACACCAGCCAAGAAGTGGGCCTCTAATCCCAGTGTTGTCAAGTTTCTCAATAAGGGTGTCATGTCTCAAGGTGTCAAAAGCCTTACTAAAGTCGATGAATAAGAGTATCACATGCTTTTTTTCATTAAGATGTACATTAATTTCATTTGTGAAGTTAGACAGTAGAATAGACGTGGACTTTTTGGGTTGAAATCCATATTGTGATTCGGCTATAATATTATGTTCGCTATAAAAGTTGTGGATCAAGTTGCATACATATTTTTCACAAATTTTGTCGATTACAGGGAGAATCGTGATTGGTCTGTAGTTTAGTATGTCGTTGTGCTTTCCTTTTTTATAAATTGGTCTCACGACGCCGGTTTTTAGTTCTTCGGGGTATTTCGCGTGTTTAATACTTTGATTAATGAGTCTACCAATTACTGATGTAATTTTATTGCTCAGGGTTTTAATATCGATGCAGCGAATAGTGTCATATCCAGCTGATTTTTTGGTATCTAGGGATTTAATTATTTTGGATATGCTTTTATCTGTGGCATTCGTAAAACGTAATGATTTGTTTATAGGAAATGTATATTCTGGTTGATCGAGTAGGCGTTTGTCGCATAGAGGTATGATATTTTTAACGCTTTTTTTAAATGTAGTGGCGAAATTGTTTGCGATCTTTTTAGTGTCAGTAAATGTTTTCTTAAAAGCCTTAGTAATGGCATCATCTATTGAACGTGTTGTGCGTCCCGAAAGATGATTTATAATCTCCCACATTTTTCTAGGATTAGTCTTGTTTTCTTCTATTTTATTCATGTAATATTTATTTCTACTTGTTTCTATTAATTTACGGGTTTTGTTTCTCTGCTTATTATATTCAAGCTTAAGTTCCATATTAAATGGATCTTTTATCCAATGACTAAACATTAGATCCCTCCTATGGCACATATTATTGATTTTATTATTTATCCAGGGGCTTTTGTTTCTTTTACTTCTATTGTTTATAGTTTTGGTGTAAGTAGACTTTTCGTAACATTTCCTAAAATTGTTTCTTATGTATTCGTATATATTTTTCGGACACTCCATATATAGTGGTTCATCCCAGTTTATTTCATATAAAAGCTTACTTAATTTTGTTTCATCTAAGCATTTTATTTTAATTGGATCATCCTGTACAGTCTGTATCCCAGCGCACGACAATGCAGTGAGCCGGTGGTCGGCCATAACTGTGCAGACCGCCGCCGAGTACAGGTCTAACGCTCGCGACTTTGCAAAGATATGATCGATACAGCTACGAGAAGTTTTGTTATCTTTTGATTCGATCCTAGTGTAATCTGAAATCGCGGGCGATAGACCACACTCGGCCATGCAGTTTACATAGTGTTCCCGGATGGGTGTGTTAACTTTTAGGTCAATATTTATGTCACCTAAGATGTAAATATCGTTTTTCCTGAATGACGGTGTGAGGCACAAATCTTTTAGCCCAATTATGAACGGATGCTTATTAAAGTTAGGAGGTCTGTATATAGCGCAAATTAATGCAGTGTAGTTATATGGTGTCGATAATTTTCCAATTACAGATTCACAGTGAGGTAATATTAGATCAGATTCGTTAAATGTTAATTTATCTTGGATATAAATTACGATACCGCCTCCTTTTCTATCTTTTCTGAGTTTGCTTATCATATTGTATCCTGGTATTTGGAAAAGAGATACTAGACTGTTTTTAATGCCTACCTCCGTAAGTATTATCAAATCCAGAGTACAGGAAGACGTGCTAATAAGATGTTTGAGTGAACTAAAGTTTTTTATGAGTGATCGAATATTAATATGAACTATATTTAAGTTATTAGAGTCTGTAGGTATTTTTGTGTAGAAGTCATTTAGGTTTATGCATTGTGTTATTTCGGATATTGTGTTAGAGGACATTTTAAACTAGGTATATTAGATATAACTTAGGGTGATGAACTAAAACGAGAGTTTCTCGCTATAGCGACCTAGACCTTGATGTGTGCGAGATCCTCCTCGCACCAAATAACGATGATTTTATCTTTGTCTTCTTTCCGGGCCAACACTTTCCCAGCTTGAAACCATACGTACTTGAACGTGGGGCGAAGTTTTTGTTGGGCTTTCCAAAGTAGGGTTTTATTTGCCTTAGAAAGGGCACGTCTTACCATGATCTTGGAACTTGCCACCTCTCCCTTGATGTTTGGAACCACATGTTCGGCGAGGATTGGAGAGGTTTCTTTTTTAGAGGCTTGGGCCCATGAGGCCGCGCTCGCTTCGGTTTTGAGCTCCACCAGCAGGGGTCCGTCAGCTCCTGGTTTACCCTCAATGCGTTTGACAACTAAAACATCGTTATCATCCACGGTCAATACCTTTGCTACATTCTTGCTGATGAGAGTTATGTCCTCATTCGTTGTTTTCGGGATTCCGGATATTTCCACCATTTTATCTAGTACAGATTGTTCCATCCTTCTTATTTGAACTTCGAGTGATGTAATTTTAGTTTCCAAGTGCTTATTTTTGTTAAACAGGAATGTTTGCTTTTTCTCCACGTCATCAATCCTCCCTGCGAATGCATCAATTTTGTCACCAAAATCTTCTAGTTTTTTCCCGAAGTAGTTCAGTGTTTCTTCAAAGAGTACGTTCTCTTTCCTTATAATCTTTCTTACTTCTGAGGTTATATCATGAAGTAGTTTCTTGACGTCAATGGCGCCGGAAGGTTGCTGGATAGCTATATTTTGAATATCGTCGTCGTCTTCTTCGTCATCTTCGGGGACGATGAAAGAGGATTTCCTATTTGGAGTGATTCGACTGCATTCATCACAAGTCCACTCGAGGCTGTCCGAGTTTCGAAGAGCGGCGAGCTGTTTAGCCGGAAGGCCGCTACATGCTTGATTGCAATGTACGACTTTTCCACACTTGCAGCATTCCAATCCAGGGCTTCTTTTAGTGATTCCCTTATCACATAGATCACACTTTGCCATTACGAACCGAGTGCGCGGGTAGATATAAATATATTTTACGAGTACGAGTACGTTCTTGCACTACGACCAGTCAGAGCGGCGGCTCTGCGACGAATGAAACCTGAGTGAGGTAAGTTTCAAACTTTACATAATAAAACTTGCAAGTGGCGAATATGTATGCAATGCAAGCGTCGAAGGGAAGCATCTAGATTTCATTGAAGACGAAACGAAATAGCCTGATCTAAAACGTATTTCACGTCAAATGGTTCACGAGATTTGAAAGACATGAGGGAAAATTGAAGTTTGTGATTTCGAACGCATTCGATTCCGATAATTCAATACAGTTCCAGCTATAAAATTAATACATGTGTTTCATAGCTGAAGCATGCTGAATAAGTGAATCAAAAATAAAGGAAATTTGAGAGAGAATCAAAATCCAAAATGGCAACAAGGAATAAAACATTTTAAAAGACATTTCGACAATAATGTGCAGAGTGGCAAGGTGGCCATCGCTACTAAATCTAGCGGAGCTGGTCCGCCGAGGCTTATGAAGACAAATGTCCCAGTTAATGGACGAAGCAAATTATTCCAGAAAAGGAACTGTATTTGAATTGGAAATATTCACTGAAACTGTAAATAGGAATTATTGCCGTCTATTGGTTGGTAAGGGTTATTGTTTAAATTTTAGGTAATGTGTTTTAGTCTAATTGGATCAAATTATGCGTTTCAGTACAGTTCAGATGCCTATGAAGATAAGAAAGTGACTAGCTAAATATAGATACTTACACTCATTTGAGTACCATATATAATAATGTATGTTATATATAATAATGTATGTTATATGTGTATAAACACATATAACATAAATTACTGAAATGAGTGTTGACTCTAGATTTTACCAAATCGCATGAATAATTATTAATTTTCGATCACTCTCGGTCTTCGGTCAGAATAATAAACTTACTCTGAAACTTCATTGCACCGAGTTAACTATAGGTATATGTAGATAAAGGCGGCTACACAGGAAAACTTTATATAAGTTTCTCAGTCTTTTCAACACTAATATGAAATTTTTTCATGGATTAATTACCAAAGTTCGGGCTCTTTGGACGTGAAGGTAAAATATAAACATTGGCTCTTTTGAACTTTTCAATTTCAGAGGTTATAGATCAAAAAGGGTATTTCGTAAATCATCAGCACTTTAATATGACAGCTACTATATTAAAACTGACTTTAGAATGCAAGTATTTAATTAAGCCTGCTTCCAAGATATCTGGTAATAAATATTCCAAGAACCAGTCTTGTAACTTACGTTTAATGTATTTTACTAAGTGACATAACCTAATAACAGCACGTGCATCGATGTCCACGGGAAAACAACTATTCATTTCATAATGATATGCATGAGCACCTCAGATGATACAAGCCTTAATGCGAGAGTTTATGAGCTATTATCATATTAAACAAGGGGCCAATTTAATCGCATAATGGCTTTGTTATTTATTAGTCTAACATGCTTCAAAACTACACCTTCAATGACCTAAATACTGATTTATTATAGGTTGTCTGTGAAGCATGCAACATGGACGATTTATATCATGTGAACAGGAGGCTATCACGATTTATATGAAACGAACAGAAGAGGATTTAAATGAGATTGACTACTGGATCAATGTATTCCTTGTGCCTGACTTTTTGCGTTTATAGGATTTCTAAACGTATGTCTCATGCATGACACAATCGTATCATATCTCGTAGTTAGGACCAAGAAAAACACCAAAAATGCTACTTTAATACCGGGCGTATAAAGAAATGGCAAAACAACAGTTGACGTGTTTCTTGACTCGTATAATCAAAAACAAACTAAAACGTAATCTTAAATTTTGAAGGCATAAAATCCAATGTAAATGTCATTATTCAAAACAGGCTGTAAAACACTTGAACACGTAATAATAAACTAGAAGATACCGAGTTCGCTACACTGTGAAATAAGGGCGCAGTAATAGGGGTGGGTGAGGGCAACACTTTTACGATTCGGCAATCGTAAAACTTGAAAACAATTCCTCCATGTGGCATTAGCAAGCAAGATATTTTCCTGACCTGGTTGAGGAATATTCCGAGGTCTTTTTGCGTAAATACAGAATTACGAGGTAGTTTGGCTAAGGTTAATAATGTTACAGAGTAATAGTATTTTCATTGAATTTATCGAAATGAGAGACTACTAGAATTATTTACCGACTGATAGAATATCTAAGATGAATAGTAAAACTACATAACTAAAGAAATCATACTGACAGTATAATATGGAGTGAGCATAAAATTAAAAGGGACTAAAGGATAAATCGTGAAATAAAAAGGCGATGGTCGCAAACTGTCAGAGACATCAAAGACCCTAAGCGCGGGATAACGGCAGGTCTCGCATCGTAAACTGTAGTACACTCGACGACGCAAGCTGTCCACTTGACGTTATTCAAACTGAATTCTGATACTTCCTTGCCATGAATAACTTCAATATATACCAACTAATATTGTGGATATATTTTGTTTCTAATGGGTATTATTCGGAACTGCTGCATGGTTCCTGAATGCCATAGAACCTATGTAGGTACCGGTGCGGGCACCAACTTGATGAAAAAGCCACTAATTGACACAGAATTTTATAGAAGTTGGTATAAAAATCCGTAATTTGTATCACTAGTGTAGATCATAGAAATATCTATTATTTACGCAATTTTTTTTGAGTAAGGCTGGTATGAACTAATAGCAGGACACCCACGCGAATCAACGCTGAATTCGATTCGGAAAAGGGATTCCTTATACATAAAAACATTCATCACCTGTATAACACATTGTTGATTAATTTTCAGTCGATTTGTGGAAAAGGGAGAAAAGAAACTACTTTTAAATCAGCGCACATAATTCTCACAATTCTTCCTTGAGTTTTTCAAGCTTTTAAACTTTTGTCGTCGATAGTACAACTATTATTGATCAGCAGAGCAGTAAAGCTTTGGAGTAAGAAAATAAAGCGCTATGTAGCGCTGTAAAGTTGTCGTCAATATCTCGAGTTATTTCGATAAAGTTGTTGCTAGTGGCTTGCTAAGTGTTAATATTGCATTTGAGGATTAGTGCTGTCGATATTGTAGTTTCTGGTTTATTACATTCTCATATTGTGTTGTTACTCGTTGGGTTGTTAAAATCTACGTCGACAATAAGTGCCCATACCAGACAACCCATAGAGGGTTGTTGTCGTAGGTGAAAAAATATTAGCACTATAGTCGATGGTTATCATTTAATTGATTTTAAACGAAAAGGCAGCACATTATCCCTAAGTGCTATATACATATGTATATACTAGCTGGTGCCCGCGACTTCGTCTACGCAGGATTAGTATTTCGAGTACCTTATATTATCTACTTTAAATACCAGAAGCGATAAAAGTATCTTTTTTCATTTAGGAATCAATTTATTACTACCAAATGTGGATTTGTAATAAATTATCATTTTTTATTGTAGTTATGGTTCACTATTTTGGCTATAATGGTTAACACATAAGATATAGATATATACTGTGGCGGGCTTTTTGGTAGGACTATTACATAATGTGTAACTCTAGCGGTTTTGGCAGCGCACGCCAGAATAGCTCGCAGATGGTAGATTTTTTCCTACTTACTTGACACTTATCGTCATATTTTGGACAATTAACACAATATCTTTATAAATTGTAGCCTATGTGTTATTCTGATGTATAAGCTATATTATTGTAAAGTTTCATTAAAATCCATTCATTAGTTTTTACGTGAAAGGGTAACAAACATCCATCCATCCAGTTTATAATATTAGTAGGATTTTTATCTTGGCATAAACGAGTAAAGCCGTGAGCAGAAACTGGTATAAAAAAATCTAATAGAGAAGACGAACGATGCGTATCGAATACACGAACGTGTAACGACAGGAGATTAATAGTTACGAAACAGCTCAAAGGAATATGTGGTTCATAAATAAAATTATATAAACATTCTGGTAGTAGAGCTTGCGTAACCGGGATTCAGGGTAATCGTTTCAAGAGGTGGGAGGGGGGAGTTTTGACAGTTTGTGTTAAACAAGTAGTTCGATACTGATATAAATAATTAATAATTAAGAAATATACAGGTTTGTAATGGGTAGGTAGTCTCCGGAAAACAATAATGTAGTATTACCCATAACACAAGCTTTGCTTTTTTTATACAACCCTATGCTAAGTTGAAAAAGTTGATCTCTGAGTATATATATGTACATACTAGAGGTACGAGCAGAAGCAAGATTAAAATTAATACCCGTTGTCGTTATTCGTTGTTTTGCCTTTACGTGACGCTGTGTTAGACAAGGTAAACGTAGTCGGGCAATAAGTTACCTTTTCAAACAATTTTTTTGCTAAATCAATCAAATCACTATAGTTTCAACAAGCCCATCCGTTTGTAGATGACAAAGACAAGTGAGAGCCCCGTCACAAAGCTCACAATGGCGTCAGGGACATCAGTGACTGAGACAATGAACGCCAAAGCAAATCTATTTCAGAATCCGGATTCAGACACAAAAAGAACAAGTCGTACCGCGCTGTTGGAAAAACAAATCTAATTCGTGAGGCGCTCTGTCCGTGGCAGACCTATGCTCTAACTCCGGTGGTACTCCACTCTCGCATCCGACCATCGGAAGCTCTATATCTATAGTAAAGATAGAATTATCGATAGATTTAGTCAAGGGGATGATAGGTTATTAAAGTTTTCGGTTTTCCTACTACTGACTACTGTTTTGGGATTTATGTTATCTGTTATTGGCTGATTGCTGACTTGACCTGGTTTTATTAGGTATATTTTATGGTTAACTATTTTCTGTAAAAAAACTTAGCTGATAAAAGATTTATCGGAATGGTAAGGAACGCGTTAAAAAAAGCGATTCATAAATTTAGAATTTGACTATTCCAAAGTTTTTAAACCAATGGGAAGAAAGGAATAATTTAACTCTAAGCCTTTTTTTCGCTTTCAGCAATAAGACCGCCGCTTCTGCCATTCTAAATTTAATAAATAAAGAAATATTGCTGCACAATTATCTAGCCTTAAGCTAAGCAGAGCTTGTGTTTTGGGTACTAGATAACTGAACAATTATGGGTACTAGATAAATAACTGTATAATTAGTAGTTCTGTTTGTTTAATTATTTTACAAGTTTTTATGATGCAATAATTTTTTTATCTATCTAGTTCTCTGAATCAAATGACAAACGTTACGCGCTAAGCTTTCAATAAATAAATTGTAATAATAATATTCATTTAACCGCAAACAAAATCCGCATCAAAAATTCATGAAACTTTTAGCTAAAATCAGCAGTAACGCTAATTGGAGCATGTGTTAGCATGTGCAATGCACATATAAAATCGTTATCTGATTATTAATAAACGCTAAACACTTATTCGGAAATGGTCGTTATGCCATAAGCCATGTAAGGTTGTCGCACACTTATCAACTCTGAAATGGATCAGCCTCAGCGAGAGCCTGACTCTTCTTAATTTCTTTTATTCTTCGAAATTAATTAATCAGTATTCTTCTAAATTGGTGAATTAGTTTTCTTCTAAATTAGTGAATTACAATTCTTCTACAAAACAAATTAGAACTAGTATTGGTGAATTACAATTCTTCTACATTTGTGAATTAGTAATGAATTTTAATATTTTATTATACGGTAAATTACAGTAACAGAATAAAACAATTAGGTACAATAATGAATGAATTAGTAATGAATTAGTATTCTTCTAAATTGGTGAATAAGTATTCTTCTAAATTGATGCATTAGAATTCGTCATAATCCATGTATTTTGACGAAAAATACATACTTTATTAGCAAAGAAAATCTCAATCAATACAAATAAATTAGAACTAGTATTAATATTGAACAATTGAGCTAACTGCAGACTGTTGCAAAAAATCTACAGGTAGCTTAACTGATCCATATCAACGCACACTAATCAGCATTGTAACTGCATCGTCTCGTCTCTTTTATTTGGGCCAGATTACGTAAAATTATACGATAAAAAAAAGTTTGTTGTGTTAAAGTGTTTTGTGTCCTGTCATGTCCGTCGGCTATCGCTAATGTCGCCAACTCAAATGCTAAACTGATTTTCAGAAATGATGTTGTTTTCACGCTCTGTTGACAGCGGGGCGATACGAAGAGACCAAACGATGCCGATCCATTCTCAGAGGCGAAGCGGCTCCATTCCCAGAGGCGTTGCCGATCCATTCCCAAGTTGATATGTATACGCCAACCTTCAGCAAGAGTTCGTCAGGGCGTTTTTATTTGCTCTTCGCTGCTAAAGGCAGGTGAGGTGAGGTCTGGCGCTGGTACAAAACGACACTGAAATAACGAGCTACCGTTTTCGCTGTGGGTATATTTTTATGTCCCATTATTATTTTGCTTACTGGATTTTCTCTTAAAATATTCGAATTGATTAAATTAAATTTTGTACCATAATAATCTAATAAGGTTTGTCTTGGTACTCACATTTGCCATGTCATGCATGGCGTATGAATCTAATTGTTGCTTGGCCTATTCAAGCCTACCGCACTGCATCAGCTTTCTTATTAACTTACTAGCTGCATTCGTACTACCCGTTGTCCTAATACCCGTTTTCCCGTAGGAATGAAGCATTTTCCCGCGGTAAAAAGTAGCCTATGTTCATCAGGAATAATGTGGGCTTCTGTGTGAATGGTAAAATAATTTTTCAAATCGGTCCAGTAGTTTCGGAGCCTATTCAATACAAACAAACAATCAAATCTTTCCTCTTTATAATATTAGTATAGATTATTAAAGAAATATAACGTAATTAAAATTATGAATGCGACTTGAGTAGAGCACAGTACCTAGGTACCTAAAAACGCGTAAATATATATAATTATATTTATATTTCACTTAGCGAGCGCAAATATTTCAGTGGTAGCCTGTTATATTTATATGCGCTTTGTGTTTGTGCATAACCGCATTCATACACGGTGTATTTGGTCGGGTGAACCAACCACTGAACCACAGAATAGGCAATAGTACTTTGACGCAAAGCCTCTATGTTGGTAAGTGTAGGGAATTATTGACAACGCATCACGCTACCAAAGGAACCACTAATGTTGATTCGGTCGGTATAGTGACTGATACATGGAGATTATATGTATAGGCTAGCCTAGTTAGCCGGCGGCGGTGTGGTGATACTCGTAGCTTTTGGTCAGCTACTATTAACATATACATCTCTGAATTCTAAGGCATTTGGTGTGTGGTCAAGCAATGCTTCTGACAGTAGAGCGTTTTGCAACAGTCTGCAGTTGTAAATAAATTTAGGTACTAGGTACGTCAAAATTTCTGAATTAATCTGGCTGAAAATTTGCATACTTATGTATGCATGATGATAATTGATAACAACTATTTAATTTGAAACTCACGTATAAAACATTTTGTAAATTTAAAGTTAGTTATTATACAGACAAAAAAAGACTTATGTAGACTTAGCACGTGGCTACTCGAACTTTTTAACAGTTTGATTATAATATAATCTAAATATATATACTGTATATATTATATAATACTGTCGCAAGTTTATTTGTCTATATCAAAATGCCGAAAGATTTCTACCGTGTATACAACAGTTGCTAGCATAAACTGGCGTGCACTCGACAGAGTATTTTTTCAATTTATTTACTCGCATCGCCGACAGGTGGCGCTGGCGGGCGATCTGTGCCCGCGATACATGTAAACTGGTAAATATTTCATTCCACATTTTACTCGTGTGCAGTCAACCTGAGCGTGTGGAATGGTTTTTTCAAATATTGTTTTTGGGCAAAGTTTTGCGAATTTCGGGCCATTTAGGTTGTTTATGTGCGATACGGTTGTCTTTGGAGAGCCGTTCGATAATGGCGCGGATTTTACGATACGCGATAATAACGGAACTGGAGCACTGATTCAATTATACGGGAAAAGCTGAAAATGCTCGCTTTTTGCACACCAATTATTCAATCTATGGTTTCATTTAATGGAACGAATGCTCAAACACTTTATTGTAGGTACACATCTCAACATTATGAGAGGATATGTAACATAGGTAGTCCAATACTACGCGCGCGCACTTAACTTGCGTTATTCATAATATTCAAGCAATTCAAGCCATAATACAAGTACAAATAGAGAAATTTGCATACATCCCCTTTAAAATTTAATTGGATGCGCACCTTAACCACTAATAAACTTACTTAAAACTGACTAATAAACTTACTTATAATTGAAACTAAAGTTGAAATCTTTATGCAGTTAACGTTCTTAGCGGCGCAAGCGGGCGTTGAAGAGTTCCTTTTTGCCGCCTTTTTATTGGTCAGTAAGTGAGTCAGTCGAGTTACGAACCAATTAGTGGTGAGTACTGCGAGTAGCTCTTTACACTGAAGTGAGTTTTTGTATACGAATTACGAGAACGTTTAGGCCTAAAGGGAGTAAATGCGTCTAAAAGCTGCGAATCCTTGTTGCTAAATAAATAGAGGAAATTGTATTTATCGTAATCAACTCCAGAAAATACTGCTGCCCACCAAAAATACTGAACGCACCATTAAAATATATAGTATCTGCTGGGTGTTGGCAATTTTTGTTAATTATACCTTGTTACTTTTATATTAATTATTATATTATTCTTGTTAGTTTTATATTTTTATGTATGTTAGATTTAAGGTACCCATATATTGATATGGACCAATAAGTTATTAAGATTTATACTTGTTCTTATGTTGTCTGAAATAAATGTATTATTATTATTATTAACCTTTATGTTTTGTATGTGCTATTTAAGTATTGGTTACAAAATAAACGTATTCTTACTTTTACTTTAAATGGCTTTCCGAAGGGAATTCAACTTCAGGGCTTCGGTACATCTCTCGTTTATTTACCTACATGTTTCGATTTTCTAATTTTCTCAAAACAATCAAAGACAATTTACATGAATACGAATCTCGAAAAATCTTGCTTTATAGGTAAGGATCAGTAGAAAAACATAGCTATCCAATATGCATTCAACCGCAAAACACTACTTAGGCGAAGTAAACAGGAAAAACTTACACTAAATCACGAATGTTTATAGTTTAATGAGGAGCCGAGGAACAAACTACAAGTACAGTCGGCATCAGAAGAAAATGAAATATCTTGTAGGTATCGTAAAATACTTGTGAACGCAAAAGATCTTGTCAGAAGGTACTATAATATTATCGCAACTTAGACAGGCATTTAACATGTTTGTTTTCTATTTGGGTTAAGAAGGAATCATAAGTATTTACAAAATATGTAACAACAAAACCTAGACAATGATTCCGCCAGTATTTAAAACATAAATTACAAACGATTTATTTATGAAAATTATTTTCTCTCTCATTGCTGGGCAAAGGCAAAGGCCTCCCTCCCCTCTTTCTATTCAGGCAAGGACAACAGAATCCAATGTGACAATGACAAAGAATAGTCACGATAAATTTTGAGGATCAAAATTATCGTAACATTGTGCTATCTACTAAATATCGTAACTATCGTAATTGTTTTAAATAAATAATGCTGGGCAATTCACACAACATCATCTAGCCCCAAGCTGAGCAGAGCTTGTTTTATGGGTACTAGATAACTGATATACATAATACAACACTACACGATAGATACTAAGTGTATTGTTGGCATTGTCTTGTAAATAAATAAAATAAACATTATAAAGCAGCTTCTGATACCGACTGTACAATTCTCGTAATCTCCTTTTCAAGGTGAGAGTTAAATGAAAATGTCTAAAGTATGACTTACCGGCTTTAGGAAGAGTTGATTTGAGATCGTTGTTGCTCGCAAGTGGGTTTTCCTGCACCTGTGGATATTAAAAGTTTTTAAACTTCAGATGAAAACTTAACTACTAAAATAAAACATGTTGTAAAATAAAAGTTAGTTTGGCTATGACTATGGCATGATGAAAACTTAACTACGACTATGGCATGATGAAAACTTAACTACGACTATGAATGAATGAATGAATGAATGAATAAATAAATTTTTATTTGAGACAACAAAGTCCATAATACAAACATTTGACATATAACAATAGGTACACAAAGAAAACTTAGAACAATAATTAATAACAAACTTTAACATTACAGTGCAGGTGGTTACAAATTATAATAAAAATCTATACAACGTTAACTTTTTAAACTATGGCATGATGAAAACTTAACTACGACTATGGCAGAACCCTAGCTTGTTAGAAGGCCATTTTGTGAAAAGGCATAAAATTTCGCATTCATAGGAGCGGGACAGAGCATACGTTTTTGGAACGGCGTAAGCGCAAAAATGATGTTTTTTGCTTATTTACAAGAAAACTACACAACTTATGAAGAAACTGTATTAAGGAACCAAAGAATTAGTAATAACCTACGAATCAAAACAAAAATCTTTTCTTTATACCGCAGGGTTCCTGAGATTTCGACCAAATAAGGTGCAAAACGTCCACAGCTGGACGCCCCTCTTAAGGGGCGAACCTAGCGGGTTTTCTTGTCAAACTAGGCTTAGATCTCAGTACTCACGGGATCCCCGTTGTAAAAAACTCGAATTAAGTACATAAAATTCTTTTTTTTTTCTTTGGTTCGTCTAATATGAAAATAGGATTACGACAAAAACTTACAATAAAAAAATTCAAAGTGCACTGTTACACTCATAAGTCATAACTCAATAACGATATCTCATAAACCCTGCGGTCTATTGAAATGAATTGTATATTTTACTAACTGCATTCTTACGACCCGTTGTCCTATTACCCGTTTTCCCGTAGGAATGAAGCATTTTCGCGCGGTAAAAAGCCTATGTTCATCAGAAATAATGTGGGCTTCTAATGGTCAAAACAAACAAACAATCAAATCTTTCCTCTTTATAATATTAGTATAGATTTCGTAGGTTTTTACTCATTATTTCGTCTTTCAAGCCAGTTTCTTAATTAGTTAGTTGCGTAGTTTTCTTGTAAATAAACATTAACTTGATTTTAGCGATTTCGCCTGACCTAAAACGTGTGCTCTGTCCTGTCATAGGAACGCAAAATCCTATGCCTATTCTTTTCACAAAATAGCGCGCAATGTGCACTCTTAATTAAGATTTCTCCTTTATTAAAGTCAGTTAAAAATACCAAAGAGCACGTTATCAAAATAGCGTCAATTAAAAAGCTTTAAGTACGCGATAACGTACTGATTCGACTTGTGAAGTATTAGTTACACTGCATCGAGTTGTCCAACACGCAATCATGTGTGGTTTGATTGCAATAACATAATATACTATCGGAATGTTTGAGTTAGCCTTCGCGAAGATTTATGACTTCCTCGCAGATGAAACAATAGTAGTTTACATACTGCTGGCACATAAGTTACGCTTCATTGAATACCTAGTTTATTTTTATTAGGTTTAACGAATCCTCAGGCCTTAAGGCTGCACGAGTCGTCCGATCCATCTCATCAGTGGGCGCGGCCTAAATGTATGCCATCTCATCTGACATAATAGACACATCGCGCGCTTGATGAAAGGCAAATAAATTTATTCGTAAAACGGACGCGTAAAAAAATAGGAAAAGACATTTAGCACACTGGTTATTATAGAAAAACTATTGAGAGTATCTTTTAAAAATTTTTGAATAACTAAACTATGTCTGTACGGGCTTTATTTTAGAGTTTTCTTTCTCTGTATGTTATTTATTTTCGCTCAAAGTTGGGCTAAAATCGGTGTTCAAATACGAAAGTTTAGAAACTTGTATTTTTTTAATAAATTTTTTTTACTGTTTCGGGTGCATACACACATAGATAATGACGAGATAAATTGAAATGATCCTTAGTTTTGGATGGTCAATCAAATAGCGTTGTAGTTACCCTTCCACGTTTGTATGGAGAGATGAGCGACTCGTTCAGCCTTAAGGGGCGAACCTAGCGGGTTTGTTTGTCAAACTAGGCCTAGATCTCAGTACTCACGGAATCTCCGTGGTAAAAACTAGACTTACATACAATTCAAAAATTTTTCTTCGGTTCCTTATTTGGAAAACACGATTGCGAAAAAAAATTACGGTAAAAAAAGAAAGGGAAATCAACGAAAATAATAAAAGTAAAAAAAAAACAAACATACAAGCTCTTTTGGTCAGATAGGAATTTATTATTCAAAGTGCTGTACTTTGAATATGCAGCGCCATCTAGTCCCTCACTTAGAAACTTTTCCTATGCACCTAAAAAAACTTGTGTAAGTTATTTACAAGTTTAAAAGTAGAAACCACACAGAAAAACACTGAGATATAAAACAATGGTCATGCAAACAGATCTAAGAACCGAGCCCTAAGGAAAAACCCCAGTCATGACAGATACTAGAATTTGAATCCTAAAATCAACTGTTAGGGTTTATTTTACACTACAATCGATCGAGTTTGACACAGGCCGCCGGGACGGCGCCGCTTTGAAATTACCAATGTATTGTCGCGTCGCCATACATCAATGTGTCAATGGATTCTACGTGATTATAAATAAATAATAAATAAATAAATAATGGTGGACAATTCACACAGAATTATCTAGTCCCAAACTAAGCAGAGCTTGTGATATGGGTACTAGATAACTGATATACTTAATACAATAAAGCAAAGCAAAGCCCTGGACAAATGTCTGTAGATCGTACCAACAATTGTCCCGAGGCGGGAATAGAAACCGCAACCTCCTGCGTCGCAGGCAGACCTTCGCCCGCTGCGCCACAGAGGTCGTCAATACTCTTTGGATACATTTTACACTGGGTAAATTAGATACAAACAGCTGTGTGGTGCCGGCTTAGAATTTACACAAACTCCAATTCTTCCCGCGGGTGTCGTAAGAGGCGACTAAGGGACATCAACCGGCAGCGGTTAGCAGCGCCCCCTGCAGAACAATTCTACCACCGAACTGCGATCCCCGACCCATCCAGCAAATAAATACAAATAACAAATTATGCTGGACAATTCACACAGCATTATCTAGCCCCAAGCTAAGCAGAGCTTGTGTTATGGGTACTAGATAACTGATATACTTAATACAATACATTGCATAGATAGATATTTTTATTGTACTTAGAAAACACCCAGACCAACAACGGAACAAATTTCTGCAGCTCGTACACAAATTTGTTCCGAGGCGGGGATCGAACCCGCAACCTCCTGCGTCGCAGGCGGACCTTCGCCCGCTGCGCCACGGAGGTCTTCAGCGTGGGGATTATGGGCATTACCTCTTTGAGATAAAAGTCAATAAGGCGCTTATCAGTTTTTCTCAGTTAGTACCTTTATGAAATCTAGATGGCGTTTGTAAAATGTTTCTTACCTTATTGGTAACGGGATTAAATATAAATTTATTTTCTAATTCTTTTCTTGGAGTTGCCGCGATCACTGATAGCGGCGTTGGAAGCGATTTCATTTCCTGCAAAAAAAACAATCATTTTGATTTATCTTTTTGAAGTCTCACTAAGATTTTTGTTGCTTATAATCATTTACGATGTTAGTTTTGCCTTAAAATCTAAACCTACATTTTTCATTTCTTACCTTCAAAATACTTTCGATTGGAGGTTTACTGCTTTCGGAGGCACTCTGTAACAACAATACATGTAGTGTATTAATATAGGGCAGAAGCCTTTATTCACAAAGAAAATTATAATATAATTGGTATTTAAAATTGAAACAATTGAGCTAACAATACATTGATTTAAATTATTGGAAGTTTCAGAAAAATCCTGTACATTACACAAAAAGTCCTAGCATTTATCAAGCAAAACTCGACACAGTTGAAAGTAGCATTTGTCATAGTTAACATAACTTATTTTTGCCTTGTAAGCTTGTAACACAATGTTAATATTTCGTTCCTTTAGTATCATTTCCTAGTAGATAGATAAGTCTTTATTAGCATCTTCAGACACACACATACAGATTACAGAAAAGATACAGTACACAAATAAATACATATAAATAAATAAATAAATAATGCTGGACAATTCACACAGCATTATCTAGCCCCAAGCTAAGCAGAGCTTGTGTTATGGGTACTAGAAATGAAATGAAATAGTTTATTAATTATTTATTTAATACTAGATAACTGATATACTTAATACAATACACTACATAGATAGATATTTTTTATTATACATAGAAAACACCCAGACCAACGGAACAAATTTCTGCAGATCGTACACAAATTTGTTCCGAGGCGGGAATCGAACCCGCAACCTCCTGCGTCGCAGGCGGACCTTCGCCCGCTGCGCCACGGAGGTCTACCAAATATATATGTCTACCAAATGTCTATGATAATAATAATCTTGAAATCCTGTTAAACCAAAAAAATACAAAAGCAGAAAAGATTTTGTATACCTCAAAATTTACCCTGTTTACGTGTTTGTTTTATTTATGTGACTTCTGGAGCGAATTTGGGATAAAATAAAAAATCCTATAATTTTTAGACACGAAAGAATTCAAATTCATTTTTACGCTAAGCTTTTACAGGCAGATGTATTAATATGTATACACTTTTGTACCTTGTCACTTTTAATCTCACTTACCTACCTACTCGACGATCGCGTTCCACCTGTCAGTACACTTTGGTATGACAAGGTACTAAAAGTGTATACATATTAATCTACGTGACTTTAACACCCTTGCGTATTTCGATACCCAAAACGACTCAAGCTTGAAGTGCTTTATTTCCAATCATACTGGTATTGATATGGATCAGTTGAGCTACCTGTAGATTGTTTGCAGTCTGCAGTTAGCTTTATTAAATAAATAATACTGGACAATTCACACAACATTATCAAGCCCCAAGCTAAGCAGAGCTTGTGTTATGGGTACTAGATAACTGATATACTTAATACAATATATTACATAGATAGATATTTTTATTATACATAGAAAACACCCAGACCAACGGAACAAATTTCTGCAGACCGCACACAAAGTTCCGAGGCGGGGATCGAACCCGCAACCTCCTGCGTCGCAGGCGGACCTTCGCCCGCTGCGCCACGGAGGTCGTCAATATGTTCATTCAATTTGTTCAATTATTGTTTCAATTGTTAATACTAGTTCTAATTTATTTCTATTATTTAATTGTAATTTTCCTTGTGAATAAAGGCTTCTGCCCTCTTTACATCATACATAACATTTAGATCCGTCTAATGTATAGGTATATTTTTTGATTGAATTATGTTATGCAGTAAGTTCTTATTTAATCTAGAACTAACTTAAACCGTAATTCGGTTTAAGATATAAATCCACGTAACTTTAACACATGCCGATTTCGGTACCCAAAACGACTCAAAACTTGAAGAGCTTTATTTCCAAACGTACAGCACATTTAGTTTAGATACCTACGTCAAATAGTAGAAAATAAATCTTTACTAATATTATAATTCACAAAGTTATACTGTCTGGTCTGTCTGTCTGTAACCGTCCGTCTGTAAGCAGGTCTAAACGGCTTAAATGATCATAATGAATTGGCAAGTTTATGATGGTATATCGGACCTTACATATGCTACTTTTTATCCATGAAAAACGCGTATGAAGCCGCGAAGGGAAGGTAGTATTTAAAAATACATCCACGATCATAATTCAATAACCTTTTACCCGACTCCCACACTGTGGCAGTAAGTTACCATGTGGGCGTAGCGAATTAGTAGAGTAGAGATGATATGGTGACCTTTATATGCACGTGTATATTAGCATATATTTGTAAACAAGTTGATTAATCGCCAGCTATGAAGGTTTAAGTTTGTAGAGCATCTACAGGGTTTATGATGATCGTGAAATATTTTGTAAGATTTATATGGGTAAGCAATAATTACTTGAAATTATAAAGAATAAAATGTTAAGTGCGAGTCGGACTCGCGCACCAAGGGTTCCGTAAAAAAAAATCAAAATAAAAGAAAGACTCTCTACACAAGCTTGTTTCTTGCCAAATATTCTAGGTCAACGGGAAGTACCCTATAGGTTTTTGTCCAATTGCGAGAATCAAAATTTACAGGTTTTGTAGTTTTGTAGTAGGTATGTGTGGCACAAATCTTGCAACTGAAATTTAGACCTATCCTCAACCGATTGAGCTGAAATATGACATATTATTTAAGTAACATCCCGTTGTCAATAATTTTAGTTTTCAAAACCATGATGGATTGAAAAGTTTTATATTATTTATGTAAGTTCGGTGACGATGCAATGCTATGTTGGCATCGAGCTGGTATGATGATGGGAGACGGAAGGTGGTCGTAGGAACTCCTAAACGAAACGACGTAACCCCGTAAAGTTTGGGTTCGTTGGATTTGTGTTTTTTTTACTAATATTACACAGAAAACAAATAATAATAACACGAGTAAACCACAGAGGTTTGTAAAGAAATGTTATTAGGGAGTCAGCCGAGTAATTACCTATCAGATAGGTTAGACCAAAATAATAGCCTAATTTCTAAGTATGTCGGTTTGATTAGGTCTTTCTTACGATATAAAAATAAAAAAAGTTTTTTTTTATATTATAAATTTAATATTTTCATACTTGGAAATACACCGAATATCGGATGAAAGCTGTCACCAAATAAATTCGCAAACCAACCTTGATAAGTACACACTGCAGCTCATTTCGCTCAATCAGTAAATTATTGTGGCTTTAAGCGTAATCAAGCAATTACTTAAATAATTTATGCAGTGATAATTTATAATAGTGTACAGTCAGCAAAAAAGTAGCTATGTAACCAAAAGGTCTGGTGGAAGCGACGCGTGACCCGAGAGCTGGTCAGTACCTGGCACAGTGCATCAGCATTGCCATACAGCGGGGCAATGCAGCCAGCGTCTTAGGGACGCTTCCGACTGGTATTGATATGGATCAGTTGAGCTACCTGTAGATTGCTTGCAACAGTCTGCAGTTAGCTTAATTGTTTCAATCTTAAATACCAGTTCTAATTTATTTCTAATTTGTAATTTTCTTTGTGAATAAAGGCTTCTACCATTGTAAAAAAAAACAAAAGTGAATTCATTTCCAAAAGGTGTTCAGCGATTTATGAAAAGTGGTTAGTGACTTCGTTAATGTAAAGGTAAATGTTAATCATATAATGGTCAGTCACACAAAGAGTGACCCTATCGGATTTTTATCAACCTTAATTGAAGTCATTCCGTCCAAGCCAAGCCAAAGATGACGGTTGGGCGTCCAGGTCATATTAAATAAATAACAATTTAATTCGTGCTTATTCATCATCATAATCAAATCATATGATATGGTATTGTTATAGATCAGTTGAGCTACCTGTTGATTAAAGTGTTAACAACCATGATGGATTTAAAAGTTTTACCTGTAGATTGTTTGCAACAGTCTGCAGTTAGCTCAATTGTTTAAATAATAAATACTAGTTCTAATTTATTTATATTATGAGATTGTAATTTTCTATAGCAAATCATAAGTTGCCATATTGAAGCAAATAAAGGACATTCATACATATATCCTGACACACGGTACACAGCCGTTTTATAAAAGGTCCGATTCAACGATCCGACGGGCGATATATTATGTATGTAAGTACATAAGTAATGTGGTGTTCGGCGCGTTTTGTTGCTGACTGTATTTAGGTAGCAACGCAATGAGTGCAATTTAGGTATAATGAATACTTTATACCCGTGTATTTTAATCGTGAAAAACTGAAATTCACAATATCAGCTACACACTACACTACCAATACTGATTGTTGTTAAACATACAAATATTATAAACTAGTTTATGCCCGCGGCTTCGCACGCGTTATGGAAACTGATTTATAGGATAAAAAGTATCATATGTTTGATTCCAGGATTAGAATTACCTGTATGCAAAATTTCAGCTCGATCCGTTCAGTAGTTTTTTGCGTGAAAAGGTAACAAACATCCATCAATCCATCCAAACTTTCGCATTTATAATATTAGTGTGATTGTAAAACACCTACATTGCATGTATTGTCTAGTAATATGGTACTTTTATATTTCTATATAAGGATAAACAAGGCTTTGCGTAAATCTATTTATTTGTAAAAACTGTTCTAGTCGGAACATTCTGTTCATTTCCAAAATTCTGTTCTATGAGGGCAATAGAATATTAGAAATCATCATAGCCTTTATTTGTTTTACATGTTGTTATTATGTTTCTCAACAGGCATCCGATATTCATCGGATTGTCTTAGTTTTTATTGTTATTATTCTAAAAGTAGCTTGAAAGATTGTAACCTATGTAATTTCGATTATTATACCTACCTAATAATACCTCTTAATTAATCAGGTAAGAACTCTGTATAAACTTAACATAGGCTTTAAGGCACTTCTAACCGAAATGTAATGTTGTTTTTTACCTGAATAAATAATTATATTATATCCTATATTGTTTTATTTGAAAGGTTCAAAGTGAACAAGATATTTTTCTCGGAAGAGATGTGTTGAAAAACTGACTCAACTGACCTGAGTTTGGAAGCCATTGGGTATCCGGATGGGTGGAGGGCGGTGCGCCGGCGCATTCGTAGAGCTGGCACCATCGCCCTGGATAAACAACATTCATCAACATACAGATCATATATCGTATCTGTGACATTCATTATGAATGTAGGCGGGTTAACCTTGTTTGCGAATGGAACCGAACACACCTTGAAAAAGTCCCTTGTTAATGGATGAATCGTTGTTGTTCTTCCAACACAAACAAGGTTTGTAGTTAACCCGCTTATATTCATAATGAATTCATTACACTGCGATAGTTTTTGTAGTAAAGTATTTGGCCTTCGTTTGACCACAACCTCACCCGATGGAAAGTGATGATGTGGCCGACGTAGTATCGCGAAGGTCTAGAAGACACTTATTCACCATAATTGTGACATGTTGAGAGAGAATTGAACAAAATAATCAGAGGTATGGTCAAATCAATGCCCATTCTCCTCATAAGAAATAGACTTAGTTATTAGCATTTGCTGATTGTTGGCCATTTTTGTGACCTTTATGTTGTTACTTTTATAATAACCTTTACTTGTCTGTCTACTTGTCTGTCTTGTTGTCGACTGCCTCGTTGGTCTAGCGGTCAGCTTGTTCAACCGCTGATTATGAGGTCCTGGGTTCGCATCCCAGGTCGTGTCAGTAGTTTTTACTGGGGTTTTTCATGTGAGAAAAACTCACAGTAGCAACCCGGAGTCAGGAAGTTGGCGATTTTACACCCCCGTGCCTCGGAAAGCACGTTAAGCCGTTGGTCCTGCGCTTGACTTCTCCCCAGTGGTGTCGATCTGTCGTCCCATTGGATTATGAGAGTGAGGGAATAGAGAGTGCACCTGTGTTTGCGCACACACTTGTGCACTATAATATGTCCTGCGCATCTGGCTAGTCTCCGATGAGACTTGCCGCCGTGGTCGAAATTCGGCTAGGAGGATATTATTATTGACCTTTATCATTTGTATGTGCTATGTATGTATTGGTTACAAAACAAACGTTTTTTTACTTACTTTTACTTTACGGTAAGTAAAGTACTTTATCTAAGCCTCTAGGTAATTGATTTGACATGTTTTAGGCCATGTGACTTTTTAGTAGAATTGCTTTAGGAATAGGTTCTTTTACATAAATGAAAGTAAACTGTCAAATAGGCTGTTTTTGTAAGCGCGAGCTAAATTGCTTTTGCGAAAAGGCAAATATTCTAGGAAATAACACGGCTTTCGGTGACTTTTAACAGTTGATAGCTTTACTTATGTAAATACATCTAACATTCCCGATTACTCGACGAGGAATTTAATCAAAGTACGAACTTCAGTCGGATGAATAATTTAGGAGCCCAAACTAGATCTGTGAGCTGAGACGCGGCATACATACTGAAATGTATCGTAAAAGGTCGATCACGGTCATTAACATAGCCCCTAATTTAACTTTTGCCGTAAACGACTTTGCTAGACCGGAGTTGACTACGTTTGAAAACATAAAACCAAAAACTCACAATCAAGTTTTAAAAGCGTGGGTAAGGCACGTTTTCAGTGGCACATTTCTCAAGACTTCGCCGTTCTAAGGAAAAGAGTTCAAGAATTTAAAAAGTTCCATGAATACATAACGCTACGTGTCGTCAATATCGCCGGGAGCATACACCGTAACAATAAACAGCATTGTGTGCCGATAAGCGCCGCATTTGTACAGAATTTTTTCTCTATTCACAGCCTGGTTACAGCGCTCCTCTCGCTTTGCATGCGAGACACGTGTCGGTTATTATTTATCCCGGCATTCAGTGGAAATGAGGGCGAACATATTCTTGCGATTGCTTACCTTGTTTACGGCGTAGGGTCGGTGGTGTACGCGGCCGTTCGGCGCCGGTTTCTTGAACTCGCTCTCGCGGCGTGACTCCCGACCTGCAGACAAAGACAACTCTCGTCAAGGACCTTGCTAAACTGGTGTGACACCTGTCAAACTCGCACACGACCGTAGATGGAGTGGGACACGCGACCGATTCACTTGGGCTGGTCCACGCTGATACATGCAAAAAACGCATAATACGAATGTGTTGGACAGCACGCGCCGCCGCACCCGTCCGCTGGTCACGCCATTCCCTGGGAGGTCTTTATAATAATTCGGTGTCAACGTTTACAAGCTGAGATTTTTATGGATTAATAAAAGAGCGGTTTCACCTCAGCGGGGCAGAATTTCGAAATCATAAGGCACTTTAACTCCCGTACAACTGAAAGAGGCGGGAGGGAGGCAGCGGGCAGGGTGGCCGCCCCCGGACCCTCGTGAGGGGAATCTCGGCTAGGTGTTTAGCTGGTTTATGGAGATTGCGATCAGGACAAAGGAGTCCAAGTTACGGTGCCTAGATTGCAAGCTGATCCATATAGTCCCCTTAAATAGATAGCCGACCACCTTTTTTCTATCAAGAAAGTTTGAATTACTTTAGTTTTGTAATACTGCGACCGACATATTTTGTAACAAAGCGTTGTTGTATAAAGTTTGATTGTTCATTCTATTGCGTGACTCATACGGTACACCTGTAAGGTCTTTTAAAACATAAACTGAAACAAGAGTAACGACATAAAATCAACTCTTTGTGATGAAAACAAGCCTTAAGAAACCCAGAAGCGGACCAAAAACGGTTGAATGGGCACTAAATAACTCAAGAGCGATTCTGATAACTGCCTCAATCGGTGAGAAAGATTCGATAGAGCCCAAGGGACAAATGTTCAGGTAGGCTCCGATATATGAAACGAACGTGTGGCTGGCTGTCTCGCGACCGCTTGCGACGCTACCGAGAAGGAATCTCCGTGCAAAAAAAGGATCGCTTCGAGCCTTCGAGACAACCTTGATTGGTATTTCAACTGGTTCCGATGTAACTCGAACGAGGTATAAATATTTGCAGTTTAAAATGAATGATTCCAATTCATTCTTTCATTCCGAGTTGGATCCGTTTTAAATGGATTGAAATTTTTGAATCGCTTGCAATTTATTAACGATCCGTCCGGTCAGGTATTGAATAGCTAGTGCAAGCTATGAACTTGGATCTCAACTTGTTATAAAAGTTTAAGTAAGGTTTCACAGCTCAAGTCATCCGTAGTTTTGCTCTACCGACTTTATTTGAGAAGATAATCCACATTATCAAATTTTCTTCTCGTCCGATTATATAGTGTTCTTTGAAGTTTTTATAAATGACGATGATCCATAACTAGGATTAACCTTTGCAAAAGTAAACTTTACTCAAAAGAAAACACATAATTTCTACCAATTTCATCTCTTTACTACTATGACTGGACATGAGCTTTCTTGTTATTGAGCTTTGCGCTTTATCTCTTCTCCTCTGCTGCTATCTTCATCCCCTCTTTCCCGTAAGACAAATAATAATAATGACCAATTTTTGTTTATTTTTTCTAGATATAATTTTTATCTCTATTTTTTACTTCTGTTTTGATATAAATGCATGTCTAATCAATGTCTACAAACCAGGCATTTGGAAGTATCAACGTATTCTAAACCCTCCACACAAAGCGACGTCTTCAAGTGTTGTTCGCAGTTTTATTACGGTGTTGTCTTAGTCTTGTTAAAATCATTCTATGTCTCTTCATTATTACCTTCTCCCCATCAACAAGGAGCAAAGATCACTATCGCGTGACAGCAATCTTCCCACGATCAGCCATCGCCTCGGTTTCCATAGCTACCATAGTTATTCAATACAAGATCAGGGTCGCATTATCGCACTGCAACCCGTGAGCTCTCACAATCATGACTTCATTACACGCGATTGCCAATACAAACCGCATTAAATATTCCATCTCTTCCTACATACTGTCAGTGGTAAGATAAGAACAGCTGATTCAGTGTTCTGAAGTGACGAAAAGGTTTCACCATGGTATAATAATATACTTCACCAGTTATGGCATTCCGAGACACGTAGGTGACACAAGCCTCAGACACGTCATCGACGCCATTGGCGAATGAGAAGAAAAATCTGTCTGGTGTAACTAGTAGCGTAAAATCGTAACTCTCCGACCTCTTTGTATTACTTGTACGAATCTGATAAAATACCGTGGTTTTGTAAATAACCAATTATTTATCACAGTAACTCGTGTTCCGTTTTAACTGATCGAACAAACAAAAATAGACGATTGACATTTTATCAACAGAATGAATTTCAGGATAAGTATGGCCGGTTTGTTTACAAACATTCTATATATAGAGTTTGTATAGTGTGCAAGTGACCCAGCTTCTGAAACTCGCCTGTAATATCCAGCCTGCATTCAATTACGCACGTAACCAGTAGCTCCATGTACGTAATATTTTCTGCGGTGGCGTGCGATTGGTCAATTTACTATTTTCCCATTATCTACCCATCTACCTTATAACAGGGGCAGGTAGTGGCAATATTCCAGAAGCTCAAGAACTTGCCTGTCATTATTTTACGACACAGTTTATGGACGAGCACAAACATTTAGTAAGTATGGACGTGAAACTAGCGGAGTATGAAGCTGTGACCTCGGAGGACCGTAATGTTTTTATTTGGTTTTCCTGGTATGGTACGTTAACATGTTTATGACGTTTGCTGGATAGCATTTAAGAGCGATTTAAAATTGTGAATATAAAATATCCGTTAAGAAAATTATCTTGTGCAAGCATCTGAGAAATACCAGACAGAAGAGCTCCCGGAACTTTGGAGCTTCCAAAAACCGCTCTAGAGTTACAAGTCACAATAATGCCACAAAGTTTGCTATCCTTGATAAACAATCCTATTTTATAGAAGCGTCTTTGGTTCGACCTCAATTACAAGAAATTTGAATAACTCAGATATCCGAAATACGCTAATAATTTCGATCAAATCGACCAACAAAGTGCGACAAGATCACAGTCATAGCCACACAATGCTAATCTACCAATAGAATCTCGAGTACATGACGTGATAGTTTGGTGACGCTATTTTGACACACCAATGGCTGGTAATACTTTAGTGGATAATGTGCCAAAAAGCAGACTCTGGCTGGACGATGATGCCATAATACAATAAAATCTAACTACAGTACTTATACTTACTACTCTTAAGTATTGATCGTGAAGACCTTTTTAAGACGTCTTAACGAGTAAATCTACGTGCGGGAAATACTTAAATACTATTCGTAGTAAAACAGCGAAGTTTAGAGTCGCTTATTAGTGTTTAAGGGTTTCCTTTGAAGTGAAAAGTTTAAAGGCTTAATGCGAGACCGGAAAGTACTTAATTGGCGTTTTGCTTGGCGATTCTGCTTAGAAATTGATTTGTTAATTCGTTAAAGAACGCTAATAAACGTTGAGCTGAGCGCGTGCCAATGTAAATTTTGAATCGTAGACATGTATAGAAAATGGGAACAATAGATACCGAAGACAGTACCTACCTACATACCTATACGGTGAATACTACCAATAAAAAAAATCATGTCATACTGTCGGCAAAGCACGAAGCCAAGACGCGAAGATTGAAATGACGACATATGATAAGATTTTTTTGTTAATATAAGTATGTAACTTATATTAAAAAAAATAAACGTGATACCGAAATATCTTTTTCATTTCGAGAACCATTTACGAAGAAAGCTGTTCACCTACTTCAAGGTACCTATAACGCTGATCGGCTTTCTTATACATATTAAAATTAGATGCCTCAATAGAGTAAGTCAGTGCGGCTTTATTTGTGTAGTATAGGGACGGATGGGTCGGAAGGGTTAGACGTTAGACCCTAAATCGTAGCGTGGCCCAAGATCAGCACGGCCGAGAAAATATGGGCCAGTTATTTATATGGACTGCCAAGTGTTGTGTTGTGTGTAAGGAATGTGTAAAATTTTGGTTAAACGGATTTGAAAGGAAATTGAAAGATTTGTTTTCAATTATTTTGTCATACCAAAGAACACAACTAGTGTGGCTGTACTGTTTAATAGAAAGATGCCTGAGGTGAACATTTGTCAAAATATTTGCAAAAAATAAAATTCGCGCTCAAACCCTCATTGCATTTTGGAATGAAATATAAGTCTTTTACATAATCTATTAAGATATTCAAATGAAACCCATCAACAAGCTGACAACTCTTCAGGGTGGTTTACCAAATGGGCAGGTGCGGGGCGGGGCGCGGAGGCGGGAGGAGGCGCCACCCCCCAAACAATGGCGGCCGCTGGCCAATGACGCGCCCCCGCGGCCGTTGACTCGTGCGCCCGCGCAGCGCCCACCGCACTCTGCTCTCTAATTAGGCGGCCAGACATGCGAGATGGACCGATCTAGAACATTCGGCTCTAACACGAATAGTCATTTGTTTCGACGGAACAAGAGGAAAAGAAAATAGAGGAACTAATGAACGAAATCAAGATAGGTACATACTTAGTTGAAAGAAAAAAACAAAGGTGCCGTCGTTGAGAATATAGGTCGAAGTATGTGATTTGATTGTACAGGGTGCCACGTAATGGATATACTAAGGCAAAGGGAGGTGATTCTGGACGCCGCGCCGAGGGAATCAATTTGTGACGAACGATTGTTTGAATTTCGAATATTTTTTTCTCTTCTTATTCGTGTTCTTTTGCATACACTCTTGCATTATTTAACTAACATTACAAAATATTTCACAAATGTTTTTTGCTTAATTTCAGCAAAGCTAGTTTTTTGTCATATATACATAATTGTGTAATATACACGTAAAAGAAATAAAATAAGAAGAAAAAACATCTCTACTTTTTTTCAAAAAACGTTAAAAAAAAAATTATAAGTCAAAAAATCATAGAACAAGCGTTGAGCCCCAATGTCCAGAATCACCTCCTTTCGGCTTCACCCTTTCCGTGAAACCCTGTAGAGAAAATGGCAGTTTGTCATAAATCAAAGACAAAAAAATCCAAATTACCGATCCAAACGCTGCGAATATCGTTCGAAGTATGCGAGAAGCGTCCCTCACAATATTACTCAACTCAATCCCAAACAATCGCTAAACTAGCGTTAACTCCCTATCCGGCATTCCATCTGATTAAAGTGGAAGCACACGCATCCGATGAAACGCAATATCATACCAATAACATCAGTCGATTGCCGAAGCCATTGGAGGTAAAAAACAAAATGATGAGCGAAATTCTCGGCACGTGTCTTCTTTGTCCAGAGACGAGGCCGTGACCGAACCGCAAACGTGTTAGTGGATACGAACAATCGTGTAGGAAGTACCCTGAATGCGATGCGACGTAGTTCGCGTAATAGTGTGGAGAAGAGGGGCGAAACCTTGCAATGTTTTCAATGTGAACGTTCATAGTAAGTACATTGTACACCTAGGCGAGAAAGTACCCAATCTCTATCTAGTGTGTCATTTGAGGCCTTAAAACACACGAGGTAGGAATGGCACTTTCTCCCAAGTGATACATAGTGCTTTATACTAAACATTCGAGGAAAATCATCGTTTTAGGATCTTCAAAATCATTCGAGTATATTTAAATTGTAAACTCATATGTAGCAATAAATACCTACGCGCACATACGATTTTCACATGGTTTTTTTTAAATTAGTGTTCCGAATACACAAAAGGCGGATATCATTTGGCGGATTCGGAGTAAACTTTTTGATGTTTGACCTATAATAAAAATAACCATAGCTACCAGCAGTATTTCAGAAAAAAAATAACACGTTAGAAATGGATTTCCATACACTTTTATCTCCCGATAAACGCGTGATAAATTCCATAGATTATTCCCTCCCGCATTTCAGTACGCCTGCAACGACGTAGTTACATAAACCCCTCACCCCTCTGTTTCAGATTAAGTCTAGGCTCTAGTTACTACGCTGACTAGGCAGCACATGGTGTTCTTAGAATGTAAGTGCTTACTCGGCGCTACTCTGGTGGCCAATGCATCTAACTGTGTGAAGACAATAAAAAGTCAGCCTCTGAATCGGCAGGACGTATTTTTATTCAATTTCCTTTAGTCTTCATCAAAAAGATACCCGGAAAAACGTTCCCAAATCAAGAGTGGCGCAGCCGATACAGATTTCCCTCATTTTCCATCATTTTCCGCGATTTTCCAACTTAAAACTCAGTCAGAAAATTCGCGATAGAAATTGTAGAAATTACGGTCTTCTGTGTGAACCAAAAAAATAACTCTAAACGGGTATCGAAAAGTGAGTGCGGGAGTTGCAGTTGGTTGGTGAGTCAAAATTTTCGCCAAATCCTTCCTTAGTCCTCTCCTGTATATTAAATGGTTTCTTTTTGTTAAAAACTAATGAATTTGTTATAATATTGAGATCAAACCTAGCTCATTATAACGTTAAATTATAAAGACTTTACGTAGAGTAAGGAACAAATAGAAAGTGCTCGTTTTCAAAATCAAATGTTGTACTGTAAGAATTAAATTAGTGATCTTAGCATTGATCAAAAATTAGTTTTAATTATACTCGTTAAAAATAAGTTTATTTTATATTTAAATTTTACAATTTATTTTTACAAGATTTTTTTTATTTTCCTTGTTCCAAAATTTTATGCTTGTTTTATGTGTCATTTTCACTGTGTTTTATTTTTTTGTTGTGTGCCATTTAATTGTTGTGTCGTGTATTTTCCTTATAAGATTGTGAATTAAGCAAGTGTATTCTCTGCAAAGTTATGGCTCTGTGTTTTCGGATTAAATTACGCGGTAGAGATGACGAGTGAAACAGTGATTAAACCAATTCTAAGAGAAATAGTGCAAATTATTCCAAATTTTACCGGTGATAAAAACAATTAGATTTATTCTTGCGAAAATGTCAGTACATAATTGACTGCTATGGGAGTATAAAAGAAAATCAAAATTTATACGTGTTTAATATTATCACGAGCAGGCTTACAGAGAATGCAGCTGCCCTTTTGTCGGAAAGGGATAATATTGTGACGTGGTCCGCCCTTAAGACCTTGCTTATCCAACATTTTGGAGACCCCGTAGTGAAGCGTGTATAAACATCGAGTTAGAATCATTAAAGATAAAATCGGGTGAGAATTATTTGAATTTTTGCAATCGAATTCAAAGCGTACGATCATTATTAATTTAAAAAGTGAACACCAATGCGGAAAGTGATTTAAAAAAGGCTAAATTGATTATTCATGATAACACGGCTCTGAATGTATTTTTGTACAATCTTCCTGAAAATTTGGTCAGAATAGTGAGGTTAAAGACACCCAGTACTCTAGAAGCGGCATTGAATGTTGTGCTTGAAGAAGTGAATTTTGTAGAGCAATATAATATGAGAAATCGTATTCACGGTATGGTTTTCAGTCACATTTCGGCCTTCCGAGATTTGGCCTTCAGCCTCAACAAGCATTCGGGTATAGACCTCCGCAACAGTTTGGGTATAGAGCCCCACAACCATTTGGTTACAAACCAAATTTACCGGCAGTAGAACCACCAAATATTCCTCCTCAAGGACAAATACCACAGTTGCAAACTGCCGACGTATCTATGAGGACAGCGCCTCATAGACCCCTACAAAATGGGTTTAGGTTAAACAAAATTACCATGAATGACCATGAATACGGCGACACCGGTATGCCTACAACGGCATTTTATAATAACGACGCATATTACGATAATTGTGATGGCTATGGCTATGGTTTTGTAAATGAAATTTACTATGGTTATGACGACTCTTCATCATTATTGCCTCTACCATCAAGTGAAAATAATGTTACGAAGAATAACGAAAAGGTGAGGGTAATGCTGAAAATCCTTCGGATTTTTGCATAACAGCCTAGCATGTCAAGAAGTCTTAGAAATAAATTGTGATTAAAAATTAAAACTTATATTTATTTGGAAGAGATAAACGCAAAAATGATGATTGATACCGGAAGTATGAGAGCGTTCTTAAGTCCGCGAAAAGCTAGTGAATATTTTCCCCAAATTTATTCAGAAGGAACGGTTTCATGTTGTTAGCACCCACGCATCTAGTATTCACGATGAAGTAGTAGAGATCCCTCTATTCCCATCCCGTTTGTTAGCAACGATTAGCATAAATTTTACCTATATGACGTTGTTACGCATTATGATGGTCTGATTGGAAATGATCTTTTGCAACAATTAGGCGCGATCATATTCTAAATTATTTGATCGATATTATTCTAAATTATTTGATCGATATTACAATAATATATTAAATTATTTGATCGATATTCCCCCGCGGTCAGAAAAAAGAGTTAAGCTGCCGATAAATTACACAAAAACACTCAGGCGAAGCTATATTAGACTTTTACGAATGCACGGAAAGAGTCCCATATAATGAAGACGAGAGAGAGAGAGAGCAAAGGGCCATGAAGGAAAGACATGCCACCGTGGTATCAAGGAAACTTTAGTCAGGATTCGTAGAAATTACTAGTGGGAGAGAACGCAAGAAACAGTTGCAGCGGTTATAAATGCTTGCGAAGCATGCCAGATGATGAAATATGATAGGAAACCAATAAAACCAGTTTTACAGTTGACGCAAACACATTACGCCCCTTTTCAAGAAATTTTCATAGATCTTTTCATTATTTAAGGGAAAACTTATTTAACCCTTATTGATGCCTTCAGCAAATTAAAACAGGCCATTGAAATTCAAGGTAGATCAACTCCTGAAGTAGTAAGAGCATTGATGAGCTATTTCTCTAAATACGACATCCCCAAAAAGATTAGTTCGGATCCCGGAAGCGAATTTAAAACATGCTTATGAGTTCTTGAGCTTACATAAAGTAGAGCTCCACATTTGAATTCCCAATAAACCCAATTCAATGGGCCTTATTGAACGTTTCCATTCAACCATTAGAGAGATATATACATTAGCTAAATATGAAAAACGATGTACTGATGCTGCATCTACTATGTCATATTCTGTCATGCATGGCATATAATCACTCCATCCATTCTAGCACTGAACTTACTCCTTTTGAAGTGTTATTTGGCCATACTGACTCTAGCAGTCCTTATGGCATTGAAATTGAGAAGTGTTATTTCCAAAAGTTAGTTAAAGATCGTGCAAAGCGAACAAAATTTTTATACGAATATTTGGCAGATAAGATGCTGACATAAAAAAATATATATAGAGCAAAGAAAGGCGGTGATTATAGTTAAGGTTGTAAACTTAGACAAGATTAAACATGATTTAAATTACGTAACGACCAACTTTGAGCAATTGTGTAGATTCATCGACTGGAATTCGTCATACTCTCAGGAATTTATAAGTGTTAAAATACATACAGAGTTTGTACGCGATTTAACTAAAGACAAGTTCAAACAACTTGTTCCACAACAACGATTTAGAAGAAGGCTTATAAATCCATTGGGTTCACTAATAAAAGTTATAACAGGAAAATTTTGATCATGATGACGCGATTAAATTTGATAGAGTCACGTCGGAATTACAGCGTGATCAAATGATTATTTAAAAAAAAAATTTAGCCTTGGTCTCTAAAATGTTTGACAGTTTCGTAAATGTAACCGAGTTGATTAATCGAAACACTATCAATTCAGCTAACCGCATTAAGAAGGTAGAAGAAATGATTAGCGATTTATATAATAAAGAAAAGAGATGGGTATATCAATCACATGTTTTCGCATTGTTTAATGTTCACATAAGTAATTTCCGAACCATCTTTATCCGGTTAAGTGAAATTGAAACAGCTCTAGCATTAAGTAGAGTCTCTATATTGCACCAGTCTATTGTAAACTCCACCGAATTATGTATTATTTGAAATTGATTTCGGAATCCGTAAGCTTAGTATATTTTCCTAATGAAAAAAACTTGATAAATTAGAGGAAACCATTGTTGTAAAATCCTTTACTAAGAATAATCTGGTTACGTTTATTTTAGAAATTCCGAAGAACTGATAATTGTACTTATAATTAATATGATGTATATTCCTTACCAATTTTCCACCAGCCTGATACCAAAACTATCTCTATTTTCCCTAAATATCCCTACCTTTTGGCGAAGCGTACTCAATACATACCAATTGTTAAACCGTGCCGCCCGTTATCTGCTGGCGAACATTTCCTGTGTACCGAGGATAATCGAGCATTCCACCATGAGCTTACCTTTGTAGAGCAGCTCATGAAGTTCGAAGATGACCGTGATCACTGCACGCAACATCAGGTAGAGATTGAAAGAGTCAACGAATCAGTGAAAACAGTTGGATAATATGCAGCAGAGTTCACATGATGTTATCAAAGCATTGCGACGGCGAGATCAGTAAGCAGCCAATACTCAGCCAATGGACTTACTTGGCAACCATCGACGAACCCTGTGATTTGGAGATCAATGGAATTCGTATACTTCACCGGATCCTTAAGGAATCGGATGCTGTTGAGCCAATTCCGCTAATCGCCTTACCGCAGCTACGCGTTAATGCAACGACATCCAGTAAACGTGTGCTTAATATTAACGGAGTTAATTTAGACGAAGTTAAATACATGACGTATTCTCGAAGGCATAGTGAAGTGATCGAAAGTGTTTTAAGTGGTAACAAAGACGATAACTTCAGTGATAATTTAGGATTCCCGACTCTAGGCTTAGTAACATTTAGTTTTATTTTATTTGTATTCTATGTCTTTCGGCAAAATTTGCTGAGCTTTATTATGTGTAAGAAAAATTATCGGCACAAATCTCAAATCGATCCAACCGATAATTTTCTTTTATTTAGTATTTAGTTTTCTTTTATTTGTATTTTATATCCTTCGGCAAAAAAATGCTGAGTTTTATTATGTGTAAGAAAAATTATCGGCACAAATCTCAAATCGATCCAACCGATAATTTTCTTTTATTTAGTATTTAGTTTTCTTTTATTTGTATTTTATGTCCTTCGGCAAAAAAATGCTGAGTTTTATTATGTGTAAGAAAAATTATCGGCACAAATCTCAAATCGATCCAACCGATAATTTTCCTCTTAAGGAGGGAGGAGTTACATAAACCCCTCACCCCTCTGTTTCAGATTAAGTCTAGGCTCTAGTTACTACGCTGACTAGGCAGCACATGGTGTTCTTAGAATGTAAGTGCTTACTCGGCGCTACTCTGGTGGCCAATGCATCTAACTGTGTGAAGACAATAAAAAGTCAGCCTCTGAATCGGCAGGACGTATTTTTATTCAATTTCCTTTAGTCTTCATCAAAAAGATACCCGGAAAAACGTTCCCAAATCAAGAGTACGTACTTTCTATCTTATGTTTGGAAAAAGAATAAGCAACTTTCTGAGCAGGTGTAGTATAAAGGAACTTCATTTTCCCGATACCAGACTAGATGGAAATACGAAATCTGAATGGCTTAAAGTAGACTCAATCTAAAACCACCTGAATAGAGCTCAATTTACGCTAAAAGCTAGTATCAAGTGGCAACGCCCGTAGGCAATCGGCGAAATGCATTGTGCGTTCGCAATTCCGTGAGAGCTCTATGCAACGTGCATCGACCGCTGTCACCGTAACGGTTAATAAAACCCAGATTTTGGCTTAGCTAAAATAGCTTTTGTTCTGACCCATTCAGATTGTTATCAGCTTACGTATTTTTCGACCCTAACCATTTTACGTGTGGACAGCGAATGTAAACATGGATAATATTTTCCAAATAATCTTGCATCAGTCTGTTAGCTGTACTATTTCAATTGTTAACAGTTTCATGGCCCAAGACGCAGTCGTGTCTCTCCATCCCTGTGTCGCGGCAGCTCGCCCATGCGGGTCGCACCGCCACCGAGGCTGGGCAGTGAATGCGTTAATAGTAGTATTAACCCTAGATCACTAACCATTCGTAAAAATGACGAGGAGTACCTGGAGCATTTAGTGTTTCGGTATGTTCCCGACCTCTGCCACCCTACCCGTTTCTAATACCTTCCTAAATTGTATTATTAGAGACCTGGAGTCACTTATTGCGGATGCACATATGTTGAAACGAGAGATAACGAGTTATAAAAAATTCAGACGGTAACTTTGCACACAAATATGAAGCCAAATCATCGGTGAAATCATGAATATTTATGGTTTTCAGGTAAGCCATTCAAGGTGTTCCCAGAACTTTTAAAACTTGCAGCTAATATCCTACAAAAAAAATCATAAGACCTTGAACTTCTGTAAGGCAGCAAACAAGCGATTTGCAGGGAGCATATTGTTTATGGGTCTACTTACTATTCTTATAAGTTATTTTTGAAATAGACCCTTAAGTTTTACTCAGAGAAGGCTAAACGTTCTAATTATGGTTGTTTTGTCTCATTAATAAAAACTGAATAACAAAATATTGATGTTTTAAGTCGTCGTAAAATTTACGAATGGTTAGTGATAACGTTACTCGAAATTAAGGTTAGTGAGCTAGGGTTAATTTGTTTCTATTCTTTAATTATATTATGTTTCCTCAACCTCAACCTAAACAGCCTTTATTTGTCCACAGCTGAACGCAGGCCTGATAAGCCCCCTGATAAGCCCCTTTGGCTTTTATCTCATGGGGCCCATAATCCCCACGCTGGGCACGCGGGTTTTGGATCGCAGTTTCGTAGTAGATTTAATCCGCAGGGGGCGCTTCTGCAGCCCGCCTCCCGATGTATATCCCTTAGTCGCCTCTTACGACACCCGCGATTTGGGGTGGTGCAAATTCTAAGCCAGCACCACTCATCAATGAGTATTCTTAATTTAAACTTACCGATCCCACTTAGGGCCAAAATCAGCCACTTATACGCCACTCAAAGTGCCCATAACTTAAATATGCATGTACGTACACAATTCATATGAAGCGTCTATCAAGATCCTTCTATCACGAGTCCCGAGATAATGGGCACGTAAGATGCACCGTACAATGTGAATAAATCTTATTAACTTCCTCATGGCGGAGGTGAGAGCCTCGAGTGTCGCATTGACCCGTTTTAGTATGTGCAGAACACACGATCTTCAAACGTGATTATTTATTTGAATGACGTGGGGATAAAAATAAAAATGACATTTCAAAAAGAACAAAAGGATTTCGGTTTTTTTAATACAAAATCAGTATGGATGAATTGTTAAATAAACATTGTTTTAAAATGGCGCAATTTACGCTATTTTGTGGTCAAAACATCAGTCTAAAGTTTTTGTTTTTATAGTGCGTAAGCCTATAATTTGGCTGGATAATTTCTAAGAAATCAAATCATATCGCAAAAATGATGCGGATGCGGGTTCAAGTCCCGCCGAAGTCAAAAATTTTTGCGATATTAGGTATTTGATTTCTTAAAAACATAAGTCGTTTCAAAAGTCCGCTCGGTTCTCGAGATATTAACCAAATCACGTGCAGAACAGTGCACTTTCATGATTTTTTATGGTATTTTTTCTCAATTCACATTCAAGGAACCAAAGAAAATATTTTAATTTTATGTAATTCTATTTTTTTACCACGGACGGGGACCCCGTAACTACTGAGATCTAGGCCTAGTTTGACAACCAAACCCATTAGGTTCGACCCTTAAAACAAATTTATACAGGGTGGAATTTTATAATACCACCTGAAGGGAAAGTACTCTTAATACTGTAGATAGAAAATTTTACTCAAAGAAAACATTCTTTTATTTCTAAAAAGAAAGAAAACTTCATTCAAAGATTTTCGAAAATTCGCTTGCTACACCCGGGAATCGGACCGACTAAAATCTTCAAATCATGTAAAAATACACCTCGTACTATTATTGCATCGATCGTATGGGTCAATTATAAGGATGAAATCTCTCTAACAAACTTGATAAATTAAATGAAAGGAAAACCATGAAATCTTAAATTTTTTAATTAACATTATATAACACGTTACTTTTGTGGAAGCACCCTAAGGCTATCAGTTTTGACATCAGGAAGTGCCAGTGAAGTCATTAAAGACAGGTACAAAGAACTAGTTTCAGTAAAACATGTATACTTAAAGCTAATTGTATTTGTAAACGCGATAGTGAGGCTCGGGTGCGCTTCCATACACGCTAGCTTCCGCAGTTTAAGGTGGACCGCCTACCTTACAAAGAGTCGAAAATAACTAGCATAAAAAAGCTAGTTATATCATAGCATATCTAGGACACAATTTAAGCAGAGTTTGTATTACGGGAAACGGCTGTCTGACATTCATTCGACACTATGAGTTTATTTGATTTTGCCATAATCACAACGATGAACTATTGATTTATTATTGATTATTGAGTAGTTATTTATTAATTTTGTTTAGTAACTAACACGATTTTTATAAACCAATTACACTAGTTACCTAACTTAAGTGATTGTTATTTATTATTATATTATTAAATTAACTTCTGCTCGCGGCTTCGCGCGCGTATTTCCGGTATATTAAGTGGCCTATTGTTTAAGTTGGGCTACGTTCTAAGTGTATGCCAAATTTCATCTTGATCTGTTCAGTACTTTTGGATACCGTAGGTAACAAAAATTTCACATTTCTCAAACTTGCGGCTTTATAATATTAGTAGGATTAATTATTCAAAAAACAAGCACTGCAAATTATTAGTAGCCAATTCAATAAAATAATATTAGCTAGTGGTATGTGTACTATCTGTTTATATAGGAGGCGATCCACCCTTACAGCAGGCAATTGAATATTTAACCTGCTTGCTGACCTTTCATAGATAGGCGGTCGTAGAGGTTATAACTTTCGTGGCTACTTCATCTAAATATAAATGGAAATATTTTATTTCCCTAAAAGTTATAAGTATTAATTAATAAGATCAAAATTTGTTAGAGCTTATCGCAGCTGATTTAGATTTGTAGAAACTAACTAATAACGAGACGACCTCCGTGGCGCAGCGGGCGAAGGTCCGCCTGCGACGCAGGAGGTTGCGGGATCGATCCCCGCCTCGGAACAAATTTGTGTACGATCTGCAGAAATTTGTTCCGTTGGTCTGGGTGTTTTCTATGTATAATAAAAATATCTATCTATGTAATATATTGTATTAAGTATATCAGCCATCTAGTACCCATAGTAACACAATCATCTAGTAACACAAGCTCTGCTTAGCTTGGGGCTAGATAATACTGTGTGAATTGTCCAGCATTATTTATTTATTATTATTATTAAATTATTAATAAGGATTTTAGGACGCCATCTAGTTTAAAATTAATATGTGAAAAGAAGCGCTTTATTACGCTACGATGTTTGTAAATTGCACTTTATATGACAATTCATTGTTTTTTGTTTATGTAATGGGAACATAGGTCATAATTCAGAATTTCAAGGTTAAGCTATGATTAAGTATACAATTGTTGAGTATAGCTTGTCGATAGGTTGAAGAAGCGAAGCTATGGGTAAAATTATATTGTAGACAAAGTTTAAAATATACAGCTATATGTCAAAAGTGACGGCGTTGGCCTTAGAATGCCCAGTCCTCACGAAAAACGCTCAGCAATTACGCCCAAGGGCATTGCGGTTTTGCTATTTCCCAACAAAAGCAATGTTATTCACCAAGTATCGTACTGTCAGATAGAATAGAATAGAACCAAGCAACGAGAAGTTTGGGCAACTTTTTATGAGCTGTCAAGAATAACTTTTGACCGCAGCTTGGTATTGCCGATTTCCCCCACACAAGGGCATTCAAAGTTCACAGTTCGACAAATTGATACGTCTGACTCTTGTCATGGTAAAGGTATACCTTTACCTTGCTAAAGTACATATACTTTACAACATTTCTATAGATAGATTTGATACTTCTATAGAATGTGTGTAACGAGCGAAGGCAACAGAAGGTCGGTTATTTTGTATGCAGACGACCGAGTGCATAGACAGAGTGGAATAAAACAGAACGCTACATCTATGTATTCCATTCAACTATGATTCTACGTTTGAACAAAGGAATACCCGATGTTTACATCCAAAGTTTCATATAGCGAATTTATTGAGTTAATCGAGACATGGAACGCCGAAACTTTACCCAGTCCGAGGTTTCATTAAGGCTAGCTGTTTATCGCATAAGAATTACAAAGTTATTACAAAGAACAGTTTCATGTTCAAGTTTTCCAATCGTGGGGTAAATCATGGCGAGTTCTAAGGTAACATCCGGCCTCTCCCATCCGATAAATAAGTTTCTTTCACGTTGATCCTAGCCCTAACATATTTCATGCCCTTTAGGATTATGGGACGGAGAAATATTTTCTTATTGGCCGTTTTTGTCGTAAAACGTAGATATCTCCTTTCATAATTTCGTAGGGCGATCGTTTCGGGGTCGAACCGAGCATGACCTAAATGATAAAAGTGAACTAATAAATGTGACAAGAAATATAGCAGGATCGCGTTTGAAAACTCCATAAAATTAGGGCGATAGTCTTGTACTATCTTGTGTGCTGTATCAATTATTAACTCCATGCACGTGTGACAGTCGTCAGCGTATTTGGGTCACCGCCAGCGCCTGTGTTCGGAATCATCTAAATAAACGGTTTACGAACGGAAATTCCGTCTAAAAAATGGCCAGCGCTTTGCATATTTTCGCTGTCAATAATCGGCAAGCCAAACAATTGTATGTAAATAAGTGTCGCCGGTAAAAAAGCTCTTCAAAGACAGGCATCATTGTTTTCGTAATTCGTCTGGATTTTATCAACGTCTTAGAATTCTCGGACAGGTCGGAGAGTCAAAATACCCATTGAAGGTAGACATGAGCACCGTGGGGTCATTAGCCGGAACAATAAGCGTTAACCAGGACATGTGGCGCATTTGCATGAAGCGGCAAGTTGGCCGACAGACTTGCAAGAGTCTGGTAATGACTCTTCTGTGGAGTAGATAGGGACTAGATTTGATAGAGCAGCTCGCTCATTGCGTACGAATTATGTTATTTTACTGCAGAAGTATCTTAGAGTTTGATGTGCACAGTATCTAAGTGTATAAATTCAATGTCTGTATACATTTAGTACATTTAGTCTACATACCAAAGCGACCGAAACAAAAAAGTCACTTTATTTCCGTGTCCGTGTATAATTTATAACTTGACCTTTTCTAAATTTAAATGTTTCCTTTTCTTTTGTAAAATTGTATTTATGGATAAAGAGTTTTTGATTCAATTGATTTCAATGCATATGGAATCGGGACAATGTGACGTAAAAGTACCTACAATTGGAAGGTTACTTCAATAACATAGATTCTATAATATAGTAGAAAAAATAAACAGATCTGATATATCTCTAGAACCTCCAAAAATGTAGCCTTCCATAAATCATGGAGGCAAGGGAGAGTTACCTATGCCCTGTTCGGAAAATGTGGACTAAAAATAATAAATAACAATAACAAATCTTATGGCTTTTATTTTCGGGGTTACTTGAAGACGCCATCCCCTCGATGCACCAACGAGATTGTGGTGGTCGCAGGGAGTATGGATGGATGGAAGGGGCTCAGGACCGCAGATTTATGGCGTCATATGGGCGAGGCCTTTGTCCAGTAGTGGAAGTTTGTGGGCTTATATGATGATGATTGAAGAGAACTGGAGGTTGTCACTGCGCTGTGTGACTTGGGAACTTGTGGTGAGATTCGTGCGATTTCCACAATTTGCATGTAATCAGCATCGAACATTCCGTGTCTGTTTCGTAACAGCCCAGTAGGCGACGTTGAATGTGGTACGTTTTGTTTCGCAGAAGAGTCTGTGAGAGCAAGCTCTATTTAATAACAGTATTTTTGTGATGGCACCCAACATTTATAACCATTTACCAACTGACATTAGGAAGTGTAATGACATCATAATATTTAAATCTAACCTTTTTAATTATATAATAAGTAAGACATTTTACAATTTGCATGAATTTTTTGACGCAGTTTAGTATTAAGTAGATGTAGAGTTCAGAGTGGTTGATACTCGTTGCAATTTAGTAATCGCATTATTTTTTAATTCTTCAAACTTTTCCTTGTAAGCTTCACTGTTATAAATATTATTTTCGGTATTGATGAACTATGTAAAATTTGTACGCCAAATGGCAGATCACAGTGGTCTTAATTATATGTCTGAACATCCCTGTAATACTTGTGTATCACAAATGAATAAATGAATTTGAATTTGAAAGCGTTAAGATGAGCAAGTGATGGTTTAATACAAAAAAGCTTTTTATGTAGATTTTATAGAATTGCATTCCAGCTTAGCAAGTAAGCTATCTATCGACAAAAACAGTCTTGTAATTTATGGCAATCAGCAAACTAAGCATAAGAATTTATCCCCCACGGAAAAGATTCAATTTGTCCTACAACGACGCGGCGATGTCAACATTTCAAAGAGCGTGAAGCGTCCGCAAACTACCTGATAGCACCCACAATATCTCGGAATGGATCACGACTCGGGATCAATGGGGACACAGAATAACTATTGGCAATGCCCTGTTCAAATAGTGTGAGGCACGCCGGGACATCCGGAGAAATAAAAGATCCGGTACCATATCCGTGACGCTCAGGAAATTTATAAAACAAAGGGGCTCGTAACAGACTATTTGCAGAAGGTTTTAGTTTTTTCACGAATAGGATCGAATTGAACTAACAAGGATTCGAATTGAATCACAAAAAAAAACGTGAGTTATGGCAACATTTATCTCTATTCACCTTGCGTAGAGTTTAGTTTCAAACCGGAACACAGGTGCGTTGATGCCCAATAGTAAATTAACCAGCTGTAAATTCACGCAAGGCGTTTACCACCGGATTTTGGTGAGCGATGGCTCACCATTGTCATGTCATGGAGTAAGCGATTCAAGCTGCCTGCCTCGTTCAGCCACTATTGTAGCATTAGTCTGACTTTACACGTCCTACACGACACACAAGTTTATTAGTTGTACTCTAGAGAGTCTGGCCAAATGCGTTTCTGAAACTAATCCACTTAATAATTAATTAATGTGGGATAGACTTAGAAGTAATAACAATTCTAGAGAAGTGTTGAACGTAGATATAATCGAAAAGGACCAAAAATTCAATGATGGTAATACGATAACCAGACAATTGGACCTCAATCGACAAGAGTTTCCAAGAACGGCAAATTTCAAACCGAATCCAAAGCAAATGAAAAGGAAATCAATGCGCAATTTCACGAGGAAATGATCGCCAAAACGATCCCGAGCAACATGGAATAGTATCGCGTTTCGCGTAACTTGATACACGGCATTTTCCAACACCAGAGGATCCGAGGATCAGATCCGACCGCCCTCCGCGATACTTTACGGCACCTTCAGGGCACGAACACAGAATAATAATAGTATAACGTAATATGGCCCGAGTTATGTTATGCATAAAGCTAGCTACTCTATTGAGGAAAATTTTTGTTGCCCTGATGCGAAATTGATTTGCAAACTTCCGGCAATTTATGAAGAAAAATCCGTGTAACATAGCTATAAAATCTGCTAAATGAAATGAGTTTATATTATACGCGGGAGTGACATGTGTGATCAACTTCATTCACATTGTCATGTTACTTTCTGTTCACAAAACAGACGACACGAAATAATAATGGAGAGAGTATTTTAGACGCAAAAAGTCTTTCAACATAAAAGGTTGTGATTGTTTTTCTTGATTTTCGCATTTTTTTAAAGCAATATTTGCATCCACTGCTTATATATTTTCCGTAAGACCGCTTTTGCGTCGAAGTGTGTAGATTGTTTTTCCCTTGACCAGACCATTACAACGCGGAAGTCACTATGCTCTCCCACAGGGTTTGCAATGCTTGAGTGTCCTCATTTCACCAGGACTAACTAAACCAAGGCTATCGTCCTAGTAAGTGCCAGATATAAGAGCACACAGTTCTTTGAGAATCAATTCCCACGCACCCCAGGGGGCCATTGCTTATGTCCATGGCCGTGCTGTGCCAATATGTAACCACAAGAAATAGGTCATGCCATTTTTAGAGTGATTGGCCATTTACACTTTGCAACATGCTGGATAAATGCGCAAAAGTCAGCGGGAGCACGAATATAAATGCGATAGTTGATACGTAAAGTAATAGTAAAATGTAATAGTGCAAGAGATGGATGCTGCTAGAAATTGGACGTTAAATTTAAAATGTGAGTAATCAGGGAAATAACTTGGCAAGTTTTGGCAATGCTCTTTGAGAGAATGAGATAGTAAACATTTAGGAATTCCGGTCCTACACTATTGCAGAGACAGCTGTTTTTTTTTAGGAAAATATTAATTGAACTATGACATTAGTGTGATATTTGGTGTGACATACGGATTAACGATAACATTCAGCTAACATATGCTAATAATTTAATAACGATGCTTATAAAAGCATTCGTTTTACAAGCAAAGTCTGAAACTTGGAAATGTTTCGCTAACGATCAGAGCACTCGTATAACTTTCAAAGCACAGGAATTACGTTATGGTAATGATAGTAAACTAGTGGAAACAATACCAGTCAACATTTCAACATTCGGCGCGCTTTTAGCACCTCTAAAGAATTATTCTCATAAATGTTTCATTCTCGCATAGCTACCAAAAGCCACAGAGCATCAGCTCACATCTTTATCAGCTGGTTTACTTCTACACAGAAAAGATATATAAACAATCCACAGTTTGAGTTTGAAAGCGTGATTTCGGAGTAATCAGAGACGGAGGTGGAATATTAAGGGAGGTTATATCGGCCACTGGACAAATAAGTGCGGACGATGAAGATGACGATAGGTTTGAAGTATTTGGTCGGTCAGCCATATAGGTAATCAGAGAAAACGGTGCAGTTAATAGTCCAGCGTTCAATCTTCACTCGCCGCGGGGGTTTGGATCCGTGTGTTTAGCATTAGCATACATATGCTGATGATGCACAAAGCATGATTAATTTATAAAACCGCTTTCGTTCTATGGAGTTTTAGTTAAGAAAGATTTAAAGAACATCAGAGATGTTATTTGATCATGCGACAAATTTTGTTAACCATATAACCATACTTAAATTGCAACTGAAAAAGTATCTCGTTCTGTTTGTTTGTCATAAAAAGCGGCTGCACGGTTGTCAATTAAAGACAAGGAAATAGATTGCATTCTGCTCGAGGAAGGACAGGATAAGCCGCAAACATAAGCTAGTTTTGTTATTTAAATTTAAACTGAACCGAGAATTTAAATATAACTAGCTGAAACTAAATATTCCCATAAACGCAATAAAATTTCCATTGGACTTCACTAATGAGTCAATCAGGTACACGATCCGGGGATATTCTCTTTATACGCCCCCAAAGCGCCTACCGCTAACTTATTAATATAATCCCGACTCTATACACGGCAGTTTACGTCCTTATTCCATTAATCCCCAATATTACCCGAATCCTTACAACATTTAAACTGTTATAACGGCCATTGCGAATGTTAATTATATTTGCTTTGCAATCTCTATTAATGTCAAGGGTGAGTAAGACACGTTTTGTAATATCCGCGTCCGATGATGTGGTATTCTAAGGTAGGGTCGTGCATGTGTGAAAAAAAACACTTTAAAGAGAGATTTACACGCAAAAATAATCAATAATAAAGTAAAGGTTATATCATATATTTATCGCGTTTCGTATGATTTTATGTCCCAAAATTTTCAAGGCGTTGCTGATATGGGAACAATTCTAATCAAAAATGTATGACGTAAGATTTAGATCCAATTACAAAGAGAATTGTTAAACACATGATGATCATCGTCAGTGTAAATGTTATATGATTGACGCGTAGTTGCAAAGGTTACGATTAGCAATGGTATTGAACCTTTATGTGTGGATTAAAACCGAAATTAAAGTAAAAGGTCATGTAATTATGCCCACGTAAGTTGAGCTTTGAAACGAGTTCGGTGTAATACCGGTTGTTTGGAAGCTCGCAAGTCGCAATGACAGTAAGCGTATTTGCATGGATCAGAGCCAAGATTGAGCTCAGGAGAGCATCGGGACTTTGGTCCAATATTGAACAGACAGATTTTATATTGATACTTGTATAGCTCATCAACACAATTGTTGCTTATACCATAACTAGCAATTGATTTGCATGATATGTGCGAGGATTTATTTATTTACATACCACTTTATACGTAGTATATGTAACAGCGCATATTCAATCAAACATGACTGACAAAATATTGCAGATAATTGCCGTCATGTGCCTAGAACATTTCTTTGATTATGTAAAATAGCACCTCGAACACGGATAAGTCTTAGCTCTTTATTGACTAAGTGGATACAAAAATGCTCTTTACAAATAAGATGACAAAGTGCAAGTGCATCAAGCTCATTCAAAATTACTTTGAGCGACTTACTCGCATCTCCTTTTACAGTGTACAATTTGTAGCACCTGGAACTAGGTCAAGGGGCTGTGTCCATATTTAACTAGTATTTCGTAACAATACATTGTTCTGGGTCAAACGGTACCAAGCTCTCCAAATTGAACATTCAATCCATTTGATACGGCGCATTTGTTAGAAGGCTTTTTATGCAGAATTCACGTTAAGCTCAGATAGAATAGAAGACAGGAAAATTTTAATAAGTGGGAAAAACCCAGAGATATTTTGAAAAAGCGAAACAAATTTTGTTTGAAAACGCCAATACTTACCTCAATAAGCTGAATAAACCACACCGTCATCAAGGCAAAGAATAAATAAAAGGACTAGACGACAGCGATTATCCTCGAATCACAATCATAATAATACAAAAAGCCAGTATGCACACAAAACAAGGAAGAAGAAACAGGAAATTAAATAAACAAATCATCAAAAGCATAAGATGAAATATAAATAAAGGGAAAACGACGGTGGAAAGGCAAGGCGAAATTCAACAATTACCCAACCTTAAGCCGATACATTTTAAGTCATAGTACGAACCGACCTCAAAGTTACGACCATGTTTGGCCGACCTTGGGTATCTCAAATGTCGTGTCTTGCGGTACGATAGCTACTAGTACCTACAAAATTAAACGCACCCTTTTGTTTTACGAGTGAGTAATTTGAATAATAGGCACATATATATTGATCCCATAAATCTGCTGAGAAATTGAAGGCATGACGTCTTTAAACCCTGGTATAACAATCAAAGAACTCTCCAACTTTTAATTGAAGATTCGTGAAGGTATTGTAAATGGGATTCGAGTTGGATTGTCGGGTTTGTCGGGGAAATAAGACGAGTACCTAAAGCAAAGCGTGTCATATTAAAATTGCATTATATATAACATATACAGGGTGTAACAAAAATAAGTAACCAAACTTTCAGGTGGGGTGTAGAATCGAACACTGAATTCAGGAAAAATATTAAAAAAAAATCCCGCCCTTTAGTTTTCGAAAAATAAAATAAATACGGAATTTTCACTACATTACGCAAACGACTGATGCACGTGTTTATTTGACATTAAAATATGATTAAAAGGTCTACGTACCTTGTGTACACCTTTTTAGCAGATAAACATCTTTTTACGGGGGGCACCCACGACCGGACACGCGATATCGCAGCAGCGCGCGCGGCGGCGGGCTGCACGTGTTGTAGTTATGTAGGAAGCTAGCCAATGCATTCCAATTTTCCTATTTCAATTTTCATCTCGTGGTATTCAATATCTGAATAACGCATACGAGCCATTTTTACGCACAAAAAACCGATAAACGCCGCCGCGACCTTCACCTTGCGCTTGCAATGAAGCAACTAAACGGCCATTGACCCTATGATAACATTTCTGTGGTATGACAGTTTGACAAAACTAACAATAAGCCTAGCATTGGGTGAACATTCGGATGAACTAAGTTTGTATACCTATCTCGCTCTCGCGCGCTAAAAGTTTGTGCCTTTTCTTGTCTCAATCTGGTGCTTCGGAAATGCAAATTGTAACAACCTTTTAATTGCAATGCATGCAATGATAGCAGGGAGGCTGGACTGCCCGTACACCAGGCACTGCTGTGAACGCCACCTTCCCAGCAATCCTATTAGTTTTTAATATTTCTTTTTGTGTTACTGTTATGTTATGAGTTTAAATTGCTTGAAATAAATACTTTTTATTTTATTTTTATTTTATGGGGTTCATTGTAAGTTACTCACCGTGTTTTTAAAGGTCAATGTGAAGGTAGGTACTTAGGTAGTCAACGATATGAAAAAATAAAAGCTAGTAGTGAATATCTTTTAGTAGGAAGGTGCATGCTTAATGAATGTACCTACTAACTATGCATTTTCGCGATAGAACGTGTGTAAAGACTTAATAATTTATTTATTTTTTATTTCCTAGAGGAAAATTGGAATGTATTTGTTGTACGTAGGCTCCATATCTAAGCACGCCGTGCAGCCTGTTCGCTTCCGCTGCAATGATGTCGCGGGTCGATGACCGCGGTGGCCGCTCATTAGGGCACCTTTTAGGTGTTATGGGCTTATAAAAGAGATGAATACAGGGTACTTAGGCCATTTTTTTTATTCCAAATAGACACATGTATTATAGTCTATTGCCTAATGTTGTGAAAATTTCGTACCTATTTATTAAATTTTTCGAAAACTAAAGGGCGGGATTTTTTTTCAATATTTTTCCTGAATTCAGTGTTCGATTCTACACCCCACCTGAAAGTTTGGTTACTTATTTTTGTTACACCCTGTATAATGCAATTTATATACTATTTATATAGACTCAAATTGTATAAAAGTTTTCGAGTATTCATAGGGTACCAATGAATGATAAATTTTAAAATCTAGTAGCTCTGCAATTCGCAATGTAAATACCCCTGAAGCTATCGCCTAACTCCTTCCATTATCCTACCAACAAATTACGGAGCCACAGTCACTATGAGTTCTCAACAAAAAGGACGATATAGAGGAAGTAAGATGCAAGTAAAACAAACGCCGCTGCAACGCTTCATAACCGCCAGGGTTTTTACTCTGCGTCGTAGCATTGCTTAGTATTTGCTTTGCAGTGCAGCACTTTTGAAATGAGCACGGGAATAAGTTAAGACATTTACTTTTGTTATTTAGTAGCCAAGCTCTGGGATAAGTTTAAATACGTCCGGCTATTAGATTGTTGGGAAGGAATTGTTTAAGGAAATTATGTTACTGTTTTTATTTAAAACACAAAACGAGGAGTATAATTGCATCGCTGTAGACTTCGCATTAATTCTGATAATTTCTGAGGATATATTTAACATTCAACAGACTAAAGTTACCCGAGTCTGTGTCCGTATAACCCTTTCCTAATTGAAATTCCCGAAAGCAACTTATCAAAAGATTCATCAACTTCGTAAAATACGAAACAAATTCATAGGAAAGTTGTTTAATTGAGTAACTTATTCACGACACAGCTGAAGAGATACGATACTCTAATTCTGTAACAGAAAGTTTGGAGTGATTTCGGGAAGAAGCTTTCGATTTGCAAAATAACCAAAGTGGACTAAAATGTAACTGCTTGGTGGATTGTCGCAGCGCGGATCAAATCGACAATGTCAGTAAGTACTCTCATCTTTAGTCTGGGGGCTCCTCGGGCGGGCTATTAGGCGGCAACTAGTCAAATCTAACATGACACGGTACTTCGGGAGGTCTATCCTTAAAATTCAATTTGTGACGAGAACAGAATCGAGATTAAGTGGTAGTGACTTTGAAATTGGTATTGAACGCAAAAGCGTTGTAGAAATAAAACAAACACGTCAGACAATAAACATTCTTACGAATGTTGATGACTGATGATAATAATAAATCAAGACGTTTTTATAAAGCAAAAGGACTGAATTGTGCAAATTACGAAAATGATAGCAGATGATGGAATACCATGCAGCAAAAACCACTATTACCACCAGAAGGCACCAATTACTTTCAGCACCAGCGACTAAAGCTATTACGGACAATAATGTAGTGACAAGTCAATTTGCGGGCGTCCCAGAGCAGAGCGCTGCATTCGCGGTTGTCAACACGCACTGACATGACGTTTAGTGATGGGGAAAACTGGATTTCGGATCTGTAAACGAGACAACCCAATCGCTTGTAGGACACAGCAGAAGTTAAACTGTCACAACGTGGAACTAAAAACAACTGAAAAAAACCCCACAAAATCAAGACTAGCAAGTCACAAATTAGTCATCGAATTTCGAGAGTCAATGGAACTGCCATAAAGCTATGTTATAGAAGTGTACAGTGTATAGAGACGTAGGTCTGGTAAGTCGGCGCTCTAGATAAAAGTGCGAGGTATAGCCAAACGGCTGAATTATGCATGCAGTTAAGAGCAATAAGGTCGCTGACCGAGTGCGAATCAGGATCCTCTAGTTTGGTTATTGATGCGGCCATTTACCGGAATTAAACTTTAACTAAAAATAAAGATCTTTGAACTGAAACTTCGTCTAAAGTATAAATAAAGTAAGATACGAATAATTGTTATTTTAGAAAAAAAAATAAACCGAATATTAGAATGGGTTCTTGCTTTGTCCCATCCCTGTCAAAGCCATTTATCATAGGCCGAGATCCAATCAGCATCGGAATGTTATAGACATAGTCCGTAGTAGCCTATGGTGAAGTCGTTAACGAAATTAAGTCAATGCAGATGCGTGACCAACTCAGCCTTTTCAACAAAGGTATTGTGATTGCGTACGAAACTTGCATGAAAGCGGCACTCAACTTCAACGCTCGAAGGACCAAGTTTCTGTTTTGTGCAAATGTCTTTGATTAAGCGCTATGTTCTGTATACCGTAGCAAAATCTTTATAAGATTTTATACAATATCCGCTTGTCGGGAATATTCGCCGAAGCATGCGAGCTGCAAACTCAATAACTCATGGCAAGTCAGAATCGCATACTCGACGATTCGGAAGTTATAAGAGATATGTACAAGATTCGCTTACGCGAACTCCTGATATACTTATCCAGAATTTATGTTTACAATTCCCTGAGATGCAACCACATAAAGTTTGCTGTATCGGATCGGATGCTGTTGTGAAAATAAATATCATAAACAAATAATGCTGGACAATCCACACAGCATCATCTAGCTCCAAGCTAAGCAGAGCTTGTGTTAAGGGTACTAGATGACTGATATACATAATATAATACATTACATAGATAGAACAGAAGGTCAGAGAATCTAAATCATTTACATGTTTCCTTAACACGAGCGAAATTTCTTTAATTTTTAAGTAATAATACCACGTCAGCTTTAGGTCTCTGACTAGGGCGATAGGTGGAAATGAACAAAAGCCGTAAATAACAAGCACTGAACAAAAACAAAGACGACCTGAACAAAGCTCCAGTATTTCGGATCCATTGGAACTTCGCATTCGTATTTGTTGTACCAGAGGGTATAATTAAGGTCAACCGGCGATCACTCTATCCACCAATTAAACGTGGTTTCCCTGGAATATGCAGATACCGCTCGAAAAATATGAATATGCATGCATTTTCGTACCAACTTTGTCACAGTAATTTGTCAGCTGAAGTGACCACTCAGCACAAATAAGTCGAGCATGTGACATGACGTGACGGTGCGGTCAAGTAAACAAAACCATCAGTTCACGCGATAAGCCCACCGGCTTAGTTCCAGTTCGGCTATAGAATTACAAAGAGAATTATGCTTTTAACGACCAACACCATTGTTCTTCGGACGTTTATTGCGAAGGCGCAAATTGCATGCGGGGCAGTGACGGCGGCGGTCCTCATCAAATCAATAGGCAAGGTACAGTTTTAATTAAACCCGTTTCCAATATCTGACCAGGGAATTCAAAGTGTCGTAAAGCAAGCGCCAACTATTTCACTAACTTCTCTAGATTGCTTGCCATGTGGGACGATGCCTCATAAGCCCGGCAAGCAAAAGGGTATCTGTATAATAATAATAAACATATATAGCTTGTTTAATCATGGATTTGTGTATTTTAATTTGTTTTTAATGTTATAGTGTTAACAACACTGCCATTGTCCACTTTTAGGTACCTCTCCATAATGTTCGTTGTCGGGGAGATGGCTTTAAGAGGGCACCCTTGCAGATTTGTTATTCAAACGAGACCTAGATCTCAGTACTCATGGGACTCCCAAGGTAATAAACTTGAATTACATAAAATTCAACATTATTTCTTTGGTTTCTCTCATGTGAAAACGCAATTGAAAAAATAATCACGATAAAAAAATTATGAAAGTGCACTTGTTTTGCACTCTGCGGTCTATTGAAATGACTTATGTTTTGATTCTTAGGTTAGACATTATTTGGTTCCTCAGCCAGTTTCATACATAATTGTGTAGTTTTCTTGTAATAAACAATTTATACGCTCACACCTTTCCAAAAATGCTCTGTCCCACTCCTATGAACGCGAAATCATATTCCTATTATATTCGCACAAATGGCTGACACGCGCCTTTTTAAGTAATAGAGCCGTACACATTTTGTTTCTTACTGTCTTGATAATTATTTTCTATCCATCTCGCAGCGTTGCTAAAACAAGGAAATTGCAAGCACAGAGATGACATTGACAACGAGCTGTTGGCTTTGTGCTTGCATTAGGATGCCAGTCCGTGGAACCAGGGCTTGAATAACCGGAAAATACCGGTATGAAAAGGTTAACGGTATGACGTCATACCTTTATATTACGATATCCTTATATAACGGTACCGTTATGTTCCGATACCGAAAAATAGCGATAGCTTTATTTTTAGCAGTAGCGTAATTTTAAAATAAGAGTACCGAAATGAGAAAACTATAAATAGCTCTCGGCTCAGCTGCAGATTCTATCGAGAAAGTTCCGTTCTAGTTGAGCGAGTGAGACCGGACAGTCGTGTGAGTGGTGTGACTCGTGCGTTTCGAAGTTTTATTTCGTATAACCTTTTGCTTAGCTGAGCCAAGTTGCAATTATATTTAATAACTAGCGGCCCGACCCGGCTTCGCACGGATGGGCATTTATTTTTAAACATTTTGGAATAAACGTAGAGTAAATGTAGGTATCTATTATTTCTGTGGCAGGACATTTACTTTTATCCGACTGCCTCGTTGGTCTAGTGGTCGCTTGTTCAACCGCTGAAAATGAGGTCCCGTGTTCAAATCCCGGGACGGGAAAAGATTTGTATTATTGGGTCTTTTCTAGCAAGTTGGCGGTGTTAGACGGCTTAAGCCGTTGGTCTATCGCTTGACCTCTCCCCGGCCGTGTCGGTCTGCCGTCCTATCGGATTATGAGAGTGAGGGCATATACATACCGGCACCGGTACAAATACCGGTATACATATCGGAACCGGTATAAATACCGAAATACATACCGGTACCGGTATACATACCGCTATTTATACTGGGACCGACATGTATATCGGTATTTATACGGGTACCGGTATATATACCGGTATTTATACCGGTATGTATTGTAGTAATAATACCGGTATGTATTCTGGTATTTACACCGGTATGTATTGCGATAATAATACCGATATTTATAAAACATACCGGTATAAATAACGGTTTAAATACCGGTATACATACCGGTACCGGCATAAATACCGGTATTTATACCGGTGCCGGTATGTAATCTGGTATTTATACCGGTACCGATATGTTTACCGGTATTTATACCGGTACCGGTATGTATACCAGTATTTATACCGGTATGCTTTCCAGTTATAATACCGGTATTTATACCGGTATGTTTTATAAATACCGGTATTCTTATCGCAATACATACCGGTGTAAATACCGCTATACATACCGGTATTAATACCGCAATACATACCGGTATAAATAACGGTATACATACCGGTACCCGTATAAATACCGGTATACATACCGGTACCAGTATAAGTAGCGGTATGTATACCGGTGCCGGTATGTATACCGTATGTTTTATAAATACCGGTATTTACACCGGTATGTATTGCGGTAATAATACCGTTATTTATAAAACATACCGGTATAAATACCGGTATACATATCGGTACAGGTAGAAATACCGGTATGCATAACGGTAACGGTATACATACCGCTATTTATACTGGTACCGGTATCATTACCAGTATACATACCGGTATTATTACAAGTTATTTTTACTTAGTTAGAGCGAGGAGTCATTTTCTTTGACCCTAATAGGTTTGTATTAAGCATGTTTGTGCTAGATAGTGAACAGTTGAAATGTATGGTATTACTATTAATAATTAGACTAGTACGAATATTGTAAACCTTTCTGTAAATAAATATTATTATTATTATTACCTACTGATTATATTATTAGTATATTATTATATACCGGTATTTATACCGGTATGTATACCGGTACAGAAATGTATACCAGTATTTATACCGGTAGGTTTCATAAATAACAGTAATATTACCGCAATACATACCAGTGTAAATACCGGTACTTATAAAACATACGGTATACATACCGGCAACGGTATAAATACCGGTATACATACCGGTACCGGTATACATACCGCTATTTATACTGGTACCGGTATTTATACCGGTATTTATACGGGTACCGGTATGTGTACCGGTATTTATATCGGTACCAGTATATATACTGGTATTTATACCGGTAACAGTATGTATACCGGCATTTATACCGGTACCTGTATGTATACCGGTACCGGTATGTATACCGATATCGATATTTATATGTTTTCCAGTAATAATACCGGTATTTATACCGGTATGTATTGCGGTAATAATACCGGTATGTATACCGGTATTTATACCGCTACCGGTATTTATACCGGTACCAGTATGTATACCGGTATAAAATAATGTTTTTCATGTGTAAAAAAAAAAATTTCTTGTGTGAAAATGCCTTGTCACAGTCAGGGACCAGACAGCTATAGATAAATAGATAGATATTTATACCGCTATGTTTTCCAGTAATCATATCGGTATGTTTACCGGTATTTATACCGGTATCGGTATGTATACCGGTATTTATACCGGTATCGTTATGTATGTTTTCCAGTAATAATACCGGTATTTATACCAGTACCGGTATGTATACCAGTATTTATACCGGAACCAGTATTTATACCGGTCGGTATGTATTGCGGTAATAATACCGGTATTTATACCGGTACCGGTATGTATACCGGTATTTATATTGGTACCAGTATGTATACTGGTATTTAAACCAGTACCAGTATGTATACCGGTATTTATACCGGTACCGGTATGTATACCGATATCGGTATTTATATGTTTTCCAGTAATAATCACGGTATTTATACCGGTATGTATTGCGGTAATAATATCGGTATGTATACCGGTACCGGTATGTATACCGGTATTTATACCGGTACCAGTATGTATACTGGTATTTATATCGGTACCAGTATGTATACCGGTATTTATACCGGTACCGGTATGCACCGGCATTTTTACCGGTACCGGTATGTATACCGGTATTTATACCGGTATGTATACCGGTATTTATACCGGTACCAGTATGTATACCGGTATAAAATAATGTTTTTCTTGTGTGAAAATGCCTTGTCACAGTCAGGGACCAAACAGTTATATGAAAACCAGATGCCAGATATCTTGGCAATACAGGTCGTTGACCTTCATGAAATCAAAAAAAGGCAATGCTTAAAATTTTTCATAATTATTATTAGTACGTATTAAATTAGAATAGAATAGAATAGAAAATCATTTATTGCCTTAATTTAGAAAATACACAAAACAAAAATATACGTACTACTTAATTAAAACTAATAAACTTAGACAAAAGGAGTAAATTCAGCATTTAGCTGTAATGCAAAAATGCAAATGCAAGGCACTTATAACGCTAATATTTGGCACTTAGTGTAGACAATCTAGTCTCCACGCTGAATGAAAAGAAACAATAAAAAGCATATTTTCACATTCTCCCCATGCTTCCCTTTTACAAGGAAAGAAGCCGAATTGACGAATATAAGAACGACCGCGACGTCATAGCTGTGTATTAAGAAGTGTGTTAGAGTGGAACCTCGTTCGACAAGGCAAGTGGCATTCCTATCGAGCGAACTGTAAACAGAGCACTAGCGTCGTTTACTCACGCGTTTTTCGGTACCGAAATGAATTACGTTACGGTACCAGAAAAATACAGGTAGCTACCGGTACCCTTAAAATAATGGTACCGTTATTTTATACCTGTACCAATACCGTTATTGTATACCGGTATAGGTCTACCTTTAAATCAAAACGGTACCGTAATTTTTTACCGGTAGCTTAACCCTATACCTATACCGCTTTCAAGCCCTGCGTGGAACTTCCTAGTCTCGTTGACAACAAGCGCTTTATGCAGCTCGACACGAATGTAGCGAACGCTAGGGATGCCATTTGTAGCTCCTTTGTTTCTGCCGGGAATCGGGATGATGCATCCTGCCATCGGGATTTATTTTCCGAGAATCTTTCTTTCCTCTTTCAGTGCTCATGAAGGATGAAGCGAATGACCTGTCACCCCTTGACGTAACTCATGACACTACACGAGTCTCCCGCGATTTTTGAATCATTTATCATATCAAACTTGTGTGTTTACTCCGCTTTATCAGGGACCGGTTTCCCGAACTAGGTCATAGGTTTCTGTACTTCATTACGGCCATAGCGACACGACGCTAAATTGGTTGCTATAGTCGATCGCGCTTTTTGTACGGTTTTTTAGCAATCGCGTGATGGGGACTTGCGACATCGGTCATCATTATCTTTGTTAAAATGTACATTGAAATTTGTAAGGGAGGATTTGATTCTAAAAAATATTTCGCTCATTAGCTCAGCTTTTTATTATCCCTGTATGCGGTGGCTGTGTTGTATCCAGGAATCACGTCAGCTAAGCCTAATAGAAGCTATTTTTACCCCCGACGCAAAAAGAGAGGGGCGTTATAGTTTAACGTGTCTGTGTATCTGTCCGTGGTATCGTAGCTCCCTAACGGATAAACCGATTTTCGTTTAGTTTTTTGTGTCATACATAAATTTATCCCGAGTGTTTTTAGCCATGTTTCATGAAAATCTTTCCAGTGATTTTTAAATTGTTTATTTTGTTCTTGTTAACTTCGAAAATAGGAACAGATTCTATGTTGTAGTGTTTCTCCTTCAATAATGGACTGGATTTTGAAATATCTTTCGCTATTGTGTACAGAATAATCCAAAACTGGGGAATTAATTCCTGGGGGATTAATATTTTGTCCTGCAAGACTTAAAAACAGAGTTATCAAATTAAGGATTTGAATTCGGTAATTAGTTTTTTCAAAACAATCATAATATTTACAGCAGCTTTTTGCAATATATTATTATGTATATGATGAAAACGACCTGGTACAGGTTGCCACAACGACATGGACCCGTCTGTCGTTGCTGTTCCATTTGCGGCGATAGATCGCAGCAAATGGAACAGCATGGAGGAGGCCTGCACCCAATCTTGGGTGTCCAATTAAAAAGATACGTTTAATAAGTCAATATACTTCTAAAATAAAATGTTTAAACTATAGTGAGTGATTATACAAATTGTAAAGAAATTGGAAATAAAGGCTTTATTTATTTATTTATTTATATGATGAAAAACACTGTGGCTATAAAGTGTTGTGCTAATATAAACTCACTGCTCTTATATAAGTAGTGTCGGATCGTTCGTCGGATATGCTCATTTAGCAAGTGGAGGAGATATTCTAAACCTTGTTATAAAACTGCGGAAGTTTCGGTGGATTACATCAGATCATTCATTAGTGTTTTAATAGATGTTTTGACACAATAAATGTTGTTTAACGATCAAATAAATTTACATTTTAATTTATAACAAGACTGCGCACTTATCATTGAAATGAATGAGATATCTATGTTTGTTTTATTCACAGTTGGAATATTCAATAACCTATACCGATATGCCTTTACTAACAAAGAAAGAAAATTACAATCAATTATTAGAAACAAATTATAACCAGTCTTTACAATTGAAACAATTAAGAAAACTGCAGAATGTTACAAACAATCTACAGGTAGCTCAACTGATCCATATCAATACCAGTCGGAAGCGTCCCCAAGACGCTGGCTGCATTGCCCCGCAGTATGGAAAGCTGATGCGCTGCGCCAGCTACTCACCAGCTCTCGGGTCACGCGTCGCTTCGACCAGACGCTCAGATATTTTTTTTTTAAACTCGAAGAGCCTCGGTACCCCACGGACCCAGGGTCTCGACTCCAAGGGGAGCAAATGTGTAGGCTCTGTCTGTAACTTGTACACTACGTGTGTGATCTTACTATTATTGATATTTACGTTTTGTGTCCAGCATGATTTATTCATTTACATCATGATAAATACACAATATTAGGTACACATATCTGTAAACGGAACTACACTCGCGTGCAACTGAATCGACTCAAGCTGTACTTTTGCACAAAATGTAGATTCAGCAAAATAGCATTGGGAAAACCATTCCTCCGGACGCCATTGTACTCGGCCTCTTCTGCCGTTACCACGGAGACATATTCTGCTCTCGTCAATAAACAGGACGGAGCTCCATTGCTTAATGGTCAGTGTTCTCAAGCAAATTGAAGCTAGACTTGACGGTGAACTGCGGTCAGTCTAATGAGTTACTGATAAGAAATATGAGTCACCTGAGCCTTCAAGTTGATTTAGTCTCTCAACCAGTGGGTACCGTAGCAAGCTCATTGTGATACGCTCATGTTTTGACCACACCTCCACCCACCGTACCTACTGAAGTAAGGTACATAGACTAAATGTCATTTTCAAGAAAAAATATCAGGTTTTCAAATAAAAAAAGTTGAATATAAATCGGAAAAGTCGTTTCCAGAAAAATCTGATTCTTGTTCGAATGTACTTGTGGCTTGGGTCGATTTAGTGGCACGTGAGTGTATATGGACCACAGGCCCTAAAGTAGTAATCAGTCCATTACGGATGTAAACGGGTTAACTACGAACCTTATTTGTGTTGGAAGAACACCAACTTTTCATCCCTTAACGAGGGACATCTTCGTGCGGTTCTAGACGCCCGTAATGAATTCGTCAAACTACGATCGTTTTATAGTAAAATAGTAATCATTCATTATGTATATTTTAAATGTCAAAAATTCTCCGAAACCGCCGTTCACTCCACACGGTATTTTGGCAACTTTGACCTTAAAAAGCGCTTACATCATAAGCGTGTTCCCTTCCCACTCTCGAATTATTCCAAGCGGTATAATTAAAGACCTCAGTACCTACCACCTACCGAATCGTAAAACGTGCCAGAAGCATCCGATACTCAAGGCGAAGAGACAATAGCATCGACCTACTCTTCAACACAATTCCCACGCAATATTGAAACTTGCCGACATCCGGTTACGTCTCATATTAGAATAGACAAAACTAACCGAAAAGACGCCAGTTTTCAGTTTCCAATCCGTTTCGGTCCGCAGATTCCGATACGTTTCGTTCGGCCTATTTAAGCCTAAGTTCTGCCTAATCAAGTCTCAATTTCTCTTGATGTCTATTTCGAGATATACAAACCGGGCCAAGTACCACTTTATACCTTGTCTTACAATTATTTTCTCCTGGCGTACCTAATATCATTATTACAGAGTTTTTATAGGGGTTGCGTTTTATGAGCGCCCACCCATTTCAAAAGGATGAATCCGTAAGTTTGAATAAGATTGTCTCATAACCTGTCTTTTATGTTTATAAAGTTGCATTCTAGAGTTTATATCTGTTGTCGTGCTCTACCTGTGCGGCATAATGCGGAAACATAAAGCACATGCTCAACCAAAGCGGTTCCGCAGTCTTTAGTCACTCGGCCGGCAATCGCGGACGCGTGACGTTTCGCTGTCACGTGACGTCACACAGAGTGTCGTCACTGTCAGTGACAAAGTGAGCGTACTCGCCACGCCAGGGACAGAGAGAGAGCGGAACTTTCCTGAATCATTTATTATCTCGCTCCGGCCATGCCGCGCGTGTCGTCAATCAAAACAAAAATTGGAGTAACAGCGGTAACCGCATGCAACGAAACGCCATTTGCTAATTCACGACTCGCAGCCGGCACTCCGGTAGTGATTGCGCAACGCTGATAAAGCAGCAACGCTACAACAATGATATTAATGGACGGAGTAAAAAAACGTTGCATAAACATTGCTTGAAGGAAATTCGGTTCTCCCATACGTACTATTTTGAAATAGGTTGTTAACGTATTTGCAAGCAAACGGTCGTGACTAGCGAACAATAAATTGTCTGTAGACAAGGCCGCTAACGGAACATAAAATGGCCAGATGTTTTAATTTCGACCGTTCAATTACTTAATCGTATTGTCATAATGAAACAGGCAGGAACAATTGTCATCGAACATGCACAAACCGGGCCTGTATACAAATTGACCCAAATTAGCTATTATGTAAATCTGCGGCGGAGGATGGAAAAATATCAGATATCCACTTCAGGGTTCACCTGAAAAATGGAAGAACCCGAAGGTAGCTTCGGGAGTGCCGCCACGGCGTATCAAATAACTTATCCGCTTTTGTTATGGTAATGCCTTCCCGAAATTATCTGTACCGCGTATAATCTGGAATAAAGAAAGTTTTCGCAGAATTTTCTTTGGCTTCTTTGTTTACCTAAGGGACTGGACGGAATTCCATGATTCCACGTAATTTACTAATGATGTACACTCACATCTTGTTTGATGGGAGATGGCATTGAAATAGTCATTTATCACTTTGAATATGCGATGTATTCTTCATATTCATCCTCAAAGGCCTCAAGAAACAGTTCTACTTTGGTCTCAAAAACATAAAATATTTACTACTTACTCCGTTATCTCAGTTATTGATACCACAGAACGCCAACCCTTGCTTCTGGAAACGAGAGCGCGGTCTGGTTCGTTTCTGGCGCAATGTTTCATAAACTTTAATTCCGCGGATCCGCTCAGACATGGACAAATAGCGGCATATTCTCCGCGAGGGGCACCGGCATAATGTGTAGCCTTTTCTTGTGTACACACGTTTTTATGCGAGTCTCCGGTCTCGCCGGCTCAAGGAAATCTGCACGAAATTAAATGGAATTTCCACACGAACGAGTTGCGAGCTCGCGAGAATCTTTCAAGCCCGCAGATGCGATGGTAGTATTTAAATGCGATATATTTAGTGCAGGAATTCCACGAGCGTAGACGAATTTACCAGAATCGAATCAGGGATGAGTAATTTGCTTTGTTCAAACACCGCTAACCGCAATAGGAGGTGTAACAGTCGTAGACATTTGGACACTGTTGCAAAGCAAACTAATGCCAATTGCTGGTCCTTAGCATGAATAACCGAACGATGATTTGTATAAGAGGTCGTATTTGCGAGCTATTGAATATGATTGACGTTATGCCAATGTGCTTTACAGATATGGACTTTCTATAGTTAGTCTTGGAACACGGGAACAATGGCTTTGTACGCAGATATGTGCCAATATGGTATGGGAATATCTGCTCTGAATCGCAATCCCTACAAAGGTTCTATTCAGAACCAACTAAATGTGGAATAAATCATTTTACTCCAGAACCAACTTATAATCAGAAGAATACATAAGCGTCTGCTAGAGTGGATAATAAGGTTGTACTTACATGGAGCAGGACTTGGTGGTTCCGCGCAAATGCCAATCGACTTGCTAGGGTCGTCGATGAACGTCTGCGCGAGATAGTAGTCGCCGAGCTTGTGCTGGATCTGCTGGCTGACTTTGTCTCGCTGGCCAGTCACCTGTTGACAAGGAGGATGTTATCAGTGATGACGGATGAGATCAGGGTGTAAGGAACTCTAAGGGCCCGTATTATGAAGGGTGAGCAAGCTCAAGTATCAATGCTTGAGTAACGCTTTTTCTATGGCATAAGCTTTGCTCAAGCATTGATCGATGACTGAGTAGGCTTTTATAATTTGGACTAGAGTGGCGTTTAGCTGAGGTCGTGCTGGTCGAAGGGCTAACCTAGATGTTGGTGTATAAATCCAGCTGTAGGGTCTGTTATTTCTAGCAGTAGATGATAAAGGTGATGATATGATACAAAGGCAGATAAAGAAGTTCAGTCAATCTTGTAGGGTGTGTTCTCAATACGTATAACCAACTCACGTCTATTTAAATAAATAAAACAATCCCAAAACAAAGCAATTCGAAGAAAGACTTAAGAAGATTTAAAAGTAAAATATCATACGCAAGAACGGATGGAAAGAGGGCGGACGATAAAAGAGTTATCAAACTCGGAAGCCGATGTTATTGGATAAGATAAAACCGGCGCAGAACATATAAGGAATGGAATTGCCGAGCTGGAGGTGAGACGTGAGGAATGACTTCCATTTGAAGCTGATTGGCGTCAAACATCACAACAGGATTTATTAGTGTACTAACTTCTGCACGTGGCTTCGCACGCGCTTTTTCGAATAAAAAGTACCCTATATGTTAGTCCAGGTCTAGATATTTGTATGCGAAATTTCACCCCGATCTATCCTGTATTTTGGCGTAGTCTTTGGCCATATATCTACACAATCACAACGGTACTAACTTTCGCGTTTATAATATTAGTAGGATATAGTGAACAACCACTGCGGTCCGACTCACTGACACTGGCCTAGCTAAACTACTACACAACTAGCTAGCTCATAGAGAAAAGACCGTTGTGACATGGTCGTCTCGAAGAAATCCCTACAATAAGACGGCTAATTGAAGGATACTGTAGTTAATATTTAAGAACTTCTTACTATACTATACTGAAAGAAAGAAAGAAAATTGTTTACTAAACACTGCACTACTAATAAAATAAAAGACTACTTAGTAACACGTACCTACAAAAAAAACACAAATGAACATTTTATATATTTCTAACACAATACCACCAAAATTAACACAAGGACCCACACCTAAGCATTGGGTTGGTATTGGTACTAAGTAGCCCACTCAGCAAGCCGACGAGGGCGTGTGTGTAGGTCTAACAGGTCCTGACTCAGCTTGTTGCTCTAACACAAAAACCTAGAGTAGAAATTTTGTGAAAGAGCGCTGGTTTTCAGTCAGGACCAGATACTGAAACCTGAAATATCTTCCTGGGATATTTTTATTTTGGTAGGCTGGTCATTGTCTTCTAAAGATCAAAGATACAAGCTCTGGTGCTCAGGTAACGCAGGGCTTTCAATTGAACTGAAACATTTTGAATCCCAATCATACGTTGTGTATCGTAGTGGATTTTTGCGACTGTAAATATGATGCAGATGAAATTTCGTCTAAATAAGGAAGGTGACAAATACATTTACAGAAGTGTCTGGATTACGAGTGCATGAGTGTTGGAAAAACAAAGTGCACAAACACGACGCGTGTGACGAGCGTCGTGCCGAATCACGCGTATTCGCCAGACGAGGTTGGCCAACGAACTTTTCAGTAGCGGTAGCTAAACTTGTACAGACGTTTTAAGGACTTTTGGGCCTTTGTTTGAGAGCACGTTTTTATTATTTTTGTATACAAACATCCAAATAAACGATCATTTCGTTATTTTTATTATATTCACATAGTAGGTATCAAAACGTCTTACACTTTGCTTTTATACTTTTCAACGACAATTACCTCGAAACTTCATTCGCGTGAAGTTATTATTTGTTAGTATTAAGCTTTGGGCTAAATGATGCTGTATACATTGTCTGTAATTATTTATTTATTGATTTGCATAGTGACACTAAAATTTTAGATATCCTAAAATAAGTTTTCGATCCCTATTTTACGCCCTATAAGGGTCAATCCTCTAAAGGACGGTGATATTATTTTCTGAAGGGTGATAATATTATTTTCATAAGAGAGAAGACAGACTGGTACAGAGTACTATGTCAAACGCACCATGTGGCACGCATCCCGTCCACATGCCCCGAATAAACCGGATCAATGTCGACAGTCTTACTGATTCATGCATGACACAATGTCGGATATAGCCAACGACACCGCTTTTTGTTCATTATGTTTATTATACAAACTGCCTCGAAACATGTCTACTAAGTCGAAAGGCGGTGATTCTGGGCCTCCAGGGGATCAACTTTTGTTCTAAAATTTTTGAATTTCGAATATTCTGATAATTAGTTAGAGATTATCTATCTTCATATTCGTGTTTTTTCGCGTATTATTACGTTACAATTTGTTTTGAAATTTCAAAGGACCTACATAATTTTTTTGTAATAATTTCATGACAAAACACTGGCTTTCCTAAAAAGACAAGTAAAAGAACTTTTGTAAAATATTTTATAATTTTAAATAATGCGTAAGAGAACACGAATAGGAAGAAAATAATAAACAAAAAAAAAACAATGTTCGATTTTCCAAATATCGTGAGTAGGTATTTCACAAATTGATCCCCTTGGGATCCAGAATGCTGTAAAACAAATCTGTATGGTCGTATAAACAAACTGAAGACTAGAACTGATTCTAAAATGATTCTGAAGATAGACTGCTTGATTGGGAACCATCTCTTTCCATTGTTACTGTAGGAGTTGGTTTTAATCGATGGGTTTCCGGTCTGGTCCGTCAAAACTACGTTTCAGGATCCAGCGAATCAGTGCTCTTTACGTGTAGTGTACAAAAAGCAGTGTCGTTGTATGTATCAGACATTTCGTCATGAATCGGTAAGACTGTCGACCGACATTCATCCGGTTTATTCGGCACAGGTAGCAAGCAATTGCTAGACAGGGTGCCACGTAACATGTGTACTATCAATTAGTGATATACGATTTTTGTGAAAAACTAATATATATTATCGTTTTTTTCTTCCTATTCGTGTTCTTTTACACGCACTTTTGCATTATTTTAAACTAGTTGATGCCCGCGGCTTCGCACGCGTTGTTTCTATGGAAACGTTTAAAGGTGATATCTATCCCATGGGAACTGATTTCTGGGATAAAAAGTAGCCTATGTTTGATTCCAGGATTAGAACTACTTCTATGCAAATTTCAGCCCGATCCGTTCAGTAGTTTTGGCGTCAAGAGGTAACTAACATCCATCCATCCAAACTTTCGCATTTACGAGTATAATATTAGTGTGATGTGATTATAAAAGATTTCACAAAAGTTTTACTTTTACTTATCGCTCAAAGAGAGTGGATATAATTATCTTGTAAGATGAAAGAAAACCAACAATAAGAGAGGTAAGAAGTAACATTCAAAAGCTCAGTCCGTGTAAGCTTTTATTCAGAAGTATAAATAAAAGCTAAATCTTCTCGGTCTGTAGTTGTAGAGCTCTAACTTTATTTGTTATCTCATTGGCGAGTAACATCTGAGCACTTAGTTGTGGTGGGAGAAGAATGAGGACTTATTCATTGCTTTTCCACGCTCCTTGCGTTTTACGGTGAAATGATCCCGGGTCAGGATAATATGCCATTTACGACGGGTTGAACTGACGCTGAAAGCAGGCTGCTAGGGGAAACAGGCAAGGCACTGGTAGAGGCATGAGTCACCTCAATGGATGTAATGTTACGGAGCTCCGTAACCTTGACCGAAACTAACGGATATACGAAATAAAAATGTTGACCCTTAGACTCACTCGTTCGTCGGTTGACGCCTTCCTTACCGCAAGAATAAAGTGTGGACAACGCGGGTCACTTGCTTGCTGCAGCCTAGCCAAGGTGGCAAGCGAGTGGCCCACGCGCTGCCCGCTTTTTTATGCTGTCTTTGTAAAATTTATCCAAAGGTTAGAAATTTAAGCAATATAATTTGGCTGGCACTGACTCCGAAAATAGCTGTGTTGATACTAATATGTATAATAAAATTGTAAAGATTGATTCTTGAACAATATCTGTGTGTTTGTGTTTTTTCTGTTCTGTTTTACTTTATCTTGGTGTAATAAAGAGTATTTATATTGTACTTATTGTAGTATGACCATTGAGATCAGAGATGCTCCAATAAATAATATTCCCGAGGGATTCGTACTTATACCTATTCATCTCACAGAACTTACAAAATGCTTTAGCATTAAGCCCATCCTTTGTACCTTAGTGGAATAAAGCTTAAAATAAATAAATACAAATCTATTACACATCTATTATACGTACAATGTTTTTATGTGAATTTGTAATAGCCAGTAATAAAAACCATAAATAGATTAATAAATAAGTAGCTTGTAATTTTATTATTGATTAACGTAATTTAATTATTCAGAAATCTAGGAGACGGGCGTTAACACTACCACACAGTTTGTAAAGCTTCGGTAGTGTTATCGTTTCAATATGTATTTAATATCCTGTAAAAATGTTCTGAATAAAGATTTTTATTATTATATTATATAATTTTTTTATTATTATTATATTAGAAGATTTTAGGCTCAGGTTTCCGGCTGACAGTGCAATTGCATCCTTACGATGGATTTCGACTAAGTTTTATGGTGGCTTTCCATTAGACTATGCAGCTTGAGCGAGAACTTATGCAAGGTACTGCATTCAATACGAATGCGCCAGAGGAGCTCAATCTTAAAATAGCTCTCGATAAATCTATGATAGAAGACCGTCAACAATATTCAGTTTCGACTATTGAGGCGCTTAGAAATCGAATAATATCCCAAAAAAAATCGACTTCGACAGGACTTGAACCCGCATCCTATCCTCAGTACGGGCTAATGGCTAACACGATCAAGTGTCAAGATCAAGGTCAAGTGACGTAGGAGTCGAAAAACCTTGGGATTTCCTTCGGACCCTAGCGCCGTTAGCTCCACCTACAGGGGAAACATTGAAGTTTATCCAATCCTGTTCAAAGACTAAAGTTACATTTAGTTCGTTTGACGAGAGGTGTCGAATTGCTCAATTATAAAGTTTATGTTATTCTAGTTGCGAGTTCAAGTCCGTCGAAGACATAAAAAAAATTGGGATATTATTTGATTTCTTAGAAATTACCCTGAGTGTGCGGGTTTACGAACTATAAATTCTTAGGGGTTGCTAGTTGTAGGTCAAATAGTTTTGTATGATCGACTATGGAGTAGAGGCTACAGTGTATATTTAGGCAAGTTAAATTACATGTTAACCAACGTAGTGATAAGAAATCCTAATTAAAATAGATAAGAACCCTTTGCCTAGACAAACCTAACATAGGCTTTAAGGCATTACTAACTAACCTATGTAATGATTTTTTTTATAAATCATATATCTATCTATCTATAGTTGCAGGTCAAAAAATATGGAAATTGTTTAATTATAATGTCTTATGTTGTTTTATATCAGAGCTACATAAGCTGTGTAAGGCTAGATCGATTTTCATAGTTCTAGTTGTTACACTACGAAAAAGGACCTTTGATACTTCCGTTTCGATTGCCCAAAAAGTTAAGTCTTTAACTTATTTTATTTTGACTCAAGCATTTAATATATTCTGTTAAGTATATCAGTCATCTAGTACCTATAACACAAGCTCTGCTCAGCTTGGGGCTAGATGATGCTGTTTAAATTACCTCACCTCAATCAACCTCAACAGCCTGTATTGGTCCACTACTGGACGCAGGCCTCCCCCTGATTTAATGTGTCTGTGCCGTATTGGATTTTATCTCATGGTGGTAAAGCACATAAACCCCACGCTGGGCATGCGTGCCGGCTTAGAATTTGCACCACCCCTACTCTTCCCGCGGGTGTCGTAAGAGGCGACTAATGGATATCCATCCGGGGTAGCGCCCCCTGCAGAACAATACTAACCGCGTTTCCCAACCTGTTTAAATTATCCAGTATTATTTAATATTATAATTTATTTAAAGTAGCAACAGTTTCTCAAACACATTATAAATTACAAGCTGATTGACATTGGCAGCCAGCAAAAAGCCAACATTAACATCAAAGATGGTTATAATTGGAGCATGATCAACAGGATCAACTCCAAAGCATAACTAGTTCAACTATTGATCAATCCGAGGCATGAAAACAAAGCAAATCGGGCTGCTCGATACAGAGTCAATAATTCAGTAATCTTGACCGCGCAGAGAACGTCTCGGGCTTGTTTGCATAACTTTGCGAGAAACAAGTACAGTCGCTTCTAACAGAGTTTGAAGAGCAATTCTGACTAACTTTTAGTTAAGTTGGTGGATTGCCCTTTGGACTTTGGTTAGTTTTAGGAGCACTGTTGATTTTACTAATATTTTTTTACATAATTGGGACATAATATTCTTTATCTTGTTAGCATAACTTTGCGAGAAACAAGCACAGTCGCTTCTAACAGAGTTTGAAGAGCAATTTTGACTAACTTCTAGTAAAGTTAGCGAAGCATGCTCTTTGGACTTTCGGTAGTTTTGAGGGTTATGATTTTGCTAATAATATTTGGCGTATTGTGGAGGCTGTAGAGAAGCAGTGGATCCGACTAGCACAAGACCACCAGGGGTGCCGAGGTAAGGAAGAAGCCTATACCCAGCAGTTGGTGTTACCGGTTACATAGATAAATAGAATATTTGCGTAATTACATTTTACTAATTTTCGTTATACAAATACAGAAGCAAAAAATTAAAAATTTTAAAGACCCCCCGTTTTTCATGAAACGTGGCAAAGAACACTCGGGATAAAAGTATCTATGACACAAAAAAAAACTAAACGAAAATCGGGTCATCCGTTTGGGAGCTACGATACCACAGACATACATAGATACACAGATACACAGACAGACACGTTAAACTTATAACACCCCTCTCTTGCGTCGAGGTTAAAAATAAAACTAAACGCAAGTCATAACATTTGTCATTCTCTTATTCATATTCATTCGAGCATTGCCTATTAAATATTTATCTGCTTCAGACTTTTTAGATAGTATAAAACTCTATCCTTTAAAGATTGCAAGACTTATTTAACAACAATGCGATAAAGTGGGAAGTGTGGGAAGTGGAAGGGAGTGGATGTGATAACTCTATATTTTAGCAGTTTAGAACCACTTTAGTTCCCGACTGTATCTTCGCAAATAGTCATGCGCGAAACAAAAGGCTATAAATAAAGCCCAGTTTTAACAACAATGCACACGTACGTAGACATCGTTCTACTACATAATACATCATTCGAAAGTAAAAAAAACTATTTCTATTAAACTAAAGGAAAATATTAGACTAAAAGCTGCGTGTTTTGGAATTTTTTTTCTTTGATGAGGACCATAATACCATTGCGTTACGTAGGTAACATACGTTTGAATAAAATTTGCATATATCAACTTATGATTGTGACGAACCGCCCTTGACACAACAAAGAAAAAACCCCGTTGAATTTAAACGAATGTCGTAAAATGTACACAAAAAAACAAACACTTATCCCATAAATTGGGAACCTCCTTTCATTCCTTCAGCTTCACCGATTTGATTGAAGCGGCACATCATTTACCGAGACCTGTTTCGCTGAAACATTTTCCGCATTGCGATTTACCTTTACAACCCCCTCCCCCCTCGCTCCGTTTAAGGTAGGTACCAACCTAAAGGGCCGAAACGGAACGGAACCCTATTGTTGTGGAATTGTCTGGTACTTTTTTTCCAGTCTAGACTTAAGGGGTCGTGGTTCACGTCAAAACAAGCTACGAAGACATGGGTTGCATAATTTATGTATTAGTCAGTTGTACGACGGAAGAATGGAAAGATTCTTTGACTAGTAGTAATCGTGCAATGACCTACTGACTACCAGCCATCACATTACATACATATTATATATGCGAAAGTTTGGATGCATGGATAGTTGGATGTTTTTTCTTCGTCACGCCAAAACTACTGAACGGATCGGGCTGAAATTTACACAATTAAATTTAAAAATGTACAATAAAGTGGTGTATTACTTGTCAGCTGTCTGCGGCTATTGAATCCAGTTATTGAAATAATAAATAATAAAATTAATAAATCATTCATTTAAGTCGAGAATTTGATACACATATTCCCCTTGGAGTCGAGACCCTAGGTCCGTGGGATACCGAGACATTTATTAGGTTTTTAAAAATTATTTGAGCATCTGGTCGAAGCGACGCGTGACCCGAGAGCTGGTGAGTTTCTGGCGCAGCGCATCAGCATTGCCATACAGCGGGGCAATGCAGCCAGCGTCTTGGATACGTTTCCGACTGGTAATTGATACGGATCTGTTGAGTTACCTGTAGATAGTTTGCACAGTCTGCAATTAGCTCAATTGTTTCAATTGTAAATACTAAGTCTAACTTACATCTAGTATTTGATTGTAATTTTTTTATGTATAAAGCTTTATTTATGTCAGACGAGTTAGAATAGTTACAGGTCAACTTATTCTACGAAATGATACGTTTAAATCGCTTTGCATGCATATTCAAAACCATGAAGTAGTTTCTGACTGTGGCTTTAGCATACAGCTTTCAGGGACCAAAATGTAATCTTGATGTTTTTCGATGTTCTGCTATTAAAACTTAAGCTGAGGTAACACAAATATTAAACCTGTTGATGGTTTCTTACCTGTTCATTCGCCAGTACCTATATGTATATTATAGGTACCTCTATCTACTTCCTCCTAGCGGGATATCGTTTTTATTTTTAAACTTGTGCCAGACACAGCTTATCACACTGAGATAAAATACGTCCGTCCAGTTCTACGTGTTAACCCTGTAGCCTGGTCCATTCAGTAATTTTGGCGTGTAGGAAACTACACATCCTGCAACTTTTTTTTAAGGTTGGTGTAAATAGACCTTTGGCTGACCACAATCTCACCTATAACATTTTATTCCATATTTCTTAGTTTGGACGTTTGGAAGTTTAGATGTTTAGGACTTCTTGATTGGGCTGAAATTTTACATAAATGTGGCTCTAGATCTAGAATAACACATAATTATTTTTATCCCCTGCAACTTTTTTTTTAAGGTAGGTAGGTAAATAGACCTTCGGTTGACCACAATCTCACCTATAATATTTCATTCCATATTTCTTAGTTTGGAAGTTTAGATGTTTACGACTTCTTGATTGGGCTGAAATTTTACATAGATGTAGCTCTAGATCTAGAATAACACATAATTATTTTTATCCCGTAAATCAGGTCCCATAGGATAGAAATAAAATTACATTTTAACGTTTCCATATATAAATAACTTGGAATTAAAAAAAACGCGTGGAAAGCCGCGGGCAGAACTAGCCTTAAATATGTGACTAGGAAAGACTTGAAGACGAAAGGGCTAACTAGTCCACCCGGACTAGTTAGGCCTTCGAACTGGTCCCGAGTGAAAGGATCAGTATCTACTTCAATTTATTTCTCTCTACGGCCGCTTCATCCACTACCTGGGGCCCTAAAACGAAGTTTCGTTTTTGTTGTCGCGCAAAACAAACTCTTATGTCGCACGAAAACGTATCAGAAACTTCGATTTCGTTTTTAAGAGTACGGGCCCTGTTTTGTACTTACATGAACCCGCCTCGCGTGGGAACTAAGGACGTTTACCTGCTTATTTCTTAAGGAATATGATTCGATTTTGGGTTGTCTGTAAGTCTGTTATCAAATTTAAGGCAACAGAAACTATATCCGTTTGAAGTCTTTGAATTTTTGCACTCAAGGTTGCTTTCATTCTATCCACTATTCATTCTATTTATTCTACCGGTTGAATGAAGAATAAAATCATGTGCATAAATCTTTCACGATTCGAAAATGTGGTGACTGAACTATACTCTGGTCTAGAATCTATTTTATGTCAAGAAGGCATTTATGATTGACAGCTCACAAAAACGGAGAACAATTAAAGAAAACAAAAAGGTTACAGGAAGGTATTAATAAAAATAAACATATAAACTTCAGCAACGAATTTCAAAAGCGTAGACGCGTGGACGACAGACGAATGGAAAAAGAATGAAAGTTTGCAAAACCAAAACTGTTTAAAATTTCTGTGATTTATTCCGATGATACCAGTAGTGTCATATAAATTTTTACACCAATATTTCTTTGATTTTGTAACATTTACCTTTATTTACCAAAAACAGCCAGAATTTTAGAAGAACCTAGTATTTGTAGAGACAAATTTCTAAACATTTGGTTCTTAGCAAGGCAACCATAAACTACGGAAACATTATGCAGATGCTATGACTGTGACGTAAGTACAAAACATGCACAAAACATGAGTGTTTACTCTCCGTTTTTATTTCATTAGATGGTTCCAGCTGAGGTGATGTAGGTCAGCAGACACGAACAGTTCCCGACCACCATGAAAATTCATGACGGCATCGATTTACTAACGTTTGGGGGGTGTCGTTTATCTTTTTGCACAAATAACTGATGCTGTGGACTTTTAAATTGGGGTTGTAGCGAAGACGCTCAAATAATCCGTGGGGTGACAGGAATGTAATAGATGAACAATGCATGGCTTTGTTCATAAATGTGTGATTCAATTATGGCTAGATAGTTAAGTTGGATAGTAAGTTTTTGAAGTCAAAAGTCAAGTGCGCTAATCCCGAAGACCGCAAGGACATTTGGACATCAAATATTTCACACAGACTCAAGATTGTGAAATCTTTAAGTATTAAGTAACTATAATACTGCATTGAGTGAAATGTTCCGGTTAAAAAAAACTATTCGGTCAAACGTTTTCGTGCCAGTGCTGGTGTTGGGTAAACAACAGTCCCAATGGTAGTTTTATAATTAAAATTTAATTTAAATAAATGAATACGTATTCCTTTTCCTCTCAAGTTTTCAACTATACAAAGTACAACCTTCTGCCCGCAGCTTCGCATGCGTTTTTTCGGAACAAAAAAGCTTATTATGTTATTATTGGTACAGATCTTCACGTGAGCGAAATTTCACCTCCATCCATTTAGGTTTAAAGAACTTTATTTCTCATACAAACACAGGGTTTACTTAAAATGAGATACATATGAACAAATTAATCTAGGTTTACAATATTTTATACACATTTAGTAGTACATTTAGTAGTTTTGGTATTGTTTGGCCAAAAATTTACCTACATAACGGCAATTTTCGTCTTTATCCTATTAGTGGGAGAGTAGTATTTGTTTCAGCAACAAGTACCTATCAGCGCTTCCTACCCATCAGTGGAATGAACAATCCGACCAAGGCAGCACTCCGATATAAATCTCCCCATTATGGTATACAAGTGAATTTCGCCACATGTTATTCGTACAGTCCAATAAATCTAGTACGTGAGGGGGAGGGTGCGAGTCAACGCCCGTACCGCCGCCGTAGCGCCCGGGCGAAAGGACGTACTGAAGGAATCTACACACCGAACTCGCCGACATGCCCGGCGAGTTGATGTTGGCGGCAATATTAGTCTACACTACACACCAAAGTTGTCAAAAAACTGTCCGGTTACCTACAATATTAAATATTGTATTTGTACTGTAAATTATTTTTCGGTTCACCAGTAAGCACATTAAGATAAAGAACAATTTCGGCAAAATTGTTACCCGGCGACTTGTTACGGTTGCGACATTTGTTGCGTTGCGTATAGATATTGCTCTCCACCGATACTTTTTTGTCAACTTGGAAGCTACTGACATGCCGACGATTAATCTGCCAGACTGTGTCGGCGGGCTCAGTCGGCGGGCCATTTCAGAGAGCGGATTTTGGTGTGTAAACGTAAACTCTATTATTTCAACCCAGGCTCAACTTCTGAAGGAACAACGCAATCTCTTTAATGTCCCATCCCATCCCAATATGTTTTGGAGATCGGAATATGAACGACTTGTTAATAATAATTCAGAAATTAGGCGAGATGTTTCCGGTACTTGTATGGGGTTTCGTTTGGTTTGTAGGCAACCAATAGAAAGAAAATTACAACATACTTTAGATACTTATTAAATTTACATCCAAAAACCAGTCGAGTTACTAAAAGTTACAATCTTTGTAACTTTTCTTAACCAAGAAAATTGCATGCACTAAAAACAAAATTTAAAATAAAACTTAAAAAGTACGTAAAGTAACTTAATCAAATCTTTTTATGGCTCAGTTAAATTATCGTTTATTTTATTTTTACTCTCACGTTCTATATTATGGTGATAAAATTAGACGAACCAAAATAGGTTGAATGAGTCTCTTGATTCCAAGTTAACTTAAAAAGAAAAAAAACAACAAACATACAAATCTAGGAACTTATAAATGGCTATCGATAATTTCCGTCATTTCGCCGTAGAAGACATCAATTTACACGAGGAAGAAATGTAAGAAAGACACGCGAGATGCTCAATTTAGCATTCCCGGTTACAGGAAAACACAATACAATAAACGGATTTTGAAGATATTGCAAAACAATAACCGGGTAATCGGTTTATGCCAGGAAATCCAGAAAAGCATTTCCTTTGCCAATAATAATAGAAATTGGAAAGAATCTATGTAAAAAGCAATAAAATAAGTTTATGTTCGGTGCAGCGGCAAGTCAAAGGATGCCCAACGCTCCAGTGGCTCGGTTTTCAACAAAAACTTAGTAATACAGTATATAATTTTAGAGAACCCACGGGAAATCCGAATTTCAACATATTACAACAAAAGTACCGTACCTATAGCTGTTTTGAAGTTTGTTCTACATTATTGAATCTGTGTTTATAATATTGAATAATACATACCTAATCAAAAGATAAACAACTTCCGTAATAAGATGACGCAAATCGGGTGTTTCAATATCGAACTAAAACTGTAGTCAAAATTAATGCACGCCACCCCATCAGATCAGATCAGAGCACTCAATTACCAAATTCGAATTGAATCGAAGCAACCCCAGGTAGGGGGATTAGCAAATAAATACGCCAAGATTCTGCGCCCGATAGATTCAAACTTCTGCGTGTCAATGCCCTAGAGTTCACGCGAAGGGTGCCGAAGGAGTACAAAAAGGACGAACAGAGAAGGGTCGTATTATATTACTCGAGGCAGATGGGGTAGGCAGTATAAAAAATAATAACAGCTATAAACTGTTACATATGCGGACACTACTCATCAACAATACGGGGGCAATAAAAGGCAAGTCATCGACCCAAATCGTCCGTGTCAATGACTCCGTTGAACAGGAGACCAAAGGCCTAGATTTTCGGACTTGGACTGGAATCATAAGCGTTCAAACGAGTTCTCAATCTTGACCTTACTTTACGCGACATTATTCTTTATCCGGTTAGTGGAATTTGCAAACGATCAATTGTTAAGCTAATCCGCGTCAGAATCAGATCACGTCAGCTCCGAAAGCCTTCATCAAAGCCATTCATAGTGTAAATCGTCAGGAACGCCCGGCGGCGGGTGGTTTTCACATTTAGATTAAAAAGGCATATTTTCATTAGGGTATTCGGTTGCAAGGGAGGCGGGTGGGGGCCGTAATGAGGGCCGTCTAGACGCGAGGCTTCAGTACATTGTATCTGTTGTGGCTCCTATTGTGCTCACTGTACAACTCTCAACTTATCGTTCACGCTAATGAATATCTAGCTGATGTGTTGTCGCTACGCTTCTCGGATATGTTCCCTAACATTACCTTGGCATTGTATAAAATTCAAAACAAACTTCAGAAGTTGCCAAACTTATTAAAGATGACTTAAAACAGCTTAAAACACGCGGAATCTGTGGTAACCATTTAGGGGCACGTGGAAAAGTGTAATTATAAAACGTGCCTCAAATTTCTTTGTATACGAAAATGGAAAACAAATTGTGAAACAATAGGTAATTTCATAAGAGCAAAGAATTTCTTGACTGATTCGACCTGATATCCTTAAGATAAACTACCGTTGCGTAACCTACTCAAATCTAAAGGAGAATTGATGGTGCAAGGTAAATAAAAAAAGATTATTTTCCTGATTGTGCGTTTATAAGCTCAGAGAAAAATAAAAAGCCATTAAGCCTTGAGACATTTCTTGAAATGTCTTTAATTGTGTCAAGTCAACCAAAAGCAACAAAGCCCAAACCCAATAATGCGACGATTAACATACACCCACTCCCACCTGAAATACACCAGGTGATATAGTTTGCGTCGCTTAAAAATAGCTGGATTGAAACTGAAATAGATATTACGAACCTTCGCGCTCAATTTCTTACGATATAGTGTAAGGGAGAAGATAACATGAGACACGACGGAACGGCAACAGACAAAATATTGCCACACTGCGACACACACATGCATCGGGGAATTTATGCATGTGTAGCGCTCGTAGGCGTGGCCTTGGAAAGGTGACACACTGCCGCAAAGTGGCACACGATACGCGACATGATCAATTACTACAATAAATGAACCGTCAAAGCGAACAATAGGACTATTTAGTGGGTTTATCGTGAAGTTTACACGAACCTATATGTATGTTGGCGGGACACTAAAGAAGCCTTGTAGAGGCGACGAATGTCCCCTGTCGGCCGAGTTGCGGGAAGCAAGGCGGGTTTTAATCACGCCTGACTGTACATGTGAGCATACTGCACTTGTGTGCATTAAAGCGAACTGGCTATTATACGAGCTGCGGGCAAAGTGGGTCGCGCGAGTGCACCAACTCGAGATAAGCCGAGCGCATTAAAAATGTTATTTTATCATCAACACGTTTCGGTAGCCGTTTTGTAATGTAATATCCAATTAAGCAATCGAGACTAGACGCATAAAGAAGGCGCAAGAAGCCGCAGGTGGGCTGAGGGAGCAAGAACGAGATTGGACGTCTCTCAGGTGTCCTTATAGTGATTAAGTAGGCATCGGAATTAATTTGCAACCAGCACCTGCACGTTCTAACAGCGCAAAAAGAGAAGGTTAATTTGAAATGGGACCGGTACGTCATAAGCTCATTAACGTAGGGTAAATTTCATCATCAAAATGCTAAACAGCGAACATTTTCTGTAAATCACGATGGAATTGAATTACGAAGTAAATCTGAAAGCTCCGTGGAACAGGCTACGCCGTCACAGAAACTCATTACGTCAATTTAGTGGAGTACAATCATTCAGCAAGGCAAGAGCAAGCTAGTGAATTAAAAAAACATTTTGGCAACAATTTACATGATGATCCAACTGGCGTAATTACCAGCCGACACGTAAACAAGGCGCTGGCCTCGAACTCGCTGACATTGGCGCGGCCAGATCAACTTGATCTTCCTCGTCGGGCGTCACCAGGGCTTTGTCACTAACAAATCAATCTCAGTGAAAAATGGCCTTCATTTTAGGTGTTTTATCAAGGTGTTAAAGCTGTTTCTTTATCTGGAATTTATTGATTGTCCTCAAGACAAGCCAAAAAGACGACTACAATTACCAATGGCACACCTAAAACTGGAGTTTACCTTCTGTGCGATCACTCAGGTGGTGATAATGTAATAAAATGAACTGAACTGAACTCAGAACAATAATAAGATAAGAATGGGCATCAGATATTGTATCAGATATCGGTTTGTTTAGTAAGAAGGTAAGAACGAGTTTACAAGTTTACCTTAGGTGGACGTTAAACATATTGCTCGTCTATTCACCAGTTGATATCCAATAGCTACATTCATAGCATATAACATAACAAAGTATAGGTGCTTTTCTCACACCAACCAGCGTGGTTTTTCAAGTGTCCATATGCCATCGCTATTGCTAAGCGTAAAATTGGCCTCGATTGCTTTAAGCAAAGTTTGCCAAGAGTTCTTAATCATATTAGAATAGCTTCGCCATTTCTAGGCATGCTTCAGCTACTTGATACAGTTTATTATTTATATTTACAGTCTGGTCGGTTACAAGTTTCTGATGGTTGCAAAACACCGTCAAGATCTGATCGATTCTCGTGCGGTTATCGCTTTTAATAAAGAAGAATTCCTCACTTTTACTGAGGACTGGCACGCGATACAAAACTCCTCAGCCAACTATTAAGTAATCTACGTCACAGTGGTTGGGTAGTTTATCTAGCTAAATGCCGCATGCATTGATCTAAGTAAATTTCGGGAGATTGGGTACTAGCTTCTCGTAAATTAGGCGCAATTAGGTCCGCCTAATAACGCGTTTACCAGGGGGAGGCCTGCGTCCAGCGCAGTGGACTTATATAGGCTGTTGAGGTGAGGTGACCAGGTCCACCCACCTCAGTCATGATGGCGCGGCCCCGCCGGTGATAGTGTGTCGCGTGCGTATTTTTTAGTCGGTCACAATTCGGTCTAAGTACGACTTTCCATCTTTGTTGTTCATTAGTTAGGTATATTGCAAAATATTGGAAGTAGCGTGTCTTAGCATTTAGTTGTAACAACACACAGGCTATTTGTTCAGTTAGCGCTTGGAGAACGTACCATATCTACAGAATTTTACTTTGATCTATGGCCGCATGTTGTGTTACAATGGATAGTTTCTCAGAAAGAGTTGTTTGTGCAACTTTAAATACTGAGGTTACGTGACCTACCACGTACCTCTGTGTGCGTTATCTATTCCTCGCATATACTATCAGCTCCTTTTAAGATAAATAATGGAAATGGATAAGAAAACCAGTCACCGTAATTTACAGGTTTCTTATCGTTACTGACTTCTCTACGACTGTTAAAGGAACTGAGAACGTTGTACTTAAAATGGAAACTAAGCTTTTGCATGCACTCAGTGACCGTATTAATTTTTGAGCAGCGTCGTGGAAATTCTCTGTGTAAGTAAATGTCTTGTGCGCGAAGTCGCGTTACCACTTATTGAAAGTGCACTTAAGAGGTATTTCCTCTTACGTATCTAGAACCTACAGTACCTACCTACGTAAAGGTTGTCGTAGATTTGGACCACACTAATGCCACACAGCACAGAAATTTTCATTCAAAAATGGGCTTTAACTCGTAATTATTTAGATGGATTTTATATTGACGGGGACAGATAACAGATAACAGTTCGCGGGGCACTCGCCTGAAGCTTGCGGTAACAAATTTTGACACTGAAAATGTATTTATAGATTATACAAGTTTAAGCCTATATTTTAACACTTATTTTTGGGTGTGCGGTGAACGTGCTGGATGTATGTGCTTTGTCCTTATGTCCTTAGATGTTACTTATTAGGACCACGACCACACTTCAATATGGCCTGAACGTTCTCATTAATTACAGTTCTTCGAAGGTCATGGCAAAATGATTTATAAAAACATATTAATTTAAGTATAATTTTGTCTCAAGTTTACTGCGATAAGATGACCATGGCCATCAACAGCGACGGCTTAAAACAATAAAGTTCGAAGACAAGAAGGAAGCAGGATGTAAGTAACGAAATGCATTTTGCAAGGTCACTAAGATATGTTGTATTCAGAAAGCGATTAACCACGAATCTGGTTAGAGCCACGTGTAACGTTTACGTTTACCTGCAATACAAGTACATTATGAAATGCTCTAAACACGTTATTGTATCTGAATGCACACGTGGACACAAACCCGTCACATGTCGCCAACAATAAAATAACAAGATTGGTTATTGTTGTTGGTTCAGTAACAGGGAGATTATTTGCGCAGTAAATTTAAACCTGGGGTCAATTATTGTCATTACATTAAATTATTATGTAATTATATGGCTCTGCTTTGAGGGTTATACTACCTAGTAAGATACAATAAAGTGCTTATTGGGGAGGCCGAAATCTAGAAGTAAACTGATGTTGAAATAATGCCCAAATATCAACTCCTTAAATAGTTGTTTACAAATATATTAATTTGGAAAAATACCATAAGTACCCCCTATCAAATAATCCAAAGAGATTAGCAATACACACAGCCAAAATACTTATCACAAACAAGTTCAATAATAAAAATGTAAAAACAATTCTTTCATTGAGCAGTAGAATTCAAACATACCAGAATTGCGAGGTTAATCATAATCATATTGCCTCCACTCGGAACTCGGAACAAACGCAACTTTGGATGGCAAACATTCGTTTTGGCTTCTGCCGCAGATGTTATAGCAGTTCTTAAACTGAAGTATCACTCAGGCAAAGCTATAACAGAAAAATGAATTCAAACTATTTAAATTGACCTAGTAAATTAAACCATTTTGGCTTTTAAAAATACAGGAAATAGATGACAAAATGAACGCTACAGAGACGAGAAGTTTTTTAATGAATCAATCACCTAATAAATTTTAAATTCTGATTCTAATCTCATCCCCCACAGGATCCAGCAGCTGGTGGCTGCCTTTCTCGGTCTTATTCTACCAGTCTAAGATCGAATTTGTTAAAATGAAATGAACATCATAGTTCTGGTATAGTTTTATCGGGAATTCTGAAAGCTAATTTTTTAATGTGGACTTAGGTTTACTTTCCACTGAAAGCCTACCTAAGTGACACTGGTCTGATTTCACCGCACGCCTTCACAATGAACTTTTTTAATTATGAACCGACGGGACGGTTACGAAAGAGATAATCCGGAATGTTCCAATTTTATGGTTATTACCATTTTGTTTTCTGGGACGATGCGCATTCCTCGACTTTCATTTAACCGCTATTTAAATACGAAGTTCCATTGTCTTGTCTCCTGGTGCTTCTTTGGCTACTCACACTATCGCCTCTTCTAACAGAAATTTTGTAAGTTATGGATGATCATAATTAATGAAATTTTTACGGTTCTCTTTGCCTTTTTCATATTACCTACCAGTTTTCCTGTTTAAATTTTAATTCAATAGTATTGTGCGCAATAAAGTATTAAGAAATTTTCTCGTTACGAGTTTTCCTTTCACAATATTTTGCTTCACCGTTTCCGAGCGCATATTATAGAAACTTTATAAGTTGCAAATGAGATGACTATCGTGTTATCGTTTACCACCGCGTCAAAACGTGTTAAGAAACTGAGCTAATACGATGAATACTTGACGTGATTAAGGTTACATGCATGCAGTTGAATACTAATAAGAAAATACTAACGTTCAAGGCTGCAGAGCCATCACGGTCAGAACGCTCAGAATTTAAACAATGTCTGCGTAAAAAGAAAAAAAAAGAAAGGTAAGTAACGTGGGACCTCCTTGACGGAATGTAAGATTACGATGACGTACGCAACTGGCATTTTCCCACTGAACGTAAGTACCTAGCTACTGCCGAAAAGCATGACTACCGCTCTTGTTTACTGCATATTTGAGTATGACCTTTTTATAGAGGTTATTCGTAATTATTCCACATAAGCTTACAAGGCTGACGTGACAGGATACCTCAGACTTGTATAGACTACTCTATAATTATTGTATTGTAATTATTGGAAGTCTAGTCTGCTGTTTATCATTCATCACGGTTCAGATCTAAGGAGTATAATAACACGTTCGTAAAAACAATACTGAACTGCATGTGATGAATAGAACACGTCATCGTGGCCTTTATCTTAGGAATGCTAGAAGGTCAGCCTTGAGCTAAGGGCGAACAAAGTGTCGTCTTTAGTTGTATTATCCATAATAATAATTTAGCATTTCAAAAGTCAAAGTTATATTTCCTTGAGACCTTACAAGACTCTTGGACACGTCAGAAAGATATATACTTCTTGCAATTCTATCATAGGTAGCTAAATTGTACATTTTGACAGATTACTTTTCATGCGTTTCTTTTTCTTAAATCGACGACTGATCTATGAAAATGAAGAAGAAAACCTTGTAGTCGAAAACATGGGATTGATGATGAAACATAAGAGTACAGTAGAGTACAGTATTGCAATACAGCATTTACCATTCTTACATTCTTCTTCATTTCGTTCTCGATGACTAAAACGATGTTTGTTTATTTTTAAACAACTATTAATTGCTACGGAAGAACAGCAATGGAACCAATGAAAACGATTGGTGTCTGAATGATTGATAGAGATGTGGAGTCGTAGCCGTATTTGCATCAAGGTGAACCAGTTCTTGTGTCTCTTACAATTCGAGAATAAAAACATGTGGTACTACCCCACGTGACGTGATGTGGCAGAAAAACACTGACGTTGAAAGCTACGAAGAGGATTGACAAGTGTTTGAAGGTGTAACCAATGAAGAAAACGAGTGCCAATGTGAACTCATTGAAACAACTATCCCTAATTGGCACCGAGAAACTGCAGGAAGGCATAGGACTGATGTTGAAAGGTACAAAGATGACTGATAACTGATTAATGATGAAACCTATGAAGTAAACGACTGGTAACTGATTGAAAGAGATATAGGACTTACCCTAACTGGCGCCGGGAATAGAGACGAGGCGTCGGGCTCGGCGGCGTGAGCGTGCGACATCTGGTGAGCGCGCGCCTGTCGCTCGCGCTCGCGGTCGCGCTCCCGGTCGCGGCTCGACCACGCGCCGCCCGCGCCCGAGCCGCCGCCGCCACTGCCGCCGCCGCCGCCCCCGCCCCGGTCCCGATCTCGGTCCCACTTGTCGTATCTAGAACAAGAGATAGGACTCATTAAACTTCGGAACTTGCTTGTGTTTCTCTAGGCTGACAAAGAAAATATCGAAGATGAGAATTAAGAAGTCGGACAGAAATTAATCAAAGTCATTGAAAATACATTGGTTTTATAATATGCTCCCAACTCTTAAGAAGTGTAAGGCGGGGAAATGACACAGCCTCCGAGGCTTTACTTGTTGCCGTACAGGGCCGTACGTAATAAAAAAGTGTTACGTGAAACACTTGTTCAATGTCACAGGTCTACATTTTCAAAGAAATCAATCTTTGTCATTTGTTACTTGTCTGTACTGGTCATCGGATTTGCTACTTTTCTTCAGCTGTCCGGGTCATGGATATCCTGTATCTTTTTAAATCTATAAGGAAGATGGTGAAGGTTGAATCCACGCCGACGAACAAAGAATACTTTAATTACTTACGTACGAGACAAGTTATTCATGGTACAGATGATACTCGATGAAATTATAATAAAAATTCTGATCTTTCCGCCGATACAAATCACAGGATTTTTTTTCTAAATATAAATATACATTGGTTACTTAAAAAGATGATAAGTAAAATCTATACAAAGTATTCTAATCAAGTGGGTAAAACTTGTCATCACAAGACCCGTTTAAAAGACTGTCTACTGACCTAGACCTAGACCAGAGGTGACCCCGCCCGAATGTTGAATATTCGCGTTAAATAGTAATAGTAAACAATAACGTCAGAAAATGCGTCACGACGCACGAGTCACTCGACCAAGCCAGCTTTGATACGACGAGTCGAAGATCATTGCGAACGAAATTACAAACATGTTTAGGAAGTATGATACTATAGGAGAAAGCGTATAACAGTCAAGAAATGACGTAAACAGGTGTTTACAAATTCTGGCCAATGACAAACGCGAGATAAATGTGTGCGAATACTACATTATAAACTACAGATTTACCCTTTAAAAACCATTGAAGTCAAGCGGATGTAAATAATGTCGTAAAATATAAAATCCGGACGCATATGAATCTTTTGTACTTATCTGGATCGAATAAATTGAGAATATATCAGTTATGGATTCGAAGATAGCGGTTAAAACATGATAATGCCAGTGAAATGTACTCAGAAAGTGATAACAAACACAATCAATGATATAGATCTGGGCAAGCGTTTAATGCAAGCTGGAGCGGAGATACGTTACATAATTCAACAGCTATCTTATGGTACGTCAAATGCTATAAAAATAGCGTCAATACATCAATAAATATAACATATCCACTTTACGTGGCAGTTGTATCTTTGTCGCACACGATCCGCGGTCACATATTGCATCCGCAATGTATGATAACGAGAAATTTTGCGTTGGAAATTGACAGTTTATTTATATTTTAGGATTTGCTTTGGTTGCTCTAAGTATTTGAGGAATTCAAGGTCAAAACACTAATACCTTATTTATTATTTAGGTTTGCTTTAAAATTGCTCCAATTGATTCATCCAATTGCCACTAAAACCGAGTCTTATGCCTAAGGTCAAAGATCCACTTTGAATGGCTGAGCCACTGAAGTAAGTACCTTTGAAAATAGCTCCAGGTAACCATGATATCTCCACAGCAATTAACAGCATGCCACCAGCAGCTTATCGTTTAGAAGTCTTGAGCCCCTATGTAGCTGGTCTATTAATAACAATGTCCTTTATCACTTCCGCTTCCGGACGTACCGCTCAGGAAGAAGAATTCATTACAAGGGGACTTCAGTCGCTTAAAATAGCTGAAGGTAGTCTTGCACATACATATTGTAGCTATAAACTTTTGGAGAGGCATTTCTTTTGTAGGTTTTTCACGTATTTGTCCTGTGTTATTCCAAGACGGCTTCTAATTTCGTTTTTATGTCTTTTCAAGATACAAAATCAATGTTAAAAGAATTAGTCTTGTATGGAGGTTAAATTTATAGTCATTAAGAACGGTTTTTGAATGTTATGGAAACGTGTGGTAGCTGGTGATTCACACTCGGCTCGAAATAGGGCAAAATCCGTAAAATGTAAGAATAGAGGTCACTCGGAGAATCTTTCACAGGAATCCGGTGAGTAATCCGTCACATACCTACATAAATAAGGTACTTTGTGGTTACAAATGAAATATTTCTTTGTGTTGTATCGCTTTTTGGCTTGTGGTTTACTGCTGAAAGTCAAATAATAAATGAGCAATGATTTTAACAAGTAACTCATTTTGATTGCCAGTAAAACTTTTTGTGGCAATATTTTCTGTAATAATAAAAACCGTGGTCAACGTCGATAGTTTTTGCCATTTAATGAAGAATAAGGTCGTAACTTATTAGAACGGAACCTTGGAGATGAGATCGAATAACGTTTTGTCCTTACTCGCCAAAACAAATAATACAACCGAATGAAACTGAGCAACAAAGATACCAATAGCAAACACTATCATTTACTAGTTCTGGTTTTCATATTCACCATCTTCCTTAAACAAACAATAGCAAAGATAATGAAAGTGTTTATTTCCAATCGAGATAAGTTCTATAGTGGCGTTTATCGGACGATTGTCTTATCTTCCCACCGTTTTAACAATAACATGATGCCTGTTATCCGTTATCGTAAAATCAATGCTGTTGATATGTTCATACTAATCAATTGTAGGAACACTATGTAGATTGGCTGCGTTGGAGGTTGCGGGTTCGTATCCCGCCACGGGACAAATGTTTTTACGATGTTCAGATATGTATTCGCTTGTGTAGCTTACTTCTATAGCATAATTTTCTATTCTATACTTCATAAACTACTCTCGGGTTCACGCGAAGTGAGCCCATTTGAGTTGCGAGTACATATTATTTCTCTCCTCTCTCTCTCTCTTAAGTTCTTATAATTATTCAAACCAGAGGATGGAGTCTGCTTTGCTTATGTTTTCTCCTTCAACTTCCTAGTATGTATATCTTAACTGGTATAACATTTTCTCGATTCAACTTCTCTTTTATTGTTTGATAGATGTTTGAGAATCACCAGACCCACGAGTCATTTTCATTGACCTCATCTAATCGCTACGACCTTGGTGTTCCGCATTTCACAAATTCAAATGGGATGAGAGCCGAATTCTTGCCGGTCTTAAAGAATTCGTATAATTAATACATTTCCCATATTAATAACTGCTACTATCGCATAACTGCGGCGAATTACAGGTGTGTAAATCGTATATTCATGCATATACATAATACGCTTGTGTGTGGCATAATTGACTGCGGGAGCGACAGTGAAGAAAATAAAACGCGACTTTTTACATCGCGACTTGGGAATACAGTAACACAGACTAGGACTGCCACTTATGACGAAATAGGTCGCTCACATCAGACACAAATAATTAAGTAATCACAGGAATACGCCTTCAATACTGCATTTACAGCATCATACAGTCCTAAAGTAAGCAGAGCTTGTGTTATGTGTGATCCCTGAGCCTGATGATGATAACTTGTTATTTTTAATAGGTAAATTCAACATTTAAAAATATGAAATACCCAACCAGATAAAATATCTGGCAATCCTTCAAAAATTTGATCCGCTGAAGAAAGCAAACCTTTCAGGTAGACTTTGCCAACTGCACCACAGGGGTCAGGGATATTAAACATATACAGAAGCTAAGGCTCATGTCTCGAAAAGACATTGGCGTTGGGTGTAGTGTCTCGACTCTCGAGTCTCGTCTGAGACAGTGTCGGTACGAATCGTCTGCGGTCGGCACACCGCGTATTCATAAATCTCACCTAACAGCTGGCAGACTGGTGAAAGTGGAATTGTTGACCCTAAACTTACAACGATTCACGCGTTTGCATCTACATTTCTGTCGCAGCAACACTACAAAATAATTTAAGATTATACTATAGTATAGGTAAAAATATTAGTATATTTGTTTTGCCGAAACCCGAAACAATAATTGATAAGTTTTTCAGAATGTGCTATGACAGATCAGATAATGGCGTAGCGCTCGTTTTCTAGGATGACCATGATTTAGTTTGATTTCTCATAGTATCTTTTGAAATCCAAGAAGATGGAATCAAGTTCATGTGTTTTAACGGTTCTATTGTCTGATTCATTTCTGCTCTAAGAAACACAGGGAGACATTCAAAGATTTTCAAGGTCTCTCTGGGCAGCCAGTAAGAACGCATCGGTACGAGCTCTTCGTCTACCTACTGACATATTTTATTCACCTCGACCTCATTCCACGACATTATCGCGGTATTAATTCACGACGCGACTCGCTCTGATCATATTTTGCCTTTGTTTACCTTATACCTCTTTACCATAATATCTGCAATATTCAAGTCTAGCTTTTGTCCGCGGCTTCTCACATGCTATTTCCGTCCAAAAACTAGGTCTAGGTCTAGGACTACTTCCATGCAACCTTTCAGCCCGATCAGGTCTGTACTTTTGGCGCAAAGAAGTACCTAACAAACATCTATTCATCCTTAGCCGATATCAGGAAACTATTTGTCAGGGAATAGCGTTTGCGAAGTCAGTTGTCACAGGATCTACTTCAAAATACCACTAGCGTACTAATTGTCGCTTTTACGTTACGGACACTGTCATGGGGACATTATTGTTGTTCGCAGGTAAAACCAGGGACCGCGGTAATTCGTCACCGACGCCGTGTCATAATCGTAATGAATCGAAGTGAAACTCGTTTAGGCCCGCGATCCATCAGCGTGAAATACCGCCAGCTTATTGGCGAGGCAATAAAGGAATGATGAGCATTGTTATGATGTTTATAAATCATCGGACACGCGAAATCATTATCATGTGCTTTTTATTTAACTTTTTATCGCGGTTTTTGCAAACAACTTGAACGAAACGCAGGCCCACAAGAGCCTTCGTATGATAAAGCGGATCATGATTTTCTTAAGCTCTTTCCTATTTGTTAAGCCGTTGTTGAGTTCTTATTCTGATATTTCCGGTACTATGTCAATTAAAATTAAAAAGATTAATGTATTTCTTTCCAAATTACGGCACGCAATTTTAATTTAAGACGAAAAAGCGATCAAATAATTGGTAACATGGACAGGGACTGTCCGATTTTACATTACAATGATTGACTTATACATAAATACACTCTTACTACCTAGAAACTAGGTTTCCTTTTATATAATTAAAGGAAAAGTAAGGAAAACCCCGGCAGGTGGTACCTACATACAACTTAGAACCGGTATATTCTACAAGAAGGCATTGTCAGTAATAATTGTGAGACAAAAACGCAGGGTGTTTAAGAGATGGGAGATACGGCGTAACGAGGTAACAATGCCGGTTTGACTTTCAAAGAACACAATTGATTGAGCTATTATGAACTCGAACCTGTCTTTAACAGAAAAGGCCTCTGGGACAATAACAAACACTTCATAACAATAAAAAAATATAAATATAATTGAATGACAAGGTGTAAGACAATTTTGACCACAAATGAAATGGAAGACGTCAAAAAGATAGCAATTTATATAATGGGAGTATTAATTTAACAGAGTTTATCGTCAGAGGAGTTTGAAGCTTACAGATCAACAAAGGCTGAGAAGAGTGAAAAGACAATTTACACGACAGTTTATCTTAAGCCGACTAAGACCACAGGGTACTAAATTTCACCCCCCACAAACATCTCAGTCTCAATCCTCCGGGGTAAATCTCAGTAGTGAATCTGAGCTAGACTATCGCCAAACCGGCAAACTATCCGAATCAAATGCACAACTTCGTTTGCAATTTGAACTTTTATCTCTGTTAGAAGTTGCACAAGTTTACTAGTCTGGAGTTGGGTAGATAAAGAGTAAACAGCTCGTTAGATGTCGCATGTGGTTGTACCTACGGACTACGAGTACATGCCGGTTACAAAGTCATGAGAGAACGGTTTTCTCTTCTCGATAGCTAAAGAGACGAGGAATATACATTGTTACAAAATTTATGTATTAGACATACAAAATTAAAATGGAAGTAAGATGGAATTTGGAATTCTACAAAGCTACTTCCTTGAAGTATTCAATTGATCTTCTCGAAAAGATAAAAGCAACATTCAAAGTAAAGAAGAAATTGTCCAAGCGATTCAGAGGTGTGTTACAAAGACAGCTTACTGATAATTCGTAAAGCTGTAACATTTACATTTAGTCACCTCACGATAAGGAGTACAAACACAACAACACTAATGCTTTTAACGCAGCCGGCATACAAACAGCAATGGAAATAGTCAACGTTGCACAAGGATTTGAAGATAATGGTTGTATGTTGGTTATTATTAGTACATACATTACATTACTGTCCACTTATCTCTTAAAATGACCATGAACACCCTTGAGTACACACAACAGTACTTTGTCTAAAATCTTTAATGACTTCACAACACTTGAAAATCATAAAAACTAAACAGGCAATAATAGGGGCAGAAGTTTAACTAAAGCTAACGAGCTGATCCATTATTTCTTTGGAATTGACAAACAATTCCAAAGAAATAATGGATCAGCTATAAAGAAGAACCGAAACGGTCATCAGCAACTCTGTAAGAAGAACAAAAACAATTTGTTTGAGAATGTAACAGAGATACAGGCCTAAGATGCTACGTTGCAGGAGGCTGTTGCCGTAGATAGAAGAAAAAAATTAAACATGTACGGGTGAAATGTGTAATAGGAAAATGAACTCTAAGTTAAGGTGAAAGAGATGAGGACCTCTTTTCCCAGTATCGTGGAATAATCCAACGGAGCAAACTTTTGGAAAATGTTTTAATTTAAAATGCATGACACCAGTCGTAATACCGAATGGCGCGTTACACAAACAGCCAGGAAGCAATCTAAGGTAATTAACAAAACAGCTAAATAGCTTAAGGTCGAGTATTGTCTTTGTTTTCACGTTTTTCCACTTTGTTGAGTATTTACTTTAGCGTTGCTCATTTAAAGTTTTTGTATCGATACTACCGATACCGTTTTTGTCAATGAAGTCCGTGTTTGTCAAGTTGTATGTATGTTTGTGTTTTTTTTTTTCAATTTGACGATTCGATGGCGCAGGAGGGTTCATATCCCGCCTCAATACAAATAGTTGTAAGATCTCCACATATATTTTCCAGGTGTTCTGGGTGTTTTCTATGCATAATAAAAAAATAGCTATATAGTGTATTGAATTCATTGTTTGTAATGTATTTTTGTTCTGTTGTATAACAGTTATCTAGTATCATTAACAAAAGCTCTGCTAAGCTTGGGCCTACAATCTAGCCCCAATCCACACAGCAGCATCATTGAGCGGCTAGATGATGATGTGTGTGATGATTCAGCATTATTCTTTGATCGTTTTGTAAGTTATGTAATGAAAGAGCATTCAAACTGTTATATGTAGTGATCGTTTTACTCTATTTTATTCTGAGCTACCTTCACTATCCGGTTATTATTATTTTTTTGTTGTTTTTGGCAAAGAACTGTAAAAGACGGAACGACGTGGAAAAACTTGGAGGAGGCTTTTACCGCCCTAGGCACACAGAAATAAATAAATTAATAATAAATAATGCTGGACAATTCACATAGCATTATCTAGCCCCAAGCTAAGCAGAGCTTGTGTTATGGGTACTAGATAACTGATATACTTAATACAATACACTACATAGATAGATATTTTTTATTATACATAGAAAACACCCAGACCAACAACGGAACAAATTTCTGCAGATCGTACACCAATTTGTTCCGAGGCGGGAATCGAACCCACAACCTCCTGCGTCGCAGGCGGACCTTTGCCCGCTGCGCCACGGAGGTCGTCAATAGTACAGATTAAAACAAGTACTAAATTCAAAGTTAATTTTATTTAGTTAAAATAAGTCAATTAGAAGTCTTAGTAGCATTTTTCTCTTCATTCTATTGGATATTCGGATAATAAAGCTGTTTTTTTATTTATTTATTTATTTTATTTTAAGTCCTTGGACATAAGCAACGCTTAATCCAGTAAATAGTGTGTGTAAAGCATCAAGCGCTATGCCACTTCCACGACGGCGAGTGAGTAAAAACACGAACTTTTCGAGTCTTTTCAGAGCTGGATAACTTCGTGATTTCTCGAGTAATAGGATTAAGTTGTGGAGAGGACTTGAGGCTAGTGCAGATTGCAAGTACACAGTCGTTGCTCCACTGGATATCAATCTGCATAAAGCATCTATGAAATTGTAACACGAACATTTATGTAACACATTATGAAAAAATGTTATTATTTATTTATTGATGTTATTAGAACGGGTTAAGGCCAATTATACTAATAACAGTAGGTTTTAAAATTAAATATTAGTATAATTACTAAGTAGGTACATAATGCTAGAAATAGTTACCTACATGTCATATCAAATAATAAACAATAATCAACTATAATTAAATTATCATAAGAAATATTCAAGAATCCTATAATATAAATTTAAGAATTAGATATAAGTCAAAATTAAATATAAATTAAAACATTTGTCAAGTTTGTTATGGGGTTTATAAGCAAAATCTGCTGGACAGATTAGAGTGAACTTTGCATACCTAAATGTAGACATAGAAGGACTATGTTCTATGCAGAAATCATCATCATCATCAGCCTATGTTAGTCCACAGCTGGACATAGGCCTCCCCTTATTAGCGCCATGGCACCCTGTCTTCAGCTTGCCGCATCCAGCATCTGCCTGCAGTCTTTCGCAGGTCGTCATCCCACCTTGCCGGAGGGCGTCCTACACTACGTTTGCCGAGTCGTGGTCTCCACTCAAGAACACGTTTCCCCCAGCGGTTATGCAGGAATAATACATGCAAATCCGCGAACAGTATTTAGTTTGACACAAATAAATATATTGACAAAATATTAAATAATGTCAATTTTAGTCTCTGAAATTATCCTAACCTATTCTATCTTATAAATGGTATTTGATTGCCCTTAAACCAACGATATAACAGAAGAATCCAATAGATAACCCCGTACTCGAAAGTCGGTTAAAAGGCGGAGTTAATGAACTTCTCCATTGCGAATACGGCTGGTTACACACGGCCCTACCCTTAAGGTTCCCTAAACTCTTAAGGTTCAAATCATAGGTTGAGGGGTCAGCGACCGCAATATTTCTAGAGGACTCTTTATCAGTGGACGATAACTAGACGCCATTGTTATTCTGATAACGCGCCATGATTTGTAATAATGCGAATTTATTTTTATGGAACAAGGAAATATTTTTCAGGCTTATTCGGGTACGGATTAACGCGATATGGCCTTCCGAAATACCATTTTATAGCATCTCTTCATGGTACATGTATGGTTTTTCGCATTGCGAAAATTCCGCATTTCTTTTAAATTCCGATTTTCATAGGTTTTAAGTATGTTATAAATATAATGTATTATTGAAGATTCAACTGCCAGAGATATGAGAGACCATTTTTGATAAATATTTTACGTTACCTACGGTAAAATCTTAATATTCCATCAAGAATGTAACGTAAACGAAAATGGTTTGATGAAATTATTCCATCATATTGAAAAGAAATTACGGCTGAAACTCAGAGGCAACTTTATTTCTAGTAGGTAAGCACCTACGTTAGAAGACTTACGACCGGGGTTCGACTCCGAGGTAAAGATTTCGAGGAAAGATTGGCGGTATTGAAAAAATTAAAAACGACATGGAATCCCTTAATTTTACATTGTTTTAAGTTTTGCGGGACAAATAGGTACTTATCCCTCGGGAATAAATGTTTATCGAACCACCTTCGGATCATTCTTTTTACAATAATAATAATAATTAAAAAAAAACATACATAAAGCCCCGAACATATAACCTCTCCCTTTTTTCGAAGACGGTTAAAAAACCCCTATTTACCTTAGAACTCAATAGATGGCGCGGATCTTTAGCGGAATAGAGGTTGCGATTGCGATGTCATGTCCAACGATGCACGGTCTCAACAGCCTGTATTGGTCCACTGCTGGACGCAGGCCTTGCCCTGATAAACGCCTTATTCGCTTTAATTTCATGGGGAGTAGTGCCCATAATCATCACACTGGGCATGCGGGTTGGGGATCGCAGTTCGATAGTAGAATTGTTCTGCAGGGGGCGCTGCTGCCCGCCTTCGTAGATATCCCTTAGTCGCATCTTACGACACTCGCGGGAAGAGTTGGGGTGGTGCAAATTCTAAGCCACCACCACACATGCACGGTCTATGCTATTTTAATTCGACAGACCTAAACAAAATAGGGGGCCTCTAATTCTGGACGAACTTTTTTTGACACATAATAAAATCTCATTTAGAGGAGATTCGTGTAACGGAACGTAATTAGTAAAGCGAAATTGTTGCTCAGAGTTGGGGCCCCGAGATGAGTTCGATATCCTTTTCTCCCTGTACATAATTGTTAATGTCAACGACTTATCTACTAGCTCGTCAAAGTTGACGTGTTACATTGTATAGATTATTTGGGAGATTCTCTTGTTTAAAAGGTTTTTGTTATTAGAGTGCGTAAGCCACTCGGGGTAATTACTAAGAAATCAAATAAAATCCCAATTTTATTTGATCGCTGCTGCCCGCCCCCGGTGGATATCCCTTAGTCGTCTTAGAACCGCGTCTTACGACCGCGGGAAGAGTTGGGGTGGTGCAAATTCTAAGCCTAGCTAACCCGATCACACGGTGGTTACTTGAGGATACCTATTTACTTGCCAACAATTTCAATTAACAGAGAAGCTTCTGGAACTAAAACTAATAGCTTTTCCGTGCTATGTATCCTTGAAACACCCGCAGCCGTGACCTAGTGGCATGCAAACTAGAGTACAGAAGGCCCTGCACACTAGTGTATAGCTTTTAATTAAACAAAAGTTAAGTAAGCAAAGAATTTGCAAGCTGAAGTGGCAGTGGGATGGCCATATCTCGCGAAGAATCGATAACCGCTGGGGTAAACGTGTTCTTGAGTGGAGACCACGACTCGGCAAACGTAGTGTAGGACGCCCTCCGGTCAGGTGGGATGACGATCTGTGAAAGACTGCAGGCAGATGCTGGATGCGGCAAGCTGAAGACAGGGCGCTATGGCGCTCTTATATCTTATGAACTAAAGTTAAAGATTCTGTTAGAAGTGGGACAGTACCTTTAAGCTAACAAAAAAACGAGATGCCTATATTCTTGTAACCCCTTGTTTTAAGGGGAGAACCTAGCGGGTTTCCTTGTCAAACTAGGCCTAAATCTCAGTACTCACAGGATCGTGGTAGAAAACAAGAATTACATAAACTTCTAAAAAAATTCTACGGTTCCTTAATTGGAAAACAATTGCGAATCAAAATTATGATAAATCAATCATGAAAGCGCACTGTTTTGCACCTAATTTGGTCGAGATCTTATGAACCCTGCGGTCAATAGAAAATATTTATGCTTTGATTCGTAAGTAATTACTAATTCTTTGGTTCCTTATTAGGTACAGTTTCTTCATAAGTTGTGTAGTTTTCTTGTAAAAGCAGAAACATCATTTTTGCACTTACGCCGCCGTTCCAAAAACGTATGCTCTATCCCGTTCCTATGAACGCGAAATCCAATGCCTATCCTTTTCACAAAATGGTACGCAATGCGCCCTCTTAAACCGCTCTCGCATAAAAATAGGAACCTATTTAATGTGAATTGAAGTTTATGAAGACAAAGAACAAGTAGTTAAACAAGACACAAAAAGGTAGGTACTATCTATCATGTATAACACAATTTGATAAAGCTCTTGGAACAACAGGAAAAGTCACAGAAATGTTAAGATAACTCTGTATGCAAATACGTCGACGACAAAAAACTTACATCTAGAAAAGAATGTTTGCAATCATAATGTAAGTTAAAGTCTGTAGATATGGTACGTTCTCCCAAGCGCTAACTCAACAAACAGCCTGTGTTGTGTTACAACTAAACACAAAGACACGCTATTCCAATACACCTTCATAATGAACAACAAAGATGGAAAGACGTGCCTAGACGGACGTGCAACCGAGACAACAATAGGCACGCGAAACACAAACGCTGGCGGCGCTGGTCCGACTACGACTGGTGGGTTGACCCATCATCATTATCAACTATATTAGTCCACCGCTGGACCGCATAATGGGCGCCATAGCGCTCTCTCTTCAGCTTGCCGCATCCAGCATCTGCCTGCAGTCTTTCCAAGTGGACGCGGGTTGACCTAATTTGACCGTTCCACTTTCAAGAAGCTAGTACAGAATCTCCCAAATTTTCAATCGATTACTATGTATCCAAATCCAAATACTTGATACACAGATAATAGATATACAAAGCATGTTAAAACTAGATTTATGGCAATAAAACCGGCCCACATTCAGCGGGAACTGTGGCAGGAAATATCCCGCGCTGATCTGGCCGGCTTCCGTGGTCTTCACGGGAACTGGTACCCGGCTATATGCGACAACCTACGTGGTTTCCGTGGGACTCCCCCACGGAAACAACTCTCGGAGACATTCAAAGCTCTACGAGTACCTGATTGTCCCTTGCGTATCAGATGCAAGTTCATCAGCTCGTTCAGCTTGCTTGTCGATGAAGCTACAACCATTAGCTAGATTGAAACGATAAGGTTTCTATTATGAATCACTTCAAAATAATTGTGAAAGTAAGACCATTACTCTACACTCTAAACAAACTCAATGGAAATGTTTGAAACAAACCTCACACTCACAAAAAAGGTGTCGAGTTTCAGATATAATTGTAAGCAATATTTATTAAAGAAAGTATCTCAAATGGAGAAGAAATGCGTTTAAAAAGACGCGGCAGCAAAGTGAATTTTAGGTTATGTATGGGCGGTATGTTTACAAACATTGTACGTCCAATTTGGCTGGAAAATAGCTATTCAACGCATGGCTGTGTCGCAAACCACAAGCTTCAGCAACATTAAATCTGAAGCGACAGACCTTAAAACTTTAACTGCCTTGACTATATTTATGCTTGACTCGTAAAATATTATCAATGTCTGTAAAAGTTTGCCTACATTTTCACAACGTTTAATTGTTTTACAAGCAATTAGCTATTTAGCGTTCGAGTAACTTAGAAGGTTTAAGAAACGAAATACGTAAGAATTTAGAATCAACTTAAATTATCTAAATCTTGTACAGCAATAAAATAAGTTTCCTAAACAAAAACTATTCTTAAGTGGTAACAAGTTTACCTTTTCGGCGAATAAATTGGATACTTAAACTATCATCAGAGGTTTATTTTAAAAATTGATTGCGTTTCTGGCATCATAAAACTTTTATAGTAAAGTAATTTTATTTTTATAGTGACGTAGGCAACAATTAACTTTGGGTTCATCAGCTTATGTGGGTGTTTATTATGGTTAAAATGTAATAGACATTTAAAGATGAATTTCTGAGTCTTTTCTAAGTTACCGTGTTACGCCATGCCATACCAATAAGGAAATAAACTATACCTAAGGAGATTTGAGAAAAATCCATGGTTCATTTATTAATCAGTTTGTTTGTAATTGATTGCGAACATCGATGAGGCATCGTCATACCGTAGGACATAATTTAAAGTTTTTTGAGAACATAAGTACCTTAGTACTATAAGGTTTTGAAGGTCTATTATTTTGGTTGTAAAAGTAAAAAGATTATTAAAAATATGTAATTTTATTATCATTTATTTTTATATTTAGCCATTGCTGTCCCACTTCTGGGTAAAGCTTTTCTCCTTCCACACCTCAACTAACATAGAAGTATATTTTATTTCTTCCAATTGAACTTTCTGGATAAAAATATTTAAAAAAATTCAACTTTCACTAAGTAGTTTCAAAGTTGAAATAATTGGATAAAAAAATCAAGTTCAACTCGTTGAACTTTGAGTTAACTTGTTGGAACAGCGGTTTTGAGAACATAAATAAATGCTTATTTTGCTATAGAAAATAAACTTGCTTGTAGTTCTGGTTTTCAACGAATTTAAATGAAAATTTATATTGAAAATGCTTCAAGCTACATTTGTAGCTCGACAATAGCAGTGCGCTTATTACCTAGTATTTAACCTAATATGTACCTGGTATTTTCTAAGATACCTATGGTTATTTCAATGACTTAAAATTAAGATTTAGCACGTCTCAATATCTTTAATCGCGCTATAATGAGTTAAGGTTAATCGCAATCACTTTTAACGCGCTTTGATGAGTTAAGGTGCTACGGCGCGAATTTTTTATGTGTTTTTTTTTTCTTTCTACGATAGTTAAAATTTACGAAAAAGTAATTTGCCGCAAAACGTTAACTATTTTCTATGAATCAATGACAAAACCGACTTCGATTTAATTGTATTTTGGGACCTGCGATAATATTGATTTTTAGCCCAAAATATGTAATTTTCCCAAATGCTCCAAAACTACCAATGAATCGAAGAAGTTACCTAGTTTATTCATAAGTTAATCGATAATGGTTTACGATTTGCGGCATATTACTTTTTTTGCATGTTTTATTCGTTGTAAACCGCAGTAAAAATTAAAAACCACAAAAAATTACCACAAAACGATCAACCCTAAGTTACTTTTATAATTGTGTAAAACTGTTTTAAATAGTATTTTATAAGATCTGTTGGTGTTAATGAGTCCACATTCAGAATCCGGATGTTTTACCGCGTTAATAGGTTAAAGCGCCTAGCTACATTCGGCAACCGCGATCGTGTTATTCGTAATTACTTAGTATTTTATATAAAACATCGTAATTTCTAAAATCATGTGTTTTCTTGCAGATTTGAGTTATATTTACTAGCGAGCCTCATTTCGAGCCCCCCTTTTATCGCGTTATATTGAGTAAAATACCGAAATATATTTGTCAACTGCACTGCGATCGTAAAATTCTTAATTACATACCTAGTATTTTACGTAGTACTTAATCTTTTACCAAGTATATTGTAGATGGCGCTGCTGTCATGCTTACATCGGCTCCGCGTTAATTTAATTAAATAAAATACTCCAAGTCGAAATCCAAAGAAATAATAATACAACATCATTAATAATCAAGTAAAGTTCGTGTGACAGTGTTTTCCAACAAAATTAATCAATTTCTGAAGAGGAAAGTCAACAATAGTGAAGAAGTGATTGAACTATGGAAATAGTCAAATTCAGTGAATAATACTAATAATTATGTGAATTATTTTGAGACACAGTGTATTTTGTTCTTTCCCAAAACTAGTGCAGTTATCCAGTACCTAAGTAAACAACAAATACCACTTACTGTTTACAATAACTCAAAAGTGTTTACAATAACTCAAAAGTGCCGGTAGTCTCACAAAACTATGACTTACGGAACTGCATAAAATAACGAACTTTTTACCAAAAATTTACACTTGTAGGGCGAACCACAATTTCGTCTGTATCACTTAAGTAGAATTGGTATAGTGGTTGCATGGTGCGGATCCCACTCAGACGACACTAGGATCGAATCCTCCATGAAGTAGTAACAAATTTTGCGTGATTATTTTCTAATTTTTTTCTGTTCAAGTTCATTCAACGCCATCTAACACAAGGAACGTTTCGAACAATAACTGCGAACCAAAATAAAATTCAACTTGTTCAAACTACAGATCCAGAGCTAAGTACTGAGCACATCCACAAGAGGGCACTATGAGTAGTTTCAATATGAGTTGCGGGGCCTGTAACTCGATAATGTTAGAATTGGAGGATAGATTGGCATGCACTAACCAGAGTTGCAAAAAGTGGTACCACCAGGTTTGCGTTGGAGGTTACAAAGCATCTCCAGGTTCATGGGTGTGCCCGGAATGCCGCTGCGCGCAGAAGAAAGGTGGAGATAACAGTCTTACCCCGGTCGGCGCGAGGAAGAAAACCAGTACAAATCGCGACCCGAATGTTACCCATAGAAATAAAAAGATAGTGCCGACTTCTCCGATTGTTTCGGACGAAGAGCCCACAATTAAGGAAGCCACTACGTCGCAGCTTTCAGTAGAAGTTCGTAGCTTGAGGCAGGAGGTATCTCTACTGAAAGATCAACTTGCTCTAGCAATTACAATACTGACCAGCTACGACACGAAACTAGAAGGTTATTCTCAGCAGGTGCAAGCACTTCATAAGAAGTATGACCAAGCCGGATGTAATTCAGGAACCAATCATTCCACCGGCCCTCGGGGGGTCGAGACGGGGACGCACAGCAACCAAGCAGAAACATCAAAACCGACCAAAGCACACGCGAAACCTACTGTAACGCGGCCCAGCCCAGTAAACAAACCAGCAGGGAAAACAAAACCGGTCATTGCAAACCCCCAGACGCCAGTAGCGCCACCACGTCCAGACACGGACACTCGCACACAGGGGATGCAGAATCGTGCAGGCGAAATCTGTGCCGGGGCCTGTGGATCTTCGGGTCCAGCCCTTAACCTACACCAGGAATCAGAAGACCAGCAGCCATGGACGGAAGCAAGGAGAAGCCGGAGGCCTGCCTCGCTGTGTGGTACCGCGGGCCCGACTGTAACGACACTAAAGGCCGTGGAGCCCCGGAGCTATGTTCACCTGTGGAATATGGAGTCGAGCGCTGAAGAGATCCGTCGCTACCTTCGAGACCTGTGCCCCGGCGGGACCTGCTCAGTGATGGAACTGTCGGCTAAAGGGGACTACAAGTCTTATAAAATAGGAGTTCCCCTAGCATATGAAGAAATCTGTCTGTCCGGTGAAGTATGGCCCGTTAACGCGAAAATAAAGCCCTGGATTGTATACCCACTTAGATACGATGCCCGCAAACCTAATAAGCCCTTTCGTGTCGGCGAAGAAAACCGGCGCGAAAAAAGTTAATAATATAGAAATATATTACCAGAACGCGAGAGGACTGCGGACGAAGTTAAATCGGTTCTTCATAAACATAGAGGTTTCAGGGTGTGACATTTTCGCAATAACAGAAACGGGCTGCAACGACTCGATAGACGACGCGGAGATAGTACCGCCGGGGTTCCAGATACTGAGGTGCGACCGCACGGACGGAAGAAAACACGGCGGGGTATTCCTAGCAGCCGCGCCGCGAGTAGCGTTGCGGAAAGTGGACGTACCTGAGGGGGTAGATGTAAATAGTTGTGTCTTCGAAATAATAGGGGCAACAGTTCATTTAAATAATAATTTTTTGTTTTTTTGTAGCGTGGTATACATCCCCCCAAATAGTACGGAAAATGACTATATGATTTTATTTGGAATAATTGAAAATTGGTGTGCAAAATATAATTCGTGTCTAGTTATAGGTGACTTTAATATGTATTCTTGTAATGATAACGTTATTAATTATTTTGAATTTGTAACAGCTTTCTGCGAGTTCGCTCAGAGAAATCAGGTAAAAAATTGTAACGATCGAATATTGGATTTAGTGTTAGTATCTCTGGGCATGGATGAGGTGGTGGTATGTCCCGCTGACGAGGAGCTGGTACCGCGCGATGAGCAGCACCCGCCGCTCGCGGTGTCGGTGCGCCGCGCGCCGCCGCCTGCCGCACGCGCGCCTCCGTCCGCGCAGCCGCTCCCGCCCCCGCCCAACGACGAACACCAATGGAACTTTTCCAAAGCTGATTATCACGAACTATATTCGTCGATTGCAACAGCAGATTGGAGTCCTCTCTATGAAACACGAGATCCCGAGGAAGCCTTGGATTTACTCTACGGCACTTTGGCAGACATTTTTGACAAATGTGTTCCGAAAAAACGCCACCATCGAACAGACTCTAGGTATCAGTATCCCAACTGGTACACAGCTGACATCATAAGAGAAATTAAACTGAAGGCAAGGCTACATAGGCAATACAAACAAGGAGCATCGAGTTATGTAGCATTTTCAGAAAGTAGAGCAAGGGTGAAGAAAATGATAGAAGAGGCGCAAACTCAGCACCAGCAACGAGTAGAGCAACGTCTGACGGAGGATCCGAAATCGTTCTGGAATTTTGTGAAAGCAAAAAGAGGGACCGTGAATCGAAAACAGATTACACTTAACGGAAAAACACTCTCGGAATCGGAATGTGCGAAAGAATTTGCGAAGTTTTTTCATTCGGTTTACGGCACCTCGCCGGCTCAACTAGACGTGGCAGCGGCGGAGGCGGCAAGCCCCGCCAGCGCCGCGCGCGTGCACGTGCCGCGCCTGACGCTGGCCGAAGTGCGCGCGGCGCTGACGATGCTCAAGCCGAAGCGGTCCGCAGGCCCGGACGGCATACCAGTTTTTATTATGAGAGACTGTCGAATGCCGCTTGCAGAACCACTCGCCCATATTTACAATGCTTGTCTAGAGAAATCACACTTTCCAGAACGATGGAAGATAACAAGGGTTATTCCTATACCTAAAGGCTCTGGATCAGATGTGACGGAATACCGACCGGTGGCTATTCTGTCGACGGCGGCGAAGGTCTTTGAATCAGCCATGCAGCGCAGCATGCAGGAGCAGGTCTCGGCACGACTATCCGACGCGCAGCACGGATTTCGGCCAGCTCATAGCACCTCAACGAACCTCCTTGACTCCATGGCCTTAATTCTACCGCAAGTCGACGCAGGGGTGCAAGTCGACGCCGCCTACTTCGACTTCAAAAAAGCGTTCGATCTAGTCGACAACGACATCTTACTTAAAAAGTTGGCGACGATCGGCTGCACTACCAAACTGCTGCAGTTCTTCGCGAGCTATATGAAGGACCGGCGGCAGTATGTCGACTACGCAGGATGCAGATCACGGGCTTACTCTACATTGACAGGCGTGAGTCAGGGAAGTAATCTGGGGCCGCTAGAGTTTATCATAATGATAAACGACCTGCCGACCGTCGTCAAGGACGCCAAATGCTTGTTGTTTGCAGACGACCTGAAGTTACTTTTGCCTATCAAGGACGAAGAAGACTGTGTACGCCTACAACGAGACGTGGATAGAGTGGTAGAGTGGAGTAGGGTAAATGAACTCCAGTTTAATACCAGCAAATGCTCTATAATAACTTTTAGTCGAGCTAAGACACCGCTCTACCACAACTACTAGTTGAGGGGTACTCAGCTGAAGAGAGTCGACTCGATAAGGGACTTAGGCGTTCGTCTGGACGACAAGCTACATTTCCGGGGGCAGGTGGTCAACATTTGCAAAAAGGCCTTTAAAACTTTAGGATTTGTACTCCGTCAGACAAACAGCTTCAAAAACCTAAAAGCAGTAAAGTCGCTCTATAATGCTCTAGTAAGAAGCCATTTGGAATTTAATTCAGCGATATGGGCTCCGCATGAGGCCAAGTACAAGCAAATGATAGAGCGCGTACAAAATAAGTTCACAAGATATTTATACTTCAAGGTGTACGGTATATACCCCTTCTACCCTTTGATGTATCCAACCTTGTTTGTTATAGGCATGGTTGGATACAACAAGCTAGAAGTAAGGAGGGATGCAGCGCTCGCTCTACATTTGCTAAAAGTGTTGAGAGGGATGATCGCCCATCCAGGTATTTTGGAGGAAATGCGGCTGAATGTGCCCTCGGACTTTGTGCACAGACGAAGGCGCCCCGCCCTATTGGCAGTACCAAAAGGGCGAACCAACCTGCTACATAAAGCACCTCTGACGCGAAGCATCCGCACGCTTAATTTGATTGCCGAAAAAATCGATCTTTTTTACTGTTCCCGGAGCGAATTCCAAAAGGCTTTGTTTTTTATTTTATGTTATCACAGTTCAATGTAATTTTAAATGTAATTTTTATTTTATTTTATTTTATTTTTATTTTTTATTTATGAATTATTGATATTGTTAATAATGAATGATCTTTGTTGTGTTGTGTTGTGTGTGTTTGAATGTTATTGTATTCTGTAAAGGTTGATGATTTCTATTTTTATTATAATAAGACATTTTTATAATATAAGGTACTCTATCGCATTGGGTGTGCCTGTTAGGATAGATGTACGTTTATGAATAAATAAATAAATAAATAAATAAATATTCTGAGCGTTTAAAATGCGTCAAAATTAAAATTTAGTGTGTCTTAACCCCACGTTTATCGTGTTCGTAATATTCGTAATTACCTAGTATTTTACCTAGTACTAAATCTTTTACCTAGTATTTTCGTAAGCGCTTAAAATGAATAAGAATAAAGAATTAAAATATTTATTTTATAAACAGGACTTAGCTACTCAATAATACATATACATAAAATTTAATTTAACAGAAAAAAGTGTAATAAGGTCAGTTTACAAAATTCGTTCTGAATCAGTATGAGTTGAACGACTACCAGGCATCCAACGCTGGTCTTCCGCCAGAGCCACTTGTTGGCGTTAGGGATAAATTACTCACATTACTCAGAATAATATAAGTAATTAAACTATTAACAAAATGCGTCAAAATTAAAATTTAGCGTGTCCTAACTTCACGTTTATCGCGTTATAATGAGTTAAAACAGCGAGCTACATTTGTCAACAGCAGCACTGCGATCGTAATATTCGTAATTAACGTTCGGCGCGGGCTGCGTAACAACAAAGTACATACGTAATGCTGTAAAGCCGCAGATTGCGAGGCTGTTTCGGCTAAATGTGAGGGCTGTAAACGCCCAGTTGAATATACGAGATGCTTACAACCAGAAGAGTTATGTGTGCAGCTTAAAGGAAGGTGGAGTTGATCGCACTAGGAGTAATTGCCGCTAATTAATATATGAATTTGTATTGTAATACGTGCCGTGGCGGTCGCAGCGTAAGAATCGACCCCTCCAACTGAATCAACCCGTGGATATTGTGCCGACTAAGAACCTACCAGAGGATGGGCATAGCAGTAGGCCTAGCACGGGGATTATTGTCTAGGGTAGAATAGAGATGAATTACGTCACATCGTCATCGAATGCGTAATATGTTGATAAAACAACAATAACTTCAGCTTGGTTTGCTATAAAGGGGAGATGACAGATATAAATAATAATAATAATGTTTTGCTTTTTTTTTGAATAGAATAGAAAATCAATTTCAATTAACCTTAAATTTTAATTATACTTTTTAATTCAATTGTTATTAGGTTTGATTGTTAGGCTCTAACCTATGCATAAAAAGTGACGTTTAGTTAGAGAAACATAATGAAATAAATTATTATTGATTATTATTGATTAAAAACAACCAATAGAGTCGTACGAACGTGAACTGAACACATACTCGTAGAAGCGATGTTTGCACTTTGACATTATGGTACTCTTTTTTTAACGTGAACCTTTGTCACTCCTATTTTGATTCGTAGATTTACTTCGTCTAGCTCCGGTTGGTGGAAGAAAACCTTGCAAGAGGATTATGACAAACAAATCATTTTAATGGCTAGATTCGGTTCGAGGTCATCATAAGAGCGGCTACTCTACTTTTTCGCGACCAAGTTGCAAAATAATCGAATTATAACGAGCTACTTACGATACTAAGTAGCCGCAGACACACCACTTATGGGTGATCATTTCATGATGGCGCAAGATTCAAATTTTTCAAATTTGTTTTGGTTTTTTTTTTTTTTTTTTTTTGCGTTCTTTAATTTTTTTATTTTTTTTTCATTTCATTAAAACTAACGGAAACGTAATTTGCCGCAAATCGTAAACCATTTTCTATGAACCCATGATAAAAGCAACTTCGATTCAGTTCTATTTTGGGAGCATTTGGGAATATATTGATTTTTAACCCGAAACCTCTCATTTCTCAAATAGTCCAAAGATCCAGTGAATTGACGTTCGTTTTTTATTAAGTTAACAGAAAATGGTTTACGATTTGCGGCAAATTACGGTTACGTTGGTTTTAATTTTTGTAGAACGCGGAAAAAATTAAAAATCAATAGAAATAAAAATCTGGCGCGAACAAGAAACAATCTACCTTATGCGAGCTGTCTCGATCGAATCACACAAGTAGCCAATCGTCATTCGAGCAGTTAGTAAAAAGGGTCATGTTTAATCATGATCTTGTTTGGCCTTTTCTTGAATAATAAGCAGCGTAGTTTTATCAAAGACCTCACAAAAAACCCTGATCCGGGTCGTTTCCGGTTGAATATAATTATGAATAGATATAAGCGCCTTGGACACCGGGATTATTTTCGGACAGTCACAATCACAACCCGAGGCATTTAAATGTTAGTACAGTTAATTAAAAAAGTTTTAACGGAAATGGAACCCATCCAGCTATTTGTATTGCGAATTTTCGAGCAGAATTTGAGGAACGAATTAAATGGAATTTCATTTCTGATGGTTCCTTATATTTTATTTTTAAATGTACAAATGCATAGTGAGAAATATAGATATGTAGTACATTTCATACTTATTGTGGACATTAAAAAATCTTTTCAAAATCATGGTCTGATTGCACCCCCCTCCCCCCCATTTTACGGTAGTAGTTTTGACACACCCTATTTATTTATTTTACAAAGTTTTTAAATTCACATAATTCTTTCGATCCAAAGGTTGTCTGAAAGAGATCGCTTCTAAGCAACAAGGCCGCCCATTGTTCTTGTCTTATGTAATGTCTCCTTGTAATGTTATTTGTATGGTGTAAGTGTAATAAAGCATTTTTGTATTGTATTGTAAAAAATCAGCACAACGTTTCGACTGCTAGTTTAAGAAACCGGATAAATTAAATATCTACTTCTAAATAATCAGCTCAACGGTGAATGCAATTATAAATAAAGTTATAAAGATTTCTCATCGATAAGGTTAATCTAATTAATATTAAGCGCAAATATTCCAACTTTTTTTGCATTTTTGACGAATCTTCAAAGTCTATAGTAAGAAACTACCAAAACGCCTATGAGTTTGCGCAATATCGAAACGGAAAAAGATTTCGTTTACTACGCTGACTTTAAACTTTTAAATCCATCATGGTTATTAACAAGTCATGGTAAATATCCCGTTGTAAATGACTTTAGTACCGCTGACTTGTCAAAGATGCAAAAACGTATCTCAAAAATTGTTCTAAAATAAACGAGTTTTTAGAAAACTATTGGACCGCTATCATACTATGAAAAGCACGCAAGCATACATGAAAACCTCGTATCAAAGTCAGTATCCGGTATTCCCGCTTCATGTATGAAAGGAAACAAAAGTTTTCGTCAACTATTATTGTATACCATCCTAAGGCCTCATACAATCACGAACATTGACGTCCTCAAACGAATAGGAGTCATAAGACCTAACCTGGTAAGAACCATCAAACAGAGAAAAGTTGCCTATCTCGGACATGTCGATACCAACTGCTGCAAGTGATCATGATGGGGAAGATACAGGGTAAAAGAGCAGTTGGTCGGAAGAAGATTTCCTGGCTACGCAACATACGGTAATGGACTGGCATTAAGAAGGCAGAAGACCTATTTAGGCTAGCCCTGGATAAGGAAAAATTCAAGAGGATGACCTCCGACCTTCAGTAATGGAGAGGCACTATAAGAAGAAGAGAAGGCCTCATAACTGTTCTTTCTATCACAAATTTTGTGTCAGTTGCAAAGCCTACATTAATATTACTACAGTAGACTGTAGATATACATGTCTCTCTAAAGGTTAATTCAAGGCGGCACTCAACTAACACAGCATATTGGATTATGCGCGAGACAACTAATGTAGTGCCAGACACCAACGCGTAGATACCCTCTCTTACCTACTCGTTACACTGTACAAACTTGCTTATTGTATTGTCTAAATTATTACAGCTTCCCATTCCAATGGCTTAGATGCGCACATATCGTTAGGATGTACATTTGCTTGTAAATTTGATAGTAGAATGTTATAGCGCTAATGTAAAGCGATTACGAAATCCATACTTAGGTAGAATTTGTTAGTTTGCTTGTGATGGGTGATCGCCGGAATATACACTTCTAGCATGGGATTAAGACTTACATGAGGGAATCCACGAGCAAAAGCTAATCAACATTTATCACGATTTCAGGACTATAAAGATTTCAAGACTATAAAAGCACTGCAATATTTGAAGATAAGAATACGCAAGATAAAATAATTCTGCGAAGAAATTTAAGTTCCGTTTCCTTGGTTCGGAATGCTAAAACCATAAAATTTTGATGTTAAACAACACAGAAACATTATAATTCCATAAATTTATAGATGACTTTAACCAATATTTAACATACATATATTTGAGGTGGTCGTTCATAATTAACCTCAAACGCAAACTGATTTATGAAATTTATTCTAAAGGGTACGTCCCAAAACGTTTAATCAGGCCACCAACCGATTAAACCAGCAGCTTATGGCTGACGGTATACATATATTGAAGAGCAAACACTAAGAACCTGATATAATGGACAAACAATATAATATCAACGTGAATAATCGCACACAACCTCAAAGCCAGTTCAATAAGCTCCGCTCTGGAGTGGCGGAGCCACGCGCTGTTTACGTAAGCTCTCATACCAGACAATCTATGGACTACACGAGAAAATTGAAAACAAAGCAAATTTAACTAAATAAATTTCCTTTTATAAACACCTGTGTTAGCTTAGCACTGGCACTCATAAGAAACAAATAACAATCAGATGGTTATGGTGCGGTACATCCACCCATGCTAAGTTACTCTTTGTTGAAAAACGATTTTCAAAAAAGACGTTCAAGAGGTAACTACTACAAGGAAAGATGTTTTTTCCGTGATGATACTGTTGCCTGACAGTAGAATGAGTCAGTGTAAAACTTAAAGAGGCAATGGCAAGGTGAAATGACAGATTAATAAAAGTAGTAACAGTGGTGACCAAAGACAGACCACCAGCCAGGTGGTTGGACGACTTTACAATGGTTAGCGGGAACTGAATGGATGCATTATCGGAAATAATTTCTAAATAAAGAAACATGTCTGTCAACAAATAATTAAGAATTAGAGACCACAAATTCTACAAACAAAGACATCCATACTCCAATTGCATTGCTATCAAAAGACATAGTTGACGATCCGGGAACACCAATAATTTACAACACAATGTTGTTCAGGTTAATTGATAATGCTAACCTGCAGGTTAGACGCGCCAATGCATGAGCAGCGCAATTAGATGAGGGTAATTGAAACCTGCTCGCTTCACGATATTGAGTCTAATAAACATACATAGGTGGGAGTATTAGTTGGTCTCCAGTCTCCACTAAATACCTAATGTGCAACAATTTTGGCTGAATAATGCATAAACATAATAATCACTTAATCATGGGATCTTCGAATAACGAGAATACTTTGTAGTAACACCCAAGGTCGTATAAAGGATGTAAAAGACATTGAATTGGAGAGAGAGAAAAGTGGAGGAAATTGCATTATTACTGCGACAAGAGCTAAGCTCTTTAATTTACAATAATAATGTATAATACAATATTAATAGGCCATATTTGATTTTCGTAGGTTTAGTATAAGGATTTTAAGAAACAATGAAAGCACAGTAGAAAACTGAAGACTGTAGAAAGAAAATAATAAAATCTTGCTTACCCAGTTGATCCGTTCAGGGCGCTGACTAGTCCAGGACGTTCATAGCACATATGCATACCAGAAGAATCTTTGGAGCACTTATCAACACTCAGTATGAAATCTTTGAATCACAGAATCCACAACAAATATTCTAAATTAACACTAAAGAGTTTCACAAGATGATTCAATCTACACCTCGTGCGAACATTTTCGCTATGGACGGTCCATTGATCGTTTCAGATCAGAACAGTTACTGCGAAACAAATTTAGCATAAGCTACAGTTCGGCGAATGTAAATCGTTGTAGGCCAATCGTTTTGGACTTTAATTGTAAATACTTATGTCATGCTGCACTTGATTGCTTTAGTCTGAGTTAAAATTAAAAGTCGCGTACAGCGAGTTTTTTACTCCGTAAAAAACAAATTAATCTCCGTTTATGGTATGGTAAAGTAATTCATCAAAAGTAAGACGTAAAACGAGCTAAGCGCCAGGTTACTTTAATAATAATAAACCTAAGGGTACGGTCCTACCTACAATACAACAGGAGAAATTCCCCCGTTTCAATCGTAAACACAGGACACCGGAACAACGTCATTTGTTTCCTACGTCCCAATGGGACGGCGAAAATCGTAAATGCATGATTTTATTCAAGCAAACGGGGATTCCGCGTACCATCAAGTAATGTTATGAATTTAGGACCGTAAGAGCAGTTTCGCGAAATATTTACCCAAAGCGTAACGTGAGACTTTTGTTTATCTCATATAAATAAATATACTCGATTCTCAATCGTTTATTGCATACTATCATGTAAGAATTAGGTGTTTAGGTTCTTATAACATTTAGATTATTATAGACCCCGCTGAAATAGACTTAATGAGGTTCTCTGAGAACCAATTAAGCTGGAGTGCAAAAGATGAAGGAGTGGGTGCAACGGCTGAGATGATGATGGATATGAGTTAGCTGGGCGAAGTATGTAGGACTATCAAAAATATTTGAGGAACTTTTGCTGTGTTCGAACGTGAGAGGCGTTATCTTAAATTAAAAAGAGCATTGATTACGTGAGGGGTCCGAGGCATGATTAATTGGGAGGCAGCCTAGCGGATATTTTTTGCGTTATTGAGCTCGGACACCGCTCCGGGTAAATAGGTTGTGGTGGGTTTTTTCGCAAAGGGTCATAAGGAGCCATTACCCGGGTGTTTTGCCGTGTGATTGATCAACGTTAGGCGTTCAACCCGTGGAATGCTGGATTACGTGAAAACGGGTGTGTTTCATTAATGCTTTGAACAAAGAATACTCCAAAAGGTGTAACGAAAATGGAACCTGATAAATTACAGAAACGAAAATCTTAGCGGTATTTAAAGAACTCCGAAAATTCAATATTGTACGCATGGCAACGTTTCGTAACAAACTTATTCTGGTTTTAAGCGATTTAGAACCGCGTCTGATTGGTGATTATCATAAAATTGGTTACGCGATCTCAGCTTATTGGGTTGGTTTGCTCGTAGATCATGGCGAAAACCTTTATAAATGAAAATCTTGTGTAAAAGGTTCAAGGAAACATGTTCATATTTACTTTTTACACGATATAAAACGTTATTATGTAGATGAGGTATTTCGGCTTGTCGGTATTGATATTTTGGTAAACAAGTGATCTGAAAGAAACTGTTTTTGTAAAAAAAGACGTAAGTTACTTATAAATTCGTGACTATAATCAGATAACACATCTTAATTACACACAAACTTAACAATCTGAACGCGGATGCATAATCATATGCCTCTATGAATATCTGACAAGGTTAAATCAACAAACGTTACGTCGTTTTAAGCCGTGTTAATTTACTATACCATTCGAACAACTGTCCTACATCTCGGATACATTAACCTACTTAAAAGTCGAGGTCAAACTGTGAGTACTATCGGGGGAGATTTTGTAAAACTGACGGCAGTTTTAGGTGAGGACAATGGATTTTAAAACGACTGTTTTATAATTTTTTATAGGGTTTGGGATGAAAACGGCAGGTAGTCCGACGTGGGATCTTGTGTCCAAACTAATTGTAAGAACACTACGCACTGTTCCCTTAGAAAAGTCGATAACAAATGCCTGTCATGTTATTTTATTCCTACTGACTTTTTCATTCAGTAAAAAAGCCCCTTCTCTTGAAGCATTGTTTGCCACCCCGTCGATTGCTAGTGAGCTTTTTGGGAATAAAAAGAATAATTTGACAAATAAAAATGTCCACCATATTCTTAGTGATTTTACAAGACTATTGTAGATAACCCTTGAGATGTTTAGGGGTTCAGAACCCTCTCGATCCCGTGGGAAGCACGTAATTCTGACTAAAGATATCGTCGGGACTGACCGCTAGAGTCGTTTAGACGTCGCTATTAACATTAAAGGTCTTGTTTCGCCACCTAAAGAAAGTCTCAAATAGTCTCAATCTCTTGAATAGCCATTTGGAAAAACATTTTCAGAAGGGCCAGTTGATGATCTGATTTAAGGTGTCGAGGGATAATTTATTTTGGATTAATGTTTGTTAAACTTCTGAATGTACCAGACGCTTTCAATTTTAAGCTAATTATTTTTACATTAGACTTTGTTTTCGCGTTTAAATTTTAAATTACTCTTACATTACACTTTATGGGTCTGGGTCAGCTACATCCTGCATTACTAAATTTCCAATTCACGATTCACAACTTTACAAGTCGTTTGTTACCGGTTATCAGTAGTGGCCTTGTATTGACAACAGATAGTGAAATAGCAATAGCAGTGATTGTTGAGGCACATTATTATTATCTAAGTGTTACCACTTGTTATTAAAGGTAACATTTTCACTTAGTTCAAAACAAGTGATATAGATAAAAGTTTTAAAACGGTTAGCAACATTAATAGTATCAAATGTTGCAGTAAATGTAAATAAGTACGGTGATAAAATTATTATTAAGTTCGATACAAATAATAACTATGTTGATAAAACACGTAATTACAGAAAAAGTATAAAATCATCAAGTTATATGTATATCACATCATAAATGCTATATCGTACATTGTGTATTGACTTTGGGGCAAAAAATGCAGTTTTAAGTACTAATTAAAAACGTTAGGAACCAAATATAAAAACACTGTAATCAACACCCGATTTCGAAAAATCTGCGAAAATTGTTCATCAAAGCTTAGATGAAGATCGTAAGCATCCTTTTATCCTGTCCTTGACTTTCCTAATCCAGCATTTGCCAGCTAATGAAGACGTGACCCTAGGACGTCAGATTAATAGTACTTTACCTTTTGGTAAAGTACATATTAACTAGTGAGCAACATGACGCATAAGAGCATGAAATAACTGCTGTAACAGACCTATGACTAATATGACAGCAGCGCCACACAACGGAAGAACAAAGAACTATATCATGAAACAAACAGCTGAAAATATGGAATTTTTTGTGGAATATCCGCGAAATTGACATGTTTGTTTTTGAAATATGGTTCGACTTTGTTCTTTGATCTTTTGTTCAGAAGCCAAAGTGATGGAGCGAAGATCGTGAAGGCTAAAGATCTTCAAACCAAAATTGTAATTTTAATCAGATATTGTATCGTATATTTGTTGTAGAGGCGACAAATTAGTTTTAATTTGACCTCGCTTATCAAATTCAAGAACAAAGATCACATCGTCTTCCGAACATCCATATAAATCGTAGATTTTAGTCGTTTTGTTTCCTGAATTGCATAAATATAAATAATTTTCAATTATCTAAATGACTTTGATACAGTTCAATGGCGCTAATCGCAAATAATTCCCCAGATCCAGCAGTCAAGTGCGTCACGCATGAGTCAACATGATGGACATTACATCCGCCGAAGTGATTATTTCTTACAAAAACCGTGGAGTAGGTCCGCGCAACAAACAATCCCACAATCCAAACACTGCAATCCAAGTGATCACTGTCGGCCGCCACAGATTTCGCTGTGACGTCGTCCGAACGCGAGAGGCATCACGTTCGAAAACCCGCCAAAAGCGAGTTCCCTGAGTACCCTTTATTGGGTGAGAGACATGCGCTGGGCGAGTACACGTGCAGACGGTAGGCTAACAGGCGCGCGACTGAAGCTCGCCTCGCTCGGTTCGCTCGCGCCAGTCGGCAGGCGGGGCGCGCGGGTGCGACGACTCCACTCGCAGGTTATCGCGACTCGGCTACAGATAATGATGTCAAAAGTGGATCGGACTAATGCTCTCTATTATGTTATAAACGGAATAGCTTGAGTCGCTCGCTTCCCCGAATGCTGCACCGTCAGTTGTAACAAAAGATTATTTATTAGAATGTCAAATCATCCACGAATAAAACGCTATTCTTATGCTAATGATATTTTCAATTATTTCCTCTTCTTTCAATTAAGATGATTGATAACTTTTTTGTACTTACCTACCAGTTGCAAAGTTCGAGGTCTCTGAATGAAACTGGTTTTTATACATACTATAACAACTTTATTATTGTTACCACGAATCTATGTTTTCATGAACAAACAATGGCAAAGCATATGTTTATTTAATTATGTTTAATGAATGTTTTACGCCTGAAAACCTCAGCAACAAAGAAAATCAGCCGAGTATCAGTCATCGGACCCAGCGCCCGACGCGCCGCGCCGCGAAACACCGGCCGTAATTTTTATTGTCCCACGCTGTTTCCTGTGCCAAGGCAAATTGTTCCTTCATCCCAGGCGCCAAGAAGTAAAATCACTCGACTCCAGCAATTTTAGCCGAAACGAATAATGTTGATATTTTGACGACCTTCCGAATGTGCACCGTATCGTGATTGTATTGGAGTGGTTAACGCATTGCCCACGTTAATGCGGAGGACACATTTCGTGCCTTTTCCTAAGTAGCTTCTAAAAGTGGCCCCAGTTCTTAGGGCGGTAGAGTTTATTTCCGCGCGGGGTATCCGTGGCCGAGAATTTCCATTTATCAGGTCGTTGTGTGGGTCTATATATTTTGGTCGTATTAAGAAGCGAGCTTCGTTTGATGGATGTTTTAGTCGGTGGAGGTTTTTGCGGTGGATTTGCAAAGAGCCGTAACGTGGCGAGCGGAAAAGTGCGTTCTTTCCACTCATTGAGCCCGGCGATAAACAGGCACCCGACACGTCGATATTAAATATAAGTTATCGACTCCTACGTAACCAATTTCGTGGTTCTAATCGACATCAAAGAATGTAATTAGCGCGGGGCGTTTGCTGCGTAATATCGACTGCGAGTATGGTACAAAAATAAACATTGACACCAATTAGCACACGGTACAGTCTCCAGACTATTCCACCGCGACCAATTATAGCGAGCGAGGTGTTAACTGAAAACTGAAAACGTACTTTGTATTAGCCATTAGCAGTATTGTGCAGAGATAACTTTGTTCTGACCCAAATTTGGCATGACAGGTGGAGCCTTGCGGGGCGGATCGGAAATAGGCGGATGATCCTGAGGGAGGCGCGGGGGGGACCTTTAGAGCCGCCAGGGGAACATACCCAAGGAAACGCGAGGAAACTCTACGTGCTCCGTGTCCTAACAAGTGTTTGTTCTTATCTGTATCCAACCTTCATGCCGGCATTCTAATTATGACCTAAATACCTCTCGTTGATTGACTTTTAAATGCGTAAGTATCTCACGTATTCCCGTGTAACATATATGTAAATTGCCCTACATCTAATACAATTACGGATATCGTAATGCTTTGCCAATTTGAGTCAGATTGCCGCGTCGCATGATTGAATTTAAATTAGGCTTGCACCATCCCGACCCTAATAATAAATGTAGTTGGAATGCCCATTACTGCATTTACTGCTCCTCGTAGCCCATAGGTGCCTAGTGCGATTGACTGCTCCGACTATACCATCGGTTATCCACTAAACCACTGACTATGCTTTATTCTGTTTACAGGCAATTTCATAGCATTCGATCATTACAGAGAAATAAAACAGAGCCGACGAAGTAATCGGGAAAGGAGACAAAGCTCTTATATTAGTTGGATCCATGCCAATTGGTTCAAAAAGAAAATATATCAATCTCATTTCAGAGAAACACGGATTGGTAGAACTATTAGGTTCTTCCATGAATCTGAAAACTAGAGAATTAATAAACTCTTCAAAACAGAAGAAATCAAACTCACTCCATATAGTACAACTATGAGGGTACGACAAAACATCCTACTTAATATTGTAAACGCGAAAGTTTGTAAGTATGGATGGATGGATGGATGGATGTTTGTTACTCTTTCACGTAAAAACTACTGAATGGATTTTAATGAAACTTTACAATCATACTATAGCTTATACATCAGAATAACACATAGGCTACAATTTATAAGATATTGTGTGAATTGTCCAAAATATGACGATAAGTGTCAAGTAAGTAGGAAAAAATCTATCATCTGCGAGCAATTCTGGCGTGCGCTGCCAAAACCGCTAGAGTTACACATTCCATAAAACAGTTCCCATGGGATAGAAATAACATTTGAACGTTTCCATAGAAACAACGCAGGCGAAGCCGCGGGCAGAAACTAATCTGAATTATAGAGAGAAACGATATAACTTCAAAAACAGAAAGAACCATCCAAAGAAAAACGGATTGGTGGAATATTTAAAAAACAGAAGAAATCAGAACTCCCAATCGAAAGACAAATAGCGCTCTGACGGGCTCCACACAAATTACACCAAGTGAGTGTAGTTGCAGCTATTCCATTTAGCATAGTGGCGAGCTCCGCTGAATCCCGGTTAAATATGCTCATAAACGGCTCACCGCGCCGGGAATTGGCGACTAGATTAGAGAATTGATTTGATTTGACCCAGAACCAATATCTGCAGATAGTGCAAACATTTGCACCCGAGGCGACAATGGAACCGCGTTGCAGGTAGACCTTCACCCGCCGAAGAGGTCTTTAAATAACCATGAATGGATTTAGACACGCTTAAACTTACAACACCCCTATTTTTGAATCGGGGTTTTTAACACTTTAGACCGCCAATGTCCAGCGATTTTTGACGTCAACCGTTGCGAAATCGTGTAGAAAGAAAAAAAGAAAAGAAAGAAAATCCATTTATTTGACCCAATACACATATTAAAAGGAATAAATATTTAAAAAAAATACATAAAAGGGGCCAAAAAGGTCCCTGTCTCAGCATTTTGCCGCTACAAGCCACAACGAGTAGCGGCGGCGGCGCTGATTTTCAGACAGGGCCTAGTGTGGTGGCACAAAGATGGTAAAATATACAACAATACAATTAAAACACAAACAGACAAGAGTAGATAGAGAGGTTACATACAACACAGGAAACAATGAGAGAAAAAAGAAAAGAAAACAGAAAAAGATACGTATAAAGTTATGTTCTAAGAATATTTCAGATTAGGTGTAGCCATCTTATAGTCTCCAGTTGCCATATAATTGGTTTGAAATTCCTGATACATTGCAAGCCCCAGCCCTCATGAGGAATGCTGAAATCTCGAGATGCGAAATGGTCAAGTTCGCGAGACGAGATAGGAGTTCGTTAATCTTTGAACTTGAAAGGGTATCTACTTTATAATCGGCGAAAATACCCGGCACGTTACTGAGATTGCATTGCCTTAACGTGATTAACTCAAGCTTAGAATTTATGGAGATATGGCGGGGGTAAGAATCAACTAGGGTTTTATTTATAAACTCAAACTAAAATATACATAGAGGCTTTTCGAGTCACACTATCATTTCACATAAATTTTATATAAACGAAAGTTTCTCAGTGTGTTTGTCACTTCGCATGTCATACTCAGCTGAAAGAATGATTCCGAGCCTAGAATAAGAGCTAATAATTTTTATCGGAGAAAAGCATGTGAGAAGCCGCGTGCCAAGTTTACCTACTTACTCTGAGGCTAAAAGTTGCTATGTGAAATTTCCAGCCTTGGGTCTGTTTTTATTTTATTTCATATCAGTGGTTGTTTTATATATTTGATAACCCAGTAATCAAAACTTTAACCTCAACTAAATATTCTTCGAACAATGGAAGCTTGAAGACACGTGTACAATCGCGAGCAACGTCATTAGTCAGAGCGATGAGTTCTGAACGTTGTCGCCTCTTATCTTGCACGTTATCTACGACGCGAATTAGGTATACAGAACGCTTCAAGGCATAACGTCGATTTGTAGAAATGGTCGCAGTTGTAGGTTTGTTCAGTAGATTATCAAATGGGTCGATCTAAGAAGTACCTTCAATTTTCGTTAGGGGAATAATTAATTTCACAAATCACATTCTCTCAGACAGGATCTCTCTTCGTTTGAGTATGTGATTATTCCACAAAAAGCCTTTAGTTAGAAATGCAGAGATTTCATTTCGTAAAAGTATTTAATTTATTATCACAAACATCAATACTAACCTTCTAAGACCCGAGTTCACCAACAGATGGTTAAATTTTAAACAGTTGTTTTAACGTTTTTGACACAAGTTTTCATAAATTAAACGTCAAAGTTCACCGACGAACCTGCCTAATTGTCCAATTTATCTTTTGGTGAACACCAGTCTTAGAAAACTAAGGATCTCTTTCTAAATTTATTACTGTAAGGACTGATACAGAAACGAAGAAAAATTCCAGTCGACATTAATATTGGTTGTTTTGCTTAGAACGGATCAACGTTGGGAATTTGAGGTAAAATATTTGCACACTCATCGAGTATTTGATGTCTTTTTGACATGTACTCAAAGAGTCTTTGAGCTGTATCTACGAATTTGTCTGTTACATGAATCGTTTAACAAATTTTGGCTGCTTACCGACGTATATATATGTATGTATTATATTTTTCGCATTATGTTTTTAGTCCACGAAGACAGACACATTACAACTACTAACTGAAAAATTGATACTATCAAAGGTAATCAATTGTGAAATCTAAAAAATTCTAACTATCAGAGTATCTTTAGTGTTACAATCAGTCAGTCATTAGTTATTTAAGCTGGCTCTTGACTTCATAATAACTTGGATCTACACTGAAAAAATATGAACAATCCAAACAAGACTACTCAAGCAATTAAATTAAAAAATGTAGAGCAAATATCGACCATACAGCTACAGCTCCGTTAATTGCATAATGAGATAACCTATGAACTCGCTTCTGGGACGCGGATTAAATGAATAATCGTTACTGTTGACCGCACAGCTGTGCTCACGATAAAAACAACTGTATTTATATGATAGTTAAGTTCAATGTAGATAAATTCTGAAATCTGCAGACGGAAAAATACATTGTCGTTTCCTGACAGGCGGTGTACGCAAAATGCAGGGTATGAAATAATTATGGCGGTGAGAGCGCTACGACCGACATGTCGCTACAGCGCCCCCACTCCCCACCACTAGTCTCGATCCCCCCCCCCCTCGCGCCGACAAAACGACGCCACAAATGTGGTAAAAACGGAACTTGTTGCTTTATCAGTGTCATGTTTTTGGTGTGAAAATTTGTTGAATTATCCCGACACATTCTAGAATGTAGAGGCATATTTTTCGTCTGGATTTACGGAGAAATCTTGTTATGTGGTATTTTTTAGTAGAAACTTGGAATGCTCTTGGTATCTTAAGGATTTTTGGTATATGGAATTCTGGATTGAATGAACGTCAACACATTTATGATATTTTGATAAACAAAGTTTATGATAACTTGATAGCACATTATCAGTAAGATAATGTTTATCTGCTTAGCTTGGGGCTAGATAATGTTGTGTGAATTGTCCAGCATTATTATTTTTATTATTAACAAAGAGTGGCCAGTGATCGTGATGTCTGGAGAGAGTGGGGGGAGGCCTTTGCCCAGCAGTGGGATGAACTTGGCTGATAATATAATATAATATATATTAACAAAGAAAATCACAACTAAAAGTATAAATTAAAATCACAATTAATGTACAAAATCTACATGAAACAGATAGATGTAGACTGTTGCAAACTATCCAGAGATAACTCAACTGATTACCAAGTCCATAAAGGATAAGTTACAACAAATTAGGCATGTAATTTTTTTTATTTCACACCCACCACACAGCAAAAAGCTTTGCCGCTGAGTGACCACATCGCCTTATTGGTACATAATTACAAAATTTCAAAATGAAAATTTATCTCTATAGAAATACCATAAAGCTAGGTTGTAAATTTTTCGAGTTTCTTCCAGGGCATGTAATGCTTCTGCTTTAATAAGACAACTGTACCAACAACAACAAACTTAACAAAAAAATAACGCAAAACTTACAAGCGACTTAAAAGAATATAAAATGCATAATCTAAAGTGTAAGTCGCTAATGAAATTCAAACCAGTCTAGACTAGACGCGGCAGATACAGAAATATGTGAAACAAAGAGAAGTCAATTCCTTTTCCTCTAATTGATTCCACAGTCGTATGCATCGAAGCAATGCACGAGTAGGGTGTCAAGGGTGAGATTCGGTGAGGAATGTCCCACAATCGATTCTTTGGGGGTAACGGGCAACTATGAAAGCGGGCAGGCTTCAAGCGGTGGATAATTGAAATACCTGGCGACAGCGGAGCGGACAGGATTGGGTGATTGTGGACCGGTATCTAACGTAAACATTTTGATGAAATGCTTGTCGTTTGTCGTGATTCCGGATTGTGCATTACCACGAGATCTTCCTTCTCGAAATATAGACATACTATTCAACCATGACACAATCTCTGCTTAGCTTGGGGCTAGATGATGCTGTGTGGATTGTCTAGCATTGTTTTTTATTATTATTTTTCAGGGTGTTCTGGATGTTTGCTATGTATAATAAAAAATATCTCTCTACGTAGTTTATTTTATTTAGTATATCGGTTATCTAGTCCCCATAACACAAGCTCTACTTAGCTTGGGACTAGATAATGCAGTGTGAATTGTCCAAAATTATTTATTTATTTGTCACCACACAAACATTTACACAATACATTCGAAATATAAATAAAATACTAAACCTAAAAGTACACAAAAAAGAACATACAGTATATTGAACAAAGGATGCTAACAGGGCAGTGCAGTGTGTAAATATGCTTTTCCGAGTAATCAAACATGGCATCACTTTTTATTTCACAGGATTTTTTAATCTCCTGGAGTTTAAAATTCAAACTAAAAATGCGTATCTTACTTTTGCAATTCTTGTGAGGGTTTCCGTAACAAATCCTTTTAAAGTAATTGTTGTGGTGGTAGGTGCCTCGAGATTGCAAGTCTCAGCTGAGACACGAACTGTAGACGCCAACAAACACAGACGTCTCGCTCGAGGACACATTGAATTTGCTGTAAGGACGACATACAGGGTCGCTTCGATCCTCGTCAGATGATGCTTGATGCATGTAAAAATCAAAGACAGAATAAAATTATAGAATCGATAAACAAGTCTTAGAAAAGTTCTTCAAAAAAACAGCATACATTTGTATAATTTCCCAACATACCTGACAGCCAATATTTAGAATTAAAATTTCATGATTTTAACAGTACTAAGACGACACTAATATTCACATGATTTATAAAAAACTCAGAGTCAAGCTAAAATGGCAGCTAGCTCTGCATTTGGAATGGAGTATAGTCCATTTATGTATCTGTTATTTATGTATCCATTAATATATAAAATAAAATAAATTAATATAAATAAATAAATAAATAAATTACTTAACCTATACTAGAATTAAACACAAAAATACAATAAAAACTAACACAGGCAAAGGGAGTAGATTCGGCATAGTGCCGTATGCCAGAACATGCGGCGCTGATTTTAAATCTACTCCCCTCGGTATAACTGGTTTTTCGAATGACGTGGACCGGAGATTTCGTGTATATCCCATATATTTCAACCCCTACATTTTGTCGGTATTCAAACCGGCCAGTATTGTAATCCGATCCAGCCACAAATGATAATGCGAAACCGACTTGTTTATAGTAAAACACAGCGCGATACTGAGTACAATTCATTCGCGTCTATTAAATCGTTCGTAAATGACATATAATGTGGAATTGGTAGGCTGACCGAAAACAGCTGAATTAAAACTTTGACTTTTATACCTACCTTATTAAATTACTGTTGTTTAATTATTGAATACGGAATGCGTTAAGTTTATTACATGAATAAATATCCAGGGATTCTGTTTCATATTATTATTTACTTATACCCACATTTTAGACGGAGTGGATCCCAAGAAATAAGAAGCGATCTAGGAGAAAGATGGCGAGACATCTTTGTGAAGAGAACCGGTCCTAACTGGGTGACAAAGGCCAGAGATGGGGGCGGGGGAGGCCTACGCTAAAAAAGGCGACTACTAACTTAATCAAAGTTTGTAAATAGATAGTAATATAAGTAGTTACATAAGAAGTAGGAAATAAAGGTTAATTTTATTTTATACCCCTATTTTAATAGGGTACAATAAGCAGACCTCGAAATGTTGCCAAAATAAAAACTAAGTAAATTTTAATTAACGTATGAAACCGTAATATTTCTCAAGTTTCTAAAAAGTTAAAAGTTTTTCAAACAGAAATCTTTTCATAACTATTAATAAACGCTTATAACAATATAACAAGAAGTCATAAAGTACATTCCAAGAACAACAATCACAACTCCTAAAGTTGAAACAATGAAGTGTGAATACCAAACAAGTCAGTACAAAAAACAACACAGGATTTTTAATTACCGTTTGCCAATGTCAAGGTTTCAAACAGTACACGAAATGAACAGAAAATTTTTTTTTTTTTTTTTCAGATCCGACAATTTCAGGTTAACATTTAGATGGACTTGTAAGCTATAATAAATCCTAACAAATTATTCTAAGAAAAAATTAGTTCTCTTAATCACTTGACGACTACTTTGAACCGTAATGCAACAAAAAAATGTGAGAATAACCCCGAATATTCAAACGAATTTTTTTACAGATTTAAATAAAAAACTGTCAAAAAATCGCGCTTAAATCTGAGTTGCGTTTGAGTATTCGTATTTGAGACATAAGAAAACTAGTAAAAAAACTGCAGTAGAAGGATCAAGACTTCCTCATTTTAAATGTAATTTGACAACGTCCTAAACTATTCATTTATTATTCCGCTAAATAGATGTAAGTATTTTTTTTATTAATTTTTAATTATTGTATTGACTCGAGATTATCATTAAGATTGATATTTTTGTATTCATTGTTTTTGTATTGTATTTTGTTTGTTCAACATTTGACTTGGTGCCTATTTTGTTAATCTTATGTATCTGATTCCTGGACGTTTTGGTTTCACCTGTAATTCCATTTTTCAATAAATAAATAAGAGGAACTAATGGTCCCCAATCACATAAATTTAAGAAGTATTTTTTAAATCATTGTAAAAATTAATATTCGAATCGGTGATTTTAAGCCGAAGATTATTCTATAATCAAATTAACGTATCTTGAAAAATCGCGTAGCAGCATAAAGTAACACCTTTAATTTTAATACAAAGTATAATAGTGTGTTGAACGAGAAAACTTGAAGGTTTACTTCGTCTATAAATACATATAATATACATAATATTAACGAAATGTTTCATGAAATATGCCATTTATTTTCATTACTGCCTTGGGAATTATAGTGACTAACTACCGTTGTAAACTTACTCGTAATGGCTACTCGAGTTACTTTCGCTTTTTAGGGGCGTTAAATTGTTGCATTTCTACGTTTCTTCGAAAAATCTGATTATGTTTTTCGATAACTTTACTTACTAGTGGAAGTAGGTTGGTAGCTAGGTACAATAAAATGTTTTAATTCTATTTTTAACCAACTTCAAAAAAAGAGGAGGTTCTATGTTCGGCTGTAATATATGTTTTTTATTACATATATAATGTATGTTCGTTGATTTCTTCGTCAATTATAGACCCATAATTATTCCCGAGGGATAAGTATTTTTTCCCCAAAACCAATAATAGTATAAAATTAAGGATCCGAAGCCGGTTTTTAGTTTTAATATAAAAATCAAATTATAATTGTTCTTTTTAATCATCTGTGATACTACTAATTCTCATAATATCATTTCCTAATTTCTCGAAATGGAACAAATTCATCATTGTTCCAAAGTGATGAAAATTATCAGGTGGTAATTGACTTAAGCTTGAAGCCATTACAATATATATCCGTACCGTATAGCATGATCAAAAATTCTGCACACTCCAAAGTTGCAATTACCCCCAAAGTGAAATAGTAAACCATAAGTCCGCAGCAAACGGTAGCAATTCGTTTGATATCCGATCCACGAACATCCCAATAGACCACGTGAAGGAAGATTTCGGTCTCGAGCCAGCCACAGCAGAACCGGTGAAATTACAGGCACGTCCACCACTTCACGTCTCGGATGCCGAGCGCCATGCTACACCTTGTATACTAGCAGGCAGGCTAAACGTTTATACGAAGTCGATTGTTGAGTGGATAGAACTCTACATAAAGGAATGTGTCCTACCGTACTAATATTTTAATGACGAAAGTTAGTGAGAATGGAAGAATGTGAAAATATGTGACTGTCACAAGATATATGATATTGACGTGACACAATCCCTCAGGTCTTCACTGAAAATCAGCGCTGGGTAGACACACCGTGCATCCAGCACAACGCTGAGTGAAGGCCATATTTGCCATAAACGCTGGTACGCACAAAACAAATCTATTTTGTAGCAGTTTGGTAGCATTAATTAATTTAGTCCTAAGGCGAATTGTGTATAGTAGTTTTTAAGGTAAATAAAAATATTCTCTATCTCTCTCTCTCTCTCATATCGCCAAAAGTACTGAACGGGGCGCGTTAAAATTTTGGACGCATGTTATTAATATAATTCTTGTGCTGGAATAACTTTAGGTTACTTTTATCGCGGTAAAATGCGCGTAAAGCCGCAACTTGCAGATAGTATAGTTTAAGTCTGTCATGTTGACGCGAGTAATGGCACCTAAAACAAGCTTAACCTTGTCGGTTAAGGATGCACCAAGTCTTATGATATTTGAAATAGAAGGAAAATCTAGCACGTGGTGAAGATAATTCTACGGTTCTTTGAAAAGCTCTTCCTACACGACTCCCACAGAGAACGCTAACCTTGTTACATATACATATGAGTCACGAGTATACAGAGTATAATAATACCAATAAGCAAAGCAAGAGATCGTTCGAAACCAAACTTAATCCCATAGTCCTTCAAAGTTATCTCATCCTTCTCACTAACATCATAAATACGAAAGTTTACGTAGTTCGAACCTCCTGCTACTCAATCAAGCTTTAAATTTTGAACAGAAATTTGCAAATAAGAAGACTGGGTCTGGCTAAGACTGGGCTGCTATTTTTTTGTTATTTTTTTTTGTTTTTTTTTTTGGAACTCTATCCACATTCATTTCGGAGGAGGGCGTTGTCATCTGCGACACAGTTTTTTAAACTTCTGCAGATGACATCGTTTTTCATTAACATGTAACCATTGTTTTTGTTCCATAATAAACGATTTATTTATTTATTATTTATTTATTAAACCCGGTTCGTCTACCTGCGAGATGGCTTGACGATATTGTCAAAATAGCAGGACGTACTTTGCGAGAAGCAAAAGACAAAAAAATGGTAAAAGCGAAAGGAGCTATTATACTCAGCAGTGGGTGATCAAGACAAGCTGAGTATGATGATAACACATTTCATTAGGTACAGACTTAATATTTAATTTAAAAAGCACGAACAGAAACTAATATAAGCTTATCTTCTGTAACATAACAATATGACCAGTGTTTTAATCGGAATTGCGAGAAATCAGCGCGTGATCGTCCATTAGATATAACCGTCGATTAGCTCTATAAATTCCATGGAACCTTCAAACTTATTTTGAATACCCCAAGACTGAATTTAATAAAAAATACTCAAAGACATGAAATAGGTGCATGATGCACATTTGATACACGCAAGGCACGCGGGCCGATGTTTACGCAAGACAACAAACAGAGGCAAGTGATATCATCGTTTTAAAATGCGATGGTACGTGAATTATGGATTTTAATAGCTGGAGCAATTTCAACGCTGGTGTGCTTCACGATTTATAAATAAACAGAGATGACACGAATGGATCGGTGCTAATATATCTGTTGTACAAGTGCAACGTATATGTTGAGGAGGGAAGAGTGTCATGTTACGAGGAAAGTGTTACATAATGATGAATATGGATGAACATAGGAGTAGAGGTAGGCCTAAGAAAAGATGGATGGACTGTGTGAAAGATGATATGAGTAAGAAAGGAGTGAGTGCTGATAGACTACTGATCAAAGCGAATTGAAGAAAACCTGTTGTGCCGACCGAACCGAAAATGGAAAAGGGCAAGATAATGAAGTGCAAGGTATAATACCTATGCCAGTTTTGAAATGCAGTGAAAGAAACCAGACATTGTTTGATATAGTTTCTATCTTTGGATTTTCTCCAAAATACAAGAAGCTAATGGAAAGAAAAAAAGCACGAACCAGGCATGCACTTAGTTTTGAATTATTACGGATTATTTGCGGGCAACATTTTTATGTGACATATTTCAACAGAATACGTTCAATAGTTTAGCTCATATACAATAACAAACTCGCATCAAAAGTTCGCATTCATTCATGTACGATTCATCGAAGACCACCAATCTTTATAGCATACATCATTCATTGACTGTCGATATACCTACATATATTGGGTTGAACGAAATTCTATAATTTTATGTACGATCTATTGAGTTATCTATTTTATCACCAGTGACCAACAATAGATCATCTTCTGGTTACTAGCGTAGCCAGGCGTGGGATGGTCATTGTTTATTTGTTATGCATTTACATTAAAGTGTTATGAGACAATGTTGCATTCATATACCATGTTTACTGCATTTTAAACACTGTATTTTACCCTCTCCATTACGAAGTCTGTTACATTGCAGATACAGATCGTAAAATCCACTTGTAATTCTCTTGCGCCTCCTATTTATGATTTCCCAATGAGTAGCGTCTGCGTCTGCGCATTCAGTTGAGATTGTGAAGAAATCTGAGACCTATGTGGAAGTGTCTGATTTCGAGACGTTTCGGAGGTTTATTGTAGACTATAAGGAACAGATAACCATCAGTATCTATATTGTGAGAGTATACTTTTAAGGACTATGTATCTAATTACTAGAACTTTAATGACAGATGTAACTATGAACCTTATTTAGCTTATTTTTTTTTTACTAGAACTTTTTCGTTATTCTAAATTTCCTTATGGGCCTCTTTACCAAATGGATACCTTCTAGCCAATAAATCATTACTCTAGATTCCTATTCATCACGCACTCATATTAGAAGCAGATTAGATTTTGTTATAAAATTGATTTTATTTATATATACATATATTATATATATAGACGTTCTGATCGACTTCGATGAAAGTCCTAGAGATTACAGATTCCTATCATGAGCCCGCTAGTCCTAACTTGATCTTGAATAACCTACTCCACGTATGACAGTCGAGTTGCCCCGCAGAGTTATATAGAGAGTGAGCCAGACATGGAGACATGCATTTCACTTAATCAATTGTCAGAACTACGTAGTAGCGACTCAAAACAAGTGGCTCCAGCACTGTTCTGTTTCAAGGCCGTTCATTAGTACAAGGATTCGCGTCACCATTGCACAAACAAAGGGCCACGGCGTGATGCAATCAAAACGAATTATCCAGTGGAATCAATGTTTGCACAGGACCAAATGGCCATCGTTTACGATCACGGCAGTAAGCAATTTTCTAATAGAGCGGGTACATTGGAATCAATAAACGCTCTTTTGTTTTTACAATGCATTGTGTGGAGGACGATCGCATTCTGGAGGCAGATGCTTTGAGGACGGCATGAATTAGTCGAAAATGATTTTGGGTCTTAAACTACAGACAGGTTTGAAGAAGGCCAGGCCTTATGTAGAATACCAAGACTACTTTAAGAGGTATTCCACCAACTGTGTTCTCTACATTTATAAACAAAGCCTCTTTCTAGAAAAACTATGCGATACAAACAATCACAAAAATGTTACATTACAAACATTTAACCTAACCATTTGACAGAATCTACAGCTCACATCTTGGTGTTTTTGCTTAATAAATCTTAATTGACCTGAGTGTTGCCAGCATCTGTCTTAATGATTGTCTTAATGATCCTACACGTGGCGTTCCTTGCTACACGTGTTGGTAGAATATTCAATAATAGATAAAAGAGGAAACCAAACCATTTCATTGATGAAAGAACCCAATAAGAAAATCAAATATGTTGAATTGAACATCACAAATCAGTATCACATAGCCAGCTGTTGAAAACACCCTTAGAAAAATTCCTTCTCACGAAAACAACGGTATCGACGCACGCGCATTGCTGAGGTCACTTTTAGTCTGTCCTTTTCTAACTAAAGTGGATGAGGAAAGAGAAAGCGAGATAAAAGATATGCAAATGAAGTGGCCGGTAAAAAAACAAACGTTTTGAATTTGAGTCACTGAATCGAGTCCGTGATTGATTAATTGCAGCTCTGGGGCCTTATTCACACGCAATACGCGGCGTTTTACGATTTCTACTGTCAAAATAATGACGATACGTAAAACGATAGAGTGCATTTTCGCTTGCAAGTTGCACGGCACTTTATACATAATATAACATCGCGTCATCAGTACAAAAATATTGCTGGACAATCCACACAACATCATCTAGCTCCAAAGCAGCAAAGCTTGTGATATGTGCACTAGATAACTGATAAATAGATAGATTTTTGTATTTTAACATAAGTATAATATATGTATGTATATTTTGGTCGGCAGGTAGAAAATGCCTCTTTATTAAGCCCACCCTTTGTACCTTAGTGCAATAAAGTTTTAAATAAATATATTTAAGACACGCAGATATTTTTGCCGAGTTGGAACAAATATCTGCAGATTACAAATATTTGTCTCGAGGCTGGAATCGAACCAACAACTTCTTGCGTCGCAGGAGGACCTTCGCCCGCTGCGCCAATGAGGTCATGTCTTGTAATTGGACACCTAATAGCGAATACGGGCCTTGTTGAAGCCGTTTTAGTTATAACAACTGGTCACTTCATTGTTCGTTTCAATGCCATTACAATAGTTCTCGTGTCACTAAGGTACAATAAATATAATATATATTACAATACGATATTATCGCAAACCGACGACACGAGAATAAACGTTCCAGAATCGTTCCGTGACAAAAATGTTCATATAGTTTTCAAAAACGCTCATATAAGTTACAAATGTTGAACTATGTTACATTACAGGCCGACATTTGTTTTCAAAATACGATTAATAATAATAAGTTATACCAGAGCTATAAGCCTATAACACTATTCTCATAGCAAGTAGCCAATTCCCAGACATGATATCAACACGGAATTGACACGGTGCAAGAAATTTTTAACATTTTAATAAACACTACTTACAAATAATATTTTCAGCGCTTACAACCGTGATTTTTATAAGTATTGGTTATGGTTGTTCTATGCTAGAAAGTAAGTAGTCGTACCAATGGGTGAACAATGGCTGATGATGAAAATGATGATATTGGCCGTCAACATCCGCCTAGTTAAGGTTTGCTTCTTTTTAACCACTAACCTTCAAAAAAGGGGGGGGATCTTTGTTCAGCTATCTGTATTTGTGAATGTTCACCGATTTCTCTGTCAATTGTGGACCGATTATGATTTTTTTTTGTTTTTTATAGAGAAGGATCCCGGGATGGTCGCATGAAAAAATATTTCGGAGGTAATAACTATTTGTCTCGCAAATCTTAAAAAAAAAACAGTGTAAATTAAATACCAAGGAATTCTAAGTCGGTTTTTAGTTTTTGTGAAATCTCTAATTATGTATGTACATAAATTCTTCTCTTCCAACTGCGGGGCAATATCAATTGTGTTTTTATAATATATCTTTCAATTGGCATTGCCAAGTAAAACGCAGACCAAGCCCGGATTACGTGACAAGTAACTCCATCTACCGAGAAGCGGAAACACTTCCTTGCTATTGCGCTCGGTCACAACACAACTTATTTACGCTTCGCTGCTCTACATCATTTTCCTTTTTAACTTCCATTAAATTTGCATGCTCATTAATAAATTGTTGGTTTGATATATAAAATGCAATATTACATAATTCTATATTACCTACTCCAAAATAAAATGCAATATAACATAATTCTTTACTACCTACCTACTGCAAAATAAAATGCGATATTATTCGGGAACGTCCCAAAATTTCCAAACGAAATATCAAGCGAGGTGTTAATAAGACGCGTCGAAATAAGTAATACAAAAAATACCATCGAGAATAATATGAAATACGGGGTATATCAATCAGGCCAGGTGCCTAGGTTACATAGGTGTACTGTGGCGTAAGAAACTGTCAATCTGTGAGCACAAAGCACATAGTCGTATTTAGCCATAACCCTATCTAGGTACCTAGTTACTAAAATAATACTGCGAGAAATACTTTAAAAAATTATAAATAAAATTAAACTTCATAATGCCCTGTTTACTTTCACAGTTCACGGCCGCATTTGAAAGCGGTAATCGCGTATTATGCTCCGTCTCTGTTACTCTTGCTACATTCCGATACAACGTGTGTTCCTGTCTCGTTCTACTAGTGATTTATAGCGTAAGAAGGTTTACATAACCGCTCTGGCTACTTACTTCGTTAGTTGTTGTACTAGTCCGTTTATCACGGTTACGATGCCATAAAGTTATTATTTTATCTCGCATGCTGTGGACAGTATTTAGTATTTTTAACGGAGAACAACTATGATATATTCATCATCAACATCATTGCAGCCGAACGACGTTCACTGCTAGACATAGGCCTTCCCTAAACTTCGCCATTGACCTCCCCGCATCCAGCGGTTTTCTGCTGATATAATGAAGGATATACTAAGTTTTATATGCCGATATCAGAAGTAGAAAACCTCGTTTATCAATCATCTGGATCCCGTGGATTTAAAATACTAGGTACTAGTACTCATTATTAACAACCATGTCACATTATAGTTAACTTACTGGACGATTGCGTTCCGGCTGTTAATATGCGTCTTTAGAATAACAAATGTACCTCAAGTGTACAAGTAGGTACCCAACTAAAGTGTTAAGTTGATTGTATTGTATATACAATATGTTTCTGCTTAGTTTCGGAGAACCGTTTGTCTCTGCTGGCTATATGTCGACAGCGTCATAGTGTAAATGTGAAACGCACAGCATTTTAATATTATATTAGTATATGATGATCATAGCAAAATTGTCAAGGATATCAAAGATTTATAGAACGCAATCAATAAAGATAATCTCAAAAGTTTACAAAGTAAGATAAGTTTCAACACCAATTTGTAAAAGATATTTTCAAAAGGGCTCGGCTGGCCATCAATTCAAGAGTTACCTAAATTGACAGTGATTTGGGTTATGGAATAGTTGCTGATTAAAGATTGAAATTAGAATAACTATAGTAAACAAGCCATATAACAGTAGAGTTATATGATTTTGAACTAGGTCAGCAAAATATCAAAGATATAGATCACTTGTTGAAATAAAACTAAATCGCAACAAATGCTCGATAAAGTAAAACAGAAGCTAAAAGAGCGGATCGCAATTAAAATAGAAATTAGAAAACGAAACACTTTCTAGTAATTGACGCCTGTATACCCAGAGGTCCGCAAACGCATCGACGCGAGTGAATAGGCGAAACTAATTACGAAGTGCCAGCCGGCATATGAGTCGGTGGTAATAGGCCATCAGCAACGAATAAATATACTGAGATATTAAACAATGATACATGAGAAGCTGGGAAACTAATCTTAATTATGAGAATCTCTAAAAGCTTTCATAAAATTAGATTTTTTGTGGTTACTCACCGACTGGGCTCCACCATCATTTTGTGCGGCCTGAAAAGAAAAAAAAATTAGATTAAGATCAATCTTACGATTTAACAAAAGACTACTGTATAATAGAAATGCTCAAAATACAACTTTATTCAAAGAAACATATTAAACTATGCACTAGGAAATAGTTCAAAATGGCCGCGACATAGTTTTGATATCCCCTGCCATCTCGTCGACATAAAAAGGATGTGATTTATAGCTACGACGCGCTGTTTGGGACTCATTTAGCCATATCATTATATCAACTGGGGCCATACCATTCCTTTTAACACGACGCTATAGATTATTGTATAGAAGCATACCTAGAAGAGACTTTTAAGTTAGTATTTTGGCTTTTTATGACTTTACGCAAGACAAGAAATGACAAGCAGAAGATTGACATTTAGTCAAACATTGTAACCGTTGTTAATGATTTATTGCTGTCTTAAAACTTTCTATAATTTAGCTAGGTACTTATATGTAGTATCATTGCAATCATCGTCGGAATAAAATATATTTTTAACAAAGTCAACATAAATCGTGTTAGTGACATAATAAACAAATAAATAAACAAATTATGTAATCGTTTCGGTTCTTTACAATAAAGGTTCGCATACTATTACTGCTTATACTCCGATATCAATTAATGCATACAAAACTGAATCTATGCCATTCAGAGCACGAGTAAGTTAAAACAATGACTCTCATTAAGCAAAGTAAACCAAGACATTCCTGTGAATTTCCATACGGTGCGATGACCTTGATATTAATTGACGATTGTCAGGTGGTCATTATCAAATGGTTTGCTATTTGAAATACAAATAAACCGGCCAAGTGCGAGTATACTTATAATAGTTTCAACTGTCTAGGGAAGGGAAAAGGTAGACACATGAAAGTTTCTATATTGAAGTAACAGTTAAACTTTAATGAAAACAAATACTAAAAATAAAACAAAGAGGAAAATTCAAGGGGTCTCAAACAGTTGGTGTTGATATATGTTTGAACGATGTGATAAAACCCACGTCGCTAGAAAATAACGCTAAAAAATAAGGTGCTTAAAAACTTATAATAAGGTGTAGTATTGACGGTTAATAAACATAAACAGTATAAACACTAGGTACTCGATCCTAAAGGTGTTACCATGTCATGTAAAATATTCATCGCACACGATACCAAGGTTACAAATAAGAAGCAAAGCAATGAATATAAGATGAATGCTTAAAAGAAATGGATTTGGTACCTAAAAGGGTGTCATGTCATGTCAATTTGAGCTCCACTCACGCTTACCACATGCGAATGTACGTAGACAGTTGACACGTTTTTAAATATTAGGGGTTTAAGTATGAGATTGCTGATTTGTACTGAAAAATTTAAATTAGTTTTTTTTTTTATTTATCATATTTATTTAATCAAAATAATTACCATTATTAACTATACATTGCTGCCATCTAATAGGTAGGTCATTTATGCCTTTGCGATATAACTCTGGTGATCTAGATTCGACAAACTGTGTGAAAGAATTTTGTACTGCCTCCTGTTAAGAAAACTTTTTATAACGTAGAAAATTGTCCAAATCACGAAAAAAATGGTAGTCCGTTGGAGCAAGGTCAGGCGAATACGGAGGGTGACGAATGGTTTCTAATTGCAGTTCCTGTAGAGTTAAAACGGATTCTCGTGAGGTCTCGCGTTATCATGGAGCAATAATAGTGAAGATCGATTCATCAGTCGCTGCTGCTTCACTGCTAGTTTTGCTATCATTGTTCGGAGTTCGGCAAAGTAGACATTTGCCGTTATTGCTTGACCAGAACGGAGAAGGCTATAGTGAATAACACCATGCTGAGACCACCAAACAGTTACCATTACCTTTTTATTGGTAAGCTTTGCTTTAGGACACTGTTGTGGCGTTTGACCTGGGGTCAGCCATTGCATTCGCTTACGGTTATCGTAAAGAATCCACTTTTCATCACATGTCACAATTTGATCCAATATTCCTTCATTATTGTATCGATTCAAGAAGGCAACACAAGTTTCAACACGCGTTTCTTTCTGCAGATCAGTCAAATCACGAGGCATCCATTTTTCGTATTTTTTTTATTTTATTGATTTGACGCAAATGAGTGAATATTGTTGGTAAGGTAACGTTAAACCATGCCGCTAATTCCTGGGTAGTTTGGCTCGGATCGGCTTCCAACATCTCTTTCAATTCATTGTTATTCACCTGTATGGACGGTCTTCCACGTGGTTCGTTCTTCAAATCAAAGTTTACATCACGAAAGTGTTTAAACCAAAATCGCACGGTGCGTTCATTAGCAGTCCCCTCTCCAAACGCAACATTGATATTGCGAGCTGTTTAAACTATTTAACTATTTTAAACTATTATTTAAAGCTGCATTATTACTAACTGACTGACCGATTGACATGATTGTTCTCATTGGGAGAAATTACTCTCCCCCTGGACACCCCCACGCAGGGAGGAGGTGTAGCATCGCGGCTAGTCGCTCGCTATGCGTCAGCCGTCAACAGCGCGGCTGACGACAACAGCCGGATATTTCAAATAATACTTATTTTTGTATGGAAATAAAAAGTAGCGTATTATCAAAAGTCGTAGAACAGACGTTGTTGCTGATGATGTTGGGAACCCGGTCACCGAGGGTTGCTGGTCTTTTAAAGTTCACCCTGTATAAAATTAAGATTGTAAAAGTCTCTGATTAAGTTAGAAGAACGAGAAATAAATAATAAAAAAATAAAAAATAAACAGCCGTGCAGTGTTCCCAACCTCTATGGGGAAAAAGTAAAACTCCACGGAAAAATATAACCTTTACCAGACCTAAAAAAACTTTTCTTAGATATATTTTGTAAACAAATTGATTACAAAATGGTATCTAGGGTCTAGGTCTGGGTCTAGGGTTTTCTAGGGATATTCAAGATGCCGGTGCAGGTACCTAAGTTCCTTTATTAGTAAGGCTTTATTTACGCACTGTGCCAATGTAATTTTTCTCCATTGGAGCCGACAAAACCATTTCTATGATGTTCATGTTCATGCTACCGGTGTAGATAGTTATCTGTTTCTGTTTCTTTTAAGGACAGTCTCAGTACGAACGACGACCTTACAAAACCAATAGCGATAATCCCAAAAGGTTGTAGACGTTCAAGTATTCTGTAGAAACTGTAAGCGATCACCTCAGTCAGGGGTGAGGTTTTATTGCACGAGGTTGTTCGAGTATTTTAAATTTTAGTTTTTTTTTTGTCATGTCCCCGATATCATTAAGGTTTCTTGATTTATGCCCCTAAAGATTTGTCTGAGACGCGGCATTGTCAAATATGTAATACCAGCCGTGTAAAAACCAACTTTAAATATCTAGTATTTTTGTAACATTTGAGAAAATAAGGAATTTTGGGCTACAAATCTACATATTCCCAAAATATAATTGAATCGAAGTTGGTTTTATCATGGAGTCTTAGAAAAAGGTTTACAATTTGCGGCAAATTACTTTTTCGTTAGTTTTAATCCTTGTAGAACGTAGGAAAAAATACACAAAAAAAAATTATCGCGCGCTAACACGAAATGATGAACGTTAAAGAAAAGTTATTTTTATCCCAAGGGAACTGAGATAGAGGATAAAAAGTAGCCCATGTTTGATTCCAGGTTTAGAGGTAGGTAAATCTTTTGGTGTGAAGAAGTATCAAACATCCATCACAACTTTCGCTTTTATAATATTAGTGAGATGATTACATTGATTTTTATGCCGTGACCGCCACGACCAGGGCCGCGATCACGGTGAAGTAAGTGTAGTTACCTATTACGGCTCAAGCGTTAGCAGTTGAAACGTTAGGGTGCGAGTTGACAGGCCGCCGGCATCGGACTATCCACTGACAAGTGCGTCTCTGATTGGCAATCCGAATGACGTCATTCGCACTAAACGGAAAAGTAGCCTTCAAGCTTCATTGCCGACAGTCCGCTCCGTTCGGTGCGGATCTTGTATTGCTGAGGCCAGTGCAGATTGTCTGATGACCGTGATCGCGGCCCGTAGGAGGGGTAGTTACCTATTGGCGTTACGGCTCAGGCGTAAGCAGCTGAAACGTTAGGGTGCGCGTTCACAGGCCAGCATCGGACAATCCGACAATGTCTCCAATTATGACCGCAACTGTACCTATGCATCAAGAAGTAGGTATAGGTATCAATCAATCAATCGATGATACAAAATATAAACACGTGGTATGTACCACGTGTTTATATTTTGTATCATCGATTAGAAAATTACTAATTACCCCACAAAATTAACAAACAAACATAACCAAATTCCCACTCAAATTCCGTTTAAAACTCTAGTTAGGGAAGTAACAAATACTTCCAAAATCCCAGCAAACCTTCTCGGAAATTATGCGCGATAACAATTTTACTTAAGTCGAGACCGCCTGCACGCGTCCACTAGTCTCTTCCCGCGACTTCGCTCACTTGGTAACTGGACAACCACAGGTTAAAACGTCAGGCAAAATGTTGGTAACTATCAGTGAATGATGAATTTTGAATCGACTTACTTAATTAACAAAGAAAATTACCTACCATTAAGGAATAGAAAAAAATTAGAACTGGTATTTGCAATTGAATCCACCACAGATTGTATCCCAAAGACAGGAAAAGACATCGCGGCAGACCAAACCCTGTCGATGGAGAGACGAACCAGACGCGCACAAAATAGCGAGTGTGGAAGGAGGGAACGGAAGCCTTTTCCCAGCTGTGGGACAGAACAGGCTAGTAAAAAAACAAAGTCAATAAAAAAAGTTGAGCTAACAAACAGACTGTTGCAATTGTAAACCATTTTAAGATTCATTCAGACCATTAGTTGTGTATTGTGTAGATTAACTATCATTATTAACAAATTAGTTGCATTCTTACTACCCGTTGTCCTATTACCCGTTTTCCCGTAGGAATGATGCATTTTCCCGCGGTAAAAAGTACCCTATCAGGAATAATGTGGGCTTCTTATGGTAAAAGAAGTTTTCAAATCGGTCCAGTAGTTTCGGAGCCTATTCAATACAAACAAACAAACAATCAAATCTTTCCTCTTTATAATATAAGTATAGATTTACCTCTCCATAGTACTACTTATATGTAAACTTGTATAGTATAGATAAAGTATGTATGAGTAAAAGAACAGTCATATTGTATTTGTCATGTCCTTAGCAATGTTTTGATGGACGGTAAATTCCACTTACCATAATTTGGCAAAGAGCTCACCAAGGTCGTCCAGGTCATTGCTACGACTCCAGCGCTTGGTACGCCAGCCCATGGTCGCCTCACGTCATCCTTATCGAACTATCAACTGTGTTGACCAGCCACACACAATTTTCGCAACCACTAACTGATAACAAACCACAATCGTTCCACATTTACGTATTTATCAGTACGTGCTATTCTCGTTACAATTTTATCAATTTGTTTTCAATTGATCGGTAATACGAATTCATTAAATTAAAAGATAAAGGAATAGAATTTCCAGAGTCGTTTCTATTTCTACAAACATGAAATGGCGAAGGAAGGAAAGGTCAGAGGCCCCGTTTGAAATTCATCATTCGTATTACGCAAGTGTTTTCTCGAATCCAATAACCGTCACGAGAAGGCGACAGGCACGTCAGTTATCAGTGGCGTGTATCTGATCCTAGGAAATAGTGTTGGTTTAGGATCCCGATCACTTTTGACCGCATCCTGCCATGCAGCCTGTGGTCACAGCTCGATACAGGATCATGGGATGTTCGTTTTAGAATCGCTCCCACAACGATTTTCGAACAGATTTACCTCTATAAAAAATTTATCAAAACTATTGCCCCAAAATAGTTATAAAACTCACTATAAATAAAATATAAACTCTACATACAATAGTGTCTATAATATCGGTAATTGGGTAATGCCGCGAATGTAAAATAGTTTTATTGACACGTGCGATACGATATCAAACTCCTCGGCTGGCTGTGTGGTCACGTTTATGAAGGCACCCAGCTCTTTTCTTATCATTTGAATTATATGTAGTTTGCCATTGTATTTGAATGCCAATTGGATTTCGTAAATATTTTTATAATGTAAATACAGTTCTCCGTAAATTTGTCACACACAATCACAGCACTTGTTACTTGCGGTATGTAAATTAATGTAATAAACAAGTAATATAAATAACAAATTGTAATTCACTCGAAGACCACCACGGGCTATCTGCTAAGCTATCTGCCATCGCGTCCCATGGAGCAGGTAAATTTGCAATTGCCCCAACTCTCTTCGGATAAGCTGTTCCGAGAAGAAAAAATATTCAAGCCATTTTGAATCTAAACAATCAACTTAGAATCGGATGAGTTGTGTGAAAGCTAATTTGTACTTTATATGCTGTAAGAATAGAGTTAGTAATACTTTGATATATTCGGAATCCGTGAATGAGAATGTCGGAGATCTACAAAGACGATGCCGAAGAAAAAATACTTTAAAAGGCAAAATTAGGGAAACAAAAAATATGAGATTCATCATTCGACTCGATGTTGTTTCGCCTCGACTAATAATGGTTATAAAAGACAATGTCTGACATATTTGTTTGAACGTAAGCTGTGTCAAAGGTATCATATTCAAAATTAGGCATAACATTACAACCGGTAGAGCTATAAAAATATTGCAAAATGAAATAACAATAACGAATTGCAAATTAGCCATTTACAGCTCACTGGCTACGCGTTATAAAGCGAACCTTCAGACACGTGAAATAGGCATCAATATTTATTCCTATTCTAAATGTCACCATATGAAATTATTATGATTGGTCCGCTTTGTGCGACTATGAGTGTCTTGCAATAGCACGGCAAGCAAAGGCGCTTACAGTAATTGCATTTTAAAATGGCATTCTCAAAGGAACTTCTCACCATTCACGAAATGGTTGCTCGACTTAACTCTTTTTAGTCAGTCTGGCGGCGCAACGCCCTGTAATTTAGTTTTGATGAATTAGCCAAAACGACGGGATACTAATAATTGAGGACGTACGGACATACGAAACTTGAACCGTTTGAGCCCTTCAATTTAAAACGGACGTATCGAAAGCTTTTTGCTAATAAAATATGTTTTCTGGTGAAGCAAGTTCATCGGCCGTCGGATCGTATAGCCGACCTTGGTCGTCCACGATGCGCCAACCGTGGCGTCTATATTGAAAATTGACGAATCGTTTCAACGAACACAAAATAATACAATGCACAATTCATAAAGATTTTTTGTCACGCTTCGAATGTCTGGGGGATTACACCCATTCTGTCACGAAGACACTAAACGTTTACAATGTACATATTCGTAAAATAAAAAACCTGGTTGAGTAGCGACGAGGGAATTTCAAACGATAAACAAGCGAATGGTTTTACACGTGAGAATGGCAATAGGAAGAATAACTGTAGTGTCTCATTAGTGGAAGAAGCGAAGCTTGCGGTTGCACCGGCAGGGGCGCTATGGGCAGGCTTTGGAGGGCCTTATTAGTCGGCAGGTGGCTTTTTTTCTATTTTGTTAATTTCGAAATCCCTGAGAGATGCCAAAGTAGGTACTCAGCAACCCTAGCTTATTTATCAAGCACGTAAAGGAGAAACATTTGAGTAAGAACCAATTAATTGACAATTTTTTTGCACTATTTCGGAGTATGAATTCGTTTATTTTGAAGGAAAGATATTTAGACAAGGTTCAGAAAACATTTTCAGGTAAAATGTTTAAGGTTAAACAAGGTTAGGTTTTTAACTTTAAAATTTTCTAGTTTTCATTTTGTCGTTTAAAAACTGATCTTCAGACAGTTCTCTGACCTTAGTTTATTTAATTTGGAGAAGGGTCTATAAACGTAAAATTAGTCAGCCGAGATAGACAAAGGTATTTAATTGCTCGGGATAAACAGACGTTTTATTAGATATTTTCAGTTCAAAATCTTTTTAGCAAATACTGTATTGCCAGCAAAAATGTATTAGATTATATTTCGTATTTCGTTTAGTTCTGTGTGATATTTTGACAACTTATTTTCGTTATTATGTTAAACACGGAATTAGAAATTATTTGTGTGAGTTTGGCGACACCGGTGCCCTTAGTAATTTTGTTGCATTGCACTTCCACCTAACTTTCTAATACTGTGATGTTAGACATACCAGATAAAACTTTTAGATCTGTAAAGCCAATGGTAGGGTTAGGTTAAAACTGTAGGCTTCATTTTCATCTCTACCAATTTGAATTCGAGAATAATCGAGAAAGTTCCGGGGTGGAGCTTCTTGCTTCGAGCACGGATCTTGAAACTTCACACCCTGCGTGCGTTACACGGTAAACCTCTCCACGACTTTATGAGGAGCGAGGTGTGTGTAGAACTTGCTTAATTTCATATCCTATACTGTGGAAGGAAATAACCTCAGAAACTGTAAGGGCGCATCCCCAGAGATTATTATTTTAATACTTTAATATATTTTAATTATTAAAATACCATAAAATACCGCCTTTTAAAATTGTTATATCCAATGGAAACCCCCCTTTAGGCAAACCCATTTTTATTTATTCTATCCCTGGTTAGGTCCCTTCTTATACACAAAAACAAACAAAACACTTAACTTATTTTCCAAAACAAAATAAGAAAATTGAATTATTTTTTAGTTATTTACAGACATTATGGTTTTTTAATCTCTACTATCGCTAGAATAGACCGAAGGGAATCGGGTCGTCCTCTAGCAAGATGGGTTGACGATGACGTCAAAACCGCATGGCAAACTTGGATGCAAGCAGCAGGACAGAGGAGGCTGGCAGAAGCGAAAGGAAACCAGCAGCCCAGCAGTGGTCCCGAGCTAAAATTAAGATGATCATCTTTACATTACTGCTAGGTCTTGTTCCCGAGGATCACGCTCGCTTATATTAGTAAAATAAGCAAACACGTAACATTTTTGTTACCTTTAATAATAAATAATAATAATAAATAAATAATGCTGGACAATTCACACAGCATTATCTAGCCCCAAGCTAAGCAGAGCTTGTGTTATGGGTACTAGATAACAGATATACATAATACAATATATTACATAGATAGATATTTTTATTATACATAGAAAACACCCAGACCAACGGAACAAATTTCTGTAGATCTTACACAAATTTGTTCCGAGGCGGGGATCGAACCCGCAACCTCCTGCGTCGCAGGATCTTTAAGATCTTAGCATTCGTAAATTATACAACTAGATAGATTGTATAAAGATCACAAATCACAAAGTTTCCAAATTGTAACTTACGAAGTCACAAACGCACCAGCAGACAAGAAAACCGAGAAGGTAAACGTGGATTCGCCTTAAAGTTCGAGCGCTGTTGTTTATCCAGTCTGGATAACTTTATTCCAGCTTGTAATGAGTTAGACGGGATTAGCTGGAGTTGATTTATTCAGATGTTGAGGGTGAAGAGCACGCTTCGTTTAGAGTCAAATGATCATGATACATAAACATGTAACAACATTAACGCTAACCTGAGCATTTTGAATTGAAGCGTCTCGCTTTGAGTGTGAGAGAAAAATAAGGGAATATGGTGCTTGCTTTTATAGTTTTAGATACATTAGTTACTCTTACTCTATGTTCACTTGGTATAGTTTGTTTCGTTTCCTCTACTTATGCACACGCACCCACTTTTATGTATAATAAAAAATATCTATCTATGTAGTGTATTGTATTAAGTATATCAGTTATCTAGTACTCATAACACAAGCTCGGCTTAGCTTGGGGCTAGATAATGCTGTGTGAATTGTCCAGCATTATTTATTTATTTATTTATAACCCCGTCTCTGGATAAGATTAGCTGGAGCAGAACTTTTAAGGATTAAGCTCCTCTTTGCCATTACCTAACTCTCTAGTTTAGGTCATTTTTGTACAATAAGGATCCAAACTTAGAATTTTATAAACAAAGTTCTGCAATTTTCCACGAAGAAATCCATAAGGATGTAAAGAATACCTACCTAATAATTCACTCGCACTCACTTATTGATAAAAAATCATGAACCAGCAATTTTAATTTGCTGTCTCATTTGTAACCAAATCAGTAAATCTACGAGCATAATACCGGTATTAATATCGTAATGCACCGAAACACGGCTGATGTTTTAATGAATTGAACAAGTACAGCCGGCAGCGCGTGCGGGCATTTCAATATGGCTCTACTCTGAAAAGAAAGATTACTCTTTAGAGCGGGTAGCTGCCGCATTGGCGTCGTTTTTAATCGAGACAAATCAAGTATGATAATTATGATACAATGAAGTTTATTTACTTATAATATATCCTATACTAGTACTGTTTATTATGTTTGGTATTGATATGGATCAGTTGAGCTACCTGTAGATTGTTTGCAACAGTCTGCAGTTAGGTCAGTTGTTTCAATTGTAAATACTAGTTCTAATTTATTTCTATTATTTTATTGTAATTTTCTTTATGAATAAAGGATTATGTCCTTATTATTGTACTTTTTATTGCAAACTTATGAAATTAGCATTTAGAACAGGGCGTTTTTTTAATTTTTCAATAATAGTTCAACTAGACTGAAAAGAGGGGTTTACTTGGCGATGTCAAATTAAATTGGCATAGACCATGCTTATTTTGACATGATATCCCATTGTCATCCTCTCCGCTCCGCGAAAGATTTTGCGCCATTTACTGTGTTCTAAGTTAATTAAGAGTTTTTTTTTGGAAACTTCAATAAAGAAAACCTTTCTAGGCAAACGGCAAAACTTGAACACTGCTTTCGTACAACGGCATATTACTAGCAATTTACATATATTTATTACGTTATGCACCAGTATGATCTCAAAAACCATATCCACATAACATTTCTTGGCATCTTTATTGGCAAAGAAAATTACAATCGATGATTTCTTGACCAAAATCACATTTATTTTTTGTGTTAGTTATTCAAATGAAATTTGTTATCCAGTCATCCTTCCGAAAACCTCATACCTGTGTCCTTATTATGAAAATCTTGTCGCCAAAATCGTAGACCAAGTAAAAAACCAAGTAGACCTCAAATAGACTGGTTATAGAGTAGATCCCCGGCGGGCTTGCAGCGACCAATGACCACCCAAACCAACCGGACTGGTTACCGACCTTGCGTTGCTTTCGATTCACAAGCCACGCGTTTTGCTACCATTCCGCTCAAACCATGATAGGCTGGCAAACTTTCACTGTCGGTGGAGCTATCAATCCCGTTATAATTATAGCTATATCGTTACGTGTTATTATCGTGCTCGGCGACCGTACAGCTTGTGCTGAAAAACGCGAAGCTCCCCTTGAGCTTCGCGTTTGGGTGTGGTCAAATACTTCGTCTATGAACAGATCAATAGCTAGTAGGTATATTTAAGCGACTCAGGAAGACTCACTATTATGACAAGTTATGCAAACACTCTGAATTGTAATCGATACAAATCTAAACTAGTTTAACAAATGTACAACGCCAGAGTTTAGGAGTTTACCTATTTAGCCACCAGTAGTGGTGAAAGTCTAAGGTCCGTATTATAAGAGCTTGCTCAGTCATCGATGTAGTGGCTTGAGTAACGATTTTCTATGTCAAAAGCGTTACTCAAGCATGGACCAATGACTGAGCATAGTATAATAATACAGGCCTTAGCTACATCTAGCCTGCTAAGCTACGTTTTATGTAGCTACCATGTGAGCAAAGTGGCGGCCAGAAATTCGTTAAATGGTATTGGAAAGGAGTCCATTTCATATAGGCTTAATCAGTTAACAAAACCAGCATATCCTGAGAAAGCGATCTGCACTTTTCCCGGACAGATATTTCACGTAAGAAATACACATCCTTTCCGAAATCGGTTTTTAAGAGGCTTTTAAAAGAATCGTTATCGAAAAAAAGTTTCATGATTTGCATATTAAATGTGGTATTCAGGTTGAATCTTATGGAGAGGTGTAATTAAAATGGGTTTATGTTTCCTTCCGGTGCTCTGAATTTTAGTTTACTTGTATATTTGCTTCATCATCATCCACAACATCTTCGAATGAAATTTACTGAGCGGGGGCGTCAGACACAGGTGCGTTGACCACTGAGAGCATAAGCCACGAACCCATCTCACCTCGTAGAACTGCACTTAGGACTCTGGCACCGCTGAAAACCAGCGCTGCCATGACGCTGCCGGTGACCTTTTTATGTTAAATAAAATGTACCTAATATTATTTCTATTCCATTCTACCTATAGCTCTATTCTTGCAATTCGATAGATAACGAATTTCTTAGTTCATCGACCGGAACTGGGTCTACTGGCCTTCCTATAGAAATCACCATTTGGTTCTGTCCTATGCAGTACCGGGCAGTCCTTCGCTTGTAGCTCTACAATAATTTTATTTAACCAGAGGATGATGATTTGAATACATAGAGCATTTAAATCCTTTCTTCAAAGCCGCCCAAAGTCAAATATCAAAGTGGTTTATTTCCTTTAGACCTTACATGACTCTTAGACACGTCTCAAAAATTCAAATTACACAAGTAAAACTATATATATTATAACTAGGAAATAAAGAGATCACTTTGATTTTTTGTTCACTTCAATCTTTTTAAAGTAAAGTAAAGAAGCGAACAAGAAACCTTTACCTTGTTAGGGCGTTAGTTTTCGAGCTGAAGCAAAACTCGTCCCATGCTTTTTTATCCTCTAGATCTGATATTTTATAGTAAGCCTTTTTACAAAGGATATGTTTGACAATTTATTTGAATTTATTTATTGATAATTTTTGCAACTTAATTGGAGTTTTGTTGTAGAAGCGTATACAAAGTCGCGCACGGCACCGGAAGGTGGCGGAAAAAGAGGAACTGAAATCATGATGATGATTGACTTGAATAACACAGGAAAGCACAATGCAGGCCGGTATGTTTTTTTAGCAGAAAGGGTTACAGCATCCATCCCCAAGTGAATCAACTTTCTGACACGCGCCAAGAACAATCGGTGCGAGGATTTCCAATCAAAATGCAAATCGCTGCTTTACATTCATACAGCTGGATCTGTCTATTGTTGTGTCTATCATTGAAATATTGAACTTGACAACTTTTAATTAGTTTATTGAGTTTGTTGCACGATATTTTTATGATTTTGAAAACAAGGTGTGGGTAAGTTCTAAATTCTGGACCTAAAGGAGCACTTAATACAGCAACAAGCATTAAAAATAAAACATCAAGTGCGAGTCTGACTCGCGCACTAAGGGTTCCGTATAATTGGAAGACCTTGTGTCTTGCCAAATATCATGATACTAGGTCAACGGGAATACCCTACAGTTTTAGGTCCATACCAAGAATCAATAGTATTTTTCTTTACTTGTACTGTAAGACTTTGCTTTTTGCGAAATTTTATGATTGTAGGTCAACGGGAAGTACCTTATAGGTAAGTTTTGGTGCATGGCGAGAATCAAAAGTATATTTTTTTGTGAATAAACAACAAATTTATGGTTCGCGGATTTTTACCCTTACTTGTGCTATAAAACTCTGCTGATCGCCATATTTAATGATTCTAGGTCTACGGGAAGTTAGATATAGGTTTTGTGTGCATGTCATTCCCAAGAAAATTCAAAAAATTCAGACATAAACAGCTGTGACTTTTGATTGCGTCGATTTAGAAGTTTTATTTATATCACGGCTCTAAGAGGTTACGGACTTGACTATTTGATGTTAATTTCAACTCGATACACGCGTTCATGAGAAAATAGGGTTAACAGACGGACAGACAGACAGACGGACAGACAGACAGACGGACAACAAAGTGATCCTATAAGGGTCCCTTTTATCCTTTTGAGGTACGGAACCCAAACACACGAGTGTTATACAGAATCAACAAATATATTACATTACATCGATAAATCCATACTAATATTATAAATCAGAAAGTAACTCTCTCTGTTATGTTGTGTTTATTTTGTGTCCTTTTAACACCTAAACGGCTGAACGGTTCATAATAAAATTTGGCAGGGAGTTAAACGGTATCCCAGGGACGGACAGGCTTTTCTCCCGCTAAAATGCGTGCCAAGCCGCGGGCAGAAGCTAATAATCCATAAGTACTCATATTATAAATTCAAAAGTAATTATGTCCGTCTGTCTGTCCTTTTCACGACCAAACAGCTCAACGGATATCAAGGAAATTTGGCAGGGAGATAGATAATATCCCGGAAGAGGACATAGGCTACTTTTTATCCCCGAAAAAAGCGTGCGAAGCCACGGGCAGAAGCTAGTACCTACAATTACATCGACACATCGTCTTCTTATTACAGCATCGTCTAGTCTAGTTCGAAGGCAGAGATTGTGTAGTGTAGTGGGTGCCAGTACAATACCAGTTGATAATATTTTTATTTTATTTTTTATATATATATGGTGGACATTTCACACAGCGTTATCTAGCCCCAAGCTAAGCAGAGCTTGTGTTATGGGTACTAGATAACTGATATACTTAATACAATATACTACACAGATAGATATTTTTATTAGATACTAATATGAACGGATCAAGTTGATATACCTACTTGAGCGGCGAACCTAGCGGGTATGCTTGTCAAACTAGGCCTAAACCTCAGAACTCACGGGATAAAAGAACTAGAACTAACATTAAATTCAATTTTTTATTCGGTTCCTTAATTGTGAAAACACGATTGCGTCAAGAGAATACGATAAACAAATCGAATGCATTGTTTTGCACCTAATTTGGTCGAGATTTTAGGAACCCTGCTGTCTATAGAAAAGATTTTTGTTTTGATTCGTAGGTTATTACTAATTCTTTGGTTCCTTAATACAGTTTCTTCATAAGTTAGGTAGTTTTCTTGTAAATAAGCAAAAACATCATTTTTGCGCTTACGGCGTTCCATAAAATCCTATTAACGCAAAATCCTATGCCTATCCTTTTCACAAAATGCCGCGCAATGCGCCCTCTTAAGCTTATACGCTTATTTTTCCAATCACATAAAACCGCCGTTGTTAATTAAAGTTAATCCTCGTCAACCTCAATTTCCAAGAAGATTAACGAATCTCAACTGCAATTTATCGCAAGGATCCCTGAGACCATTCACACTTTTACAGTCAATAAATTCTTATTTACAATGTAACAATATAAAGCCTCCAAATCCGAAACCACTGCCCGAAGTGCGCTTTTACATCTCTTATCCAAACTACACTTTTTAGTAGCAGAGTAAGTAGTGAACCGACCGGCTATGTGTTGCCATAACACAGGCAATTTGTCAAATTTATTACAGTACTGCTGCCCGGCAGTAACTTACATCCTATTTTAATGGCTCATACTATTTTTCATTCTTATTAAAAACTCATTCTCCGGAATATTGTATCTTGAAAAATAAATTGGATTTGGAAGTTTTATGGAATATTGCTGCATTTAAGATTAACTCAAATGAATACCTAAATTAATTTACAAATGCTTACCGTCAAACGGGGTGAATAGAGATCCCAAGGTGAATAGAAATGGACGAAATACTAGAGCAAGACATTGCCTGGTTGGTGGCAGTGGAAGTATCCTTACTCCGCTACTGTTCACCTTCTTTGTCAGTCGATCTGATCTCTTCAAAAGGATGCTTCTATTCACCCTTAAGCCTCCATTCATGCAGTTATAAAGTAAATTTACTTCAAAACGAGAATACCTCGTAATAATTTTAACTTTATGACTTCTAACTACCTATCCAATGGCGCCTCCAAATAATTTCGGCCATAGATCATCAGAGACATAAAACAAATCATCCCGAACGCGTCACCTCGTTTTAATGAAACATTAAACTATCCCGTGAACTCGCGAAAGACAACATAACTTGCACTACTTTACGCGCGTTTCATAGCTGGAAATTAGTTTGATCGCGTGGCGTAAATCAGAGACGGTGGAGACATTTATACGACGCGATTGCAGACAGATACACCGGCGACAGTAACAGCTTCCTATATCATCACGCTAGAAAGAAATAAACTGACGAAGAGAGACTAGAGAACATTATTCAGAAGGATACTAAGTAGATGGTTATCTACGTTCCTACTAATTTGGGTTCTTTCAGCAGGCGTCGCAAGCATCATAAAGTATCTTTCACTTATTCGTAAGTATTTGTTTACTACAAATTTTCATTTGTTACTTGCCAAAAATTTTACATTTATACAAATGCGAAATAAATTATTCAATTTATGACTCCGCTCAAAATTTTGTTCTTGGCCTACATGCTGCACGGCCACAAAAGGGGAAAAAATTTATATATTCACATAAGTTACATACATTGCAGAACCATGTACCTGCGTTGCATAGGAATCTTAAGCAATCCCAAAAAGGTTAAGACTTTAGTTCACAGAATCCACGGCTCCCAGCAACGTGACAAGTAAAATTACGACCACACTTCCAAAATAACAGTGATTCTCAGCTATGAACTGCGAAGATTCGCGAGAGGTTTAGCACCGAGTTATCAGCACTTTGCAGTAAACTTGATTTAACACAATAAAGTATAATATACCAATCAATCACAGCGATCTGTGACCACTGGCAGTTGGCAATAACGCAATTTACTGTACACTAACAACAGCCTGTGGCTTTGCATGGGGAGCACAGCTTTATTATGTACCTAGTACCTACCGTCTAAACATCGCTGCCCAGAGATGGATGCAATAGGACAGAATGGCAGCGCAGAGTGCATAGTTGACACCATAAGCTACTCAACGAATTCAAATATAATTAAAAAACAAAGATCGATCATTCACATATTTTTATAACATCGAGGATAAGATGTAATAAATTCGCAACGCTTTCAAATTATGTACAGTACATCAGTACAGAGCGTAAGGCCACGATGGTAATGTTGGCGGCGCGCCAATAGCCACTACCTACTTCAATGTTTAATGCATTCGAGACCATTTCATTATACCGTGCAACATCAAATCAGCTGCAATCATTTTGTTTTATTACCAGTTAATACAAACATTTCTAAGATACGTTTGTGCGCGGACATAGTTACTTTAACGACAGATAGAGACAGTTCACGGGAAAGGCGATTAAAGAATTTCACGGCCATGATTCCATTAAAATACCTGTGCGTGTCAAAGTCATAAAATGAATTCAATTATTTGAGAAAAATACAACTTAAGACAAGTATTAGTAAGTATAGCCGTTAAACGAGATGAACACGAAACGCAATTTTCTTACTCTTATCCAATTAAATTGTGAATCTTTTGTATCTATGATGTCATCTAAATTCCCGGTAAATAGACTCAGCAGTACAACCAACCACAGAACAGAAAAGTCATGCTATTTAAATAATTACAATCCCGACTTCGGTTATTATAGGCCGGGTCAGGCGAGTTCAGTTATATTACGTAAATGGTATACTCTACAATTAGGCCCGACTTCTTGTTCTGACAAATATTACTCTATCTGCGAGCATTATGAAAAGGTAACAATGATTTATCGTGATAATTAAAAATTTGTCATGAAAGAACTTCCATTACACGACGGTTAAATAAAATTAATGGTTATAAACGTTAACAATTTTCGACTGCGCGGGGCGGCGTGTTTCGAGGTACTCGCTCTGTCAGCGGCGATATTTCAAGATAAGCTACTTCGCTGAACCACCACGCTTCGCTCCTGTGTTCCGTTCCCACGCGCAGATCGCTAACAATACACGATTATCAAGCCATTCAATAATATACCCTTTCGAATTAAATATAACCAAAAGTAAGTCTACATTACAAGTTTTGGAGACATTAACATTTATTTGGCTAACTTTGTGTGGTGCTTACCGTCGTTATTGCTGGCCAACTTTGTAATTGCAAATTACTGGTCTAATTGCTGCGCAGTAGGCTACTAATTTCTCACGAATCACTGACTTTAATTTAGTTATTTCTTGTTTGTATTGAAAGTCGTACCAGGGTGATATAGGTCGGGAGAAGTAACGGAACTTACCTGACGCGCGGGGAGCGATTTGCTGCGGTCCTCGACCTGTGCTCAAGTCTCGGGGACGGAGACCGCCTTGACCTCTGGTTGACGACTCGCGTCAGCCTCCGATACCGCTCTGCTGTCCTAGTACTTGAACTGGAGCCTCTTGGTTTATGAAGAATTGACCCTGAGCGGTATCTATACTTTGGTTGTCGATTTTCTAAATAACCACCGGACCAGCCTTTCCTACCATAGCCCATGTTGACGGTAAGCACAAAACTGAATCGAAATCGAAATAATAAAAACCAATGACAAGTGTAGCAAATTCGACGTAAACATCGCGAAGTTCGCATTGCTAAATTACAAAATAAGCAATTGGAACCGGCGTTTGCAATAAAATGAGCTGATCGCTCACAATTCAAAGTTACTTGATACATCGCTGCGCACGGGCAGAGCTTGTGAAACAATAGTCGTGCTCGCTACCGCTTTACGACCGACTTTAGACTTCGAATGATAAGCAGATGTTGAAACAAATTATGGATTCATGACTGACCTATTATTGAGATTAGATATTTACACGTTTCGCGAACAAAGATTTTATTGCATTGATCCCTGCTGGATTGATCCCATATCGCTTATTCCACAAACATTGTATTTTAGGGGTGCGTTTCCAATGACGCGGAGCTGGGCGGAGTGGAGCGGAGAAGAGCAGTGAAAAGTGGCAAGTGTTCCCATTGAAGCGGAGCGGAGCTTCAATGGAAACACTTGCTTCCGATTTGTACCCTCCTCTCGGCACCACAGCCTATTCGACTCCGTCCGTCTGTCCGGCTCTGGGCTGCGTGTTCTTAAACATATTTTATTTGAAAATCCGCTCCACTTACACTGATTCTACTAATGCGCAGTGGAGATTGCAAGCACTGTGATTGGCCAATTCACGGTCCGTTCCTCTCCACTCCTTCCAGCTCCGCGTCAGTGGAAACGCAACCTAAAGATTGTTAATAGACTATCATCATCCATCACTGTTCCTAAGATTACGCATATGATTAGCGTCTTTCCTAAACACATAACACTCCTCTTAAACCGAACTCTCAAAATCATTACCAAATATGACAGACAGTTCCGATCTGCAATGTTTGCAAGCGGAAGATGTCAGTGTGACGTCACGAACCCGGTGTAATGTAGGTGAGGCGCGAGCGGCGCGGGCGCCGGCGACGCACGCACGCAAAAGCATAACGGTACAGCTAGTCAACACGGCAGATCACGGACTGAGCCGGATGCGACGCGCCATCCGGTCACACATGCATTATTGACTTCATTTTTGGCAATTGTATTGACAACTCCGCCATTTCTGTCTTTAACTTAACTAATAAAAGCTTTCACCATATTGATATGACCCTGAATAATGTAGCTAAGATTAATGATACTCACTTATCAAAGTTTTAAGATGCTAATCTGATAGCTTGTTCAAATCGTGTCGCAAGTTCGCAAAGACAAATTGCTCAAACAAAAAAGCTTCTAATAAAAAGTAGGTAGTTGATGATGATGAACGTCCCAGGTATTGACCGTTACTGAATGTCGTTCCGGACACGACCTTGGCTGTTGTACGTTGAACCCCATAACAAAAGAAAACCACGGAATATGCCCACATTTCTATGCCGTAGCTAAGAATACACTCACATTATGCTGGACAGCATGTCAATCAGCTCATTCAATTGGTCTCGCTCGGCGCCATCCGATAATTGACGATTCCTTCCTTTTTCGTTCGGTTCTCTTTTTTGCAGTGCGTCTTTCAAACTTCACAATCAATTGGTTCGAGTACAACCAATTATTTTCTTGAAACCAATATACCAGTAAAAGTGACTTGCAAATCAATGATACTAATTATTAAATCAGACAGGGTGGTCTTAGGTAAAGCATAGTCATATCTAAAATGTCAGGAAAATCTTAGTGCGGAACTCCGTTTCGTTTAACGGCAGACTAAATAACAAAGTGATCCCTTTATTCAAGGTAAAAGGATTGACTGAAGGGCAGACCGCAGATTAAGAAACCGCTAAAAACCGACCGACCGACTTCTAAATCTAGAACAGGTACTAATAGCGTGTTACTTAATCAAATCAATGCAAAACAGCAGTTAATAAATCAATGGAACTCTTAAAAGTAATGACGATACGAAAAAGTGTTAATTTATAATGATGATAGACCATTAGGCTAATGATTTATGACTAGACTACACCGAGCTATGATGCGCCATGTTTGCTTAACGCATACCAGTAGGCACTTACTTGATTGATGCACCAAAGCAACTATTTAGATAAGCAGCTAAATGGTACCTACTAGATAATACCTTACATACTCAATAGGTGATAAACAAGGAAACTCATAGTGTAGAAATAACAAGGATAATAAACAAATTATCCAATAAAACAATTATACAAACGCTGACAATATCATATTCCACAAAACCAATAAATCAACAAGAAATTTCGAGATTATTTAACGTGCCCACAGAAAACGAATAAGCAAATAGAACGACGGCAACATTAAATAAGACACATGACACTGTCTTCGTATCGAATTATTTATTCTTTTCTAAGGATGTAACTCATTGGAAGTGGAATCGAAGTAGTGATTTACCTTTTTATCGTAGATTGGGTGACTGTGAAGAGATTTATTGTAATGTCTTACGTCTTGAATACTGAATCTACCAAAAGTGGCACGTGGACGCGTGTTGGCAATTCTCGAAAACAGTTATTTTCTGCTAAGAAGCTCTTCAATAGTAATCAATCATGATTCAATTTACCGACTCAATATTTTTTTGGGATAATAAAGCCGGACAGGTAAACGTGGTTGCAAAAGATAGTAAAATAGACTCTGCGAAGTTTGAAACGAAACGTCAGCGTGAATGGTAAAATTAAACGTCGTAATTTAACTTATAAAAACTCCCGAAATGCATGTTATATCAGTTGGTTAAGCTGCTAAGTAGGATAACTTCAAAGTAAAGTAAGAGCAATCGTTCAGTGGCGTCCCTATCTTATAGAAGTGAACAACTTTCTGGAGCCGCACTAGCGACAACCAGTGAAATGAAATCCTAGAGAGCACCTCAATAAATGGGTAAACATTTATCTAACGTTGAGCAGTTAATACCAGACCGGGCGTCGCCTTCTGCCCGGATTACGTACATTAAATATGTCCACTGATTTTGTAACGCTAACAATTTGGTTCGCAATCATGGTAGTTTAATTGGATTTTGTATTGCCATGTCAGTGTAGTGTTCCAACTACCAAATTTTCTTGGATTTTCGCTAAAAGGCTTACTGTTTGTCTTAACTTTATGTTCCCATTTAAATGGAGACACGTTCATAATTTTTCGGATATGCCGAAGAAATTGACGGCTATGCTTTTGCAGCTCACTTTGCAGTATTGCAGGAAAACCTCGCGGATAGCTTACCTTCTGTTCATTGGGCTCTGTTGGTCTTTGTTCCGTTTATTCGTCCTCTACTCAACAAAGCTGCGTCCTACTTTTAGATAAAAACAGAAATAACTGTCCCCTTTCCTTTTGAAATTGCGAGCTGTTCTCCTATTTTGCTAAATTCGAGTGAAATCCTAAGCACTCATTATGGAGTGTCCTACATAAATAATTTGCCCTCATACCCCAAATCTCAGATAGAGAATATATATAAAGCTATCACATCAAAAACGTGTTAAATTTATTGAATCGAGCTTTATTATGATTTATGAGCCTTATCAAAATTTTAGCCTGGATACTTCAGTTGTAAATAAATCGTCTTATGGCGCTAACCCGACCCAAATCAGCGCCAACTGCTATTTTTTACCCTCGACGCAAAAAGAAAGGGGTGTTATAAGTTTAACACAGACAGACGTCTGTGTATCTGTCTGTGGTATCGTAGCTCTCAAACGGATGAACCGATTTTCGTTTCGTTTTTTTTTTGTGTCATAGATAATTTTATCCCGAGTGTTCTTAGCCATGTTTTATGAAAATCTGTCGGGGGTTTTTTAAATTTTTAATTTTGTTCATTTATCTTATTATTATGTTAAATGAAGGAATTTTCAAAAATAGATTTTGCAGCTTGTGATACCTATCATAAGTTTATTTTTAATGCCTCTGCAAAAGTTTTATTTTGTATAGTGTATAGGCAGAGATGCGACGTTGCTCTTTTTGGCCACGATGGTGAGCAATTTGGTCTTGCTAAATCAATATCTACATAACTCGGGAGTGATGAAAGCTGTTGTATTCACGTGAAGCCGCGGGCAGAAGGAAGGTAAAAATATGTAAAGGCAGAATAATCTACCTTTGAGGTTTTGAGTTGTCACAAATGTCAGTGTCAGACAGAGATACGTCATCGGTTATAAAAGGACTGACATGGCCGATCTGCGTTGTGAAAATATCTAGATACAAAACTGAAAAATCCATTGAAGAAAAAGGTGTTTGATGAAGAAACATTATTTCCAATATAAATATACACTTGCGAGCTTTAAAATGGAATCGCTTTCATCGCGAGTTGATCAACACAATTTTTTTACAATTTATGTACAATGAACTATAGATTGTGGTATATAGGTAGCCAATTTAATTAATTTTAAATCAAGAAGATTTAAAATTAATTAAATTGGCTACCTAAATTTTGGGAATTATTGCAATAGGTCGAAGTTGCATCTATCGGCTTCTATCGGCGCCGGAGCTGGATGAGCTGGATTTCTCCCTCGTATCCGCTGTTTTAGCTCGTCCCACATATGCCAGATTGGGTTCAAGTCAGGAATAAGACTTTCGCCTTTGATATTTGTAGTAGGGTCATGAATGACAAGGCTGAGAATAGAAGGCGGGTCAATCACGAATATCGATAGAATATTAATTGACGTGGATCAGTCGAAGATGAGCCATCATCGAAGTCATGAGGCCGTGGGAGCTAAGGCCAAGTCAACGACCTAATTAAAGTTCTCAAAGAACTCATTAAATGGAATTCAGTGAAAGTGATACTTCGACAAACACTACGAAATACATTAATGTGTAGCTATAGTATGAACCTGTTTCGATCCATATTGTTTGTTTTCAGTCGCCCAATTAATCCTGTAAGTGTTATAAAAATGTTTATATATATAAATAAATAAATAAATAAATAATGCTGGACAATTCACACAGCATTATCTAGCCCCAAGCTAAGCAGAGCTTGTGTTATGGGTACTAGGTAACTGATATACTTAATATAATACATTACATACATTAGTAGATAATTTTTATTATACATAGAAAATACCCAGAACACCCGGAACAAATATTTCCAGATCGTACAAACATTTGTTCCAAGGCGGGAATCGAACCCGCAACCTCCTGCGTCGCAGGCGGACCTTCGCCCGCCCATCACATCGATCGTCACGTTTTTGTCAGTCAGAGCTTGTAGTTATATAAATTCACCGGTTATAATATAACACTAAGTTTTACCTTTTAATAATTTTGTTTGGTTTATATTTCGGTATCCAAAATTCGTAGAATACTGAACACGCTATAAATCTCAGGATCCCGAGTATTCCGGAGCAATGAAACACCGATTCCACTGAAATTTACAGTGTTTAGTAACAGTACAATACGATCCAGATATTAAGCAAAGCGGCAGAGTATAATCCAACCAATCAGCTATTGGAGATTGGATGCGAATTTTCACATACCCTCGCTGATTGGTCAGCCATCGACATGGAATAAAGTGATAAAGAAATTTCTAAATGCAGACCTACACCGATAATGTTCAATTTACTTTTTCGTACGTTCTCAAATCTCTCGTATATCGTCAAGTTGGAGTGGGATCTAATGCGCAAGTTAAGCCTTTCCAAGAAACTTGGCAGACGTTGCCTTCTTTTTGTTTTAAACGCTATACCCCAGCTCTTGTCGAGTTTGCGAAGAATTCGACCCATTATATTCAAATACGAGTTTAAAAGATGCCGTAGTTGTAGGGCAGATGTTTAAATGGATTTTATAAATGTTATACATCTGATTAGTTATACTTTTATTGAGGTTTAACAAAATATTAGTACGTTGATAAAAAATATCAAGACGACCGACACAAACTCTAAGAATATACTTTGAATAGATATAGATGATAAGAGAGGCATAAATAGATGGCTTCTGAACAAATTAGCAGATATAAATGAATAAATTAATTAATCAATAAATAATTCTCGACAGTGTACATAGCATTATCTAGCCCCAAAGTAAGCAGAGCTTGTAATGAGTATTAGATAACTGATTTACTGAATACAATACATAACAAGAAAAATCTAGAAGAAAAACTTTAAAAAAGGATGACACAGCTTTGAATACCTTATTCGATAAAATCTATATCTTGCCACGACGCGAGTTTCGTAAGAGAGTGCGTAGACAGATTCTGAGAAACGTGGAAGTCGGTAACATTGCTAAAATATCTAAAAATATACGGATAACGTTTTCGTGACGTAATCAAAGAAATGTAGACGTGACGTAGGGTTCTGACGAGTAATGGGATAGGTCAGTCGATATCCATAAGAAAGTAACTACTGACTTGGTCTAGACAGGTTAAGGTGGTCGAACAGAACAATAGGACATTCAGACATCAATTGAAGGAGTTCTCGTAATTTGCATTTCTCTGTCCTAGGCTATAGAGAAATTGACGTCCAGGTGGGCCCGTACCTCAAGTACCTTGGCCTCACCCTGGACAGCCGCTGGGACTTCGGGGAGCATTTCAGACGCTCCGTCCCCCGGATTCTTAGGGTAGTCGGTGCTCTGCACAGACTACTGCCTAATCTCGGGGGACCCAGGGAGGGTGTTCGCCGTCTCTATGGAGGGGTGGTACGGTCGATGGCACTCTACGGAGCACCCGTTTGGTCACATCGACTAGCGGGTGTTGGGCGCTACAGGGCTATGTATAATAGCCTGCAGCGTCCTATTGCCATTAGGACTGTACGAGGGTACCGTACCGTATCGTTTGAGGCGGCGACATTATTGGCGCGATTCCCGCCCTTTGACATCCTGGCGGAGATGGACGCATCTATTTACGTCCGTCTCCGTCACGGTGGTGATGGCGGAGCTACGCCTGCTGAAGTGCGGCGAGAAGAGCGTCAACGCGCGCTCGTGAGGTGGCGCGAGCGGCTCGAGGAGCCGAGGAACTCGCGCCAACGCGCCGTCGGCGCGATTCTGCCAAGCTTCGAAGCCTGGTTGGGGAGGGAGGGGGGGAACGTCACCTATCGTCTTGCTCAGGTGCTCACCGGGCATGGCTGTTTCGGAGAGTTCCTGAGTAGGATTGGACGCGAACCGACACCGCAATGTCACCATTGTGAGGGGGATCGGGACTCCGCTCAGCACACGCTCGAGGAATGCTCGGCGTGGAGTGCCGAAAGGCAGATCCTGGTCCACAGGATCGGGCAGGATCTCTCTCTGCCCAGCGTAGTGGCGGCTATGCTGGTGGATGAGACTGCGTGGAAGGAGGTGGTCTCTTTCTGTGAGACCGTCATGGTCCAGAAAGAGACCGCCGAGCGGGATCGCGAGAGAGCTGATCCCACTCGGAGGAGGCGGCGGCAAGGCGCGCGCTACCGCCCTGCGCCGCCTGCCCCATGAGGGCATCGCGGCATTTCCCTTTAGGGAACCACCTGGGTCCACGGGCAGTCGGAGTGAGGGCTCCGACTTTCCAAGGCGGACCCCGGGAGGGCGATGGCACTGTGTGGCACGTGCTACCTTAATTCTTGCGGGACGTTGGGGGCGGTAGTTGTGAACGCCCCCAAGGACGTGCCTGATTTGGCACTGCGAAATGGGCCTGGCGCGGTCCATCGGAGTTCCCAGGCCCATTGATTACGCTTAGAGGCCGGCCACCGGGGGGTTGTTTAGTGGGTCGTCGAAGCTTCTCTTCGACAACCCCACATAACCATACTGTACCCTACATGCAGTATGGTATCTGTTCGCAGATTTTTCCCCTCGAAAACAAAAAAAAAAAAAAAAAAAAGGCTATAGAGAAATGCAGGTTACGATAATTTAAATTTTATCTAATGACTACTAAGATCCATGAGTAATTGATATGATAATCCATCAGATATACATAGCTAGAAGAACCCAAGGTTTCTTCGCGACCATAGCGCTCAAATATCATGACAGTATATGTAAAAGCAAGTCAAAAACGCGATAAATGCCGATACCGTTATCGAGTAGCCAATTAACAAGTTAAATATTAATGGAGCCACCGCTCGTCATGATATTGCGGGTGATATTATTTAAATGATAGGTTAGTAGGGAGTTAATCACTGAATGCATAGCGCCCCCCGCCCGCGCCCCCTGCGACATAGTGGGTGGTTTCTTTCCTTTATATTGGCATAAATGCGAATGAATTGGGGTGAAATGTGAGTTTTTGTCACCCGTGGTGTATGCGTATACCGCCAATATCAGAATGAAATCAAAATCCCAGGTATTACCAATAACATCTGCAATGCAACAGACAGAAAAGGTCAATGATCTTTGAACCTTTGATTATTTATATCTATGACATATTATATTCAAAGCTCTGAACATAGAATCAACTTACAATATGGTAGACAGTTTATATTAAAACATCATTGATGTTATATAATATTATAGATAGGATAACACTAAACAGATATACAGAAATACATTTCATTAGTAAAATCAATTTACATGTCAGATTTTCTTAAAACGACATACATATTGTTGTAAGTACTTAGATAATGTTCAACAAATACTTTGTTTACACAAATTAAAAAACTAATGCTTAAACTCAGTGATAGAAATTTCCTACGTGTACCTACTTACAACGCTGTCACAAATATTCGGTTCATCAAATTAGTAATGAATGAAGCTAAGCCTTGCATATGGGTGACAGGAGGACCACCCTGCATTTGACATATATTCCCCAGAGATATTTTAGTAGCAAGCTATAGACAAAGGTAGCGATCAGCTAATGGACAATTGGCTATTGTGCGTTGACGCGAGATGGGAAGATACGACGCACTTACACTAATTTACCTTTACATTCGAAGCGCTAATTGAACGATTAATAACTATGAAACGCGTTTCAAGTATACGTCTTGTTTTTGAAAAATGTTGGAAAAGAGTTAAGTCGAAATTGGTATACAAAATATTTCATTTGGTGGATATAAAACTCGATAACAATCTGAAATTATATTTTTAAACGATTAATAGCTGTGAAACGCGTATCCAATATTTGTCTTCTTTTTGTAAAATGTTGAAAGAGATTTATGTCAGGTAAGCATAATAATATTCGATTTGATGGGAAAAAAATTCTATAACTATATATATATAATGAACCTTTCACGGTAATTGTTGATCCAGTACGATTTCTTAAGAAATGTTGATCCACCTATTTCAACTGTACATTCGACTCTAAACCTAGTAAACAGATATACTTTGATCCACATTTGAAGAGCACATGGCAACGCTAGATCTACATTAACTGGTTATCGAGATACTCGCATTCAAAATATCCCAAAATATCAAAATTTTGTTGATCCATTAACGGTCAAAAATTTTACACTAAAACGTCTTTTTCACATCCGTTACATATTTAACTACGCGTAACATTAGCTTAGACAATGTTGATCCGCAGACTTTGGAGCCACAAATGACTACTTCGTCTGTTTTCAAAGCGGCAACGCCGCAACGCCGCAACTGTGAAACTGACAAATTACATGTTTAAGTAGTTCCGACCACTTTTGAGTAGAACATGTAGGTACCTATAGTTATTGGTTATGAGAGCGGACGTGAGGTGAATGAACCGTATGAAATTAACTTCGGCTGAATTAAGCCATATTTGCTAATAATTCGGCTAAAATAAATTACATACGATCTTCACTGATCATACCCCAATTTAAGGTAGGTTCATCATCATCATCATCTACAGTCCACTGCTGCCTGATTGCAGAATTTGCCCCTAAGATAAGTACATTCAGAAACAATTTCGATAAGGTGATGGTCTGTAGTTATTCAGGAGAGTTTTCTCAGTCTGTTCTTTAAGATGGGAATCTCTCCCTTCTTAAACAAGATCCGTCAAGTGCGAGTGTAACTCGCGCGCCGAGGGTTTCGAACGTGTGTCAACAAATATGTACCAAAAGTACCGGTTAGAGACTTCGCAATTTAACGGATACCTAAGAATAGTAGGTACCAACCTACATTTCAGATAGATCTTTCTGCATGCTCCGGTTAAAGTGGGTAATGGAAAATTTTTCGACTTTTTTCAAAATATTTCAAAAAGTATGAAACCTTCAGAAATTTGAGAAACTGTTTTGAAAAGTACAAACCGATACCTTTCATTTGATATCCCACTTGGTGAGGTAGCCTCCCCTTTTGAAAATTATTCCCCCCCTTTTTGACCATTTCTCAAAAAGTGTTCTTTATTCAAACTTCTCTATCTTGTTCCTGAGAACCTTCCTTTAACCTTCCTTTAAAATATAGATCCTCTATAAACGCTCCATACATTTTACATGGATCGCTCTGCAATCTTCGGAGATAGGGGGGGGGGGGGGGGGGGGGGAATGGGTATTTTTTCGACTTATTTCCAAATATTTTAAAAAGTATGGCACCTACAAAAGTTTCAAAAACTATTTTGAAATATACAAACTGATACCTTTCATTTGATACCCCACATGACCCTGTAGGTATCTTTTAAAATTTCGGCATCACAATTTATATGGAAAATATTCATTTTCAGTATTCATTTATTATCATTTATTTTTCTTTAAATCTGTACAGGCGCACAAAATGTATTTTTATTTTAAATTTCAATTTCATAGCTGCAGTAGTTGCTGAGTTAGCGAGCAAGGAAAAAAGGACAGACAAAGCGAGACCATAAGGGTTTCGAAACCGATCTTCTATCATCGAAACCCTAAAAAGAGCACCACCAAACACCCGCTCCACGCCTTTGGAGTTCTCCCACTGTGAAGGACGGCGTTGAAGAGGTTTTGTAGCTCGTGTATAAAAGGGGCTCCTCCGGTTTTCAAAAGGTCTGAAGTCATTCCATCCTCACCGGGGGCTTTTCCGTTTTTAAGCTGCCACTGAGCTAACACGATTTCGTCTTGACTGATATCTGGCAGTTCGTTGGTATAGTGGCGTGTCAGGGTGGCTCTGGAATCATCATGGGTCTCATCAGGAATGGGTGGCATGTGCAGCGTACAAACGGCCATAGAAATCCTCTACCTCAGCGGTAGATCTCCGACTTCGACAATACGGTCCTCCCGTCGTGCGTTTTCGTCATCAGCCCGAGAGTGCCATCAAAGAATTTGGAATTTTTGCCAGTACGCTGCTTTATTCCTAGCACCCCCTGCCCCGCCGTTACCGTGGCCGCTACCATGGCCAGGAATAGCGAGGCGGCCGGGAACAGGGGCCATTACTTTCTGGCTTTATTTATTTGATTGTCAGTGTCCATAACCCCACGCTGAGCAAGCGGATTGGGGATTGCAGTTCGGTGGTGGAGTTGGTTATGCAGGGGGCGCTGCTGCCCGTCCTCCGGTGTATGTCCCATGTGTGTGTAGTTACCTATTTCGTATTTTAAGGCCTTTGGTATGAAAAGTAGGTAAATAAAAAAACTTTAGGGGGTTCTGATGACATGCATACATAGGTAACCTAAACATTTTATTCAATGAATGATGAAGATAACTTTAGGGTCATATATGAAAGTAAAATGATTGACACTAGTAATATTCAGAGTCGGTTAACCACGTTTGGTAGAGTAGTTACTATAAGTAGCGGCACGTAAGCTTAGCGCTGAGCAAATGGTGGAGGGGATACTGCGCACCCTGTGATACCAAATTTTTTACTTCTGTGCAATAACGGTCAGCGCTAGAGTTTCATGCCGCTACTTGTACCTACCTTATATAATTCTAGGTCCTAGGTTTAATTTGTAACAATGATATCCAATGCCTAGCTGAAAGTGCCTCGAGGTAAATTTAACTTCAGCCACGTTGATGAAACAGATATTAAAAAAGCCTTTAAACTTTTAAATATTAAGAAAACTGCAGATCTCTGGGGCATTTCCGTTACAATTATTAAACCTTTGATTGATACCATTGCCACAGATCTAGCTTTTATATTTAATGAATCTATTGATTGCGGCGTATTTCCTGATCTAATGAAATGTAGTAAAATAATCCCACTGTATAAATCGGGTAGTAGGTCTGACCCCACTAACTTTAGACCAATATCAGTACTGCCTACATTCAGCAAAGTTTTTGAAAAACTTATTTTACATCAATTGCTTAGGCATTTCAATGGCAATGACCTGCTGCATTGTAAGCAATTCGGGTTTACTCGCGGCAGATCAACTACTGATGCCGGTGTAGAGTTAGTATCGCATATTTTTGATGCTTGGGAGAAGTCGCAAGATGCTTTAGGCGTTTTTTGCGACTTGTCAAAAGCGTTCGATTGCGTACACCATGAAACATTAATCAGGAAATTACATCACTATGGAATAAGAGACACTTCTTTGGATCTTCTTACATCTTACTTGAGTGATAGGATACAAAGAGTTGACATTAATGGGAAACGGTCTTCGGGGTCTGTAGTTACAATGGGTGTACCGCAGGGTTCTATCCTCGGTCCTTTCCTATTTTTAGTTTATATTAACGACCTGCCTCACCTAGTCAAGAATAATCATGAGATTGTATTGTTTGCTGACGATACTTCATTAATTTTTAAAATGAAACGACGAAACATAAAATTTGACGATGTGAATAATGCAATCTCAAAAGTAGTACACTGGTTTAATGTCAATAATCTTTTGCTTAATGAAACTAAAACGAAATGTATTAAATTTGCTCTACCTAATGTAAAACACGTTAAGATTGATGTAAACGTAAAAGGAGAAACGTTAGAAATTGTAAACAGTACAGTATTCTTAGGAATAACCTTAGATAGTAAACTTCAATGGGGCCCACACATAGATAAGCTATCGAAGAGACTTAGTTCTGCAGCGTATGCAGTCAAAAAAATCCGTCATCTTACAGACGTTGATACTTCTAGACTAGTCTATTTCAGCTACTTCCATAGTGTTATGTCTTATGGCATACTGCTGTGGGGGAACGCTGCAGATATTAACACCGTATTTGTGCTGCAGAAGAGGGCTGTTCGTGCAATCTATAATATGGGTCCCAGAGAATCCCTACGTGATAAATTCAAAGAAATAAATATAATGACAGTACCATGTCAATATATTTATGAAAACTTGTTGTACACTCATAAAAATAAAAATCTGTTCCCTAAAAATTGTGATAAACATAACTTTAATACCAGAAATAAACATAAACTCGCTGTGCCCACAACTAGGCTACACAAAATTAATGTATCTTTTACAGGGCAATGTATACGCTTCTACAACAAAACTCCTAGTGAGTTGCAAAAATTATCAGTAAATAAATTCAAACAAATTGTCAAAACCTTGCTGTGCAAAAAGGCTTACTATAAAATATCAGATTATCTAGAAGATAAAAAAGCTTGGAACGGGTTTTGCTCCAACTCGAAGAATAACAACTAACAGGCTAAAGGTTTCTTCGTCGCTTCTTTACTTTGGTCTACATACCGAAGCGACAGAAATCAAAAATATCACTTTATTTCCGTGTCAGTGTATAGTTTTATAATTTGACCTTTTCTAAGTGTACATTTATTGTATTTATGGAAATAAAGAGTTTTTGATTTTGATTTTGATTTTGGTGGTTCGAGAAAAGGGTTCCTGGTGGAGGTTGTGTACTCCACAGTCTTGTGTACCCACGGTCCACTACTGTGGGCCCTGATAGGTGTAACGTAGATATTTAGGCGAAAATAAAATGAAATGAAATAATTTATTTGATACATAACAATTACAAAAGTTATAAAGAAATAAAACGATACGTGCGAGTCGAACTTGCGCAGCGCGCACTAAGGGTTCCGTTTAATTATAAGACCTTGTTTCTTGCCAAATATCATGATTCTAGGTCAACATGAAGCAGGTCCTACCCTGTATTTTTTGGCCGAGGGAGAGAATCAAAAATTATATTTTTTTTAATAATAAACTACAAACTTACGGTTTTCAGATTTTTCTCGTTATTTGTGCTATATGACCTTGCATCTTACCAAATATTATGATTCTAGATAAGCAGGAAGTACCCTATAGGTTTTGGTCTATAGCTAGAATCAAAAGTTTTTTTTTGTGAATTAATTACAAATTTCCTTTTTTCGGATTTTTTCCTTTATTTGGGCTACATCTTGCCAAATTTCATAATTCTAGGTCTACGGGAAGTACACTATAGGTTTTGGTCCATGGCGAGCATTAAAAGTAATTATTTAAAGTGAATAAATTACAAATTTATGGTTTTCGGATTTTTTTCATTACTTGTGCTATAAAACCGTGCTCCTCACCAAATTTCATGATTCCAGGTCTGCGGGAAGTGGGTACTTCCCGCAGGTTATAGGTTTTGTGTGCTTGTGATTCCCTTGGAAATCTCAAAATATTCGGACATAAACGGCTGCAACTTTTGAATGCATTGACTTAGGAGTTTTATTTATATCACGGCTTCAAGAAGTTACTTACTTGTATTTGACGAAAATTTCAACTCAATACGTCCACGCGTTCCTGAGAAAAGAGGGTTGACAGACGGACAGACCGACAGACAGACAGACAGATGGACAACAAAGTGATCCTATAGGGGTTCATTTTTACCTTTTGAGGTACGGAACCTTAAAAACTAAACAAGGTACGAAATACCAAGAAATAAATCACAAAAAAAAACAGTTTATTTGGTTATAGGTTTCAGTTAGTAACACAAACAAACAAGATTCGTCAAGTGCAAGCGTAATTTGCGCGCCGAGGGTTTTGAACGTTTGTTAATTATACAAATATGTGGGTACTTAAGGTACCGGTTCTACCTAAAAGTAGTAGCTACCGACCGACCTACATTTAAGATGGATCGCTGTGCATACTTCGGCGATTAGGGTGCTATGTTCAATTTATCGACTTTTCTCAAAATATTAAAAAAAAATGTAACCTACAGAAATTTCCAGAACGGTTCTAAAATGTACAAACCAATACCTTTCATTTGATACCCCACTCGGTGAGGTAATCCCCCTTTAAAAAATTATTCCCCCTTTGACCTATTTTAAGAAGTATAAAACCTGCAGAAATTTTAATACTCTACAAAACGATACCTTTAAAAAATTTCATTCTAATTTTTCTTTGATTTTCGTTTATTTTTCTTTAAATCTGTTAAGGTGCACAAATGTTATATTATTTTAAATTTCAAGTTAATAGCTGCGGTAGTTGCTGATGTAATAAAGGGAGAAAAGGATAGACAAAACGAGACCATGAGGGTTTCGAAACCGATCTCGAAACCCTAAAATAACAAAATAGTTACATAATCATCGCTAAAAAGTATTGACGGATCAACATTTGACCGTAGAAAATTGTACGCAATGGATTTTGAATAATTAAATAATGACTAGGGAACGCGATGTCACAATAAATAATAAATGTCATGGAACATGGCGTTACCTAGTCAGTACGATTCTACACGAGTCGACCCCTCCCCCGGACGGAGCGGCAACGTCGCAGCCATTTTCGACCAATGCTGCGTTCTGATTGGTTCATTTGAATCGGATCAACTTGTGCAAAATGGATTTGTATATTGGATCAACAAATGGTATCATAATGCCTAAGGCTACGGGAGGTCAAATGTTGATCTGGTCGGAGCCACACTTGTTCCTGGAAATGCATAATAGATCAACAAAAGAGGATCGGATCAACATGTGTTTTTGGATCAACAAAGTACTCGCTGTGAGTCGCGCCTGATCAACATTTACCGTAATGGTATCTCTACAGATATAAATACAATATATGTATATAATATTTAGCAATAGGTGACAAAGCTTTTCTAGCGCAAGGGATTATTAATTTCAACCTGTATAGCACACAGGTACTTATGTGTTGTAAATGCTAATCTAAATGAATACGTTGCCAAGGATAACCTTGGTAGACAAGAGTACAGAAGGCTAGGAAAACAAAGAAGTCAGCAAGGTCGCTTTTCAATAATAAATAATGCACTCTAACTAACTGGGATAAGGATCACTTAGGAATAGCAGGATCTTGAACAGATGTTTCAAAGTAATTTGAATTCAAATGTGATAGATTGAAGGACAAAAGACAAACTCCAGAAATTGAAACTATGGGACCCGAAACTATGTATATTATCACGGACCTTTATCGGTCTTATGTAAATGTGGTGATTTTCCATCTCGAAATACGTTATGCAATCAAGAAAAGGAGACCGCAAACTATAGCATGGGTAGTGTTTAAGGTGGTTACTGGTTAGTGACGCTCGAAAACAAAGGGTTTTTACAATTTTCTAGGTTCTACAAGTAATTTAGATATCAGATACCTAAAAAGTTTTGCGCACATGGTAAGCAATTTGCTATGAAACCACGCTTAGTGATAGACAATGATAGAAAAAATTTAGTTTCTGAGTTACAGATTCCAAAACTACAATTGATTCAAAGTTTCTTTAAGCATTTGGTCAATGGCTTGCATTGCAAGCCGGTATTAAATCTCCTAAATGTCAATAGACTCTAAAACTGCAATGTGCGCAAAATTTCTTATCTGCTAATAACAGATAAGAAATTTTCTAGGTTCTACAAGTGATCAATATAACCTAGAAGATAGTCAAAACCCATGTTTATTTTCGGGCGTCACTAACCACCTGAAGCTAAAATGGCTCGTTAAAATTTCCGAATCAGATTTTTTTATTAGAGATACTTAATTGAGAGTATCAATGCTATAAATCACAAAACCAACAACAAAATCATACAAACATAAACTTAAAAACTTAAAAAACTTAAAAACCGCAACTCATCTCAACATCTTCCTTCTAAAAGGAAGGTTATCATCGGTAATCATAACAGAAAGACTGATCGAAGCTCACTCAAACCGAGCTTCACATTGAAAAGCCATATAATCTGCTTAGCATCCAATTTAGCCCATTAGCTGGGACATGGATCTGTGGGTGTCGCCGTTGAATATTGAAGTGTGTTCCGAACACGTGATGTGTTTGCTCGTGTGAGTAGAATATACGTTCTGTACCTGCCTGAATCCCTGCTAGGGTCGCAGAATAATCAAATATGATCTTGAACAAAAAACTCATTAATTTACTAATATAGGTACTTGCTTTAGAGAGACTTATAATAAATAAATTTATACATATTTAAATGAATATTGCTAGACAATCCACACAGCATCATCAAGCCCCTAGGAAGCAGAGCTTGTGTTATGGGTACTAGATAACGTAATAAAATTTTTACTAAGTACATCGACATATTTTTTTTTCTAGAAAACTCCCAGAACAACCGCATCAAATAGGTATTACTTCACGTTACTTTATACTACACCTGCTCGGAAAGTTGCCTATTCCTTTTCCATTTTATAGAATAGAAAGTATGTCTTTGCAGGCATATAGGAAACCGGGAGGAAAAACTCTATGGAATTTCATTTTTAACGTGTTTTAGCGGGAGGAAAAAGTGTATGGAAATCCATTTCTAACGTGTTATTTTTTTTTCCTAAAAGATCGGCCGGTAGCTATGGTTATTTTCGTTCGGTCAAACGACAATAAGTTTTTACTCCAAGTTCATTAGGCCTCCTCCGATTTCTGAACAATATTTTGAAAAAAGAACCCAAAGGCTGGCGCGGTCAATGAGGTTTTATCAACATCATTGGGCGCGGTAAGTTCTTCTAAATTTCAATTAATAATTAATTCTGCTTTTTATTTTTCTTGAAGGTGTAGTATAAAGCACTATTTATCACTCGGCAGAAAGTGCGATTCCTACCTAGTGTGTTTTAAGGCCAAAACGACACTCTCGGTAGCAATTGATCACTTTCTCGCCTTGGTGTAAAATGCACTATTTCATCAGGTTAGATCTGGCGAAACGAAGGTCCATAAAGAGACCATAAAGAAGAGAATTGAAAAATCTGCAGATAATATATTGCTGGACAATACACACAGCAAATCAGACTCAATCAATCAATCAGATCCTACAAATATTGGTTGATCTGATAATATAAAGGAAGGACTGACAAACAGAACATGTATAGCTGAAGAAAGAAAGACGTAAGTAATTGTTACTTAGATGACGTCGTCACAAAGCATGTTAATAACACCATATACCAACTATCATGGCCCAACACGCAGATGCCAGTCAACTTCCCCGTGTCGGGGCTAGGCAGTGAATGCGTTAAACGACCAGCAGCTTTGTAAACGTTAGGTCTTCTGAAGTGAACTGCATACGTCCACAAATATTTTCGACTGGCACTCTTATTTTGGATTATGTGACAGCCCTGTACTGTGTTGTAGCTGTCACTGCCAGAAAACAACGTGGAAAACTGGAATATTTAGAACAATGGATATTGGACTTTGATAAACTAAAAATAGTGCTAGCTTTGATTTGTTAACTTCTAAAAATAATTGGAGGTCTTTGAACAAAATCATTTTTATTTCCAGGTTGAGCTCATTGAAGTTGAATTTATAACTTGGCCTTGTGAATAACAGAATAGTATTGTATTGTAAGAAGATGCACGAGACATATTTATTAAGTAAACCGTTACTGATGATGATCGAAACGGTAGAGAATCTTAGGCCTTTCAATGCCTACGCATTTGTTTCCGGAACTCCGGATGTATGAATAAATAAAGGAAAATAAACCTTAAAACTTATTTTTAAATAAATGCTTTTAAAAACTTACAAGAGTACTTGAGGTACGTTACGACAAACTGTTTCACCAAAACACTTTTTGCACTAGCCCCCTGATTATTTATTCCGGTTTGAAAATGCACTTGTGCACGAAACTTGCTCTCTATACATCCAGCCTCACCGGGAGATATTAAAGTGAGGGTGGGCAGGGTGGGCCGCCTACCCCCTGGGCCTACGTGAGTTTGAATCGGCTTTAGTTGTAAAATAGGCTTTATAGTGGTGGTTTTACATTTAAAATCGAGTGGGTGACGAGACCGCACTCTCGGAGGTACTGATAGCTTTTGTCATCCAGGTACTGAAGAGAGTTGGAGTGTTGCTGGTAGAAAGTGGTTATAAATGTATGGACTTTCAGTTTTTGTAACGTGTTTCCTTCTTTGAAAGTGTTTAACCTTTCTGCTAGCCTAGATTTTTCGTATAATTGCAATTTTAACGGACAGTTTTTTTAAACTTAGCATTATTTTTGTCTAAAAAATTTAATCAAAGTATCTATCTTCATCCAGGTCCTGTAGAGAGTTTGAGTATTGCTGGTAGAAACTGGTTAATAATTTATGGACTTACAATTTTCGTAACATATTTCGTTCTTTGCAGGTCTTTTTACATATCTACTAGCTAGATCTTTCGTATAATAGCAGTTTTAACGGACTGTTTTTTGAGCTTAGCACTATTGTTGTCTAAAAATTTGTAATCTATTTATCTACCTACCTACTCTTGTATGAAAGTGAACTTACTGCAAGGTAGAGTTATCACAGCAGAGAGCTGGTGTAGAGCAACTATCCACTGGTGAATTCCCATAGTCGTTTGTGTACATCATTGACACTACATTCAACATCTTAATTAAAAAGACAACTACCAAGAATATGTACATGTTGTAATGAAAGGAAAAACAGACCCGGAAGCTATATCTATTTATATAAAAAGGAATCCCTATTTCCCTTGGTCACGGCATCAGGCGTGAACGGCTGGCTGGACCGATTTCGCTAATTCTTTTATTGTTGTGTTTGTTAGTGTCAGGAGAAGGTTAGCGCAGTTAGTAGCTATAATAATTCTTAGTGGTACGAATGATAAGAGGAGAACTTCAAGTGAAGTTGGTGCAAGCATACAAACTGTGAGCTCATCTGCGTCCCCACTTGCAATCTGAAAACCTCCCGGCGCCTAATTTCCGACAGACTAGTGCGCTTCGTGCTTCCATATTTTATTGATAGCATTGTGGATTTGTGAAATGATTTGTTAAGATAATGTTCCACTATCTTTACTGAGATAGAAGGAATAAGATGAGTCAAAGGCATGTCTGAACTTGATAGAAAATCTATTGCATCCTGAAAATTTGCAACCATTTGTGAAATACCCCTTCATATATATTGCAAGTTTATTATTTTAACGGTAAACTTTGTAAGTTACCTTGTAATTTGTGACTCTGACTGAAGCTACGGTCTGATTCAGGGGGCCTACTCGGAAAAGGAAAATCGAAGTTTCGTTGCGTTGTCGTGCAAAACCAACTCTTATGTCGCTTGCTTTGCGTTTGCACGAAAACGAATCAGAAACTTAGATTGCGTTTTGAAGAGTACGGACCCAGAGAATTATTTTACTATTAGCAAAGTAACCCTATTCTTCCGCAGTGCTACGATCTCTGCACTTTTTGGTGTGAGCGAAGAAGCTATTGAGTGAAAATGGCAACAGACTATAATTTTAGTTGTCTCATAATGGTCAATAAATTATCTACTGTTGATTAATTGACTGCCAATCTCAATCTAAAATATAAGCAATCCGAGCACAGCTAAAATAACCTGTAGTCACTTTTAATAATATGTACTTACAATCATAACATCGGTACTTCTTTCTCGCTACACACCACATAGTTCGTTGCGACTTGCGACTTGAAAACTCGATGTAATTTTTTCTTCACAGTGACGTGACGACATGTATAGTTTGTTTACATACCTGAAAAGATAATAGATAATATTAATATGGCCCTCAAAGACTAGTTGCTAAACTATGATGTTAGTAGTTTTTCAGCGTAAGGGCTCTTGTAGACAAATGTTTTTTTCGCCATGAAAATCTACGTTTAGTTCGCCGTGAGAAGGCACGGGCGACAGTGTTGGATGGATCACTATGGAAGCTTGAAGAACTGACACACCGGTTTTTGCGCGGTAGCATGGTGTATCCATACTCGTACGTGGTGTATCCATACTCATAGGGTTTCGTGTCATATCAGACGATAAGACTCAATACTTAATTTTTATTCATTTAAAAGAAAACCAGAAGCATTTAATTACAGAATAAACAACTAATTTGTAAATACCAGGAAGCTTATCAAAGGATTATAATATTGGTAAGAGCGTGTCAGACCACGCAGGATAAAGGATTACGTTGAAGTTAGATTTTTGCAGATTTTTTTTATTCAATTTAATGTTATTTCGAGTGTACGCTATGGAGTTTAGCAAGTATGGAAATGGCACGTGAAAGTAGAAATGAAAAGGTGTCTTTTGATAAACCGCAATTAATTTTTTAATCTGGCTGGTAATACGAACGGGCGAAAAGACGTGACTGATCAGATGGTCAACATCCATTATTTATTTAATAATTAGGTCTATATTGAAAAAGAAAATTACAATCAGATAATAGAAACAAATGAGCTATCTGTAAACAATCTACTATTTATTAATATACAGGATGCCACGGAAAGGGTGCACTAAGCCAAATTTCAAAAAATCGTTTATTCACAAGTTGATCCCCTCAATGCTCAGAATCACGCCCTTTCAGCTTAGTTTCTTCGTGTTCCACCTTGTATAATTTAATTCAATAATTTTCTAAAACTACAGAGAAAACAGTTCAATTTTAAATGGTAATAATTTACGAGTTCACCTGACGTTGGCGTTGTATCGCAATACCGTCTTGAGTTCGTACCAAGCGGCGATATTCTACCACGGCCTTGTCCGTTTGACCTTTTTGTTTTCGCGAGCTGGAGTCGCAAGTTATCGCGATGCAGGTCATACTGAGCTGGATCAATCCCTACTTCTAATGCAATAGGACAATATGCCATGATATCACACCCTTCAACCTCAACACCCTGTATCGGTCCACTGCTGGACGCAGGCCTCCCCCTGATAAGCGCCTTTATTGGCTTTTATGTAATGGGGGGGTGATGCCCACAATCACCACGCTGGGAATGCGGATTGGGGATCGCAGTTTGGTGGTAGAATCTGCAGGGGGCGCTACTGCCCGCCGTAAAATATCCCTTAGTCGCCTCTTACGACACCCGCGTGATTGGGGTGGTGCAAATTGTAAGCCGGCACCACACGGCTGGTGCCACATAATATCACACTAATATTACAGATGTGAAAGTTTGGATGGATGCTTGTTACTTCTTCACGCCGAAAATACTAAACGAACCGGGCTGAATTTTTTCATAGACGTAGGTCTTTGAGAAGTAGCGTGGGCGACGTAGACATCGAATAGCACATAGGCTACTTTTTGTCCAATAAATCAGTTTCCATGGGATAGAAATAAATAACCTTTGAAAGTTTCCATAGAAATAATACGTGCGAAATTGCGGACTGAAACTAGTTTTACAATAAAAACGCCATGATATTTACGTTCACTATAATTAACATAGTTTACCTACCACATATAAGCATTTTGAGCATTTTCAGAGTTTTTTAAGTTCAAATTTGAATGAGCGATCTTGTTGACTCATACATAATAAACAAAAGTCTTGTTTGTCTCACGTCGTGAGGGCTTTTTCTCTGATTGAGTTAGTTTAATAACGTAAACGTGATAAACGTGTTCTTGAGTGGAGACCGCGACTCGGAAAACGTAGTTGTAGGACGCCTTCCGGCCAGGTGGGATGACGATCTGCGAAAGACTGCAGGCAGATGCTGGACGCGGCAAGCTGAAGACAGGGCGCTATGGCGCTCAATAGGCGAGGCCTATGTCCAGTTGTAGACCATAGGCTGATGATGAGGTTTACTAAATCAAGAGTGAACTAGCTGTTCTTCTCAGGTATACCCAGAAAGCTAGAAGTAGAAGTTAATTAAGCATTATAATTTTACATAAAACGTGCGCGTGCACTGAATAAGTGATAGGGTTTGGGACAAGCAGGTGGGCAGTCGTTTAGGTGGACACCCTGTATGGTCGTCTACAACACCACGGTTTTACTACACCCTGTATAAGTAATGAGATCTTCCTTTTTCATTGACACTATGATGTAGGTACACTTTAGTACTGTTTGATACCAACGAACGTTAATTCGGACCGTACGTGGTCGTCGAGTAGGTAAGTCACAGTATTATAAATGCGAAAGTTTGGATGGATGGATGTTTATCAAAACTGCTGAATGGATCGGGTTAAAATTTTTCCATTACTCCAGAACTCTTTACAGCACATCCTCATTAGTAACTATGGTATACCAGAGTAGGACACCATAGAACTTTTCATATTTTGCATTAATTAATAGACGTAGCAAACACATGCAAGCAGTAAAAAAATCCCATTTACGAATGAAACGATCAATAGTTAATTCAGTTAGCTTTTAAAGGGCGACTTTTTTCTCAGCCAGGGCGGGCGGGGGCGGGGGACACCATAGAACTTTAATATTTTGCATTAATTAACTGACGTATCAAACACATGCAAGCAGTAAATTAAATCCCACAAAAGAATGAAACGATCATAGTTAATTCAGTTAGCTTTTAAAAGGCGACTCAGTTCTCAGCCAGGGCGGGCGGGGGCGGGGGCGGCGTCCACCTACATAATATTTCCAAACCAAAGGTCAACGGGTAAACTTTGCATCAACTCTTATTCCGATGATCAAAAACTCAGAAATAAACTTCTAAAGAGACCTTCCGATATTTTTTGTTTGTGGTAAGTTGCTTAGAATTTGGGAGCCGAGCTTTTCATAGAGGATGAATAGGCAAAATCTCGGTTGAACAAAATTGGTAAGTAGTTTTAAACTCGGTTGTATTATGAACAAAACAATGCCAACGATTTTTGGTGGGTTCCAAAAATCGTAATAGTGGTAAAAACAAGATAAAATTAAAATTTTTAAAAACCCGCCGACGTATATTAGCTGAACAGATTTTCATGAAACGTGGCTAAGAACACTCGGAATAAAACTATCTATGACATAAAAATAAAACTAAGGGAGCTACGATACCACAGACAGATACACAGACAGACACCTCAAACTTATAACACCCCTCTCTTTTTGCGTCGGGGGTAAAAAGTAGAAAAGTAAGTAAAATCGTAGGTAGGTACTGACGAGGTCGGCACAAGAATTTTTTTTTTCATACAAGTATCACAAAAAAAGAGAAATTAAATAACCATTGTAATGTACAATACTACCAATGCTTTTCCAAGTTCATAAATTTAAATATTATCAACTAGCGACATCTAGCGGCACGGCGTTGAACTAATAAATACGAGCGATCGGTGCTATTTATTTATGTTTGTGAAGCACGAACCGAAACTACACAAAACTAATCAATTCATTAGGTACACATACCTACTTATATCGCTTTATGTTTCAGCATTCCATTATTCTTTATTTCCTGAAAACCATAAAATCCATGAAATGCCTATGAAATTGTGTCAAGGAAACACTTACGCATACTTTCTTTGGCAAATAATGAGACAAATTTGAATTATTAAGTTTTGAGATATTTATTTATCTCTTAAGAATTTACAAATTCACATAATAGAGAACCTATAACTAAATTAATAAAGTAGGCCTTTCAGCTTTCCAATTATACGTAAATAGTAAAACTAGGGCATTACAATCATATCATTCATATCACACTGTATGGATGGACGGATAGATGGATGGATGTTTGTTACCTCTTCACGCTAAAACTACTGAACGGATCATGCTGAAATATTGCATACAGGTAAGTCTAACCCTGGAATCAAACATAAGTCACTTTTTATCCCATAAATCAGTTCCCATGGGATAGAAATAACCTTAAAACAATTCCATGGAAACTACGCGTGCGAAGCCGCGGGCAGAAGCTTGTATTATATAAATTAATACCTACTTCGATTGTTAGGCCGAAGTAGAACTTAGAGTTGTTTTTGTAAGAAGTTCCATAATATGTGGGTAGTTGAATAACTCGACCAACATAGCATCGTGTCACTTACAAAAGGGAAAGGTAAAAGGGTAAAAGTAAAAGTAAAAAGTGCCATTCATTTATTACGTAAGACAATTTTGCTAGTTTTTGACCCCCTCCCCCCCTATTATAAGAAAAAGTAAGAAAAGGCCGACCCCCTGCACCCCCTATTATAAGAAAAAATAAGAAAAGGCCGACCCCCTCCCCCCTGTTTAATATTTATTACGTAAGAAATTAATACACGTTTGGTTTGTTTTAATGTTTATTTTTCAAAGTAACCATTTTTAGAAATGTTTATTTGTTCCTAGTTAGAAATGTACCAATAATTTTATTTTTTTGGTAGACTAGTATCAAACTTGGTATTTAGTGATCTTAAGTAAGAAAAGAACTATCGAGACTCCCTCCCACCCCCTTGTAAGAAAAAATAAGAAATGGTCGACCCCCCTCCCCCCTAAATCGTCTTACGTAATAAATGAATGGCCCCAAAGTAATTACTGAAATCATCTAACCTAACTCAAAGTATCAAATTCAGAAAACCCAAAAGAAACCAAAAGGAGAGCACTCTAATCGAATGAAAAACACAAAAAACAATACGTTGATTCGTATTTTTTTTTTTCCGAAAAAGCTTCATCCATGCTTGTTTAATATGCAAACGTTGGTGGCTAGGCCCTTTATTAGGGCTTTCAGATGGTTAAAAAGCCGGTCTTTGTTGGATGAAACCGGTTTCATCCAACATAGACCGGCTTTTTAATCATCTGATTTTTTTTTTATCAAAATCGAAATATTTTTTTTTTTTTAAATAAATGTTATACTTAGAAAAGGTCAAATTCTCATATTTAAAATAGTCATGAAGATAGGTGATGTACATGATAAGGTCATGTTTTTGATTTCTGTCAAAATACAGGTGAAACTTAATTTCATATTATGTAAGTAATAAAACAACTCACGAAAAATAACGTTATTAATATAATATTTAGTACCTGCTCAATGTTGATTGGGAAGTTTCGGAAGCACGAACCGAAACAATACAAAACTAATTAATTCATTATTTACTACCTGCGCCCCGCGGCTTCGCCCGCGTGTATATAATACAAAACTAAGAAATTCATTGCACACCCACCCCCTATGGGTAGTTCTGTAAAAATAAAAATAAATTCGTGATTCATTATTTCTACCGAGTTTTGAGTGAATCGAACCAAGGTATAATAATTTTCAATAGAAACTTTACCACCCATTTTAAGGAGATACGTGGTAATAAACATTCACACAAACTTTCGCATTTATCATACCTATTAGTAGGAAGTAGAATAGTAGGATTAGGTCTCAGGCAACGATTTAATACTTGACTCAGGCAAGGTTGGTAACTTTAGCCGGTAGGAGCCGGCTCGAAGGACCAACCGGCCCGGGATCTTTGCCCACCCAACCGAGTGCCGTGTGTTTAGCAAAACGTCAATTCCACTCTACATATTTCAAACATTGGCCACATTTGGTATTCGGTAAAAAAATCCTAATGCATTAGAAATGTAGCAGAATACGCTTGTGCTGGTGTGACTTGAATAAGAATGAACTCAAATTGGATCAGGGTAAGATAAAATCTACGGGAGTTGCCATATTTTATGTGTAGGATTTAGATTTTTGTAACTTATTTATTATCACGGCATAGGTATTACTATTTTATTTTTATTTTACAAATAAATTTCTTTCGTAGGTACATGATGATGATCAAATAAAATACACCAAAAATATACAAATCCATTGTGTAAAATTAATAACCTCGTTATTCATTAATTTAAATAAGCTAGGTAATCAATTGTAAATACTAGTTCTAATTTATTTATGTATATATATATGCCGAGCGAATGAAGTGAGCGAAGCGGCTCTGCATCAAGTCTAGCAAAAAAATTGCGTTTCTGTCAGTATGTCCGTACTCCTCTACAGGTCGTTTTTTACACCCGATCGGTAAGAAACTTGTTTGTTTGATTTTTTTAGTAGTCGGGGTTTTTTGTTTAAAGGTATACTTCCTCCAAAAAAAGGCAAAAGGGGGCTTTAGTATATCTCCGCTTTAAGACATCTGATTATATTTTTAATTTAAAGGTAGTAATTTTAAATTGTTTAAAAATAAATAATAAAATTTGGTTAACTTTGGCATTATGTAACTTAATTAATTGTTGAAAAAAAGTTAGTCCTCGCGAGGTTTACAGTTCGTAGAACTACATACTAGTATTATTTGATTGTTATAATTTTCTTTGCGGATAAAGACTGTACATAACTTTGTTTCATCGTAAAAACAAATGTATAATGAATGTAGTATAATCGCGACTCAGCAAACGCAATGTAGAATTAGTGTAAGTACATGTAGAATTAGCAAGCTGAAGTGGCAGTGGGCCGGCCATATCTCGCGAAGAATCGACAACCGCTGGGGTAAACGTGTTCTTGGGTGATGACCGCGACTCGGCAAACGTAGCGTAGGACGACCTCCGACCAGATGGGATGGCGATCTGCGAAAGACAGCAGGTAGATGCTGAATGCGGCAAGCTGAAGACAGGGTGCTATGGCGTTCATTAGGGGAGGCCTATGACTAATTTAAGCTGGCGATGATGACGAGAAATAGCGAACATAAAATGATAATAAAATAAAGCGTTCCACGAATCAATGGTTGGTATGGTAGTACCGTATCCTCGTAGTGAAATATCGTGACAGGCGCATTCCCTATTCGGCCGAATCGGCGCGGTCATTGGCATCGCGAGGCAGCCATTACAACAGATAAAAGAATAATCAGATTGAACCCGACGATAACAATATGGTAATGTTTACTTTTGACCGAGGCGTAAAATATTGCTGTTAAGTTACCTAATTAAGGAAATTCAGATGTCATAAAATGTTAAATTAAATAAACCCCAGTAATTAAAATTGTTAGGAAGAATTAAGAATTCAATATCTTAAGTCTAATTGCTAAAGAATTTCTTAAGCGCCATCTACATTGCTTTGCCTAATTAAAACGCAGACGGGCAGTGGCGGCGCGGCGAATGTCTTGCAGCCGTTGTCGTCGCCGACCGTGCCTCCTGCCGCCGCCGCGACGCTGCGACATGGAACCAAAATAATAATGCACCAAATGTTTGTCTGTCTGCGAATCCAAAGTCAAGGCAACAAAAAATAATCACCGATTCCTAAGTATGGCAGAAATTTGTGCCGACACGCACGCCCAAGTGAGCGGCCCCTTTATTTGACAGCAAATTAATAATCACCTTAGTGACCGGAACGCCTTAACTAACAGCGGTCACTGGGCAACATCGACTTTATAATGTAAGCAATAAAGTCCAAGGTAAATATTTGTGTTTGAATGTAATGATTTTATACGATTTCAATCCTTGCGTTGGGAGTATTAAAGCTTAAATTGAGTGTTGGTGCAAAGTTAATAGGATGTAATTTATCCGGGTTGAAGCGCTACGTTGCCGCTCGGGGTGTCGTGCGAGTGAGACGATAGCGGATGATTTCTTATCGATGGAGAAGGACGGAGATGTGTTTGTTGTTTCGCACGGAGTCATTAGTCGCGAGCTCGCGGGCGCGCCACCGTCGCGGTATTGTGAAAACGAGGTGCGATCGCAAACGTCCTAAGCGGCGAACTCATTAATTTTCAGGAAGACGTGAAATTCCCTCTCATGATTTGGTAAACAGCTTTCAAGTTGTTTCACCTCACAATGTCCGAGTAGGTGCTAATTGTGACAAGGCCATCTTATCATCGCATATGAATGAGTTGTAGCATCAGGCACCTATTAAAAGATCTTTAACCTAATAAACAATAGATATCTATTTGCATGTAATCTTAGCAACTAGGTCTACAGTACAACAAAACACGATGCTTAATATAATACTAACCTCAATAATCATTAAGAATACAGTTAACAGAGGTAGTAGAATAATTTTACCCAATAAAACATCCAGGGCAAAAGCGATAACCCAAAATCGGTTCTAGCTACTCCACAGGGCGACCGGTGAGGTCACACTGATTTACATGGAGGCGAAACAATCCGAGTATTGCTTACCATTCATATAAAATAAACACGATACCTGACACCAAGAATGCAGTCCATGATATCGTGATGATATCAAAAACGGACCTATCTTAAAACATTACCGTTTCCTGACTTAGTAAGTTTGTAACCCCGCTTTGTTCCCCGTCAATAAACTTGACGGCTGACGAAGTGTTTGTGAGGAAGTAGTAATTAACAATGGTCATTAGTGGGTGAAGTTTATTTAGATTTCGTGTTCCCGTTACACTAATCTAGATTAGATATTATTCTAAGATGGTAGGAGTAGGATTTGGGTGTGAGAATATAAGGAGACATGTGAGTATATAATTTTGTATTGGAGTGATAATCTGACGGTAAGTAACTAATGAGAATGTGCTGAAAATAGTTACGGAGGAAAGGGTTTGATAAACACAATTCAAAACAGAAGAGGGGAGAATGATTAGACATCTTATACGACGTAGAAGGAAGACAAGGAAGGGTAAGATCAAGAATTAACTATATGATTTAGATCAAGGAGAAAGCCGTTGTCTTAAAGAAGTAAAAGAGACCGTATGAGAAAGAGAGAAGTTTAGGAGATTACATCATTACATTACACCGACAAGAGCTAGGCTCTTTGTATTTGAACTAACACATTACTAGCCAACGCAGATGCCAGTGTTGTCCCCCGTGTCGCGGCTGGGCAGTGAATGCGTTAATCTATAATAATATTATAAAGCGGAAAGATTTGATTGTTTGTTTGTATTGAATAGGCTCCGAAACTACTGGACCTATTTGAAAAATTCCTTTACCATAAGAAGCCCACATTATTCCTCATGAACATAGGCTACTTTTTACCGCGGCAAAATGCTTCATTCCTACAGGAAAACGGGTAATAGGACAACGGGTAGTAAGAATGCAGCTAGTTTATTATAATAGTGATAATCTAGCACTGGGCGTGGTTGAATTCTCTATTTGTCCCATCCGTCCGTGACATCTGTTGTCGGCAGTATCGTGCCAATCAGACGTTTATCAGCTTATCTTCCTTAACTGTTGCCTGCCCGATAACTTACTAGCGAATCATGTAATCAATTTGGTAAGTATAATCTGGAACATTGAATACGATTTGGCTTCGCATTCAGTGCAATGCAATCAATCATTGTTATCTGCGAAGTTTAATGTCAATTTTTGTTGCTGTTATTTCTGATTCAAGATTAAGACTATGAAGCAATATTAATGACAAACATAGCTCATAAATATTAAGTAGTATAATTATAACAGAAGAACGTTCCAGAAGATTTAGTCAAAACATGATAATAAATCAGCAAAAGCAATTGAAGATATGAGTAGTAAACCGAATTTACTCGCAATTGGCATGTTCAGGACGAGGATGATAAATGAAACCATTCTAAGAGAGAACTCTAGCCGTCTGCCAAATAACCGGTAATATTAAAGGCTATTAAAATGCAATAATAAACCGAACGCAATCCGGTCACGTTCACATTTCGCATTCACAATGGGAGGCGGGATGCACCGGCCACTTCCGACAACCGGAGGCGCCCACGCAACGAGGTAACCGCTGCATTAGATGCTCTCTGGATAGTATCTACGGGATTTTTTCTTTTTGGGAAGGATAAACACTGAAACACAAGAAAACGAATGTTTTCTAGAAAGTTGAGTCCTCAGACTAAGGTTGACTACGTGACGGTAACGAAACATGTCATAATTAAAATGACATAAGCAATCTTCTTTATCACAGAGTATTGTTTTTGAAGACGAAAGAGACTACAAAAGACAATAAATTATTGTTTGTTCAGATAGCGCTTTTTCAATTTCAATTCCCCTATATCCAGCTAATATTTACAATTCCCTAAAGCCCCTGGCCTAAAGTCAAGTTTTATAAGTAAAGAGTACAAAAAGTAGGTTACGTACCGCCCCATGTATTTACATTGGTTCGTACCTTATCAGCGCAAAGGCCAAACTTTTGGGTGTAACAAAATATGGGCTAAAAAGTTATTTGTCTGGCCTATTTGCTTCAGTGAACGAGTGGCTTATGGCTTTCAATAACAAGTAGTTAATATTTGGCCGCATAAGATGTTTTAATAGCCAAACTCTTATTAATCTAGTAAGTTAAGTTAATTAGAGGCCGAAATAAAGAACACCCGACGATGAAACAACTGGAACATTTCGATTGCTGTTTTAAAATTGGTCCTTCGAACCAGATCAATTATCATGGTAGGTAGGTATACCTATAAAAAAATATCATTGTTCACAATTTTCACAACACTGGTCAGTAGGTAATAAAAATAACTTATTAGTTCATTGACCCGCCACAGGGTGGCCTAGATTGACATGCGGAAATCAATAACCGTTTTACAGAAACCTGTCTATTGAAAAGTGTCTGCATATCAAAGTACGAAATAAGCGGGTAAGAGGCGGTAATTGAGGAATCGACGGACGAAACATAGGACATCGTGGGAAAATGCCATCCGCTCGGGAAATCATGCGAGGTGGAAGAATTAAATCAATTTATACTAATTATTAGTTTAATACTTTTGTAATTGTAGCTGTCAAGGGATTACTTAGAATCATATTATGCACTTTTCCTACTTTTCTTTGTTTTTCTATTATTACTTAATGTGCAAAAAAGTTGAGTGTGCTTCATCGATCTAAGTAAAAAGGGGAGATGAGGTACTAGCCTCTCGAAAGTGGAAGGCTCAAATGAAGCCGGCTTTTGAGTATGGGATATAATATAAATTACATCTTGTGCTATATATTACATCCCGCGATTGCTATTCACACTGTAAGATATATATTTTGGAGCACACAATGATCAGTTTACACGTCTGCACACGAACGCCAACATTCAAACGGAGGGCGAAGCGGGGGAGGCGCGGTGTCCGGGGACGTGAGGTAAAATATACACCTTCAAATGACCTTCAAATATCAAATCAAATCAAATCAAATCAAAAACTCTTTATTTCCATAAATACAATAAATGTACACTTAGAAAAGGTCAAATCATAAAACTAAACACTGACACGGAAATAAAGTGATATTTTTGATTTCTGTCACTTCGGTATGTAGACTAAAGTAAAGAAGCGACGAAGAAACCTTTAGCCTGTTAGTTGTTATTTTTCGAGCTGGAGCAAAACTCGTCCCAAGCTTTTTTATCCTCTAGATAATCTGATATTTTGTAGTAAGCCTTTTTACAAAGGATATGTTTGACTATTTGTTTGAATTTATTTATTGATAATTTTTGCAACTCACTTGGAGTTTTGTTGTAGAAGCGTATACATTGCCCTTTAAAAGATACATTTATCTTGTGTAGCCTAGTTGTGGGCACAGCGAGTTTATCCTTATTTCTAGTATTTATATTATGTGTGTCACTATTTTTAGGGAATACATTGATATTTCTATGAGTGTACAACAAGTTTTCATAAATATATTGACATGGTACTGTCATTATGTTTATTTCTTTGAATTTATCACGCAGGGATTCTCTGGGACCCATGTTATAGATTGCACGAACAGCTCTCTTCTGCAGCACAAATACGGTGTTAATATCTGCAGCGTTCCCCCACAGCAGTATGCCATAAGACATAACACTATGGAAGTAGCTGAAATAGACTAGTCTAGAAGTATCAACGTCTGTAAGATGACGGATTTTTTGACTGCATACGCTGCAGAACTAAGTCTTTTCGATAGCTTATTTATGTGTGGGCCCCATTGAAGTTTACTATCTAAGGTTATTCCTAAGAATACTGTACTGTTTACAATTTCTAACGTTTCTCCTTTTACGTTTACATCAATCTTAACGTGTTTTACATTAGGTAGAGCAAATTTTATACATTTCGTTTTACTTTCATTAAGCAAGAGATTATTGACACTAAACCAGTGTACTACTTTTGAGATTGCATTATTCACATCGTCAAATTTTATATTTTGTCGTTTCATTTTAAAAATTAATGAAGTATCGTCAGCAAACAATACAATCTCATGTTTATTCTTTACTAGGTGAGGCAGGTAGTTAATATAAAATAAAAAAAGGAAAGGACCGAGGATAGAACCCTGCGGTACACCCATTGTAACTACAGACCCCGAAGACCGTTTCCCATTAATGTCAACTCTTTGTATCCTATCACTCAAGTAAGATGTAAGAAGATCCAAAGAGGTGTCTCTTATTCCATAGTGATGTAGTTTCGTGATTAATGTTTCATGGTGTACGCAATCGAATGCTTTTGACAAGTCGCAAAAAACGCCTAAAGCATCTTGCGACTTCTCCCAAGCATCAAAAATATGCGATACTAACTCTACACCGGCATCAGTAGTTGACCTACCCCGAGTAAACCCGAATTGCTTACCATGTAGCAGGTCATTGCCATTGAAATGCCTGAGCAATTGATGTAAGATTAGTTTTTCAAAAACTTTGCTGAATGTAGGCAGTACTGATATTGGTCTAAAGTTAGTGGGGTCAGACCTACTACCCGATTTAAACAGTGGAATTATTTTACTACATTTCATTAGATCAGGAAATACGCCACAATCAATACATTCATTGAATATAAAAGCTAGATCTGGTGCAATCGTATCAATTAAAGGTTTAATAATTCTAACGGAAATTCCCCAGAGATCTGCAGTTTTCTTTATATTTAAAAGTTGAAAGGCTTTTTTAATATATTTTTCATTGACATAGTTGAAATTAAGTTTAGTTTCGCATTTAGGTACATTTTCTATAAGTAAGGACTCAGCGATTAATTGAGAAGAGTTTATCGCTCACTCGGTCGAAAAAATATTTATAGTTTGGGATGTAATATATATTATAGCACAGTGTAAACGGTGCCATACAAAATGTATGGTGAGCGATAAAATATTATATCTCAGGATGTAATATATATTATATTATATCCCATAGTGAAAAGCCGGCTTTAGGTGCAATTAGGCCCACCCACCTCAGCAGGGGTATTTAATTCACCGATTCGTTTCCGAATCGAATCCGACGGATCTTTAAAACGCTATTTTGTTTTCGCCTCGGGTTGATGATCGAAATTTCGAAGCGAATCTGTTGACTAATGGCCATGTCAATGAGCTCTTTATTTCGATCATCAACTAAAAGGCTACAGCAATGCCCTGGTGTTTGTTCATTATTGCACAAGATTGGAGATGTAACTGTGAGCGAGTGCGTGTAGTTGTAACACCAGTTGTTGAATAAACGCTGGGAGAACATACCATATCTACCGATTTTTCTTAGATCTATTTTAAAACTATACTGCTCTTAATGAAATTTTTCAAGGCCATAGATTGTATCACGGAGATGGACATAGGGCAAAAGGAGAGCAAAGCCGCGGGCAGCAGCTAATCAAGTTATATCTCTTTACAAATCCATTCCAGAGCCCACAATACAGTAAATGAAACATGAAATCACAACCAAGAGAGATATCTTCAGGGTGAGTGCAGTGATTTAAATCGTTAGATAGGCCCTTTCCGTAGTTAGACTGCGCCGTTTTGTTGCCAAGCGAAATGAGATAGCTCGCTCATTTGCAATTAGTGTATTGTGTGTTTTCGCGATGTGTTTGTTTCGAATAAGATTGCACAATAAATGGTCATAATAACAGTTAGGTTTATTGGCAAAAAACAATATTTTTAACTACTAATAGTGTGCTTACGTTGGCATTTTGTGAACGCACGCATTCAAAGACTAATAATAATAAATAAATAAATAATGCTAGATAATTCACACAGCATTATCTAGCCCCAAGCTAAGCAGAGCTTGTGTTATGGGTACTAGATAACTGATATACTTACTTATTACAATACACTACATAGATAGTTTTTTTATTATACTTAGAAAACACCCAGACCAACGGATAAAATTTCTGCAGATCGTACACAAATTTGTTCCGAGGCGGGAATCGAACCCGCACCCTCCTGCGTCGCAGGCGGACCTTCGCCCGCTGCGCCACGGAGGTCGTCAATAATACAAATGTACTTGGTGTCAGGGCGTATCTAAAGATTTAAATCTATGGGTGAGTGCGGTTCTAAACGCGCACGTTCCGCATCTCTCCGAGCACTAAGCACGAGCGCGTTGAGCCCGCTGAAGACGCTGAAGATGTCCCTCGTCAAGGGATGAAACGTGGGTGTTCTTCCAACAAAAATAAGGTTCGTAGTTAACCCGCTTACATCCGTAATGAATTCGTCAAACAACAATAGTTTTTATAATCAAAAAAGATATCTTTTACTGAAGAGCATAAAAAAATCATACAAAGAACGAATTAATGTATCTTTAAAACTTCTCTCTAAAAATTATGTTGTAATCTAAAACGATCATAAATAAGACTCATCATTGATTTATTTGATAATGATAGCTCATTAGAAGCGTGCGCACACGCATATTTGAGCGTATCATTATATGACAACGGTCGAATAAGCACGTAAGCAACGTGTTTTAAATTCCCATTACGAGATAAAGATATTATCATCATTATCAGCAGCATGGGCCCTGTCATCAGCTTGCCGCATCCAGCATCTGCCTGCAGTCATCTGTCTGGTGGGCATCCTACACTACGTTTGCCGAGTCGCGGTCTCCACTCAAGAACACGTTTACCCCAGCGGTGTTAGATTCTTCGCGAGATATGGCACTGCCACTTCAGCTTGCTAATTCTTTGAGCTTTGTCCATAACTTTGGTTCTCTGTCGGATATATTCGTTACGGATCCTAGAGGAGAAGGTGGTAATGTGGCCTCACATTTCGTTTATATTATGACCCCCCCAAAACGTAATTGAATGACATGACAATGTGGAAAAATTCAACAAGCAATGCAACTGGTGCATTCAGAATAATTTTTGACACAATTGTGGAATACAAACAAACAACACGCTCGCAAAACCGTTCGCCGGTACTCGTTACGACTTACTTGAATAAGTTATTCAAGTCATTTCAATATGTTATTCACAATAACAAACAATATGGAAGGCTCTCCAGCGGCGGTTTTGAATATTCAGTATTTTATTTATTGCATTCATACAATCAGTTCTTAGTGATTAGGTGAGTAAAGTTAAAATCACGGTACGTACCCTTTTAGGATGTTGCATTGCAATGGAAGAGTGGCAGACCATAATTAGAATGACTGGTCTTTCTACTAAAGATGAACTTACTATTTGATACCTAGTATATTGATTTACAATTTAATTTTCGAGTCGCTAATAGTATCTTTGAAGAAGTCATCAAGTTCGTAAAACATTTTTTGTAAGAATCTCTGTCATTTTGGTTTCCAACAAGTAATTTTGTATTAATAACCTTAGCCAAGTTACCTATCTACCATTTCAGCTAATTTCTAAGAGATGGATCAGTTTCAATAATGAAATATTGAAGGGAGCAAAAATACCTGCAGGGGCCATTTACCACCTTTTCCCAATATCCTTCAGAATCCGGTAAACAGATACAGCGGTAGGTACTACAAAAACCAAGGTAAACATGCATCTAACAAGCGTTTAGCTAAACAGTGTCTAAACAGTTAGACATCGGTTAAACAAGAGTTAAACTCTAGTTTGTGTATGTGTAACTAGTAGTGTGTAATTATGTCTACCTAAGCCGTGTCTAACCGTAAACCGTCGTATAGAACGCAATTTTGTGGTAACGCTTTTGTTAAACAAGCGCTCAACAGATGTCTAACTTTTTTGTAGTAGCGCTGATAATGTTTATGTCTATCTATACTAATAGCGAGATAATTATTTGCATCCAAATTCAATAATAAACCGGAAGTAACAATAAATCAAAAACTGATCGAACATATTGCTTGAATTCCAATCAACATGCCCCCAACACATTCGCAGAACACTTCCAATGCTCATCATTACTTCAGCCTTTGATGTGAGCAATTCAAATGGTTCCTGTAAGGCTACGGACACCAAGTCAGCGGGCGCGGGCGGCGGCGGCGCGGGGAGCAGCGCGTTAAGAGGGCGCATTGCGCGCCATTTTGCGTAGAGGATACCTAGGCATGAGATTTCATGTTCATACTTTTTTGTAGGAGCATACGTTTTTGGAACGGCGCGGGCGCGCGGCGTAAGCGCAAAACTGATGTTTTTGCTTATTTACAAGTAAACTACCCAACTTATGTAGAAACTGTAATAAGGAACCAAAGAATTAGTAATAACCTACGAAACAAAACAAGTTTTTTTTTCTATAGACCGCAGTGTTCCTGAGATCTCGACAAGATGAGGAGCAAAACAGTGCACTTTCATGTTTTTTTATCGTAATTTTTGTTCACAATCGTGTTTTCACAATTAAGGAATAGAAGAAATAAGTTTGAATTTTATTTTGTTGTAGGTAGGTAGTTTTTTTGCCACGGAGATCCCGTGCGTGAGGACTGATCTAGGCCTACTTTGACAAGCAAACCCGCTAGGTTCGCCCCTTAACGCTGACCCGCGCCGCTACCTTCGGGGCCAGTTTCATATAAAACTATGCATTGAAACGCGCCGCGCCGCCGCTACCCGTGCCGCCGCCGCCCGCGCCGCCACCGCCCCGCAATCGCTGACTTCGAGACCGAGGCCTAACGTTCACCATGAGGTTTTCAACGACAGATTCCTAGCCAGTTAGTATGCAAAGTTTGGTTGCATAAGGCGCTTTATGTAGACGTGATAAGGTTGATACATATTTCTAGTAGAGTTTGAAAAGTCTATAGGTAACACTTTCAACGACAGATTCCTTGTAGTAAACTCTGGTTGTATTACCTACTTTATATACTCCGGCCAAACTCAAGATACAATGTTTGTGCACATTTCCCCATACTTAACCGAAATTAAATTTCTTAATGTTGATTTTTTGGCAGAATTTACACTGTTAATTTACACTATCTACTTCTACTTGTCGATTAGAGTACTTTCCTAGAATGCATAACGCTGACCATTATTTTTAAAAAAGGCATTTGGTTTTTTCGTTGCGAGTTGTTTACAAACATTGTAACAAGAGAATGGCTTATGTACAGGTGCTGTAGGTATGGGGTTGACATAAGGCCTATACCTATTTCAAGTTTAGTTGTTTTGCTAACATAGTGTTAGATTGCCAAAAATGGGTTTAAGAGTTGGAAATAATTTTTTTGTTAGATTGCAAAATGGTTGGCAGAAGGGTTCGACACTCAGTCTGTCAATGGCGCTGAAAAATTAAAATGAGTTATTTATTTGATAAAATATTTTATGTTGTAAAACAAAATATATGCCATGTCCATGTTAATGTGATGACCTGTTTTATTTCAGTAAGACAGTTGATCTTCAATTTGCTTTCAATGCACAGGTAGTCTGAAAAGTCTAATACTTTCAACGCCACAGATTCCTAGCTAGTTAGTACCTCAACTCTGGTATCATTATTTGAAAGAGCACAGAGGTCTCTATTAAAAGTCATGTATTTCAAGCCCTTCCGATACTCTACGAATGTACTCTACCAAGACGCCGGTCTACTATCAGTCAGGAAACTCTACATCATAAGCGCCGTTTTGAGGCTACATAGATCTCTTGAGTATGACCCCAACAAACTTAATAAGCGAAGAAGTGAACAAGTAGCTCCTAAAATCTCTACTCGGTCCATCGATATATATGTACTACGCACTAGATTTCGCGATCAGAACACTCACTCTGTTCGACTGAACTGTACTGCAATCCGTACACCTGACATTAGTGTGGCTTTGACATGCATGCAGCTTGGACGCATATGGAGCCGCGCTAATAATACGAAAATACAAATCTAAGTGTGACCCTGGACGTAAATAATGAAAAATAACAACCCAGTAGTCAAGTTAGTAAAATTATTTGTTGTATTATGTGAATAAATAGGTAATAATATCGTAATACCTCAACAGATAGAAATAATTTTTCATAAATATGCACGCCATTGTAATCATAGACTAAAACATGCAGATGTTCCATTTCAAAACCGGTTGTAGGTAAAAATAATGTGATTGATGGAAGACAGATAGGGTGACAGACTTGACGCGGTGTTTTTTTTTAAATGATTGAATTTTTTATTATTGATTTTTAACCAGTTTCATATTTTTAACCGACTTCGAAACAAGGAGGAGGTTCTATGTTCGGCTGTATGTCGTATGTTTATAAGTATGTTCGTCGATTTCTCCGTCATTTGATTGACTGATTCCGGACCAATTTGGTGATTTTTTCAGTTGTTTATAGGTGCTCCCAAGGTGGTCCCAATATTTTATTCCTTAGGGATTTCTATTTATCCAGCAAAACTTAAAAAACAGTTTAAAACTAAGGGATTCGAAGTCGGTTTTAAGTTTTTTCAAAACTATTTAATTATTACATTTTCAAAGAAATCAAATTGTTGAAATTTTATTAATTTTTTTCCTTTCAGAACATATCAAGTTATGAACAAAGTTCAGAAAATATGACGACGTGCGCATTTCGATACTGCAAAAACACATCAATTAATAAAAAAAAAAATAGTAATAAATGCTAATGTGCACTCTTAATTCAATGAAAAGTATGTAGGTACTTGAACACAATAATTAACTCATTAACTGCGCCCACGCCCCGCGCGCGCATAGCTTGGAACATGGCGGTGGAGATTCGCGTCATAGGCAATGGAAGTGTTAAATTAGTGTATTAAAAAATATCTTAGGACAAAATGTACTAATTTATTTGTCTGCTTATTTTAGTTGATTTTAAACTATTGCTATTAACTATTTATATTAATGTTTGAATAAACGCATAACAATCCATTTTTTTTTCTACTATTTTTGCAAACAAAAATTTTTGAAATAGAGAATAAATACTTACTAAGTTATGTAGGTACAAAATCTGTGTCACCTCTGCACGGTGTAAAATCTATAGGGGCGACATGTTGTCAGAATACGTTGAGAAAACAATACTCTTTAAGCGATCTAGCGCTGAATGTTTTAATTGTTTGGTTAGCCGACTTAGTTAATATTTTGGCGCTGCAGCGCTTGCCGCGCCCAGGCCACCGCTGTCATGAGAATGAGACGTTTTTTGTTTGAAATTTCTTCTCTAGGTACATTTAACTCAGTGACTCGGTCCCGGTTTGCGTCGCGACAATATGTCAAGCAATCTGCCTTTCTCTACAACGCAATAAACAAAACCTTAAAAATCTACCCTATGAATAATTATGAATGCAAAAAATCTCTAAATAATTGGCTATTAACTCTAAACTACGAAGAAACTGAAAAACTTTTGGAAAGTGTTTCGTAACATATAAACAAATTCAACATGCTAGGCACTCACACTTGCACACAATACACACATGCACACAACACAAATACACTTACAGACGTGCACAAAACACTAACACACACATACACTCACACACACACACAGGCACACACCATACAATCACATGCTACCAAACTTTTGTAAAGCATTATTATCTTTCTAGTTTTAATTAGTATTCAAATACGCACCTTCCATCCAATATTATTATAACTGTATATTACGGAAGAGCGGAACCCTCTAATACAGGTATCTCTATACTTAAAAGAGGATTCCAAACCCATGCTATGTATATTAATTTAAGTATACTTGAATAAAAAAAAAAAAAAAAAATATGTGCTGTATGTGGTCTTGATAGGGTTTGTATTTCAAGTAAAGTTTGTTTTCCATGGATTAAGACGCAGTTACTAGAGAAAGTCTGAAACGTCTGCACATCTTATTGACCTTTTAGCACAGGTACCTTACCTACCTTGTAGTGGTGATAATCACCACAACAAGATACCTACCTATGCTAAAAGGTGAATGCTCGTGCCTAAACAGTTCATTATTCATTAACATGGAAGGGGCAAGGTTGCCGTAAAGTCGCAATTCCATTGTTTTATGAGCGCGAATCGTTGACTGTAGAGCGGGGCCGCGATCACGGTGTGGGAAGAGTTATCTATTGGCATTACGGCTCAAACGTTAGCAGTGACGTAAGGGTGCGCGTTCACAGCCGGGCATCGGACAATCCGATATAATCGAAAACTACTTTTTTGGAAAACATAAATCTCTGTTCCCAAAGAAAATTACAATCAACTTATAGAAATATATTACAACTAGTATTTACAATTGAAACAATTGAGCAAACTCAGACTGTTGCAAACAATCAACAGGTAGCTTAACACTTTTTTAGCACCTAGTTTAATTCCTTGAAAAGCGCAGAAAATATTAAAAGCCGCTTAAATATTTAAATTTCGCGCGAATATCTGTCAGATTCGTGACGATGACTCGGTAATATGATAGTGATTTAGATTTTTGGAATCCACTAACAGTATACTGATGTCGATTCTGTTGTTTTAGGATTCCTAACTTAAATATTACGAATTCTAAATTTTATAAGTTAGATTGACCGAAAATTATCCATATTTCACTTTTTTCAAAAGAAATTGCCAGTTTTTCACCAGAATTAATTTTAATCATGACCCAATTGGAAGCCTGCAAAAATTAGGTAGACGTTTCTCATCATAACTAAAATGCAATGCAAGGAATAGAGTTATAACTATTTTAACCATAGAAATCTAAAAATTTAGATTTCTATAATTTTCACTAAGTTGAGTTGTTTTAGACCTATCAACCTAATTTTAAACCTGACCTTCAAATTTTTCAAACAGAATAGCTTTCGTCTGTTTGACAGTAGTTGATGCCCGCGGCTTCGCACGCGTTGTTTCTATAGAAACGTTTAAAGGTGATTTCTATCCGATGGGAACGAATTTATGGGATAAAAAGTATAATATGGTGTAGTGCAGGGGTCGGCAGACTTACCAACCAAATGAGCAATACGTTATTTACTGGGCTTAAGGTATTTGGAATCTTGTAGGGAGAAATTTAGGGAAGTAGGCGTCTTGACGATGGTTGGAGAGTATATCTACCAAAATCTGATTTATGCTAAAAACAATTTACACAATTTCAAATATGTTAAGGAGGGACATGATTACAATACAAGACAAAAAAATAACTTAGTAGTCCCGAAAACAAGATTAACTAAAATCTCCAAAAGTTTTGTTTGTAATTCGATAAAACTGTACAATATGTTACCAAATAATGTTAAATCAATGTCAGATCTAAAATTTAAGCCATTTGTTAAAAAAAGATTAATTAATAAGAGTTATTACAGACTAGATGAAGCTTTTGCTGACAAAAATATTTTTATGATTGACATTTAATCTGACATTCCCTTATTTATTATGATTAATTTTACTCTTTACATTTTTGACAATGCTTTTGCAGCTACCCCTTTAAATTATTGTTATTATTTTATAATTGATTTTTATGTGTTTTTGAAATGTTATTATTCTAAGTAATTGACCTGACTAAGTGTTTCTTGTGAACCCATGGTATTAATAAATGAATTGAATTGAATTGAATTGAATTGAGCCAAATATCATGTTCGTAGATTTTCCCACGCCTTAAAAGAGCCGTGACATGAATTTTTTTGGTCTAATAATTAGAGTCTAATTTACTTCATACTACAAATTTTAATAAAAATATAATGACACTATTACAGTTATAAAACATGTAAGGGATGAAAAATATATTTATTTACTTATAGACACTTAAACAAATGAAAAATGAAAATTTTCCATACAAATTGTGATGTCAAAATTTTAAAAGATACCTACAGGGTAATGGGGGGTATCAAATGAAAGGTATCAGTTTGTACATTTCAAAACTGTTCTCGTAGGTTTCATACTTTTTGAAATATTTCGAAAAGAGTCGAAATTTTACCCATTCTCACAGATTGCAGAGCGATCTTTCGGAAATGGATGTAACGTTTGTAGATATGGATCTAAATTTTACAGGAAAAATAATAGAGAAGTTTGTAAAACGAACACTTTTTGAAAAATGGTCAAAAAGGGGGGGGGGGCGGTTGTTTTTAAAACAGAGGGATACCTACCTCACTACCTCACCGAGTGGGTTATCAAATGAAAGGTTTGCACGTTTCAAAACATTTTTTGAAATATCTGTGGAGTTTTTGAATTATTTTGAATAAAGTCAATAAATTGGCTTAATCTCGCAGAGCGATCCATCTAAAATGTAGTTTGGTAAGTACCTACTATTTTTAGGTAGGTATTCATCAAATAGCGATGTCTCTAACCTGTATCTTTAGTACATGTATGATAATCGGCAAACGTTCGAAACTCTCCGCGCGCGAGTTACACTCGCACTTGACGTTCTTGTTTTTAGGTGTTTTATTTCTGCTAAGGCGGCGCAGTTATGCAGTGAGTGAGTTGTAAGAGCCATATAATCCTATGAAAAGAGCCGCATGCGGCTCGCGAGCCGCGGTCTGCCGACCCCTGGTGTAGTGGGATAAGCATTTATAATATTAGTGTGATTCCTAAATCCTAATTTTAGCGAATTCCAAAACAACAGAATCGACACCACTGTATACCTAGAATACACAGTAAGTATAACTGGAATACATCATCCTGTATACCTGGAATCCGGCGTTTAATTAGGTTGGATCAGTAACAGACAATTTTGAGCCAATCTGCTTATGAGAGCGTTAATACTGTCTCTGCGTGAGATGAAAATTAACAGTTAATATGTGGATTCTGGGAACGGAATCAAAGGTAAGGTCTAATTTCAGAGTTAAAATTTATGCGGAAGTTCTACAATCTCTATTTTTGAAAATTCGCTTTCAGAAAGGTCATAATCTTTTTGCGGTAAAACTGCACTGTGGAGTAGAAGAGCCAAATGTTTTAAAACTGAAAAATACTGGGAAAAATGCAATAATGTGATTCCGTTCACTTCCGTGTTTTCTCATTAGAGAAACCAAAGAAATTGTGTTAAATTTTATGTAATTCGATTTTTTTTGCACGGGCATCCTGTGAGTACTTAGATCTATACACTAGCTAAACTCGATGTAGAATTTTTGTTAACAAACCACCCATAATTACCAAAATATCACTCTCTTGCCACGTCTTTACATTTACTTGTCGACTTGTGATCCTTCCTACAATAAATATTGCTTCCAATTATTGGTATCTGAAATTCGAAGCCAAGCCATTGAGTTTTAGTTTTATGTCGTGATTTGTTTACAAACATTCTACACCGAGTTTGGCTAGCGTATTACTTTGACAACCAAACCAAGTAGAATCACCAATTAACACTTCCATTGCCTATGACGCACATGTCGGCGGCGGTGCGACCCGCAGGGGCACAGGTTGGACAATGAATGCTTTGAGTCAGCTTTATAAAAGTGTTCACTGTTACCGGCAGTAAAATATTATGTTCGAGTTTACAAGTAGGTATTGTAAGTAGGTAAAGTAGACGGCACAAAAGATAGCGAAGCCCCCACAATTCATCCCCTCGGGTATAAAAGTACGGGCATATTTTGCAAACATTTCTGACAGTTCAGCAAAAGTCGTTAAGACTCCCAAGTTATCATCATAAAATTTAATAATTACCTATTCATTTGACCTTGCCGTGATTCTTGTGAAATCGTGCCAAGCTAATATTTACTCAAAACACTTTATGCATAAGGTTCTCTGTAATCGGCTGAAGTGTGCGATACTGGTGCTCATAACAGCGATATCAATAATATAACGCGCAAACATAAACGCTCTACTAGCCTTCATCTACACTTTTAAACGGGGCATATAGTTTCAAGTATCTTATCGAAGGCATTGTTTTCTGATTTAAAGTACTGAACAAATTATTTTAAACTAGCTGCTGCCCGCGGCTTCGCCTGCGTAGTTCCCGTTCCCGTGGTAATTCCGGGATAAAACATAGCCTATGTCCGTCTCCTGGTTCTAAGCTGCCTCCCCACCAATTTTCAGCCAAATCGGTTCAGCCGTTCTTGAGTTATAAATAGTGTAACTAACACGACTTTCTTTTATATATATAGACTAGCTGCTGCCCGCGGCTTCGCCTGCGTAGTTCCCGTTCCCGTGGTAATTCCGGGATAAAACATAGCCTATGTCCGTCTCCTGGTTCTAAGCTGCCTCCCCACCAATTTTCAGCCAAATCGGTTCAGCCGTTCTTGAGTTATAAATGGTGTAACTAACACGACTTTCTTTTATATATATAGATAATGAAAATGATACATAAAATATACAGGGTTATTGGTCATTCACTGACACTGCAGGTTCGGCCCATCATCGTGAACGTCCGTGAGGACATCAGGTCGTAATTAAGAATAAATGAAAAATTGGTTGAAAGGGAATGATATTAGTACATAAGGTAGACCCTTCATTCAATAATAGTTCATTATAGGGTTTTATTTGAAACTAAACGGTTCTACCTTGAATTATCAGTGGGTGTGTGAGCTCGGCTAACTCCAAGCCAGACTGCTGCCACTTACTAATATGATATCATCTTTCGTATATGTTAATAAAATAGGCCCATGATGATGATGTGGATTTAAATGGGAGTGGGAGATCGGTCTTAGTAATGCATTGGGTTTCGGACATTATTTCGAATGGGAGGATTGGGAGGTGAATGAAAAAAAAATAGGATTTAAGACCTAGCGTCTTAACAAACTTATTCGCGATATCGCGATGATGGGCAGAACCTGCAGTTCACGTAGTGTCAGTGAATAACCAATAACCCTGTATAAATAAAATGTTTTTATTTGTCTTTATTAGTTGCTAGTTTAACCCTAGCTCACTAACCTTAATTTCGAGTAACGTTATCACTAACCATTCGTAAATTTTACGACGACTTAAAACATCAATATTTTGTTATTCAGTTTTTATTAATGAGACAAAACAACCATAATTAGAACGTTTAGCCTTCTCTGAGTAAAACTTAAGGGTCTATTTCGGAAATAACTTATAAGAATAGTAAGTAGACCCAGAAACAATATGCTCCCTGCAAATCGCTTGTTTACTGCCTTACAGAAGTTCAAGGTCTTATGATTTTTTTGTAGGATATTAGCTGCAAGTTTTAAAAGTTCTGGGAACACCTTGAATGGCTTACCTGAAAACCATAAATATTCATGATTTCACCGATGATTTGGCTTCATATTTGTTTGGAAAATTACAGACTGAAATTTTTATAACTCGTTATCTCTCGTTTCAACATATGTGCATCCGCAATAAGTGACTGCAGGTCTCTAATAATACAATTTAGGAAGGTATTAGAAACGGGTGGGGTGGCAGAGGTCGGGAACATACCGAAACTCTAAATGCTCCAGGTACGCCTCGTAATTTTTACGAATGGTTAGTGATCTAGGGTAGTTATTCATAGCTCGCACTGCACATTTTTCAAAAAAAAATATATAGGCGTCCTTTGCCAGACTTATATTTGAATAGTTTGCAAAATATAAACGAGTAGGTACCACATATTGCTGTTAGAAAGTTACGCATACCTATTGAGTTTTGTCATCTTTGACCTTAACATAACATACATAACGACATTTGATGAAGTCTTGTTTACAAAATGAAATAAATTGTCCTGAAACACGCGTCACAAAAACCTACATTCACTTCTTTGTTTCACGTTTCTTTAAAATCCGATTTGTGAATAGGGTTTCATTGTTTTGGAATTGTTTCAAATACCTTTGTTAATGATTTATGTAAAAGCAAAATTCGTTTTTAAACTTGCTTGAAGGCCACTGCGATATTTTCCCATAATTTTTTGATTCGGGCGCATTTTTACGTTCGTCTCTTTATGTTTAAGCATAAATAAAAATTTTTCATACAAAAACTGTAGGTTTCATTTGATAAGATATATTTCTATACTAGAAAAATAATGTAAAACCTGATGTATGCTGGATTGATGACATTACTATTTCCATATCTAAAGTCCATGCTATTTCTTAGAACTAGAACTCTATTACATTACTGACAGCAATGAAGCTCAAAGAAATAATTGTAAAACACACATTTCATACAAGAAAAAGTAGGCGAGCGAAAAACTAACAAATAAAAAACTATAAAAGCTAGCGGTTCACCGGCGGCGGCATGGTTTATGAATTAGTTTTTAATCCATTTACACTGAGAGCGTTCTCAAAATAATACAGTTGTAGCAATAAATACATCGCGACCGACTACTAATGTAGATCAGTGGGATTATCTCAGATATTTTTATTCTTGCTCGCTTGAAGCCAAATTTTTGACTAAGCATTTAGCAGATATTTGCAGTCATGTCTATGCTATGGTGTCAACTTTTGGGCAGTAAGGTCTGAATAACAAAGAAAATGTTGAAACCAATTTTCAATAACCGTATTTTCCGAAACACGAATCAAATATATTTAGATTTCAATCTAAACTTATCAGCTTTAGGCGTAATCATAAAGATAAGATAAATGAAGCAAGGCCACGTAGGAAATTACATTTTGCGAATCAAATTTAAAAGAGAAAACGTAATCGTTAATACAATACAATGGATGATAGCTGATAGAAAATACGACTCCCATAATTCAAACATAATCAACTTAATTAGTGAATTGCATCAATTCCACACATTCCAACAACTTTGTTCTTAATAGATTATGAGTAACATGCGAGAGATAAAGCGTAGAAATTAGAAAGACATCCGATCACAATAAAGTTTTACTGGAGAGATGAGCGCCTGTACTTCGCCGCGTAGCCTGTTCAGAGGAAAGAGCACGACCTTTCACTTTCTCTGTTAAACTAGGTGGATAGGCAGGCATGTGACCGTGCAAGTTTTTGCAATGCCTATATCCGTCTTGCTTTAGAAATGTAACTCTATTCACCCAATAGCCCTGGAGAAAATCAGGGTAAAGACTGACCAAGACTTGTATTTCTCACAATACTTACAATGTTAATGCCTTGCGTTGAGCTCATAGACAATGTTTAATGGCAGCACATAGTATAAAATACTACAATTAGAATACGACGCTTTGCTTCGACCAACGCCCCATCCATGCTACTAATTGATTTACTACAACCATCACCCATCATTACACGACCGTGAATTCCGGTATCGACAGCGTTTCCGCTTCTAACCCCTTCATCGTCAGGCTAAGGACATCAGACTCCCAGCTTCACCGCAAGTTCAAACAAAACTTCATAATCATAACACTCCGATAAAATCATTTCCGGTATTTAAATCGCTTTAACACTCGTCATATATTGTCCCTTAAAGTCTTGGTTGCATGGAGAGCGGGGAGTCCATGGTTACAAGAAACTATATGACGTTATAATACGAACTGCGACATAGAATGACCAAAGTTTTGGGTCAAATATTCCGAATTTAGATAGTTAAATACGATACTGGACTGCATGGATATACATCACAGAAAGAAAGAACTCTATACAGACCAAGAGCAGCAGCATCGGCTTAGTGCTTAGACAGTGACCATTTTGTGACTCAAGCATGTTTGTTTTTTCTGTGATCCCTAACTTTACTAACAATAATAGATTAGTGAGGTACAAAGATTTTTATTCTATTTGTCAAGCTAGCCGCTAAAGCCAAAGAAAGAAAAAAAAGCTAAAAAAAGAAAAAAAAGCCGCTAAAGAAGAGCTATTCATCAGTTTTATACGCGAGTGTGGCGAAGCAGCAGATGTTTGACAAACTCTTGTTTATAGCCTATTTTAGGATGTGGTGTCATAGTAAACGCGTGGCAGAACCCCATGGCTGCGGGCCACTTCCTGAAACTATTAATTCAGGCTTGCAGCTATAAATCACGGCCGACGAGCGATGAAAATAATTTATTTACAAGCATGGAACAATTTATTAAGCGTTAAGTGTTAACAGCTTCTTTCGCAGTATCTGCGACGCAGTTCGCTTTGTGCATTTCACAAGTTTGAAAGCTTTAGGAGCTGGTAACGTTGAAGTTTCTAGTATTCAGTTCCGTATTTTTGCATTCTTAGAAATCTTTCCTAAACATTTGATACTCCGTTTTGTATATTATGTATGTCTTGGGATTTAATTATTTATACATCACTTTAAGTCTGAGCAAATGCTAATGGTATGTAATCATCTCGAGATAGAGTAATAAATGTTGTATATTTAATGTTAACCCATATAAACTTAAGGTTTATTGAATTCCGAGTGCAATCAAACCTCTTAAGTAGAAACTTTAAACCTTACCATTCAATTTGTGTAACTGGACGTAAAAGTGTTGTAAAATATGGAATAGGGATCCGGCGATGCATTTCTCGGAAGAAGCGGCGAAACACATCTCAACAGAAAGAGCCCTCTAATAACCGGACCGTAAAATCCTTAGACAAGCTTTAGAGCACAATAGCTCGTAAGACATCAAATCTCGCCTTTGGGAATTCAAGTAAAAACTATTAAGAAAGAGTATAAAGTGTGAGCAGATTCCTGGAGGTGCGCACTTAACACAAACTCTGCTTAGTTTGAACCTGGGCTTGAAGAACTGTCCAGCATGTGCGAAGTACAGAAAATTTGAAAAGTAGATGCGTCTTCATGAGATAGGTAAGTGGAGCATATTGTTTTGAACATAATATAAGTGGTAGCAGTAACAATGGATTACGTAGCGAGTGGCGCATGGCGGGCGAATACATCCGGCGTCTTGAATAAGGGCCAAAGGGCAAAGCTTACTTTATAGTCGACGTGAACGTTTAAAACAATCTTGATTTAATCTGAGACTCTAGAATTTTGATTTATTACTTTGTTCTCACTTGATTTGGTTAGACAGACGGCGGCATATCTATTCATCTGTAATGTCTTGCGTAAGCTAACAACAGGCTTATTGGGTACTTTACCAGCCACATTTGAAGTGAACAGAGGATAAATTATGTGATATAGTTACAGCACCTGTGTTCGCGCACACACTTGTGCACTATAATATGTCCTGCGCATCTGGCTAGTCTCCGATGAGACTGGCCGCCGCGCCATGGTCGAAATTCGGCTAGGAGGAAATTATTATTATTATAGGTACAGTGTATGAACATCTAATATATTAATGTTTTATATAGAGTATAGTTTATATTAGATAGAGGCACATAGGATAGCTTTTATTGAATGAAGTAAGGAAGAAAAACAAAATTAAATAGCTGTTATCAAAAATTAAAGTAATAATAATGGATTTTAAACTCTGCATCACACCATGGAACTTATGTTGAAATTTTTACTACAACTAATAATCCAAGTTGCTGTCTATGTTATGCTTACGAACACAAAACTAACAATATTTTAAAGGAGGGCGAGAAAAAAATCACAATAGCGTTAGCCGATCGAGGTCGAAACAAGAATAAAGGAATGTACTTTCACTGACTCAATACACGAATACCATCAAAAGCAATGACTAAAACAGGCGTGACCAAACACAATTCTGTAAAATTACTTACCGAGAAAGATTACCATTGGTGCGCAAGAGACGCACCATGTAAGTATGCGTAGGTACCTATCTGTAATATATGTGAAAAGGCTTCCTTGGTTCCTGCGGTAAATGTACACCAATGGTCATAACATAATGATAACATTATGTAAATTTTTAATTGTGTGCAATAATGTGTTAAACAACCTTGGATATATATTTTTTCAATATTTGGCATAGACATATTCTATAGGTTTTCATATGAAATTTCATTCTTAGCATACGAATATTATGTTCTTAATTACATTCGATAATATAATGCTTCTAAAATAATCTGTCGAGGCGTTAGTTATTTGAATGAAAACAGAAATACGCGTTTCTGACGGATCTGGAACTAGATCATATTTCGTATAATTGCTTGTGTTTGTATCATCAATGAAAATTGTAATCCATGGAAATGTCTACGCAAATTTGTTTCGTTCAACAATTGTGTAAGTCCGTTTCATATTTGAACGCAATAACAAACTCAAGAGCGTTATATAAACAAATGATATCTGTGTTTAAACTGCTTCTTATGTTGCAGTAACATACAATAATTTATAGGTACCTTACCTACAGCATGTAGCCTGGATAATTCTAGTTATACCTCGTTGAATGATTGATAACGCAGCGCAGTTTGATATCGCTCAAGGTTAACTTGCAATTTCAAGTATTTATTTACATATTTTTAATCACCGCTTCGTGAAACCAAATTGTTTCAAGATTGATAAATACGTTTATGTTGTGTTTTTTTCAAAATAAACTACTGAAACGACCGGAAGGATGCCGAGTTGTTGATCAACGAACACCTAAAAAAATTACTGCGTAGTAGGATTGGACAAAACAAATATATTTATGTTTGATTCTAACAGGTTATCTGTAGACTAGCTGCATTCTTACCACGTTGTCCTATTACCCGTAATCCCGTAGGAATGAAGTATTTTCCCGGGGTAAAAAGTAGCCTATATTCATCAGGAATAACGTGGGCTTCTAAACTTAATAATTATTCAAATCGGTCCAGTAGTTTCGGAGCCTATTCAATACAAACAAACAATCAAACCTTTCCTCTTTGTAATATTAGTATAGATTAGCCACAGTCACAGCGTAATACAACTAATAAATAATGGATCCCTCAAACTCGTGAACATCATAAGAGCTGAGGCAACTTAGTAGTCTGGTTGTTCTTCGTCTGGTAGTACCCGAGGACGGGCAATAGCTTCCTTCTGTATAAATTTAACTCGTCAGATCACCAAATCGCCTACCAAGCGTGGTGATAGTGGCTAAGGCAAACCCCTATCCATATTGTGTAGGGCTACGTTCAACAGTCGAGGTATACGATCTGATATGATGACAATGATCTAACTTTCTGTAATATATTATCAAATTTCATTACCAATCGGATGTCTTCACACAATTTATTGTGATTACGTATTACGCAATCCTCAGATAAATTAAAACCCACATTAATTTAAGTTAAACTAATCAAACAAGACTAGTAAATTGAAATGGCGAGCTGGCAGATGGCCAGTTGTAATTGGAGACCTCAGTCCATTAGATCAAGGTTTATTTTGACAAAAACGCAACTTGATACACCTGGGAATTTACGTGCTGTATGGTAACAAGCATTATTTACATAAACTTGGGTAGGTAATGGAATATTGGTTTCGTTGCTAATTTTGTATGCTCGTTTGCAAAAGGGAGTGTGGTTTCATTATTTCAATTCAATTTCTCGACCGGTTTCATTTCAGAACGGCTGGTGTAGGTTACATTTCCAATCTTGATCACAAATATTGTTTATAACGTGGAGTGCCGGCGCCGCCGCCGACGCACTTGCGGCATTATGTAACATACGACATTATGTTCGAACCTGGCATGGCAGCGAACGCATTAACGGTCACAAGGGTTACGGACTCCCTCAGATCATTTGGTCATAAAATAGTGTAAATAGAAATGGAATCAAAACAATTATACTTAAGCCATTTCCAATTTTTCAAAACTTTAAAAATCCCAATTTTCTTGGCGTTGAATTTTAAACATATTGTCTACATTATGCATTGTAGGAAAGATCTCAAACCGATTAGTAGTGTTTAATCTGTCAAAAAATAAACAACAACAAAAAGATTTTTAGGTTAAGTTTGGGGGCACTGTTTACAAACATTGTACCTTCACTTTAGCCGGCTTAAAAATACCTACACTATCTGCCAACGCTAAAACATTCTACCCTTGATTGAACTACTATCCAGTTTAGACTGGATATGATGAGATGAGAATGTTTAGATTTTGACAGGAATGTGGTTAGCCACATTCCTGTCAAAATCTAAACATTCTCAACATTTACGCTCATCAAAGCACAAAGCTTATTTTCAACTTTCAATAAACAATTCCATTAATGGGGAGTAAACGTGGGGACAGGCACTTCCCCTAAAATACTCCCAATACGCGTAATGAATGTATTCAAACAAAATTCAATAAGCAAATATAGGGTAAGCCGATTTAACTTAAAAATAAATATTATGCTAAAACCACTTGATTGTAATCGTTTATTAAAATTACCCGTTGCGGTCGCGGCGTAAACTCACGTTTCACTGACACTGCGTAAGAATCGACCCCTCCGACTCAACTCGTAGAAGTCGTAAGAGACTGCTAAGCGTGGTGATTATGCCAAAACCCCCTTGTTTAAGGGGGGGGCATGTACAATAGAGGACATATATGTGCTGAGGAGGATTAATATTACCGAGCATTACACTTTGCGATATGAGGGCTTATTGTAACTTATAAATTATATGTTTTTCCTGTTATTTTGTGCCTGGTTGTACTAGAGATGTCTTATAAAACTACATATCTTCTCTGAATTCACCCATGCAAGATGAGAACTGTTGTTCTTGTTCCCCACTGCGCGGTCCGAATCGACTCATTACAAAAAAATCTTGAGCGATTCGAACCGCGGTGCGAAATGACCCATTCAACAAGAGCTCTTGGGTGATTAACACCGAAGTACGAACCGCTCGCGGTGTGAAACGACAAAAATATCCGCTCTAGCAGCCCTATCTACAGAAACCAAAGTCCATTTACATAAATCTGAAAAACTTTACTCCCTCCGGCCAGGATGGCAGAAGCAGAAGAAGCAGATGCTGGATACAGAAACCTGAAGACAGGGGGCTGCTATCTATGGCGCTCCTTAGAGGACTCATATAGGGTTATTGGTAATTCACCGACACTGCGTGAACTGCAGGTTCTGCCCATCATCACGAACACGTTTGTGGAGACGCCAGGTATTAATTCTTATACTTGGTATTGATAGTAGGTAGTGAATGAGAATATTTTATTTGTAACTCTATCAACAAACATGATTTAAAAATAAAATAAAAGATTATAAATAAATAAATAATGCTGGACAATTCACACAGCATTATCTAGCCCCAAGCTAAGCAGAGCTTGTGTTATGGGTACTAGATAACTGATATACTTAATACAATACAATTCATAGATAGATATTTTTTATTATACATAGAAAACACCCAGACCAACGAAAAAAAATTCTGCAGATCGTACACAAATTTGTTCCGAGGCGGGAATCGAACCCGCAACCTCCTGCGTCGCAGGCGGACCTTCGCCCGCTGCGCCACGGAGGTCGTCAAAAGAGTACAGCTTCTGTCGATTAGATCAAAAAACGGTCTCTGTCTCAGCGTGAGCTAGTTGTAAACACGTTACCAACGCTGGTCTTCCGACAGAGCCGTTTGGTGACGGCACGGAAGATAACACATAAGACACTTAACAATCAAAATTATACTTAACTTTTAAAAAATAAACATAATCTACGGCAACAGTTGAAAAATACAAGATACTTACAATACAGATGTCATGAAATCATAAACATTTCAAGAATTTAGGATGAGACGCTGAACTATACCTATGTAGTTCTTTAGACGTTTTTTTTTGAAACTTAACTTAAAACAGCTCTGCCCTGAATTAACAGTGTGTGTGGGAGTGGATAATCGGTGTTTAGTAATTAATTGGGTTCCGGACAAAGGGGTTTTTTTCATTTTTTAGCAGGTAATTTACAAAAAAAGACCTGCTTGGCGTCTTCACGATCGTGTTTGTTATGACGGGCAAAACCTGCAGTTGACGTGGTGTCAGTGAATTACCAATAACCCTGTATACAGGAGTGTAATATTTACTTTTATATTAGTTTAATCAGCCTAAATAGTAAATAATCATAGATAGTGAGAATTAAAACCAAAATAGATTAGTTTCGGATCAAAAAGGGATATAAATAGCGTAGGATGCCGTGAGTGAGTAATAATAGCTATGTTCTATTTGCCGAGATGAGAAGCGAAGTGAAACAATAACTGAATTATTAAGGGCCTGACAAGTACTCGGTCACTAGGCTACTCCTAAACTTTAGTTTACCTCGGTTCTATTATCCAAGATATTTTTTGCAAACAAAGACATTTGTGTGACAAAATCTGATAAAAATAACATAAAACAACAAGGTAAACTAAATACATACATTGGATTGTTTTGAAAGAACTAATAACCAGAAATAAGTTTTGCGCGACTAAAAATCCCTCGGGAACAATATAATTATGTGATGTGACCACCTCTGGAGTATTCTCTAATCTCCACTAATACTAATAATATTATAATGAGGAAAGATTTGATTGTTTGTTTGTTTGTATTGAATAGGCTCCGAAACTACTGGACCTAAAAGGAGTCTAAAAATTAAATAATAGGGGATTCATATTTATTTTATTTTTAGTATTTATTGTTATAGCGGCTAGAGTAATACACATTCTGTAAAAGTCTCAACTGTCTAGCTCTTACGGTTCATGCGATAGAGCCCTCTGAAAGACGGACAGACAGCGGAGGCTTAGTAATAAGGTTTTGTTTGCAACCTTCGGGTACGAAACCCTAAAACCATACATACAGCAGAAAATATAACCTCCTTCTTTTTTCGAAGTCGGTTAAAAGCTTCAACAACACGATGTTAATTCGCTGATAGTCATCTTTTTGGTAACTATTTATAATTTACTAGCTGCATTATTACTACCCGTTGTTTGATTACCCGTTTTCCCGTAGGAATGAAGCATTTTCCCGCGGTAAAAAGTACCCTATGATCATCAGGAATAATGTGGGCTTCTAATGGTAAAAGAATTTTTCAAACCGGTCCAGTAGTTTCGGAGCCTATTCAATACAAACAATCAAGTCTTTCCTCTACATAATATACGTATAGATTTTTGTTTGTGATTGATCTACCAAACATAATCTTTAGTTAACTGACCTGTCAGTTAATTGCCAGAATGAACCACTCTAAACTTTAAATTGAATGGCGTAGATTTGAATTTTCATTAGACTTTTTCCAACAGTATTACCTTCTAATAGTCCGATAATCGAGCATTAATATTCACTCAGTACAAAGGTCAGTATTTTCATGTGCTATTAATGACGATTCGGCATTAAAATAGCAGTTAAAGTCATATAACGCGGAAAGGATACAATTTCTACGAAAGCACGTATGTCAAGTCGACTAGGAAGGGTAAGTGAACTCTGGCATAGAATACGAAACAGTATGGATCACCTACCATACACGAAAATTTCGATCCAATTCTCTTGACGTCATCGATCGAAAAACCAGAATCAATTATGACTGTAAATAAGGGGCCCCGGAGGATTTAGAGAGGTTAAATTGATGACAAGCTATGAATGTAAATTCAGTTAAAAGTGTGCAACTCCGACTCTACCATTTTATCTTCATTGTCGCTGGTTTTTGGATTAATGAGACGTTTACAACTGTACTGATGCATTAAAATGATAAATACATTTAAGTATTTTATACTCTGAGAGCGCGTACAGTATGCTAAATTAAACTATCAAACATGGTATAAGTAAACATTAATTTTCAAAAAGGTGTGTGTTTGTACGTGTGTGTGTGCATCTAAGTGAATCCGAATACCAAGTAGCGTGGATCGGTGTGCGCATGTATGGCAAGATTGACTAGATTGGTCACATTAAGGGCCCCTTGTCTACGCAGGGGGAACAAACAAACACCTGGATCGAGATTGGCGAGGCGATAACGACTTCTAATAATTACTGTGACGTCACATAATAAGCAAAATAACGGTTTGGTTGTAGTGGACCGGAGTGATCATGTATGGCTAGAGAGAACCATATGAAGGAGGGCGCGTCTACGCCCAGGGGTAACAAACCAACACCTGGATCGAGATTGGCGAGGCGATAACAAGTTTTAACAATTAGGTACTGTGACGTCACATATTATGCAAAATAACGGTTTGGTTGCAGCGGACCGGAGTGATCATGTATGGCTAGAGAGGACCATATGAAGGAGGGCGCGTCTACGCCCAGGGGTAACAAACAAACACCTGGATCGAGATTGGCGAGGCGATAACGACTTCTAATAATTACTGTGACGTCACATAATATGCAAAATAACGGTTTGGTTGTAGTGGACCGGAGTGATCATGTATGGCTAGATAGAGAGGATCATATGAAGGAGGGCGCGTCTACGCCCAGGGGTAACAAACAAACACCTGGATCGAGATTGGCGAGGCGATAACGAGTTCTATTATTTACTGTGACGTCACATAATATGCAAAATAACGGTTTGGTTGTAGTGGATCGGATTGATCATGTATGGCTAGAGAGGACCATATGAAGGAGGGCGCGTCTACGAGCAGGAGTAACAAACAAACACCTGGATCGAGATTGGCGAGGTGATAACGAGTTCTATTATTTACTGTGACGTCACATAATATGCAAAATAACGGTTTGGTTGTAGTGGATCGGAGTGATCATGTATGGCTAGAGAGGACCATATGAAGGAGGGCGCGTCTACGCCCAGGGGTAACAAACCATCACCTGGATCGAGATTGGCGAGGCGATAACGAGTTTTAAAAATTACTGTGACGTCACATAATATGCAAAATAACGGTTTGGTTGTACTGTAGGCTCATTCTATAAACTCATTTCGAACCTCACTTAGCTGAATCCGCAGTGAGTTTCAAGTTTTGTATTCTTTAAAACTCGATCATGCTTGTAGCGCCTCAGTGACGAGCGTGGTAACGAAATGAACTAACTTGAGTGAGATTTTGACATTTACGCTATAGAATGACGTATAGTTGGTATTCCGTAAGGGAATTCCCAACTCACCTCGATACTTGAAACTCGAACTCACTTGTCAAATAAAAAGTTACAAAGGAGCGATCGAATTTGGTTGTTATGTCTCGGTTATTCGTTTTTATTAGTTTATTAAAAGAATCTCACGAGCGACGATCGTTCGTTGACACTGCAATGGTGAAGAATGTTTATCAGTAGAATGCTTTAGCTACTTAGTACTAAATTGTTAAGGCAACTTTTGTAAATAGTTACTTACTTCATTATCTCTTTATTATTCAGTTGGAGTGTATCAAAAAAAAAACAAATTCGTCTTGAAAAGCCAGACCAAATAGCGAGCATAAAACCACTTGAAAATCACTTGAGCCAGACAACCGGCCAGCGTCGTAATATTTTTGTTTACATGAGAATGACACTGTGACCCATAGATAACGAATAACGCAAAGACGTCTATTCCATTCCACCAAACAAATGTTCTACTTTTTATTTTTATTCATTTTATTCATTTTACGCAATTATAATGTAGACTTCGACCTTTTATTGACATAATATTTCGAAAATAATTATTTTCTTTCGTTTTTTACAATAAAACTCAAAACAAAGATAATTCGATTTGTCGATTAGAGCTTTAACACAGAGGTTCAATCACTAGCTCATTTCGATACTCACTTCACTTCACTTGTGCTTCTAAACATAAACAGAATACAATTTCAAGGTGAAGTGAATTTGCGTTCGAAGTGAGCTCGGTCACTTGAGTGAGTTCGAGTTCGAATTCGTACATTTATAGAATGAGTCTGCTGGACCGGAGTGATCATGTATGGCTAGAGAGGACCATATGAAGGAGGGCGCGTCTACGCGTAGGGGTAACAAACAAACACCTGGATCGAGATTGGCGAGGCGATAACGAGTTCTAATAATTACTGTGACGTCATGTCAATGCAATAAACAGCTGTTGGAGTTTGCTTTTAATGGTTTTGTTTTATTCAATGGTATTTATAATATTTTTGCCGAAAGTAAATAACTTGGTTTGTCAGTTTTTCTTTGTGACCTTTTTACGACTCTTAATAAATTTAAACGCTTAGCTAGGGGACGAAGTCGCGGGAAACAGAAAATAATTGTTAAATAATCATTGGAAAGACGTAACACTTCAAGCTACCTTTCGATCAGAAAACACAGATTTCATTTGACTTTCTGATCGATTTTGCAAAAAGATAGATTTTTTAGAATTGACGTCAGACATCCGGTATTTTGAGTTTTTCGAACCGGGTTTAAGATTTTTTGAGTGAATTTTTCGCACTACGTGACACTAGGTGGTGTGAGCATTGGTGATCTAAGACCTAAAAATCCATTAAAAGGGTTAAACAACTTTCATTTTCCTTTTGGACTTCATTTAACAATGTAAAATCACAAGCAACATTTAAGCTTTAGAGCTTGGTTATTAATAGCTTTAGAATTCAATATCTTAACCAGCCGACTTGTTTACGGAGCTAAAAATTTAATTACTTCCACGAGTAGCTGATTTTACGAGAAATTATGCCATGATTTTCATTTATTTCGTTACCTTATAGGTATTACCTGTAGATTGTTTGAGAAACAGTCAGCAGTAAGTTCAATTGTTTCAATTGTAAATACTCATCTAATTCTGATTGTGGGAACTCAGATCTGTACGGACATCTCGCTTGGGAGTGTATTGTGCATTATCCCCCTGCCTAACCAGGCCCTAACCAGCCCAGTTCCTTAAAGTACCAGAGCAGGACTTTTGGTGACTGACAGCTTCGTTTCAGTTTTTCTGCGGGTGTGGGTGGAGTTGATTCTTCAATGAGACTCTTCAGCCCCGTCTTGTGGCTTCCTCTGTGGCCGTGCATTGTAATACGTGTTCTACAGTCTCTTCTTCTTGGAAGCAGCTACGATTTGAGATTGTAAATACTAGTTCTTCTGACGACCTCAGTGGCGCAGCGGGCGAGAGTCCGCCTGCGACGCAAGAGGTTGCGGGTTCGATTCCCGCCTCGGAACAATATGTGTACGATCTGCAGAATTTTTTTCCGTTGGTCTGGGTGTTTTCTATATATAATAAAAATTAAATATGTATGTATATAATGTATTAAATATATCAGTTATCTAGTACCCATTACACCAGCTTTGAATAGCTTACTTTGGGGCTAGATAATGCTGCGTGGATTGTCCAGCATTATTTATTTATTTATTTAGTTCTGTTTCTATTCTTTGATTGTAATTTTCTTTGTTATAAAAGAAAGGTGGGATGAGCTGGGTCAGTACTCTTAAAAACGAAATCGAACGACATACGAGTTGGTTTTGCACGACACCGAAAACGAAACTTGGATTCTCATGTTTCGAGTAGGCCCCCTGGACACTTTCGAGAATATGTGGACCCTTCTTGTAGGAACTACGATACCACAGACAGATACACAGATACACAGACAGACACGTTAAACTTAAAACACCCCTCTCTTTTTGCGTCGGGGGTTTAAAAACGTACAGCCTGAGAATCGCCTCCTTTTGTTTTTCGTCGCTAGAAAAATAGAGTGCCATTAAAAATGCAACGAAAGAATCCGGAAAACGTATCAGTTTATTTAGTGTACGCTCGCGAAATCCGCAAATAATTGCAATAAACAGACGCAGGGATCAGATGGTTGGTTGGCAGAACGCCCGCGACACGGTGCGGTAATTAAAGCTTATAAACTAATCGATGCTTCTGGAACATCTTAAACTGATATGTGGGCATCTAGGTGAGTTGAGTACGGAATATGAACCATTAATAGACTACAAAAACAAATTAGAACTAGTATTTACAATTGGAATAATTGAGCTAGATGCAGACTGTTTCACTCTCTTCATTTACGAAGAATTTATCTAGAGTACAAATTACCCCCATCACTCAATTACATCGCTCAACAACACAAGCATCAATCAGTGTTCTAAAATAGTTCCAGTTAAAATTAGAACTGAGCCACTAAATAAAACTAATAATAGGAAAGCGTAACAAATTCATTAACCCCCTGGTAAAAGCTTGAGTTAAGGTGCTTGTCGATTGCGGTCGTCGAAGTCACGAGCTTGGTCAAACATCTGAGAAGCATTACATTGATGATATTTATTCTGTTGTTACCTGTGTTTTAATCATTTCAATGATTCTTTTTGTTATGTGTATTTTATGGACTACAAGTTGTCTGAAATAAACTTCATAATATGATAAACTTCCTTCATTGAATAATAATTGATACACTAAGATCAGGCCATTCTGTAATAGATCTGTGAAAAAATTATTTACAAATCAATAACGATAATCGATCCATGTAACCATGATGGTCAATCCTTTTTACTTATTTTCGTCATTGCCTTTTAACAACTAAAGTTCACTCTAGCGAAGACTAACGTTCCACCTTACATCATCCTTAGCTCGCCCATGGACGTGAGCCGCAGTTGGTTCGCACCCTAACGCTCTGTATCAAACAATTTGGCTTCCCTCTGCTTGGGGCGTCTTGGATTTTCTCCCCTTCCAAGTTCCTTTGCTTGTCGGACGTGTTTTTCCACAGATAAAACGATGTTTAGGATGATGTTTGCAATTTAACGAAATATCCTTTAATTAATTTTATTATAAGTAATTTAGACTTTTTTAAACGCATTAATAATAATTAATGAGCGAGATGACGGGAATTTACTTAAATAAAAAAAACTGAAAATAGTGTTATAGTGCGTATCGAAGCTTCCACTCGGGGTAATTTCTAAGAAATCAATTATTATCCCAAAAATTTGCGGGTTCAAGTCCCATCGAATTCTTTTTTTGGATAATACCTAATTGATTTCTTATCAATAGGTATTGCAGTCTTCTAAAAAAGTGAAATTCTTTAATTTTATAATCAGTACGTAGGTACTTAAGTTTCCCATGACAACAAAGATTAACGATCTTTAACATAACGAGATTAAATAAAACAGTTTAGCGGGAAAAGGTTAACGCCCCGAGCGTAATTTTCATAGAAATCTAAGCAGTTTTCTATGAAAACATCTCACTAAAAGGTTAATAACTTAAACCATCGGGGTGGTAAGGTAATCATAACAATAGTCTAAACTTAACTCAATTTTTAACCGAATTCGAAAAAAAGAAGTGTTTCTATGTTCCTGTGTTTGTACTTATGTTATTTATAGACCAATTTGGATGATTCTTTTGCAGTTGTTTAAAGGATCTCGAAGGGGTCCCAAAAAATTTCTTTTCTTGGAGGATTACCTACTTAGTATTTGTCCAGCAAAAATTAAAAAAAACAGTTTAAAACTAAGGTATTCGAGATCGTTTTTAGTCTTTTGAGGAAAGATTTGATTGTTTGTTTGTATTGAATAGGCTCCGAAACTACTGGACCGATTTAAAACATTATTTTACCATTAGAAGCCCACATTATTCTTGATGAACATAGGCTTCTTTTTACCGCGGGAAAATGCATCATTCCTACGGGAAAACGGGTAAACAACGGGTAGTAAGAATGCAGCTAGTCGAATTATAAATCCATAGCTGCTTTTCTGGGATACTACTTAGTACTTAAGCTAGACAGAAAAGTACTTAGTAAATAAAATAAATAAAAATAAACTCCGACAAAGTATCTTAGGGCTTAGCCTCGGTTTCATTCTGTTCGAAGCAAGGAAAGCTACTTTCCAGTAGTAATGAAATAAGTAAACATCCTCGAAGGGATAATTTTTGAAGTGTCAAAGGCGGCCAGACCTATTGGAACCGCGAGTATGATCGATGCACCCCTCCCATGTCCTCAATCGCGAGGACCGCGGGGGGCGGAGTATCTCAGACCAGTCTTTCACTAGTAAATAAAACAAACAAAACCGGGTGGTCCGAGCTAAGTCACGAACTGTTATGCTCTCTAGAAGAGCTAATTTCCCTTTTACGGCACAAATTGCTTGTAACTTCGCTGTGACTGCAGAACCTACCTAGTTAAGTACAGTAATGAGCATGATTAAAGTTACATTTTAAAGGAAGATTCATTCTCGGCTGAATTTCGAATTCCTCTCTTCTAATAGGAGGTAAAACGGCAGAATTATGTAGGTAGTGTGTTGGAAGTATCTTAGGTTAGGTACTACTACGAAACTTCCGGTTAAGTTGCGATAGGTAGAAAATACTGTATGCACTCTTCAATCGGCAGAAACGATACAATAAAACTGCTTAAAAACTAACTGACAAGTGGCGGTCTTATCGCTCAGGAGCGATCTCTACCAGACATTTAGACTGCAATGCAACTGTACCGTACGGAAGTAGGGAATCGTGGTGATTACGACAAACCCTTTTTAGAGAGAACTGAAGAGGAAACTACTAAGGCACAACAAATCAAAAATCTGATAGACTTTTCATTATGGAATTTTATGTAGGACTAGTCAGCGCTTTTATAGCCTTTTCTGTCTGGTCCATATTAGCCACTGACATAGGCATCCCCATACGACATCACAGAGAGCGGTCCTGAGTCGGTAGTCCAGATGGATGGTCTTCCAACACTCCGTTTCGCGTTAGGAATCAGAAATCACGTTCATTTCTCAAATATCAAATAACGTTTATTGCTTTCGACTTACAAAATAAGCTCGAGTCAAATTGTAAACTATGAATTATTATTACTTAAATCCACACTAATATTATAAATTCGAAAGTAATTCTGTCTGTACGTCTGTTACTTCTAAACGGCTGAAATCTCTTTAAAATTGAGAAGTAAATGGTATCACGATAACGGACATATGGCAGCACCTAGTAAGAAATAAAAAGTTAATAGATGTCATAACTTATTTTTTTTTCGTTATTTAATATTTTATTGTATCAAAGCTCTTCGTATCCTTCGAGATGCATCCACATAACCCAGAAAAAGTCTAAATCCCCATATCGGTGAAAATTGTTGTGTCGATTTAAACATTTACGTGACAAGCTAGCAAAGATTTTAAACGAGAATTAGAGCGAACCTATCGTAAACGCCGATAACGATGTTACTAGACGCGTACGCACACAACCGATAAACTAATTTGTTGGTTATTCTGTCTACATTGAGAATCTACTATGGTAAAAGGTAAGTTACATAACTGTGGCGCAGACTAAGTTAAACTTACTTGGCTTGTGTTCACGAAAAGATAATTGGACAATTAGTAGCGCCGTCGGTTAACTTGATGTTCAATGTATGAAAATTTCTGTCTAAAGCATCGTTCTAAGTAAAATTCGGGAGATTGCTTATAAGTAAAAAAGGGGAGATAAGTTAGCTTTTAGAATGTGGAAGGCTCAAATTAAGTGCTATTAGTTGCATCCCCTCTGTCATAGTAGGACCGGAGTTCGTGTAACGCGTCCTTGCTACGAAACGCGGCGTACTTTAGTGTGATTTATTGACTAAAAGACTAAGGAATGCCCTCGTGTTTGTTCATTATAATTGTTGCACAAGATTAGAAATTTAACTGTGAGTGAGCGTTTGCGTGAAGTTGTAACACAGGCCAGTTGTTGAGTAAGAACGAACTGGGAAAATGGACCATATATACAGATTTTACTTAGATCTATGATTGAGTACTAGCTTCTCGAAAGTGGAAGGTTCAAATTAGGTGCAATTAGGTCCACCCACCGCAGTGTTAGTCAGACCGGCGGGCGCCGCCGGCGTTATAGTGTTTTGCGTGAGTATTGTTGTCTCGGTCGCACTTTGGTCTAGTTAAGTACGTCTTTCCATCTTTGTTGTTCATCAGGGTAGATTCATATTGCAAAAGATTCGCAATAGCTTTTTTGCACTGGGAGAATGTACCATATTTACGGAATTTTACTTATATCTATGGTCAAAAGCATCAAATAATATTTTAATATTTTGTATTTATTTGAAGGAAAACCAAAGGTTTATTATTACATAACACACTTACAATTTGTTAAATTCCAGAAAGCTTCATGGATAGATAATAGAATGTGGAAAGGTGATGTTCATCAAATAATAACTGGACTGCTAAATTGTTTTTGATGTCTTGAGTGGAAGTTAAGACTTAAGCTAATTATTCACTCAGAAACCTGTTTTTTAAGCAATGGCCGACTGTCAATTGGGCCGTTATTTCTGGATTACTTTCATTGAAGATCTCAATCTTAACTTAATTCTTCCCTTTCAAATGATTCTGTTGAAATGTGGAGGTGGTTTCGACTACCTACTAGACATAAATTCATCACCAGGATATCAGATTGTAAGTTTATTCTATTATATTTGATTTTGAGTTTATTTGGCAACCTTTGCATCTCTTTGTAGTTTACTTGTTTGGTAGTATCTACTTAGTTTAAAGAAATGACATGCACTGTGAAGATTATTCTTATGTTATTTTCTTGGGAAATATGGGTTTTGTGTGATGTAATTAATTCATTGATATTGAGGTAAAAAAAAAACAAATAATGTTAATTGAAGTTTTTAAGGTCATAAATCCAAACTCCCTTTTTACTTCTTTTTACTATCTATATTACTAGGGTTTTAAAATCACAAAACAAAATGTTGTACATGACAACATTTTGTTTTGTGATTTTAAAACCCCTGCATCAATAACATCAAATTAATACCAAAAGTAAATATAAAGTTAAAAGTATTTATTGTGTCAAAAAATTAAGTACATGTACATATATTTGTGACTAACTTCTTTAATATACACAAAAGTTTAAAAACTTTTATTACTTAGCTTATTTATTACTTTTTTAGAATGCAAAGTATATAAGCCATATTTTGTTTGTTGTTTATTAAGAGCAACTCATCACAATGAGCTTTACAATATCAACAGTAAAAATATAAACAAAACAAAATATAATCTTTTGAGAGAGTTGCTTTATTTATCCTGATGTCATCAGAAAGCATCAAGAATTGTTCACCTTTCTGTTATGTCATGAAAAACCAGTTGATCAAGCAAATGCCCATTTCAGACAACCCTTGACATACTGACAAACAAAGGCCAAGGTTGCCAACTTGTTAAAAAAACAGGTTTTACAGCTTTCATGATTTATGAGGGGGACAAACCATGACAGTTTTTTTGAATAGAACTGTTATGTTACATAATCATGTCATATGGTTGGGGAGTTTGTCTTTTGTGGACAAGTGGGGTTGGTCATTTTTAACTCGGAAGTCAATGGCACTGGTATGATATACGAAAAAATTCAAAATAAGGGAAAAATTATCGGCAGAATATTGAAATTATTAGCTGGTATTACTAACAGCAGGAGTGTCTTGTGATTGAATTAAATGTTGCTCTGAAATAGTTTCTAAGCGATAGGCTACCCATTGTACTTTGTAATATCTATGATGTATTATTTTATTTCATGGTGTTTACACCATATTTTAATAAAGAGTTACGTAAGACTACATAGGATTACCAGGCATGTTTACATACTATACTAGTATTTTCAATATTTTCAAATTTACGCTATCTGAACACATTATTATTACTTAGTATTATTTAACAATTAATAGAAAATAGGTAAATTAGTGTCTTAAATACCCTATAAATTATACTTGTACTTTATATAAGGGACTTAAAAGTGGTCATCAAATATATAACATTACTAAGGCCAAAATCACATGGAACTTATGTAGAAAACCCAACCTTGTCAACTATTAACTTTTCCTGTTGTAAAATCCCTGGTGTAAACTCTCTAAACTATACAAATATTAAATAACTAACATAACATGGCTAGGTCAGTTGATTCTTGTGGATATCTGGCATAGTAATTCTCGATTCAAAATACAATATTACAATAAAACTATTTGTTCAGTAAAAAATCAATTATCTTGGTAAAATGATAGTGCTCCTATAGATTATGATATCATGTTAAATATTTTAAGCAGAAGTTTTGTAATAATGCAAGGATTACATTGCAATCTACAAATTTTAAGGTAATTTTATCAAATAAAAAGTAATGGCAAAAGTTTTCATGTGTGAATTACCTAGCCACTAAACTTGTAGAGCGCTATCTCTTTCACACCTGATATGAATGCTGTATAGCTATCCCTGTTGCTCCCTTCACTCCATACTTTCTCTTACACTACAAAAGAAAATTATGATCCCAACCTCAATAGACTGTGGTCTTCAAACACGGATATTCTCTTGAAGCAGCTCTATAGATAGGACTACACAGAGCAAAACCATAAAATAACTGTAATTGTTTTAGCTCTGTATTACTTGTAACCTTTACTTTAGCAAAGTTTATATGCTATAACTTTCACGTTTATTGCACCAGTGATAAAAATAGGTACTGTACATACTTCAGAGTTTGTGATCAAGTTAAAAAGTAAACATAAACAGGTCCACTAACCCTTTCTTCATGAGCCTGCTCTGTTGTCGCTCGTTGGTAGAAGAAGGCTCCCAAACTGAAGACACTCATCCATGTTACGAACACTTATCGGTAAACACAATTCATTTAGGTAATTTACGTTTGCACTACTTGTCACAATCAAAATAAAATTCCACTTTTTGCTGCGCTAAACGCAGACGTCATTGACAAACAACTGAAGTGACGAGTTATTGCATGGAATCACAGAGTGGATGAAAACACTGCTTATCTGAGGGACCATAGCTATGGTGTATCACAATTGTTATCACTTTGAGTTATTACATCGTTAATTACATCGTCTGTTTCGGCAAAATATAAAAATAAAAAGGTAAAAAGCAAAATTTACTCGTAGACAGCATTCACGACTTCGCACACTCACTCACGTAACGTGCGGATTTCATTTTCACACACACATGCATACAAACGTCACCCAAACTTCAAAAGTGACAGTTGAGCGCTAGTATCGCACAGTCCGAAACGTACTAGCATGCAAGCTTGGTTTACTTTTAATGCCCTCTTGCGTGAGCCTATTGATTGAAGCATCGATGTAGCTTGTATCCCGAAAAGCCTCATCTTTTAGGAAGCTTTGAGAGCAGCGCTCCAAAATGGCTAAGCTGGCTGTAGGTAGCAGCCGCTAGAGAGTCTCAGTTTATAGGTAGGTTCCACATCAGGGCGCGGTCCTAGGGGGGGTGGTCACGGGGGTCGTGGTCTGCTAAAGTCGGATTGTATCAATCCAACCTATACAGTAAATAGCACAAAATGTAACAAATAATCTGCGAGGTCACTTTGTTAACCAGCGCAAAGAAATCGAAGTAAACAACAAAATTTTCGTGCTTTGATCCGCTTGCCGATAACATTTGTCCCTTCTGACTATGTCCAGAGGTCCAGAGCTTGACGCCCGCTTTAGGCTTGCTTTAGGTCACTTTGCCAAATTTGATAAAAAAATTACTACCCAAAAAACCAAAAAAAAAAAAATGTCGCGGCAACGTTAAGGTCAAACCGCACTTGAGCGGCGCGGCGCGGCGGCGCTGCGCAGCCTCTCCAAACCGCACTGCAGCGGCGGCGCGGCACAAAAATGTCAGTCGTGGCAAGATTTCATGAAAGATGGACGTCATTAAAGATGAAGAGACATTTGGTTGGAAATAAATACAATATTGTACTAAAAATATACCAAATATTATTTCTTCTGGTTTGGTTCATAAAATATTCAGTTTCTAAATCATCAGCTTCGTAAAAATGACTATAAATCGTATAGCTGACTATAAAATTGCCGCGCCGCGCCGCGAGCTGCAACCGCACTTGAGCGGCGCGGCGCGGCAAAATATTCTCTGGGACCCAAATCTGCAGCGCCGCGCCGCCGCGCCGAATCGAATCCGACGGATCTTCAAAACGCTATTTTGTTTTCGCCTCGGGTTGATGATACACATTTATGAACACCTTCAAGGCCCAACGCAGACGTGCCTCTTGATCCCCGTGTCGAGGCTGGGCCAAGTGTTACCCAGCCCAAGACTTTGGGGGGGGGGGGGGGTTCTGGATGGAACTGTAACATTGAGTCCATATATTTATATATAACCGACTTTTAACGCGTTCTGCGCCTCAGCGGTGCATCTATGGAGAAGGAAGCGGACAGCAACGACGACGGTTTAAAGGTCATGTGTAGTCGTTCTTGGGCAGTCGTAAGTGATAATAAATCCAAGTTTTACCGAAATTGGGAACATTGGCTTCATAATTCATAGTAATCAAACGTATGACCTTTAAAATTTGAAAAAATACAGCTGAACTGAAAACCCTTTTTGAACTTCGTTGAAAACCATGGAAGTACCTACTTATGGGGAAACCAGAGCTCGGTTAACTTTTCTGAGCTCTGCTTTATTTAAGAACGCCTTAGTATTAATAAAACAACTTAATGTAAGTAAATACATAAATTTATTACAAACGGAAACAAACTCCTTTACCTACACTACCTAAATAAGGCACGACGCGAAATATTCAAATACACAGACAGTCATTAACAAATCTATTCACAAACAATAGCAATGAGTCCAAAAATTTTGTGTGAAATTTTGACTGACTGTATAACAATAAATGGGCAAAATGAACAGCGTTATAAATATCATAAACATTGATTTAGCAAAACCCAACTTTATAGAACTGTACAAACATATTTTATATATTAACAAATAGTTATTTATGGCGCAGACAAAATACCTATTAGAGAGTTAGAGTTAAAATTTAAGGAATACTGTTGTTTGGCCGGAAGACTTATGAATTAGTGTTATAATTTTACCATAACATTTGCTTTAAGCGAAGTGTCCACTAGCAAGTAAATTTCGGAATTTCTTGCAGATGTATGCAGATAACTGTTTCCACTGACTGATTTTTCAACAACCATATCCACGTGGGTCTTGCAGCTAGTTCGGCAAATCACTAAAACTTTCAGAAGTCCATTTGCGCAAGCGTTTACACGTTACAAGTCGCTTGCGCAAGTCAATTTCCGCAAATTTTATTGCTAGTGGACACTGACATTAAAATTATAGTCAATAGAAGTAGTTTTTAAATTATATTTGCTGTGTAAAATAACTTTTATCTATTATTTTACAAAAGGTAATAAGATAGCTGAAAGGTGAAAGAGAAAAGAGACTCACCCCAGCAGTGAAATAACGATTGAAAATAATAAGAAGAAGCTGACTATATCTAAACAGGTATTGTGAATTGATATGTAATTTTCAAGCATAATTTCCAATCTGAAATATAAAAGTCTTCAATATGCATACAATACTTATAAGTTAGGCTATGAAATTTACATGAAAAATTTGTGCGTTATTCCAATATATATTTTGGTAAGTAATGGATTTAAGTATAATATTTTTGATGTGCCTTGTTATAAGATTATATTACAAAGTTAGTATACAATATAAATTTTATATCTAAATAGAAAATACAAATTAATTACAAGTCCCTAAACAAAAATGCAAAATCTTACAAATAACACAGAAATAAATTACTAACATAGTAGGTATTTACCATTTTACGCTAATTTTGTAAACATTAGGAATAATATCTTAATTTGTTACATCTTTGTACCAAAACATCATTATTTTGTGATCCCTATCTGGGTTGGAAGACGGGAACACTTAATTTAATTTATTTATACATTTTGAACTGGCAGCCAATAAAAAAGAGAGCGAGACAAATCAAGCTACTTTCTATGAAACATAATCATGTTACCAAGTAGCCTGAATGGTAAAGGAGATAGAAATTTAGACTTTTCTTTTCACAAAAAGTCGATTTCGCACATCCGTTATAAGACATCAACAAAATTTTCTAAGGGAAAACTTTGAATGCCAGTTAATATTACTTATGAATGGTCTTCGTACAAAGTGTGATGAAAAATAACTTAAGAGGCATTTTTATTTTTAAAAAATCTCATGAATTCATTATTTTCTACCCATAGTTTGAAATAATTATAGATGTCTAATCAAAATTGGTCGTCATTAGTAAAAATACTACAGCATAAGAAAACGTGCCAAACAGATTGAGTTTACAGTTGAAATTGTAATTTTTATATTACGTTCTAACTATTTGCGGTTTTTAAACACATTTTACTAAATTTATCTTTTTTTACTTTAAGTGATTAACAGAAACTACTTTCAAAAATTCCCTACTGTAAACTCACTCAGCCAGCCAATCACAATATTATTCTGACAATTCCGTACACCATAGTATAAAAAAATTCTTTAAAAAATTTTCTAAAATTCTTTGTCCTAAAAGAAAACGATGACGCTATCAACGAAGACCTTCCGATTCAAATGACCACAACATTTGCACGAAAAGTATCGCCATGTAACGTAACCGCGTTCTACCAAGACAAAGGGTATAAACTGAAGACACTATGCACATTGTCAGTTTTCAGATCAGTCTGGTGGATACAGTCACACGACTATACACTTGCCCGCGGCCCTGTGTTACCCTACATCCTAGCTAGCAATATAATTTGTTTCCACATATAATGGCGTTCAAAATAAGAGCCTTGGTTTATGCCAACAGATTAATTATACCTGGCAACTCGCACCATGGAACTTTCCATGTAGTTTGAACCAAATCATTCCAACAACCAGTTTTATCCTCGAGAAACATTGCAGGTAGGATGTAGCGATTGCTTATAACGAGATATTACCATGGTTTACAATAATCAAAGTGATCATTTCAGTCTTAATTATGTAATTTGAATTTTCTGACGTGTAAGGTCTAAACTCTAAAGGAAATAATGCACTTAGACCTTGAGCTTGAGTTTGATTTATATCAGGTAAATATCTCTTTATAAGTGCTTTTAGTGTGAACAACCACGAAAGTTTTTAGGTTTATTTAGTCGTTTTTAGTTGGCTACACCGGGCCGCGGCCTAGTATGCGGGCACAGCAAGCTAAATGTCAGTAGTTGTCTGCATCGTCCGTTGGCGCCACTGAGTACACCGACGGTGGTCTGTGAAGAATATTGATAACATTATAGATTTTATGTAAGTGGTAGTTAAATAACGTGAGGCCTGAAGAGAAGTTGGGGGTGCTTCGGAAATCATGAAATATCACACGGGGGGAGAGGGGGTGTAGTGAGATATCACGTGTATTTATTTTTGTAAAAAAAATCATCAACAATTTAATAAACCATATAATGCGAGACAACGTCATTCTCAATCCCATTCTTTAAGGTTAAACGAGTCGCTCATCTTTCCATACAAACGTGGAAGGGTAACTACTGCGCTGTTTGATATTGACTACCCAAAACCAAGGGTACTATCAATTTATCATGTTTGTATACACCCAAAACCGTAAAAAAGTATATACCCTTGAAAAATATAAGCTTCTAACGTATTTCAACACTGGTTTTAGCCCAACTTTGGGAGAACATCATTAATATACGGTAAAAAAAATCTCTAAAATAAAGCCCGTACCGACATAGTTTAGTCATCCAAAAGTTGAAAAAGTTAATATTGAAAAGTATTTTCAATACCTAGTTTTTCTATAATAAAATAACCCTTGTGCTAAAAGTCTATTCCCTTTTTTTTACGCGGCCGTTTTACAAATTAATCATTGTGCATTTCATCCTAGCGCGCGGGTATGTCTACTATGTCAGACGAGATAGCATACATTTAGGCCGCGCCCACCGACGAGTTCGCGCCGACGACTTGTGTAGCCTTAAATGCGCAGGTTATAATTACCGCAGGGCGCGCCGGGGCGCGGGTAGTCTTGAAGGCCTGGGGAGCCCGGAGTGGCGCGGCTCGTTGCTGGAGGCAGGCCGAGGGTGCTCCACCAGGTGATTCGCTAGAACGGACAAAGCAATTCCTTTAATCTTATGTAAACGGGTATTTCAATATTTTAGTACTTTACTAGTTTATGCCCGCGGCTTCGCACTACCTATGGCAACATAACATTTCAGCCCGATCCGTTCAGTAGTTTTGATGTCGGAGGTAACAAACATCCATTCCATCCATACATCTAAGTACAAACTTTCGCACTTATACATAGATAGATAGATAATAGAAAATAGATAAAAAATTCTTTATTGCACACTTATCGATAGAAACAAAACAGCTTAAAATCTAAGTGACAAGTGGTGGTCTTATCGCTCAAGAGCGATCTCTACCAGACAACCGTGGATGGATAGTTTCATTGGATAGTACTTATAATAGACTTTATTAGACATTTTTACAAAATGTCTTCAAACCGTTTAGGATTAAATCATTACCCCCTGCGGGTAGCGCCGCCAATACTGGGCAGTGAATGCGATATACTAAACTTCCCTGAGTTAAGGAGTTGAATTATAATAATAATAATAATGCTGGACAATTCACACAGCATTATCTAGCCCCAAGTTAAACAGAGCTTGTGTTATGGGTACTAGATAACTGATATACTTAATACATTACATAGATAGATATATATATTTTTTTTATACATAGAAAAACTCAGACCAACGGAACAAATGTCTGCAGATCGTACAAAAAATTTGTTCCGAGGCGGGAATCGAATCCGCAACCTCCTGCGTCGCAGGCGGACCTTCGCCCGCTGCGCCACAATTACAATTGTGTGGTATGTTACCTGGCGCAGACCTCGAAGGTTGTCCAGAAGCCGGCCTAGTGTTGACTCGCAGCTGCGAGGCCCCGGCTATCGAATACGGCCTTGTAGTCGGTGGCTGTAAGGAACATGCTGGATTTAATGGTAAATAAATAGCAGGACATTTCACATGTTATTTGTAGCTAAAGAAAGCAGAGCTTGAGTTAGATGACTGATATGTATTATGTATTACTATTTTTTTATCTATCTACCATTCTATCCTATACTCGAGCCATTCTCAAGATCCAATATATGTATACAACTCGGAAAACAAAACCCAAACTTCTCTTTTGGCGTCGAGTTGGGAAAATAATTGTCAGTATTATGCATTGTATTGAGCTCGAAGCAACAAGTTGTGCCAATTTCGTCAAAACAATCAACAAAAAGAAGGTAAAACTTTTTAATCCATTTGCTCAAAACTCAAATCATGGTACATATCCCGTAGTAAATGATAATAATGGTAATTTTTAGGTTAAGTTTGGACCATGTTTACAAACATTGTATCTGTCGTCTGACAAGAGTATAGGTAGTGCTGTCGTGTTATGGTGGACGATGAGCATTAGTAGAGAAAAAGAAAGTACCACATAATGTCTCGATGTTATAATATCAAGCAAAATAAATGGAATTATAATTGGTTTTAATATTCAGATTAAGCGATGAAAACAGCATGCATCTAACAACAAAATACCAACACAACACCAAAACTCACAAAAAATACCGTTGCTACAACTACTTCAATGAGCAATACAAAATTAGAAATCAAGCCATGCATGAATCGTTTTGCCTATCAAAAGATGTTTGAAGTTTATAAATTTTTTATTAAAATATTATAAACTCCCGAATAAAAGGTTGTTTGGTTTATCTGGTTGTCACGACCCGGACACGACGCATTACGGCCATAATGTCATATGGCCGTTTAAGAGAAGATAGAAGAGTTCAGAAGACAAGCCTAAAGTTCGTAATACATCAGGTTTTCTGGCATCTTTCTGGGCCTGGAAAAATTACATTTAAGATTCTAATTCAACGTTAATTTCACATTGTACTTTTCTGTCAGAGCGCTAAATGGCTAAAAGTGGCCTTTCTGCGTTGAAATAGAGGGCATCTCTTTCTATACTATGCAAAGTGAGCGAGACTTCGGACCCAGAAAGATAGCAGACGCGCTTGTAGTGTAAAACCACTATAATGTGCGTTTCGAGTACTCGTCACAACACCTCGGTCTGGTAAAAAGCACGTACAATCACGCGCAACGACGCGCTCGTTAACGCGCGCGCATTTGTTTTTACGTAAATACCAGAATTACTAGACGCGCGTCATAATTTTGCCATCTGAACATAGCCTCAACGTTAAATCGCCCGTAAAACTTTCGAAACTATCATGGTTACCAATACACATTAACACTAAAGTCATTAATAACCGGATATTTACCACGAATTGTGTTATTTTGAGTATTCCAATATTTCGACACTTCTTCTCTGTCGTATTCTTCATTGCTGAAGGTCGTGCCCGTCCTGAAAAGCTTTCACGGAGACGCTGATGAGCTGCTTCCAAACCACTCTGTCTTCGGCCTGTCTCAGGGCTGCAGGCAAAGTGAGTCCCGTTATTGTTCTTATTTGGTCAGACCAGCGGGTTGGTGAGCGTCCTCTTGGTCTTTTTCCCTCTACCTTGCCTAGTACAACCAGTTTTTCGAGGTTGTCTGGTTGCCTTCGGGCGATATGTCCAAAATAGCTGAGGACTCGTTGATAGCAGGTCGTGGACAATCTGGTTCTGCTCTTCAGTTGGTCGAGAATGGATCTGTTGGTACGTTTTGCTGTCCACGGTATGCGCAACATTCTCCTCCAACACCACATCTCAAAAGCATCAATCTTTTTTTCGGTCAGCTGCACGAATGGACCATGATTCAGAGCCATACAGAAAGACCGAGAACACCAAAGACCGCACGATTCTCATCTTGGTGGTATTAGAGATACTTCTGTCTTGCCAGATTTTAGTCATCTTACTCATTGCTACTTTGGCCATTTGCATGCGTCTACGGATCTCTCTGTTGCAGCCTCCCTGGTCACTGATCAAAGAACCCAGGTAAATAAACTCGCTTACAAATTCCAAGCCCGTGAGTTCCCCTGTACGTGCAAGTAGTCCACCTCGATCAACTATCATGACTTTTGTCTTCGCCTTATTGATGGAAAGACCATTTAGCTCACTCGCGCGCTCTATCCTGTTAAACAGTGCAGCTAGTTCCTGTTCTGAGGAAGCAAATAATGTGGTATCATCTGCATATCGAAGGTTGCTGATCTTGTTGCCCCCAATAGAGATGCCTCCCTCCCACTCTTCTAGGGCTGTCCTCATGATATATTCGCCGTAGATGTTAAATAGAAGAGGTGAAAGAATACATCCCTGTCGAACTCCTTTTTGGGGTTTAAAAGGTCCTGACACCACATCGTTAATTCGCACCATTGACTCTCCATCTGTGTATAAGCTCGCAATCAAAAATACCAGGTGAGGAGGAACGCCCATTTCTCGGAGGATTTTCCATAGACAGTCCCATCTTACACAATCGAACGCCTTGGAGTAGTCAATGAAACATAGCAGCATGGGAACATTGAACTCCCGGCTCTTCTCTATCATTTGTCTGACGTTGACAATCTGCTCCCTTGTTCCACGTCCCTTGACGAACCCAGCTTGCTCACTTGGTATTTGCCGTTGTAAGTAAGGTAGTAAGCGTCCATTGATGATGTAGAGCATGATTTTGCTAGCATGGGATATAAGTGCCACCGTCCGAAAGTTGTCGCACCTCTTCGTCGAGCCTTTCTTGTGCAAGGGTATCAAAAGAGACTCCTTCCAATCCTTTGGCCATCTTCCTGTTGTCCAGAGCCTATTACACAGATCCTTTAAAATGTGGACTCTTGTGTCTCCAAGATGTTTTAGCTCTTCAGCGAATATAGTGTCTCTTCCGGCTGATTTATTTGACTTTAGCTTTCTTAGAGCATCTCTTACTTCAGATTCAAGAATTTCCGGCTCTAGGATCAGGTCTTCGTTCGATATCATTGGAAGTTCATCTAAGGTTGTACCATCTTCGTACAGACTTTCGCAGTAAAGTCGCGACCTTTCAGAGACTTGGTCTATTTCAGTAAGTAAGTTGCCCTGATTATCTTCAATAGCCCAAGTTTTAGGTTTGAACTCCCGAGTAATGCCTTTAATTTTCATAAATAGGTCTTTAGTGTGTAAAGTCTGAGCATGCTCCTCAATGTCTTGGCATATAGAATTCAGATACTGATTATGATCCCTGCGACATAAGCGTTGAACCTTTGCTGAGAGGGAGTGATATCGAGTTCGTTCGGAGTCACCTCTAGCTAGTAAATTTTTTCTCTCCTTAATCGCCTTCCACGTCTCTTCTGAAATCCAAACTTTCCGCGGCCGGTCCGTGTTCTGACACTGGCTGTCTTTTCGTGCTGCAATAACCATGCCTTTTACTCTCGCCCAGTTTGAATCTACGTCAGAATTCCGATCCACTTGAAAAAGTTTGGCTTTGTCATTGAAACTTTTCTTGAACGCCGCTAGTGTTTGTGGTGCGGGTCGACTTTGATGTTTTACTATTGCTCGTTGACATCTTTTAAGTTTGACGTTGATCTCTGCCACCAAAAGTTTGTGATCGCTTCCGCAGTCAGCACCCGGGTAGGTCTTAGTGTTACTTATGCAGGATCTCCACCGCTTTGCCACCGCGATGTAGTCAATTTGGTTCCTAAAGCGGTCACCTGGCATCACCCAGGTGTACAGGCGTCGTGGGTGGTTCAGGAAGCAGGTGTTCATAATAGTGAGTGAGTTTTCTGCGCAGAATTGCAGCCACATCTCACCTCTATCATTCCTATCTCCAAGACCATATTTCCCTACTACATCTCTTAGGTGGTTATCCCGACTGGTTGATCCGACTTTTGCGTTAAGATTTTTCGACACAGTTGCAAAAATAACACAAAACAATCACGGTAAATATACCGTTATTAATGACTTACGTGTTAAATCGCCCGCGTTTTAAAATATTTGAAAATATTGCTTGTAATCGTCAAAATCTTGGATCCTCTGTCGAAAGGCAAAACGATTCCGCGTGGACCAAAGAAGGCCTAATTGTAACATCACAAGATCAACTCACGGGTATCTGGTGGTTTCGCGACGATGTCGGTCGTAGCTGGCTGCCCTGTCGCTACACAATGTTACATGACATGAACGTTAGACACAAACACAACACACCAACACCTATGGGCGCACAGTTCTACCAAGACATCCTTACTTATCAGCTCTTTTACGAGACATCGTTACCTATCAGCTCTTTTACGAGACATCGTTACCTATCAGCTCTTTTACGAGCCATCCTTACCTATCAGCTCTTTTACGAATATCCTTACCTATCAGCTATTTTACGAGACATCGTTACCTATCAGCTCTTTTACGAGACATCGTTACCTATCAGCTCTTTTACGTTCAATGCTGAATGTGCCTACTCTGAATAGGGGTCTAGTTATAATCACCACGCTTGGCAGGGGGATTGGTGACCACAGTAGATGTGTTATAAATACTCAGAAAAGAGCTGCTGTACTTCTTCTGACTTCTTACGATATCCGCGGTCTGAGTATTAAGGGTAGATATTCTTACGCCGCGCCGTGACCCCCCGCAAGACTATCTGTCATTTATGAAATAGCCCAAAATGACCATTTTAGAATTTATATTGGCATGCAATGCAAAGACGGTTGACATGACCGTTGAAAGTTACTGAAAATAAGCCGCGTAGATAAGGATTGAAATTAAAAATGTCATGCTATCCCTCTTTAATCACACTTGACATTAGGGTAAACCCAGGATAGAAGCCACACTTTTTGAAAAAGCCTTGTAGTTTTAAAATTCTTACCCCCGAATACTCAAACGCATCTCTGATATAAGCACGTCTCAAGTGACGAATTTTTGACACATTTTCATTGAAAACTGTCAAAAAATCGTCATTTGAGACGTGCTTAAATCTGAGATGCGTTTGAGTATTCGGCGGTTAATTTGACGTGAGTAATTTTTATGAATATAGATAGTTTAATCTTTTATCTCACATCTATAACGGTTGCTAGTGACCTAAATATCACTAATTAGGCAGGAATTGAGTTTTAGCAAACCCTTTTTTTGGGGATAGATGCCTACCCTATATGGATAGATGCCACAGCATGAAAATGCTATGGAGGATAGAAGCCAGTGGTGTAGGATAGATGCCCTATGGAATGAATAAAGGTAAAATACAATTTAAAATCATTTATTTGAGCATTCCTATACAATAATAATTGAGCTTGTGCATTTGTCTAACAAAAAATAACAATAAAAAAAATCAACAGTAAGAAAATTAAGAAAATCAATATTAAGAAAACCAACATTAAGAAAATCAACATTAAGAAAATCAACATTTGAAAATCAGCTTTTAGGGTATGTTGGGGCATAGGTAAACGGACGCGAGACCCATGTGGTCTATATGGGGTATGAAATTAATTTTATTGGCGGTTAAACATTAGGTATTGAACACAAATAGGTATGTACAAAATGTTTCCGACGTAAAATATAACAAAATTATGTTTTCCAACAAACACTAACTATGTTTAGAGTTCTGGGGGATAGATGCCTTTAAGGGCAACTATCCCCCAGATAAATTGAGGCAACTATACTTTTTGATACGGATAGATGCCTTTCATAAGTAGAACTAAACTAAATACAATAGAGAGGGTATTGACATTTAGGTGTGTACTCAATGTACCAATGTATCAACGTTAGTAAAATTTAATAAAATTTATGACTACATAAAAAGTTATGCAACACTGAATACTCATGTTTAAAACTTTGACCAGTAAGCCTGCGTTCGCCGCGGAGATAATCGCACGCACAAGAAAAATACGTCCACTCTGCTCAACCGCCTGCGGGGAACTGAGGGGTGTGGCACGTCCGCGCCTTATTTAAACTATTAATTCGTAGTTGCGATTTCGGGAAGTTATGTTTTTTGAAACCGAGGCATCTATCCCACTGAGGCATGTATCCTGGGTTTACCCTATAGGATCTAAGCGGGGCAACAAGACATTTTCAATCCCTTTCCACCTTTACCTACACGAGTTATAGACATACAGAGCTGGGGTTGCGTTTAACTTGTCGCTTATTTTGTCTTCTTTAAAAGTGTCATAGATGACTTCGGCAGAGAATGCATTTTTTGAAGTTGTAAACCAATAACTGAAAAAAGACGAACATTTCGAGGTTTTTCGAGCACCACGAGTTAGCAGAGGACTTTCGAAGTTGCAAACTTGGTTTTCCACTATTGTTTTCTATCCTAACAACATCCAAAAAAATCAGAGCCTTGTAATTTTTGGCGACCTGGAATCTTTAAGATGACTGGCCTATTTATTATAGATAGTTTTCCCAGAACCACGCGACCCGCTCTCGAATTCAAAAATACAAGATGTCTTGGTAGAACTAAAAATTTAGTTCACTCAGCTTTTCTATGTCTGACACTGTCAACAGGGTAAGTGGTGACTAAAGCCGGAAACACACTATTGACACGCCACGCGACCCGAAAAAGCGCGATGCGCGTAGAGTTGCATCCAATCTTATTGATTTTCTATGACCAGAATCACATTACGACGAAACGTCGGGGTGACAGTAGCGTTTGGGCATAACAAATTGATACTATTAGATTCAACTCGAGTGGCATTTCAATAGTGCGTGGATCCCTTAAGTATTATGTTAGAACTCTATTTGGTTCTTATCTATTATACATAATGTGTTTTGTAATCGTTTGAGATCCAATTCTATCTATTAAAACAGAAAAGCTGGGTGCACTATACAATGAGCAGAGACACAGGAAGCAATGAACAAATGATTGTTCTGGCTTAAAGTTACTGCGGTAGATCCACCGGTGTTTTATTATTTTTTATGGGCTCTGTCAATGCTTCACTTTAGCCTCATAAGCTACATACAAAACAAACCAAGCAATCACACACTGATTAGTTAAAAAACAGTATAGTAGGTACATATAGATCAGGCCATTCAAAAAACAAAAAACATAAAAATCAATAGGATATAACCTGCGTACTCATAGAATGGGATTGTTAATAACGTCATCTCTCATGCTGTCCTGCTCAGTTCGAATCCGATCAAGTGAGACAGCATGAGAGATTACTTCATTAACAATCCCATTCTTTAAGTATGCGTATCACACAAAACAAACCAAGCAATCACACACACTGATTAGTTACAACAAAAGGGAGGTACAGGGGTGTTCATCATTAGCTGACCACCTGGAAGGTTCCAGCTCTCGTTACTACGCCTCCGTGTCAGTAGTTCTACTATGAAGTACAACTGGTAGTACAAATGATCATCAGTTTTGGTTTAATATTATAACATTTTTTGTTTTTATATCAAATAAAACGTCTTGCTATCTTAATTTTACCAAAATAGTTTAGTTTTCCAGTTGTTTAGTTTAGGCAGTAGTTTTCAAATAGTTCTGCATTCATAGAAATTGACTTCAAACGTAATAGAGGGGTCAGATAACAATGATTGCCACTGTACATAAAGGTCAGGCCATTCAAAGATCAACAAACGTACAAAACAATAGGATATTATTATAGAAATGACGTCGTATCTCATGCTGTGTTGCTCTGTTGGAATCGAGGGCTGTGTGATTACGCTAATTCCACCCATCGTATTGACATTTGAAAGCCCTGTAGGCCAAGCAGGCGGATTGTTCTCTAGGGCAGAATAGATGATAATGACATCGCATCGTCATACATTGGGTACATTACCAAACTTAAAGGAATTAATTTCAAATAATTTACGGATTCGATGACAAAGTGACCTAATTTTTTTTCTATTCTACCCTAGACAACAATCCCCGTGCTTGCCCTACAGATATGGACGTGCGAACCTCATTGGCGTTAGGCCGTTGATATGGCTTTCAAATGTTAATTATAGGAGGAGTGGTTTTGTGTAACCGCGCAGCTTAACGGCACAGCACGAGAGATGACGTCATATTCAATCCCATTCTTTAAGTACGCAGGTTATATCTAAATATAGCAAGAAATAAGCGGCTGATAAACATTGTCATTGGAAAACGTAGCAATGAAGTATGTACAGATAACGTATGAATGATAATTATGTATGAAGTTTTTTAACTTTGTGTGTATGATAAACTACAATTTCACTACCAAAAGGTTTCATAAAATTTCATTAAAAATATCTAGCTAGTCTTAAGTTAATAACCTGTTTTGTTAGGGACTGAGAGAAGTGTAGTATTTTTAATCCTGTAAATAGAAATGAACCAGTCTGTTTTCACAGCCACTTTTCAAAGGTCACTACAATATTCACCCTCTTAATGTCTCATACATAAATCAGTGCCAGGCAGTTATTAAGTAAACTCAGTTAACAGCCGTTTACGTCTAATCTTGCGTCTAACAATACCTTGCACAAAACAAACCTTTATGTCTACGACATACGGGTGTAAATGAATCGTTTCGCATGGGCTTGGCTCTGAAGATGCAAGCCCATGCGAAAGACTTGGAAATACACTCATATATCGTAAAGACGAACCTTTTTCTGACCAGCAGTAGGCCTAGCACGAAGATTGTTGCCTAGGGTAGAATAGAGAAAAATTACGTAACATCGTCATCGAATGCGTAATATGTTTGAAACTCATTCCTTCAACTTCAATAATTTACGCAATGTATGACAATGCGATGTCATTCTTCTCTATTCTACCCTAGACAACTATGCCCTTGCTAGGCTTATAGAGCTAGCATATACCCCCATTCATGCTAGAAGGCTGGTTAAACTCTTTCATGACCCATGACGCAAATTGACGTTTCCCATCTCGTGGAGATGCGGCAGTGAATGCGTCAAGCTTCGTCAATGATTGTGGTGAGTTATGGAATAGTAAAATATGACTTACATCTTTAGGGGCGACGAGTTGGCTCTGCGGCCGTTCCCTCCGCAACGTCTCCGTGCCTTGTCTGACCAGCGGCGGCGGATTTGTCAGCACCGGCCGTGCTGGCTTGTCTTTCTGTAACTTTTATTGTTATTTTACTGTTAAAACTTTCGTAGTTTGACAAATTCATTATGAATGCAGGCGGGTTAACTACGATAATCACACTAATATTATAAATGCGAAAGTTTGGATGGATGGATGGATGTTTGTTACCTCTTCACGCCAAAACGACGATCGAGCTGAAACTTTGCATACAAGTAAATCTAAATCTGGATTCAAACATAGGCTACTTTGTATCCCATAAATCAGTTTGCATAAAGTTTCCGTAGAAACAACGCGTGCGAAGCCGCGGGCATAAACTAGCTTATAATATACTAGTTTATGCCCGCGGGTTCGCACGCGTTGTTTTTATGGAAACGTTTAAAGGTGATTTCTATTCCATGAGAACTGATTTATGGGATAAAAAGTAGCCTATGTTTGATTCCAGGATTAGAATTATCCGTATGCAAATTTTCAGCCGATCTCTTCAGTAGTTTTGGCGTGAAGAGGTAACAAACATTCCTTATCCATCCAAAATTTTGCATTTATAATATTAGTGGATTCGAAAGTAACTCTGTCTATCTGTCTGTAAAATAATCACGCCTTAACGGCTGAACGGACCCAATGAAATTTAGCAGGGAGGTAATTATTATCTTGGGGACGGACATATGCTACTTAAAGCCTCCACCACACAGCCGCGATTTTGAAGCTGCGTTTTGCGATTTTGCGGGGGGCGACCGGTAGCCGGAAACAGTATATTACGGCGGGGGGACGGGGACGGGGGGGGGGACGGGGGGCTGTGTGGTGGAGGCTTAAAATGCTGCAGGCAGCAGCTAGTTACCGAAATCACACAATCTGCATGTGTGGAAATCAGTAGAAAATCTAATGAAATTGAAATTGGTATCCCGTGTTGAACAGGCAAATAGTGCAAGTATTTATACATACACTTCATAACATGTTATAACAAGTAGGTAGTCCCCTTTTTTTATTGTTTATACTAAATAATATTAATAATTGTATATAAGCTGTAATCTTAAACAATTCAACCCGCTGTCAAGCTGTAGGTTGTAATTATTATTTGATATTTTTTGTCTGTGGTCTGTCACCTGTGTTGACACGCGCCAAAGATCCTGTCAGAAAACCGGCGTTACTCTACTTTTTGTGGAGCAACATTATGCTGAGATGGGACCTTTTGGTTCACTGTGTGCTGCACTTGCTGCTATTATTATATTATTAACTATGTAATTTTTTTGTAATATTTTTATATAAGTATAATTATAATAGTTGCAGATTGTACTAGTGAACTAATAAATTTATTTTCTTTCTATCTTTTCTTTCTTTTTTTCAGTTATCCTTTACCTCTAGTAACACCTGTGTTTCGGCAGCCAAGGTGTAACCGTAGACAGGTTTGGACGAGGTCGGACTGAGCGCGGGGTTTGAAGCGTACACGTTGCGTCGCATCATCGTCCGGTTCGCTGGGCCCCGTAGGTTTTGAGATGGTGCGGTTACTGGAAACAAAACACTATGTTATCGTTTATATTATTACTAGCTTCTGTCCGTGGCTTCGCAAGCGTATTTTCGGTATAATAAGTAGCTTATTATCTATGTTAGGCTTTGTTCTAAACGTAGGCCAAATTTCATCTTGATCTGTTTTGGAGATCCTAGGTTACAAAAACTCAGATTTCACAAACGAGTTTATAGATAGATAGATATATAGTTTATTTAGCTTACAAATGGACAGCACAAAATACAAGCAAACAGACAAGTAGGTACCTAGGTATAACAAAACAAATTTAAAATTAATACTTACAACTTAAGAGTAGGTACAAAACAATTGCTTATATTATAAAATTGATTATGTACATTATGCACACTAACCTAGCCTACTCGACTAACAAATACCTAGGTGTGCCAGTGCTGCCGAGGTGAGCCAAAACGGATCAGTCTCAGCTTTAAGCTGTTTTGAACCGGGGTACAAAACAGCGCTGGTTTACAGTCTGACCCGGTCTTGGTGCCACCAGAAACCGAGACGAGCTCTGATAATATTACTTCCCTCAGTACGGGAATGTGCTAACCAACTACACCACGAGGTAAGTGACGTAGGAGTCGAAAATCTTTGGGACTTCCTACAGACTCTAGCGTTGTTAGCTCCAACTACAGGGGAAACATCTTGTCCGTAGGAAGTATTGTGTCTTGTTGTCTGGTTTTCTACCCGTGTGATGCCACCAGGAACCGAGACGAGCTCTGATAATATTACTTCCCTCAGTACGGGAATGTGCTAACCAACTACACCACGAGGTAAGTGACGTAGGAGTCGAAAATCTTTGGGACTTCCTACGGACTCTAGCGTTGTTAGCTCCAACTACAGGGGAAACATCTTGTCCGTAGGAAGTATTGTGTCTTGTTGTCTGGTTTTCTACCCGTGTGATGTCACAGCACAGATAAATATGGCCGACAGCGTTTTCGCCTGTTTACGAAAGGTAGACTTTTAAAATAAAGTTTTGCGGTTTTCTAGGTCCTAAAAACACGCATTCGATGATGATGTGACGTAATTTTTGCTCTATCTACCCTAGACAACAAGGTATGGCGTTCCGAGATAGAGAGACGTGAGTGACACAAGACTACGTCATCAACGCCATCCTTTAATTACCTGTACGAATGTGATCGGAAAACTATGCGGTTCGTACCAATCAATTATTATTTATCACAATTACTCGTGTATAACACTGATAACTGTTTCGACTGATCACACAACAAACAAAATTAACGATTGTCATTTTTTATGTATTTTTTTTAAACTATTTGTTTCCTACTTCCATGTTTTATTGGAATAAGTGGCAAATGGACAGTAACAAGCAGAGTAGACGATTGATATTTTTTGTATTTTTTTTTTTACTATTTGTTTCCCAACTTCCATGATTAGTTACAATAAGTGGCAACTGGACAGTAACAAACAAACTGGACGATTGTAATTTTTTATGTATTTTTTAATTGACTATTTGTTTCCCAACTTCCATGTTTTGTTGCAATAAGTGGCAACTGGACAGTGACAAACAAAATTGACGATTGATATATTTTTTTATATTTTTTGACTATTTGTTTCCCAACTTCCTATGTTTTGTTGCAATAAGTGGCAATTGGACAGTGACGTAAGCATGTGTCACTCCCGGAGTGCCAGACCTTCCGGGAGAGACTAAGTCACTGTCAAACTGCCACTTATTGCAACAAAACATGGAATTTAGGAAAGAAATAGTCAATTAAAAAAAAAAAACATTATAAATGACAATCGTCAATTTTGTTCCTCAGCGTAGCAAAGGGGTCGCGTTATTTACCGATAGGTATCCTGTTGAGTTCCCTATGCGAGCTGTACTGCCTTAGCTTAGAGGTGGGCAGGGCGGTCCTCCGCGGAACGCCGGACGGCGGCGCCATGGAGCCGTAGGACGCTGCAAATATTAATTATTAGTAAGCAAAGGCATCTCTGTAAGTTTGTATTAGCTCAAAATAAGACCCTTTACATATACACGGTGACGTGCTCGTCAAATATCAGCAAACATGCGTCCACTCCTGAACATGCATCATCATATTCATGCACAATGGTTTTGCATTAATCACCCTGCTTGGCAAGCGGATTGGCTAGAAAAATGAATTTATTGTTGTATAACTAGGTGGTAACATTACATTGGTCTTATATCATATTATATTTGTATCTCTAGTGTGCCATGGTCACGCTTATAACACTGTTGTGGAGAAAATAGTTAATAGGTAGGAAAATCTAGTGGTAAAACAGCGAATTTAATGTAACCTATTTAAATATACTTTTATTTTATCTCGGATTGCAAGTGCAAAGCCGCGAAATTGTACCTAATTGAATAAATTACATGGACACTCAAGTTTTCTAGAAATCCCGCTACATGTTCTAAAGTAAGTTTTTAAAAAGTATTTGTTCTGAGTCACAAAATTGCAACAAAATTAGAACAAAGAAATGAAGATCTCTAGCGATTTCGTGATTTATTCAATTGGTAAACCAGCTACTCTATTTTCTTGACACCAAATACAGGCACATTCCATCAGAAATTCAGCTTTAAACATTGACAATAAAGTCCAAATCAACAAACCTGAAGCAGGGGAAGAGATCATTCTGGTCGTTGGAGGCATTCTCCGATCCGGACTGAATCTCATCGCCAATATATGTATCTCTCTTAGCCGAGCACTTCACCATAGTTGCACTGTCCACATCGTACAGCAATCATAAATTCAGCTCTAAAGTAAACAGAATAAGGTCCAAACCTGAAGCAGTAGGAATCCGTCCAGGCGGCGATCGACTAGGCGGAGAGATCATTCTGGTCGGCGGTGGCATTCTCCGATCCGGGCTCAATCTCACCGCCAATATATCTTTCTTAGCCGTGCACTGTCCACATCTTACAGCAATCATAAATTCAGCTCTAAAGTAAACAGTATTGTGTTTACTTTAGAGCTGAATTTATGATTGCTTGGGTACAAACCTGAAGCAGTAGGAATCCGTCCAGGCGGCGATCGACTAAGCGGAAAGATCATCCTGGTCGGTGGTGGCATTCTCCGATCCGGGCTCTCGCCAATATATCTCTCTTAGCCGAGCACTTCACCATAGTTGCACTGTCCACATCGTACAGCAATCGTAAATTCAGCTCTAAAGTAAACAGAATAAGGTCCAAACCTGAAGCAGTAGGAATCCGTCCAGGCGGCGATCGACTAGGCGGAGAGATCATCCTGGTCGTCGGTGGCATTCTCCGATCCGGGCTCAATCTCATCGCCATTATATCTCTCCTAGCCGCGCACTTCACAATAGTCGCACTGTTTGTAACCGTACTGTGCGTCTCGTTGGTGCTAGGAGCTCTAGTTAGCGTGTATGATTTGTCGTTGATCATATCGTATATGGGGGATATTGTTGTGTGAAGGTTGAGGAGATCGTTTTTGGGGCCTTTTCGTAGGGCTGTTAGGGGAGTTGATGATACTTGTGAATCTGTGGAAGGGAGAATTTTTAGATAGATAGAAAACATTTTATTATACCACCCAAATAAAGGAAACAATACAGAAAAAATGCTTAGAAAAAAAGGAAGTATAAAGGGCAGCCGTATCGCTGAGAGCGATCTCTTCCAGGCAACCTTGGGATGGACTGGAAATGAACGAACAAAATAGACGGTGGCACTGAATAAATATATAGATACCTACTTAAATAAAAGGAAAGAAATACTAACACTACACACCTACAAAGATTAAAAATAAACATAAAATAAGGTTGTCTTACTCTTTACAAGGATATATAACGTTGATGAACCAATTTTTGAAGATAGGGAGTGATTTTGCACGTCTGATGTCCAGAGGGAGAGCATTTTAGGTTACTTATTGAAGGATAACAATGGATTCATATTTGTTACGTACATAAAATAATCCAATAAAGAAAGGAAGATATAACAGATATAACAATAACCATAACTTTTATCAACAAAGAAAATTACAATCAAATAATTGAAGCAAATTAGAACTAGTATTTACGATTGAAACAATTGAGCTAACTGCAGGCTGTTGCAAACAATCTACAGGTAGCACAACTGCAAAACCAGTCGGAACCGTCCCCAAGACGCTGGCTGCATTGCCCTGCCAACTTACATATTACTATATACTTAAATAAATGAATACTTAATAATGATAAATTCAGGGAACGGGGTGCATCATAATAACGAGATGATCACTCTGCGAACCAGGCTTGTCCACAGCGGTGATGAATACCTATCGGCTATCATCATCAACATCAACCTATTTTAGTCCACGGCTGGACATAGACCTCCCTATTGAGTGCCATATCGCCCTGTCTTCAGCCGCTATGGATATTGTTGAAGAGGTAAACCTAACGGGTTTGGTTGTCAACTAGGCCTAGATCTCAGTTCTCACGGGATCTCCGTGGTATAAAACTAGAATTAAGTACCTACATAAAATTCATATTTTTTTCTTTGATTCCTTGAATGTGAACAGTCACGATTGAGAAAAAAATACCATAAAAAATATATAAGTGCACTGTTTCGCACATAAATTGGTCAAGATCTGAGGAAGCCCTATGTTTATCTGATCTGAGGAAGACTTATGTTCTGATTAGAGGTTATCACTAATTGTTTGGTGCCTTGAACCAGTTTCTTCATAAATCGTGTAGTTTTTTGATTTTTGCGATTACGCCGTTCCAAAAACGCAGGCTCTGTCCCGCTCCTCAATTACAGCCTTCATTGGTCCACTGCTGGACGCAGGCCTCCCCCTGTTAAGTGCCTTTAGTTTCTATCTCTTGGGAGGTAATGCCAATAATCCCCAAGCTGGGCATGCGGGTTGGGGACCCCATTTCGGTGGTGGAATTGTTCTGCAGGGGGCGCTGCTGCCCGCCCGGTGGTTATCTCTTAGTTGCCTCTTACGACACCCGCGAGAGTTGGGGTGGTGCAAATTATGACGGCAATACATGGTAGTCCCGCTTCTATTAACGCGAAATCATGTCTACCCTCTTCATTAAATGGTGCGCATCGCGCTCTCTTGATTTGTAGATTATAGCAGGTTACGAAAATTGACATAGCTCTAAGAATTAGCCAGCTGAAGTGGCAGTGGGCCGGCCATATCTCGCGAAGAAACGACAACCGCTGGGGGAAAAGTGTTCTTGAGTGGAGACCAGGACTCGGCAAACGTAGTGTAGGACGCCCTCCGGCAAGGTGGGATGACGACCTACGAACGACTGCAGGCAGATGCTGGATGCGGCAAGTTGGAGACAGGGCGCTATGGCGCTCATTAGGGGAGGCATACGTGGACTAACATAGGCTAATGATGATCATGACAGAAAATAGCGACTTACGTGGATCATGCTGGACAGCGGTGTCAGGCACGCTGTCTGGCGGACTGGAGGAGCTGAAGGTGCCTGTATCTGTGCTCTCACTCGATCCGACCATCGCCCGTTCCTGGGAGCCCCATTCCTGGAAAATATCATTTTAATATAAATAAACAAATAATAAATAAATAATGTTGGAGAATTCACACAGCATTATCTAGCCCCAAGCTAAGCAGAGCTTGTGTTATGGGTACTAGATAACTGATATATTTAATACAATACACTTCATAGATAGATATTTATTTATTATACATAGAAAACATCCAGAACGCCCTGGATAAATGTCTGCAGATCGTACAAACACTTGTCCCGAGGCGGGAATCAAACCCGCAACCTCCTGCGTCGCAGGCAGACCTTGGCCCGCTGCGTCACAGAGGTCGTCAAGGTCATAAGGAGGTAAGGTGTATAGTAAAATAGAAATCATTTATTGTCCAATGTAACGAGCTACAGTAAAATTGTTCTTGTTAAAACCTAGTGCGCGGCACAATACAATGGATGGAGTCGTCATTTGAGTTTAAAAATAAGACTTGGGGACGCCTCCGACTGGTATTGATGTGGATCAGTTTAGCTACCGGTTGATTGTTTGCAACAGTCTGCAGTTAGCTCAATTCAATTGTAAATACTAGTTCTAATTTATTTCCATCGTTTGATTGTAATACAAATAAGTTTACTAAAAAGTTGTAAGTTCAAATTTCCAACTGTAACGAGTCTATTATTTCAGGAAAGTTAGAAATGAGTAATTTAATTGTGTTGAAAAAACTAAAAACCTTCAAATTCCTTTTTTTTGAAGGGCAGAAGCTTTTATTCACAAAGAAAATTACAATAAAATAATAGAAATAAATTAGAACTAGTATTAACAATTAAACAATTGAGCTAACTGCAGAAATTCCTTAATATTTACAGTGTTTTTTTAAGTTTTGCGGGAGAAATACTAATTCCTCAGAAAAAGACATTTTATGGGACTATCTCTAGATCATTCTGATCTATCCATACTAATATTATAAATAAGATTATGTCTGTCTGTTACCTATCCACGCGTCGGCTGAACGGATCTTAATGAAATTTGGCATGGAAGTAAATAGTATCCCGACCGAGACGGACATAGGATACATAAAAAGCACGTGCGAAGCCGCGGGCACCAGCTACAGTATTTTATGTACCTCTACTATTAATAAAATTAGGCCGCAATTAACAGAGAAATTGACGAACATACAAACAGCCGAAAATAGAACCTTCTTCTTTTTTTGAAATCGGTTATTAATTGGTCAAGTAAATATGAAAGTATTTGGCACCTTACGATGTCAGTCAATCGATTGATTTTGCATTTGACACACCATCGCCTAAGCTAAGTTTCACACCTCTCTGATAAAAAAATGGTTAATCTTCAACAGCATTAAATAAATAATGCTGGACAACGCACAGAGCATTATCAGAGCTTGTGTTATGGGCACTAGATAACTGATATACTTCGCACAATACACTACATAGATAGATATTGTTAAGAGAAATAAAAAAAAATCCCTGAACACCCGGAACAAATATCTGCAGATCGTACAAATATGTCCCGAGGCGGGAACTAACCGTGGCCGCTTATCTCGGATAGAAAAGCCCCTTTCAGCTGTTTAAAAAAAAAATTAGAAAATTTAAAATAAATAGTTACCTCTTGCTGCAGGGTCCTCTCCCCATCAATAAGGTTCAAAGTCGCAGAGTTAATATCAATGATATCATTCGCTTGTGGATCTTCATTCATATACACCACCGTAGCGTCAATCGCGATAGCTCTAGGCGATAACTTCTTAAACGTCGCGTTTCTCTTAGGACTTTCTCTCGTAGGCGGTTCTTCTCTGTCTCTTTCCAACCCGTTCAATCTTCGCCTTGAGAGTAGTTCTGATGCGTTCTCCATGCTTTGCTTTGGCACAGTTATAGTCTGATTTGGGAGCAGGATAGTTTTGACTGGAGGGTCTTGGTTGGGTGGTTTTTCAGGCTCGCCAGGTAGCGCTTTCCTTGCTAATGATAACTTCTGCCTAGCTTGGATGATCTCGTTCAGTTCTTGCTTCCCTAAGGTTACATTCATACTATTCCTTCCTTCTTCCGGGTTTGGGATACCCATGTCTTTGTAGAAGGTATCGTCACGTTCAAAGTTTTCTTTCTCCGCGTCGCTTCTAAATTTATTGTTAGCGAAGTGTAGAGTGATAGTTTCTGCCATGTTAGGTTTAGATAATTCTTTTTTATCAGCGTTTTCGTTTAAGATCTTCATGGTGTCGATTTGACAGGCTTCCTCTCTTGACTTCGTGTAGCTTTCAGAGTTCTTAATGCCAGATTCTCGTCTCATGCTGCCGAAGAGTTGGCATCTTGGACGAGCTGATAGAAGCTTCTCGGATTGTTCTAGGTGCGTGAAGGTTGCTGAGCTGAAGATGTTGGTTTCGTCGGTAGGTTTGGAGGAGTTGACGAGGTATGAGGAGTTGACGGAGCTGACTAAGCTAGGAGGGAGAGAATCTATGAGACTGTCGTTGTCAGGGTAAGTGGTTTGGGAGAGGAAGCTCGTGCTCATATCCTTTTCGTCGAGGATTGAAAGCGTCATGCTGGTCATCATTGGGTCTATGCTCTCTCGACCTGGTGGTATACCTGTGAAAGACGCACTTGCATTAGACACTTAGATGGATTTAGAAGACAAGATAATATGTAGCACATTGTAAATTTCATATGGATTTTCATAGGCCAACGATAACTTCTACCGTGGGATTAGGCTACTTTTGATGGCGAATTATCTCAAAAAACATTAGTGATACACTTCTCGATTTGTAACGAACTCCAGCTGGTTACAATTACAACAATATGGAAAGATCAATGAATTAGAAGCGAAGTCACAGACTTTGTCTAGACAAATGCATTGTAAAAAATCTTTTTACCAGAATCTCTATGAGTGGGTATTGGGCATGGACCTCCTTCTAGAGATTCTGGGTTGAACTGCCCCGAACTCTCCAAGAAAAGCGAAGACACCAGGCAAGCTCATCAGGATTTCACTCTGGTACATATCTACGACTGAACTACTTCAAAGAACCCACCAGAATCCCTATGAGTGTGTATGGACCGCCTTCCATCCAGCGACTCAGGGTTGAACTGCCCTGAACTCTCCATGAGGAGCGAAGACACCAGGCTTGGAGGAGACATCCTCATCAGGGATTCACCGCTCTGGTACATGTTGAGGCTGCCTCGCTCGTTCATTATGTTTGTTAGACCTCTGTGGGTAAAACAGATTGAGTTAAAAATATGCAAATTATTGATTGAACAAGCAGATGGTTTACTGTTAAGGGGTCATATAAAAAAAACATGATCAAAGAATTTTATCATAAATTTTACTTGTACTTACTTAAAGGTTAAAATCTCAAAATTCTATTGAACATGCTTGCAAGTTGTCCTTACAGTTTAATATAGGTAATTGTAAGTAAGGAAATTTCACCCAACAGTGTAAAACCTTTGGGTCAGGTTTACATGGACAAAATGCAATTTTTGAGCTAGTTAATTTATTTATTTTATTTATTAGTTAAACAAAATCCACAGCCCTTAATTAATACAAATATGTTACATATATAATGTATATATGTTAATATTTTATTAAGATGTTTTTCATGGTTCAATAACATTTTACTAATATTACCTTACCCATCAAAAAATCCACAGCAAGTTACAAGAAAATCACAAGAATTTACTCTGACAATCATTTTAAGTTTGCAAATTTATTTTTAGCTTAAAAACACGTTCACGCAAGACATGCAAACCTAGACTTGTGAAAGGTAGTCTCATCAAATTGTATGAAGAGCATTTAAATTCACTTAGATGTTACATTCAACTGTGATTAAATTAACATTTTGAAAGTAAGTTACCGCTTTTATGTAATTTTGGGATGAAAAGAAAAGAATTAAGCATCTAATCTTGTTTTGATTATAGCTGTATTTTGAGCTAAGTCATCCTAAGTGATTATAGAAAGTCTAGCTTTGAAATAGAATGTTTATTTAGAGTCCGCAAAAAATTATAATTTTGTAGTTTTTGTCACAAATGGATAATAACGTAAAGTTCTAGAGAGAATATCGTATTTTTTAATTTAGTCAATTAAACAGTGCAAATTCACGGGATCTCCAAACCGAAAGACAGCGATGCTGCTGGGCGTAGTTCCTCGGCCGAGTCTTACTGCCCTTACTTAGTATGGTGTACTGTACTGACCCAATTTGATATTGACCTCCGACAATAGAGATCGCCAGTTGCCCCGATCCCTTGCCGTTGCAGTCAAATTGAACGCACAAAGTTCCGGATTGGAGATCTTCCTCGACTTCCCGAAGTCGAGAAAGATCTTCAGGAACTTCGGGGGGGAACTTGATGAAGCTTCGTCAAGAAAAGTAGGTGCCCTAACTGATACAGCGTACTTTGAACTAGCACGGAAAATAAAGGTCTTTGAGCGATGTTATTTTACTTGGAAAATTAAGTTATACATATTGTTAACGCATAAACAACTTTGTATTTAGTCAGTTTAGTAGGTACAAGTGTCGTTCATCGATACAGAAACATTTTAGAAATAGAATCTTTCCGTAAAGTGAAGATCACACTGTTCTTTATAAAATCAAAAATTTAATATTATAAAACCAAAACGAATGTTATTTACGAGGCTTGGAACCCGTCAGGGCTGCATCCTATCCATGAACGCCATGTTTTATTAGTATATAAATATTCTTATTAGATTCTTAAATGGCCTTACTTACTTGTTAAAAGTGTTGTGTAAATTATGAGCTGGCTGCGACAGGTCTATGTTGATGGGCTTGGAAGGCGTGTGGTCCGACAGTCGTCCGTCCATAGAGAATCGACCAGGGGGCTCTGATGCGAGTGTTATATCCGCGTCTTCTAGCTATAACAATGACATTTAGTTTTTCAACTGACGTAAAACAAAAGGACGAGCTTTCTAATTCGGATGTATGTTTTTTAAGTCTGTATGATACTCGATATCTTCGCTAATTGTTGTGCGATTTTGATGATTCTTTCGCTTTTGTGTAGAGAACCCTCGAGCTAGTTCCATAAGCTTATTATTTTATATTTTTTTATTTATTTATTTATTTATAAGCAATTTTTACGTTTTATACTCACAGGGGATTAGTATTTACTCCGTAAAACTTGAAAAACAGTATAAATATTCAGAAATTTGAAGCTGGTTTTTAGTTTTAGTAAATTACGTCCAATTATTAACACATTCATGGCCTAAGACGAAGATGCCAGTCTTCTTCCCCGTGTCGAGGCTGGGCAGTGAATGCGTTAATGAGTCTCCCTTGCGCCGTCAAGTGCACTACCTCAACCTCAACAGCCTGTATTGGTCCACTGCTGGACGCAGGCCCCCCCTGATAAGCGCCTCATTTGCTAGTATCTCATGGGGGGTAGTGCCCATAATCCCTACGCTGGGCCTGCGGGTTGGGGATCGCAGTTCAGTGGTAGCACACTACGACGAGCTTGGGGTAATCCTGCGCCTTTCTACTCGGGGTAGGTAAGAATTACAGATACGAGAGTTCCTGCAATGCTGGACGTTCCTTCTAGACAAGGGGGGTTTCCCATAATCACTACGCTAGGCAGGCGGATTGGTGATGATCACAGTGGAGGAGTTAGAAATACACAAAAGGAAGCTTTTGCCCTTCCCCTGGTAAGTTCCCTTTGTCGGCTCTTACGACATCCACGAATCTGTGTGTGTAAAATCGACCATACTAGGGCCGCGATCACGGTGTGGTAAAGCACGGCATTACGGCTCAAAATTTAGCAGTTGAAACGTTAGGGTGCGCGTTCATAGGCCGGCATCGGACAATCCGCTGACAAGTGCGTCCACTGATCGGCAATCCGAATGACGTCATTCGCATTAAATGGACAGTCCACTCCGTGCGGTACGGATCTTTTGTCAAACCATCCAGTGCCAACGTTTGCGCCGTAATGTCGTGCCTTACCACACAATTCTTACGCTAAGGCTTTAGATCAAGAGATTCTCTTATGAATCACCGCTGCTGTTCTCTGATTTGGTCAAAAGCGTAATAATTTTCTGGCAAACGAACACCAATTCGATCAATAAAACTGTTTAGTTTCAAAAGTTTTAAACATGTTTTAAACCAAAATTAACATACCTATATTTTATGGTTGTGGTGTTAGTTAGTAGTAACTATAACCGTAACAAACTAAATGCATATCTAATCTACTACTAAATACAGTATCTCGATGTTCTTATTCTTTTTCAAAATTATAAATCAGCTAAATCCTCTTACATAGGTATTTGTAATCTTCATTCTACATAAAAAAAAAACTATCGCGATCCTTCACCGTTATTTATCGTGTTAATTCACCAATTTTTCACGCTACCTTAACACTTTCATGGCCCAAAACGTAGATAATCTCCCCCAGCTCCGTGTTGCGGCGGCGGCGAGTCTCTGCGGGACGCACCGCCGCCGAGGCTGGGCAGTGAATGTGTTAATCACGAAATTTTGCGATTTACACCCAATATCATTCTTCATAGATCAGATACAATCTCTATCATACACGATCGTCCAAGTCTATGCTCCCACTGAAAACGCTAAAAAATTAGAGATAAAAAAATTCTATGACGACCTAAATAAAGCTATGTCTAAATGCACAAAAAACTCAATTGTTATGGGCGATTTAAATGCAAAAATAGGCAAACCAGAACAAAACGAACGTCTGATTATGGGACGCTATGGATATGGCAAAAGAAACGATCGAGGCCAGATGTTCATTGACTTCTGCCTCCAACACAAATTAAAAATCACCAACACCTTATTTCAAAAGCCTAACAAGCTTAGATGGACATGGCTATCACCAAATGGGAAAACAAGAAATGAGATCGATTTTATAACCACAAACCAACCTAAATACGTACAAAATATAAATGTTTTGAACAGATTTTTGCATTCCAGCGACCATAGAATGGTGAGAATAACCTTAACCTTACAACACAAAAAGAAATCCAGAGCAAACTATGGAAAAACTCCAGTACAAAACATCGACTCTACAATCTTAGACAAAGAATTTATAATAACTCCAACTACGACAAAGGAAACGGCTCAAGACTTTTATGACAATATTGAAAGTAACTTTAAAAAATGCATAAATAAAGCAAGCTCTACCAAAAAGACAAAAATATCACAATCAATAATCACAGACGAAATATTGAAACTTTATGAACTAAGACACCAACTAAGACACAAATCAAACAAAACCAAACATGAAAAACTACAACTCAGTAAAATATATAGAGAAATAAATAAGAAAACAAAAGAAAACTTACGAAGTTACAGAACTCAGACCCTACAAGTTCATTTAGACAAAACAGGCGGAGTGAAACAAGCATACAAAAAACTGGACACAACAAAACAGTTAATGACTCACCTCTGTAACTCATCTGGAAACACAGTTACAAACAGAAGAGATGTACTAAACATAGCTACCCAATTCTACCAACAACTTTATAGCAACAAAGACGCAGCCGATGAGGTACATAGCACAAACTATGAAAACAATACTGATCCAGCACCACCATTCCTAGAGAGCGAAATAGAACTATCCATAAAAAGACTCAAAACAGGAAAATGCCCTGGCCCAGATGGAATTACTAACGATATGATACTAGCAGGTAAAAATGTTCTGATTAAACCCCTTACTCAGTTATTTAACTTTATCCTCAAAGACAACAAGATACCTCATCAGTGGACTACTTCAGAGATAACACTAATCTACAAAAAAGGAGACCCAAAACAAATCACGAACTATAGACCTATCAGCTTAATGTCATGTGTATATAAAATATTTGCTTCAGTGCTGCTCCGCAGAATCTCAAACACAATCGAGGAAAACCAGCCGGTAGAGCAAGCAGGATTTAGGAAAAGTTACTCTACAGTGGACCACATACATACCTTGAAACAAGTGATTGAAAAGCACGTAGAATATGACCAACCACTTTATATTTGCTTTATCGACTACTGTAAAGCTTTTGACTCTATATCCCATTCATACATCTGGTTGGCACTCGAAAAACAAGGCATGAACCAAAATTACATAAACCTAATCAAAGAAATTTATAGTAAAAGCACTGCAAAGGTAAAACTGGAGACAGCAGGTACAACTTTCCGCATCGAACGTGGCGTAAAACAGGGAGACCCGCTTTCGCCGAATATCTTTATTTCAATCTTAGAAAATATATTCAGGTCACTAGATTGGACGGGGCTAGGAGTAAAAATCGATGGAAATCATCTAACCCACCTTAGATTCGCGGACGATATTGTACTGCTCTCTGAAAACCCAACGGAACTACAATATATGATAGAGACACTGACAGAACAAAGCAAAAAAGCTGGATTGGCGTTAAATCAAACGAAAACTAAGGTAATCTATACTTATAATAAAACTGTAACAGGTCCAATTCTGTACATGGAAGATATTTAGAAAATTTTTTTTGGAGGGCACTCTATTATCGATTCTGAAGCCAAAACTGTAATTTTTTTCATTCATGTCTGTCTGTCTGTCTGTTTCTTAAACGCGCATCACGTCGAAACTACTGAAGGTATCGAAATGAAACTCGGCAAGATTTTAGGTCATACTACGAGGAAGGACATAGGATACTTTTTATCCCGGAATTCAGTCAGGTTCCCCTGGGAGAGGGGATGAAAGTAAAATTTCTTCACCGCGCATGACGCCGAAAGTGCTGAATGAGATGGAATGAAACCAAGCACGATTTGATTTCATACTACAAGGAAGGACATGGGATACATTTTATCCCGGAATTCAGTAATGTTCCCCTGGGAGAGATGATGAAAGTAAAATTCTTTAACCGCGCATCACGACGGAACAACTGAATGAATTCGAATGGAACTCGGCATATTTGAGTTCATACAACGACGAAAGATAATTTTATCCCAGAATTTAGAAAGGTTCCCCTGGGAGAAGGGATGAAAGTAAAATTCCTTCAGCGCGAATCACGCCGAAACTACTGAATGAGTTGGACTGAATTGGTACGATTTGAGTTCAAGGAAGGACATGGGATACATTTTATCCTGGAATTCAGTAAGGTTCCCTGGGAGAGAGGATGAAAGTAAAATTCTTTAAACGCGCTTCACGACGGAACAACTGAATGAATTCGAATGGAACTCGGCATATTTGAGTTCATACTACGAGGAAATATACATTTTATCCCAGAATTTAGTAAGGTTCCCCTGGGAGAAGGGATGAAAGTAAAATTCCTTCACCGCGCATCACGCCGAAACTACTGAATGAGTTGGGCTGAATTGGTACGATTAGAGTTCAAGGAAGGACATGGGATACATTTTATCCTGGAATTCAGTAAGGTTCCCCTGGGAGAGAGGATGAAAGTAAAATTCTTTAAACGCGCATCACGACGGAACTACTGAATGAACTCGAATGCAACTCGGCATGATTTTAGTTCGTACTATGAGGAAAGATACATTTTATCCCGGAATTCAGTAAGTTTCCCTTGGCAGAGGGGATGAAAGTCAAATTCCTTCACCGCGCATCACGCCGAAACTACATAGGTAATGAGTTGGAATGAAACTTGCCACGTTTTGAGTTCATACTGCAAGGAAGGACATGGAATACATTTTATCCTGGAATTCAGTAAGGTTCCCCTGGGAGAGAGGAAAAAGTAGAATTCATAAGCCGCGCATCACGACGGGTCTACGCGTCGTCCTATTTCATGCATTCTTTTTGTTGGAAACAGTGTTGCAAGATCGAATTTGACTAAATCAGTAGAAAGTCGAGTAGAAAATCGGTAGATTGATGAAATAAGCTGTAGATTGAAGAAAAAAATTAGTACATAAAGGGTAGGTAAGTTCCTATCTATTTATTTTAGACGCACTCATTAGTTAGGTTCCTACCTACTAAGGTGGTGCGTCTTGGAAAAATTATTTAGGTTCCTACCTTACATGATAAATGGTGGTTTAGCTGGTCCAGTTAACTGTAATACCGAAGTTTGGTAGGAGTAAGTGGTCCAATTAAACTAACTGGACCACAGAAAAATATTTTTTACTGTGGTACACAGCCAACTTTACCTACCTACTAACGAAAAAAAAATTGCAGTGGTCCAGTCAAATGGATGAGGAGCCCAATTCTGCAATACTTCAGTATGACAATGGAATCGTCGCAGAATCATCACGTACAATCCTTAGATTAATATAACTCCAGATAGTGCGTGCGAGATAAATTAATAGTTTCAAACTTGACGCGCGTCTCTCCATCTGCATTCATCATAATTTCTTTCATCTGAGGTGGAATACCAAAACGTGTCATTCTGTGTCGATACCCCTGTCATAGTGAAGCGATTAGTATAGGGCCCCAGCTGAACGGAACCATGAGTAAGAAGTGAAACGAGTATGACACTTCTTAACACTGACGCTGGCCGAGTCGTAGCTAAAAGTCGTGTGGATAAAGGATGGGACATGCTATCCCCCTTAGACCCTGTAGTGTATGTCCAGGTAAAACCATGGTCTACATACATCGTCTCGTAGGTCGAGGTGTTGCAAATCAGCTGTCAATGTCACTTGTCAGACGGACATAGCCGAGAAGGCGGGAATCCGGGTTGACAGGCGAACGGATGCCGACTGCGGAGGAGGTCGAGCGGATGATCATGAGCTGATGAATGCCTCGGCTGTGTCGAGCCGATGTATCCCTTATCGTGTACACTATCGGTCTATGGAATCCCTACAGACCCCACACGATTTTTTGCACGGCGGCGTTTCATAATATGAGAGACTATGGTTAAATGTGAACTTAATTAGTCGGCAGGTAAGGCAATCGCGAACGAAGTCGCGGGTACAGCTAGTGACAAATAAAACAAAAATACCTATCACGGCCAGTTTAACAAACCTAGAATACGTCGATGAATATGTATACCTTGGACACCTTATTGCATTTGACTACTGTACGGAAAAAGAAATTAACAGACGGATAAAAGCGATATGGAACAAGTACTGGAAAATGAAAGAAATCTTCAAGAGCAATCTTCCCATCAAACTGAAAAGCAAAGCCATGGACATATGCCTAACACCCTGCCTGACCTATGCCTGCCAAACCTGGAACATAACAAAGAAAACGCTAGAAAGACTTAGAATATGTCAAAGAGGCATGGAAAGAAGTTTGTTAGGAATCAAACTCAGGGACAGAGTCAAAAACCAAACAATTAGAGGGAAAACCAAAACAAAAGACGTGGTCAAAAGAATATTGGGCTTAAAATGGAAATGGGCAGGACACATTCAAAGGCTAAAACCAAATAGATGGCCATACATAGTCACAAACTGGACACCACTTGACCAAAAAAGGAAAAAAGGGAGACCTTTCAAAAGATGGAATGACGACATCATAAAAGTGGCAGGAAAAATGTGGCCACGTAAAGCCAGAGACCGAAACTACTGGAGATCCTTGGAGGAGGCGTACACCGCCGTAGGCGGTCCATATCAAGAAGAACATCACAATGACGATAATACAAAATTATAAATACGCATGACTATTTTCTTTGTAATCAATACTTTTATAACATTTTAAAATTATGTAATATGGAATATAGCTCTTTTTATTTTTTTTATTTTATTTATTTATTTATTATCATTCTTCATGCAGACACGATTGGCGATGATGATGTGCAATGAAGGGAACCATAACAACAAGACGTCTAATTCTTATTCAGCAAGTTTCATAACAATGGTTTATGAGGTTATGTTTATAGTTAGGGTTATAACACTTTGAAGTATAAAATAATCGAGAAAATTAAAACAATAGTAGTAAAGCAGCCGGCTGGTTCCCATAACACAAGCTCTGCAGGTAGTATTATTATATACAGGGTGTTCGGCACAACGTTTGTCATATGGGAACTGGGGGTAGGTAGGTGGTGCAATAGCTTGGCTATTTTTAAGATTTTTCGATTTTTTCTCGAAATTTGAACTATTTAGTACTGTAACTTCATGTGTACGAAATAACATGGCTTACAATTTTTTTAATTAGGTACATCTGGCATGTTATCCCTTATTAATGCTAATAAAACCAATATTTCTCTCAATATTAAATTTTCACTTGTTAACACTTTGCATGTCCATAGCTGCTATAATCACCTAAATCTCACGTACCTAAATATTGATTTTATTAGTAAGGGCTAACATGCCAGACGTAATTCAAAAAATTGTAAGCCATGTTATTTCGTACCGATAAAGTTGCAGTACTTGTTCAAATTACGTAAAAGATCGAAAAATCTTTAAAATAGTCAAGAGGCATTTCAGGGTTAAAAAAGCCGCCAAACTTACACTTGGTTTCACTTAAACCTAGTTTACATATGACAAACGTTGTGCCAAACAGCCTGTATATCGACTGCGTCACTGCTCTAGTGATCACGAATTCAACCACTGATACTGAATTCCCGGGTTGAAATCCAGGTTCGGGTCAAGCTTTGTGTTATTGGGATTTTTCTACCAAGAAAAAATCCCAGTAGCAGCCTAGGGTCAAATTCCACACCATAAATCCCTTTACCATAAAAATGATACCATCCGTCTTAGAAAGACACATTTTGGCATTTTTTACCTTTGATGAGAGAAACTTAACCTGAAGGTATGCATGTCAATAGTGTGAAGGTTGAAACTTATCTATCACTCCACCGCGCAAATAGCACGAAATGTACTAAACTATTTTGGATAATTCAAGAATTGGACGAACTGCGCATGTATTCATGACGAACTGCTTATTGGACGAAACGCGATTTGAACGAATCGCTTTTTGGACGAACTGCGTATGGATTCTTGACGAACCGCTTATTGGACCAAACGGGATTTGGACGAATCGCTTTTTAGACGAATCGCTAACAAATCACCGCAAGCACTATCTAGAGTTTCCATCATCTTTGGACGATTCTGCTTCGATACCATTCTCATATTAAAGCGATTAGCAGTATTCGGACCCTGGAGCCAGGCGAGAATCGAATGATGATGATGATGATGATGATGATTCTCAAAATTCCGGCTTTCTAGCTTCAACGGTGTGAAGTGTGCGTTGTTAGACATACCTAAACCATTCTAAAAATGCACGCCGAGTGTATGACATTTTGTGGAGAGCGTGCATTTTTAGCATGGTTTATCTCTACCTACTAGGTAGGTACTTACATAGACGATTAAGTAAGTTAAGTAGAGATTAACCATTCTAAAGATGCACGCCCCCTCCACAAAACGTCATAGGTACCTAAACTCGGCGTGCATTTATAGAATGGTTTATCTTTGATAGTTTTACTTTAATTTATATATCTTTATCTTTAAAATATTTATTTATAATTTATTTATCTACTAGCTGACCCCGCAAACTTCGTACCGCTCTCACCTTTTAAACCTTCCCTGGACTTCCACAAATATTTTAAGACAGAATTAGCGAAATTGGTCCAGCCGTTCTCGAGTTTATCGAGACGAACGAACAGCAATTCACTTTTTTAGATATAGAAATCTGTATACAATTTATCGTTCTGTATATCATTTATTGTTATTTATTGTTTATAATTATTTATTTGCCTATGTCCGGCAGTGGTCTAATATAGGCTGATGATGATGATGATGATTATGATATCATTTATTTATCTTTTCTTTTCTATTTAACAACATCGCTTCTTCATAGAAATATTAATATTTTCAGCAGACTGCTTGGGCTTATGAATGGACGGGGTTATTGATTTATGATGAGTTGATGAGTGTTTACGAAATATTATGAATATGCAAACTACTTCCTCTGTTATTGGTACGTAATGGGCGGATACCATCTACGGTGATCTAATAAATTGATAGCGAACGTGTGTTCGGTTCATGGATGTAGGTTATGCAATGGATGTGCGTGTCGAGATATTTTTGCACGACATAAGTTCTAGCTTTAGAAATGTGTAACCGGCAGAGAAGTGGGTACTAATTTGATGTTTTTTACAGAAACTAAAAGTCGTCTTCAAGTTTTTTTTAATCCATCATGGTTATTAACTCTTAAGTCATTTACAACGGGAGTTATTCCGTGACCATGGCGCATGAAACTGTGCCGAAATATTGACAAGCTCAAAACTCAAGTCATGGTAAATATCTTGTTGTAAATGACTTTAGTGTCTTCGACTTCCTTTAGATTTACGTATTATAAGTTCTCCGAGACAAATAACAATCCCACGCGAATCAATTTAATATTTAATACTTTTTATGAGAACAACACAAGTACATCCTCTATAGAAACAAAAAAAAACATAATTTTGGTCCACAACTCGCGCAGAAATCAGTGAAAATACATAAAACATACATACAGGCGAACATAGAACCTTCTTCTTTTTTAGAAGTCGGTTATTATATGTGTAACATACAAAGAAGTGGATTTAGGTGGTACTAGCGTACACATCTATTTGTTTTAGACAAGTTTTTACTCGTGGGTTTGCTTACATGGAACCTGTTATAAAATAGCCATAATATCACATAGCCTTAGGGTTAGCTGCATTATCCCTGAGCGCTAAGTGATATTAAAGCTTAAGGCGACCAATTATTGTACCAATATTATCATTTAATACTCTAATCTATGGATCTTTGTGTGTCTGAATTAATAAATGAATTTGAATTGGAAGAATTTTTAGAATTACAACAATATTGCCGCAAGCTAACGTAAAATCCTCTTTTTAGTCAGATATTTTTTTGTTAGGCGTTATGATGGTAAAGTCATCGCCGACCTACTTTCTCGAGGAAATAAATTCAAGTGCTTTTAATTCTATAGATGCAAATAAATTCTACTACTTTCTAAATCTAAACAAATAAATCTAATACGTTTTGTTTCATACGAGAGGTCACGCCCACATTACCGTCAAGGTGCCATATTTGGACTGCTCCAAATCTGAACAGCATGATTCTTATTTACCTACTTTCACCAAAACAAGGGGCAATGTGTCATCAAAAGGGAAAAAGCTACTTGGAATATTTCTCTACGACATCTTAAAATGTTAAAACAAGTAATTAAGAACTTAGTGGAAACGAACACACCTAGACTTCATTCGACAAAATTGAATTGTTTTGGCGCTACTCTTTAAAACCTCGGGCACCCGACTTTGGAAAATATTTTTTTTATGTTTCGTATAGATAATCATTTGCCGTTGATTGCAATGAATTTTTTTCGTTAGTAGTAACTCAAAAGAAAAGTTAGGCGACTATGAAAAATAGCACCCGACATTGGAAAATCGAACTTTTTTTTTATTGATTCGTATAGATCATTGTTTGTTGTTGATTGTAGTGAAATTTATATACATCGACTGCTAAAATTATAAATAACCCATTAAAAACTACAGATAGGTATCTCTTCTATCCCTAAAAGAAACATATTTGTACTCTCGGCAATAGGTCGTAAAATAACGCTGCCGAGAGTGGAATACTTCGCCCCTTTGTCTACAATCTTGTTTTAAATAGCCAAACTACACTATGATAAAGATAAGCGTTCATATACACAAGCGAAAGCTGAAAGACATTTTGATATTAAGGAAAAGAATCAAGATACACAATCACCGAATATGACCAATTAGAGTTTTAGAACTTTCACTGAACATATTCATTACATTACTCAACTTTCACCACATCTAAAATCATCAATCAGTCGTCAGAAATGACAGAAAGCTCTTCAAAATACATGATATCTCCGGAACTAGCAGGTAGAGTACGGTTTTCGCCTGAAAGAGATCGCTTCCAAGAGATAAGGCCGCCCTTGCTATTGTAATTGTCAGTGTGAATTTGAAAACGAGAGACCGAGAGAAATGTTTTGTGAACAATAAATTGTTTGAAATATTATTTTCGGGCATTCATGTTCATGACTTTAATAATTCCTGATTGTTTATTTATTTATATTAGGTCATCTTTCAGCACAATATACATAATAGCGATGTATGAAGAGACAGGTGGCTATTTAACAAGTTCCCACTTATGCTAGCTTCCGCCCGCGGCTTCGCACACATATTTTCGGTATAATAAGTAGCCTATTATCTAAGTTAGGCTGTTCTGTGATATTGGAGATCTTAGGTAACAAAATAATTCACATTTCACAAATATTCAGCTTTATAATATGAGTAGGATGTTACAGTTGTGCACTATCCACCTATTGAATAGAGCTTACATTTTTGATAAAGGGGGATCGAAACATGGAATAACCTAATAGTCTAGTTATTTTATCACGCCAGTAGAACTAGATTCACAATTTGATAATTACAGCTATTTCCCTATACAATATGCTATATATCACATGTGTATAATACTCATAGTCGTACAAAACCATAACAGATAACATAAAACCGTTATTACGTCATCTGTTATGTAATGGTCTTGAAGTTCACAGTCATGGCTGCAAACTGTTATTGGATTATGGTTTATTTATACGAACTGCGAGGTAGATTTGTTATTTTATTTGTTGCCCAGAAGATAGTGTCTGTACGATTTATGTTTAAACCGCACATTTGCACTTTTGCAAGCGGTGCATTTTTACTTACCTAAGCTAAAGCATTCAGTACGCGATCGACCGCAGTCCCGTGTATTCATATCATTATCAATTAGCAATAAATCAAGTTATCAGTTCAATCTCTCTATCACTTATCATCTCCTATCAATATCATCTAAAGGTGTAGGCCCGAAACCTTACATCTTTATGGTCCTTCGACATTTGACCCGGCGCGCGGAAAAGTTTGAATTCAGGACCACGCGGTGCAGTGACCTAGTTACGAAATCACGTGTTTCCTGTGAATTTGCCGTGTGACGTTCATTAGCAATCAAAGTGACTATCAAAGGAAAATATCATTCTATCATAACTATCAATATCATCATTCGCGAGAAGTGTAGTGTGCCTTTTTGTGAGTGATATCATCATCATCATTAGCAACGAGTAAGGTAGTATTGAAGCCTTCGTGACGTTGCAGAATCAAGGTAACTGTTCTGGGTATCTCGAGTGCGATAGCAAATCGGTTTAGTTGGCTTCCCACCAGCGGGTCTCACCAGCTTAACTGAGAAGGTGCATATATCGCGCAAGGGATCACTGGGATAGATCATAGCATTACCTATCACTACCGAGCATCTAGCACCAGCGAGTAGGTACTACCCAATTGCTACCGAGCTCAGAGCATCAGCGCAGCATATCACTGTAAGTACCTAGTAGAAAATGGAAGACCTACTAGCAAACCAGCAGCAAATCATCAACGAAGTAGAAAGGCAGTCAATCAACTTTAGGAAGGATGGGTCGGAGAGAAAAACCCCGCACTATGCTAAGAAGAGGCTTGAATCTCTCAAAGCCTACTGTGCAGAGTTCGACAGTAATCATAAGAAGTTGTGTGAGTTCGAGTCTGATCACCCCTACTTCAAGGACAACTACTATGAGGGTTTCATGAAAATGGCCCAGGAATATCAAGGTAAAATCCAACTTTTCCTAGTAGCAGAGGACAAACCTTTATTGAAGCCGGCGAGCCCGGGATTAGCACGCTCCTTCGACTGGCCCACGGGTGAAACGGCGACGCCTCAACCACCGCAGCGTGGACCAAGCATCAATCAGCATCAAGCAGGTACTTCTGGACAGTCATCAGGCAGGGTTGACAGAGGTAACTCTACCAAACTAGACGAAATGTTGAGAAAACAGAAGAGCAATTTCAAAGCATTAGCAAGAGCAATCAGCAGCATCAGTGTGTCTTCACTATCAGAGAAGTGGGAGTTCGAGGACGCTCTTCACACTCTTCAAGGTCGTTGGTTTGCCGTTGACTCCTTGCACTGGGAGATTGACAGCGAACTAGTGTGTGACAACCCTGAATACGAGCAAACGTACTATGAGTATGAAGATAAGTACAACAATATCAAAAAATCGATCAACAGCAGCATGTGGTCGGCTCGGCATCGCGAGCGATCCACACCTGCCATGGAGATTCCCGTCTTCAACGGCAACTATCATCAGTGGATGTCTTTCAAAGACTTGTTCACTGAAACCATCCACACAAACAAATCACTATCAAATTCGCAAAAGATGCAATATCTTAAAAGCAAAGTAAAAGGCGCAGCAGAAAAACTCATACAGCATCTTAACATCAGCCAAGATAATTATGAAGTTTGTTGGGAGATTCTTCATCAGAGATATGACAACAAAAAGCTTATTCTCAACTCCCATCTAAACATTCTTTTATCAGTACCAAATATGCAGCAACAATCATCATCATCAATCAAAAAACTTCACGATACAACAAACGAGTGTCTAAATGCCATCAAAAATCTAGGCATCAACATTTCACACTGGGATCCGCTTATCATCTACCTTTTGTCTCAAAAGTTGGACGCGGACACCCATAATGATTACGTCGAGTATGTTCAAGATCCCAAGGACATTCCCGTTCTATCAGATTTTTTAAAGTTCTTGGACTCTAAATTCACTGCATTAGAAGCATCTCGTCGTGGTCGTGGAGAAACATCAAAATCAAATCAATCAACTCAACAGCAAGAATCAAACAAAAAATCTACCAATCAAAACTCAAATCAAAAACCATTTATAAAATCAAACAATTATCATTCTAATAAAAAATCATTCCAAGTTTCGCAACAAAAATGCCCACAATGCAACAGTCAGCACGGTATATTCAAATGCAAAATATTCAGTGAACTTAAACCGGCTGACAGACTTAAATCCGTTACGAAACTCAATTTATGTGAAAATTGTCTGTATGATCATAAAGGCAAGGCATGTTTTTCGGATAAACGTTGTCAGCAGTGCAAAGGTAACCATAACACGCTTTTGCATGAAGCCTACGTAGAGCAGCCCGATTCCAGTACATCAAGAAAAAATAATGTGACGCACGTATCTCAAGACAACATAGCAGAGATCATTTTAGCAACAGCACTAATCCAGGTAGTGGCTGAAGATGGTTCCATCATGAAAATGCGTGCCCTAATTGATCAAGGGTCACAGACGTCGCTGATTACAGAAAACGCCGCACAACGCCTAGGGTTGGCACGACAGCGTTGTAAGGGAGTTATTTTTGGAATTGGGACAAAAGAAAACAACTGTAAGGGCGTAATCACGATCACAGCAAAATCAATTTACAGCAATTACACATTCAGCACTGACGTACTTATAATGAAAAATTTGATCAACAATTTGCCAAATAGAACATTCCAAAAACCAACTTGGTCTAACTTTGAAGGTATTCAATTGGCCGACCCAGATTTCAATATTAGTCGTCCCGTGGACATTTTACTAGGCGCCGAAGTCTACTCAAACATCATTCTTGGCGGCCTCATCAGAGAGGGTGAATCAACCCCTATCATACAGCAAAGTCGCCTTGGTTGGATTATCTGTGGAAACATGAAATCATATCATTGCAATGTCGTCATCAATAACATCGATGAAATCAGTAAATTTTGGGAAATAGAAGACATCGCCGAGAGCTCCGCCATTAATATGTCAACGGAAGATCATTTCTGTCTCCAACAATTTAAGACAGAAACCCGCCGTCAGGAAGATGGCCGCTACATCGTCCGCCTGCCCCTGAAACCTGAAATCAAAGAAAAATTGGGTGAATCAAAACAGAAAGCAGTAGCCCAGTTTTATCAACTAGAAAGAAAATTTCAAAAGCACGAAAATATAGCAAAAGATTATAAATTATTTATCAATGAATATCAGGAATTAGGTCATATGAGGCCGAGCGTAAGTAACTCGAAACTTAGCTATTACTTACCGCATCATTGTGTGCAGCGCGCGGAGTCCACTACTACTGCACTTCGTGTCGTATTCAATGCGTCATCGAAAACGTCATCAGGCTTTAGCCTCAACGACCTTATGTACAGTGGGCCTAATCTACAAGCAGACCTATTATCATTAATTTTAAGATGGAGGCAGTACAAAATAGCATTCACTGCGGACATCGAGAAAATGTTCAGACAGATTCTTTGCCACGAAGAAGATCAAAAATATCAACTTTTAGTGTGGAGAGATAACAACGATCAATTATTAAGAGAATGGAGACTTACCACGGTGACATATGGAACCAAGGGAGCACCATTCTTGGCCATGATGACCCTCAAGCAACTAGCACTTGATGAAGGAGAAAAATATCCAGCAGCAGCAAAAATCTTGGATAGAGACTTCTACATGGATGATCTTATCAGCGGAGCACACAGCATCCAATCAGCAAAGCAAATAATTTCAAACTTGATTGACCTTTTAAAATCGGGAGGCTTTAATCTAAGAAAATGGTCATCTAATGAGAGGGCATTATTGGATCAGCAAAACGAACAAACATCAACATCATCATCATTTGACTTCAAACATCAAGAATCAACGAAAGCACTTGGACTTCGATGGGACCCCCGAGAAGACGTGTTTTCATTTCAACTGAAAATATCATCATCATCATCACCGAAGCCAGCCACCAAACGATCACTTTTATCAGAAATATCAACAATCTTCGATCCTCTTGGTTGGCTGTGTCCCGTAACAACCAAACTGAAATTACTATTTCAGTTAGTATGGGAACAAAACATTCAATGGGATGAACAGATTCCCGCATCATTGAACGACGAATGGTCGAAAATCAAGCAAGATCTTGGAGTAATCAACACGCTTCAAATCCAAAGGTGGCTAGAAAGTAACGAAAATGATAGCATAGAGCTACACGGATTCTGCGATGCTTCCGAAAGCGCATATGCCTGTGTTATCTATAGCAAGATCAAAAACACAGAGAAACCTGTGATCATAGCAGCAAAATCAAGATTAGTGCCGAAAAAGAAAAGTGTATCACTCCCGAGACTTGAGCTTTGCGCGGCACTCCTACTATCAAATCTCATGAAAATCGTCCAGCAAAACTTATCAGAGCACAACATAATATCCTTTGGATGGTCCGACTCGACAGCGGTTTTAGGTTGGATTAATGGCGATCCTAACCGTTGGAAGCCATTCGTAGCAAATAGAGTCACAAAAATCAATGAAATCATACCAGCAAAAAATTGGCAGTACATCAAATCAGCTGAAAACCCAGCTGACTGCGCGAGTCGCGGAATTACTGCAATACAACTGAAAGAGCATAAACTTTGGTGGAATGGACCTGCGTTGCTACTATCGCCACCGAAAGTAGATCAAGCAGTGGTTTACGACACTAATCAAGAAGAGAAAAAGTTATATCAATCCAACGCTATCACACAGTGTCAAGGCGGTGACGTCATCCGTGAGCTAATACAAAAACACAGCTGTCTTACTCGCGTGACGCGCATTGTCGCGTGGATGTCACGTGCATCAAGTTATAAACGCAACCGCCGCCAGCCTGCATACCTAACAGCGCAAGAAATCAATTTAGCAAAAATAAAACTAATCAAATGCGTACAACAAGAATCATTTTCGGAAGAAATTAACGCACTGCAAAAGCAAAAGAAATTATCATCAACCAGCAAGCTTCTCTCATTGAACCCGTTTCTGGACAAAGATGGATTATTAAGAGTTGGTGGCAGAATAACATATGCCAATATCAGTGAAAGCATGAAACATCCCTTCATAATCCCACACAACCATCACTTCACGGACATTTTGATCGATAAGGCTCACAAGGTGACTCTACATGGAGGAGCAAGATTAACTTTGAATCATCTTAGACAAGATGTTTGGATTATAGGAGGAATCAGAGCAGTCAAGAAACGTGTTCACAGCTGTATCACTTGCAGAAAGCATGAGCCCATCAAACTGAAGCAAATCATGGGAGAGCTACCATCAGCTCGTTGTAACCCAACACGTCCATTTTATCATACTGGAGTAGACCTAACAGGTTTCATCGACGTAAAAGCAAACATAGGTCGAGGCATTAAAACCATGAAAGGTTATGTAGCAGTCTTCGTTTGCATGGCCACGAAAGCCATACACTTGGAGCTGGTGTCTGATCTAAGTTCAACAGCATTCTTATCAGCACTACGACGTATGGCAGCCCGGCGAGGAACTCCACGCCACATCTACAGCGACAATGGAACCAATTTTGTCGGAGCCAACAAACGTCTAGAGCAGGAATATATCAACCTTAAAAGCACTCTAGACCATGAGTTTTACTCAACAGTAGCTGAAATGCAGATAAAATGGCATTTCAATGCTCCTTCCTGGCCCAGTGCTGGGGGACTATGGGAAAGTGCAGTTAAAAGCCTCAAACATCATTTTCGTAGAGTGATTGGAGACCAGAAGCTCACCTACGAAGAGCTATCAACACTTCTTGCACAGATTGAAGGATGCCTAAACACTAGGCCCTTATGCGCACTGAGAGAAGATCCAGATGACATAAATTGTCTAACACCATCTCACTTTTTGTCAAGCGGCCCAGTTCTTACTATTGCGGAAACTGAAACAGATCAACGCACCAGATGGCAATTAGTACAGAAAACTTTCAAAGATATCTGGAAAAGGTGGCAATCAGAGTATTTATGTCAATTATCAAACAGAAGCAAATGGCAGCAAGCAGAAGCAAACATCGAGCTAAATGACATCGTAATCATTCACGATGCGAATGTACCCGCCGGAAAATGGGCCATCGGAAGAGTGGTAGAGCTTCACCCCGGAAAAGACGGATATGTTCGCGTAGTCACGCTAAAAACTAAGACTGGTACTATGAAAAGACCAATAGTAAAACTATCAAAACTGCCAGTAAATGAGCCTTCAGCAAAAGTGGCACAGCAAGAACAAAATAAACCAGTACAAGAAGATCAAAAATCACCAAGCAAGCAATCAAAAACATCAAAATCGATCAATTTTGTAGGGCTATTGATGATGACAATGATGTTATTCATAACGCCCGTGCAATGCGACTACAAGCTATCAAATATCAACAACAATCAAAGCATTTATTTCGACAAATTATCAACCATGCACCTTGTCCGAGATCAGTGGAAACTTATAGTTTATTATGACATGGACCCATATTGGCAAGGAATGCAGTTATTCACGAAATATATTTATCATCTCGAAAGCATGTGTTCAACAACATCAAAGCAAAATCACTGTGACGTTATCTTACTACAATTACGTCACGGATTCGAAGAACTACAGTACTACAACAGCTTGATGCTCGGCAATAATAATATGGGACACGGAACGAGACGTCGCCGCGGCCTTATCAATGGAGTCGGATATCTGGCACATAGTCTGTTTGGAGTACTGGATGAACAGTTCGCAGAGCAATATGAGCAAGATATAAAGTCAATTCGAAACAATCAAAAACACTTGGCACTCTTGTGGAAAAATCAAACGTCAGTAGTTGAATCAGAATATAACTTACTGAAAAGAGTGGAACAATCAATGAATAATCAACATAAATTATTTCATCAGCACATTATAACCTTAGAGAAAAATTCCAATGCTCTATCTAAACAAATCGAATCGGTGGCAAATAATAATGATTTCGCCTTATCATCAATCATCGCCAACAGCATCATGATGAACTTGAAAAACATACAAGACACACTAGTAGATACCATCACAGATATCCACTATGGGAAATTCAATATCCATCTGTTGACCCCAAAGCAACTCCGAAATGAGCTCAATATCATATCAGGGCAACTTTCCAAGGATTTGACCATACCCATAAGCAACATGCAAACCGAACTATCAAGCATTTATCATTTATTGAAAGTGAAAGCAAGAATGACTAAACTTTACTTCATTTTCGAAATCAAAATCCCGCTGATCACCAGAGATAGCTATGACATATACAAGCTCATACCAATACCGCACCAGCGCGGAAGAGAGATGGTCGTAATCTCACCTATATCAGAATATGTAGCACTGAACATTCAAAAGGATTCGTATATCACACTATCAGAAAATGAAATTCAAAACTGTCTTCCCTATGACTCATCAACACGTCTGTGCCCATTACAGAGACCTATACATCATATGACATCAGACGAAAATCTTTGTTTAATGGACCAGTCATCAAATCAATGCACAACCAACATCAAAAAATGTACAGCCAATTGGTCTGAACTTAATCACTTGAATACATACCTGTATTTTATTTGCGATCAACATACCATAAGAATCATATGTGAGCATCAAGTTACGGCTGTACCAGTCAGCAAGGTCGGCATTATGACACTCGGAGACGGCTGTATTATCAAGGGCGAAGACTTTGAAATATTCGCACACAACAGACAAATGAATCTATTAAAAACTCGACCAGATATCATGCAGATAGAGATTCCTCCAATCAATAACATCATCAACTTAACAATACCTATTAGTGCGACTATGTCACATGATTTGGATAATCCAAAGTATCAGAAGGATCTACAGAACATTGGCACACAGATACAAACGCTAAAATCTGCCGAAACAAGCGTAGAGCTATCTGATATCATATCGAATCACGACGTGCATCAGTTCGTGGTCCTATATTTCTTGGTCGGAGCAGGGCTTCTGGCTATCGCGCTATTCGCCTGGCGGCGAGGGCGACTCCGCTGCTCTGCGCGAATCTCGCCCCCGCCCGCGCCGGCGGCGGCGGCGCCCCGCAGCGAGCACCCCAGCATACGTGTTCACTACACGACGACTCCAGCGCCGACGGCAACAGTGAGCACCAGCATCATAGACAATCCAGTGGATCGAAGTGCGCGCAATAATTCCGATTGTGTTGACGCGACTACTTCACCTATTTTCTTGAATCGTTTCGTTAAAAGTGAAGTGCAGTGAATTGAAATATCATAAGCTGGACATTATTAGAGACTTTGCTTTTATTTTTGAATTTTTATACATATTTTTTACTGTATTGTTTTTATAATTTTACATGTTTAATTTTTTATAATTTTGTTAATCATTTTGTGTTCTTCTCCCTCGGGAGCATGTACGATTTATGTTTAAACCGCACATTTGCACTTTTGCAAGCGGTGCATTTTTACTTACCTAAGCTAAAGCATTCAGTACGCGATCGACCGCAGTCCCGTGTATTCATATCATTATCAATTAGCAATAAATCAAGTTATCAGTTCAATCTCTCTATCACTTATCATCTCCTATCAATATCATCTAAAGGTGTAGGCCCGAAACCTTACATAGACCTTACATACCCTTGAATAGAATATAGCTAGACACATCTTTACCGTGTCTAATGGAATCGAAACAGTCTCTGTGTCTAAAATGAATATTCTACCACCTAGTTATATTATTAGCTGCTTATCAGGGGGAGGCCTGCGTCCAGCAATGGACCAATACAGGCTGTTGAGGTTGAGGAGTTATATTAGAAGCTTCTTCTTCACCTCTTTTATCCATTAAAAGTAGATGCTATGTCATGCCCAGGAAACCTTCAATCTACCATCTATCTCTTCCTGTCAAATTTCATTACTAACCGTTAAGCCCTTTAGCAATGAAAAGGTAAAAGAGTTACTTTCGAATTTATTTAATTATGGCATGTATTCTTTGGCCGTATCTAGTAAGTATCTCCTCGTAGTATGTTCTTAATTAATTTGGTACGTGATTAGGCGTGCTTTCATAATATACAAAGTATACAGACAGAGATAATGCATTTGCTCCGCTTGGAGTAGAGAAAACCTATCTTTAAAAATATATCTGAGAGGCACGAGAGCTGGTGAGTATCTGGCGCAGTGCATCAGCATTGGCATACAAGGCAGCTAGCGTCTTGGGACGTTTACGACGTGTGCGTTACTGGGGCGGCAAGTTGACTCGGATCAAGATGAATTTATATAGAAAAATCAGACCCTATGTCCTGTAAATGTGCCCAAAAAATTAAATTTGTGCGCCCTATGGTTTCAGAGTAATTCGAGAAAATAAGATTCCGCTGCAGTAACGCCTGAAAACGTTACTGCAGCGGCAACATTTTTAAATATTAGCCTTAGCCAAATTTAAAGTAGCTTAAAAGATAGCTTAGATTTGTGCACCTCCTGGGCCGAGCAGCGGCATTTGTGCGCCCTGTGGTTTTTGAGATATTGCAAATGCCGCTGCAGTAACGTTTTGCAGATTTCCAGATATCAAGATAACAAGTATGGTTTTTGGTGAGGAAGTGCGGTATAATTTGAGCCAATTTTGTGCCCTAGTTGTTTTCTAAAATAAATGCATGGTGTATGAGATAGAAGAGTTTTTCTGAAAATCAAAAACAGCCGCTAGCTCATGAACTACACCAGGAAGGCGCTCTGTGATTGCATTGGCTGATGCCTATTAGGAATACGTATCTTCTGACCAAATTGTGAAACCCTACATCAAATTTTAGATGAAATAAATCAATTTTATCACTGAAAATGGTGTACTTATTTCGAGCCTTACATAAGGAAGTTTTTAACAAGATACAACTTTAAATGATTTGCCAAAAATCAGAGCGCATATTCAAATAAACGCACACTGAATTTCAGCTTTCTGCACCCTATAATTACCACATAATAATTAAAAACAGCCCGAGGGAACTTTTAGACAGTTATCCGACCAAATACGAAAGGCCATAAAAAAGCGGCCGCTCAGTACTTCAAGCCAACATCTTTCAATACGTAGCTTTGTCATGATTAACATTAGGTACACTTGCATAGAGAAGTTTTAGTGTGGGATAGAAGCATCTTTAACATTGGTCCTGGTCAACATTCATATCAGCCAATAACATGATAAAAGGAGCCGTAAGTACCTACAGCAACAATTAATTAGTTTTTTTTGCAAGTATATTGCGTTTTTTTTTCTTGCGTACATTAGGTATACCTACAAATACTTTCGGTATCATAATACCTACCTAAAATAATGTTTCTCCGCAGTACCTACCTATCCCGACAGATCTATCCTAACAGATCTATCTCACTCACGTAATTTTGTGACTTTTTAACAAAAATTGATAAAGTTACAACCATTAAAACACTGTAGGTACATCTAGACACAGCAAGTATCAGCCGGGCGTGTAAATGAAATGCTCCAGAAAATAAATACCATCCCGTTCGCTTGAGTGGTGCGCTGCACGATCGAGCGAGTCATCACGATTTTTAGAAGCGCGCCTCGCTCGCGTGCACATTGCGCGAGCGAGCGGGTCACACGATTGGTAGGTAGTATTAGATACCTATTGCTATTTTGAACACAGTGAGGAACCATGTAGGTAGGTAGGTAGGTACATACTTACCTTTATGTACCTGCCTAATACTGTCATTCTCAAAATGTACTGCGTGGAGCCCCGGGGCTCCGCGACAATACTGGTAGTAATTAAAAAATATATAGTTTTAGAAACTAAACAAGGTTGCAGAGAAAATGATACATTATACCTAGGTAGGTAGGTACGATATGTTACGATATACGACAGTCACTAATTAATTAATTATATAAATTTAAGGTACACATTGTCATTCGAACTGCGAGGCGCGTAGTGGTCCACAGATCAAACTTACTTCTCTACTACCTTTTAGTTTTCTGTGGAGCGGGATAGGCGCAGGTGAATGGTAGAATACCTAACTACTTGCTCCTGCTTATATGAAATAGTATGTAGGTACCTACTTAAGAATAAAATATTACTAACCTATACCTAGGTATTAATTTCTTTGTTTTTTTTTTACCTAGGTTTTCACATTCATCATGCATGATTCATGCATCATCCAAGAAGAATATTATTAGACCTCGGCATACGGCACAGTGCACAAGAAAATAGAATTGTGTTAGGTAGGTAAGTATGTGTGTCCCACACATGGCACTATTGATCGAGTCCCACACGATCTTGCCGAGTGTAGCTCGCTCGCTTGTGCGGCCCGCCTCGCGAGCGAGCGGGAGACACACGAAGAGGCGGGAGGCGCGTCTCAGACAAGTTGTCTTGCGACTCAGACAAGTTGTCTTGCGAGCCCTCGCGCCTCCCCTCATTCGTGTACCTACAGCACAATTAGGAAAACTATGCGAGACGCTCTCTTTTATGGAAGTGTGTAGATACAATTATGGCAGCACACGTGCTGAAGACCCACCACTAGAGGTGAGATGAAACATTCCAAAAATGCACGCCGCCCCCTCCACTAAACGTCATTCAATCAGCGTGCATGTTTTACAATGATTTATCTCTCTACCTAAGCAGGTTACCTACCTACTAAATTTTTACACAAAAAACGTGGTCTTGACCTAGGAGTAGTAGTATTATGTGGTCTAGACCTAGATTGCTGTTTATTCTAGTACGAAACGAAATGAACCGTAAGTTAAAAAGACTAGGTATAGGTATATTTCGGTTCAGTTCGTAGGTAGGTACTACGAACATTTTTACTTAAGCATTATTATTATTAGGTTAGGTCTTAAAAGGTTATAAATAAAAACTTTGCTGGACCGAGCAGGAAGCCTGAATTCATAGGTACATAATATTTACTCTCAGACATGTCGAAGTTTAGCCTGATTAATAATAGTACAAATTGAAGAGATCGAACTTACCTTTATCACCTAACTATTAAATTAACTGAAATAGCTTTTCTGCACCACTGTACAAACATAAGAAAAGCTGGTAGATAAATTAAGAAGGTACGGTGAATGTTCCTAACGGCCGCTTTTTTATGGCCTTTCGTATTTGGTCGGTTAACTGTCTAAAAGTTCCCCTCGGGCTGTTTTTAATTATTATGTGGTAATTATAGGGTGCAGAAAGCTGAAATTCAGTGTGCGTTTATTTGAATATGCGCTCTGATTTTTGGCAAATCACTTAAAGTTGTATCTTGTTAAAAACTTCCTTATGTAAGGCTCGAAATAAGTACACCATTTTCAGTGATAAAATTGATTTATTTCATCTAAAATTTGATGTAGGGTTTCACAATTTGGTCAGAAGATACGTATTCCTAATAGGCATCAGCCAATGCAATCACAGAGCGCCTTCCTGATGTAGTTCATGAGCTAGCGGCTGTTTTTGATTTTCAGAAAAACTCTTCTATCTCATACACCATGCATTTATTTTAGAAAACAACTAGGGCACAAAATTAGCTCAAATTATACCGCACTTCCTCACCAAAAACCATACTTGTTATCTTGATATCTGGAAATCTGCAAAACGTTACTGCAGCGGCATTTGCAATATCTCAAAAACCACAGGGCGCACAAATGCCGCTGCTCGGCCCAGGATGTGCACAAATCTAAGCTATCTTTTAAGCTACTTTAAATTTGGCTAAGGCTAATATTTAAAAATGATGCCGCTGCAGTAACGTTTTCAGGCGTTACTGCAGCGGAATCTTATTTTCTCGAATTACTCTGAAACCATAGGGCGCACAAATTTAATTTTTTGGGCACATTTACAGGACATAGCGCTCTGATTTTTCTATATAAATTCATCTTGATCCGAGTCAACTTGCCGCCCCAGTAACGCACACTTTACGACTGGTATTGATATGGATCAGTGGAGCGACCTGTAGATTTACAACAGTCTGCAGTTAGCTCCATTGTTTCAGTTGTAAATACTACCTCTCATTTGTTTGTAATTTTCTTTGGTAATAAAGACACATTTACCCAAATACAACACCAACAATCATACGTATCCTAAATGACTGGCAGTGTTATCATACCTTACAAACATTAAGAAGTACTAAGGTACCTACCTTCTTAGCTTGGAAATTGATTAAATAATCTAGTCATGCTCAAGAAATGACGAACCATTCGTCAGTCATTAGAGAATAAACTAGTTTTTGTCTGAAGCTTGGGTGGTCTGGTCTGGTGTGTACCACAAGGGTAGAAAAAGCTTATCAGCCGTGCATGTTTATCATAATCATTGTTGTCGAATCAGATGTCGCCAAAGCTAAACTAAACAAATTTGACGGCTCTAAAAATGATGCCATCCTTTTTATTCCGATCGTTATGAAAGGGACGCCAACATTTTTAATGCTGTCAAATTAATTTTGTTTTGGCAACATCTGCATTGACATCATAAATATGTAATGATCGTGATTTTGCTGCTTAAGTGTATTCAACTTCAATTGATCCAGAGATGTTAGTTGTGTTTAACTAACTTAATTATTTCTTTGCCTGGTCAAACATCAAGGTCTTTAAGGTTTTTGTTATTACAGTGCGTAAGCCCTCATACTCTGAGTAATTTCTAAGAAATCAAATAATATCCCAAAAATTTTCGACATCGACGGGTCTTGAACCCGCATCGTTCAAACTAAATTATAATCCGAATTTTAATCCTTAAATTTTATATGATATTATTTGATATCAAGGTCTTTGCCCCACAGCTCGTTGACACGGGCTGATGATGATAATAATGATGAACTGAATTAACTAGCCATAAGAGCGAGAGTCGAGGCGATCGCGGCGACTCAACCCCTTCAACTAAGCTGGCGAATGTCTAAGAGTCGACTAAGAGAACTTACCAGGCTTCCTCCTGTGCATCTGCAAAGCGTGGTGATTATGGCAAGAGGCCCTCCTTTGCGGGAGGCATGTTCGGAAGTGGAAGCATACGTATGTGTGCTACTGAGGTGAGACCAGCTGGAAGATAGATAGATAAACTCTTACCTGAGGATCTTCATCCTGAATCAAACTCCGTCGCTTCATAGCATAATCCTTCACCACAGCACTATTATCCGAATTTGTATCAACATTGAACGTCTTCAATCGTATCAGAGGACAAATCGCACTCAGCGGATTGTTATACTTGTTATACGTCAAGTATTTGTTGCCAGAGAGCAACGAAGGATGCGTAGATGGATTGGAAGACAGAGATGATGGACTGGATACTTCGACTATGGATTGGATGCTGGGACGTGAGACGCGTTTCTTCGGTCGCACGTACGTTCGCGAGTCGAATTTCTGTCGGTCTGGTAGTGATTGGTAGTCGTGATTATCTGGAACAATGGTAGTTGTTGTAATTTTTGTGGTCAAAGTTTTAGGTGCTAATGTAATAGAATGATTTGCCGAAGCTCACAAACGGAGACTTCATCACCACGTGAATAACGTGTAACGATGTTGCCAATAAATAATCTGAATCTGAATCTGAATCTGAATTTCGAGGCCAGTGAGAACACTCAAAAGGATAAAACCTTTTGAGTTCGTTTAGTGAATATGACAAACTAAATAGTGAGTGCTATCCTAAAGAACACAAGAACAAAGTGTCTTCGCCTTAAGGCGCTACCGAATTTTCAAAAATCGATTGGCCAGTTTGTGATACCTATCATAAGCTTATTTTTAATGTCTCTGTAAAAGATTTATATTAAAATTAAGGAATTTTAATATAAATTTTCTTCGTTGTACAGAATAATAAGATAAAATAGGAGGGGGCGCTTATTTGGGTCGGGGTCCAAGAATAGTGTTAATGGTCACATTCTTAGCATTAAGTTTACTTAGCATTTTAAGTCAAATTTGAATTAGTCAATAGTCTTAAGTAATTTAATGATTTATGTATTTGTCTTGTAATAAATACATACATTAATAAAAAGTTTTAGGCGTCTCCGAGGATCGAAAAGGATCTTGACAAAATACATTTTAAGGCCTATTATTCAGGCCTTCGCTTCGCTCGCTCGTAGTTAACTTGATTTCGCTCTGTATTTTGTGGACAGTAAAATTATCGCATGCGGACTAGGATTTTGCTACCGCTCAGGGTAGCGAATACCGCGTAGATCTGAACAAGCCTTTAGGAAAGACAGAAGCATTCGTTCAGCTGTCACTAGTACGAATCCACGGGTGACAACATACTTGTTATACCAATACGAGTTATTTAGTGCGAAGATAGTTTTGCTGTTTGAATGCATGGATGTTTGTAACTTATTCGCCCCAAAAAACTGAGTACTAAATGGATCGGGCTCGTTTGCAAAAAAAAGTAGACTGTTATATCAGGCCTTGAAGCGCATACAACGCTTCAAGGCCTGGTATAACAGTCTACTTTTTATCCGGGAATACAGCGAATTGCAGTAGAAGTTAGTCTTTAATAAAATGATGTAACAACGAGTCAGTAACCCATCTAATAAATCTGTTGGCAATTACCTTAACCGAGACGAGTACCAGATAATCCAGTTCAACGTACCCATACAAAATCGCGTCATAAAATCTTCAGTGATAAGCGAAAGGAGCCTTACCTGACGGAAACAAGGTTTAGTTTATGTTAACGTTAGCGTTTCTAACGTAGCACTGCCGGCATAGAAGTAGGTTAATTTGTGCCAAAATCGGTTTTGCATTTGGTATGCAATGCAACTGGTTGGTAGGCAGGAAACTGAGTGATAGTTGTTACAATGTTTGGTATGTTATGATAGGAAAACGTGATTGGACTGATGAAGTTGGCAGACTTTATATAAGGGCCTACTGTTTTCTACGTTCTCTTTTTAGGACCTTTAAGATGAGAACGACCTCTTCAAAAAAGACTTGCGTATAAAGTTTTTAAAACTATTGTAAAGTCCTACTAATATTATAAAGGCGAAAGTTTGTGCGATTGTGAAGATATTTGCTGAAAACTACTGAATGAATCGGGCTGAAATTTTGCACACAAAGAACTAGATCTGAAATAACATTATAGTCTACTTTATACCCCAAAAAAACATGCAAAGTCGCAGGCATAAGCTAGTAACAGATATGTTAAGGCGAGGTTATCCAAGAACTTTAAAGCCCACGTTTACGCAAGCGTTTTAAAGCTACATCTAATTAGATAGATAGACACAAAATACTTTATTTAATAGAGGAAGTATGATGGGTGGCCTTATCGCTTTGAGCGATCTCTTCCAGGCAACTTAAGATGAACCTTGGTATATCAGTTATCTAGATAACGGGGTACTAGGACCCATAAAACAAGCTCTGCTTAGCTTTTGGGGTTGGATGATGCAGTGTGAATTGTCCAGCATTACTTATTTACCAAAATTTCAGCTCAAAGGTCTGTATTGTATCAATTTGACATTGCCAAGGCGCAAATATCTTTAAATAGAAAACGGCCCGCGGCCAGGTGGATCGATAACTAGGCGAATCTAAAGATAGCTCGGAGTCAATGTAATTGATTATGTATTACACAAGGGGCAGCGTTCTACACGAGACGAAAGCTTCATCTCAGGCTAAATGTGGAAGAATGGAGTGTTGGAATGTTTTGAAGAGACAGCCATTTGATTAATGTTTAGGCTTATGGATAAGGAAGATCTGATAAAAGATGTCCTCCGATCCGAGTATCCGACCAGGAGGGGTATTTTAATTCGATTCGTTTCCGAATCGAATCCGACGGATCTATAATACGCTATTTTGATTTCGCCTCGGGTTGATGATCGAAAATTCGAAGCGAATCTGTTGACTAATGGGCATGTCAATGAGGAGGAGCTCCTTATTTCGATAATCAACCCGAGGCGAAATCAAAATAGCGTTGTATAGATCCGTCGGATTCGATTCGGAAACGAATCGAATGAATTAAAATACCTACCCTGGTGGGATGACGACCTATGGAAGACGGCAGGCAGATGGGTATAACGCTGAAGACAGACCGCTATGGCGCTCACTAGGAGAGGATGTCACGTCTGGACACAGGTCCAGACGTGACATGCTGCTGCTGTTGATGATGATGGTAAGATGCAGTGTGTCAGAGATGAAAATTTCGGGCTGTCAAGGTTGAGAGAAATTGTGGAAAGTGAGGGTAAGTAGTTCTAGTTGCAATTCAGAAACTTTCAATAACAAATTTAAGCTTAGCAATTTTAGCCAATGCCAAGTGCAAGACACGAATACCAATACGAGCTTGTCAGATCAACATACATTTTATCAAGGATTTCCAAGTCCAATAACGAATTTAAAAAGGGGCATGAAAAAGTATGTTTAAACATTTTACATTAGCTCTTTGTGACATACTTGTAGGAAGCACACATGATCAGAAACAGCAAAACTGGCACATAATAGGTACCTACGCCTTGTAGGTTACATTGCAATGTGGGCGGGTTGTAAATATACGACAGTACAATAGGTAGTGGTGCCATAAATAGGTAAGTAAGTACCTAGATAACCTGCTCTACGAAGCTTGCTTGAGAAACTTTGTTTAGTTTGTTTATCACTGGGTGATATAGAGATCAGCAGATATTAGTTCACATTAGTCAATCTGAATTTACATTACATACACGAAATTGTCATTACTAGGCAATGCTAAAATATAAATGTTTTGCAGTTTTACTGAGGGGAATCATCATGACTTTAACCTGAGTTATGTTAAACTAATATATAAATTAATGTAGAGTGAGAGAGAGAGAGAGCAGTACTCTTATATCATTCAGCATTCGTCCTACTATGTTTGAATATGACATTAACCTCGGGTTAGGTGACTCTGGGTTAATTTCCACTGGTTCAATATAAACTGCTAAAAATTCAAAACATTAACACCGAGTTAGTAAACCTCGAGTTCTTTATTGAACTCCAACTTTTGGCACAAGTAGGTCTTAATATTATAAATACAAGAGTGTTAAACGCCAAGTTATATTACTTTGACGAAATTGCATACGGGTCGATGGGCGGACGATAAGACACTGACTTTGATATTTCTGGTCTAGCCCAGCAATGGAAAAAGCCTGATATATTCACTGCAAGTCAACATGGTTAGTATAGATTGGCGTCATGTTGTCCATTGAGCTTATTTATAGGTTAACACATTCATGGCCGTCCTCCCCCAGCACCGTGTAGCGGGCGGCGGCGGCGGCTGGGCAGTGAATGCGATATAATAAATTAAAGCTACTTCAAATTCGAAAAATGCGAGTCAATACGAGAAAATATAAATTAAAAAGGCATACAGTATTGGATGTCAGACTGTCTTGTCTGGTCTCGTCTACCTACGGTCTAGAAAGTGAAACGTTACCCGCAAGTCTCGAATGGTCATACAGACCCGCGGGTGTTGGTTGCATGAGATATTATGTTACGTCATTTGTATGATAAATTAATTCGTTATGATATTTCAAGCTCCTCGTGTCAGATGATATTTTGAAAAAAAGGTAGGTACGCTTATGTACCTAGGCATTTGGTCAGGCACTCTTTTAGTTCGCTGACAAAACTAAATAGGTACCTACCTACTTATTATTTTGGTACCTTATTTCACCTATACGAAATGTTTTTCTGAAATGAAAAATCTGTAACTTTAACTTGTACGAGAACCTCTGTAATCATTTATTCAGTTTCATGTGTACATTTCAATATCATCGATCGAAGTTAAAAAGGGGAGATGAGGTACTGGCTTCTCGAAAGTGGAAGGCTAAAATTGGGTGCAATTAGGTCCACAGGTTACACATGTTTGCATCGACGTACATTAGTGTGATTTATTGACATGAAATATTCATTGCACAAGATTGGAAATGTAACTGTGAGCGAGTGTTTGCGTGTAGTTGTAACACAGGCCAGTTGTTGAGTAAGCGTTGGAAGAACGCATCATACCTACCTACCTACCAGAGATTTTATTATACCTATGGTTAATATTAGAGAACTTGGTATCGATGTAAAAGAATTCGCTCAATCGATTAGAAATTAACTTGCTCTTTGGTAGACTACGTGGCAGCATGGATTCCAAAAACTTGGCATACTTTCAATAAGTACCTATCACATTGATGTTGCAAAATATTTTTACGCGGTTTACGCGCATAAAGATGTCGCAGATGCCAATTTCATTGAACAAGTAAGCGTTGACGTAATCGTTAATATTGCTCGGCTAAATGTAGGAAAACATCTCATCTTCACGTCACGTGTATGGAAGCAAAACATCACAACTACAATACGAAAAAAAGAACTTTATTTTAAAGAAGTTTTGTCAACATGACTCCCGTAGAGAAAAATTACATATCTAAACTAAACACGCAACAAAAACTTTATTTTCAATTATTTTCTTTAAACGTGTACAGGCCCACGAAATCTATTATTATTTCAAATTTCTAGTTGATAGCTGCAGTAGTTTTTGAGTTATTAAGGAGGGAAAAAATGACAGACAAAGCGAGACCATAAGGGTTTCGAAACCGATCTTTGATCTTCGAAACCCTAAAAAAGGTACTCTAAAATAGGTACCGAACAATTAATGATTAAATAACAAACGTACATTATTATTATATACAAACAAACAGACAAACTGTCCGCACCTACATGTCTGCTTACCACTTCCTAATAGTGGTTTTACACTACAAGTGCGTCCTGCTATTTTCTGGGTCTGAAGTCTCGCTCAGTTAGCATAGTGTAGAAAGAGATGCCCTCTATATCAACGCACTTGAGCTTTATTGCGTTGCATTTAGAATCAAAAATTTATTTTTCCAGGCTCAGAAAGATAAGCCAAAAAAACCTTAATTATTTGTATGTCTTTCGTTCTTGGGCTGAATTGAGCCAAATTAACTTCCTATTGAAACATAAACACAAACTACAACAACGTAAACATACATAAACTATCTCAACTAGCAAAGTAAAATGGATGTATACTACATACTAACACTTTCATGGCCCAACAATCATCTGCGATGAGCGGCCCTGCGGGTCGCACCGCCCCCGCTGAGGCTGGGCAGTGAATGCGATCACTCAACAAGTGTAAGCTTACCAAAAAATAGGTTTAGAGTTGGAAATAATTTTGTTATTAGATTGCAAAATATTTGGCATAAGGGTGCAACACTCAGTCTGTCATTGACGCCGTTGTAGAAAAGTTATGTTGATCTATTGATAAATTGTTTTATGTTGTAAAAGGAATATACCTAGCCCATATTAATGTGATGCCCTGTTTTATTTCAGTAACACAGTTCAACATCTTTAGCTTTCACAAGTAGGCACCCAAAGCCAAAGCCCTCCTTACTTTTATAAATGTAATCTACTATTACAGTCAGGGCCATGTGTAAATAATGTGATTCAGCCCACGTTCTGCTAATCTAGATTTTAAATCAATGATAAAAACAGTCGATGAGAAAAGTGCTAATCTCACTGCACAATTCATACTACATAGGTAAATCGATTTCGAACTTTATTCTCTTGTTCTCGAGTGACGCTTATAGCTGGCGATAGACAGCTCAAAATTGAGACGCCTGGTAGTCTTATGTCAGAGGGCAGGAAACCATTTTGCTTACCCAAGGGAGTAAGCTCTCTAGCAAGCAATTCAGACAGATATCTTAACTGTGTAAATTGCGCTGCATGTCGTAGGCGGACAGACAAACGTAATGCGAAGGCTTAGTCATACATTTTCGTACCCAAAGGGTGCCAATGCGGGTCCCTTTACGAAAAAACAACCCTATGGAATCGAAGAAAACGAATTGTCTCATAAATTAGGCGTTTTCCAGAAATAAAAACCCTATTTGAGTAGAATTTAATAGATAGAGAATAGCAGAGATCTTTTGCGGAAGAATAGAGGTTGTCATGTGGATTACATGTCAAACTATGCACCGTCTATGCATTTTAATTTGACAGGTCAAAACTAAAAGCGCCATCTTTGCAATCTGGTCGAACTATTTTTTGACTTTATAAAACGCCACATTCAGTAAAACTCTGTCTGTGACTGTTTCACATAACTAGATAGCCCCGACCCTAAAAGGACTGCAGATTAAACGGAAACTGCTATCCAGTTCTCGATTGCTTCCCGTACATTTATCAATTAGCTGGCAATTGCTTTTTGCCAAGGTATCAGAAACTAGCGACAGACAACTTTTTCTTCCTCTGAGAACTTTTCTATGAATGGTGCATAGACGTGAAAAGAAAACTATCGACTTTAATGCTTATATCTATTCTACATAGCCGTTAAATGTACAACTCTATCTATCTCTTTTCTAATAGATTGAAAGGGGGCTTTGGACTTAGAATGAAATTATACAAAGAAACATTAGGAAATAGGATACTTTTAATCCAGGAAAAGTGCATGCAAAGCTGCGGGCAGAAGCCGGTAGATGTAAGAAGTGTATTATAGATGTAAAAATGCGAATGAATAAAATAAATAAAAAAAGCTGGACAATCCACACAGCATCAGTTTGTGTTATGGGTAAAAGATAACCGATATTCTTCATACAATACATTACATAGATAGATATATACTTCACTATGCATAGAACACCCAGAATACCCGGAAGAAATATCTGCTGAGCGTACAAACATTTGTAACGATGCGGGAATCGAACCCAGCAACCTCCTGCGTCGCAGGCGGACCTTCGCCCGCTGCGCCACAGTCGTCTGAATGAAAACGACTGTTATAACTTTATATCAGCTGTGTACGCGGAAATGACGCCGATTCTTAATTTAGATGTATTGTGACATTTCTACCGGGGCGCCTAGAGACGATCAGTGGCCCATTTTCGCGGATTCTTTATAGGTCTACTTTTCATCTGTTTACACGAAAATTTCTGAAGTTTATCAACAGGCTGTTTCAATCTTAGATGGATAAAACCAATAAATGGTGGAGAGATTAACGACCTGTAGAGTGCCATAGCAAATTTTCGTTATTTATACTAATATTATAAAGAGGAAAGATTTGATTTTTTGTTTGTATTGAATAGGCTCCGAAACTACTGGACCGATTTGAAAAATTATTTTACCATTAGAAGCCCACATTATTCCTGATGAACATAGGCTACTTTTTACCGCGGAAAAATGCTTCATTCCTACGGGAAAACGGGTAATAGGACAACGGGCAGTAAGAATGAAGCTAGTAACTTATAATCACAAAAAGTCCGCTTCTAAATCTTAAAGAATGGTGAAATTTCACGGATCCATTAGTAACAATATTAAAAATTTGAACATTGAGAATCCTGAAAACCTCAGTTTATACAATGGAAAACCCACTCTTGTATAGTTCATGTATTTATCTATAGTACCACAACTCTATTGGCCATCCCACCCATGATCATCTTATCAAAGATTAACTTTTTTAAAAGGCGAACCTAACGAGTTTGGTTGTCAAACTAGGCTTAGATCTCAGTACTCACGCGATCCCCGTGGTAATAAACTAGAATTACATAAAATTCAACATTTTTTTCTTTAGTTCCTTGAATGCGAAGACACGATTGCGAAAATGATACGATAAAAAAATCATGAACGTGCACTGTTTCGGTTTCGCACATAATTTGGTCGAGATCTAATGAATCCTGCGGTCTCGACCAAATTACCTATTTTTTTTTTAATAATAAATAAATAATGCTGGACAATTCACACAGCATTGTCTAGCCCCAAGCTAAGAAGAGCTTGTGTTATGGGTACTACTACGATAACTGATATACTTAATACAATACACTACATAGATAGATATTTTTTTTATTATACAGAGAAAACACCCAGACCAACGGAACAAATTTCTGCTATGTGATTTATGTTTTGATTCGTAGGTTATTTTATTACTAATTATTAGGTTCCTTGAACCAGTTTCTTCATAAGTTTTTTTTTTTTTTTTTTATAAAAAGTACTTACACTATTTTTACAGGGTGTTGTGTGTGTAGTTTTCATGTAAATAAGCAAAAACTTAATTTTTGCTCTCACGCCATTCCAAAAACGTATATCCTGCTCCTATGAACGCGAAATCCTATCCGTCCGTACCCTTTTCTTAAAATGGCGCGCAATGCGCCCTCTTAATATACATTTTCTTTTTCATGAGAGAGGGTAATACACATTTACATTACACACAATCAGAGACATTTCCGAGCTATATCTTTGTTACACTTTCAGGGACTTATTTAGCTTAATAGATTGCGTGACCAATATCTTCAATTGAAGTGTTACGACTTACGGCATATTGCGATACCTATTAGATTAATAGGTAGGTATCCAAAGTTAAGTTTTTCTCTATCTAGAGTCTAGACCTAGTAGGCAATACATTTGTTTTTGTTTTCTAACGAATTTACTGCCTTGCTCCATAATGATTATGTTCTTTATGACACTACGCCGTATTACAGGGCCCGTATTTTTAACCTAAAAATACGTTATATATATTGTTATAAGTTTAACGTGTCTGTCTGTGATCTGTGTATCTGTCTGTGTTATCGTAGATCTCAAACGTATGAACCGATTTTCGTTTAGTTTTTTTTTTGTCATAGATAATTTTATCCCGAGTGTTCTTAGCCACGTTTCAGTATTTTATACTAACCAATCGCTTTACTATGACAATCAATGGTATCGTAGCAGAATCGTCCATAGATGTCAGAAACACTAGATGGTGCGGAAGATGATATTTGCACGGAGAGATTTATAGATTGGTTTGAACCTTGAGACTTTTGACACGCGTCGCTTCATCGTTCCTTGCAGTTCGCTCAATTGTTTCAATTGTAAATACTAGTTCTAATTTATTTCTATTATTAGATTATAATTTTCTTTGTGAATAAAGGCTTCTGCCCTTTTTAAAAAAAAGTTGCTTTCATCGACGGTCCCTCCCTAAAAATTGTGATAAACATAACTTTAATACCAGAAATAAACATAAACTCGCTGTGCCCACAACTAGGCTACACAAAATTAATGTATCTTTTAAAGGGCAATGTATACGCTTCTACAACAAAACTCCTAGTGAGTTGCAAAAATTATCAGTAGGTAAATAAATTCAAACAAATTGTCAAAACCTTGCTGTGCAAAAATGCTTACTATAAAATATCAGATTATCTAGAAGATAAAAAAGCTTGGAACGGGTTTTGCTCCAACTCGAAAAATAACAACTAACAGGCTAAAGGTTTCTGCGTCGCTTCTTTACTTTGGTCTACATACCGAAGCGACAGAAATCAAAAATATCACTTTATTTCCGTGTCAGTGTATTATTTGTATTAGTTTTATAATTTGACCTTTTCTAAGTGTACATTTATTGTATTTATGGAAATAAAGAGTTTTTATTTGATTTGATTTGATTTGGTAAAATTCCAATATGTTTCATTCTGAGAAGATAGTTATGGAAGCGATTAATTTAGAATTCGGCCCATGGCAAGCTGTTGCTTACATGAATATTTAGGGTTAGGTATATAGGTTCATGGTTGCATATTAATTTATTAGATAATTACAGAGCAATTAAACCTTTTTAGCATGTACAATTCAATCACAGTACCTACTGTGCAGTGTGTTTTCTAAGTTTTTCCTGTTCTCACGTAAATAACACACGCCAACCTTCACAGTCCATAAGGCACGTACGATATCCTTTAGCAATAGATTGTAGGTATTATGTAGGTATAGGTAGGTATGGCGAGTCTCTTTGTAATTGGATGATTGCTGACTGACATTGAAGGTACTGTAGAACTGAATCCACAACAACTGTAGGACAATCCACACAGCACCATCTAGCCCCAAAGTAAGCTATTCAAAGCTTGTGTTATGGGTATTAGATACCTAACTGATATATTTCATACATTACATACATATACGGCTCAAATAGGTAACCTCGGTTAAGGTTATAAGGTTATACATAGATATATTTTTTTTTATTATACATAGAAAACACCCAGACCAACGGAACAAATTTTTGCAGATCGTACACAAATTTGTTCCGAGGCGGGAGTCGAACCCGCAACCTCTTACGTCGCAGGCAGACTCTCACCCGCTGCGCCACTGAGGTCGTCACATGCACGATATACTCAGGTGATTTACTATTAGGGCCAAACCTAGCGGGTAAAAACTAGAATTACATAAAATTCAAAAATTTTTCGTCGGTTCCTTAAGAGTGAAAAAAGATTGTGAAAAAACATTACAAAAAAAACATGAATGTGCACCATATAATTTGGTCGAAATTTCAGGAACCCTGCCGTCTTTATATATTTTTTTTTTGTTTTGTTTCGTAGGTTATTTATTACTAAATATTTGGTTCCTTGAACCAGTTTCTTCCTAAGTTGTGTAGTTTTCTTGTAAATAAGCAAAACTTGATTTTTGCTCTTAACAAGCCGTTCCAAAAACGTACGCTCCGTCCCGCTTCTATAAACGCGAAATCCTATGCCTATCCTTTTCACAAAATGGCGCGCAATGCGCCCTCTTAAAAACTTTCGTAGTTTGACGAATCACACTAATATTAATACTAGAAATAAGGATAAACTCGCTGTGCCCACAACTAGGCTACACAAGATAAATGTATCTTTTAAAGGGCAATGTATACGCTTTTACAACAAAACTCCAAGTGAGTTGCAAAAATTATCAATAAATAAATTCAAACAAATAGTCAAACATATCCTTTGTAAAAAGGCTTACTACAAAATATCAGATTATCTAGAGGATAAAAAAGCTTGGGACGAGTTTTGCTCCAGCTCGAAAAATAACAACTCGAAAAATAACAACTAACAGGCTAAAGGTTTCTTCGTCGCTTCTTTACTTTAGTCTACATACCGAAGCGACAGAAATCAAAAATATCACTTTATTTCCGTGTCAGTGTTTAGTTTTATGATTTGACCTTTTCTAAGTGTACATTTATTGTATTTATGGAAATAAAGAGTTTTTGATTTGATTTGATTTGATTTGATTATACATGCGAAAGTTTGGATGTTTCGTTGTATGGATGTTTGGATGGATGTTTGTTACTTCTCCACGCCAAAGCTACTGAAAGGATCGGTCTGAAATTTTGCACACAGGCAGTTCTAGGCCTGGAATAATACTTTTTATCCCATAAATCAGTTCTTATGCGATAGAATAACGATAAAACGTTTCCATAGAAACAACGCGTGCGTAGCCGCGGGCAGAAACTAGTTGATTATAAATTTAAGCGGGTTTACTATAAACTAGGTTCGTAGTTATCCCGCTTACATTCACAATGTCTTTATGTCTTTAAGTCTTAATGTCTTTAAAAGCAATTAGAGCTCTTTATTTCGTAGTTAATTGGATCAAGGTGTCTGGAGGGACCAGAGGGGGAGGTCTTTACTCAGCAATGGGACACACCAGGCTTATTGTAATTTCCTCGTATCAAAATATATGGTTATGAAATTTCTAATAAATTACTAATGAGTGTTCTGTGAGGTCGTTTTTAAATTAAGAAATATAGGGACAAATTCGGGTCATTTCCTTTTAAGTGTATTATGGAGAAACCGGAACCGTCTCGATAAAGTCATATACGCACAAGTAAAATGATTTAGCTGCCTTTATCAACAAGGTCAAATTATTGATAATAACGATTACAATTTAATTGCACGCGAAAAACGTGCATGGAGAACGTCAATGCCATCTGAATAAACTGTATTATCCATAAATAAGAAAAATAAGAATCAGCCCATGTTTGTTGTATGAAACAATGGTAAAGTATGAACAGATGTTGATGCCTAGCATTTACACACGGAAGACTGCTTCCTTCGCTATAGGAAATGGCGGCTTAACTAGCGTGCAGAGAGAGGTCGATTAGATATTTCCCATGGTACATTTAAGGATTATTGCCTAGGGCCCAAGGGATCAAGGCAATATAAGAAGAAATAAAGCAATCTCTTCATTTCTTTTTGTCTCATCAGCCCAACAGCGGGGAAATGCAGCCAACAGTATCTTGGGGTCGCTTCCGATTGGTATTGATAATTATGGATCAGTTGGGGTACCTACCTACCTCTAGATTGTTTGCAACAGTCTACTAGTTAGTCTATTATGTAGTTTAGTCTGCATTTAGCTAGCGTTGTTTTATTTGTTTGTAAAATAATCTCTACATGTTTAAGTTTTTTTACGTTGTCTGTGACCGAAAAAAATCGAGCCGGTCTTTCTGTATGTTACAGCATTGCTCTTAATTCTTAAAAATCACTATTTGATGAGATAAACACTGCAAAAATACATAGTTGTTAGTTTCTGTGAAGGAAATGGCAAATGCATTAAATAAAATTGTTTTCGGAAGCGCGCTAGATTTTTTGTAGATTTTAAGAGGACGAACTCGGGTTGTCTAATATTATTTACTAGCTGTACCCGCAACTTCGTTCGCGATTGCCTTACTTGCCGACTAATTAAGTTCACATTTAACCATAGTCTCTCATATTATGAAACGCCGCCGTGCAAAAAATCGTGTAGGGTCTACGGGGGATAGCATTTTGTCATCTTCAATCCCATTCTTTATCCACAGGACTTTTAGCTATGACTCGGCCAGCGTCAGTGTTAAGAAGAGTCATACTTGTTTCACTTCTTACTCATGGTTCCGTTCAGCTGGGGCCCTATTCTGCTAAACTAATCGCTTCACTATGACATATCGTCAAAGAATGACACGTTTTGGTATTCTACCTTAGATGAAAGAAATTACGATGAATGCAGATGGAGAGACGCGCGTCAAAGTGTCAAGTTTGAAACTATTAATTTATCTCGCACGCACTATCTGGAGTTTTATTAATCTAAGGATTCTATGTGACTTATGATTCTGCGACGATTCCATTGTCATAGTGAAGCCATTTTATTACAGAATTGGGCTCCTGATCCATTTGACTGGACCACCGTAATTTTTTTTTCGTTAGTAGGTAGGCTCAGTTGGTTGTTTACCACAGAAAAAAATATTTTTCTGTGGTCTAGTTACTTTAATTGGACCACTTACTCCAACCAAACTTCGGTGGTACAGTTAAACCACCAAATATCATGTCCATGAATATCGCATGGACCATTTGTACATTTTACCTACTTTGCCTGAAATAGGCATTGACGCACTCATTAGTTAGGTTCCTACCTACTTAGGTAGGAACTTACTAATGGGTGCGTCTTGGAAAAATATATAGATAGGAACTTACCTACCCTTTATCTACCGATATTTTTCTTCAATCTACAGATTATTTCTTCAATCTATTAATTTTCTACTTGACTGTCTACTGATTTAGTCAAATTCGATCTTGCAACACTGTTTCTAACAAAAAGAATGCATGAAATAGGACGACGCGTTAATGAATTCTAAATAAGAAAACATTTTGACTTTTATCCCCTCTCCCAAGAGAACCGTGCCTACTGATATCCCAGATAAAATGCATCCTATGTTCCCTCGTATGAGCTCAAATCATGCCAAGTTTAATTTGAATTCATTCAGTAGCATATTTTTACTTACATCCCAAGGGAACAGCACTGATTCCGGGATAAATAGTATTGCTCATTTGAATACATTCTGTACTTTCGGCGTGATGCGCGACCCAAGAATTTAACTTTTATCCCCCTCCACGGGGAACCTTACTGAATTCCGGTATAAAATGTATCTTTCCCCGTAGTATTAACTCAAATCGTGCCGACTTCCATTCGAATTCATTCAGTAGTTCCGTCGTGATGCGCAGTTAAATAATTTTACTTTTTCCTCTCTCCCAGGGGAACCTTACTGAATTCCAAGATACCTAACATGTATTCCATGTCCTTCCTTGTAGTATGAACTCAAATCGTGCCAGGTTTCATTCCAACTCATTCCGCAGTTTCGGCGTGATCCGCGGTGAAGGAATCTTACTTTCATCCCCTCTTCCAGGGGAACCTTACTGAATTCCGGGATAAAATTTATCTTTCCTCATAGTATTAACTAAAATCATGCCGACTTGCATTCGAATTCATCAAGAAGTTCCGTCGTGATGCGCGGTTTAAGAATTTTACTTTCATCCTCTCTCCCAGGGGAACCTTACTGAATTCCAGGATAAAATGTATCCCATGTCCTTCCTTGAACTCAAATCGTACCAATTCAGTCCAACTCATTCAGTAGTTTCAGCGTGAACGTGATGCGCGGTGAAGAAATTTTACTTTTATCCCCTCTCCCAGGGGAACCTGACTGAATTCCGGGATAAAAAGTATCCTATGTCCTTCCTTGTAGTATGAAATCAAATCATACTTGGTTTCATTTCAATTCATTCAGCAGTTTCGGCGTCATGCGCGGTGAAGAAATTTTACTTTCATCCCCTCTCCCACGGGAACCTGACTGAATTCCGGGATAAAAAGTATCCTATGTCCTTCCTCGTAGTATGACCAAAAAACATTCCGAGTTTCATTTCAATACCTTCAGTAGTTTCGGCGTGATGCGCGTTTAACAAACAGACAGACAGACAGACAGACAGACAGACAGACATGAATGAAAAAAATTACAGTTTTGGCTTCAGTATCGATAATAGAGTGCCCTCCAAAAAAAAATTTCAAAATATCTTCAATGTACAGAATTTGACCTGTTACAGTTTTATTATAAGTATAGATGTTTTGTATCAATGTATAAAAAAATCACTGTAGTCTTATGATTACTTATTAAAAATATGTGCACTTACGTGTACTTTAAGAAAATTCTTTTCTTCTGCTGGATATATGCCTGCCCTGATTAACTTATTGTGTACTAGCTTGTGCCCGCAACTTCGTCTACGCAGGATTAGTATTTCGAGTAGCTTATATTATCTACTCTAAATACCAGAAGCGATAAAAGTATCTATTTTCATTTACGAATCAATTTATTACTACCAAATGTGCATTTAAAATAAATTATCAATTTTTATTGTAGTTATGTTTCACTATTTTGGCTATAATGGATTAGGTACACATAAGATACCTATAGATATATACTGTGGCGGGCTTTTTTGTAGGACTATTTACGATAAACATTTCCATGATACATTGTGTAACTCTAGCGGTTTTGGCAGCGCACGCCAGAATAGCTCGCAGATGGTAGATTTTTTCCTACTTACTTTACACATAATTATCGTCATATTTTGGACAATTCACACAATATCTTTATAAATTACAGCCTATGTGTTATTCTGATGTATATAAGCTATATTATTATAAAGTTTCATTAAAATCCATTCAGCAGTTTTTACGTGAAAGAGTAACAAGCATCCATCCATCCATACTTACAAACTTTTGCGTTTATAATATTAGTAGGATAGGTTATACTGTAACAAAAATACATGTTGTGCCCCCACCTAGCGTGGGATAAGCTCCGGAAAATGATAATGATGACTATAAAACTGGAAGGACCTCATTTGATACAGTAATAGGATCTTTGTCCCGAGTTTATGATGCGTGTCGCGTCATTAGATCGGCTAGGAGCGATCGTGCACGACTGGACCTACCTTTGTTTTGATGACTAATGAATATTAGGTTAATTTCGTTTCCGATATATTTAGTTTATGTCTGGTCTGACTAGCCTCAGAAAGGTGTCTCAGAGCGAAACGCAAGGCATTTGATCCTAATCCGTGAATCTCCAATTCAGAACAAAATTTCGACAGACCGTTGACGGACTGGAATTAGAATTTTGAAGGACCATTGATCATAATAAAATAATTGGAGATTCCCGAAAATAATTAGAGATTCCCGGATTCGGATTGGATGCATGTGTTACCGTTCCAAGTGTAAGGATATTATTGCAGGTCTAATGGATTTCAGTGTGAAGCAGTAACAAGTCCATTTTTAAACTTTCAATGACTTATTTTGTCTGCACCTTTCCCACCACCATTTCTACATTCACATCAACAACTTATATTGGTCCACTGTTGGAGGCAAGCCTCCCCCTGATAAGTGCCTTTGACTTTTATATCATGGGGAGAGCACCCTCAATCCGCACGCCGCCGGGGATGCAGGTTGGGGTTCACAAATTCTAAGCCGGCACCACACGGCAATTACTACATAGGTACTTACTTTTAATAATATTATCTAGAAGTTCATTCAAATCCTTTTCCATCTGCAAGTAGGCTTCATCCTCATTCGCCCAGTCGCAGGACAGGTTCCAGTCCACTATATCCACCTTCTGGCCGGAATCATGAGGAACTTTGTATAACCTGGGAGTAGAGAAAGGGATTGATGTTAATAGGTTACATATTGAGAATCTAAGATTGAGAGAAGTAATGAGGGAGTCAAGGGAGGCATTGGTCCAGGACTGGAACCTGACTCTTCATCAGCACATGTTATGTACTGAACATAACTCTAGGGGAGTCTAATTATAATTCTGAATGGGGGAACTTGGATCTGCACTGACATCTCCCATAGGAGTGTATTGAGCATTATCCCCCTGTCTAACCAGGCCCTAGCCAGGCCCTTACCAACCCAGCTCCTTGAAGTACCGGAACAGGACTTGCCACTCTAGGGGAGTTATGAACAAGGGGGTATTGGTTATTGTAGTGAAGGTGTTGAATAACATACAGAAGGGACCTGCTGTTCTACCTCTAGTGGGTTCCCTTACAGAGGCCCCTATAGCCAGAGGGCCTCTGTGTCGGCTTCGGTCTTAACAGAGAAGTCTCTTGTATCCTGAGTCAGGCCAAGACCCACTTTGATGTTCCATTTGGATGTGGCAAGTATGTATCGGTTTAGATTTGATTTTGATGTTGTTTGAGGAGGCCTATTTATTTAATCTTTTGTTTTATGGGTGGATCAACTATTCTTTGTCAAAGGTTGTCCTTTTGATATTTTATTTTCATAAATCTTAAATTTACATTAATTTTTATGTTATATCAGCTAAGACAACAGTTAGACATATTGGTAACATAATTTAAATATCACTTAATAGGTTATTAAGTAATTTTGTTCAAATATAATTGGTGAGTCAGGGGAACATTTTTGTCCATAGTACATTTTCAGTCTGTCCCTTGGGTCTAATAGCTGCAGATTTAGTTACGTAGTCGGAAAAATCTCCAAGGCAGGTAAGAATCCGAGGAACTGATAATAAACTGTAACATTTTATTGTTATAGATAACATAAAGAAACGAAAAATGTCTAATTTGTTTGTTTTTTATGATTTTTTGAAAGTGTGTCCCTCGTATTACCAAATTACCGGCTTCCCCTGGCTCACTATATAAAATACTACCTAAGTGTGAGTGCGATAGCGCTATTCCTACCATAGCCAATAGCAAGCAGTTCTGCGAATCACGTGAGGTTATTCGACAAACTTCTAACCTTGGATTTGCTCGGCCATTTCGACTGCGGCTGGAAGAGAGGCAGCGTGTGTTTATTGTGGTTCTGCTGGGTGACCGCAAAAATTCGGTGAGTTTAATAGATTTCTTTAGCAAATTGATACTTAATGCAAAGCAATGAAGTCTGATTGTACCATGACAAACGTGTTGCGTGCTAATTCTAATTTACATAAATATAATTAATATTGGATTGCTAAAAGTCCCCTGGCTAACCGTTCCCTTGGGTCACTATAATGGTCACCCAAGAGACTTATTTGGTGATCCAAGAGACATTTTGATATAAATTATTTAAAATTATTCTGTAAATGACTTTTAATGTATTCGTTGCTCTTCAATGAATAACATAGGCGTCTAAGATAGAAGGCGTCTTAGATTAAAGTTATAAATGTACATAAATGCAATTAAAAATGGCTAATATTTGGCTAACTAATACACAGTAAATGCTTGGTCAGCTTAGAGCTGGAACCCGTCTGATCTAGTAGGTACTTAAAAACAAAACAACAGTATATATTATATTACAAATAATAGGGGCGAGCCTATTGTCATAATTGCCGGGCACAATGAGTCTTAATCCACCACGCGGACCCAATGCGTATGGTAGATTTATCAAACTACGATAGTTCAACAGTAAAGTAGTTTAAATTAGAGTATGTTGATTGCGTACTAGGCCACGAAACTAGTAGGCAGGTACTCTAGTAAAAATAATAATAATTAACATTTAGTGGTTAATTACAGTCGAAATGCCGCTAACATCAGCGGAAAAACAAAGGCGAACAAAGAAAAACTGAAACGAGACCCTGAAAAGTACGAAGAATACAAAAAAAAGAAAAGAGAAGATTACCATAAAAAAAAGAGGTTAGTCAAGGACTTGACACCGAAGGAAAGACATAATGCTAGGGTTATTTGGAAGCTGAGAAAGAAAAATTTGAGACAGCGCAAGAACACTCTTATGCGTGTGCTCGATGTAACACCACCTTCTCCGTCGATGTTACATGAAAATGTACCTTTGGCGAACGACGATAATACCGACACTGATGTTTCCGCACCCTATTCTCCTAACGTCATAAATGAAAACAAACGAGAAAGGGGAAGGAAGAAAGTGAGAAAAGATAGATCGAAATTATACAGAGAAAATTTGAAGCTCATAGAAGAAAACAGGGAGTTGAAAAGAAAGTGTGAAAAATTTAGAAAACGGTGCCAAAGAAATTCAACCCAAAAACCACAAAAAGAAACTGATAAAAGTGAAAAATATGATAAGCTAACAAACGCTATAAAGGAAAGATACAAAAAGGTGAAAAAAATTCGAGATAAGAATATTTTCAAAAATGTTCTAGACGATATTGACAGTTCAATGAAAAAAGATATTGTTAACGACACTTTAGGACTGAAGAGTAAAATAAGGACAACAGTAAAGGTACGTGATAGTGCTACCTTACTTAAAAAAAGGATAAACGATTTTTTTCAACGAGACGACGTATCAAGGGCTACAGCAGGAAAAAAAGAGACCAAAACTAAGGACGGCGTAAAAGTACAGAAGAGATTCTTGCTTGATAATATGAAAGCTTTATTCAAAACATTCAAGAGACTAACACAAACTGCTCGTACTATTACTTTACACGAAACCGCCCATTCTACATTGTCATGCCTTCTGTGGATGGACGAGAAATGTGCTTGTGCAAAACACAAACAAATCCAGCTTACAAAGCCATTGCTCTGAGAAGAAAACAGGCGATCCATACAGAAGATATGAACACGTTGATAAGTGCTACTGTTTGTGACACAAAATCACAAGCATGTATGTACGGAATATGCCAAGAATGTGTCGACCGAAGAATTATACAAGATACTAGCAAAGATAAAGAAAAAATCCAATGGGAAGAATGGGGGAGGATAGAAGAACGTTATGAAAAAGACGGTAAAAATTTCAAAACTTTCAAAAATGTCAAGCAGAACAGAGAAGGGACAGTACAGGACTTAATGGAAACATTTAATGAAGAAATTAAAATACTAAAGAAACATATATACAAAATGAAGGCGCAATACAAAAGCTATAGACAGGCAATTGACAATTTACAAGAGACGGAAGTAGTCGTGGTTGTAGATTTTAGCGAAAATTACAGCTGCAAATACCACGAAGAAGTTCAAGCTCACCATTTTGGAGGCTCAAGGAAGCAGGTGTCGTTGCATACTGTGGTAGTTTATATCCCTGACAACGAGAAAATACATAAAACAGAGTCGTATTGCACTGTGTCGTCATGCACCAATCACAAACCTATTATGTGAAACAAAAATATTATGTCAATTGTACAAAATGTCTCTTGAGTCACTGAATTTGTCTCTTGCCTACCTAAGTTATAGGACTTACTTGTCTCTTGAGTCACTTAATTTGTCTCGTGCCTAACCATGTTGTCCCTATTATTGAAATGTTTGTCAACCTTTAATTTGTTAATTAGTAATAACTGAGAACTTTTTAGAATGATTGTATGATTAATTCTCAAAAGAAGAATGAGAAACTGAAGTTTAAATAAGATACTATTTCTGATACAGAATTTACGATTTAAGTTTGTTTTTTTTTTCTGCAATGGTGACCCAAGAGACAGAACACATAGTGTTATTGTTAAAATGTGTATTCTTTCCTTGTGTTTGATGGCTTCTAAATGATTAGTTGGAACTCTTTTAAGAATATAGTTGTTGATTTCAAATGTATGGTGTTGTTTTATTCCTCGAAATCCCATTACAGCGTAGTCATCCAAGGGACAAATTTAGGGTCAACTTTGGTTTAAGAGTCTCTATAAACAACAATAATTCTTGTAAATTTCGCTGCACGCCCTACAACTAGATGAATTGATGTTGTATCTATTAATACTATGCAAAATATATGGACAAAATAATAAAAATAAAAATAATGCATTTTGTTGAATCCGAACAAGGAAAAGTTGATCCGCCCTTATAATTAATTAGAAGGGTGAAATCACCAATTCCATTAATTAATTATAATTACATACAAACAACTATGGTAAATTGACTTAGGTACAATGACATTAACATGTCTTTGTTTTGGTATCATTAAATTAGTAAAATAGAGTAAAAAATATAGTTAAATTAGTGGCTTTAATTGTAACAATTTGGTTTTCTGTTTAAAATATGTCTTATGTCCAGAGTGGACTAATAAAGGCTGATGATGATGCCGATGATCTTAAGCACCATATAATTTAATGCATTTGCGTCATCTTTATTCGCATAGATAGATAGTGTTATCCATCTTATCAGTTAGTGCCCTTAATTTCATAATTATTGTTTGTTTATATGTAAAGCTCTTGCTTAGGTGATTATGTTCTAATTGTGGATTAATGAGGTTTTTTTCCTTATTATTATGTCTTATTGCATTATGTTTACGTCACATAGACATTAATTCCACCTAGAATTTTTATACTTTGTCAATGGCACAGGCAGCTATTAAAGGTATACTGTTATAGTATATGTACCTATTACCTATACCTACATAATATAAATAAGACCTGTTTTTCAAGGGGTAGGCTTTAAATATTTCCATTGCAAGGTATTGACTCAATGCTACAGCAGAAAGGCACATAGCGACTATTAAGATTTCAATGACATAATTTTATGTTAAAAGATTTTATGTAGAAAATATTCAGTACATTGACCTCTGAACTCTTGTCAGATATTCAGATTATGTATTCATACATGTTCGGACATGATTATATTGAAACAGGTTCCTTTTAGGGAAAATCTGGCTGTTCTGTGATCTTCTATAGGTCAGAGGAAGTATGAGTGTGTATTCTTTTGAGATTGATTAGATTGGATTCCTATGTAGATTTTAATTTAATAAAATGATTTGTTTAGGCCTGTGAAAATGAACAAAGTTTATCAGTAGGAACTCGAGTACTCATCATCCATCATCATCAGCGGGTCATTAATTACAGAGACAAGTCATTGTGTAGACATTCCATGAAATAGTTCGAATGTTTTATTGAAGAAGGTGTTTTAGTGTAGATAGGTAACTAAGTATCATAAGCTAATTTTGGCTCATAAAATGCATTACCAGCTCACAGCACTTGTGTCAGTGTGAGTCATCAGAGAACATAACATCACCCACTTGCAAAAACCCAGGTTGTATGCAGAAAATAACTGGTTAGACCTGAATGAGCTGAACTAATAATGACATGGTCTAAATTGGAATTGAAAAGACACTGCCCACGGTAAATGGTTTTGAGAAGCGCTAGTTTCAGACTTTTGGCATATACATATTACAATGTAAGGTACTTACCAAGTCTGATCATCTCCGAAATCCAACGAATCCACGTCAATTAGATCAGAATCAATCATATCTTTGTTTATATTTTGATCAATCTGATTCATATTACAAACACTGAGGAGACATTCATTTGGCACTTTGCACGAATCACATACAATTTTTCACACACCACAACTACATTTACCATAGAAAATATTGTAAATACTTTACGAAAAAACTAAACAAGAAAACCAACATGAAATCACAGATTATGTAGAGATACTACATAACATGAAATATTCCCAGAAAAGTTTCGTTTGGAATTTGACATTTCATCACCAGCCAACTAAATGCCAAAAACGGATGAAATGAAAACAACGGTAAATTCCATAGACTAGAAAAATGGCGGGCTGTTAGTCGATTCAAGTTTTGTTTTTTAGTCGATTATATGAATGCACTACTTTGATAAAAGTAAAGTTGTCTATGGTTTCCTGCTAAAGTTGCATGTGTTGCATATTGTTCGCATTCTTAAAAAAAATATAAAATTATAATAATATAGTAAAATAACGTGTATTTATGGCATGACTGTGTCTTCTTATTTTGTACCAAGTAACAGACCAAAGCAAATCTGCTCATTCGTGCTCTCAACCAACTCGCTGAACTTCTTTGTCGAGAGTCGCGGCGGCGGCGGCGGCGCGGCGGCGGCGGGCGGCGGCGGCGCGGCGGGGCGTCGTCGTCAGTCGTCGACCGACCAAGGACGATCTTGATAGGACTTCTACTATGCTATGGCAACAATATTTTGGTTTCCAACGTCAACTTTCTAATGTCAGTATTATCATGTGTCAGTGTCAAAGTAAGCCATAGACAACAATCTTCTTTCTTTTTCTTTCGATTGCGAACACGTCGTGTGAGCACGTTGTTTGCCGGAGTTTTTCAAAGAAAAATACAAAAATGTCGTCCCATCTCAACTGGATGATCATCCGCAATAACAACGCTTTCTTAGTAAAGAAGCGTGATATAAAGAAGCCGTTCAGCAAGGAGCCTAACAATGTGACTAACCTCAACTCGTACAGATACAACGGCTTGGTTCACAAAAAGGCAATCAGCGTGGTGGAGAACCCTGACAAGAAAGGTTTTGCTGTCGTGGTAAAGAAAGCTAAGGCTACCAACAAGCCCGCGAAGAACTCAGTGCGCCGTTCCTTCAAGGCCGGCGCGAGAAGATCCCTCTTCAAGGTAAAGAAGCTGCTGAAAGCTAACCACTACCGCACTGATCTGACCAAGGCTACCCTCCGCCGTGCGTCCGCCATCCTCCGTTCCCAGAGGCCCATCAAGGCGAAGAAACCCAAAGCTGCAGCGGCCAAGTCAGAATAAGTTTTCTATGTAATGTAAGGACAATAAAAAAGTGAAAACCTCAAGATTTCTTTTACTTGCTGTGCATAGAATTCCCATCAGTCTTAATAACTTGCAGGTAGGACTTTTTAGTGAAATTTTCTAATTAATTATGTGCAAATTTCTCACTCACACATTTAACCTGAACAACAAGTTTATAGCAGAATAATAGTTATACATACTCTGAACTTAGGTTAGAAAGAAAACAAATATTCACATGAACCAATCATTTATTAAATAACAAACCATGATTATCATTTCACAAACAAGGAAAGTAAATTAACAGCAAGGACTGATTCATTTTATAAATGTGCTATGAAGCACTGATTGCATGCTTAGGTTGAACATCATCAAAGTGTCTGTTTTCCTTTTACACACAAAGTTCTCGACAAAAACCACTATTATTGCTGTGTGAATTGTCCAGCATTATTTATTATTGAGTAACAAGTGTTGCTATTACAATGTTTGTCAAAAATCTACTTTGACTTTATTAATCACAATGCACATAGAGTTCTGCGAGTACTGGTGAATAAAATGAATATATTAAGTATAGTTGCAGGCTGCCCCTGTGCTGGTCGCAATGCAGACTAGGCAGTCAATGCGCTTATACATCATCTCAATAGTCAATCAACATTTAACAGATGTTTACTGTGTCCAGTCAAACAAATAAATAATACTGGACACTCCATACAGCCTCATCTAGACTGAAAGTAAAAAGATTGCTGCAATACTTGGCCTACATAACACTTCTCTGGTTGAAAGGTTAACACATTCATTGCCCATGCTGCACATCTCCATATCGAACCGATTAGATTACACAACCTATGTGGTGTAGCCACATTTTGTGACTCATCTGAATGGCATGTCAATTTAGAACAGCTTGGCCACACTGGTTTATCTCGGAGAACTAACCCCACTCCATGTTTCAGCTAGTTGGTTTATGGCGCGCCCCTTACAGAGGCTGGGCAGTGAATGGGTTAAGCAATACTGTCTTGTTAGAAGAACTAACAAGATAGTAACACAGTACTACAGAAATTGATGATGTCCAACACCAACATCAATCAAATCAATAATTCTGATTGAAATATGGACTTTAAACAGTTTACGCATAGGTGCTTTACATACAATATTTTATCCAATCATGTGTAAACACAATATATCTATTTACAAAACATATCACAAATATATAAATAATTAAACTAGATATTATAACATAACTTACAGATAGCTTGTAGAATTTATTACATAGTTATTTGAAGGTTAGATGAAGAAAATTAGGATTGCCCCTATAGGCGAGAGTAATGCTAACAACAGTCTGTGTGTGTGCCAATAATTCTATTTAATATTCAACAAACACAGCGGCGATTAATCCTATTATCGCTGCGAGACGCTCACCTATGGAGGTAGTCCTTAAAAATATCATGGATTCCCTTAGTAAGCTCCTATTGTCATAAGTTCATTTTCATTAATATAATAAATAAACTGAATATGTTTCCTAAGACAAGGCTGTAAAGTTGCCATCTTCATAAACTCAGTTACCTATTTTAAGTGTAGTTTTTCCAAAATTGTTAAGAATTTCTGCTAAAGTTAAACAACACATGATTATGCTAGACACAAATCTTTGGGTTCTAATTCTATATTATATGGGGTTTGCACTACAACATCTCACAATCTAAGTTCTGAAGATGCAAAGCAGTTTTAGGACTAAGATGCTGCTTGGCATTTAATGTAACATTGTAGTTAGCCAGTTTGTGCTACATCTTCAAGTTCATATCTACACAAACTGTTACACTTAACTATACTCTTAAAATGTGGACAGACAGACAGACACAATACTCAAAGCATCAGGTACAAAATACACAATAGTACATGAAAACAAAAGGCACAACATTTATTATATACTTAACAAAGGCACAGTACACCAAATATTTATATTCATCATAAAAAGGAGATCATTAAAATGTGATATTATTAGTCATTGATCTGACTAAACTGGGATTTTATAAAAGAGACCGACTTTGACGAGTGATTTCCATATACTTCAGTTTAGCTGCGCTCTCTCTTTGGTTCGATCTACGACGACGCATAGAACGCGCATGTTTCAAATTGTCAATCAGTTGAATAATACATTACCTACAGTTGGTACTCTTGTTAGAATTTTGTAAATTTACTAAGTAATCTTGCTTGTAATAGGTACGTAGATAAGTATGTCATGATTTTGAGATCTCAAACTCTTCAATTAGAGAAGTAAAGATAATACAGAACGCATGGTTTTGAGCAGTTCATAAAACATTAGACTAAAATTTACGATTCTAATTACAATGGACATTTTCCAAATAAAGATTATTCGGAACATTTGGATAAAAATACAACAATTCAATTCACACATAACTACAAGAAGCTCATGTATTGACGCATTTATTTTTATATTTTTAATTATGTTACATATTTTATTTATAAGTGTTTAATTCACTAGACACATAACCTACAATAGGCACATTTATTTTATTATTTATACATATTTAAATTCAGTTGTAGTTTAAAATTTGGGTTAAGGCAGTGAAAGACTATTAAAAGAGATTAAAACCCACAATAGATAATCTAGAAATACTATTCTTGGCCTCGGTGGTTTCATATGAAAGCAATAAACGAATTGTCAATTAGGTAGATGGTAAAAATCCATAATTTAAAAATCGTAGGGACGTTGTCATATTATCTAACAAACTTTAATTTTGTCAAAAAGCAAAATGCTTTAGGACATAATATAATACTGAATTTGTACATCATTTAAAATTTACACTGTGTGATCGAAATTCACTAATACTTTACACAAGTTAATTATAAATTACATGTATACCTAACTAACATCAATGTATATTAATATTCAATACACTAACACATTAATAATATTTATAATTAAGCCGCAAACCCATTTAAGCATCACAAAACCTAAAAGCTCTGTGCCCAAGGTAGTTTGCTATGTTAAAATTGTGCGCAAAATCGTGACATGATTTTTAAACAATTAAGTAAGTAAGTACAACTTAGTATAAATAAAAATTTGACTAGTGCGATATTTCCTTAAACTTAAAATATAGTTTGTACATTGTGAATTGGTAAGATATGGCTAGTGAATTTTTCAAGACTTACCTAACTATTCCTTACAGAACATACCCATAACCTTGCACAGTCGGGTAATAAGAAGTAAATTGTATAAGAAGCATAATACCTAATTTAATATTTATCTAGACCAATAACTTTCTAATTTTATATATCTACGCTGCAAATTATGTCGTCGTTTTGTTTTTTATTGCAAAACATATTTGCGCTTAATTAATAGAATAAAAGGCTTGACAACCAAAACATCACAACACAAGAAGCATTATTATACTCACACAAAATCTATGTAGGTCGGTATGATATAAAATGTGTGTAGAAAATCGAATCTTGAATCACCCCTGATAAATTTCACTGAGCCATTTCATTAATACATTTACTCGAGTGCTTTGCTTATTGATTTATGGCTATCAGAATGGCGCTGATAAGCTTAATTAGATTTCATCAAATCCGTTACATGCCCTCACAATGTAAATAAATGCAATATGTCTTTACTTAATTATGTTACTAATATTATTATCTGAGAATTGCTAAGCATACAGTATTTTATGATACTCTTCTATCCATTTTAGCCAAAATAGTGTCAAATTTGGACTTCAATATTAAAAAACTTTAAAACTGTCATGGTTATAAACTAAATCACGTTTAAGTTACCACAACTCATGATTTGTCATTGTTACACTTTTAAAGGGGTACCATGGGAAATACCCTCTTAGGAGTGCTTATATACCCTTTACACTCGGGAGGTTCTATTTATCATAGATTTCTGTATGCCAGGCTTTATCTCTTACGTTTTATTCACAAGCCAGCTTGCTATCAAAAGAGCTCAAAGCAATACCAAAAGCCTGCAACGCGCACAAAGGATATCTGAAATCCATTGTAAAAATATCCTCCGCAACCCTGCCAAATTGCATGACCACATAATCAGGCTCAGAATCGTGTACAATCTGGAAGTTCTTTACACTTGCCTGGGTTACCCTGCCGTGGAAGTTTAGTACATAGGATTGGGTTTCGTCGTTCCAGACGGGAGTCTTGTTGTGAAGAACGACGATATCGTCGTGGTTTTGAGCCTTCCATCGTTCGAGGAGCGTTTCGCTGTCGTCCTGGGGAGCTATTGTGACACGGTCCCGGTCTGGCGTCATTCCCGGGAGGATTACAGTCATTTTCCTGGGACCTTTGAAGCCTAGGACGTTTGTGTCCTGGAATGGTGGAAATTTATTGCATTAGTGGAGTAGTAAGTGGATTATAAAATAGGGCCTTCCTATTCGTAGGCCTCACATTCGCATGTTCTAATCGCTTATGTGCCCCGATTGGCCATACGTGATATCTGAGTCAGTAATTTGAAACGGGTTATAGAAAGCTAAACATATTTTGTTATTTGGGAATCTCCGAAAATCCACCTCTCTGCAAAGCACACATTAACCGCAATAGTTAAACACAATTGTTCCAAACAACAGCGAACGTCCCTTTTGAACTGTAGATTATAATAAATATTGATTGTAAAAATAGTTTATGCCCGCGGCTTCGCACGCGTTGTTTCTATAAACGTTTAAAGGTGATTTATATCCCATGGGAACTGATTTATGGGATAAAAAGTAGCCTATGTTTGATTTGAGAGTTAGAATTTCTTGCAAAATTTCAGCCCGAGCCGTTCAGTAGTTTTATCGTGACAAACATGAGGTAACAAACATCCATCCAAACTTTCGCATGTATAATATTAGTGTGATATAAGTGTGACAAATAAAATAAAGTATTTAATTTTTTGCACACAACAATGCTTATAAACTTAGAAATATTGTAAAATAAAATAAAATAATAAATAAGTATTTTTTAATTTTTTTATTAAAACCCCTTGCAACAAAAAAATCGATATTTAGCAATTTCGTCGGTTAACTTTGACATAAAGTTGCTAAAATGTGATTAGCGAGTTGTCAAATCATACTAAAACGTCAAATAAGGTAAGGTAAGGTGTTCTTTCCAAAAATAGCTTTTAACTATCAAGAATCACCCTCAAGGATCACGGGTGGCGCGCGGCGCGCGTTTTTCCCGATTCCCGCACTAAAATGCTTGTATCTCATAAAATACTAAGAATTTATTTATTCTATAAAAAGATATAGAATCTAGACTAAGTATTCTTTCTATTAGTCTATTTATTATTTGTAGGTACATGCTTATTATTTAGAATTTTGTCGATAACTCAGTATACAAAAATCGATAACTCATTATACAAAAATGAACCTTGTTGCTTCCGTAATAAAGTCGAACCGAATGTGTACAAAATGGCGGCTAAATGCGTGATTTTGTTACCTGATTATTTCTCGAACTTCAAACCGTTCGATCACCATAGACAAACTTTTAGTAAAGAGGTTCGTTCATTCCGAATCGAATGAGACATAGATTTCAAGCCATAGTGTTCCTTATATTTTAAAAATAAGGTTTCAATTGGTCTGAGGTGTCGAGCCCGGAGCGGGCATCGTGATACCTGACGGTATGAATTTTTTTCTGGCCCGCTCAGGGCTTCATAAAACTTTAAAGGTACAAGATTAGCAGTTTAAAAATCCTTGTAAAAGCAGGGCTTTAGGTACCTATGAAAAGTTCTGTCAAAAACGTCTCATAAAATGTAATTGTCCCATAATCTTTTCAAAGAAAACATGCCTAAATGAGAGTTTAACGCATTCATTTCCAAGCCGGTGCGACAATGGCAAATCAAGGAAGGATGGGTATGTACCTATGTCGTGGGTTAAAAAGTGTTTACCTACCTACAATTAGCAGCGTTGCTTATCGAATTTTCATTTCTAAAAGAAAATTTCAATTCATATAACTAAAGGCCAGGGCTCAAATACCGTGCCGATAACTTTCTAAAGGTGTTGGAATATCACTACCATTATAGCTATGAACCACTACCATTATACTATTATAGCTATGGTCTAGTCATAGCTGACCTATAAGCACGTGTGAAAGCCTATGAGTTCGATTGGCCATGCGTATTGATTGACCTTCTCATAGGGCGATTGACTCATGCCAGTATTAGAGACTTGTATTTTCCATTGTTTACTAAATTGAATGTTTTTTTACGACCGATCAATGAATTAGTCATTTCGTACGTGAATCGAGGCGTGTAAGCGTAACCAGCTCAAGAAGTAGGTAGGTACGTAGATAGATACATAACCGCAAGCATAATGATGTCGCCAAATAGTGAGTAACTTGAGTGATTTGTAGGTTTGTAGGATTGATTTGCAAGACATTTAGAAAAGCAGAGAGCTGCTATGTAACTAGCTAGCAAACATCAAAATGCTTTCATTTCCTTTAGACCTTACCGGAATCTTGGATCCGCCAAAAAATTCAAATTACTTGGTACAGGAAATATCATAAAAGAAATATCTGACTGGATTCTACACTTTAGTAGATTGAAAATGTCCATAAACAGCAGCATACCCCAACTCTTCCCGCGGGTGTCGTAAGAGGCGACTAAGGGATATCCACCGGGAGCGGGCAGCAGCGCCTCCTGCAGAACAATTCTACCACCGAACTGCGATCCCCAACCCGCATGCCCAGCGTGGGGATTATGGTCACTACCCCCATGTGATAAAAGCCAATAAGGCGCTCATCAGGAGGAGGCCTGCGTCCAGTAGTGGACGATTACAGGCTGTTGAGGTTGAGAATTCTATATCAACTTACATAGACCACAGCGGCCAGTTCGTGTCGTGTCTTGGAGTGGTCGTGCTTCCGCCACGCTTTGCCGTTGTCGTACACAGTGAAGGCTGTCCCCAGCAGGTTGGAGCGGAGCTTGCCGGCGAAGGAATCCGCCTGTCGGGTCAGCTCTGTCGGGTCTGTTGAGATCAGGTAGTTGGATGTCGCTGACTTCTTGCGTTTACGACCTGAGAACAAACAATTTCATTTATTGCACGAAATCACACTAATATTATAAATGCGAAAGTTTGGATGGATGGATGGATGGATAGATGGATATTTGTTACCTCTTCACGCCAAAACTACTGAACGGATCGGGCTGAAATTTTGTACACAGTTCATTCTAATCCTGGAATCAGACATAGGCTACTTTTTATCCTATAAATCAGTTTCCATGGGATAGAAATCACCTTGAAACGTTTCCATAGAAACAACGCGTGCGAAGCCGCGGGCATAAACTAGTATGGTCATATTAATACAAGGTCTTGAACATTAGAATAGTGTCACATACTTCACCAAAACATATTGGCATGCAAAATTTCTTAAAAGTAACAATTTAATAGTTTTGTCTACATTCATTTCAGACGAAAAATGTCTACTTCCGAATTCGATCAGGTATCCGGCGTCTGGGGCCAGTGGTTACCTTGACCGATGCTTTCTGAACATAACGTATTTTATGACCAAGTGGTGCGGCGGGCGATGCTGGAGGTTGGGACCTCGGGACAAAAGATTGACGATCTGCAGATATTTGTTTCGAATGTTCTGGGTGTTTTCTATGAATAGGTAATGATGATTACTAATATGACCATGATTCAGTAGGAAATAATGAAAGACTTACCAGCCAACAAAAAATCTTTCTTTCCGATATCCTTCTCCAAGTGCAGGAAGTAGGTCGGATAGAAACCTCTATCCATTCCTTTCCGGTCGCGTGCTATACGACACTTGTACAGCGTTCCGTGCCTAGCTGGTGTCACCACGAACGTTTCCACCGTGCCTTCAACTGCCCCTTCGATTTCTGCCGTCTGGAACAAAGTTTATTAGGTTTTTTTAACTTACACGATCAGAACACATTAGGTATATTATTAAAATATTGTATGCCCGCGGCTACGCACGCTTTTCGATGAAACGTTTAAAGGTGATTTCTATCACATGAGAACTGATTTACGGGATAGAAAGTAGCCTGTGTTTGATTCCAGGATTAGAATTACTTGTATGCAAAATTTCAGCCGGATCCGTTCAGTAGTCGGCGTGAAGAGGTAACAAAAATCCATTGATCCATCCATCCAAACTTTCGCATTTATAATATAATATAGTACAGTAAACAGTGTTAGTTATCCATTCACGGGTATTTATCGCGTTTATTTCCCTATTTTTCCCAGTTTAACCTGTCGTGGTCACGGAATGAGTGGAGACTCATAGATGGGTAGCGGGTACCTATTTAGCTAAAGTCAAGTTATGCTAAAGTACTCTTACTGGAGCTAAATAGGTACCCATGAATAGTTAATGGCAGAAAGCTGTGTTTTAGGAAGACACAATTTTATTATGATTGCTACCTATGAGCTGCAGATGCAACAAACAACAGGATGTTCCTAAAGTTTAGTCGTAGTTAAACTTAAAGATTTATGTGTTTTTCATTGAAGCTTATGTATTGATCATGATATTGATTATAATATTAGCTAGTTTTTTTTAATTAAACTATAAAGACGATAAATTTGATCCGAAGTTTATATGAATAAGAAAATCTTTTTTGCTCTTAGTATTTATCATGGTTTAGCATGGGTTAATGGTAAATGGCTTACTGGTCGCAAAACTACTAATCAGCTAGCTCAATTATACTTGTATAAAGCAAAATACAAGAATATCTTAATTAATCTGAACTTGAACGAGAGATCTCATAAAATCGATAAAGTCATCAAGCCCACCAAAGTCCATAGCTGGACATAGGTCTTCTCTACGAGGACGCCACAAATTATGGTCATCGTCATACTTGCGACCAAAATACCAAAATCTTCTGCAAACAGTCTATCAAACAATCAAGCCTGCTGTTACAACAGTCTGCATTTAGCAACTGTATCAATTAAAAATACCTACTAGTTTTAATTTTATTCTATTCACTAATTGTAATTTTCTTTGTTAATTGAGTATTTTCCCTGAGTCCTTTCGCTAAATGTATTCTAAAGACCTGCCTTAGCAGGGCCTTAGGCAGATGTTCCCTTATCATATCACTATCACCTGCCGATAAAACGCACAGAGCATACACACCCACACACACACACGCGAAAAGCAGTAGTAAATATAGTTTTTTACTCAGAATGAAATCATGAATTATCTAGCATCCACCCATGGTGTCAATATCCATCTATTTACTTGACTAATGTTCATTCAGCTGTTTAGACATTAAAAACTAAAAAGAATTTGGAACTTAATTACAGTAAATTTGTTTTTTCTTTCTTTTCCTTACCTCGCTAGGGGATGTGTCCCGCTTCCGGCCCTGGGCCAGCATCGGTGCCACGGCTGCGTCTGCGCAGATGTCATCCACGCTGGCATCCCGAGCCATGCTGCTTACTGGCACGCTTTCGTCATCCTCTTCACCGCTATGGTCATCACCCACTGTTAGGACCTCTACCTGGTTTCCTAGCTCTGCAAATTTTTAGTAAATAAAAATTACTGAGCATTGTCAATAGAGAGGAATTTAAGGTAGAAAGCGAGGCATTTGAGGTCTATTGACTATACAAAATTTAAATATGGCCTGCCATAGGTAGGATACTACAAGCTCTTAATAATTATAATTGTTAATTTACTGGTGCCATTGCTTGTTTTATAAGCTGGAATACTTGTTGGAAAGTTGTACAATAGTGAGAATTGTTGTTTAGTCTAGGTACATTACATTTTTCAGTTGCTATGTGCAAAAGGCAGTACATGTTTTCTGATTTCAAACCAGGATAACCATATCAATATGAATACAAGAATAGAAAACTATGAAGCAACTTTACTTTATTACTGTTGGAAGTTTCTAAGGATTGTAATAAGAAGTAAAACTCTTATAAATAACTTACCATAAAATTTCATTATGTAGAAATTTATTTTTCACATCAGTGTTACACTAACATGTGTGGAGTTTTGAAGCAAACCATAATATAAGTAGAAATAATGTTTTGATGAGCATGAATCATAGTACAAGGAAACGGACAAAAGATTATTACAAGACATGACTAACCCCTGTAAACCAAAACACAGTTGAGTATGGTATGTTTATTGATATTTTAGAAGGATTGTCAGCCATACATAAATTTATAAGACAATCATTAGCAAATTAAACCAATATCTATGAAATTGGATAAAACAATATTAAAAATATTTTTTTACTATTGTGTATCTTTGATCACTTTCTTTCCATATCTTTGATCACAATAAATCATTTACCAATTAGGTTATTAGATTTTTTATGGAAAGAACTGGTTTATGCCCACAGCTTCGCACGCATTGTTTCTATGGAAAATCAAATCAAAAACTCTTTATTTCCATAAATACAATAAATGTACACTTAGAAAAGGTCAAATCATAAAACTAAACACTGAAACATTTACATGTTATATCCGTCTCACTGATTTATGGGATAAAAAGTAGGCTATGTTTTATTCCAGGCCTAGAACTACCTGTATGCAAAATTGCAGGTTCGCCGCCACTCCACTGAGCTGCAATAGGACATGTGCATCTTGGGCCTTGAAAGTGTTAAGACCCTATATCAGTTTAGTTAGAATGATTGCTGAATAACTGTTGGTATGGGGCACAATTCATTCTCATGTCTTGTATAAATCTAATTGGCAACACAATATACGGGCATAATTTTCAAAGCGAGCAAGCTTACCGTCATAGGTTGACATCTTGTTAGTCTGCAGGGGAATTACTTGGTCCGGATTGACTGGCGACATGAGAAATTGCATCGGGCCATCATAGCCTAACATGGAACGAAAAATTAGCGTAACTAAATAAATAATCATTCAAACCCATGCAAACAAGCTAACATTGAGATAAATAAAGAAATGGATGAAGTGGTTATGGGGTTGGGGACTTACCGTGGAGCTCTCGCGACCGGCTACCTGATATTGGACGTTTTGCAGAGCCGACCCGCAAATCGTTGGCTTGAACAAGCCCAGAGCTCTGCCGTTTTTGTTTCATCTTTTGTTCCATGAGTTGCCGCTAAAACATACAAAGTTAGACATAGCAAGTAAAGAGAAGAAAGATGTTACGTTAACAAGGCCCTAGAATAAGGTATTAGAATTACAATTACGCGAATATAGCAATTTTAATAACATAACTTTCGCTTACTTGCTGTTCAATTTTATGATCCCGAATGTGTGTCGAAGCCATGGTGCAGCACTGGATTTTTGTCAAATATATTGTTGTGAGTGGCGTTTATTATTTCACCACCAAAACGACTCGTTTCTCAGATATTTTTCTAGATTTCGCATTTCGTTCGACGAAGGCTGAATTTTTGTTTACAAAATCATCTTGCCCGTTGCCCAGGAAGATAGTGTTGCCACAGTTGGCGGATAATTTAAAATAATTTTTGTAGGTGCTTTTGAACTGAGCATCAAACCGACGACGCGACGACCGAGACGCGCGACGACGCTGATGCTTTCGCTGATGACAACGGCCGGCGGAGAGTTGATTCGAAGTAACGCCACAAACAAACCATAAAAAATTCAGGCCGAAACAAGGTGAAACAAATTCAACATAATAAGGTTGCCTCCCATACAAAAAAACAGTTTTTTGCCTTTAACTCCTGGACTATAAGGCCTAGTCAAAAGTATAAATGAACAAAAGTTTCTTAGTTTCGATAGAGTAGTCGAATGGGTAAATCAGAAAAAAAAAATCCTGTGTCTACTTATTAGCGATTTGGGACCACTGTGCGTCGTCAGCCAAAATATCTACCTCTGTCATTGAACTACTATTACTAGCGTAACTACTTACAACTCACTGACCTCTGTATTTTAATTCACTAGCTAGCATGTTGGTTGATATGCTTTTGAGCACGGCCAGAGCCTAATAAAATACCTAATCGAGGCCTTTTCTTCTATATGTCGCACGAGACAGCAGTTTTTGGAGGGACTCGATATATATTTTATAAAAATTGTTGAGATCCTAAGGTGCATGGCTGGGATGGATGAAATAAACTAGAATCTTGGAAACACAACGTATTTTATTTTGTTAAACAGAAAAAACTTGGTTTCAGTTACATGTCAGTTAGATTATCATCTTCAATTCAAAACGCATAGAGTAACCATAGAAGAGCTAGACATACTACAAAGAAGTTCCTATCTAGTATACTGTCTATAGTCTATGGAGGTACCCTACAGATCCATAGAATAGTCTTCTATCAAATCACATTACATTAACACACCTCCTTGATTTTATACAAGACAATCTGTGAAATCTATCTCTAATAATATCAATAAGATATAAAGATTCACAAACTTATTTATCTTTTAACATGACATTGCTAAACATGAAACAATAAAACAACTTAAAAAAAAAAACTACATGAACACTGTCATAAAAAACTATCTTAAATTAACAAGTTCCCTAAGTTTCTTAAACCTTAATTTTCCTAAGGCTTTGGTCAATATATCAGCTATCTGATCGTCAGTATGAACCTTAACTATATTTACAATACCCTGCTTTTCGTAGTCATACACAAAATGATAGCTGATGTCAATATGCTTAGAGTTTTTACAGAATTTTCCATTTTTTGCCAAAGCAATAGCTCCGGTGTTGTCTTCAAATATCTTTACTGGTTTTGGGACTATCACATCTAAATCCCCTAATATTCCTATTACCGGCAAAACCTCTTCAACGCAATCTGCTAACGCATAATATTCTGCGTGCGTCGAAGCCCTTGATACAATTTTCTGTTTGTGTGTTTTCCACATTATTGGATTGTTATACACTCTTATTACAATACCTGTGGTTGATTTCCTATCATTTTTATCGGCTGCCCAGTCGGCATCCACAAACGCATCTACACATTCATCAAACTCTGCATTGTAATTCAGTTTTATGTTTCGTGTACAGTACAAATATTTTAAAATACGTAACGCATATTTATAATAAGTCTCGCAGTAACAATTTTGAAAACGGCTTAAAAAATTTACACTGTATGATACGTCTGGTCGCGTTCCACTTGCTATGTACAAAAGAGCTCCTATCAAACTTCTATATCTAGTATTTTCATTGGGTTCACCAGACTCGAGCGACAAATTCTGTTCCATTGGTGTTTCATAATTTTTAGATTCTTTTACAACATATTTTTCAGCCAAAGTTCCGATATATGTTTCTTGACTCAGTGACATTTTCTTTTGAGTGGGGTCGTATTCGATATCAATACCCAAATAATGCTTAACCTTTCCCAAGTCTTTCATTCGAAATCTCTTACTTAGCATTTGTTTGACTTCCATAATAGCATCTATATTCTTTCCACATAACAAAATATCATCAACATATAAGCACAAATATACCTTAGTATTTTTAATACATCCTGTGTAGAGGCAGTAGTCATAATCTGATCTTGTAAAATTGATGCTCTGCATAAAATAATGGTAGCACTCGTACCAATCTCTTGGACTTTCTCTTAATCCATACAAAGCTTTATTAAGCCTGCAGACCTTGCCGTCTTCCACTTTATATCCCTTTGGGGGATAAATATAAACTTCAGATTTGATAACACCATTTAAAAAAGCCGTTTCAACGTCCATGCTCTCTATGTACCAACTCCTAACACATGCCGTTGACATTAATGCTTTCATTGTGGTCATTCTGGCCACTGGTGAATAAATCTCTTCATTTTCATCGTAAATTTGCTGAAATCCACGTGCAACGACTCTTGCTTTAAATTTACCATTCGTTTTAACTCGAAAGATCCATTTCACATCTATAATTTTCTTGTCATCAGGTTCATCGACTATATCCCATGTATTATTGATTGTAAGGCTGTTTAATTCAGCACTTACGGCTTCTTTCCATTTACTTACTTGTTCACTTTCCATCGCCTCTTCATATGTCTCGGGTACATTTGCGTCGCTGATATTTACATATACTACATGGTCTTTATATTTACTCGGTAATCTTTTCTCTCTTTTTGGTCTTTGTGTGTTCACCTCCTCGGGAATAGCAGGTCTAACATCAGTTTCTTCTTCCATAGTATCATAAAATTCGTCGTTTTCATGCATTACTTCTCTTCTTAGGTTTTCATTTCCTGTATTATCATCATCAGATCTTCTAGTAACATCGTCAGTTCTTCTCGTCACATCGTCGGTTCTGATATTTACATCGTCAGTTCTTCTCGTCACATCGTCCGCTCTTCTATTCACACTGTCCAATTCGACGTCTACACTATCTTCATCATCAACTTGCCTTCGTCTGAAAACTTCTTCGACATTGATAAACCTAACATTACGCGAAATCACTACTTTTTCACCAACCAGTATCCTATATCCTGTGTCTGTATATCCTACTAATTTCCCTTTTACTGCTTTAGGATTTAACTTTGATGAGCGCCTTTCATCAGGGATTCGAACGAAGCATTCTGATCCGAATATTTTTAAATGTTCAACATTCGGCTTCCTACCGAGAAAATTTTCGTATGGACTTTTCTTTTCGTGTGTGTTCGTTAGTAATCTGTTGCCTAAATATGCAGCTGTTAGTATACATTCTGGCCAATACTTTTTGCTTAGATTGCCATCTGCTAGTAGACATCTGGCTCTATCCATCAGCGTTCTATTATAACGTTCAGCTACGCCGTTTAATTGGTGGGTGTAAGGAGGTCCAGGGTTCAAATTTATACCTTTACTTTTACAAAAGTTAAAGAAGTTACTATTCAAGTACTCTTTTCCGTTGTCGCACCTTATTTCCTTAATTTTCTTTCCAGTCTGAGTTTCTGTAAATTGTACATATTGAGTAAATCGATCGAAAACGTCACTTTTGTTGTTTATTGCGCTAACAAAAGCTAATCTACTGTAATCATCAATGAATGTCACAATATATTTTTGACCATTGTACCCTGCTGGTTGTAGTGGACCCATAACATCAGTATGAACAATTTCTAACACATCATTTGCCCTCCTTCTCGTGTTGGCATAGGGTAAGTTTGCCATTTTATTTTTTACGCATATCTCACAGTCTATAAAATCGTCATTCAGCTTTTCGGGCATTCCATTGAGGGTTTTGTATGTACATATCTCCCTAAGTTTCCTAAAATTCGGATGGCCTAATTTCTTATGCCATTCTTCTTTTAGAGACACATTTACATAGCTATCACCTGTGTATGCCTTATTTTTGATAATTGTTGCGTTCAACTCATACAATTTGTTTTTCCTATAGGCTTTAGCTAATACCTTACCTGTTTTTCCATATATGGTTGCCAAGTCTCTTTTAAATATTATACCATTGTTATTATTTACGATAGACGACACGCTTAGCAAATTTCTTTTCATCGATGCTACATAGTAAACATTATTTACAGTAATCTTTTCTTTACCGCAAACCATAACGATACTACCTTTTTTAGTTGCCTCTAGGCCAAAACCGTCACCTACTTTAATATTTATATTTTTATCTAATTCGTATATTTTATCAAAGTATTTTTCATCGTTTACAATGTGGTCGCTGCAACCACTGTCAAGCAGCCAACTTACTTTCATATTATTTTTTGAGTCAGCCACAGCAACTTCTACGTTGAAGACATCGAAGGACTGATTGGCACCTCTACCACCGCTGTAGCTGCGGCCCCTGCCTCTGCGGCCACGACCGCGTCCACTTCTTCCTCTTCCTCTTGGAATGAAGCTGGTCTTTCTATTCGGACAATCTCGCCTAAAGTGCCCAGTTCTATTGCATTCATAGCATTTGTCCTCTCCTGTGGTAAAAACCATTGTCTCTTGGTTATCTCCCTTTTTCACGTCCAGTAACAATTTGGATTTGACATATTCAACTGTTTGAGATTCCTTCGGCATCGCGTCTACAATATTTACCACGTATTCGTATTTCTTTGGGAGTGACAGCAACAGATAATTTAATCTCTCCTCTTCTGAAATATTGTCGCCGGTGTTCCTTAATTCATTTATGATCCTCTCGAATCTTTGAAGATATTCTTGCACGTCTTCGTCTTCATGTAACTTAAGTTCCAGTAGTCGTCTTTTTATCAATAGCCTGTTGGCGCACCCTTTCGCAATGTAGGTCTCATCTAATTTCCTAATCATTTGATATGCGCTTGTTTGATGCATAATAATGTCGAGTTGGGTATTGTTCACGCTATTTACTATAATATTTCTGATTCTAATGTCTACTTGCTTATCTTTCTCGTCTTCTATTACCTTTAATCCTTTCATTTCCAAGAACAAATTTAGCCGAAATTTCCATTTTTCATAGTTCAGGCCGTCAAATATTTGTAGAAAATTTTCTTCGCATTTCTTTTTATCGTGGATGTTTTTATCTTCAGTCATTTTCTTTTCTGAAAAAAAAACTTCACTTATTTTGCACCACCTTCTCTTCTTTGTACGACTTTCTTCTTTTACATTTTCATCACTTCATCCTAAGATCAACCAATGCAACCACGCTCTGCTACCATGTTGAGATCCTAAGGTGCATGGCTGGGATGGATGAAATAAACTAGAATCTTGGAAACACAACGTATTTTATTTTGTTAAACAGAAAAAACTTGGTTTCAGTTACATGTCAGTTAGATTATCATCTTCAATTCAAAACGCATAGAGTAACCATAGAAGAGCTAGACATACTACAAAGAAGTTCCTATCTAGTATACTGTCTATAGTCTATGGAGGTACCCTACAGATCCATAGAATAGTCTTCTATCAAATGGGTCACTATAATGCACGACAATTTATTGCACGGCCCAATAATGTACATCTTGATAATCCGTGTCAAACAGGGTTCCGATTATCGTGGTGTACAATATCGGGCCATGCATTATCAGCTCGTGAAAGCTTGTCACGTGTCAATAATGTACAGCCATGTATTGTACGGCCCGTTATTGTACGTAGGAAACTAGAAGCCATGACACGGATTATCAAGGTGTACATTATTCGGCCGCACAATAATGGGGTGCGCATTATTGACACGTGACAAATTTCAAAGCCAATTTTCAAAGCGACCTTGCTTCCCATTGGCTCAGAATCTCTCTCCTCGTTGGTCGAAATAAAGACAGCCATGCTTCGTTTGTACTGTACCAGTTCGACTAGTGCGTTTTATTCAAAAGTTGCCATTATATTTAATGAATTACTTTTCGTTCTTACGGAACTTTCCGGTTTGGAAACCATGCAGTACCTACTCAAAAGAATTGGTTTCTTGAAACGAGGTTCTAGAATGATCTAGACAAAGCTGCATTTGAGCTTAGAGTACCTAAATTCAGGAAACTATTATCTTTATGCGAAGATCGTATCTAAGCTCCGAAGAAAAGTGATTTCGTCTGTCCAAGACTCAAAAAATAATGAAATGTAATTGAAAAAAGCCCGATAAAACCGAGAAGTAGAAGACAGAAGGCACGCTCACGAAGGCTTCCTTACTAAAAAGTTTTAAATCAGCAAACATCATTATCAAGTTTTAAGGTTCCCTACACAAATTGTGTCAGCGGGTTCTGATTCCTTGTCCATCCGATGTCAGCGGGCTATATAACATGAACCGTATTAGGTAGACAGTAGAATTTTTTGCAAGAATTTGAATTGCCGTTACAGGTTTCAATTTCAACAAATAATAATATGACTTCTGACCTTCTGTTTCTGACTAATATTTTCTTTCATAACTATTTGTTAAAGAACAGGCAAACCACTTCAAACTGGGTTTACTCACTCATTAAATTACTTTTTTCAACTTTTTATGATTATTTAAGATTTAGTTTAAGCTTATTTTTCGTACTATAAGTGAAAACTATAAAGCTTGAATTATACCACCACTGTTTCTACACATTGAAGTTTTGTAAAAGCAGTTTGTTTTCCACATAAATATATATATAATAATAAAATTAATAAGACCCCTGTTATGTTATTAACCCCTTTAATAACTAACAGACGGACAGATAGAAAGAAAGCGTTGGCTTAGTGAGCGGGTTCCCGGTACTATTCTATGGTGATGAAAACCTGTGGTGGTTCTTCTACGGAACACCTAATTTCTGATTAAATCTCTCAAACAGTCCGAGTTAAGTTCTTTCCATTGCTTCTAGTGAGAGTTCTAATTTAACATCTCTCGACCTACTTAAGCGCAGAGTTTTGGCCGAAGGGTGTCAACTTTCGAAGGTTCACTGGCCGCCTGCAAAGAGACACCACCGTTTATTTATGTTTATATCGTCGTCAGCAGAAAACCTGATTGCGTCATCTACACGAGTCACCGACATCGCAAATAAGGTGTTCCGATTAGTTATTATTTCATATTTCATTTATATTTGTTTAGAGGTATACAATATGTTACACCGTAAAATAAGTAAAATAAGATCTAATACTTTTCTATACTGAAATAAATAAATAATGCTGGACAATCCCACAGCATCATCTTGCCCCAAGCTAGGCAGAGTTTGTTTTATTTATGGGTCTAATACCCATGATGACTGTTATACTTAATACAATACATGACATAATATTTATAAATTTTTAAAAATGAATTATTTTTATTGGTTTTATTGCTCTCTGTGTAACCTTCAACTTTATGAGGCTTTAAGTTTCTGTGCCATAAGGTGCGTTGGGGTTTGACCGGTTGGATTTTCAGCTAGTCAAAGTGGTCTAACTAAACATTTTTCCTTAGAGACCAATACACGTCAAAATATTGAAATATAGTGGGACATGTTAAGAAGATAGATTATGTAGATATGAAATATAGGTAGTTTTTCTTTGTTTCTTTTATTTTCATAAACTCCTCAGATTTTATTGTGTCCAATATCGTTCAAAAAACGTTCCCAAAGATTTTCTGTTGTTCTGGTTCTTTGCGTCCGATGTTATCCCTCATGTGAAAATTTGGTTGTTCTCGAACTTTGCCAACATGGAATAAGGTACCTAAACTACCTACATCCCTCACCTCACCTCAACAGCTAGTATTTGCCCACTGCTGGACGCAGGCCTCTTCCTTGATATGTTCCTTATTGACTTTTATTTCATGGGGGGGGGGGGGGGGGTTATGCTCATAATCCCCTCGCTGGGCATGCAGGTTGGGGTTCGCAGTTCGGTGGTAGAAATGTTCTGCAGGAGGCGCTGCTGCCCGCCCCCGGTGGATATCCCTTATTCGCCTCTTACGACACCCGCGGAAGAATTGAGATGGTGCTAACTCATCCATCACACAGTTCCGAGTTATTTTTGTAGTTATTCATATTAAGTTATTTTTTTTCTGAATCTCAAAAAGGCGTTAAATTTCAAGGTTTGTCAGTACGCAATTTCAAAACATCATACATAAAATTTTAGAACACATTTCAATGTTGAATACATACATAGGTACATTCAACATTGAAACTTGTTCTAAAATGATCTCGAAATTTACCTAGTAGAGTTACATAGATTGAATCCAAAATATTGGTGATGACAGTGCATGAAAACAAACATTATTTGAGGTACCAATTATTATTAAATCGCGAACGGGTCAGCTATTGCTTTCGGTATAAAGGCGAAAATTTGCAGATCATACAAAAATTATCCCATGTGGGGAATCGAACCTCGACCTTCCTTCGCCCACTGCACAGCTGAGTAGTCAAACAACTGATCTAGTGTCTGCTAATATTGTTACTATAGGGTCGCGCTCTACCTGAAAATCAGCGTCGCATTGGCCTTAGCCGAATGCTACACTACTGAGATAGGGACCCTTTTGTTCCCTTTTTTTAGCATAGAATACCTCTTTTTTCTTCTACCTATTGTTTTTGTATAGTTTTTATTGTTATTGTATAGTTTTGATTTTAAAACAATATATAAAAAGGGTACCATTTTAAAAAAGTGGTTATCGTATTTCCCCCTGGAATTATTACAAATGTTAGAGGTATTGTAAGTGATTTGGTCTGTGGTCAGGCGTCCGTTGGGACGCAGGCGCTGAACTCAATTTTTATACCATTTTGTGTCTCTCACACGTACCTCTAAACATTTTCAGCTAGGCTTACTTAAAATTAAAAATAAGGAATCGAATTTCATACTTAAGGCGCTACCCCGAGCCAAATCAGCGCCACCACCTATTTTATCTTATTAATCTGTTCGACGAAGGAATTTTCAAAAATCGATTGGCCAGTTAAGCTTGTTTTTATTGCCTCTTTAAAAGTTTTAGTTTGGATAGTGTAGGCAGAGATGCGAAGTATACAAAATAAAACTTTTATAGAGGCATTTAAAAAAAGCTAATAGGCATCACAAACTGGCCAATCGATTTTTGAAAATTCCTTCGATTACCAGAATAATAGGATAAAATAGGTGGGGGCGCTGGTTTGGGTCGGGGTAGCGCCTGCTCTGTAATCTGTGCGCTTGCGTTACAAAATATACCTACTGGCATTCTGTACTAGGTCAATTAAATTCGAGTTGAACCTTATTTGTTACGATCAATGGTCCAGATTTGCTTGACGTATTGCCGAAGAATGTCTATGGCTAGTGATGAAGTGATGAGATGAGAGTCAGTATTATGTCGATCGACAGTGATCGATACTTTTGTTACATCATCATCAGCCTATACTTGGGTATTAGACCACCATTGGTCAATTTTGTAAATAGGTATCTACATGAATTTTGTAACATCAGTCTTTCCTATGTGGGTCCTTCAAGTGTTACGTAAGTGCTGCCAAACGAACACTACATAAATAATTTTCATGGATATAGAAACTAATTATGATGCATCAGTTTTATTGTGTAAAATTAAATATGAGTAGATATGCAGCACATGTTGCCACCGGATAGTTAAATCAGCTCTTTTGTAGAATGCCTAGGCCGATTGCCTAGGTACAGAAACGAGATTCAGTGAACTGCCTACGCCAATTAAAATTTTGAATGACCAACAATATAGCTAACTAAACGTCATCACTTAGCCACATTTGTGAAATTTAATCAATCAGTCAATTCTAACAAATCAACGGCCTACAAACGTGCTGATTTTCCAATCCGGTGCGGTGACAAATAGTAGGTATGACAATTAGGCCTCGACACCATTTCATCGATAGCCTCACAAAATGTTACGGTGTCCCATCACTATGGACGGTGTCGAGTATCAATGTCAACTTGAACAGACTTTTTGTTTACAAAATTATTAAACAAGGGTTTGTTTTGTTTATGTTGATAAAGGTTGTTTCGACGACGAGCTCTGTGGCGCGGCGGGCGAAGATCCGCCTGTGACGGAGAACAGAAGGTTGCAGGTTCTATTCCGGCCTCGGGACATTTGTACGATCTGCAGATATTGGTTCTGGGGGTTCTGGACTTCGTCGTCTAAATAATAAAAAACATCTATGTAGTGTATATTGTATTAAATAGGTAGTATTTCAATTATATAGTAGTATTCATAACACAGGCTCTGCTTAGCCTGGGGCTAGATTATGCTGTGTGAATTGTCCAGAATTATTTATTGTTTGAATGATAGATAACGAATACATACCATATTCGCTATATTATTATTTCTTATTTCATAACAATCTATAGTAGGCTAGGCACCTATAAAACCTGACTTGTCTAATGCTTATTATATTATGTTAGCTAAAATAAAGAAATAAAGTTATTGAAATCTGGAATTAGGTGTCCCAGTTGGCACTTTACTAACCTACTTATCAGAAACTAACCATGAATAAATTGCCGTAGATTTAGCTGTTCCTAGGTACCTAATGGTTTAAAGCTATCGGAAAATCAAAATCAAAATCAAAAACTCTTTATTTCCATAAATACCATAAATGTACACTTAAAAAAGGTCAAATTATAAAACTATACACTGACACGGCAATAAAGTGATAGGTATTTTTGATTTCTGTCGCTTCGGTTTCGGATAAGTTCATACACAAATAAACATGTAGGCAAGTAAAGCACCTAATTTATTTACCTACTATTTATTTTATAGATATAACTCATACATTTCGTGGAAACAATTTTCTTTCTGCTTTTATTATTCTAAGAATATTAAAATTTATTAGAAGAGGCTTTTATGCTGTTGCCCTGTTACTGACCAATTTATGGTTCGGTAATATCTGTAATCCGATATAAAGAATTTTAATAATGTTACTAGGTATTATTAAAATCAGTTTACAGTATAGGTATCTTAATAAACCGATCGTTTTGAGATAGAGGTGCCTAGTAAGCTAAGCACCTACTTATACTTACCATAGATATCTAAATGAAACTACAAGAGTATTAGTTCGTTCGTGCCAGGTACTAGTTTTTTCTCGGGAAATCAAGAAAACGCAAATATCGCAAAACGCCGCGTTTCCTATTTCGTTTCCTGAGAGGTTAATCATCATCAACCTATTTTAGTCCACTGCTGGATATAGGCCTATCCTTATGAGCACCATAGCATCCTGTCTTCAGCTTGCCACATCCAGCATCTACCAGCAGTCTTTCGCAGATAGTCACCCCACCTGACCGGAGGGTGTCTTACACTTCATTTGCCAAGTCGCGATCTTCACTCAAGAACACGTTTACTCTAGCGGTTGTTGGTTGTTCGCGAGATATGGCCGGCCCACTGCCACTTAAGCTCGCTTATTCTTTGAGCTATCTCGATAACTTTGGTTCTTTGTCGGATGTACTCATTACGAATCCTACCTATCCCTTAGAGAAACTCCAAGATTTACTCTTTCCCACGGATGACAGAATTATCAAACCATCATCTACTCATTCCATCCTTCTCTTTCCATAGGTCGCTAAGACAAAATTATGTCTGAATAAACAAACTTTTATTTTTTATTTTAAGCGATTTTGTGACTGGTGGACCCATAGAACAAAACTACTCTGGGTGGACCAAGCCGTGAGTGTTCCTGTTCACGTCTCAGCTCCTTTGTTAGACACACACAGTGTTGCAAGATCGATTCATCCAAATTAGTAATAAGTTGAGTATAAACTCAGTAGATTGATGAAAAAATCAATGTGTGTTAATCTGTACGTTTTTCTGTCCCATAACAGTTCCCGCAATTCTGAAATATTCTGAATTAAATAAACTATCTAGTTTATTTGTAACACGAGTGAGAATGTTTTAATTTTCCGTAATGGAATTCATCCGCTCGCTTTATATTACATGCACCCGTCTCCTCATATACATGGAGCCCAATTCTGCTAACCAATCGCTTAAGTATGACATTGGTATCGTCAATAACTTTACCCATCATGGTTATTAACACTTAAGTCATTTACATCGGGATATGTACCATGATTTGAAAGCTCAAAACTTAAATCATGGTAAATATCCCGACGTAAATGGTATCTTATATATCTTGGTATCATCGTAGAATACATAGAACTTTTAGATGAAAGAAAATCTGGATAGCGTGTGAGCTGCTATTGCACGGAGAGATTGATGGAATGGTTTCAAATTTGTCACTTTTGTCGTACGTCCCTTCATCTGTAATTTCTTTCAGCTACGGTATATTATTATGATGACCTCTGTGGCGCAGCGGGTGAAGGTCCACCTGCGACGCAGGAGGTCGTGGGTTCGATTCCCATCTTGGGACAAATGTTTGTACGATCTGCAGATAATTATCGGGTGTTCACTTCTGGATGTTTTCTATGTAAAAAAAATATCTATCTGTGTAGTGTATTGTATTAAATACATCCGGCATAAAGTTTTTGAAATTACTAACAACTTATTCAGTCAGGGTTATTTTTTTTTTCAAGTTGAAATCAAGCTAAAATTTCTCTCAAATATATTTTTTTATTTCGTGATTAAAATCTGAGCTACTTGTTGTGAGAATTTTAGTGTTTTGTATTTTTACAGACAAACACGTGTGATGCTAGCCATGATATTAACAAAAAAAAATCTCAAAGAGTCGCTTCATAGAAAAAATTATATCTTAAAAAGTCCAAAATTAAAAAAAAAAATAAAACAAAAAAATCATATCTCGAACTACAAAAATCGCCGAACATACATGGGGGTCCAATCGATAGGTATTGGTGTCCCCTGACCACAGACCTCTGGTATAGGTTGCATGGGACACCCTGTATATTATTATCTATGGTTAAGGTAAAATACCAACACTGGTATTCTGTGATATCATTGTCATAGTGAAGCGTTTAGATTAGCAGAATAGGGCCCATGTCCTATTTAGTGTACGTTAAGAACATAAACAACGCTCAGCTCTATAACAAAACAAAGAGACTGTTAATTAAAGTAATTATAATGAACAAGGGCACACAACACAATTTATTATTCAGCGTTTCTTAATATGAGAACAACTGTGGTCAATCGGTATAGGTAATTTAATTATTTAAGTCGAATAATTTTCAAAATTAAATGAACTTATCAATAATGAATTGAAATAAAAAAAACTCGTCAATAATTTGCCAAATTATTTCTGACTAGCTGCATTCTTACTACCCGTTGTCCTATTACCCGTTTTCCCGTAGGAATGAAGCATTTTCCCGCGGTAAAAAGTAGCCTATGTTCATTAAGAATATAATAAGGCTTCTTATGCAAATGGTTAAATAATTTTTCAAATCAGTCCAGTAGTTTCGGAGCCTATTCAATACAAACAAACAATCAAATCTTTCCTCTTTATAATATTAGTATAGATAAGTGGGCTTAGTGCCATCCATCGCCGCCGCGCCCCCGCCGACGACGCCGCCACCGCCGCGCCGAGCCTCCCCGCCCCTCCCCGCCCTGCACTTGACCTCTCCCCTGTTGGTCTGCCCTTTTATCGGATTATGAGAGTGCACCTATGTTTGTGCACTTACGTGTGCACTATAATATGTCCTGCGCATCTGGCTTGTCTTCGATGAGACGGGCCACCGCCGTGGTCAAAATTCTGCTCAGACGACAATATATGACATAACAGCAGTGAATAGGTCGGTATACCTAGGTAATAATAACACATTAGATAGGTTAGGCACCAACCCGTTCCGTCCTACCTACCGTAACCGTTCCTTCATTTCGTAGGTACTGAATTACGTTGGTACACTTGGTACATAATAAATATCATAGCTGATACCTTTCTACCTACTTTATACTATACTAGCGACCCGCCTCGGCTTCGCACAGGTGCAATACTGATACTAAAATATACTACAGAACCGACCCCCCAGCCGGTACCACCACCGCCGCAACCGCTACGTGTCCCTGCATTTGAAATCTATAATTTCTTCGAGCAAATAACGTATAAAAAATGGTTATTTTGGATTATCCCTAAGAGATAGACATAATAGGTACCATCGCGGATTTTTTTTAGACCTTTTTAAGGTGTACAATTAAATACTTACATTATTTTGATCTACCTCATATGGTTCAGCCAGCGTTTGCAATGTAAGCGCAAAAAAATGGGTTTGTGTTATATACGACATCACATTAGAAACCTCTTAAATTATCAGTGTTTGTCTACTATATTATGCATGTATTATACATACAAATCTTCCTCTTGAATCATTCTATCTATTAAAAAAACCACATCAAAATCCGTTGCGTAGTTTTAAAGATCTCAGCATACACAGAGGAAGCAACTATGTTTTATACTATGTAGAGAATCACTTCCGTTAAATTTTGGCATTGTTTAGATACCTAAGTAAGTAGATACAATATAATGCAAAGTAAGTCAAGTAGCTAGGTAGGTACTTGACAACTGATTCGAATTACCTTCGCCAAGGTCCGCCTGCGATTGGTTGCATGGTCGATTCCCGCCTCGGGCAAAGTGTTTGTATTGTTTTGTATTAAGTAGGTATATCAGTACCTATATAGCAAGTTATGTTTATCTTGGGCTAGGCTAGATGATGCCGGCTGATTTATTTTAAATAAATAAATAATGCTGGACAATCCACACAGCACCATCTAGCCCCAAAGTAAGCTACTCAAAGCTTGTGTTATTGGTAATATGTTGCAGAGTGTAAGGTGATGCACAGCAGAAGTTGGTTGAGGTTATGCAGTGTGTCGTAGAAGCAGACTGGCAGGACGAGAAATAACCAACACGTAGAATAGATTGCAGCTAATTTATTGATCACTAATAAATAGCATACAATTACGTCAATGATCAGTTGTTTATCTTAGATTAATTATAAAAAGGCAAAGCAAGATGAATACAGAAAACCTAGATAGCCAGAGGTTATGAAGAAGTGAATTGAAGTAACAAGTAAAGAAAATAGACTTCTGTCATGTCATCACAGTCACAGACTAAAAAGTATAAAATGCGTTTTAAAGGAATACATTATTTTTACAACATACTAGATAACTGATATATTTAATGCATTAAATAGGTACATAGATAGATTTTTTTTTTATTATACATAGAAAACACCCAGACCAATGGAACAAATTTCTGCAGATCGTACACAAATTTGTTCCGAGGCGGGAATCGAACCCTCAACCTCTTGCGTCACAGGCGGAACTTCGCCTGCCGTGCCACGGAGGTCGTCACTTGAGTTTCATATTTTTAATTAGGTACACCCTTATTTTAACTACATTATTATTAGAATTCTTTCTGGGCTAAGAAAAAATATACTGTAGATTTTCAGTTAAACTCAAAAAGTTTCCGCCAGAACGCTAAATAGCTAACAGCTGCCTTTCTGCGTCAAAATAGAGGGCATCTCGTTCTAGATTATGCAAACTGAGCGAGACTTGGCGGCGCCAAGTCTCGCTCAGTTTGCATAATCATAAGTTTGCGTTTGCTGCAGTTAGGTTCGCGTGGGGGTCCCGCCAAGTTGACGGGACCCCCACGCGAACCTACCTGCGTTCTTAAGTAATTCTAACTAACCACCTGCTCGGAACAATTTGCTTAGCTAAGGCGCTACGTGTAAAATTCTCTTACTAATATAAGATACGTAGGAAATACATAAATCAACAAGTTACCATACAGCACGCGCTTGGTAACTTGTGCGCGAATCTGTCTGCAGTTCTGCATTCGCGCGTATGCACGCTTAGTAAGTTACTACGTTTCAATTCAAATCAATCATTTATTTCCAAGAATACAAAATTGAGATAGGTACATACAATATGTCAGATCTTGCATGCACACCCTGTTGTGCGATTACCTACCTCCGCTAAATCACAGATTAGGTATAACGGAAGGTTATGAAATCGAAGTCATGTTTTTTAAGTCTATTGTACGTTCACCGTTCATTTCTATTTTTATTTATTTATTTATTTATTTATTATTTATTTCTCTTTGCTGGTTCTCTCGGCATTGCATTTAGGTCTATTAAGAATAATCCCGAGATAGTTCCATTAAAATATATTCCCGTGAGGTATTTGCAACTTAAATACAGTGTAAAATTAAGGAATTATTCTATGTAGGCTTTAACCGACTTCAAAAAAAGAAGGATGTTCCATCTCTGTTACAATGTTTTCAGCTTGCCACATCCAGCATCTACCTGCACTTATTTTGCAGGTCGTCACATGTTAGTGAATTGTCTCTAACTGTGCCCCGAAATTGCTTATTTTTGAAACTCCCAGTAAAAATTTCAGTTTACCGTATTTTTAATCCAAAAAACTAGACTGTACCTACAAATACATTCAAACATTCAATAATATGGTCCTGGAGACCTACATGACTATGAATGAACTTAATATAATAGCAAAAGTTTGGATGTTTAAATAATGTTCATTATGTTCTCTCTTCATGAATGACTGAACTTATTCGGCTTAAATTTTGCAAAGATGTAGTTCTAGGCCTGGATTTACATAAAAGCTACTTTTTACTCCCAAACAATACATGCGAAGTTTAAGGTAGAATAAGGTAGAATTAATAATAATAATATAAGCCTTTTATTCAGACAGTTATTTATTAGGTACAATTAGTAGTAACAAAAATTTTAGAACCATGCTAAGATAAAGTCTTTAATAAAATATGAATTATCAACAAAAAATCCACTTTCTTAAACTATTATACTAATAATAATATCTATTTAAAACTATTACCTATGTTTTGCAAAATAATTAATTTGAATTAGAATTTGAAACTTTTGTGTTTTTTATGTCTTCTGTTTGTCTTTTGACAAAAGCCGCTTCCATGTTTTTCGTGATGCCTGAATTAAGTTCATCATTTCGTTTTTATTTTTATTATTATATTTTGAATCGTAATCCTTAAGGGAACAATGCAAAATAAACTTAGACGGAAACATTTCTCTGTTCCTTGTATTGTTTGTCCTGCCCATCACCCATCATTTCGTTGTTGAGGATTTTGTAAACATCATTTAGTTTCGTTATGCTCCTCATGATTGAATCTCATCTGATCTTGCCTTGCCCACATCCCACTCTAGGTGGCGTTGGCACAACATGTTATTCGATTCCATTTATTTATCTTTCCTAATTTTATCTAGCTTTCTAAAAACTAACATGCTCATCTTCCTCAATCTTTGGCAGACTATCTTTGGTAGGCTTTATGATATTGTGTGCCTTAGTAAGATCTCAAAAAATAGCATCACCATGTTAGCACTGGGAGTACTATATGTATATACATAACAGTTTCCATTTTATGTTGATGTATTTTCCTAGGTTTTCATTATTTCTTTGAATTTCCACAGTAGTTTAATCGATTGGTAGGTACTAGGTACTGCATTTCTTTCCACATTTACCCGGCTGAAACAGGAATTAATAAATAAAAAAAAATAAAAGAAAAATATAATATGGTTTTAGTGTCTAGTTGGCTCAGATAACTATTCTTCTACTAATTACTAAATACTAGTAGGTAAACGTAAAAACTTTATGAGTATGACATAACTTTAAGTTATTGAAACTACAATACTATGATGGATGATTAATGAGGGTTCAAGTAATGGATCAGCATTTAGTTATTGAACTGTGTTCCGGACGGCCATAGAAATTAAGAGTTTAGTTATATAACATTAGATATAAGTATAAGAAATAAAAACCTACCACAACGTACCTTTAAGTTAGGTAGCATAGTATAGTATATTAAGCCATAGAAACATAGATAGATACTTATATAGATAGATGTAATAATAGTTAGTTAATAACAGATATAATAAAAGATAGGCTCTGTAGGTACCTGGACACAGGCTAGAGAATAGAAACCATAGATAGAGGCTTGAACAGGTACTCTAGACAGGCTAGTAAATAATAGATAAACAACAGACATACATAGGTATTATATACAGGCAAAATGTTACCGGGAGGCATGGTATTTACAGACAGGCAGCTTAACAAGTTACTCGGTAAATAGGCCTAAACGGAATAAGGTAGTTATTAAATAGATAGTAAATAGATATAGATAAATAATAACACATTGTAATTTCGTTAGGAGTATGTAAATCTAAATAAATGACCACGGAAAAGGCCACGCGGTACGAGCGGTGGAGAGAGATGAGAGCTAATAGTATAAATATATGCGCAAAATAGTCCCACGCAGTCAGTCAGCAACCCGCCAGCCTCGAGTCAACACGTGCGCGCCAACAACAATAGGAAGGAACGGACCTCTCTCTCTCGCACCGCCGCACCACGGACCTGCCGTTGTACCTGAGAACCCTTGCCATTGTTTCAATCTCGACCCACACAGAATTCCAGCGAACAGAGTACACAGAGGCCGACACAAGGATAATCGGAGTCGGAAAGCACATCATCGGCACAATCACAGCACAGCCTATCTATACAGTCCACTGCAACAATAGGTGCCGTGCCGACTGATTCCGATTATAATCCTGGTCCCGTACATTTGGTCCTTCGAGCCGGATCTTTTGGATTGAGATTGATCAATGGTGATGATGACAAGGTCAGCGAGCGGTTCCTGTCGGAACGAAGAGACAGGTCTGGCACCTACGCCGACTGCATCCGCGGTGACGGCAGAGCCTCCTCAGCCCCCGTCACAGCAGTCGACGACGCGAAACATAGTGCCTGAGCCGCCGCACCCGTCCGGATCTCACAGTATGGAGCCGACAGCATCAACAGCCGCCGCCAGCGCAACCAGCATCAGGACGAATATCCTCACTTCCAACACGCCAACGACCTACACAGGGAGCACACAACCGACGTCAACGGACACTTTGGCCACCGTCACGGAAAATACCGGCGGGAGCCCCGTGGAGGACACGCTAAAACACCACGCGAACAGAAGACAGAAAACCGTTACGTCGAAGAGGTCGAGGCGATCGAAGAAAAGCAGGATAGCACAAGCAGAATTGGAACTGCTGCGTATCCAGGCTCTCATAGCCGAAGCGGAGCTGAAGAAACTCCGCGAAGAGGAGGAAGACAGTTCAGACAGTGAGGCTGGAACAGAAATTACTGAACAGGAGAACACCGGGCGGATCGAGAACTGGGTGATGGACACCACCCTGCTGGCCATAGCTGACCACCCCCACGGCGAGAATAACAGTCACGCCAAACCGGAGCCGGACAGGAAGAGGAATCCCGCCGGACACACCACGGCCGAGAATAACAGTCTCGCCCCACAGGAGAGGAGGAAACCGGCAAATATAGAACAGGCCGCCCCCGCCGTCGTACAACAGTTGCCGCCGGGGACAGCATCCGCCGCCACCAACGCACAGCCGCCGTTGGGAACGTCGAAGGCCGCCCTTCTCTCAGAAACGCTGGAGAACCGGAATTTAGCGGGCGCGCAGCCAGCCCCGCTAAACAGTGAACAGTTTTATAGAAATAGTGTAACAGAACAGTTAAATATAGTGAATAGTGACAGATTAGTTAATAGTGCCCACGTGGTGAATAGCGCATACCCAGTGAACAGTGATGCCCGCGTGGTGAATAACGTGAACAGTGCATGGTGCAGTGCTAGTGCCAATGTTGGAGGCAGCGAGTTCCAGGGAGCAGCGGGAGTAAACCGGTATGTACACAACTTTAATGACAGGGATATTGTGATACCGGGTGCTTCCGCGCCGGCGGCGGGAGTCATAGCAGGGCCGCCCCGTACTGAAATGGGAGAGCTGGCTTCTGCTATAGCGCAAGCTATACGAGCCGGGACACAGTCGACTACCCGCCGGTTCTCGGAACTGCCTATATACAGCGGTGCCTACCAAGAATGGCTAGCATTCAAAGCAGCATACGAGGAATCCGCTAATGCTTACACAGAAACCGAGAATGTAGGTAGATTAAGGAAGTGCTTGAAAGGTCGTGCTAGAGAGTCGGTAGAAAGTTTATTGATTTATAACGTACAACCGGAGGCCATCATTAAATCGCTCGAGTCTAGATTCGGCAGACCAGATGCAATAGCCCTAGCCGAAATAGATAGATTACGCTCTCTAGCCCGACCTACAGATTCGCCTAGAGATTTATGTGTATTCGCGAGTCGGGTAGCAAACGTCGTTGCTACATTACAGGCGTTACAGCGAGTCTACTACCTATATAACCCGGAGCTGACGAAGATCACTATAGAGAAGCTCTCGTCGACACTCAAATACAGGTGGTACGACTACGCGACAGAACAGGCGACAAGCGAACCCGATCTTATAAAGCTAGCGCGATTCCTCGGAAGAGAGGCAGAGAGATGTAGCCCGTACGCTCAGCCCGAGACAGAAGCATCCTCCTCTTCGAACAAAAGGCAAGGCAAATCCTACACAGTGAACGACAGTCAAGAAGAGAAAAAGCTGAAGTGCCCAGCTTGCCAACAGAATCACATTATAGTAAAGTGCGAAAAACTAATAGAAGCATCTACAGACGACAGGTGGGATTTGGCTAAAAAACACAAACTTTGCTTCCGATGCCTTAAATACAGAACCCAAAACCACAGATGCCCCAAGAAAGCTTGCGCTACAGACGGATGTGCGAGATGGCACCACCCACTCCTCCATTTCCAACGAAAGGAAGAAGGCGAAACAGAGAAAGTCGCATCCTCAAGAACATCAACAGAAAGCCGAACGTACCTCAAAATAGTACCAGTCACAGCTTCCGGCCCCAGAGGCCAAGTGAGGACGTTCGCCCTGCTCGACGATGGATCGACGGTCACATTGGTGGATGAGGAAATCGCCGATAAAATAGGGGCCCCTGGGCCCAATGATCCGTTGAGAATAGAGTCAATAGCCAACGCCAAAGTCGAGGAAATGAGGTCGAGGCGTATAACATTTACGTTGACAGGTGCCGATGAAACGCACGAGATACAGGCCCGAACCGTTAAAAGCTTGAAACTTTCTCCTCAATCTATCTCACATCACGACGTACAGAACATGGAACATCTGCAAAGCATCAAGGGCTATGTACTGCATAGAAACGCCAAGCCGAGGATCCTAATAGGTCAAGATAACTGGCACCTGCTAGTCACCAACAGCATGAAGACAGGGGACATAACTCAACCAGCGGCCTCTCTCACTCCGCTCGGTTGGGTACTTCACGGATCCCGGACTCGGTCACTCGGGCAGCGAGTGCAGTACATTAACAACCTAACAGTCGACGACGGCATGAACGACGAGCTACGCCGCCATTTTGCAATAGAGTCGCTGATGATAACACCGAAGTGTCCAACTAACGATCCCGAGCAACAAGCATTGAAGATACTTAGGGAAAATACAACACAGAGACAGGACGGACACTACGAGACGGCTCTATTGTGGAAGGAGGGCGATGTTGTCATGCCGAACAACAGAGACAGCACACTACGAAGAATGTATAGTACAGAGAAAAAGATAGATGAAAATAGCGACATGAGGAAAAAATATGAAGCACAGATGACAAACCTTATAGCCAATGGCTATGAAGAACGCACGCTCACCCTCAACATAGAACATAAAAAGAAATGTACCATCGCTACGGCGCTTCCAGATCCGGACAGGTTCTCTAAGTACCAGAGACTTTGTAAGAACGACAGCACGGATCCTACAATTTATAGATATTCTCCGACGAAGAACAGAAAGGGTCGAGTTCAAGAGAACTGTAAGGAAAGCTGACAGCGACCCCGATTGGAGAACGAAACGGAAGACAATACAGAAACAGCGGCGGGAGATTCGACCCACCACTGACAAGTACCTGCCAATAGAAGGCGCCCTACTGAGACGCGCCGAACTTAGCATCGTTAAGGCCAGACAAGAAGATAGCTTCTCCGAAGAAATCAAAGCCTTAAGGGCAGGAAAAGATGTACAGAAAAACAGTCGCTTGAGCAAGCTCGCAATAGAGATGAAGGATGACATTTTAGTCATCAAAACTAGAATCGGGTTAGCCTTGGACATAGATGAACATACCAAATCACCCCCGATTTTAGATGGTAATGATAGGGTCACTAAACTCTACATTGAAAGTGTCCACAGACAGATGATGCACGCAGGTGTCGAGACGACCATAAATGAGTGCCGCCAGCACTTCTGGATCCTGCGCCTGCGGACGACAGCTCGCATGGTCATCCACCGCTGTCTGCCGTGCCACCTGAGGAAGGCGCCATCCCCGCAGCCAGCGACAGGCGATCATCCGCCTGCGCGGCTGGCGCACAATTGCAGGCCGTTCACCCACACAGGCCTCGACTACTTCGGCCCGCTGGCCGTAAGAGTCGGGCGCGCAACGGCGAAGCGCTACGTTGCGCTGTTCACCTGCCTGACCACCCGGGCAGTCCACCTCGAGCTTGCCTCCGACCTGTCGACGGGCGCCGCAGTCATGGCCCTAAGACGCATGATCGCGCGCCGAGGCTGCCCCGTCGAGATCTGGTCCGACAACGGGACCAACCTGCGCGGGGCCAACAAGGAACTTCGTGCCGCGCTGGACAGCGCGACCGCCAGCGAGGCCTCATCCAGAGGCATCACTTGGCGCTTCATCCCTCCTGGGGCCCCATTCATGGGCGGGGCCTGGGAACGCCTAGTTCGGAGCGTCAAAGCCGCGCTCGCAGCCACCCTGTTCGAGCGTCAACCTCGCGAGGAAGTCCTCCTCACGCTTATCGCCGAAGTGGAATTCACAGTCAACAGTCGTCCACTGACCCATGTCTCAGTGGATCCAGAGGACCCAGAAGCCCTCACTCCGAACCACTTCCTGCTGCTACGGCCGGGGCGCACCCCTGCACTCGGCCCCTTTACCGACGGTGACCTGATAGGCAGGTCACATTGGCGGGCTTCTCAACGCCTTGCCGATATTTTCTGGGCCCGCTGGCTCAGAGATTATCTCCCCGAGCTACAACGACGCCGCCACCCTCACAGCAGCGGCCTCGCCGCCCAGGTGGGCGACCTGGTGCTCATCGCAGACTCCAACCTGCCTCGCAACACCTGGCCCAGGGGGGTCATCGTTGCAGTCTACCCAGGAGCAGACGGAGTCGTACGAGCCATCGACGTGCGGACCAAAGGGGGCGTACTGAGAAGACCGACCAAGAAGGTGATAATCCTGCCGAGGGACGAGCCGTCCTCCACCACAGAAGGTTCCAGCGACGACGGCGGAGCCACTGGACGGCGGGAGAATGTTCCGGACGGCCATAGAAATTAAGAGTTTAGTTATATAACATTAGATATAAGTATAAGAAATAAAAACCTACCACAACGTACCTTTAAGTTAGGTAGCATAGTATAGTATATTAAGCCATAGAAACATAGATAGATACTTATATAGATAGATGTAATAATAGTTAGTTAATAACAGATATAATAAAAGATAGGCTCTGTAGGTACCTGGACACAGGCTAGAGAATAGAAACCATAGATAGAGGCTTGAACAGGTACTCTAGACAGGCTAGTAAATAATAGATAAACAACAGACATACATAGGTATTATATACAGGCAAAATGTTACCGGGAGGCATGGTATTTACAGACAGGCAGCTTAACAAGTTACTCGGTAAATAGGCCTAAACGGAATAAGGTAGTTATTAAATAGATAGTAAATAGATATAGATAAATAATAACACATTGTAATTTCGTTAGGAGTATGTAAATCTAAATAAATGACCACGGAAAAGGCCACGCGGTACGAGCGGTGGAGAGAGATGAGAGCTAATAGTATAAATATATGCGCAAAATAGTCCCACGCAGTCAGTCAGCAACCCGCCAGCCTCGAGACAACACGTGCGCGCCAACAACAATAGGAAGGAACGGACCTCTCTCTCTCGCACCGCCGCACCACGGACCTGCCGTTGTACCTGAGAACCCTTGCCATTGTTTCAATCTCGACCCACACAGAATTCCAGCAAACAGAGTACACAGAGGCCGACACAAGGATAATCGGAGTCGGAAAGCACATCATCGGCACAATCACAGCACAGCCTATCTATACAGTCCACTGCAACAATAGGTGCCGTGCCGACTGATTCCGATTATAATCCTGGTCCCGTACAAACTGCTTTTAGAAGATAACAAACAATGTCATCCCGTTATTTTTACCTCAGTTGTAATTAACAATTCAATGAATCATTAGACGAAATTGATACAAAGTGATTACCTGTTTCGATAAAAGATGACTGACTGACTTCTTTCTTCTTCTCTGGCAAAATGATTTATATCTTTTATCTCGTTGATTGGCAACATGTTTCTTGATTGCCTCTGAAATAGAAGATAAGAAATACGTTATTAAAATTTTATAATATCATTAGCTTGAAGTTTACAAGGCCACGAAATAGGTATGTAGATACCGAACCGATTGAATATTATGTAGTTGCCATATCCCAGAAATTAATATATTACTTTGAAACTGAAACTTTTAAAAGTTTTTAGTGAACTATGATGAGGAGATTCTGTTGCACAACAGTTTTTTTAGGTATCTTGAGTTTGGCCAGAGTGAGTAGGGATAAATTGATTTCATGAGTTATGAAAAGGTTATGTCAAAGGCTGTGTATACATTTAAGTATAATTGCATTATAGGTATATATAAGAACATAGGCTAAGTTGGACACAACACTAGAAAACTAAATTAACACATAAAATTTGTAAATGCTTACGATTGATTCATCTGTTTGTAATCGTCTTGAAGTCCTTGTTGGCCTTGTCTTCTGCGAATGGCTACAATACAAGCCATTTTGACCACATTTCCTGTAGAGCATTATTGACCTCCCATTTTCCGTTTCACATAGATATTATGGGTGTTAATGGTAAGAATATGGACTAGTGAAAGTTATTCACAATTAATTAACATGTTTACTAACTGAACGGAGTGGAGCCCTGGCGGGGCACAGAACAATACTACTGGCCAAGGAACATTATACTCTATTCTATGGGAGGCCTGACCTGGCGGTAACGAAACCACTGACCATAGATAAATAAAACTGTCTGCCAGTGCAGCCACCTGGTGCACGATTTTCAATCGTTATCACGCCATGGGTGTAAAGGAAGCATCGATTTGACAGCTGCTGTCTTCTAGTGGATTCGTTTTATTATGCGTACAATAGCAACACGTGCTGATAATGCATGCCCCGATATTGTACACCCCAATAAACCGTGTCATGGCTTCGAATTATTAGGGTGGTTAATATGGGCCGTACAAAATTGAGTTTGGAAGCTCGTCACGTGTTAATAAAGCACGGCCTGATATTGTACGCTCATTATAATGCACACCACGATAATCGGAAGCCATGTACACGAATTATTTGGGTGTACAAATTTGGTCACCAATTATCGTGACGTACAATATTTTGTCGTACATTATTGTCTCCCTATCAAATCACATTACATTAACAAAAATAACTGGTGATAAATAAAGGCAGAAGCCTTTATTCACAAAGAAAATTATAATATAATTGGTATTTATAATTGAAACAATTGAGCTAACTGCAGACCGTTGCAAACAATCTACAGGTAGCTCAACTGATCCATTTTTTTATTATTATAAAATATCACGAGATACTCAGAATTGGCCTTCCTGACGTTAAAGAACAATGGCAACTTTCCCTTATGGTCTGTCCCAAAAATTTGAGGAAAGATATAAAATATACCATTCGATTCATCTCAAAATTTTGAGGAACTCATTTTTAGTTTTTCCGTAATTTTTGCAGAAAAAATTAAATATTTTTTTGAAGATTGGCAGAATAATTTCATGTCCTTTGGTTCGACTCCTCATTGCAAATGGCGGCGGGGTGACCAAAAAGGTTTCAATTCTAGAGGTTAGTTAGTTTCAGGTTAGGGACAGGATTAAAACCAACCTCCTTTTTCAGTTGGTAGGTAGAATAGAGTAGGTTTATCGGCTATGGATGAAAATAGCCCAGCTAACTTAAACCTGCTTAGGCGTATTGCCACGGCTTCACAATTCGTTCCAAGAACGTGAAACACCTACCTGCTGTGTTCAAATAAAATCCTTAAACCTACCGGTGGCGTTAAGGCCATCATCATCAGCCTATATTAGTACACAGCTGGACATAGGTTCGCTTCTGTAATGAGCGCCATATCGCCCTGTCTTCAGCTAGCCGTATCCAGCATCTACTGAAAGCTAATGGAGGTTCAACTGTGTTACTGAAATAAAACATGGCATGTTAATAACATGGGCTAGGTATATTCCTTTTACAACTTAAAACAATTTATCCATAAAATCAACATAACTTTTCTACAACGGCGTCCGTCCATGACAGATAAAGTGTTGCACACTTCAAATATTAAACAATCTTTTTAACAGAATATTTCCAACTCTAAACCTATTTTTTTTGATAGGCTTACATTCGGCCATTCGACATAACACGCGTCTCGCGTGGCTCCAAGATTAGGTTAAATTTAAACATTATAGGTATGTCAAAATTACAGCGGAATTAAATTGGCAATTACAATTTAAGTAAGTAATACATTTATACTTTCTGCTTTATCATAAGTATAAAATTTCTTTACTGTTTCAACATAACATATAAATTACTAATCAGTTTGTCTGTTCAGACATACAATAATTATTGTTAGAATTATTAAAATAACCAATATTTTTCTTGATTTTTGAACAATTAATATTAATAAGCATAGATTATGAATAACTTTCAATTGATTACTTTTAAATAAAATAGATGTTTTTTTTTTTTATAACAATATATACAATAGTAGGTAACTATTGACCATACTTTTATAATAACTCCGTTTAAGTTATACACTAAGTCAATAAACACATTTTTGTTTTTACCCCGCAATTGTTATAAAATCTATTTTATGATTAGAAAAAAAACATTATAACCACCACTAGCTATTCTGAAAACGTTAGTTCCATACATATAAAGCTTAAGTGCGTAGTATCAGTTGACTACATTTAGTGGCGGGAGCAATCCAGATAACTTAAACTGCCTGGCTTGTCAGAATTATACAATTATTGGTAGATTACAGTATACTTAATTTTATGTGTGAATATCATTAATACTTGTCTACCACAAAAAAAAACAGATTTTTTTATTTATAATCTTGCTATAGATAAGCGTTTCCATTATCATTACAATATCTCTTTTTTTAACAATGTCGTATCGCTTTCATTTCATTTTAGTATCACTATCATTATGTTATCATTTTAGTATAAATTATCATGATTCACAAAGATATTTCAAACAATGATTCTAGAGGCAAATGAAGATTTAGGGTACATCATAACATAAACATTACCTATTATCCATAAATGATAACTACATAATTTTTCAACTTTACATTAATTTGTAATAAGCGTACAAGTTATAACAAAGACTGTTTTCGCTCGGCCATACTGCCAATAATATACGCGACCTCGCGTTCGATATCTAAATATTTGCATGTGAGTAGGTAAATATCGCAAGCAAAATGCTTAATATTACATAACAAATTTTAAAAGTTAAAATTATAAGATTCAAACATAATTTCATAAGCCTTGATAAATCACAATAATATAAAAATGACTAATATTTAATTTGCAATTTATTACATAATAGTCTTATTAACTATTATACTATGTAGTGATACAACTTACACCGTTGCAATCCAACGGATCACTTTATCTGTTGCGTCCAACAGAAACTATTTATCACTGTTGCGTCCAACAGTTCATTTAAATTATAATTAACACCTTACATTTAAATTACAAATAACAACTTACACCGTTGCAATTCAACGGATCACTCTATCTGTTGCGTCCAACAGAACCTATATACCACTGTCGCGTCCAACAGATCATTTAAATTATAGCACCTTACATTTAAATTAAAATTAACAAATTACACCGTTGCAATCCAACGGATCACTCTCTCTGTTGCGTCCAACAGAACCTATATACCACTGTCGCGTCCAACAGATCATTTCGGTCACTATTATACTGTTAAAAATAATTATAATATAGTCTCTCTATGTACTCATTGGTACTCACTTTAGGAGATATATATCTCTCGCTCTCTTTTTCTCTCTCTCTCTCTGTTGCGTCCAACAGAAACTATAGATGACTGTTGCGTCCAACAGATCATTTCGGTCACTATTATGTTGTTATACAAATAATTATAACACAATCTCTCATTTATCTGTGTACTCATCGGTACTCGCTTTTTTTTTCTTTTTAATCGCTTATATTTTTCACTATGTATTTGTTTTATTTTATTCACTATATTTGCTTTTTTTTTTCACTTTACACTTATACACTCTTTCACTTTTTTTTGGAATGTATCTGCGATTCAATGTCCTCTTCACTTTGATTTCTCACTTTTAAGGAAATAATTTCACAATTATCGCTTTCGTTGATCACTGTCTTTGGATTTTTTTTTAAAGTTTTTTTTTTCACATTACTTAATTATTGGCTTTTCTTGATCACCCTTATATTACTTGAATATAATATTATCTCTTAAAATTATTTTGCTTATTCTCTAAACACACATAATTTATTCGTATCATATGCTCCGCTTTCAATATTTACATTTATGAAAATAAGAATCATAATAATAATCATGATGCTTTAATATCATTCACGTTCAATATTCACACAACAAATTTACCGAAACATTAGAAAGCTTAAATCAACAAATTATCAAGTTATTTATGTATGTAATAATCGATGAGAGTAATATTCTCTGATACTATTAATTCACCATGACTATTTATTTTTTGTTTTAATACATTTTCTAATAATTTCATTTAACAAACGGTATCACACAATTTCGAAAAATTCGTTTATTATAATTATGTTATTTTTCTCTTATGCCATTGTACAAAATCAAAATCAAAAACTCTTTATTTCCATAAATACAATAAATGTACACTTAGAAAAGGTCAAATTATAAAACTAAACACTGGCACGGAAATAAAGTGATATTTTTGATTTCTGTCGCTTCGGTATGTAGACTAAAGTAATGAAGCGACGAGCTAAAGGTTTCCACCTTTAGCCTGTTAGTTGTTATCTTTCGAGTTGGAGCAAAACCCGTCCCAAGCTTTTTTTTTATCTTCTAGATAATCAGACATTTTATTTTAAAGGTTTTGACAATTTGTTTAAATTTATTTACTGATAATTTTTGCAATTCACTAGGAGTTTTGTAGAAGAAGTGTATACATTGCCCTTTAAAAGATACATTAATTTTGTGTAGCCTAGTTGTGGGCACAGCGAGTTTATGTTTATTTCTGGTATTAAAGTTATATTTATCACTATTTTTAGGGAACCGATTTACATACTGATAATACCGATGTACATGTGTACTAAATTTACTTGACATCAATGTATGGATCTCATTACTGAAATATAATTTTTCGCTTTAATAACTTACTTTAAATAAAAAATATTGAATATAGGTACTTCATTTTAAAAATATATATATATATATATATATCATTCTACTACTTTTCTTTTTAATAACTTTTTTTTGTAAATAGTTATTCGTTTATTCAATATTATTATTGTCTATCAATCTCTTACTTGACAACACTTTTAATTTGATGTATGTTATTTGTGGGTAGTGACAGAAAGTACGTTTCTACAAGAAAAATTACTGTAATCATATAAATTATTCATCACCACGTTTTTTTTTTTTTTTTTTTTGTACCTTAATAATAAATTAGTTAATTTTAATTTCAAGTCTATAGTCTGCTATAAACAAATACATCGACTTCCTTCTCAGTAATACCCTTGAACCATTTTAAAACGTAGAGTTTTATTTTCGCATTTAACAGGTTAAGTGATAATACTTCAAAAACTTACTACTAAAACCATCTCTATTGTCATTTATTTTACTGTTTATCTGTATTATAATAACTGAAATAAATTTCACAATCATGTCAACATTATTATCTCTCCTTTTATTTGTTATGTTTTAATGTTTATATCGCCAATACATTTTCATTTTCAAGTACGTCTCATATTATGAAGTTTATCTAAAAATAATATTCTGCGTATTATTTGACAATTGTAAATTCAAACAATCTGCGTTCTAAGCTTTTCGTATAAAAATACTGACTAACTGAAGATTAGTTACATTTTTTTTTATTGGGTTATGTATTAAAATATTAATAATTGTTCATACTCGTTAATCAGATTCAGATTCCCTTAATATGTACCTGAGTACGGTACCTATTCATTTCTCTGACTTTTACACAACAGATGTTCTCTAGTATGACAAATTTTTGACAATATTCTTAATATAATATATCACATTCTCTATTTAATGTTTCTTTGTTTTAGAAATCCAAATTTATTCATTTCTCGCGTGGCGTTCCTGACCACAACACAGTTTTATTCTTTAAACGGTCGGTAATCTTTGTAATAACTTTATAGCGTTTATTTACGTTGTATTTTAAAGCAGTATCTCGTTTTTACTAGTCGCCATTTTTATTCATCTAATCCTAAATATTATTCATATCAAAATAGACACAATCAATATTTTCGTAAGCAACATATCGTTGTATAAAAATGTAAGTACGAGTATACTTCTTGCTCTATTCATTGCGTTTTTAAATTATCTTAATTTTGTGGAAATAGTACTTAGTTTATTATTATTATTATTTATAGTTTCAATCGTGCCTTCGTTTATTGTGGGTAGATAACTTAAAATTTATCGATTTAATTTTATCTCTTTAAATAATTCGATTTGTTACATTATGCTTATTTAGGTCCAAGTAAGGTTTGTTTGCTTCACACTAATAGTCTGATTTATTTTACTAAGGCCCTTTTTTTATAGCATCTTATGGAATCTTGTCTTGTTCTTTAAAGATAAACTTTAGTTTATTGAATCCATTTTTATAAATTAATTTCGTGCACCTAACACAACAAGCGGTATACGTAATTTAAAGTAAAACTTTGTTATTTCGTTTTCAAATTAGTATTTCATATGAGCCATGTCAATCTTAAATAAGTGGTTTATTTCTTTCTCCTTAAATGATTGTTATTTATTTTGTTATGTTAACAATAACAAAAAGCACTTACACACAATAACAAAAAGGAATCCTGTTTATTTAACTGTGCAAATAACTCGTCCGTTTTGTCTAGAAACGTTTTTTTTATCATTATTATTATTACTCTCTTTGTAGGTATGATTCTCTTCTCTCTATAGCTTTTGCTTAAGCGACTCATCATTTTTTTTTTTTTTGTGCTCTTTAATTCACATGACTTGTATATATTTTGTTGGTAATTCTAAATAAATAAATAACGTCAGTGAGTAAAATACTCGATTTTCGCAGTTGAATAATTATTCAAACAACAATGACCTACTTATGACACATTAGTTCATCCAGTAACTAAATATCAATATACCAGCGAACCGCTAGCAAACATACTTTTTTTTTTTTTAATTTATTTATTCAACTATAATCTACAACATTGCAACTGAATTTAAGTAGGTACCCATTAACCCTCAGGAGATACTTTTCTTATTCACAAAATTAATATCACAAGTGTCTGTGAGACTATGGGTAGGTAGTTAAGGGTTAAATATCAGTGGTGTCTGTAAGACGATGGGTACGCATTTCAGGGTTAACCCCGAGAAAAGGCATAATCCGGTCATTATTTTCCACGAAGCCGATGAAATGTCATCATGTGAAATGTCATCTATATCACATGCCTACCAATTAGCAATGTCACTATTTTCCATTTTATTTAAATTTTATTAAGGTAATTACTTATTCTTGTCTCCCAACCCTGTCGGGTTAGTATTGAACATCTAAGACAATTTCTTAAACTGATAGTTGACATAATTGTATTCCTGATAGGTACGACAACAATGCATCATTTCGAGTTAATGAAATAAGTATTTAGATTATCATCATCGTTCAACCCAGTTATTATATAGGGAGTTATTTCATTCACTACTAATAAGTATATTTTCAAGCCAAAGTGAAGCTAGTAGTAACTAAGTTACTTCCAAAACAGATATCACTATTTTCAAATACTGAGAACAAGAAAATAGATATTTTGCTCACCCGACATTTCTCAGTCTATGCAAAATTATTATTATTATGTGTACTACACTTGGATGGTGCTTAATATTGTTTTCTTATTATTTGTGCCTGAATAAGGGTTATAAATTCTATTCATAATCATTAGATCAAATATTCAATAAAGTTTGGTCGCTCATCATAGCAATTGGTACCTATAGATACTTTCTGAAAATACTGTGTGATTAACATTGAAATAATTAATATGTCTAAAGACTTGTATAAGAATCCAAAGTTAGTTGTTAGTTAGTTCAATTCACTTCAAGCAAATGTTTATGCAAAATGTAATGCATAACAAGTAAGAAACAAATTCTCACAACGGGAAGATTTTTGAATTTTCATCTTTATTTTGTTTTTATGTGTTGTAGATTTCAAGGAATTTACCAGATAAATAAGTACCTACCATCACTATTCAGAATGTTAGTGCAAAATTTCAAAATCAAATAATTCCATGATATTAACCAAATTAACTTTGATTAACAATTTCTGTGTTTTTGTGTTTAAAATTCATGTGTTTAGTTATCTCAATCATCTCTATTAATTTAATGTGGCATTGTAAAGGTATTGGTACAAACCCAATCATATATTTTCTCTTGTAGCAAGATTGCTCGATGAACATGGGAGTAAACTTGTAATGCATTTTGTTGGTCACTTTAATTACTGTAAAGGGTTTCATTGGTAGCTTGTATTTTACTAGTTCAGATCAATTCACAACATCATTTTTAACAAACCATCAAGAAAAGAATAGAAAAAGTAACTTTATCATATTGGAGGTTACAAGTACGCTATCATTTATATATGATTAATATGATTATGGATGACTTTGAACTCTTATTGAAAGTCTTTACTATTAACCATTGAATTCGAATGGTTTTCAATCAACACAATCTAATATTTCGCTTGCCAAAGTTTGGCGGATAGGTAATAATTGCAACTTGTACCTAAATATGTAAAATCAATGGTTCAAATCAAAGAGAATATACCCACTCCGGTTCAAATATGCGTTTGTTTTTGTCGTCAGCCGATTTGTATAGGAAATCATTGCATATGTCATCGAAACTTGAGTTTTTTCATAGGAATAGGTTTCACTGAACTTTTCGAAAGGTCACATTCACATTACTGTAGGCGTGTCTTTCCCTCTTCGGACTGAAAGCTAATGGAGGTTCAACTGTGTTACTGAAATAAAACATGGCATGTTAATAACATGGGCTAGGTATATTCCTTTTACAACTTAAAACAATTTATCCATAAAATCAACATAACTTTTCTACAACGGCGTCCGTCCATGACAGATAAAGTGTTGCACACTTCAAATATTAAACAATCTTTTTAACAGAATATTTCCAACTCTAAACCTATTTTTTTTGATAGGCTTACACTACCTACCAATTGCGTCCTACACTACGTTTGCCTAGTCGCGGTCTCCACTCAAGACAAGAACACGTTTACCCCAGCGCTTTTCGATTCTTAACCTACACATTTTGTATTGTAGGTATCGGACCGAACTTACCTGAAGTGAAGACTTACAATTATCCGTTATTTATTTTATTTATTTATTTATAACAGTAAAAGTCGGACCCACCTACAGTCATCGCCAATTATAGCGATGAACAGATAAAGATTCCAATCCAAAGCACCGAGCAGCTTCTGTTGTCTTGCAACAAGTGTAGTTTAGCGGTTTCTCTTGCTGTGTGCACATGAACGGTTTTGGAGTCTTCAACTTTAAGAGTTACCTAGGTGTATTCGTCAAGCCTAAATGTTTTTTGGTAGCAAAGTAGATAATTTTGAAATAAGTCCTACCTAATATCTCAGAAGAAGGATCGAGTGTTCTACGTTATTCTAGCTTTACCAATAATTATGTCTATTCACTAGCTAAACATGATGTAGAATATTTGTAAACAAACCACGAAACCAACAAAACTAAAACTCACTTGCTTGGTGTCGAGTTTCAGATAAGTATAATAAATTGTAAGCAATATTTATTGAAGGAAGGATCACAAATCGACCAGTTATGTAAATTGAGTATAAAAAGACGTGGCAACACAGTGAATTTTAGGTTAAGTATGGGTGATTTGTTAAACAATATTCTACATCGAGTTTGGCTAGTATATAGTATACAGAAGATAAGAAAGCATTATATCAAATAACTGGTCAGTGGAATCGTATAATTTTATTAATACGCGCGAGACTCATAGACGAAATATTTTTTTTAACTTGGTCCTAAATTGTACATTTCTAGAATAGGTACGGTAAGTATTCATTCTTGGGGTTTGGTTTCTTTCAATTCTTATCTTAGTATCTTTTTCCATTATCTGTAGGTAGTTATTAGGTTTCCTCTATAACGTCATATAGGTAGTTAAATACCTACCTGAAAAATAAACACATTATTTATAGAGGGAAAGGAATTATCAGTGTTTGTAGGTACCACTAAACTAACTAAAATGTAAGAGAGAATTTTAGTAATGGTACGATACAAACACTGCACATACCTACGGAGTTTAGGGGAACTAACTTTTACTATAGGTAGGTACATAATGTTACGTAGAATAAGCAAGGCACATACCGGCAATCTTAATAAATGAATTAGGTAAACAATAAAAACAAAATAAACTCTCGATTTATAACAATAATAACTTACAATGGCATTGCATACAAGGGTATTGTAGTTATTAGGCACCCACGAAAGAAAATATTCTTTGAGACGCGTTTCTATAACATGCCCAGCTATACAACTTTTTGTGAAATTACTCACAAACAACATTAGCTACACTTGGATTTTATTTAAGTAAATTAGTAGTTGTAGATCATTCGACTAGCCAGATCATTCGCAGTCGCGCATCTTTAACCGATAGTATTAATTTGATAAGTTTATTTCGAAAATTATTTTGTCAACAAAAACATTACAAAAGCGCGCGGATTGGAATGGAACACAAACAGTATAATGACAGGCAGGGTTGGTAGTGCTGTGCTGTCAATGTCAAAAACAAAATGGCGGATTCTACGAGTTTTTATCACCCTAGCTTCGCCCAAATTGCTATTTATCCACATTTTCAAAAATTAATTTAATTTTTCGTGCAAAAATTATGGAAAAACTAAATATATAGTTTTATCCAGAATTTCCCGAGCTATCGATTGATACCCATGCGATCTTTCCTCATGATAGCTCATAATTCTTGCCATTGTTCTTTGATTCGCAGTTTGAAAAAACGAATCGAACTTTCATTAGTGCTTTGAAACTTAAACTAACTATTAAACTTTCAACAATGCAGCCAGCGTCTTGGGGACGCTTACGACTGGTATTGATATGGATCAGTTGAGCTACCTGTAGATTGTTTGCAACAGTCTGCAGTTAGCTCAATTGTTTCAATTGTAAATACTAATTATATTATAATTTTCTTTGTGAATATAGAATTATTAACTTTCATTCGAAAAATCGACTTCTTCACACAGACAATGTAGAGATTTTTTTTGTAAATGTCAGCAGCGAGAGCTGCCAATGTCATGTTACGACATGTCATAATGTCGTAATGTCATCTCGAATCTGTCTCTCAATTGGTACATATATAGTGATCTGTGCTCTCAATCTGTCTGTCTAGTGTCTGCTGGCTGTCTGTCAGTCTGTCCTGTCAGTCATTTATTTTCCAAAATGGCTCCTACTCGGAGTATTCTTGGTTTTATGAACACAAAAACTCTGACCTCCGTATTTTCTAATAATTTATCCAAAACACAGTACCGCTTCGCCCACAATAAGTGTAATAATTGTGATCAAATTTTGTCCGGTCCAATTCTTTCTGGAAGTTCACTAGTTAGTAAGAACCGTAAGTTTTACATGCTCTCATTACATCACCGGTATTTGGCTAATTTACAATAATTCTGCGTAACACAACGACACTACGTTCAATAAACTATAGTGCAAACTCGGCTCCAAGTTATCTGTAATGTCTTACAATGTCTATGACATCCTCAAATAATAACCTAAATTTCTTATCTTCAGTCTTTTTAGGACCAACACACAGGTTTATTCATACAAGCAGCAGTCTACACGCTCGGGCGGACTATTACAAAGTTCTAGGAGTGTCCAAAAATGCTTCGGTCAAAGATATCAAAAAAGCCTACTACCAACTTGCAAAAAAGTATCACCCTGATGCTAACAAATCTGACCCTGAAGCTTCCAAAAAATTTCAAGAAGTTTCAGAAGCCTATGAGGTAAGTTGAACATAATGAAAAGTAGAAATCGCGTATAGAAAGAAAATCCTTGCTCTATGTTTAAATGATGCAATAAATACCTACTTCAAAAACTGAGTGTTGGCCATTTTCGTAGTAACTGTAATTGGTTGTTTCCTATTTACATTTTTGAATTGTGCAATAAAATTTTTACTTTTTACTTTTACTCTCCTCTCTTATAGATCCTGTCTGATGATAACAAGCGTAAACAATATGACACTTACGGCACCACATCGGAACAGATGGGCATGGGTGGTGGTCCATCAGGTGCTGAAGGCTTCACCCACCAGTGGCAGTACAAGTCCACTATAGACCCTGAAGAACTATTCCGGAAGATATTTGGTGATGCTGGATTCAAAGCGGACACCTTTAGTGACTTTGCTGAGAGTCAGTTTGGGTTTGGAGCAGCTCAAGAGGTAAAAAACCTTAAAAAGCCTAGTTTTACAAAGCCTGTATTTTTTGCAAATATTCAAAATGCAGATCGCGCTTTCGTTTCTGGATTAGAATAACTTCTGCATCTATTAAAAATAATTATACAATAACATTGTTAAAAATAATTTGGAAAATCCACAGAGCATCTAGTCCCAAGCTAAAGCTTCTGCCAAACCTGTGCGTCAAAGACGCGTGATACGGGAGCTTCAACAATGCGAGACTTATCCCTTTAAAAGTTTCTGCGTCTCGCGTCAGTCGCGTAAGTGTGCAAAGCTCCATTGAGGTGCCATTGCAGTGTGCGCCGCGTGGCTGACGCTTTCGCTTGGCGTAACGCATGCTTGACGTGCAAGGTTTGGCCGAAGCTTAGCTTGAGTACATAACCAATTGCATAACAAAACGTAAAAATACAATTATTTTTGCAGGTCATAGTCAACCTTCGGTTCACTGAAGCCGCCCGCGGTGTGAACAAGGAAATAACTCTAAATGTAGTGGATACTTGTCTTAAATGCAAGGGGTCTCGCTGCGAGCCAGGCACTAAGGCAATCAAGTGTACCTACTGTAATGGCACTGGCATGGAGACTTTCTCTCGAGGTAATAATGCTCTTGAAAAACTGTTATTGGACAACAGTCTCTTTTACAATAAATTTTATAAATGCATTGAAAGTAAAGTGATATAAAAAGTTATTTCGTTAAAACTATTCAGATATTAAAAAAATATAACAAAATAATGCATTGATAAGAATACTGGACAATTAATAATAATAATAAACATGTATGACTAAATTGGCTACCACTCAGCATTTGTTAAGTCAAAGTGTGTTGGTCTTGTACTACAGAAGTGTCTTACAAAGACTTTTTAGAAATTGTTTCCTAAGATCCCCAAAACTGAATTCAGAGTAAATTAACTAGTATTATTTGACAGGTCCGTTTGTGATGAGGTCGACATGTCGGCACTGCCACGGCACTAAGATGCTGATAAAGTTCCCCTGTATTGAGTGTGAAGGGAAGGGACAGTCTGTAAGTAATAAAGTGAAGTAACAACCATCATGACCTAATAATAATTGTTATCCTAATAATAAGCAAGCTTAATCAGTGGGTTTGCTCATTACGTCATACTAGCTTCTGCCCGCGGCTTCGCACGTACTTTACCGCAATAAAAGTAGTCTGTGTCCTTCTCCGAGATATTATCTATCCCTGCCTTATTTAATTGAAATTCGTTTAGCCGTTTCATCATGAAAAGGTAACAGACAGACTGACAGAATTACTTTCGAATTTATAATATTATTATCATTGTATAGATGTTGTATCTTCACTGTTTCCAAAACTCCTAGTGAGTTGCAAAAATTATCAGTAAATAAATTCAAACAAAACCTTGCTGTGTAATAAGGCTTAATATAAAATGTCAGATTATCTAGACGATAAAAAGCTTGGGACGGGTTTTGCTCCAACTCGAAAAATAACAACTAACAGGCAGGTATCTTGATCACTTTGCAGTACGCTGCGTTATGCGCTATGCGGTGCCGGACACATGATCATTTAAAAAAGGTCTAGAGAGGTCTTTTGTTCCGTCTCAGAGACTAAGGATTTAGGTAGCGTCTAACAACATGTACAGACTTTATGAAAACAACAATGCAACAAACAACAATTTTCATCATTGTTGTTCATTATGTAGGTATATTGCAATAGATTGGAAATTGCGTGTCTTTGCGTTTAGTTGTAACACAATACAGGCCATTTGTTGAGATAGCGCTGGGAGAACGTACCATATCGACAGAATTTTATTTATATCTATGGTGGCACTCTTAAAAAAAGTCCCATAATTCAGTTCCCATGGGATAGAAACCACCTTTAAATGTTTCCATAGTAACAACGCGTGCGAAGCCGCGGGCATAAACTAGTTATTTATATTTATTTCCAGGTGCAACGCAAGAAAGTGACCGTCCCGGTGCCAGCAGGAGTAGAGGACGGTCAGACAGTCCGGATGACGGTCGGGAACAACGAGATATTTGTCACGTTCAAGGTGGAGAAGTCCAGTTACTTCCGGCGCGACGGTCCTGATGTGCACACTGATTGTACTGTATGTATCACATCACGCTAATATTATAAACTCGATTCTGCCAGCGCCTTCGCAGGGCTGGTTTCTATAGAAATGGGCTGGTTTCTAAAGAAATGGGCTGGTTTCTATAGAAATGTTTAGGTTATTTCTTGTTCAGTCGTCTAGTACCTATAAAACAAGCTCTGCTTAGCTAGGGGCTAGATGCTCTAGCTTTATTAGTTTTAATAATTGTATTTTTATTCTATGGGAACTGTTTCACGGGATAAAAAGCCTATGTTTGATTCCAGGGTTAAAGCTACATCTATGCAAAATTTCATTATGACGTGAATAGGTAATAAACATCCGTCCAAACATCTAAACATCCATACTTTCGCGTTTAGTGTGATGGGGTGTTTGGATGGATGGATGTTTGTTATTTCTTCACGTCAATACTAGCTGTAATTTGACATATATTTAAATCTAACCTAAAATAACGGCATACTTATATATATTTTTACATTTTTTACATTATTTCCCATTGGATAGAAATAACATTAAAAAGTTTGACCTTAAAACAGTTTCCGTAGAACCTCCTTTTGCAAATTTTTTATCCAGGAAACAAAGCCTGCGAAGCCGTGGGCAGAAACAAGTATTTTAATACAGGCTCTTATTTTTCTTTGAGGTCTGTTCTTGGCAGTTTAAATTGTGGCTTGAAAATGACGCTAAAAACAAGTATTGTCACAAATTCATAGTTATCGGTGTTCGTACATACCATGTACCTACGGTGGATTGTTATTTCGACCCAAAATATATTGTCAATTCAACCCACGATAAATTAAATAATATTTTTTCTACCTACTACTGTGACTCAGCGACCCAAAGTGTATATTGGCTTCTGTCTGAGACAAGACTTCTCCAGGAGCACCACCGATTTTCCCTGAGATTGAACCTGATACGCCTTCTAAAAACCAGGATCTTCTTCACCAGCACTTATACAAAGTGGTTTTTTGAGAAGGGCGGCGATGGCCAAGTCCGAAACCACGTGAGTTAAAGAAAAGTCGTGAAAAACTAAATATGTTTTCTTATAAATCGAGGGCATTACTCCTTTCACGACTTTTCTCTAACTCTCTTGTTTTCGGACTTGGCCATCACCGCCCCTCTCAAAAAATCACCCTGTATATCCACTGCCAAAGCCAGCCATTAGACAACCTGACGAGGCCCTCTCTGCGGGCAAGCGTCACATTTAGGGACTGTAATTTTTTTTCCAAGTCTGTGGCAAGCATCCCTTGGATTAGAGGGACGATTGGATCGGCCCGGATGAATTTCGAAATGTCTTTGAACCCTTGAAATATCTGTGTTCTAAAATTAATTCTTTTTAATTTCAGGTTTCTGTTGCACAAGCAATACTAGGAGGCTCGGTGAGAATACAAGGCTTGTACGAGGACCACACGTTGCAAGTAAGTACATAGGAAGTACTGAGTGGTATAGTTTGGGGGACCAGCACTTGGTGAAGTCGGGTTGCTGATGATAATGATGACGAAAAACTGGCAACACCTAACCTAACTTTGCTTAACATAGACTTTACCATTGTTATTCCTCAACAGCTTAAATTGGTCCACTGCTGGATGCAGGCCTCCCCCTGATAAGCGCCTTATTGGCTTTTATCTCGTGGAGGTAATGCTCATAATCCCCACACAGTTCGGTGATAGAATTGCTCTGCAGGAGGCGCTACTGCCCGCCCCCCGGTTATCCATTAGTCGCCTCCTACGACAGCCGCTCGTAAAATAGAGTAGTGTCCTGGGTAAAAAATATATTATTCTATTAAGTCCGTCGAGTCAGATTATCAGAAAATATTGGAAACATATTTTTTCTTTTGTCAATCAAACAAAAAATGCCAAAAATAATGCTCGTCAAAGTTTGGGAGTGGGGGCTAGTGACGTCATACGCCATACGCCATACGACGTCTCGCGGAACTTTAACTGGCTATATTTTTATAATTTTTTGTTAAATCGAAAAAAGTAAAAATACGTGTCCAATATCATCTAATAATCTAACTGGCGGACTAATTAGAATTTTTTAGGACACTAGCCTATTGGGAGTGGTGTCTTATTCAATTAACATTATCTGAGCGTCTGGTCGAAGCGACGCGTGACCCGAGATCTGGTCAGTATCTGGCACAGCGCATCAGCATTGCCATACAGCGGGGCAATGCAGCCAGCGTCTCGGGGGACGCTTCGGACTGGTATTGATATGGATCAGTTGATGTTTGCAACAGTCCGCAGTTAGCTCAATCGTTTTAATTGTAAATACTAGTTCTAATTTATTTCTATTATTTGATTGAAATGAAAAAATTTGTATTTTAATTTAATAGTTCAAAGTAGCTCAGCGAGCTATGTTCGGAATTTCTCTGAAGGATAGGATTCGTAACGAATACATCCGACAGAGAACTAAAGTTATCGATATAGCTTAAAGAATAAGCCAGCTGAAGTCGCAGTGGGCCGGCCATATCTCGGGAAGAACCAAAAACCGTTGGGGGAAACGTGTTCTTGAGTGGAGACCACGACTCAGCAAACGTAGTGTAGGACGCCCTCCGGCAAGGTGGGATGACGACCTGCGAAAGACTGCAGGCAGATGCTGGATGCGGCAAGCCGAAGACAAGGCGCTATGGCGCTCATTAGGGGAGGCCTATGTCCAGCCGTGGACTAATAGGTATAGGCTGAGGATGATGATGTTAATTAAATTAAATTTTGCATATTCTTTCCAGATATCCCCCGGCACGTCTTCGCATACCCTGATCCGCCTCTCGCGGAAAGGTATGAAGCGAGTCAGTCTGCAAGGTTACGGCGATCACTATGTTCATGTCAAAATACAGGTATGTTGTTGTTTTACTATACAGGGTGCCACGGAAAGGGGGTGATTCTGGGCCCCGAGGGGATCAACTTGTGAAATACCATTTTTTTAATTTCGAATAATTATTTATATATTTTTGTAAATAATAAAGTTTTTTTCTTCCTATTCATTTACACGCACTCTTCCATTATTAAACAGAAAAAAAACGAAATTCAAAAAATTTTTGAATTAAAGTTGACCCTCCTGATGTCCAGAATTACCCCCTTTCGGCTTAGCACACCCTCTCCGTGGTACCCTGTATAAACTTTCATAGTTTGTCGAATTCATTATGAATGTAGCCGGTACCCTGATGAAGTCCCTCGTCAAGGGATGAAACGTTGGTGTCCTTCCAACACAAACTAGGTTCGTTGTTTGCCCGCTTACATTCATATTGGATATGTTGATAAACTTTGGGTACAAACTAAAGTTAATTGACAGCACTTAATCATATCCTAATTTATGCTATTTAGTTTCAATCATCTTTTCTAATAATTGTGCGAACTAAATAATTAGTACATTTTAAAGGATCTACATACTAGCCAAACTCGATGTAAAATGTTTGTAAACAAACCACGACGCAGATGACTAAATCTCACATGATTGGCGTCGAGTTTCAGATAGAATTGTAAGCTATAATAAATATTTATTGATAAAAAGATCTCAAATCGACAAGTAATGTAAATTGCGCATAAAAAGACGCGACAACAGAGTGAACTTTAGGTTAAATTTGGGCGGTTTGTTCACAAACATTCTACACCGAGATTGACTAGTGTTTATCTATCTCCAACAAGGGATGGGGCCCTGTAACATGATATTTTGTAATGAAGTAGGCCTTCATTGTACGCCAAAACAAAAGAAGATCGCGCCAGCTTTCCATAACTTACCATACCTCTCACTTTCCAGGTGCCAAAGATACTATCAGCGAAGCAGAAGGCCCTAATGTATGCCTACGCAGAGTTGGAAGAAGACACGCCAGGACAGGTCCACGGTGTATCCTACGACAGAGATGGTAAGGGAAACAAGGTGTCGATTCAGACGTCACGAAAACTAAACTAAACTAATTTGACATGACTAAAATTGTTGCCGCCCCCTGCATACCGCTCGAAATAAAGAGGATGTCGTTATTTTTAGTGCTGTGAAATTAGTTTAGTATTATTCGACATCTGAATCGATAGGTACCAATGACTAACTAAATTAATGATTTAGTAAAGGTTTTCAGCGAGGCCTGTTCAGAACTATGCGGTATTACACTGGCCAAAGTCGATGTGGAATGTTTGTAAAGAAAACATGACGCAAAAAACTAACACTCGCTTGGCGTCGAGTTTCAGATAATTATACTTGTAAGCAATATTTAGTGAAGGAAGGATCTCAAATCGTCAAGTAATGTAAATTTCGTATAAAAAAAAACGCGGCAACAGAGTGGTCAAAAATGGGCGGTTTGCGTACAAACATTCCACATCGAGGTTTGCTCGTCTATAGCTATCCAGAGCGGCAGCGAAAAATACCGAATACTGACCAAATACCTCTGATAAGGCCTTTAAATATACTGATAAATGGCCACCATTTAATGGCTTGTAGAACAAGATGAGATGTAGGTACAGATTGTGCAGTTTCCCAGTTAATTATTTAGCTGCAAGCATTCGTTTCCCAAGCCTTACGACGGAATACTAAAACGCTACTTTGATTCAAATCACATTAATATAATAAATGCGAAAGTTTGGATGGATGTTTGTTACCTCTTCACGCCAAAACTAATGAACGTATCTGGCAGACATTTTGCATGCAGGTAATTGTAATCCTGGAATCCAACATAGGATGCTTTTTATCCCATAAATCAGTTCCGATGGGATAGAAATCACCTTTAAACGTTTCCATAGAAACAACGCGTGCGAAGCTGCGGGCATAAGCTAGTAGGTAATAAGTAATGGATTGAAAGTTTCCAACAAAAAATAGTCACAGAAGTGCTATTTTAATCCAAGAAGAGTGAGTAGTTCATTTTTAACTATGAGAAACTATGCCAAGCTAAGATTTAAATCTTTAGATAGGCCCTTTCCGTAGTGAGACCGCACCGTGTCCAAGCGAAATGAGATAGCTCGATCATTTGGAATCAGTGTATTGTGTCTTTTTGTGGTGTGTGTCTCTTCATCAAGGTTCGTGCAATATGATTGCACAATAAATGGTAAAAATAACAGTTAAATTTACTGGCAAAAACACTATTTTTGACTACGTACTCACAGTGTCTGTGCGTCGGCATTTTGTTAACGCACGCATTCAAAGACAATACCACAGTTTTTGGTGCCAGGGCGTATTTAACCATTTAAATCTTTGAGTAGCTTAGCATTTATTTTAACACAAAAATTGTTTATGTAAAGTAGGAAAATTACAAAATTCTTTTGATTACGATTAGGTACGAAAATGGGGTGTAAAATTCTGAATCGAAATTATTTGAACGATTCTTATAAGAAATCTTAGTTGTCATTTGTACGTGCTCTAAGATTATAAAATTAAAAAAATTACTTAGATTTTAAGGCATCTTCAAATCTCATCTCATCATAATTTCTAAAATACAGCTTTTGAGGCCTAAATGAAGGCTTCAAAAGCAAGGAAACATCAATATGGTAGCTTAATATCAATCACAGCTCGGTATAACAAAGGATAAACATCAAAATTTATTTTACAGAAAAGCAAAAAAGCACCTCAACCGATCCGAAATCGGACACAAAAGATGATACCCAAAAGATACACTCTTCAAATCGCGACACAGAGTATTCAGGCCCAAAATCCCAAGCGTGGAGTGTTCTAGAGAGCTTTGCTGAATCATTTAACAAAAACAGAAACACCTTTATGACAGGTTTCGTTATGGCCGTATTTCTTTGCATTATTGTGTTATACCAGGATCCTAATGACAAATATGGGATTAGTAGTTATATTGACCAACCCCTAGAAACAAGGGAACCGGATGTTCCTTTGGGGTATCAGAATACCATTAAAAGAGAGAGGGAAAAAAATCCTCACCTGTATGATGCTTGAGGGATGAATGATTGGTTGATATGTAGGCTTATTTAAAATTTGGCTCGAACTATGTATTCCTTGTTAGGATTTACCCCTTTCGGCTTAGCACACATACTTTATGGTAACTTATTTCTGAAGACCTGTTTCGAAATACTAAAGTTTATTAGAGTAACAGATTTTGACTTTAAAGTTAAAAATGAAAACGGCCAGCAATAGTGTATTGTTTTAAAGTATATTTTTATTCAATTTTTCACTGTAGTTTATTATGTGATGAAAAAATATGTTGAATAGTACTATACAAAATATAAATGAAATCTATTAAACTTTCGCTGGCAGATTTTTCAAACATAATTTAAAGTCAATATTTTTTTCAAATAGGAGGAACTTACTATTTCAATAATATGATAATAAATCTCTATTAGAGCAATGAAATTGAATTTGAAATCTTTTTAGAGATACGATTATAATATATTTAATTGTCTGGAAGATGAAGTATGACTTTGAATTAGGGATATAGTGTGATGGTTAAACATTGTAAATGTTTCATGAATATATTCGATTGAAATTCATAAGTTGTTTCATTTTGTACCCTATGTCCTTACACCATCATGCTATATTCCTTAACACGATGCTGCAAATGAATAAATTTTCAAAATTCTATAGACAGATGTTCTATGTTACCAGGATTGGGCAAAAACGTAAACGGGCATAAGATTAGGTGACCTCTTTTTAATCGACTTCGAAAAAAAGAGGCGGTTCTATTTTTTGTTTTCGCGTGAGATTAGTATTTGTCCCGCACAACTAAAAAAGTGTTAAATTAAGGGATTAGAAGTCGGTGTTTAGTTTTTTAAATCAATCAAAGTACATATTTGATGAAACAGCATATTGATTTTAATTATCTCTAAGAAACGTCTGAAATAAAAAGCATTTAAGTCGTGTAATGGACCTAAGTACAATAGGTATTTTCACAGTTCATGGTCTCTGGCATACTCTCGAAGACTACAATTGAAACTCTTTTTAAATTTACATAAACCATACCTTCCCTCAGACCTAGAATTGTACCCTTTCCACCAGCGATGTGCTATATTGCTAAGGGAATGCAGGTAAAAATGACCAGTACGATCATTTTTACTTGCACCAAAGTAAGCAGAGCTAAATGATGCTTGATATTTGAAGTATGTTTTAGGGTTCTCGTTCTCGCTCACACTATAACCCCACTGCCACACAAACAAAACATGAGCATTCAAATATGGACATAACTTATTACATTTAGATACATTTTAAAGTGACTTGCTTACCGCCACTTTTAAGCGTGCTGGCTGCGCTCTGTCAACAAGCTTATTGCCGTCACCGTTAGTTAAATGTATGTAAAGGTGAACGCGCACCTCTCCGCGCCATAGAAGCCGCACTCGCCGGAGTCATCGCATTTTATAAATCGTTATATGAAATAGTATGCCACAGCGCGCACCTATCAGCGCCGATCGATCCGCAATTTAGTAAAATTCTGTAGGTATACGGATTCCATCGAAAAAATTCTGCGCGTACGATGCGTGCGGCGAGTGCGGCGCGGGAAGTGCGGGCGGCTCGGATGACGTCATCCGCATTCATCATTCTCGACTCGAGTTTCATAGAACACGTCAGTTCTAAACAGAAATACAGTTTATGAATGTGATTCGGTGCGTACGATGCGGACAAGTGTGCGAGTCCATGAGCAAAAATCGATGACTGGCGAGTGCGGCTCCTGCGGCGCGGACAGGTCCGCGTTCACCTTTAGTCCTTATTTGAATGCTAATTTTTCTGTTCTGCGGCAGTGGTGTTGGACGTGTCAGCATCAACCTTTATTCAGCCATAGCTAAGTATTGCTTAGGCAAGGCAAGGCATCCTATTCCTTTGCCCAAAATAACCATGTCAATAGGTATCTTGAATCTGTTTTTGATTTATTTTAGGTGAAACAGCCTAAAATGAGAAGATAATTTTGTGAGTCGCAAAAAAAAAATGTTTTTAGTTTAGCATTCCACTGTCCCAAAACATGTTCGTTGTTCGAAAGGGGTGATTTCCAAAGGTTTTATTTACAAATTTCAAATTCGTGAAATTCAAAACAGAAGTTCTATTTTGTTTTTTCAGGACGACAAATTGAATTAACGCAATTGAGGAAATCTTTTCACGATATTTACCTCACAACTCAGATCACTTCATGGAAAATACAAAAAAGCTTTGATTCATGGATCTTACCAAAAAGTACTGAACCTTGGAATTTTCAAAAAAGTGTAACATCATGGAATATGCCAAAAAGTATCGAGTCATGGAAAATGCCAAAAAGTGTTGAGTCATGGGAAAGGAAGCAAGGTATTACGTCGTGGAAAATACGAAAAAGTATTGAGTCATGGGAAATTCCAAAAAAGATTCAGCCGTGGAAAATGTCAAAAGGCATACACTCCTCAAAAATAGCAAAAAGTATTGAGGCATGGGAAATTCCGAAAAGGATTGCCTCATGGAAAATGCGAATAAGTATTAAGGCATGGAAAAAGCCAATAGGCATCGAGTACTCAAAAATAGTAAAAAGTATTGAGTCATGGAAAATTCCAAAAAAGATTCAGTCGTGGAAAATGTCAAAAGGCGATTCCTCAAAAATAGCAAAAAGTATTGAGGCATGGGGAATTCCGAAAAGGATTGACTCATGGAAAATTCGAAAAAGTATTGAGGCATGGAAAGAGCCAATAGGCATTGAATATTCAAAAATAGCAAAAAATATTGAGTCATGGAAAATATCAAAAAGTATTGGGTCGTGGCAAATACCAAAAAATCAGTTATGGAAAAAACAAAAAAGTTTTGAGACATGGAAAATATCGAACAGTTTTAAGTCATGGAAAAAATCTACAAATACTTATTTAACGCGTAGGTACTTTGATTACTTAAGTTGCCAAAACAGATCATCCTTTAATCCAAAATTCTAAAAGTCGAGAGTAACTAATTGTAAACTAATTGGAAACCCCCTTTCGGAATAACGCACATATTTAAGGACTATGTAGTTTGCTGTAGGCAGTTGCTAGTTCTCCATGTCGTATTAGATCCTAAGGTTGAAGCCACACGGCCGTCCTATCATGAAATTTACGCGACTTGATTCACGATGATACACCAGCTTTTATATTTGACGTGGCTACAGGCATCAAATATATTTAATCGCTAAGCGGATTCCATGGTTTCAGCCTTACTCACGTTATAGCGAGTGTACGAGAATCATCAACGTAGAAAGCTTTTAAAGTAGAGAAAAAGGTGGTAATGTGGCCCCTAGTCTCAATCGCCATTTTGTTTTTAGCCTGTGAAATTTGAAATAATAGATCTTTAAATGAATATTGGGTAGGTATACATTAAAATATTCACCAATATTCAGTTTGTTCGTGCCTGAGTCTCTATTCAATGAAATCCAATTATTTTATAATGAAAGTTGTTTATGTTATAAAAAGTACACATTTGAGCAGTTGGGATCTGAGGAGGGTATTATATTATGAGACATCCCCCCAATAGACACCACATTTTCTTTGTCATAAATCTTTTAATAAAGAAATTATTGAATGATAATCTTCTAAAATTCAAGTCACTGACGTTAAACACCTAGAATCAGTGCAAACGGTGCATCCAGAATAACTTTTTGACACAATTGTGGAATACAAAGAAATAACACGCGCGCAATACCTTTCGCCGGTACTCATTACGTCTTGCTTGAATAATAAAAAATATAAAAGGCTCCTAGCGGCGGTTTTGGGTATAAATGACCTTAGACAAGTTATCTACCATTACTTACTAAGACCACTTTCTACGAGATGGAGCTATTCCAATAAGGAAATGTTCAAGGGGGTCAAAATACCTGCACGGGCCATATTATCACCTTCTCCCGATATCAATATTTAACAAGTAAAATGTTGACTTTAACAAACTAGAAGTGGTTTAAGTTCTCAACGCCTTACCATTTAAAATCCACATCTCCGATCCACAGGTAAAAAGATTGCGATAGCTGAACCTCATACGATCTTAGACGCGATCAAGGAGGCTCTGACTGACAAGCAGTCTTTAACGGGTCCCTCTAAACCCGAGGTTTCCTCTAAGAAGGTTCCTCCCGAGGACTCCACGGACCCACCAGAAGAGGCAGTCAAAAAGTCTAATAGAAGCAAGGCCTAGCCTACCGCTAGTACATAGGGTACTTTTGCGATGTATGAAGATTCTGAAGCTACCGATCGTAATTTAAGTTGGTTGTGTATGATATTTTACTATGAATTCATTGTTAATATAAGCGGGTTAACTACTAACCTTGTTTGTGTGTGGAAAAACACCAACGTTAACGCCTAACGCAACTGTCCAGTCTCGCGGGCAATGAAAAGTGAGGTTTGTAGTTAACCCGCTTCCATTCATAGTGTGATGTTATTGTGTGTAATGTTGTTTATGCGAAATTTATTCCATTTAAATCTGTGTGCGCCGTTCAAATTACGCTCGTATGACTTCAGCCTTACACAGATGTAGCAAACTAAACTTATAAATTTTAGACAAAAATGTAATACGCACACTTAATGTATACGATTTTATTTTTGAATTCAGTTATTTTATTTATAAATGGAATTTCTTCGATAAGTTTGTTCTTGAAGTAATTAGAAAGTTAATTTTGCTACATCTCATTTTATCCTATGATAAATCATTCTTTAGTATATATTACAATTTAAAGTTTAAATTCGTTAGTCATCCGTCAAAATATATTACACACCCAACATTGTAATCTATATTCAAACGAATTTTTGTTTACATATTTCTGTGATAATATTTATGCTACGTGACTTTGAGTTCTTTTCAATGAGAAGGCCGGAAATTACAGTTCGTAATTCAACATCAAAGATATTTGGCATAGATAAGTTCAAAAAAGGTTATTGCATGCTTACAATAATCGCTGTAAATAGCCGTTGACTAGTTAGTAGGATATGGTAGGAAATAAAATAACAAATTGAAGCCTTGGTTTTATTTCTATTCCTACAGTTCTATCATATTATAGGTGACCTACGCAAGAATCTATAAGTTTATCTGATAATGTTGTTCTTACCTAGGACTCAAATCAAGATAGTCAAATCGTCGTCGGGTGGGTTAACGGTCCTTGGCCGCGATCACGGTGTGGTAAGTGTAGTTAGTAGTTACCTATTGACATTACGGCTCAAGCGTTAGCAGTTGAAACGTTAGGGTGCACGTTCACAGGCCGGCATCGGACAATCCACTGACAAGTGCGTCCACTGATCGGCAATCCGAATGACGTAATCCGCACTAAACGGAAAAGTTGCCTTCAAGAATCCTCGCCGGCATTGCCGACAGTCCGCTCCGTGCGGTGCGGATCTTGTATGGCAAAACTTTGATGGGGCGTACGGATTGTCCGATGCTGGCCTGTGAACGCGCACCCTAACGTTTCAACTGCTAACGTTTGAGCCGTAATGCCAATAGGTAACTACACTTACTACACCGTGATCGCGCCCCTGCGCATCAGGGACGCCGTTCTATTGCGCTTATTGTACTAGAGATAAACTATTCTAAAAATGCACGCCAAAATGCACACCCCCTCCACTACACGTCGTACAATCGGCGTACATTTTTAGAATGGTTACTGAACTACGAAAGATCCGCAGCTAATTGTATGCACTGGTATTGGCTTCTCTAAGTCTTAGAGAACACATTACCTATTACAATTATTCACGGGTATTTATCGCGTTTATTTCTTAGAGAACAGTTTTAAACAGTACAGAAACCCTCTATTTCTGTGCGGCTGAGTTGACGGCTCCGTTGCTGCTCTGCGCAGAAGCGCTAAGAGATTTGCGTATAGCTAACCCCCGAATACTAAAACCCAACTTAAATTTAAGCTAGTATCAAATCTAGCTAGTGAAACGAAATTTTGCCAAAAATCGTCACTCGTGAGATTTGTTAAAATAAATAAACAAAAAATGCTGGAAAATTCACACAGCATTATTTAGCGCCAGCAGCTAAGCAGAGCTTGTGTTGAAATCTGAGTTGGGTTTTAGTATTTGGGGGTAAGCGACAGCATGTGGCAAACCCAACCAATGAAGTTTCACATGTAGGCGAAATGAAACTAGTTAATTTGCTGCAGAATTTTACCCAGGTAGTAGGTAAAAGGGCGGTCTACTACCTATTCCGAGTGGCCTCCCGAAGTTTGTACAATTAAAGTCAGGGCCCATTGAAAACACATTTTAATGTTGAAAAGTGGTTGTACTAATCAGACTGTATAAAACAGTCTGTATTTCTGTGCGACTAAGTTGATGGCCGCGTTACTGCGTCTGCGCAGAATCGCTAGTACGATCGCTAGCAACGCCACAGCGCCTTCCACGTAGAAACCGTAGATTATGCGAACGTAACTTGGCACCTAGAACGAGAACAGGTTATTCATCAGTTTATTTATTTAGGGAGTGGAACCAAGGATAGTTAAAGGGATTGCAAACTAGAAACAAAAAACTTAAAACTATTGCTTTCAAAATGAGAGGAATCCTATTATTATCATATAACTGGGAAATTTATTATCCTTATCGTTAGTTCACAAAGTTGACCGGACCGTGACTCATCTAACAAAAGCATCCAAAACCTCACCGTCCAGTTTTGAAAAAAAAAACCGACCGAGTGCGTTTCGGGGAGAATTAATTAAGTTTAGTCACAATATCATTTGAGAAAATTTTGAAATTCAACTTTCGATTATCAGTCAAACCAAAGATATGATGAATCCTATCTTTATGACTCTGTTGTATTTTATGTATTTTATCTACACTAATGTTATAACATTCTACTTATGTTTCCAATACTTGACTTATAATTACTACTGTTATAGCGCAGTTGGCAAAACACTTAATTTAAGCAATTTCACATGATGGTATAATATCCACATCGATATCGTAAAATCTCATTAGAACATCAATAAAACGCGACCAATTAACCTGGCGAGCCTTATGTCAAAATCCTCATACAAGTTGTATAAAATTTTGATATTAGGCTGGCTTTTGAAAACAGTTGGGTTATACGTGAAAACTTCGTCGAAACTACTAAACTTACATACACAAAACTCTTTGGTAAGATCTTGTGCCAATTAAATAAAAAAAGAACAGCGCGCGCTCGTTCCTGATTGGCCCTGCGCGAGCAGCTGCGTTCTCATTGGTTAGATATTAATGGCGGCAAGTTCACTGTGACAATACACGTACGCGTGAATTTAATGTTTCGCAATGTGTTTTGTTTTTAAAATACAAATTAAAAGTTAAAAATGGATAGCGACGATGATATTTGTACGCCTCCGGATATTCTAGAATTGGCAACAAAAGTAACTCACAATCTTTTGCCAGAAAAATCTAGAAAATTATATGAAAAAGAATATAATAACTTTTTGGCATGGAAGATCGAAAATAAAACTACATCATTTTCTGAAAATGTCATTCTTGCGTATCTCAAAGACCTCTCCGACAAATTCAAGCCATCTTCTATGTGGGCTAAATATTCTATGCTCAAGTCCACACTGAGTATCTACAACAATATTGATATCACGAAGTATTCAAAAGTCATAGCGTTCCTCAAACGCAGTTCAGAAGGACACAAGGGAAAAAAGTCCTTGACGTTTACATCAGGTCAAATAAAGATGTTCCTGGAAGATTCACAAGATATTTTGTATCTTTTTGAAAAGGTAAGTGTATTTTAGTTCTGTTATTTAATCTACCTAGTACTTACGTACTACACACGCAAGTTATCTAGACACTCCGTTTAAGCGCTTTGTGTATAAATTTGGTAGTAGGTACCTACACTTTACTACTTCATAAATCATAGTTTTTGCCTTGGCTATGTACCTCAAGCTTATTATATCGTTTATTGTTACAGGTTGCACTAATCTTCGGCATAATGGGGGCATGCCGAAGGCAAGAGCTATACAACATCCAGTTCGATGAAGTCTCTAACATAGACGACAGTACAATCATGGTGAAAGTTTCGCAAACAAAAACGAAAATAGATCGTTCTTTCGTTGTGACGGGCAACTGCTATGCCGTATGTAAAAAATACATGGAACTTTGACCCACCCCCTGTCAAAACCCTGCCTTTTTCTTGAGCTATAGATCGGGGAAGTGCGTCGATCAAAGAACTGGTATTAATAAATTTGGTGCTCTGGGAAAAACTATCGCAAGTTTTTTGAATCTGCCTAACCCAGCGTTGTCCACGGGGCATTGCTTCCGGCGCACCTCGGCGACCCTTCTCATAGATAGCGGTGGTGATTTGACCGCACTGAAACGACACGGGGGGTGGAAGTCTTCTACTGTGGCTGAAAGCTACATTGATGAGTCTTTAATGAATAAAATTCAAGTCTCAAATACGATCTTGAACAGTATAGAAAACAAGACGAATGAAGTAATTATAAATATTCCGACTCCGTCTACGAGCTCTACTGCTTGCCCCGCGGCCGCTACAGCTGCTGGATCAATAATTAACATTAACTTTCAAAATTGTACCATCCAAAATTTGAACAATTATTATAAATAAACTATTGTCAGCTTTTACTCTTGTTGTTTGATTAATTGCATTAGTGAAGATAAAGTAGTGTATGCAACTGCATATAACACGGGTATTAAAACACTCGTTAATAAACTCACACTCGTGTTTTAATACCCTTCATTATATGACAGTTGCATAAACTACTATATTCAATTTATGTGTCATTATAGTATTTGTTAGGTTATAGTTTTATGTATTTTATTATATTATATTATAATAATTATTATATTATATTGTAGTAGTCTTTTAATAAGTAGGTCTAAATTAAATGTTATAACCTCTGTTTTAGCACATTAGCCACTTTTCCAAATTTGTGTTCCAAACTTGGAAAAGTAGGAAAAGAAATCTAAAAAGAGTTCTCTTTTTAGGGTTAAGTTCGCCTTTGCCTTTATTTTTCCTGCTATATGTTTTACTTGTACCTATTTTGTGCAATAAAGAATTATGATATTGGTCGTTAGCTAGATTTAACTATCGATGATACGTAGGTTCGAGCGACCTTAAAGGTGGTCCTACTCTGTCCTTACTCTCTCCAAGCCGCCCGTGGTGGTGAACTCTAGAGGAAACATGGCCGTGTCTATAGGACTCCTCTCTCGAAGCACCCCGAAGGCTAAGGCTCCGCAAGCGTAGTACGACAGTAGTGCGACTGGCACGCAGTGGCAGACGGCTAGGACGCTGAGGAATTGCTGAAGAAGAAGAGAAATAGGTAATCTTTTTATTAAAATTGTAAACATTTTGGACTGTTAACAGATATTGATGAAATTGAGGTACCAACACCAAGAACAAAAAATCATTGAAATCAGACAGTGCCTAGCTATTTTTATTCGTATGACGCGCATAAGGCGTATAGTAATCAAGGTAATTTTCGAGTTTCAAAAAGTTGGAATGCATTTTCGACACTAGAACAAAACTCTATGCATCTAAACTGCTACGAAGCTACGGCGCTACACATTGCTCATACGGTTACGATGTAACGCATCTACGCTGCTACGAATTACGAAAGTGGTACAGTGCTACGACTGTTCACCGCTTTGCGTCTAAATTGCTACGAGGCTACGGCGCGGCGGCGGCGCGGCGGCGCCGGCGCTACAGATCGCTGCTACGGTTACGATGGAACGCGTCTACGCCTGCTACACTGATACGAATAAAGAAAATGCTACAGTGCTACGACTGTACAATGTACATCGCTACGCATCTGAACTGTTAAGCCGGCTTTTCACTATGGGATATAATATAATATATATTACATCTTGAGATATAATATTTTATCGCTCACCATACATTTTGTATGGGACCGTTTACACTGTGCTATAATATATATTACATCCCAAACTATAAATATTTTTTCGACCGAGTGAGCGATATTTGAAGGTCATTTGAAGGTGTATATTTTACCTCACGTCCCCGGACACCGCGCCTCCCCCTGCCTCGCCCTCAGTTTGAATGTTGGCGTTCGTGTGCAGACGTGTAAACTGATCATGTGTGTTCCAAAATATATATCTCACAGTGTGAACAGCAATCGCGGGATGTAATATATAGCTCAAGATGTTATTTATAATATATCCCATAGTCAAAAGCCGGCTTGATGAGGGTACGGCGCTACAGATTGATACAGTGCTACGAACTACGAGAGTACTACGACTACACCGCTACGAGCGACGCTACTCGTGTACTCTGCTACGTGGCTACGAATACTGCTACGAATTTTGCGTAGGCAACTTCTACGAACTCCGAAAGCAATTGTGGTGATTATATCTAATAGCTGGTTTAATATTAACCAACAAAATGGGAGATGTTCTTGGATTTACTTCTGTAAACTGTATTGTAGATGGAAAAAAGTATTGCGAAAATATCTATTCAACCGAATTCAATTTCCACCAAATTGTTCCCGGAAATTTTTTCAATAAACATCTTCTCACTTCATTTCTACACTAAACTACTTTACTCTAAACTATTATCTTTAGGGCTGGCCTATTTCCAGCAGTGGACTAATATAGGTTGATGATGATGACTATTCTCACTAACTAAACATTATTCGCAAACTGAAATTATCAAAGTAGTTTTTAGTTACCATTATCTTCTTTCGGGTGCTATAACATTTTGATGTTTCCAGAGCCTCTGAACTTGGGTTGCTGGTTGGACTTTCTGAATCAAATAATTACAATCCTTTATTGACGACCTCCGTGGCGCAGCGGGCCAAGGTCTGCCTGCGACGCAGGAGGTTGCGGGTTCGATCCCCGCCTCGGAACAAATTTGTGTACGATCTGCAGAAATTTGTTCCGTTGATCTGGGTGTTTTCTATGTATAATAAAAATATCTATTTATGTAATGTATTGTAAAGTATATCAGTTATCTAGTACCCATAACACAAGCTCTGCTTAGCTTGGGGCTAGATAATGCGGTGTTAATTGTCCAGCATTATTTATTTATTTATTTATTTATCTATCGGTGGTGGTACCAGTAGGTAATGTATTGATCATAGGGAATGGTAAAACGTTTCTAAGGCACCACCTACACACCGTTATTCCACTTAGGTGGGTGTTTTTAAAAAGTTAATCGGGCAATAACATTTTAATTGACGTTTGTGACAGAAGTTTTCATACATTAAACGTCAGAGATAACCAACAAGCTTTATTTGCCCGATTATTTTTCAAAGAACACCAACCAAAGTTAAATGCCACTTTAGAAGTGCGTGTCTTTTTACGAAAAATCATGTACTTAGATGTAGGTTCATAATTAATTAATGGGTCCAATTATTTTATTCATTTTTTCTCTTTAGAGAGCGATCTCATTTCATCGCCACAAACTCCCGTTCCTGGAAATAGCGCCTAGGCCACCTATAACTACGAAATAGTTTCGGCAGAAACATGTCCGGGTTCAGGATACCCTCGTAAACTATGGAAATGTAATCAACCGCTCTACTGCTATGATAAACGAAGACGGATACCCTAATCAGCCCCTACATTAGGGCTAATTCATCTTTGCAATGAATTGCCGACCCCTATCAAGAAGAAACTTAGATTAACCGAATGTGGGTGCGAGCGTAGAGATTAGCCGTCTATCTGAACTTACTAGATACCTTACCTACGCTACGTAGAGATAGACATGTATTTTTCGAAAAGATATAAATAAAAAATCACAGCATCATCTAGCCCCAAGCCGAAGTAACATTACCTAATCTGTGCCCTCAGTGCAGCCTCTCAGTGTCAAGGCAATCAATTATTGTTCACTCGGCCTCCCGCGAAACAGACCTAGCCTAGTGCGGGGATTACAAAATCAATGCTCTCACATTTTGTCATACAAATGGTTGTGTTTCTAAGAAATCAAATAACATCACAAAAAATTTTTACTTCGACGGGAATTTAACACGCATCCTTCCGTCAGTACCGGAATGTGCTAACCAACTGGTTAGATATTATTTGATTTCTTAGAAATTAGCCAGAGTGTGAGGCTTACGCACTATAAAAACAAAAACTTTAGGTTATGTGTTTGTATCCTAATGGCAAATAAATTATTTTGTAAGCTAAGCAGACCTTGTATTGTGGGTAGGAACTCGTAGGTCTGACAGCTGATAGGCAAGACTGATTATCTAGGTACCTACTTTAATAAATTAGTAGGCAATTTACTAGCTTCTGCCACCAGCTTCGCTCAATTGAACCTGGATTAAGCCTTAACACTTTGGGAAAAATTAAGCTAAGTAGGTTTTTAAAATATTTTTAAAACTGACCATTCTGTTGGTAAAGATAGATAATACTTTTTATTGACTTAACACACAAACAGCACAGGAAAAAATAGAAGCAGTATTAAAGGTAGACATAAAAGGAATGTACATATTTATTACATCCATCGATGTAGGTTAAATTCGGGAGATTGGGTAGGTACTGGCTTCTCGAAAGTGGAACGCTCAAATTAAATCCAATTAGTAGACCCACCTCAGTCATAGTGTTTCACGTGCGTACCTATTGTTGTCTCGGTCGTACTTCGGTCTAGGTACGTCTTTCCATCTTTGTTGTTCATTAAGGTATATTATAAAGATTGGAAATAGCGTGTTTTTGCGTTTAGTTGTAATGTAACACAACACAGACGTACCATATCTACAACATTTTACTTTTATCTATGATTGATTACACATGACTAAATAAAACGTCAAGTGCGAGTCAGACTCGCACACCAAGGGTTCCGTTTAATTGTAAGACCTTGTTTCTTGCTAAATATCATGATTCTAGGTCAACATGAAGTAGGTACCTGTATATATTGGTCAAGGGAGAGAATCAACGTTTATAATTTTTTTGTTAATAAATAAATAAATAATCCTGGACAATTCACACAGCATTATCTAGCCCCAAGCTAAGCAGAGCTTGTGTTAAGGGTACTAGATAACTGATATACTTAATACAATACACTACATAGATAGATATTTTATTATAGATAGAAGACACCCAGACCAACGGAACAAATTTCTGCAGATCGTACACAAATTTGTTCCGAGGCGGGAATCGAACCCGCAACCTCCAGCGTCGCAGGTGGACCTTCGCCCGCTGCGCCACGGTGGTCGTCAAATAATAATAAAAGTAATTAACTATAAATTTACGGTTTTCTCATTATTTGTGCTATTATGACCTTGCTTCTTACTAAATTTTATGATTCTAGGTAAACGGGAAGTACCATAATTGTTTTGGTCTATAGCAAGAATCAAAAGAATTTTTTTGGTGAATAAACTACAAATTTACGGTTTTAGGATTTTTCCCTTTACTTGTGCTGTAAGACCTTGCTGCTCACTAAATTTCATGATTCTAGGTCTAGGTCGGGAAGTACCCTATAGGTTATGTGTGCATGTGATTCCCTTGGAAATTTCAAAATAATCGGACATAAACGGCTGTAACTTTTAATTGTGTTGACTTAGAAGTGTTATTTATATCGTGGCTTCAAGAGGTTACGGACTTGAGTATTTGATGTTAATTTCAACTCGATACGTCCACGCGTTCCTAAGAAAAGAGGGTTGACAGACGGACAGACAGACAGACGTACAACAAAGTGATCCTATAAGGGTTCCTTTTTTTTAGGTACGGAACTTAAAAATAAAGGTTACGTAGGTAAACTACAGAACTCGATATAGTTCTGTGGATAAACAGATAGAGGCAACTCAGAATTATGTAGAAGGGATGGTATTAAACATTTCGTAGGTAGTTCGCGGTTGGTACCTTCGAAATAGCATTATAAGTTGAGGCAAAGTAGGTCAAAGCAAAGCGAGTTAACTCCGTGTTAGATGGAGGTCTAAACTACACAGATTCGCGGAAAACCACCGAAACTAATGTTGACTGCGGTTTTGACACAGATAAGGTTAGGTGGGTTAGTACTTTGTAAGTAAATGTAAATTAGTAGGGGTGAAAACAGTTATTTTGGTAAGTTCTAAAACGTGTGATGTCTAAAATGGATATTTTGGTTTGTAACCGAAAATGTAGGTGCTATGTTCTGCTGTATGTGTTTTATGTATGTTCGTCGGATTCTCGGTCAATAAAATTATGGACCGATTTTGAAAATTCTTTAGCTATTGAATAGAGAATGATCACAATGTGGTCCCATAAAAAATATTCCCATGGTATATGCCCTTGGGATAGCTATGTGGTGCCGGCTAAGAATTTGCACCACCCCAACTCTTCCCGCGGTAGTCGTAAGAGGCAACTAAGGGATATGCACCGGGGTCGGGCAGCAGCGCCCCTGCAGAATAAATAAATAAAAAATTATGGGCATTATCCTCATGAGATAAAAGCCAACAAGGCGCTTATCAGGGGGAGGCCTGCGTCCAACAGTTACAGGCTGTTGAGGTTGATGTTGATGCTCTTGAGAAATGTTTTTTTATTTGTCCCGCAAAAGATAAAAACAGTGAAAAAGAAATTATGCAAGAGATTCGAAGGCGGATTTTAGTTTTTTCAAAGGGTGCGTCCTGCGAGATACCTAATCGTTTGATGTAATAGATTCCTACCGGTTACCATCTGGTGGGCAATCTGTTTGTTTCGTCAAGTAGTCCAGTCAACGACGAAAATCGCTCGCTGATCACGGATTTTATTTAATATTACTGAACAGCATTACAGTCCATAAATAACTGACGATAAAAACGTCCAGGTCAAAACAAGTTTATGGTACAAAAGACTCCAACCACAATTTTTCCGTAAATTGCTGAACCCGTTACGTTACATTAGTTTGGAAAGTTGTCTTATTTCATTATACCTAATGATCGAGCATTACCCCCCATGAGTTAAAACCCAATAAGGCGCTTATCAGGGGGAGGTATACGTCCAGCAGTGGACCAATACAGCCTGTTGAGGTGAGGTTGAGGTACCTGATGATCGCTGGCCCGATTCCTTGAAACGACTCTCATCTAAACTAAATGTGCTCATAGTTAGAAGGCTTATCTCAGATGAGAATGGAGCACAAAACAAAATAATCATTGAATAGAACAGAATAGAAGAATAGAATACCTTTAATGTCAAAGGTGAAACACATGAAAAATTACAAATAAGTTTACAACATTTCGGTGTGAGACTTGTCAAATTGACATTGGCTTTATTAACTACTAGCTGCTGCCCGCGGCTTCGCCTGCGTAGTTCCCGTTCCCGTGGTAATTCCGGGATAAAACATAGCCTATGTCCGTCTCCTGGTTCTAAGCTGCCTCCCCACCAATTTTCAGCCAAATCGGTTCAGCCGTTCTTGAGTTATAAATAGTGTAACTAACACGACTTTCTTTTATATACAGGGTGGAAAGAATCTATGGGCCCTGGAGGGGAACTACCTCAAATCCTTTAGTTAGCTCATTTTACTGAAAGGAAACATTCCTTTATTTTTAAAAAGAAACATAATTGCATTCAAAGATTTTGAAATAATTCCTTGCCTCATCTGGGAATCAAACCAACTAAAAATAAAAAAGTAAATCCCCGCTATTTTATTATGGGAATCAGTAGGATTATTGTGTGCATTATTGTTCAGGATAAAAATTGTCTAATAAACATCTTACATGAGGCGTTCTGACGAAAAGTTTAAAAATGGAGTGTGTTTTTATCAACTTGCGGCAACAAATTTGAATTTCGAACGATAACTTTCATCATTTTTATCAGTTAACTTATTAAGATACTAGCTGCGCCCCGCGGCTTCGCACGTGTTGTTGCTATGGAAACGTTTAAAGGTGATTTCTATCCCACGGGAACTGATTTATGGGATAAAAATTAGACTAAGTTTGATTCCAGGAATAGAATTTCATGTATGCAAAATTTCAGACCGATCCGTTCTGTAGTTTTGGCATAAAGAGGTAACAAACATCCATCCATCCATCCATCCATACATCCAGACATCCATCCTAACTTTCGAATTTAAAATATTAGTGTGACTTTCACTGGTCAATATCTGTCTACTTAAAAAAATGTTTCATGTAGGTATTATGTTTTTGTTTGTATTGATGATAAAATAAAATGAATATTAGTTTTAACTTTTTTTTATTTCTAAGACATTATTTCTGTTTATTAGACAATTTTTATCCTGAACAATAATCCTACTGATTTGCATAATAAAATAGAGAGGATTTACTTTTTTAATTTTTAGTTGGTTCGATTCCCAGATGAGACAAAGAATTTTTTAAAAATCTCTGAATGCAATTATGTTTCTTTTTAAAAATAAAGGAATGTTTCCTTTCAGTAAAATGAGCTAACTAAAGGATTTGAGGTAGGGCCCCTCCAGGGCCCATAGATTCTTTCCACCCTATATATAGATAACAACTGATTATAACCAAAGGGTGTTGATGCGTATTGAAAGTGCAATAATTAAGGTCCACGACCATTAAAACAGTACCATTCAGGAAATTACCGGCATCAGTTCCTTTTATTTAGTAAATGTGTACTTAGTGGATCGCAACACGACATAAACGCGCTCATTATCGTTAAGGGGCGGTGTGAAGATAATTTTCTTGTGTTAAGGGAATGTTAATGTGTTATGGTTGGTTGTTATTAGCTTGGGGATTTCGGTAAATGTAAACAGAGAAGAATCCCATATTGCCAAGCTAAGCAGAGCTTGTGTTTATGGGTAACTGATATACCTACTTAATGCATTACATAGATATTTATGGCGGTTGTATACTTCAAACTGGCGCCGTTGCCTTTTTTTTCTTATAATTACGTTAATCAAAGGAATTATTTAAGGTCCATTGTACTGTACAGAGTAATCATACTCTGTATCAAATCAACTCTTTACTCTTTAATACAATACACTACATACATAGATATTTTTACTATACACAGAAAACACCCAGACCAACGGAACAAATTTCTGCAGATCGTACACAAATTTGTTCCGAGGCGGGAATCGAACCCGCAGCCTCCTGCGTCGCAGGCGGACCTTCGCCCGCTGCGCCACGGAGGTAGTCAAAAATTATATGAAACTAAACTATTTCAGATGGATTAAAAAAAGCTTAGGATAGGTTTCGCAAACTGTACAATGAATATTTGAAAATTCTTATGTTTAACGTAATTATAAGTAAAAACAGGAGGCGGCGCTAGAGTGCGGCATACAATAAAGAAACCACCCAGAACACCTGTAACAAATATCTGCAGACCGTGCAAACGTTTGTTGGTACGATGTGTGCTTGATTTACCAACTACAGTTGGGCTAGACAATGTAACAATCGATTATCGAAAGCGATCGATAGTAGAAAAGTCCAAAAATGTATGGGTTTGACATAAGCCTTAGAAATTTCACGTGATTAGTTTTTAACGTATAGATTATTGGTACCTAGACAATGTACATACATTTCGAATCCATCACACGAATCGACAACATCGAACGATTACTTCCATACAGGTTAGATACCTACCTGTAATCAAGGTTGCTGATTCGATTCCTGCCTCGGGACAAATGTTTGTGCGATCTGTAGATATTTGTTACGCGTGTTCTGGGTGATTTCTATGTACAGTAATTAAATATCTATATAATATATTACGTATATTTATCAGTTACCTTTAACAAAAGCTCTGCTTGGGGCTAGATGATGCTGTGTGAATAATCCAGCATTATTTATTTTTTAATAGCTCAAAACAAGCGTCCATAAGAGTGACCCCAGTGAAACTGGTGCTTATCGAAATATAAAGGTGGGTCTACGCTAGACGAACCGAGCACGAGCGGAGCACGAGCCGAACACAATTCGTATAGTGTGGACCGACCTACAAGCCTCGAACGAGCGCGCTGCGAACATTTCGTTCGTGCTCGGCTGCGTTCCGCCTGTTGTCGGTTTTTTGACTAACACAAAGGGTTTTGCTTCGCGCTCGCAGTGCGCTCGTGGACGTGTTTAGTGACAGACGTCGTTCGAGGACAGTGATCGTTGTAGGTTCGTTGTACGTCCACACTTGACACCGTGAACGACGAAACCTGAATGGCTCCGCTCGTGCTCGGTTCGTCTAGCGTAGACCCACCTTAACAATTTTGTGGCCTATTTTGCGGTTGACACGTCAAAAACAAACGGTGTTCGGTAAATACGTTCCATTCCATTCGCGCTTGGCGTAGACATGTTTCAAGTTCAGAACAGGTGAGTAACATTAGCAGGCTTACTATGTTACTAAGTTTAACTAATGGTTGTTCGTTTCGTGTTGGCATGAGTTTTTTTGTGGGTTTAAATTTTTTGTGCGATTTACAATGAATAAAACACGGAAATACTATAATAACGGAAAAGTAATTTATCGCAAAATTTAAATATTTTTAGGAACCCATCATATAACCAACTTCGATTCAATTGTATCTTGAATTATTCGGGAATATGTTTATTTTTAGTCCAAAATATTTTCCCAAATGTTCTCAAATTTCCTTTAGAAACAATATTCAAATAAACGAATTGTCTGCATATCTGATTGTATTTATGCCTTCAATGTTGTAGGTTTGCATTACGTTGATTAAATGCCATAAACAGCATAACTGGCTCCAGGCGTTTGGTTAGACTGGATGTTAACGTTGCACAATTTTGTCAGTTGGCTGAATGCCATTGCGATTTATCAATGTATTCGCTTCAAAATCGAAAACTTTGATAAATAAAAAAAAAACTTAACACTTGTAAACTTTGTTCTACAAAAAAATAATTAATTCGTGTGTATAGTAAATTCTACATGGCAGATATCTACGGTTATTGGTCTAAGAACTTACTTGCTGTCTTGTTATATTGTGTATTTCTGTCTTCTGCTAAAGACTTCTTCTTCAATGGACATCGAAACTTGCTGCACCTCGCCACAAAACACGTGCTTGCGTTTACCACTAGAAAGAAATAAGAAGGCACTACTTAAGATTCAAGATTAAAAAAAAATTATGTAAGTAATTATAAAACACTTACCTACCTAAATACATACTTAGGTAAGTGTTTATATTTCGTAAAAATAAACAAAATCTACAACATAACACAACATTGTAAATTTTGTTTTTTTTATTTATTTGTTTTTGTTTTTGATTTTGATTTCTTTTTTTGATGATTTTTACCGGTTTTAATTTTTTAAGGCGTATGTTATGTTTTTCGTGTGTTTTTGTGTGGTTGGTTGGAATTACTTTTTATTACCTCTATGCATCAAAACGGCTAAAGTGACTTTGATGCATAAGGTATCAAAATTATCGTCTGGTTTCCTCTAAGGTACATTACGGTAAGCTTCATTTTGTAGGTCATCATGTCAAAAAAGTGAAAAAGCGGTTTATTATGGTTTTCAATTCGCTTCAACATAAAAAATACAAGGTCTTCAAATAATTTGATTCTGTGGGAATCAGTGGCTTTGTTAATAAGTTAAGCTGTGGGTTCGAATCCCGTCTAATTCCTTAACTCATAATTAATAGGTAAAAGCCTTTATTCACAAAGAAAATTAGAATAAAATAATAGAAATAAATTAGAACTAGTGTTATAGGTAAAATGTTTTCACTTACTAAGATAAAAATGACAAGGTACCGCGATAAACGCGTAAAACAAAGCAGCGGTTCTTCCCCATATCGTGTGTGGAACTGGTGCACCGAATCCTGCAAAGTTTTTAGAATTCATTGTTTCAAATCGTACGATACCTCGTATAAGCAGCGTAAATAAAGATTGGAACAATGGAACAAAAAAGAATGGAGTGTCCCGCTCCGCTCACATGGAATTTGAGATAAAGGCCAATAAGGCGCTTATCAGAGGGAGGCTTGCGTCCAGCAGTGGTCTAATATAGGCTGTTGAGGTGAGGTGAGGAGGACACCATGAAAGATGACATCATTCTCAATCCAATTCTTTAAGCATGAAGGTTAAATACTTTTGGCTCAACATCAAAAGTCTTCTGTCAAAGAGCCCATACTGTCCCACTGCTGGAGACAAGTATGATACCAGAACATGTGGCTTGTAGTAATTTTCTTTGTTAAAATTAAAACGATGTTCTATACTTATATTTTCTCGTTTATGAGAAAGTTTTTGTTCTAAGTTATCTAGTACCCATATCACAAGCTTTGCTTAATTTGGAGCTAGATGACGCTGTGTGGATTGTCCGGCATTATTTAGTACCATATTTATTTACCTAAAGCGGTCATCACATAAACTGTGAAGAGGAAGGTTCCCGGGAGGTCCCAGAAGTAGCCAGGGTGCAGTCTGGCACCATGGCCCACCGCCAGGATAGTCAGCTCCTTCTCTTCTTGGATGCGCCTCTCTATCGCCTCTCGCCACTTCGGGGACAGGGGAGTTATCTGGAAGAAAATCCATATTTGGTGAGGAAGCCCTAAGATTTTATACAAATATGCGAATATGACATTGGTTTTCACGTATCACATCAAAAGTATTAGTTGGAAATTATTATGGTGCCTTGCCCCATGGTTGCTTAATCGCCCCCCCAAAGGGTCCCTTCCAGGGCTTAGTAATCGCGGCCTGGTCACCCGCGATGAAGCTAAGAGGACCGATAGGGTCGTGCCAACGCAGACGGCGACACGGTTGGCTCCGAGACGGAACGCTTCTCTGAGTTTTACCCTCTAAGTTCAGTTGGAGCGGTAGTAGGTTGCGGTGTCGTATGGGAGGCATTGCAGCTGAGGCAGGCGGCTGTGCTGTATGGACAGCATGGCCGCAGAGAGGTGGAGGCCGCGGCAAGAGAGGAGTGCTGGTATTGAGGTACGCCGCTCTCCCTGCCTTCAGCGGTCTTGGCAGGAGCGTCACCGTTAGATGGCGGATGCGGTGAGGTCGCAGGGGAGGAATGTCGGTAATGCGAGGGCCGCTCTTCCTTCCTACCCTCTGCGACCGTGCGGCAGACTTCGGGGCCACTCGACTGACCCGTCGCAGGGTGACCTAGGGCGTTTGGATACGGGGTCTTCCGGCGCCCAATTAGCGGGAAAGGTCCCCGAGATGGTCGCGGCGCGTCATGTGTTTCTGGCGCGTCGCGAAGGGGGGTGCCTCACAACCATTATGCAGAAACTTTGGATAGGTAGTGTAAGGGAGGGAAAGTCGCCACAGTTGGGATACGTGCCCCGTTGTCAAAAAACCTACACTAAAAAAATATAGTCCAACTAAGACGCATTTTATCTTAGTTGGCGTCAATAGTTAGAATGATAAATATCTCATTCATTACAAACAAGAATGCATGGTAGCTACAACATATCGAATTTGTTTAAAACAAAAAATAGGCAAATCATTGACACATCATGCTCTAAGTCAAAATAAATATTCACTTTGTCATATTAAACATTTATTTGCACGGGGTTAGCAAACAACTTTGTTGCATTTAATCTCTGGATTAAATTAAATAACTACACTTTATACGGCCAATTCATTACTTGGTAGAAGGGGCTATTACGATTTAACTAAGTTCTCATAGTCACAGAAGACAAGATCTTATCAGGCTCATGTGGATTCATGATGCGGTTCACATTAGACAAGATCTTAATCAATTTAAAAAAAAATTTTTTCACTGTAACAGCTGAAAAACTTAATCAACTTTTGATGGGTTGAATTAAGTAGCCTAAGTGCATACATATTAAATCAATGACAATGCAGCACGTCTCCAATTGCGGCGATTTTTCCTACTTTCCTCTATAAAGTACCTAAATTGTCTGCGCTCTAGGTGAACTACGTCAACTACGTCTAGTCTTCTCGTCATCCATACCGCAATGCTTGAATATTAAAGTTTTCAATCAGTGCGTCCTACCCGTCATGACCTACGGAGCTGAGACGTGGACACTCACGGTAGGGCTGGTCCACCAGTTCAAAGTCGCTCAGCGAGCTATGGAAAGAGCTATGCTCGGAGTCTCTCTGACGGATAGAATTCGTTACGAATACATCCGACAGAGAACCAAAGTTATCGACATAGCTCAAAGAATTAGCAAGCTGAAGGGTCTATATCTCGCGAAGAACCGACAACCGCTGGGGCAAACGTGTTCCTGAGTGGAAACCACGGCAAACGTAGCGTAGGACGCCCTCCGGCCAGGTGGGATGACGATCTGCGAAAGACTGCAGGCAGATGCTGGATGCTGCAAGCTGAAGACAGGACGCTATGGCGCTCATTAGGGGAGGCCTATGTCCAGCAGTGGACTAATATAGGCTGATGATGATGATGATGAAGAGGTGAAGCACGGTAAGGTATGTTTAGAGATGTACGATAGTAAAGCACGATAACTTATGTATGTAGACATAGTCTTGTGTACAGTTTGCGTATCGATCAGGCTAACCCAAATGTTTGCTTACGGAACAGATGACGTCATAAGGTCAAGTAGCACTAGGGCTGCACTCGACAACACCTGCCTAATGGTGCGGCACAACTAGCTGGTTACACTTGCTAGCAAAACATTGCTGTTTTGTATAGTTGTTTTAGATTCTTACGTATGTAGATAGAAAGTGCGACGATCTAACACATCGAATTAATCTACTAAGTTAAAATAAATGAATAGACATCAATCATAAATAATTTTATTAACAGATTACTAATATACTGTAAAAATTTAATTACTACATGACTAAATGCTCTTAAATATTTCGGATACATAGATCATATATCTATCCGAAATACGGATAGGTAATTAATGCGTTTTGTATACGAATATAATACGAATTCTTAAAATACAAACGTTTGCGCTTATTAATTTTAATTAAATATTCATGTTGTTTTTTGTACAGGGGGATTTTTTGCACCATAACTTAAGTATATAACACAAGCTCTGCTTAGCTTGGGGCTAGATAACGCTGTGTGAATTTTCCAGCATTATTTATTTATTTATTGAGTATCGACGACAAGTAAGTTTGTCCGACACTGTACAACGCACCCTCATTCAGTCCCAGCTAATGGTCTAGAATGCGAATGCCTACGCTCCTCGGGCACGATTCTACTTCCACATCACGACCCTCTTATTGGCCAGCTCGTTAGCCTGTTTAGCCCGTATTTACCTTAAATTATGTGAACTTATCCGGGGTTACTTGGAGGAGGATAACCCATAACAGGAAAGAATGGCAAGCTCTAGGGGAGGTCTATGCGGGAACGTAAGATAATCTAAATACCGCAGTCAAATAATCAATAGATGTAAGTTATCTATGTAGTATATTTTAAGCGTAACTTAGATTTTAAGCTGTTTAGTTGTATTGTTTTTATCGATAAGTGTGCAATAAAGAATTTTCTATCAATCTTTAAATAAGTTACTGTAAAATTATACCCTTAAGCTTTTCAATAATTAAGATTAAATAAAGGCTATTATTATTATATTATGCAGCCAGCGTCTTGGGGACGCTTCCGACTGGTATGGATTAGTTGAGCTACCTGTAGATTGTTTGCAACAGTCTGCTGCTAGCAATTTATTTCTATTAGCCCCTTGTCTGCGCATCCTTGCGCGCAAAAAGTGACTGATCTGCGGGGGGCCTTCGTGGGGCCTTCGTGGGTGGTCGGCGCGTGCCGGCCGCGTGGTATATGATTGATGATTTCTTTATATTTTACTACTGTAACAATGTAGTATCATAACTTAATGGAATCGGCTTGAAATATTCTAATAGCTTCTTCGCTGTGTGGTGCCGTCTTAGAATTTGCACCATCCCAACTCTTCCCGCGGGTGTTGTAAGAGGCGACTAAGGGATATCTACCGGGGGCGGGCAGCAGCGCCCCCTGCAAAATTATTGATCTGCGATCCCCAACCCGCATGCCCAGCGTGGAGATTATGGGTATTACTCTCCATGTGATAAAAGCCAATAAGGCGCTTATCGAGGGAGGCGTGCGTCCAGTAGTGGACCAATAAATGTTGAGGTTTAGCTTCTTCTCGCAAGTGCTTTTCCAGTATACAAAGTCCTAACAATCTATTTCCTTACCTTTCATTAGCTTAGCCAATGTTACCGATAAAAAGTGAAAAGATAACAGGGTGACTTCGCATTTGGGTATTTTCTAGGTATAATAAAAAATATTTATGTATCTAGGTATGTAATGTTTTTATTTATGTATATCAGTCATCACAAAAGCTCTGCTTAGCTTGGGTCTAGCTAGATGATGCTGTGTGGATTGTCCAGCATTATTTTTTATACATTTAATACTAAAAAAACATATCATTACTTAGCTTTTTGTAATAATAGCGCGATAGCTCTCACACTCAATCTAATTTCTAAAAAATTTATGAATATCCCAAAACTTGACGAGACTTGAATCCCATAGAGGATAGGTATACCTATCTATACATAATGTTGTTATAAAAAGGTCCTAACTCAGCATAATGCTGGCTCAGCTCCCGTTAGAGGCCAAGCCAGCGCTGGTCTTCTGTTAGGACCCGTACAAATGACATTACGAACGGGCGAGGTCAAGTGACGTAGGAGTTGAATAACTTTGCGACTTTAGCGCCGCCGTTAGCTTCACCTACCTACAGGGGGATATTTAATTTCTTAGGATATAAGTACTTATAGATAAACCTATATTTTAGTCAAAAACCATTAATTTTCTTGAGTAGGAAGGTGTATTTAAATATTCCCGGCTAGGTAGGCTAATAAATTCAAATCATAAAACAATTTCTTGAAAACTGATTTATGAAAGGAGTATGAATATTCAGTGCGATCGGTATTAAACCATTTGCATTGATGGCTTTTTAAAACCACCACTTTTTATCGTAGATTCAATTTGCGCATAAGAAATATAGCACTTTATGGTAGGTTTTTAAACATTTTCCGAATTTGGGATCTCTATTTTTTACCTTTGTGTATAATGCCTTCAAATTAAGCTTATTTTTTTTTGAAAAACCGGAAACCTCACTTGAATTTGCGAACTTTGCACTTACATACAACTCTTTTTTGAATTGTTTCAATTGTAAATACCAATTATATTATAATTTTCTTTGTGAATAAAGGCTTCTGCCCTAGTAAAAAAACTCTTTTTTGTATAAAACAAATTAAATACAATATTGACGTTTATAGTAAGCATAAAAGTACAAAGTACAACGGGCGGCCTTATCGCTTATTACGTTGCATATCTATTTAGTTTAGTCCTCAAAATAACTATTAAATAATAGAAATAAATTAGGACTAATAATGACTATTGAAACAATTGAGCTAACTGCAGACTGTGCAAACAATCCTCAACCTCAACAGCCTATATTGGTCCACTGCTGGACGCAAATCTCCACCTGATAAGCGCCTTATTGGCTTTTATCTCATGGGGGTAGTGCCCATAATCTCCACGCTGTGCATGTGGTTGGGGATTGTAGTTCGGTGGTAGATATTCAGCAGGGGGCGCTGATGCCTGCCCCCGGTAGATATCCCTTAGTCACCTCTTACGCGGGAAGAGTTGAGGCGGTGCAAATTTTAAGCCGGCACCACACCAATAAATAAATCAACTGATCCATTCAATACCAGTCAAAAGCAGTAGTAGTAGTAGTGTAGTTTTATGGATGACTAGTTTATGCCCGCGGCTTCGCCCGCGTTGTTTCTATGGAAACGTTTAAAGGTGATTTCTATCCCATGGGAACTGATTTATGGGATAAAAAGTAGCCTGTTTGATTCCAGGATTAGAATAGTAGTTTTGGCGTGAAGAGGTAACAAAAATCTATCCATCCATCTATCCATCCATCCATCCAAACTTTCGCATTTATAATATTAGTGTGAAGTATATCAGGCATCGAGTACCCATAACACAAGCTCTGCTTAGCTTGGGGCTAGATGATGCTGTGTGGATTGTCCAGCACTATTAATTTATTTACTTTTTTAAACAAGTATTCGTTCTTGAAGCTTTGTTACGAATACCTACTATGAAAAGTACAGTATCGCATTTTCTAAAAATACATGTTTTAGTAAATGCGATACTTTACCCTCAAAACATTTGAGAAAAACATGCAATTTTCATTCAAACTGCGTATGAAAGTGCAGATATATCACAATGGGGTACAATTTTTCATCCAATTATTTAAATTCCAGTTGGTTTGCGATATTGTTTGGTATTCCGCGAGCGGACGTGTGTGATTTACGTGTTTGTTGCAATGTAGTTACTTGTTTTTTTTTTCTAGTTTGACACAAACTCTTGATTTCTTTAAATAGCAAGTAGAAAAATATTGCATGCTAAAAAAGAAAAAAATCTCCTTTAAGTGTAAAAAACCAGTACTAAAAAACAAATTAGTAAATTTTAAATCCATCCCAATGCCATCCATACTAATAATATAGGTACTAACGAAAGTAAATAACACTCCACATATATTTTTTTAAAGTCTCTAAAAGTAAAGTAAACTACGCCTCGTTCGTGTGTTAGTTACCATTTCTGGTAAAACAATTAAATCGAACCCGCAACCTCCTGCGACGCAGGCGGACCTTCGCCCGCCGCGCCACATCGAAGAGATAGAATAGAGATAGCAGAGATAGATAGAGATAGAGTCGTAGAGATAGAATCATTATTTAGAGTGGATCTTTATTAAGTCTGACAAGAAAGACAAACAGACTAATTTTAGGACCCGGCGAGGCGGTTTATGTTTTTATAGTGTTTCTATGTGGTTATGTTATATGTACTCTTTGTTACGTCGAAGCATCCAACGGCTGAAGCCGTTTTGTTAAAATAGGTTCATCAAAATACTCGTGTGGACTACTATATGGTTCGTAGTCACAATTTGTAGGCCTTAACGCGATTTAAAAATGCTAATGGAAAATTCGTACGACTTTCGACTCTCAACGAAGCTATTGTGGTTGATCTTACTGTTATAGGTAATAAGTATTAGCTCTACTCAACTACTTTGTATAAAAATTGACATTTGTAAGTGTACTATAATGTATCTTTACTCTAATACTCACAGTATTTGTCGCAGCGCATCAGCATTGCCATACAGCGGGGCAATGCAGCCAGCGTCTTGGGGACGCTTTCGACTTGTATTGGTATGGATCAGTTGAGCTACCTGTAGATTGTTTGCAAAACTCTGCAGTTAGCTGAATTGTTTCAATTGTAAATACTATTTGTAATTTATTTCTACTAGTTGATTGTAATTTTCTTTGTGAATAAAGAATCTTTATGATATAAATGAAATACAATACAGTCTTGTCCCACCAACACAACTTGCACCTATCGCACTTTCTCCAAGTAACCCCAAAATTAGGCAAAACAGGAAATCCCAACATATTTGGGAACACAAGAATTTTTCCCAACCGGTGCTACTAAATTCCTAACATTCTACCACAAGTATTTCAGAAATTCGGGCCATCCGGAGCCTGTGACAAGCTTCTTTGTTATGCAAAAATTTTAGACGAGATTTTTCAGAAACCATATTTCCTGCGAAATTGAGTTTTGTTTGTGATAACATGCTATTTTGCATTTTGCTTTGAAGTACAAAAGACCTTTCTTCTTTACTTAAAAAGAAGTAGTTCTATCTAGTTACTTTTATGTGAAATTTTGTAGCTGAATTAGTTCTTTCGAAAAGTTTCGTTCTTTTGCGAGAAATGAAATTGGTTCTGTCTAAAACCTTTTAACTTTTAATAGCATACTCACGTTTCCATTTTATGTTAGCAATTAAGTAACTCATTGAACTTAATAATTTCAATTAAAGGCTATCTACCTAATTTGTTTTGTAGGGTAAGGAGATAATTATAATGAACGTAGAGTAAACTTAAAGGTAAATATAATTTATGTATAACTTCACAGTTAATTTCAGCTTAGTGAATTGTGGTTGAAGCGCTGAAATTCAAACCTTGTTTAAAAGTATTTTTTAACTCAAGTTTTTTTTAAATTAATATGCAGTCTAGTATTTTGTTTTATTAAGTACTAGCTGTTGCCGGCAGCAACATGTTTTCTTTCGGGATAGCAAGTAGCCAATATGGAAATCCTAGGGCATCCTCTGCAAAATTTCAGCCTGATCCGTTCAGTAGTTTATACGTGAAGAGGCAACAAACATCCAAACAACTAAACAACCAAGCATCTTAACATCCAAACTGTGTGACATTAATAAAAAATCTTTTGACATAGGCTGCCATCCTCCGTAAAAAAACGGCATCCCTGATGCGCAGGGTACGTGACAGCTCCAACACCATCCTAAAAACTATAGCTGGTAGAATCACCTCACCCCTGTGGAAATGCTTCATGGGGAGAGTGATATAATTAATTGTATTTAAATTGATTTGATTTTGTATTAATTTTTAAGTAGATATTAGTTTTAACTAACCCTAATAATAAGTCCTACCTTTACTAACAAATTATGGATTTTAGTTGTCCGAAATAAAATATTTGATTTGATTTGATTTGATTTGATAGGCAACACTTATAGAGTGTTTTAGAATAAAGTTTTATATAACAAGAATCCCTCATGGTTCGGAAGTAAATGGTAAAGACATTATAAAAAAATAAATTATTAATTCAAATGATTAATAGCAGACAACAGACAAGCAGACTTTATAAATGTTTCAATTCAAACATAAACACAGGCATTATTATTATACAATCCAAATGTTTGAATTGAAACATTTATAAAGTCTGCTATTAATCATTTGTCTGAATTAAGTAACAATTATTAAATGATCAAACGAACTTACCAAGTGAAGTTCGATCTTGATTGTCCTGTCTTCGGCGAAGAGATTTGAATTATGCTTGTAAGTAGCCCCTGCTACGCTGCATTCCACTCGCACATAGTATAGCTCCATAAGAAAGAAAGAGATAGCACTATATCCCAAGGATGCGCCACAGCCTGTCACTGTCTTCATTAGGTTTAGAGTAAATACCATGGACCCCAACGTTGATATGGGTACCTATATAAATTGGGAAGGGAGGGACCTTAAATCTCTTCGCCGAAGACAGGACAATCAAGATCGAACTTCACTTGGTAAGTTCGTTTGATCATTTAATTGTCCTGTCTTCGGCTTCGAGATTTGAATTATGCTTGTAAGATGTTCAGAGAACAAAAAACAATGTTGGGGAAGTTAAAAAAATAAAATAAATTTAGTAAGTATCAGGTCATGTAAATTTATTCACATAAACTCCATAAGATAGGTAAGTAATAATTACTGAACTAAATAAAACATGGAACTTCCTAATCAAACATAAAACTTCTTAATCAAGTACCAATGTAATTATTTCATGAAGAATGCTTTAACAAAGTTTGAATTACTATTTGTTAATGGTCTGTTTTAAAAATTTGCAAAATTTGCGGACTGTTTGGACCAACCAGCTGTTCTTCTAATAGCATTGACACTGAGACCTGCTCGTTGAGCTGCGTAATATATAATAGGCGTGGCGAGTGCTTAGAGCACTGAACACAGTCGTATCGATGCCACTAGCGGAAATAATTTATTTAATCCATTGACCGATTGTTTGCGATGAAGCTGGATGATACAAGAGTATCAACTGGGCAAACGCTTGGGCGTTGAACAAAAAATGGTAGATCCAGACATGGTTGAGATCGACCTATACCAGAAGTTTTAACCATATCTGTGATAGTAATTAATATTCTATTGCTGTTAGCAAATAAATTGGGCATTCTTATTAATGATAATGTCTGTCACCTTTGCCCTGTAGATAGAGCCAATAAAACAACTAGCTTTTTAGTAATATGTTCTAAACTTAAACAGTCATGAGAATACAAGTTTGCTAGATAATTAAGTAGGTACAAAATTTGTAGTATTATACAGCTATGTGGTGCCGGTTTAGAATTTGCACCACACCAACTCTTCTTGCGGGTGTCGTAAGAGGCGACTAAGGGATCTCCACCGGGAGCGGGCAGCAGCGCCCTCTGCAGAACAATTCTACCACCAAACTGCGATCCCCAACCCGCATGCCCAGAGTGGGGATTATGGGCATTACCCCCAATAAGATAAAAACCAATAAGGCGCTTATCGGGGGGAGACCTGCGTCCAGCAGTGGACTAATATATAGGCTTTTGAGGTTGAGGTTGAGGTCGTATCATAATGGAGAAGGAAGGTTTTATTCTAAAGCCTTTGATAAACCTCTTGAATCGTTCGTCTTGGCCCACCTTATTTTTGGAAATAAGAGATAAAGCTGAACGGTGATTGTTGAGCAATTTATATGAAGGTACTTTTAAAATTAGTGAAAAAGGTGGAAACGCATAAACAAAATAATATACAATCTGACTGTAAATGCATCTACGTTGTAAGCATAGGGATCTCTTTTCCAAGAAATATATTTACTGCATTAAGCGTTAAGCCTCGACGCAAAGAGAATCTATCTTTGGTTTGCCAAATGTCCTAATAATTATTATAAATGCATTAGAGTTAAATTCCCACTCAATGTCGATATTTCTAGATTCAAAGTCAGGTTCAGTATTTTGAGATGATTTAAAAGAAGCGAACACAAAAATCCTACGTTCCTCGTACCAAAGCCATATTTTACAAGCAATATCGCTACGTTCTGGGTACTCCCCCCATTTTATTAATATAGCCAATAACTGTCGTATTGTCACTACGTAATAATAACATTCTGTACGATTATGAACAAAAGATTTCAGACCTAAAAGTGCCGCTAGAAGCTCTAAATAATTTATGTAATGGGCACGTTCATCAGAACAGAGATCCGCCTGTTCTTTTTTCTTCACAGGCTGCCCCCCAACTGATAGAAGAAGCATCGGTTTTAATTTCAAGTTTAATATTGTTGATTTTGATTTGATTGCTTGACAAAAGAATTGAATTTTTCCTCCAAATAAGATCATCCCGAATAAAAGATGGAACCTTCATAATTCGATTATAATCATCGTTATGCAACAATGCTAAATATTTAGCTCGTTTTAAAAGTTTTGGTGTAAACGCGGCCATAAGCGGCCGCAGGACAAGCCGCAGAAAGAGTGCCCACATAGGTAAAATGAAATGAAATGAAATGAAATATTTTATTTACCTTACGAACTACTACACAATAAATGTTGAATTATATTAATAGTTATTGCTACGTAATTTAAATTTTGTGCGTAGCAGAGCTCAAGGCAAACATGGTTTTCGCTCAGCATTGTGCTGGGTACACACTGATGCATGCACCCGGCGCTGGTTTTCAGCGGAAACCATAGTAATCGTGTCACGTCACGACCCTCTAGGGGTGCCTAAAAATAACAAAAAAAGACATATTTACATGCTAAGTTTTAAACATTAATCGATAAAGTAACTAAAAGATAATTATAAATCAAAGTTCATTTAAACGTGGTAGGTACAATAAAAATTTATACATAGGAAGGATTTTAATTAAATTCATGCGAACCTATACATATTTGTACGTATTTATTTAATGATAATATTATATATGCAATAAGGTGCTTACAAATTTCAATACTCTTATTTTAGTAAGCTTTTCCTTGGCTATTGTACAACGGTCGTCGTTGGTCGGATTTGTGGCTTGACCGCACGTATATCACCGTGTATACGAACTTTTGGCGAAAAAGGTAATAGGCAAAGACAATATTTTATGGGCAATAATCGCTCAGGTACGAATTGGAAGGCTTATTGTGCCTATCATCTTGTTAGTTCGTAAATCAATATTATTTTTCTTTTATCGGGTAACTCTAAGGTCATATTTAATGAGCTTAAGATTAACCCCAGAATAGACTAGAACTAGATATACCTACTTGGCACAATATTACTATTCTTATAATTTATTATGAATCCAAAGGAAGTAAGACCATTTATTAAAGGGAGGTCTAAAACTCATACAGTGCACCCTCGAAATAAAATTTTAAATATTCAGCGTGGTCTTTACAAATAGGTATCGAAAATTATGCTTCTTTGAGGTCTATGTATACCATGTTAGCCTTATTGCCGTTCTAATGTCATCCATTTTAAAATGAATTACTTCAACATATTGATTAAGCATATTTAGATTTAGAATTTTGTCTCCATTACTTTTAGGGACCAGAAAAAAACTAGATACTAATTGGTCTTTAAACGGTTTGCATCTACGAATAGCTTGAAAGCTTATCAAACGTGCTATTTCCTTTCTAATAATTACCATGTCACCCTTGGGCAAAGGTAATTTAGGGTATGATGCTGGGTCTTGAACCGGCAGCGTACTAAAGGAAACTTTATACCCTGAAACGGCCTGAAACTGATCACTGGGTCAGAACTGTTTCATCGTCAGTAATATCTTTCCGAGCCTCAAGCAAATTTTTGAAACGACCAGCATGAGTACCTGTGTGCCTATTGTTTCCTCTTCGTGAACTCCAATTGTTTGGAGCGCTGCGATGTCGACGGCAACGGTGACATCGGCGCTCGTCGGCCACGGCTGGCCGCAGCTGCTGCATGGTAGGGTGCAGAGCGGCGGCGGTAAGCAGGGGCCGCCCTCGCCCCACGCCGCGGTTCTGATGTCGCGGCCCGCGGTACTGTGTCTGTGCACGCGGCGGCGGAGGGGCCTTGGAGTTTAAATTACCAGAGGTTGATTGTAGAAGCTTGCCTGTCTTTTGTATGCCACAGGACGTTTTGATAAAGTCACTTAATTACTCTCCAAATAAGTGGGTATCCCTTTTTTTGTTTTAAAAGGAATTATCATTCAATAAATGATTTATCATTATCAAGCATCATCGGCGTGACGAGAGACCGTCTGGTTTCAGTCTACGAATAATTAGCATGAGCTATCATTTTGGTAGATTTCAAAGTATGTTCGGTATATGTGGATTTAGTGAACATGTTAGTCATAATAGTCATTGTCTCGCCCAATACAGTGAGGGCACATGCCAGTTGGTTCTGCTTCTTAAATATTCCGTGCTGGCATCGCGCTGATTTCGAGATTGAGTACAGGAGGTTTTACCAAGGGACCGTTTTTAGGAAATAAGAATCTCTTCGAAAAATCTTCGATTACCTCGCTTTTTAAAACCATCTTTAAGAATAGGTTCCACTCTTTTTGTCAAGTCTTCAGATATATCTGGACCCCATTCATTTGAATTTTCCTCAAATGTTCCTGGTGCCAACAAAAGTTCTGGATCAGTGGGCGGCACGTCCCCAACCCGTATGCCCAGCGCGGGGATTATGGGCATTACGCCCCATGAGTTGAATGAAGGCCAATAAGGCACTTATTCAGCAGTATTATATAGCAGTGGACGAATATAGGCTGTCGTGGTCGTCACGTCTGTTAATTCTGGCGCTGCTTCTGACACCAGATTTGCAGGCGCAGTCATGGATGCGGACGCGTGCTTGTACACGGCCGCGGGCTCAACCGGTTGTTCCGTAACTGAGTGTGCAGTTGAAGGGAAGACAGGCCCTGCATCAGCTTCTACCATGTACATAAGTAATTGACGGCGCCACTACTACCTCGCTGCTCGCGCCGGTGACTGCGGGGACTCGCACAAGTGAGGCAATTGCTCACCGCAACCATCCTCATGGATGGAAAAAAAAGATTTCGGTTAATATCTCGTATTAACTCTAAAAAATTGCTATTGGTCAATATCACGTATTGACTCGAAGCTCTTTTATTCTACGGTCTAATATCACGTATTAGATCAGAGAAATTATCATTTGCATAAAGCGGGCATGATTATTTTGTAGGTTAAGTAGGTACCTTCACAAGAAATTGCTATTGGTCAATATCGCGTATTGACTCGAAGCTTTTCTACGGTCTAATATCACGTATTAGATCAGAGAAATTATCATTTGCATAAAGCGGGCATGATTATTTTGTAGGTTATGTAGGTACCTTCGCAAGAAATTGCTATTGGTCAATATCGCGTATTGACTCGAAGCTTTTTATTCTACGGTCTAATATCACGTATTAGATCAGAGAAATTATCATTTGCATAAAGCGGGCATGATTATTTTGTAGGTTTTGTACTAACCTTCACAAGAAAAAATGTCATCACTTTTCCGTGATAGGTATCTTATCTTCATATTTGCGAATCTTTTTCGACGCCACTTTTCTTCTTTATTACTGTGTCTTTTCGGCATATTTTTAGAAAATTTGGAACTTTGGAATAGAAATAAAATTATTTTATTTTTTCACTACGTGCGAAATTCATGAGCGCGCAAAACGCAATGAAGACAGTGACAGGCTGTGGCGCATCCTTGGGATATAGTGCTATCTCTTTCTTTCTTATGGAGCTATACTATGTGCGAGTGGAATGCAGCGTAGCAGGGGCTACTTACAAGCATAATTCAAATCTCGAAGCCGAAGACAGGACAATTTATTCTGACAGAGGCATCACGTATATATTAATTGTTTTAGTAAATACCTGCCTACTTGACATAGGACAAAGCTATGTAACCATTATGATAAAACCTTACCGACCTTGTTATGAGAACATAGAACATTTAAAACAAAACCTGCGACACTTTCATTATCATTTATTTTATTCACTGTTTGTGGTTTGAAGATTTCAATATAGAGGGTGGCCATACTAAAATCATGCCATCGCTACAACACTGTTTTTTTTTTCAAAATCACCGCGCAGCATGATAGTTTGTATTAAAATTTGGATAGAGGTATTAGAAATAACTTTTACCAATAAAAAATGTCCCATAACAATGTCTTAAAGCGTCAAGTTTCTGTGATACTATACCAGATGATATTTTTTCTCAATTTTTTTTCTTTTTTTATTTCGAATGCAACGGTAAAACCATATGCGGCCATAATGATATAATTAAGGCCGCACGGATATTTTCAAATATAGCTTTAAGCACTCTCGATGAAGGCGCCTTTCAAACAAATGAAAATAAATCAAAATCGGTTCATCCGTTTCAAACTACAATGCCCCAAACAGACACACATCTGTCAAAATTATAACACACTTCATTTAGCGTCGTCGGGGTAAAAACATAAGAAAACATCGTATTCCATTATTACAGCAAAAAGAAACCCTATTTGGATTACTTAAGTACAATCCATCAATCACTTAGCTTTTATGAAATTTCACCGAAGACGAAGTCTTTTATCTGGGCCCGGTGGAAAATCCACGAAGACTCCTATATTTTGTAAAAGTTTTGACCTTTACTACCTCTGTTGATAATACATATCATTTAATATTAATTACAGATCTCGTAACTCTAATAAGAAGAACGTTTTTGCATTACACACTTTTAGAAATAATATTTCCCATTTCAATCCCCTCACACGAATGGCACGTCAATATAATGAGCTACATAGGGATAACGGCAGACTCGACATATTTGTTCCGAGATTAGGTCAGTTTATTAAAATTTTAAAAGAGATCCTCCACATCAATATCAAAGAAATGAAAGAGAGTTCAAGTACATAGTACAACATACATAGTTTAAAAAATTATATAGCATATTGTAATCTAATTTTTGTTACCGTAATCTTATTTATTTAATACCTTTTTTATTAATGTAACTGTATTAGATAGTATTAACTCTTCCTACTCGATATACGAGTATATGTATATTATAGCAGCACGTACATATGTTTATGTTGCAATCAAGTTTACATCTAACACTTTAAGTAACCTCATAATATTAATGTGATTGCGATGTGTTTTGTACGTTAAATAAATAAATAAATAAATAAATACATACCTACAGACTAAGGGTGGATTTTACCGTTAGTATTTTAAAACGTGTTCTACTAAACTCGTTTCTAGGTAAACGAGTTCATATATTGAGTTAAATCTCGATTAAAGTCAAACAGATTTCACCGGCTTTATGGAGCTAACTTTTGATCGCGTTTAGGTACGTTTACCACAGATTACATAAAATCATAGACAATAACAAAAAAATATATGCAATGACATTGACAGATCTTAAACGCGTTTATAGACGCTGTACCGCCATTATCGGGCGTTCAGGATGTTTAAACGAGTTCAGCGTTAACTGCGTTTAGTTCATTCTGGTGAAATGTAAATGTACAAACTGAACACAATTAATGCGAAAACGAGTTTTAACGACAATTCAACGCGTTTAATTTCAATGGTGAAATTGCACCTAAATAGGTATACCTTTATTTCTTAGCTGCGAAATGCAAATTAGGTATCCCATCCCCATAGTCATTGTACTAGTTGGTAAGATTATGAATTAAAGAGCCTGGCTCTTGTCGGTGCAATGATACAATTTCTTCCACTTTTCTCTTTCCATGTGGAGAATTGTCTTCCTGTTGATAGGTATGTATGTATAATAAATTCCAATCTACCTAAATAGGTGTTCTTAGCTGCGAAGTTCAAAAACAAAGGTGCTAGTAGGTACATAAAAATGAATAATGCTGGAAAAGATAGGTATCTCATTTTTGAGTGATAGTAATTTATATGAGCAGAGTTGTAAGTCGTTCTGAATTTCTAAATGGCATTTTACTTACTGAAAATGATGCAACTCATGTTTTGCGACGACGTCCAAAACTAAATGTACGTAGGTACCTAACGAAATTGAATTGAACCTAACCTAACCTAACGAAATTGAATTGAACTTTAGGAACGGATTTTCGGTGGGTAGCAGCCAGTGGGAACAGTACCGGAACAGAGTTTTAAATTGAACAGACCGCTGCACGCGAGATTTTCATTGGAAAACCGTCAGAAATTCGCTCTTGCTGTCTACCTTAAAGAATTTAGTACTCGCCAGTCACCGCAGCGGCGCGGCGGCCCGCCGAAAAGTTGAAAAAAAACATTGTCAGCTGCCTTAAACAAGTATTTATTTACAATTGAAACAGTTAAGATAAATGCATACTGTTGCAAACAGTCTATACTTTAGCCAAATCAGATGTGAAATGTTTGCAAACAAACCACTCTGTATTTTAACACACAGCAAAAAAGTGAAATTACTCAACTTTCTTATTTTAGAGCTTTCGTTTATTAGCTAATGCTAACAATTATGTCTGAAACTCAACGCCAAGCATGTTAATTATATTTTTTTTGCTGTGGTTTTTTACAACAATAAATATTTCACATCGAATTCGGGTGGAGGAGAGGTAGGCCAAATGAGTAAGTAAAACAATAGCGTTAATACTTGTTATGTAAAATCCCTGAGGATAAAATATAAGACGTTAAACATTATTTTCTTTACCTTAGCTGAGAAAAGAGCTGGCGTGATGAAAATCCCCAGGATTGATGGCCCTAATGCTCCGTAATTTGTAAGACTTTGCATATATGTGGTAATATGAACAGATTGCGATGTTGAAGGATCGATGTGTGGAGTATCGGAGGTTGTTTATATTGAAAAAGTTGTAAATTGATTTAGAGCAGAGTTTAATGTACAAAAGTTGATTATTTGAATTTTTGTATATTTATAGAGGGTGTAACAAAAATTAAGGGCCAAACTTTCAGGGGTGGTTCAAGCTCTATGATAAAATCGAGGAAAATTATTTGCTTAAATTCCCGACTTTTAGTTTTAGAAAAAAATAATAAAACAAAAGTAAATTCTACCAACAATAATTGTTTTAATATTGCTTTGCGAATATATTGAACTCGTTGTTTGAGCTACCTGTAGATTGTTTGCAACAGTCTGCAGTTCGCTCAGTTGTTTCAATTGTAAATACTAGTTCTAATTTATTTCTATTATTTGATTGTAATTTTCTTTGTGAATAAAGATTATCACTTGTTTACGAATATATTGTTTTAATATTGCTTTACGAATATATTGAAGCTACTTTCACAATTATTGTATATTGAAACAAACAAATTATACAATATTAAAACAAACAAAACTTGTATCCTATCGTTAGCCCCTTTCTCCCCTTATTATCAACATCACCATGAAAATGCATACATTTGACGAAATAGCTGTCACCACAGTGCTCCATTGTATTCGAGACCCGACCTAGATACCCACTACAATAAGTACGATACCTTTGGCAACCGCAACAATTTGCAGTATCTACTCTCCAATTACGCCATAACTCAGGAATCAAACATCACAATTGCAATTATGCAGTGAATTCCACGGTAAATGGAGCATCGACATCGGTCTAACGGACTTGGAAACAGGGAAATAGCAGGCTTATTGTTAGGACGTTGAAGTTTTAATTTCTGTACAGCTGCGAAGTCATCGCTTTGTGGCAAGGGGATAATATTTGATAATGCTTCCCTGTTATCAACGATCTAGATCGATGCCACTCTGTTTTTGTTTTCATTTTATGAAAAGAAAACCACTACCTACTTTATTTTTTAGATCTAACCCCTATACCGTAGCACTACGAAAAAGGAGTTAATTTGTTTAGTAATTAACACGATTTTTAAAAGCCATGTACTTAATATTAAAAAGCATCATTTAAATTTCTAATAAGTTAAAATTATTGTAAAAACTGTAGTTTTTGAATAAAATATATCATTAAAGAATATTAAACATTGAAAATTTAAATAGTTTTCGAAAAATGAGGCGTTGAAATGGTTTTGTATTGTGCTTCGAAATCGCTACAAGTTATGGCTTGAGCTCTGCACTATGACAAAGATTGCCATCTAACCTTATTTTTTAACAAAATTACACTTCTGACGGTAGAATCTAGGTAGATCCTAAACTTAGTCGATTCTTGAGTTTATATCGTAGGTACCACCTATTTTGCAACCAGAGAACTTTCCTAATTTAATTACAATTGGTTTTAAAAGCTGTGTCACGTCCTTTTCAATACTAGGTCACATCTGTCGTTGCCGTACGGGTCTTACAAGAGTTACAAGTCATCTTCGTAAATAACCCAAACGAATGCTACATGAACCAGCATTTAAATTTTAAAACAAATCTGCCACTAGACACTCTTTATTATTATACGTTCAAGAATGTTGTGTAATCAAAATTTGATCTCAACTGCATAGTCTACAAATTCCCTGTTAAAACGCGTCCGTTCCCATTCTCAGATATACAAGTGTTATTATCCGACTTCCCTCGAGAGCTGATAAAGTTCTGGCAGGTTGCCAGGCGTGAACTGCCAAAATCGGTTAAACGTAGAACCCAGAGTGTATTGTACGATGTAAGATATCGCGCCAAAAATACAGTTTTCAATCGAAATGTTTCCGTGCAAAAGCTATCAGGTAAATATAAAATCTTGAAGCTTGAGTTTATTCAAATGTTTTTTTATGTTTTATGTAATTACTTAAGTCTAAACCAAGCTAGTATAACAGAGATTGCTCTTAGCGATAATGTTGTCTATTGGCGCACGTATTTCTATCATTTTTTTGTGCACTCCATTAATTGTTTTTTTTACCCCCGACGCAAAAAGAGAATGTTGTGTAATCAAAATTTGATCTCAACTGCATAGTCTACAAAATATATATAAGAGAGTATAAGTTTAACGTGTCTGTCTGTGTATCTGTCTGTGGTATCGTAGCTCCCAAACGGATGAACCGATTTTCGTTGAGTTTTTTTGTGTCATAGGTAATATTATCCCGAGTGTTCTTGTCAGCCATGTTTCATGAAAATCTGTCGGGGGGTTTTTTAAAAACTTTAAATTTTGATTTTGTTTAGTGTTTTGCCCCTGCTGACGTGATGATGTTGATTATTTTTGGACAAATTAAACTTTTAGCAATGTCGTGATCAAAACATAAAAGTCTAACAATAATGACGAAGGTAGAGAAAATATTATAATTTATCTCCAACGTGATTAGTTTTCCAGCAATATTAAAAGGCTTCTGGGCAAACTTTGATTAATTTGAACGGAAAGTTCTAAATCAAACTTGGGCCGGACTTTAATAAAAACTTTGTAAATAGCCTTGATCCAAATGACAAATCGTATAAGTAAAAGCCCCTACCACGACGACTCTTATAGAAAAATTCAGTATAGTACTACTACCACCTATAAGATTTCAGTTATTTTATTGGAGAACCAAAACATGTATGAAAATCATGTCAAGCCGAACTCGACCGGTTTATTTGAATGGGATAGTGCTTAAAATTTTAATACAAGGAATGTACAGTAAGTACCAAACAGATTAAACCAATAAGTTACTTATTATCCGATAAAATGAATGGTATTTTTCGTTATTTCAGTTTCGCGCAGTTAATATTGGTTTATTTGTTAATTTTAAAAGCGCATTTCCGTAGAGCCAAATTAAATTAAATAAGTATCGAAAATATTGGTAGGGGCGGAAGTGAAGTACACTCTGCAACGTATTTACCTACATCTCAATCCGTAGGTAATTTCGGAATTTCATGGATCGTCACGGTAATGTATTTAGGTTTCGGATCACTCGTTCGGTACAAAATTAATGTGATCGTCAAATTTTCCTCTACATTTTTCGGTGAAATCGGAGTAAATTAAGGAATTGGCAAAAATGCGAGGCTTTCGCTCGGCGCAAACGGACCACCGACACCAGTAGGGGTATTTTGGTTCATTCGATTCGTTTCCATCATCAACCCGAGGCGAAATCAACATACTCGTAGCGTTTTATAGATCCGTCGGATTCGATTCGGAAATGAATCGAATGAATTAAAATACCCCTTCAGCTACCGATGTTTGGAAGCGACCACACGCGAATGAGGGTGAGCGGGAGGCGGGGCAGTGTCATAATGGCCAGAGTTGGCGTCTAGCATGGCGCGCAGCGGCGAGACAGTGGCGAGAGTCGGCGTCTTGCATGGCGCACAGCGGCGACTGGCGAGTCGCGGACACTACTTTAGCGAGTGGCTGCCGCCGGCGACGCGTGTGCGGCGAGTTCGTACAAAATGCATGAAAAAGCGTTTAAACAGCTTGTCGCTCGCCACCGGTGGCTGTGGTTGGTGGTCCGTTTGCGCTAAGCCTTGGTTTATTTAATCTTCTTTCTGTTTCGACGTGTTTGATTTGGAATTTTGGACGGATTTGGCGGCAAATGTTTACTTTTCAAATGACCTACTTTGTACCGCTCTCTTCTCAAACGATCACTTCAATCCTCCGTTCTCTCAAGCAAAACCTAGCCCATCAAACTGCAGTGACGGGAAAGTTAATGGGTAAAATATCTTTACCTATATTAGCGTACATTATCTACTTTATTACCGTACATCTGTCAACTTGCGACCAAACCATTGTGCCTAAAACAACGTCGAGAGCCAAAACTCTTCAAGCCTATACACAAATGTGGGTTGGCAGTAGAATTAGGGTAGAAATGACCCCGAGCCTTTCTCCACTAAACTTTTCTCATAGAATTTGGCTGTAAGTAAAAAACTTTACCAAACAGTCATCTAAATAAGTACAACCCACTTGCCTAGGCCTCCCTCGAGAGGCATCCAATACCTGGTCCCTACTAAGGATATTCAAATTTCATTTCCTGAATGTATGCAAATTGCCATGTTGTACAAGTACGTAGGTATCTTTCGTATTCCGGTTTCAGTCTTTAGAGAGTTGTGGAGTTTTTAACCGACAGGCACAAAGGTGGTTTTCAGAGGAGAGGTAGCTTAACTGATCCAGATCAATACCAATCGGAAGCGACCCCACGCTGCATTGCCCTGCTGTATGGCAACACTGCAGGTATGCTAGGTTAGTTTAATCTATCTGAGGTCACGCACACAATGCTCTTACAAGTTTTGGGGTGAAGAGGTTACAAACATCCAAGAAAAAAAAAACAAATCTACTGACGAATTGAAAACCTCTTCTGAGCTACTGTCCTCAGATTAACCATTTTCGTTTCTTATTGCGTGAAACAGAATAATTACTTACTTTATACTTATGATTTTAACCAACATCAAACTTTTTTCATGAATGAAAAGAACACTCTCGGCCGGCAAATCTAGATGCAAACCTCATTATAACCCGTATTTTTCACAGCAAACGAATTTAAAATGCAATTCCAGAGTAGAGAGGTTATTCCCGTGTTATTTCAGCACCTGCAAAGTATTTACATGATAATGCGGCGCTCACTCCGAGATAACTAGCGCTGCTTCATATGGTTCCAGGTCATTGGAAAGCATAGAAGGATAATCTGAGGATATTAGCTCAGAAGAGGAGGTTCTCAATTCGTCTGTAGATTTGTTTTTTTCCAACAAATGTTTGTTAATCTTGGAGAATTGTGATGATTATTTCGCCTTGTACTTAAAGAATGGTCTCGGGTTGGTCCCAAACGTTTAATCCCGAAGAATGACTATTTGTTAAAAAATAGGGAAATATAATAAATTGGAAGTCGATTTGGTAAAAAAACATCGGATTACTAACAACACTTGGCACTTTGATCTTCATGTTTCGTGTTGCAAAATGTTGCTCGAAAAAGTAACTTCAATGTGGTTTTATTTTACGAACTTTGAAGGTATGAGTAAATTGTAAAAAATCTGATTAAAACCCATATTTTTGCACAGCAAACGAATTTAAAATTAAATCCCCGAGTACAGAGGTTATTCCCGGATAAATACAGCACCTTTTGCACTAATCCTTTAATTAATAATTAATATCATGTAAAATGTTGACTTAACCAAGTGTGCCTTGTGCTCCTACGGCAAATAAATATATAAGTATGAGTAATCCAACTCTATTTGGTGATGACTTATGTAGTAGCAAATTTAGAAAACACAGGTGAACTCTCTGTGTTTGCATTATAATATGTCCTGCGCATCTGGCTAGTCTCCGAGAGACTGGCCGCCGTAGTTGAAATTCGGCTAGGAGGACAATATTAAATATAGAAAAATAGAACATGTAGGTAGGGTCACATTTTAAAATGAAGTAACAGAGAAGAGACACAAACACGCAATTTATAAAGGTCTAACCAAACTTGAACCAAAATTGAGTCCACAGTCCACCCACGGAGTCCACAGGGAATGCAGGCTTTTATGATACATGTTAGAATCCTATAAGTTAAGTTCCTTTACCGGAATGTCGTCGGTTCGTTAGGTCCATCTCGAATTCAATGAGACCCTATTATTGTCCCAAAATTTATGAATACCTAAAACCACATGGCATGTGGTATACAATGAATTTTAGTTAATAATATTTATTTCATTGGTGGTGTCTATGCATTACGAGTAGGTAAAACTTGTCCAGAGAAAACAATGCAGTTCAACGATGTGCGAAGTCACGCGGCGTGGGATGTGCAGATTATTAGCTTAGTTTTGTAAATGAGAATGCTTTTAGCTGACACCTGCGGAAGTAATTGCTGTTATTTATGAAATGTTGTTTAACTTTTTAGATAAACAAAGGAAATAATGCTAGACAATCCACACATCAGGACCATCTAGCCACAAGTTAACAAGAGCCTGTGTTATGTGTATGACTGATAGAGAGATAGATAATAATAATAATAATAATAATAAAATCATTTATTGCCTGAATAATGCCACTGCTTATATTTAAAAACCTGCATGCAAAGGTATACAATATACTACAAAGAACTAACAATATAATAAAAGTAGAACTAAGTATGTGGGCACATAATTAACGTAATAATATAGTTATTCCATTATAATGACATTAGTAGCAATAGCTTCTTTCAGGCAATAGGGATAAGCTCAGCATAATGCCGACATGCTTATCAAGCATGTGCGGCGCTGGTTTTCAGTTTACCCCTATGCACGACTGGTGATCGTCGGCAAGATTTGAGTGTATTTTTTTGCGAGTTTATTTTGCTTGCTCTATTATACCAAGAATGGTGCGTCCAGATAAGGTGTCTGTGTGTGTTTGTGGGACAGTTTGCGTATGTGTGAGCTCTCCTGAGGCACCAGTCTCGTAAGAGTCTGGGCAACCTGAGAGCACACATGTGTGAGGGTGTATAAATGTGTGCGTACAGTACAGGATTGGTCTGTTAAGGTAGGTAAGTGCACAATGAATTACATACAAGAATGCTATAGTTACTAAAAATAATGTGTTTGAATTATTAGGTTTGAATGGGTCATTCATAAATCATAACATAATATAATAATTAAGGTCAATAGTTTAACTAACAGATAAACTTGGGCTCTTGTCTGTTTTACTTTACAGGCTTTTTTCTGCTACTCCTTTTCTTAGGAGCCGCTTTAATTTTAAAGAAAGTTTCAAATGTATTGAGTTGTCTTTGAAGAAGTAATTTCTTGTATTTAGTTTTAAAAGTAGCTGTACATATTTTATGGCGAAGCGGTGGTGGTAAATTATTCCAAATTTTCGATGAACTATATTTGAAGCTTCCTTTAAACCCTACAGTTTTGTGTTTATAAACAACCAGCTTATTAAGTGCTTTAGATCGCGTGTTAGCAGCCTGTATGTCTTTAATCCATATAAGCTTTTCGAATAATAATAAAAATTAGAAATAATCAGGTTTTTTGTTCCAAATAATTCGGTGAGTGGTACACGCGATGTGAAGCTCTCTTCTAAGTTTCATATTTAGTATTTAATTTTTAACTAGTAAAGGTGTTACATGATCTCTTCTTGGGAAATCAAAACAATACCTCATACAGGCGTTTTGTACTCTTTGAATAGCTGTTTCAGTTTTTGTCCATAGCCTAGGGCCATACACTGCACAACAGTAATTGAAAGGTGATAAAACCAGGCTATCACATAGAGACAATCTAACATCCTTAGACAGGTATTTTCGGATTCCGTAGAGTACCTTTAATTTATAAAATGCGGATCTTATTTTTTCATTTATATGAGATACAAATCGGATTTCACTGTCAACAATAAGCCCTAAATTACGTGCTTCTTTAACTAAAGGAATATTAACGCCATCGACTACAGTTTCGGGTTAAAATACATCGCTTTCTCTACCTGTCTTTTTGTGCCTAAAATTAGAAATTTTTATTTGGATGGATTTAAAATAAGTGAGTTCTTCTTTGCCCATTCGTAAATAATATTAAGATCTTTGTTAATGAGGTGCATTGCTTCCAAGGTATTTTCCCCTTCAAAGGAGTGGTACAATTGAGTGTCATCGGCGTACAAGTGATATCTACAAGTTTTAACATTCGTGGGCAGATCAGCAGTAAAAATCGAAAATAAGATAGATATTTTTATTATACATAGAAATACCCAGAACAACCGGAACAAGTATTTGAAAATCTTATAAACATAAGTATCTATAGAAAGTATCTTTTATTTGCATATATTATAGTACTTGTGGTGGACTGTATACTTGGGGTTTTCTTCGGTTTTCAGGATTTTCAGGATTTTCTGGATTTCCAGGAAAACACTTCTTTTTCTTTCTTCGGGCTTTATTTCTTCTCTTTTCTTCTTATACTGCTACCGGAACCACTGTGTGTCGCAGCACACTTCCGTGGTAGCTTACCTACCTCTAGGCTATACCGTGCAGAGGACGGCGTATTTTTAACCTATTTTTCCTATAATTTTCACTTAGCCTATTGAGGTTTTTGGCTTATATCTTTTTATTCCTAGGCCCTATTTACATGTTTTTGGTGTCATTTTATAGCTTACGTTACTAGCTACCTATCTATACCTAATCCTTATTTCTAGGTCTTACGGTAACTAAGTACTTTCCATTTATTAACCTAAAATACTAAAACTTAGCCTATATCTACACTTAAAACACACTTAAAACTATGCAGGCTCGTCGTATCCTCAACATCCTCCCCCCGGCGTAGCTCGCGAAGCCTCCTTTTTCTCCAACACGATGAGTTTGCTGGTCGGTCGCTTGAATACGCCAGTCTTCGTCCGGACATCCGCCACTCGTACGCCTCCGTCTGGTCCCTCGTAGGTGCGCTCGACGATTCCCATTGGCCATATGTTCCGAGGAAGAGCGTGGTCCACGACGATGACAATATCTCCCGTTTGCAGTGGTCTTCTGTTGCTTGTAGGCTCGCCACGGGGTACCAGTGTGGGAAGGTATTCCCGAAGCCAGCGCCGCCAGAAGTGGTCGGCAAGCGCTTGGCTCGCTCTCCAGGTCCGACGATCTGTCTCGCTGCACGGACCGGTCGTAGGGAGTCCGTTCGATGATCCCAGCAGGAAGTGGTTCGGAGTCAGCGCCTCAGGTTCCTCGGGGTCCACGCTGACGTGCGTAAGTGGCCTCGCGTTGATGGAGAATTCCGCTTCAGTCAGGAGGGTGATTAACACTTCTTCGGGAGGTTCCTTCTCGTTCAAGGTGGCGGTTAGTGCGACTTTGACTGATCGCACCAGTCGTTCCCAGGCTCCCCCCTGGTTCGGTGCGCCAGGAGGTATAAAAAGCCATTCCATTCGATGCAGTTGACCTTCTTCTCGCAGTGCTGGTGTCCATTCCTCGTAGGCAGCCCGAAGTTCCTTGTCTGCACCTCGAAAGTTCGTCGCGTTGTCAGACATCATGATACGGGGCCATCCTCGTCTCGCAGCCATTCTTCTCAGTGCCATGATTGCAGAGTTGATGGAAAGCGTCGGCACGACCTCTATGTGTACAGCGCGTGTGGTGAGGCACGTATAGAGGGCACCCCATCTCTTCTCTCGGCGTCGTCCAATCTTCACTATCATGGGCCCGAAGTAGTCAGTTCCGCAATGGCTGAACGGTCGCTGAAAGGGCTCGAGGCGGACTCGCGGCAGGTCTCCTGTAGCTGGTGGTTGAGGCTTCATCTTCCGTACTTGGCAGAGTCTGCATTCCTTCTCGATGCCACGTACTGTCGGTCGCAGATGAATCACCCAATATTTCTGTCTGAGGTCGTTAGTCACGCGCTCCCTGTTAGCGTGACCAGCTGCACAGTGTTCCCGCTGAACGATGAGTCTCGTGATGCGGTGACGGCCGTCGAGTATTACAGGCCGCTTCATCTCAGTCGGTACGTCGGCGGCTCCAATGCGTCCTCGTACTCGTAGCATGCCATCTTCTAAAACTGGGTCCAATCGGAACAGGCGACTTGATTTCGTGATTGGACGAGACGTCTTCAATCGTTGCAGCTCGTCTGAGAAGCTCTCCCTTTGTGCGTAGCGAATAAGCGCGCGCTCCGCCTCTTCGATGTGCCGGTTCTCCATGTTCGTAGCGCGTCGTTGACATCTCTCGATGAAGAAGATCACTCGTGCTGTGGCTCGGACTAGTGTCTCGTACTTAGAGAAGCGTGATGGATCTGGCAGCCAATCATCCTTCTTCTCTTCTTCCAGTCGCGTGTGTAGAACTTCTTCTTCGTGGTTGCTGTCCGGTGTCTCCTTCGGCCACTGATGCTCTGGTTGGCGAAGGAAGTCCGGCCCGTGGAACCATCGATCTTCTGCTGTTATGCGTGTGTTCGTCAGCCTTGTCGCGTCGTCTGCCGTGTTCTCGCTGGTCGGTATCCACTTCCAATCTTCTTTCTGGGTAAGTTCGGATAGCTCCCCCAGACGATGTGCGACGTAGGGCGTGTATCTTCTTGCATCCTGCCGTATCCAATGTATGACTGTCATTGAATCGCTCCAGTAGATTGTTCTCTTGACTTCCACACGATGTTCCTTCTTGATGGCGTCGGCCAACCTTGCTCCGATGACTGCTGCTTGTAGTTCCAGGCGGGGAATGGTTTGCGTTCGCTTTGGAGCAACCTTGGACTTCGCAGCGACGAGGCGAACGCTGAAGCTTCCATCAGGTCTCGTGCTTCTCCAGTACGCCACGGCTGAATACGCTTGTTCGCTGGCATCACATAACATGTGTAGCTCCAGGTCGGTGTGATCTTGAATCGCGTAGTGTCGCTCCAGTCGCAGAAGACTCAGGTCGTTCAGTTGTTCCAACCACGCGGCGAACAGCTCATTCTCCTCTTCCGGAATTGGTTCATCCCATGACATCTTGATGCGCCATAGATTCTGAAGCACGATCTTCGCTCGTATCGTGTAGTGACTCAGCAGCCCAAGTGGATCGTAGATAGACATCACCGCGCTGAGTGCTTCTCTTTTCGTCGGCGCGCGGACCCGTGCACGTACATCGGCAGGAACTCTGTTCATGGAGGTGTTGAATCCAAGCTCATCTCGTTCGGCGTTCCAGTAGAGTTCAAGGATCTTGTTCTCCGATCCCTTTCCGTCGAATTGCGTCGGTGTTGTAGCTCGTAGCTCATCCGGCACGTCTTCCAGTACGCAGTCTTCATTGCTGTTCCATCCTCGCAGCGTGAACCCAGCAACCGCGTGCACTGCGCGTAGTTCCGTGACTGCTTGACGGGCTTCCACGTTGTCATCGTAGCTTGCTACCAAGTCGTCCATGTAGTGGCTTCTGGTGATGGCTTCGCAGGCAAGTGGATGAGTGTGAGCGTGTTTCCTCGCGTTGTGATTTCGCACGAAATGAGCCATGAATGAAGAACTCGCAGCGCCGAATATCATGCTGGTCATCTTGAATCGTTGAGGCGTCTTCTCTTTCTCGTTGTTTCTCCACAAGAATTGTTGCGCCGGCTGGTCCTCTTCACGAATCTTGATCTGCAGAAACATCTCTTGTATGTCGGCTGTGATCGCTATTCGTTTCTCTCTGAATCTATACAGGATGCCTGGCAGGGACATCAGGAGGTCAGGTCCCTCCAGCAGGTGGTCGTTCAGACTGACTCCATTGCTTTTCGCTGCTGCATCGAAGACAAGCCTTATCTTCCCGGGCTTGTTGGGATTGCGTACGGCGAAGTGAGGCAAGTACCAGCAGACAGTGCTGGTCTCCTCCGATCCATCGCACGGTTCAGCATACCGCTTCTGCAGCAGGTTCTCGATTTGCTTCGTATATTCTTCGGCGAAGACTGGGTTAGCGTCCATCTTCTTCTCGATGCTCTGAAGACGACGTAGTGCCATGTTGTAGCTTTGGGGTAGCTTCGTGTCTTCATTCTTCCATGGCAGACCAACTTCATATCCCTGGTCGATTTTCTTGATTGTCTGTTCGACGATCTTTGTAGCCCGGAGATCTTGTTCACTCGTACGCGGCTTTTGGTTGATGCCAATTGCTTCCATGCTGAAGTGTTTTTCTATCAGTTCATGCAGCTCCTGGTTTTGCTTCTCTATGGCCTCGGGTGTGTAGATATGTAGCACGCTGTCTTGATTGATGATACCGCGTGGTACTGTTCCGTGGATGACCCATCCCAGCTGTGTTCTTGATGCTGCTGGTTGGTTCGCTCCTCCAACTCGTAGCTCCTGTGAGACTATGTACTCCCAGTGGTCCGCTCCAATCAGGATCCCAGGATGTGATGACTCGTAGCAAACTTCGTCTCGATGTAAGTCTCTCAGATGATCTTGATCCAACAGCGTTGCGGGAATGGATTGTTGCAGCAGCTTCATGTTCTTGATGGTGCGTGCCCGAAGTTGATGCATCTTTCTATCCTTGCTCTTCAGTTGCACGGTGACAAGTTGGCTTTCATCTTCACGTTGTGTAGTGTTGACTCCACGCATCCGTAGTGGCAGCGACGGTCCCTTGGCTCCGATGGTCCGCGCCAACTTCTCATCAATCAGTGTGACTGTGGCTCTTTCATCCAAGAGAGCGAGCGTATCGATCTCCCCCCGTGGACCGACGACGGTGACTGGACACATCTTCAGTAGTACTGCCTTGTTATTCGGGGCAGCGGTGGTCACTGTCAAGACCGCTTCGGTTGGGCTCGGATTCGAACTGTCTTCCTTCTTCTCTTGATGTAGAGTTTGATGATGTAGACGCGAACATTGGTTAACGCCACACGATGTTGCCTTGCAGTTGATGCGTCGATGCTTCTTCACTATACACTTGTAGCACAGCTTGTTCTTCTTCACGTGTTCCCATCGCTCGTCAATAGTCATCGCTTTGTATTTGGGGCAATCCGTCAACGCGTGTCCCTTCTCGCAGCATGAGCATTTTTCTTCAGCTTCAGTGATTTCTTCAGTGGTGTTGTACACGGCGTTCGTCTTCTTCTTGAATGCTGTGTTCGGTTTCGGCGTCTGCTCCTTCTTGCTGACCGGTGGTGCATAGCTGTACCGCAGGGCTCGGTCCGCTTCGCGCATGAGGAAATGTGACAGCAAAACGATCTCTGGCTCGATCGTTCCTTCTTGTTCGGATGCGTAGTCACACCAACGTGAGCGGATGTGCGGGCTCAGCTTGTCCAGTGTTTCTCTCGCCAGCGTCGGATTGTACAGGTAGCCTCGGTTCCCGATGTTGCTCAACACGCAGACCACGTTCTGAAGTTTGACGGCGAATGAGTTCAGTTCTATTGCAGATGGTCCGGGTTTCGGTAGTCTTCGAAGGTCATCAATGGCCCGGTCGATGATGATCTCTGGTCTTCCGAAGCATTGTTCCAGCGTCTTCATGATGATTTCTGGATCGCTTGCGGTGTACAGGAGCGAAGCAACTAGTTCCCTTGCTTCCCCTTTAAGGCTGCTTCTTAGCCTTTGGATGTTCTCAGCCGGTGTCAGCTTATATGTCTTCGTCGAGTCTTTGAAGGCAGCTTTGAAGGACATCCACTCGTTCGGTGAACCGGAAAAAGCGTGCAGGTCTGGGCACTTCATCCTCGGTCTTGCTAGCTTCTCGATCGCGTCAGCTAGTGCATCGATGTTGGCAGAACTCTTCGTCTTGACCGGCGTAGTCGATGCGTTCCTGACGTTGAATCGGATGTTCTTCTCAGTTCTTGGAATGGTGTCACTTTTCTCCCCTTCAGTTGTCTGCAGCCACTGCTCGACTTTCTTGCTGTGTTCCGGTATGTCATCATCTTCATGTATACTCCTTTCCTCGTCTTCTATTGCCGCTAGGTCGACGGCCAGTCTCTTCTTGACGAGGTCCGCTTCTATTTGGAGTTCTTTACGCTTGAGTGCGGCCAGTTTCTCTTCAGCCATCAGTTCCGCTGCCCGCGCCCTAACCGATGTGCTCCCGTTCGATCGTAGAGAGCGCACAGTTCGGGCGGGAGATCGTTCACTCCTATGACGTTCCGTGCTCGTTCCGGCGCGAGCGAGGTCGGGTGCGGACATTATAGCTGGATTGTGTTCGCGACGTGGGACTCGATGCGTAGAGGGTGACGCCGGTGGTTCCAGTGACAATCTTCGTCTTCGTTCCTCTTCGATGGCTTCCAGTTCGGCGACTTGCCGTACAGCCTCCTCAGACTCTTCCTGTTGTTCGTGAATGTCTGCTTGGCTTCTGGTACGAACCATACTTCGCGAGGGCTTGATTCTTCGATCTTCAATCCGGTGGACGCAGGATCTCTTCACTCCGCAGGATCTCTTCACTCCGATCCGATGGCAGCAGGATCTCTTCACTCCACAGGATCTCTTCACTCCGATCCAGTGGGCGCAGGATTCTTCTACTCCGATGCGGTGGACGCGGGATCACTTCACTCCTATCCGGCTCGAAGGACCAATGATGTGGTGGACTGTATACTTGGGGTTTTCTTCGGTTTTCAGGATTTTCAGGATTTTCAGGATTTCCAGGAAAACACTTCTTTTTCTTTCTTCGGGCTTTATTTCTTCTCTTTTCTTCTTATACTGCTACCGGAACCACTGTGTGTCGCAGCACACTTCCGTGGTAGCTTACCTACCTCTAGGCTATACCGTGCAGAGGACGGCGTATTTTTAACCTATTTTTCCTATAATTTTCACTTAGCCTATTGAGGTTTTTGGCTTATATCTTTTTATTCCTAGGCCCTATTTACATGTTTTTGGTGTCATTTTATAGCTTACGTTACTAGCTACCTATCTATACCTAATCCTTATTTCTAGGTCTTACGGTAACTAAGTACTTTCCATTTATTTACCTAAAATACTAAAACTTAGCCTATATCTACACTTAAAACACACTTAAAACTATGCAGGCTCGTCGTGTCCTCAACAGTACTTTTGTTTATAACTGTTATCGTGAAAACAGAATTCATTTTTTTATGGGAAGGAGGCTATTTATCAGGCAGAATTTATCTAAATTCAACAGAATATCTGGACCTATTTTTCTTTATTAAGCTATAGTCTTGTATTTAATATAATATTCTCTTTTCTCGAGTAGGGTATGGCATGTCAGCAACAAACGTGGGCAACACAATATTTTGAAATGAGATCTAATAGGAAATAAACATTTCGGCCGATCTTCGTTGGATCCATTGTTTGGATCCACAATGACTCTATTGAAACAGAATATGCTGTAGACATATGATTGGCATGTTAATTAAACTTTTGATAAACCATGTTAGAAAGGGGAATGCGAATAATGCTTGTAAAATTTTAAGGGTAATCACGTACGAATGCCTTACCGCCTCGCGTGCCCGAAGTTTGCATTTCATTGCCAAAAATTTCCAAACGCGACATTTTTGGTTTTTGTAGATGAATTACGCAACCAAAGTCCGATGTTAAGGTGTGTGGTGTGGTATGGTGTGGTGTATGTGGTGTGGAGTGTTATGTAGTTAGAGAGTGAAATTTTTCATCAAATGACACACATTCAAAGCCATAAAGCAGACAAGATAGGTGTAACTACATATAAAAATACTGCAGTAAAGCCTCAGTAGGCTTCTGTTATTGTACGAACTTGTAAGAACTTTTTCAGTAGGTTTTAGTAAAAAACCTACTGAAAAAGCTCTTGTGGTTCTTGGTACTCATCATAAAGCGTTTTTAAGATAAAAATACGCAAATCGCGATTGAGGTAACCTATGTGGGAACCCTAGGTCCTTGGGGTTCTGGGGCACACGCAATATATTAAGATCTTACAAAACTTCTTATAGAGTCCACAGGTGATCGAAATGCTGGCTTTTATTTCGGTCAACGAATTAGCCATACTTATTGCCATTCAACGTGGCAATGCTGCTAGTATTCTAGGCACTCTGCCTTCTGGTGACGGCTTAATTTTTTTGTAAATAGATATAAGTTGTAATTGTTTTATTGTAATTTTCTTTGTAGGAACTTTATTATTTTTTTCAAATTTAATTTAGTTTCTAGAAAAGAATAGCTACTTTCGTAAAGGTTTCGCTAAGAACTACCCGGGGCTCTACTAAACTTTTTAAAGTACTGACCTGCCTCAACTCCGTTGCAAGATCGATGACAAGCTGGTTTTGTTCACTATTGAAGTCCTCGGCCACTTTCTGTTCAAACGGTTCTGAAACCGCACAAATACGAATTATGTAGGTATCTACACTATCTATATCTACTAATACTATTTGTAAGATCTTAATTAACAAAGAAACTAACAATCCAAGAATAGAAACAAGTTAGAACTAGTAGATATATTTATAATCGAAAAAGTTGGGCTAACTGTAGACTGTAAGATAATATGCTGAAATTTGTGTATTTTTCAAGGGTGGCATGTTCAAATAATTGAACAAACCCTAAATAAATGATTAAAAAAAGAAAAAGAAGCGCCTTATTGGCTTTTATCCGTGGGGTAATGCCATGCATAATCCCCACGCTGGGCATGCGGGTTGGGAATCGCAGTTCAGTGGTAGAATTGTACTGCAGGGAGCGCTGCTGCCCGCCCCCGGAGGATAACCCGTCGTCGCCTCTTACGACACCCGCGGGAAGAGTTCATTAGTGATGTACTCTCTAATGAAGTCTTGGTGTTGAAATAAAAATTAGAGTTAACTCAGTATCGACACTTTTAACGTCTCTGCGGCCCTACGTTTTCCATTAAGGCACAAGCGCCTAATGTAGTTCCTTCATTCTCCTACTCCAAGACCTTACCTTCAAAAGCGTTGATCACGAAGGCCCATACAAGAGTCCAGAGCACGAGTATGCTCATTAAGCCGAGCTGACAGGCGACACAGCGGAACACAGTGCAGCACATGGACTCGTTGTCCTTGTGAGGCAGCGGGTACACTCGCAACCATGTGTCTGAAACCTTAGAGACGGGTACAGTCAGTGATAAAAACGCGAAAGAGGGTCTATGTGGGGTCAATCTTATCTTATCTCTTCTTCAAAAGCTTTCTTAATAGATAATGGTATAATCGGGTATTTATTGCGTACCTTTAGTTATTTTTTCCCCTACGTATAATAATTAAAGGTACGTGATACATACCCGATTAAACCATTAGGTAACTATGTTAACAAATCGCGAAAGTTTAAAAGTTTACTAAATAGAGTTTGCAAGTATGAAGTGTTGTAGATGGTCCGTTGATTGGTTTGAAAAAGAGGAGTTGGTATCTACCTACGGTTAATTTAGGATCTTATGCTATCCTACTAAACCTACTTATTAAAGGCGAGAGTTGGTGCCGTTGTGAAGATGTTTGACAACGCATAAGCTAGTGAAAGGATCAAGCTGAAATTTTGCATACTTATAGAATCGAACTGGAAATCATATAGGTATCTTTTTATTCCGAAAAAAGCTTTCAAAGCCGTGGGCAGGAGCGAGTTTAATCACATGACAAAAGGCGCTTAAAACTACAATAGGACTGAATAGAAATCAATTATGTTTTCTTCGTCTATCTATCACTTATCAGCTGATTACTTCAGCCACTCCCGAGGCTATAAATTGTTGTGTTGCACGGAAATCGGAATTCGTACAACATGATGATAGAAAACACAGCGAATTTAATTTCACACGACTAAAACACAACAAATATATCAAAAACTTACGTCGTGTAACTCCCCTGATTGTACAAATTTATCTTGTTTCCCGCCATTACCACTGTTATAGTTAGAATTATCCGTATCCATTATTTTCCTTCGCGTATTATCACTAAAATTATAAACATTACTGATCACAGCTTTAGGGCATAAAGTATCACAAGTCCCAGGCAAAAAAGGATCCTGTTCTCTTCTATTAAAGTTTACATTCAATATCACATCACTTATTTCTCTTTTCACGTGAAATTCATGGCCATTTAGATTGTAGGTCTGTGTTACTAGTACATGCCTTGGGTTTGCTTTCTTGTACAAAGGTTTTACTAGGTTGCTCTTGAATTTGGTTTTCAGCAGCTTGTTTTTCATAACTTGAGTGTTATGTCTTACTTCTCGATTGTAACTGGTTCATATAACAGAAAAGTTGTTCGCCTAGATTTTCGGTAGCGTGTTCGAAGTTGAACAACTGCGGGTACTTGAACTCGATTGCTCATCAACGGAGGAAGTTTGGACAACTTTACGAAATGGGATATCAGGAACTGGTGAAAAGTTTGGAAGTTACTCGGTTTTGTTCGTGTTCGTACAGATTCAATCATTGTTATTGAGAAAATGTTTTTTATTGCGATTGGGTTATGTTTTCGTACCTATCTCGCATTGTGAGGAAATATCCACAGATATTAAATATATATTGGGAAAAGAAGGTATTTCTTTCTCTTAGTAAAAAAGAAATTTCTCCTCATATATAGTGTCTATTATGATATACCAATTCAATGAATCTGTCGTGTCAAAATCAAAATCAAAATCAAAAACTCTTTATTTCCATAAATACAATAAATGTACACTTAGAAAAGGTCAAATTATAAAACTATACACTGACACGGAAATAAAGTGATATTTTTGATTTCTGTCGCTTCGGTATGTAGACCAAAGTAAAGAAGCGACGAAGAAACCTTTAGTCTGTTAGTTGTTATTCTTCGAGTTGGAGCAAAACCCGTTCCAAGCTTTTTTATCTTCTAGATAATCTGATATTTTATAGTAAGCCTTTTTGCACAGCAAGGTTTTGACAATTTGTTTGAATTTATTTACTGATAATTGTTGCAACTCACTAGGAGTTTTGTTGTAGAAGCGTATACATTGCCCTTTAAAAGATACATTAATTTTGTGTAGCCTAGTTGTGGGCACAGCGAGTTTATGTTTATTTCTGGTATCAAAGTTATGTTTCTCACAATTTTTAGGGAACAGATTTTTATTTCTATGAGTGTACAACAAGTTTTCATAAATATATTGACATGGTACTGTCATTATATTTATTTCTTTGAATTTATCACGTAGGGATTCTCTGGGACCCATATTATAGATTGCACGAACAGCCCTCTTCTGCAGCACAAATACGGTGTTAATATCTGCAGCGTTCCCCCACAGCAGTATGCCATAAGACATAATACTATGGAAGTAGCTGAAATAAACAAGTCTAGATGTATCCACGTCTGTAAGATGACGGATTTTTTTGACTTGTGTGTTAATTATAGCTCTGTATAATCTAACACCCTGAAATTTAGTAGGAAGAAAGCACTATATACCTATTCGAGGTACTTAATAAAATATTGATACCTACCAAAAAGAGGCTTTGTAATTAATAGTTAAGAAACCGAAGAAAAAAATCAATATTTTTTTTCTTAAACACGATTGCGAAAAGAAATTACTTAAAAAAATCATGAAAGTGCACTTGCACGTGCATTAGGTGCAGTTTTGCACCTAATTTGGTCGAGATCTTAGGAACCCTGCGGTCTATAGAAAAGATTTTTGTTTTGATTCATAGGTACTAATTCTTTGATTCCTTAATACAGTTTCTTCATAAGTTGTGTAGTTTTCTTGTAAATAAGCAAAAATATCATTTTTGCGCTAACGCCCCGTTCCAAAAACATAAGCTCCAATCAAACCCGCCCCTACGAACGCGAAATCCTATGCCTATCCTTTTCACAAAATGGCGTGCAATGCGCCCTCTTAACATCAGTTTGATATACCTACTGCACCTACTGAAAGTGCTCGCCGCGTCATCGCTGTCGGAAGCTGCCATTCCGGTGCGAATTGAGCCTTCAGCCAATGAGTCCTTATAGTATGTCTCTAATAAAAATAACTAATGAAACAGCTGATAGGTAGATAAGGACAGTGTTAATCTGAGAAAGTAGGATCCTAGCTATGTTACGAACATCTTCCGGACAAGTCTTTGATTTTTTAAGTATCAAAGGTAGGACTTATTATTTGTCTTGACCTAAGGTCTTGACTATTTATTTGCCCTATAGACGTGAACGAAGTTCAAAACCTTCCTAATTTCCAGTGGGGTTACCAGCGATTTATCAGGAATTTTCCAAGTAGGCCAAATATGCGGTGATATCGATCTTCCTACTGCGCATGCCTGATCCGCCGGCGCGCGCAACCTCGCTGTCAAAATAACATTATTAATCATGTAAATAAATATTTCATTTCCTATTTCTAACAATATCATCAATTTATGTGAAAAATCTACGATGGATTACTATTTAACGTCGTAGTGAGTGATTGCTACGTGAAAAGTTCATGTGTAAGATGTGATTGTTGGGATTCGGCGGGGTTTGTTTTCCAGTGCAATGTTTAGGAAATCAAGGACACATACAAAGTTCACCTCAAGGAGTTGAGTAAGAAAATAACAGTATTAGCTAACGGTTCAATGCAAGAGGAGATGCTAAGAATTGATAAATATCGTAAACAATGAGCGTTGAAAATGTCGACATGCCTACGAATATGTGGTGCTTACTCATTCAGGTTGTCACGGAGACACTCGACTCTGCTCCTCATCGCTTCCTTCATCATCACAGCCATTATCATTCTCCAGTTATACTCGTACAGGCACCAAGGGCACCCCCACATCCAATCAAGGGTCGGTGATTTCGAGTACCGGCCGGGCAGTTTCCTACGAGGTCGTGAACCTGGAAACACAAGCTACTGCGAATTCAACTATGGCCTACCATTCGAACTCAAATGGGGAACTTTCACTATATTTACTTCTCCTGAGATGGGAAACAGAGGCCCGTACAGAGTCGTATACAACGCTATTAGAGGAAAAGCTTTCGCAAACTATAGCAAGTTCGATGCGGTGACGTACGCTACGCAGGCAACCCCAGAGTTTCTCTACCACATTCTTGAAATTGCTAGGTTCTGGGACGGCCCTATCAGCGTAGCGGTTTTCGTGCCGGACTACGATTTCGATATAACTATTCAGTTATTGACTCAACTTTGCCATTGCTATCCCGGGATGGCTAAAGTTTCCGTGCACTTATTCTTTCCCAAAAAGTATCCCCCAAAATTCGTAAAGAAAGAAGAAATCATTCTTACTACTGAGACTCCTACAACGACTGCTAACATAAGCGCGGAAGAAATCATGCAGAGGAAACTAGACAGGTATAGGAACTTGAACAACAAAACGAGAGCTGTATACATTCAATGGGCGAGACAGAAGAAGATAGAGGTAATGACAAGGCGAATGCCAAGAGATTATCTGAGAAACCCTCATCTGAAATTTCTGGATTGTTCAGGGTTAGAGTCACAAGGAGTTATGACGTTCAGACGGGAAAAGCATATGATATACCCCGTAAATGTTGGAAGGAACATCGCGAGGAACGCGTCCACTACAAATTACTTCCTGGTGTCAGATATTGAGATGGTGCCAAGTGATGGCTTAGCTCCTAAGTTTCTGGCGATGGTCAGGAAACTTATGGGGGATAAGAAGAGAAACGAGGGATGTGTGTTTGCTAAGACCGTGTTCGTGGTGCCGCTGTTTGAAGTGGAAAGGGGGGAGGAGATTCCTAGAGATAAGGAGACGTAAGTAATTACCAAACATTGTATAGGGTAATAAGAGTTGGATAATCTTACTAATTGACTGAAATGCTTTGATTAATTTTGAAATTTAATAATACAGGTATTGGCACTGATAATCACCGAAATAGAAGCGTAAAATGAATTTAGACAGTTAAAAATCTTGTCTCCAAAGATATAAGTATCGCTACGCTCCTGTTATTTTTTTAATTTAAACTGGTCTGGGGGAGAGTCAGAATTATGAGGGACTCGACGCCCTGAGAAGGACGCAATACCCACTTAAAACCTCTCTGGTGTCCCTATCTCGCCATTTTCGCAGAACCACGGATACATTTAAAACCTACATAGGATAAATATTAATAGTAATAACGCTGGACAATCCACACAGCATCAACTTTTTTTTTAATTTAAAGAGAACACCCATTGGGCCTACTCGGAATAGGAAAATCGATGTTTAGTTTTCGCTGTCGTGCAAAACCACAAAACAAACTCTTATTTCGCTTGCATAATCATTATCGTTTACACGAAAACTAATCGGAAACTTTGGTTTCGTTTTTAAGAGTACGGGCCCAGTTTCGGAACAAATATCTCAAGATCGTACGAATATTTGTCCCGCAGCGGGAAACGAACCAGTACCTTTTGCGTCGCAGGTGGACCTTCGCCCGCTGCGTCACTGAAGTCATTTTGACGACACTTATAATACGAACGAAGATAGATTAGCAAAACAAAGAATCAATACCACCATAATCATAAACTTAGTGAGTTCTTTCATGTGTAGGTTAGTTACATAAAGTTCTTAAAGGTATAGTGAGATTAAGAACCCCGTTGAGGCGCTAGGATAAAATCAGAGATTTGAATAAAAAAACTCTTTACCAACTGCTAATGGTTTCGCTTTCGTCTTTCAACATACTATTTCATAAATAAATTGGAATATCTATAGATATAGATCGCAAATCCTTTGATGCTTCTGCCTTTGAACTAGGCTTGGCTGTACAGAATAAAAAAATCCTTTGACGCAAAACACAGGCTTTGTTCGTTGAAGTGTAGGTATATTCCTTTGGATTCTGTGAGAGTATTTTAGCAGCAGATATAGCACCTTTGTGAAGGACAATAAGAAATCTAGTCTTTGTGCATTGAGAACGACAGGTGTACACCATTCGTCCAACTTTGTACTGTAGTTAGTTATTTTGCAACAATGCTAGAAACTGAGTGAAAAGACAGTGAGATATTTTATTTTTCTATTCTCAACTACGCTGTCAGTAATTTTAAAAGAATATCTTACATTTAACTACGTAGGAATATGTAAATAATTTGTTATATTAAAACCCCTTTGAAGTAAATTTGGGAGAGGCCTTTCCCGTGCGACGAATCAATTGTGTTGAAAAAATTAAACAGGTACTTTTTTTTATTTCCTCAGCCTCTTACTTCCCACTGCTGGGCAAAGGCCTTCCCCAAAGCTTTCTACTCCGTGCGATGTTGCACGATTTCCAACCACTTATTTAGGAAGGCGTTAATGTCGTCCCGCCAACGTTTTCGTGTTCAAACTCGACCGCGTTTTTTTTTCATTTACACTGTTTCTTAAATTTTGCGGGAAAAATATTAATTCCTTGGGAATAAAATTATCATGAGGCTTTAACGGGATCATTTTCTATACAAAAGCAGAAGAATCATCCAAATCGGTCATATAAAAAATACATACAGCCGAACATAGACCCTCTCCTTTTTGAAGACGGTTCAAAAAAATAACATTATTTAATATAGTCTTTGCCAAAGAGTCGCAAGTAAAGTAAGTGCATATAAAACCAGCCTTTAACCTAAATACTTTCTATTCTGAAAAACGAAGTTATTCGCACTAAAATTCGGTAACAAGGCAATAGAGTTTATACGATCCCAATTTTATCAGTCGATTGCGCGATATCGCCATCTCTGTACCAAATCGAGCGATCAAAACTGCTGGTATTTTCCCACTAGGTACCCAAAGAACATTCTTTACTATAAAATGACGTTTACGACGATCCCCCATTTCGTTTTATGTGGCGAAAAAGGGGTTGCTTTTAAACTTTGTTTTTATATCATCGATTTTATTGATGCTGAGCTGTATTTTGTGGATTTCTGCTTTTCGATGGGATTATTTTGATAACAGCCTATAAGATTAGCGGTCTTTGGGAAGAGCAACCTTAATATTTAAATTAGTACATACTAATACATACGCCAGTTTCCGGCTGTCTTTTTTCTGAACGTCGACAACGAAGTTTTTTAAGTAGGTATTCGAAAGAAATACTTAGCCGCTGACGCTGTCTGTCGCAAACAGACACTCTTGAATACTCAAACGCAACTCAGATTTAAGCACATCTGGAGTTGCGATTTTTTGACATTTTTCCATGAAATTTTGTCAAAAATTCGTCAAATAAGACGTGCTTAAATCTTAGTTGCGTTTGAGTATTCGGGGCTGAGGCTCGTATTATGAAAACTTGCTTAATTTTTCTTTTCTCATTTATTTATTTATGTTACATAGTATTAACTAATTTTATCTACAGCTAACATAAACCGTAATTCGGTTTGTCAGTCAAGCATGATATGACTGAGCATGCCCTTATAAAGTTATAATACGGAATAAGGATCTATTATAATTGGGTGATACATATATTAGCTCTAGCTGTTGGAGAAGCAGTAATCATTTAAATATTTATTATTATTATTATTTGTGTAACAAGGGTAAACAAGACCCCGGGCACAAATCCCGGGTCAGGCCAAAAGTGTTTTTGGGATTTTTCTATCACGAAAAATTCAGAGTAGCAGCGTTCCACCCCCGTGCGAAAGCGCGTTAAGCCGTTTGTCCAGCGCCTGATCTCTCCGGTTGTGTCGGTCTGCCGTCCAATCGTATTATGAGAGTGCACCTGTGTTTACGCACACACTTGTGCACTTTAATAATGTCCTGCGCACAAGGCTAGTGTCCATTGAGACTGGCCGCCTAGACCGAAATTCGGCTACGAGGACATCATTATCATCATCATTTTTGGTTGTAGGTTGGTCAGCATGGTGGCCACCAACCGCGCGTTGTACTTCCACCAGAAGCTCTGCTCGCATTGCCAGCGGTTCCCTGGTCTCCAGTCTTGGCTGATGAGGACTTCTCCAAGCACTGTTGAGGTAAGTTTTACAGTTTGTTTTTCTCATTAGTTTCTGCCCTCTCGGCTTCATACACTTTGCATCATAGATCAAGAATAATTAAAAATATTAAGTTTCTACCGTAAACATTCGGTAGACAAGAAATATACAACCAAAAACCTTTATTGTAAATATTCTCGTCAATTCATAGATAAAACTTTAAGCCAATGGCTATGAATACAAAATAGCATGCATTCGCATTATTAACAGGTTTTTTTTCTCCGATTTCCCTACAAAATAACCAAGTTGCATTACGATTCTTTCAGTATTTTCAGCGCTTGTGGTAACATAGTAACAAATGTTTTACATCTTTTTTATGTCAATATTGCGTGTTCCAATGTGTAACAGAGCTGGTCCCTTTTATGACAGACTTGCTTTTGCTCGCGTCTTCACTCTATTTGTACCTGAATAAAATTTAGACAATTACGATCAAGGATAATATTGCTATTAATAAGAAAATTTATAAATTGCTCCTGGTTCGATTTCGGAGATTACCGCGGATCCCGACAATCGAAATAACGGCGAGCAGAGCGAGTCGCAAAAAGTTTTGTGACTGACGCCGGGCCTCTGCCCAGGTCGGCCTACGGTCTGGCTTGCGGCAAGCCCTGCAAGCCAGACTCGTGGGGAGCCTACACAGGCAAGGGTCACCTCTACTGTATGGCAAGTCGGACTCTGTACCGCCTTCATTCAGACGGACTTGCGAACTTTACCTCGTTTTAATATTAGTACACAGATAACTAGTCGGTGTGTAGGTACTAAAGTTTTTATGTCGACTACGTGGAATTTCACTATCCTATTATCTTCTCGTTATTAGGTATTCTGAGAAGCGAATATTGGGAAAAAGAGTACTTTGTTTTTTCAAGTAACAACGGGGCTCTTCAGCTTTTTGCCCGCGAGGGTTATGTTTTTCGAATGTTTCTGGGTGATTATCTGATACTGTTTATTACCTCGAAGTATCCAAGCGGCTGAAGCGATTTTGATAAATGAGATTTCTAAATACTCGGTGGGCTCCTTTATGGTTTTTAACTGCATATTATAGGCCTTTATCTTCAAATTTTGAAGAGGGAAGAGTCGAGTTTCCAATTAATTACGATGTAACAATATTCTCGGTTACTCACAGACATTGCGTCATGGAAACTATCAGTTTATAGATTACTTTTTTGATTTAATTTTTAACTACAGATAAAACAATTAGGAAATATACCAGCTGATTGCAGTACATCGCAGCTTATTAAGGCACAGCTAAATCCTAAATGCCTTGTGGTGCTGGCTTAGAATTTGCACAACCCCAACTCTTCCCGCAGGTGTCGTAAAAGGCGACTAAGGGATATCCACCGGAAAGTGGGCAGCAGCGCCTCCTGCAGGATAATTCTACCACCGAACTGCGATACCCAACCCGCATGCCTAGCGTGGGGATTATGGGCACTATCCCCCATGGGATAAAAGCCAATAAGGCGCATATAATGGGGAGGCCTGAATCCAGCAGTGGACCAATATGGGCTGTTGAGGTTAAGGTGAGGTAAATCCCTTGACCGTCGATGGGCAGCAGTGGGCAGCCACGATGTAAGTAAAATTCGGGAGATTGGGTACCAGCTTTTCGAAAGTGGAACGCTCAAATTAGGTCCCCCACCTCAGTCATAGTCGGACCGGCGCCGCCAGTGTTCGTGTTTCGCGTCCGTATTGTTGTCTCGGTCGCACTTCGGTCTAGGTACGTCTTTTCATCTTTGCTGTTCATTAGTTACGTATACACGCAAAAGGTTTTAAATAGCTTGTCTTTGCGTTTAGTTATAATTATAAGACAACACAGGCCATTTGTTGAGTTAGCGTTGGGAGAACGTACCATCTGCAGAATTTTACTTATATCTGAGGTCGGCAGAGCGAAAATAGCTGTGAACTGTGATCATCAACCCGCATGCCCAGCGTGGGGATTATGGCATAATCCTCGAATAAGACCCAATAAGACGTTAATTAGATGAGGCCTAGATACCTACAATAGTGGATTGTTTTCGGCTGGTGTGGTTGTGTTGCTCATTGATGACGTTTTATTTCCAAAGTTCTAAAGGACATTAGGAAAATTACAAATGTTATTAAGATTTGTAAGTTTGTTTTGCTGAAAACAGCCGGGTTATGTACTATTAAGACCCTAATTCTGATTAGTTACATAAGTTTAGTTCCGGATTAGAAGCGCCGGTCACTTCTGGCACTATAAATCCAATAAACTCCAACAAGGTTTAATAAATAAACGGAAGTTTGGAAAGGAACTAAAGTTTCTGACCCTCTGGTTAACATGCTACGGTCTCAGTTCCACCTACTTATGTGTTGAAACAAATAAAACTCAAACTTACTACAATAAGCGGTTCCTATAAATTTAACATAAAAAACAAGTCTAGCAAGAAAATAATTTAATATCCTCAAAAAAAATTCTAGTCAGCTTGAGGGATCCGGTTATTTCACTGTAATTATACTATCCAATCGGAACGAACCGCATCTCAGATTCGCAGATGATCTGGTTCTGTTCCCAAAGAACCCACAGAATTGCAGGAAATGGTAGATCCTTGTGTCAACACAGTCGTGCCGTAGGACTTGTCATAAATCAGGATAAAACAATGGTCATGAAATGAAATGGTTCCCATCTCAATCGACAATTGCACCCTGGAATATGTAAAAGACTACATATATCTCGGACATTTAATCTCATTCAAACTCTGATTATTATAAAAAGAAATTAACTGAGAAAGAAATTAACAGAAGAATAAAAAATACATGCAACAAACATTGGAGCATGAAAGAGATATTCAAAGGAAACCTACCAATATCATTAAAGACAAATGCTATGGACATGACATGTGCTTGGCTCCGTGCCTAACTTATACTTGCCAGACATAGCCTTTAACCAACAAAATGTTGGACAAGCTTAGAATCTGCCAAGGAGGAATGGAACGAAGCTACATCGGCGTAAAGCTAAAAGACTGTGTAAGAAACAGAAATCAGAGCAAAATCAAAGACACGAGATGTGGTCTACAGAACCATGAGTCTCAAATGGGAATGGGCAGGCCACCTGCAGAGAATGAAGGTGGACAGATGGTGTCAAGTAATGACAAACTGGTTCCCTCGGTCGGATGAAAGCGTCGCAGAGAGAGACCTTTGAAACGATGGTGCGACGACATTGAAAAGGTAGCCGTCAAGCTTTGGTCAAGAGCCGCACGACACAGATGCGCATTGGCTCGTTTGGAGGAGGCTTTCTGACCCTGGGCGGTCCCTATACTTTTAAAATTAGTTAGTTTTTAAGTAAGTACCTACTTTAGTTCACATTATTGAAGATATATTATTTAAAATCTCTAAACAAAAATGTCAATTAGGTATTATAAATGCGAAAGTTTATAAGTATAGATGGATGGATGGATGTTTGTTACTCTTTCACGTAAAAGCTACTGAACGGAACTGCTAGTAAGGAAATAAAGCTTTTTTATTTATTACTAGCAGCGCCTCGCGATTTTACCCGCGTAGTTCCCGTTCCCGTGGGAATTCCGGGATAAAATATAGCCTATGTGCTATTCCAGACTATAATCTATCTCTGTGCCAAATTTCATCCAGATCCGTTCAGTAGTTTTTGCGTGAAAGAGTAACAAACATCCATCCATCCATCCATACTTACAAACTTTCGCGTTTATAATATTAGTAGGATTATTAATTAACTGTCACTATTAGCAGGTATGTCAGATTTCCCTCCGTATTTTTGTAAATCAGAACCTCTATAGTTAAAGTCCAGAGATTTCCATTGATCTCGGTCATGTGCTGTGTTTAATCAGTTTTTTTGTCTGCTCTACTACTGGACAAATAAGTAGATAGACGGCACTGGAGTTCCGCCCTACGTGAGAAGGTCCCGGAAACTCAAAAACTCGACAAAATGTCACGGAAACTAAACAACATTCGAGGACTCGAGAAAAAAGGAGGAAAAGTTTATCTTGGACTTCATTGGATCTCCTAAGTCCGTATACAGAAAGAAAGCTGGAAACTTATAAGCGCTTACCGGCGCTTGACAGCGCTGGTAACCCGCGCAGGAAAATATATGAACGCGCGCCGATAAGCACTGAACGGTGCCGACAAGTTCCGACAAGCTTCAACACGCACAGATCAGCGCTGGGCTCTGCCATTTAAAAAATGCTGGACAATTCACACAGCATTATCTAGCCCCAAGCTAAGCAGAGCTTGTGTTATGGGTACTAGATAACTGATATACTTAATACAATACACTACATAGATAGATATTTTTTTTTATTATACATAGAAAACACCCAGACCAACGGAACAAACTGCAGATCGTACACAAATTTGTTCCGAGACGGGAATAGAACCCGCAACCTCCTGCGTCGCAGGCGGACCTTCGCCACGGAGGTCGTCATTCGTCACAAATTAATAAACAACTGCGACAACACGTGCAATTACGACAGGCATATTTATATTATGATAAATATTATTGACCGACATTTTGCTTGGTCTGCTTCAACCTGCTTCCTTTGTGTAGAACGGACCAGCGCTGTCAAGCGCCGGTAAGCGCTTATAAGTTTCCAGCTTTCTTTCTGTATACGGCTTTAGTATTTACGTATCCTACTGACTGAACATTGTAGAGGCAAACGTTTAAAAATGCATATAAAAATCCTGAAAAAATAAATAAATGCGAAAGTTTGTGAAATGTGAAAATTTTGTTACCTAGGATCTCCAAAACTACTAAACAGATCAAGATGAAATTTGGCGTACATTTAGAACGTAGCCTAACTTAAACAATAGTCTACTTATTATACCGAAAATACGCGTGCGAAGCCGCGGGCAGAAGCTAGTGTGTAATATGGCCAATATTTATAAGGTTAGGATAGGCATTAGGTTTTCTGGCCTATCTTTCTGGGCCTGCCGTCTATGGAAATTGTAAAAAATCGCGTTGTATTAAAGATAAAAGTAGCCCATTTGTTATTTCCGGTCAAGACTTACTTATATGTAAAATTTCAGTCGTTCAGTAGCTTAAAAGTTCCTGAAACACCAAATAAATGTACCTATTTTAGTTTTAGTGTTCAAAAGTAACATACATCCATCCAAACTTCTGTTTGATACATCTTCACGCCAACACTACTGAACGAATCTGACTAAAATTTTGCATAGATTTGTGTCCAGATTTAGTATAACACAACGGCTACTTTGCATCCGATAAATGAGTTCCCATGGGATAGGATACAAAAAACCTTTCATAGTCATATCATTATTGTGATTTTATGCATATATGTATTGTTCTTAGGTGTAGGTAGTCTTAGTGAGTACACAATGCATAAAAACCTGTCAGGGCGCTACAATTATTTTGGATTCGCTAATATTAGATTGATAACTGTGATACTTCAATGAATGTCATTTTTAAAATAAGTAGTAAAACTATAAAAGGCAAGAATAAATAATAATTGAATTGAATAAGATCAGGTTTTAAATTTAATAGAACGACCTTAAAACATTTCCATAGAAACAAAGCGTGCAAAACCGCGGGTAAACACTTGTTTAAGGCCAGGTAGTAGCAGCAGTAGATGTAAGGGAAAACGCGCGCCTGCCAAGCCGCCGCGCTCGTGTTTTTTGCAGTTATTTAAACATGGTGATTAAGAAAATCATTTTATCAGTAGTTCGCTAGTTTTAGTATTGAAAAAAACGTTAGAAAAAGGGGTAACTTTGGGATTTTTTTCTATCGAGTGAAGTTCATCAGATCTTTTAACTGAATGCGATTTTGACCAGACTAGATCCTAAAGTAATATATATATTTTTTTTGAATCTTAAACACTATTTTCTAAGACTCAGATGATTTTAAAAATCACAAAAATGCGCCCTCTGCTGGCCTACCAAGCCTTAAGATACAAACAGTGTCACACACACTTTGCATGCAAAACAAGCGAATCGCACGTGTGCACGACACGTCAGGAAAACGTGTTCTTTTTGTACCGTGCAGATGTAGCATCGTAGGCGACGTGACCTAGTTGTGACGGGTGTTCTGTTGTTTGCGGGCGACTTGCGTGGGTTTGCGCAGCACGTGGAATTTGCCCGATCACCACGTGTGAAGCCTATTCAAACCTACTCAGCAGTATGTGAATGGTTGTTGCAAAGCTATTGGTAGATAGAAAATACTTTTTCAACACACTTGCTCATAAAGTGGCTCTATGGTCACCGCAATAAAATTAGGCACAGAATGACACCCATAATCAAACTGGGACTTTTTCATTGCTATAAGTCACTAGCGAGTTATAGATTTTTTTTTAAATTTTATTGGTTGAGTTGCTTTGTGCTTAAAAAGTTTTTATTCAAAAAAAAGACCGTGTCAAATAAATTAAAGTTCCTATGCTTGCTCATTTCATGCAACTTCTTATTTAAATAGATAATTTTAACTCGTACGTGTTTAAAAAATAAAACTTTCACTCAAATATACCTTTTGTTTTCTCTGTAATAAATAGAGTTTTTATTGTTATTTTATTCACAAGTGTGTTGAAAAGCGTCGTATGATACACGTGTGTATTGATGATTACCGTCTTCGGCTCTCTCAATGGCGCCTCGGCGGTAAGCACCAATGTTACACACTAGTACCATAATGTACTATTATTACACGCTTAAAACTAAGAAACAATTACCTAAGTGACAATTTGTCATGCTTGATAGAAAAAAGGCGCACGCTTGACCTCGGAGGAGGCGCGATTCCCGAGGGATATTCTCTTACTCTCATAAAAATCCTTGAAGGGTTAATATCTACCTAACACGTACTGTTAATTACTCGATCAACCTACTTCTATATCTCATCTGCATAGCATTCACGTCAGCAAGTCAATCAAACTGGGCTTCCGTCCCTTCCGTCTCTCGTCTAGACAAGTGTTCACACTGGGAAACTAAATGTTTCGTTTATAACGAACTAGCTTCTGCCCGTGACTTTGCACGCGTATTTTCGGTATAATAAGTAGCCTATTATCTATGTTGAGCTATTTTCTAAATGTACGCCAAATTTCATCTTGATCTGTTCAGTAGTTTTGAAGATCTTACGTAACAAAAATTCACATTTGACAAACTTTCGGCTTTATAATATTACTAGCTTCTGCCCGCAGCTTCATACGCGTATTTTCGGTATAATAAGTAGCCTATTATCTAAGTTGAGCTATGTTCTATATGTACGCCAAATTTCATCTTGATCCGTTCCTTTGGTCCACTTTCAAAACTATTTTTTAGTTTTGAAGATCTTAGAACAAAAAAAAACATTTCCTAAATTTTAGGCTTTCTAATATTATAGGATTAGTTGGAGGATATGCAAGTCTCGTGATTTAAATAAAAAACGGGAGCTTTATCGTAATTCATAGTTAACATTATGAGAAATTATAATTTAGAAAAAACTAAAAACCTATTTCGGATCCCTTTATATTTAGACTGGTTTTTAAATTTAGCGGCATGAATTTTTTGGTCAAACGAACTGGATTCATTAGCTTATTTCTCCCAGTTTACCACGTAATCAAACAACGATGTTTGGCGTGATAATGTGGTATATGGTCGCTTTTGTCGTGTTAAACTAGGATATACCTACCCCCTTTTCCTCGCATATTGTAGGCAACAAAACGCCTTCATTTCGAATTTATTTCGGGACAGTGGTAGAAGTACGTAAGTTTTGATAAGTGCCCGCCCTAGCTTCTTAAACGTTTTTTTTATTTGATAATCAAATAAAAAAACTTTGGTGCAGTCTAGGATTAAATTTACACTATTTATTGTTCCAGACTAATGTTAATTAAGGTTTTAATAAAGTATTTTTGAAATTGAATTGAATTGACTGGTAATGTCCTCCTAGCCGAATTTCGACCACGGCGGCCAGTCTCATCGGAGACTAGCCAGATGCGCTGGACATATTATAGAGTAAAAGTGTGTGCGCAAGCACAATCGCACTCTCCATTCCCTCACTCTCATAATCCGATGGGACAGCAGACCGGGGAGAGGTAAAGCGCAGGACCAACGGCTTAACGTGCTTTCCGAGGCACGGGGTTGTAACACCGCCAACTTCTTGACTCCGGGCTGCTACTCTGATTTTTCCTTGCTAGAAAAACCGCAATTGGCCCGACCCGGGATTTGAACCCAGGACTTCATAATCAGCAGTCGAACAAGCTGACCGCTAGACCAACTAACGAGGTAGTTAATTGAGTGGTAGAAGGTTACCTATATCGCTTTTGCACTCCGCTATCGTTTATCTAAGCACCATGTCTACCCGTGCTAGATTGACGCGCCTTACCGCCGCCTCAATTCAGCCACGTAACCGTGAAAGCCGCTTCAATCAACTTGTACACTGGCTCTCAACATTTTTCATTTATTTTATTTGTATTTACGAATATAAACTAAAGAAGTTACTTTATGCAATATCAGCCCCACATCAGTTGTCTGCGAATTGGAATAATAACATAGCGGGGCAAAAACGCTAATAAATAGTGTTAATATAGTAATAGTGTGTGTAGTAACCAGTACTTAGTAGTTAGTTCGAAGTAGTTTGAATATTTGGCTTGATTTGTATTGTTTGGTATTGGTTTATGAGAAATAAATAATTTTCATTTCATTTCAATTATTATGACATTATACGACACTTTTGTCTCAAAAAATACAACGAAAATGTGAACACCCAATTTAATCTTTACACAGGTACCTAAAGACTATAGCGGGAACACAATTTAACCCCAATAAACTTAATCCTCCCTGGCCATTATAGCTCGTAATTTTAAGGGAAGATTGGATAACCCTGGAAGCTATTCCCACCCCCATCTCGTTTTAACTATGTGGTTCTCTGATTATTGACAGGGTTAACGTAGAACTCTGATAATGAAACGTTTGGTAGACTGGAGACCCATAACCATTATGTCTTCTGTGTTAAATTGAGCGGATGTAAATTAAAATGTTCTTATTGTTTACATTTACACGTATTAAAAGTGTAAACAGCGTTACTAATCACACTATCACTATGATACACTTATGAAGTTTGGATAAGTGGATGGATGTATGGATGTTTTTACTTCTTTTCGCAAAAACAAACATAACATTCAATTACACATAATATGCTTCTTTTTATCCCATAAATCAGTTCCCATGGTACAGAAATAATCTTTGAACGTTTCCATAGAAAAAAGTTGTGCGAAGCCGTGGGCAGAATATAGTATTTTTATAAAAAGCAAAATGTATATTATAATAGTAGCTATGATAAAGTTTTTTAGTGTCTATGTATGAGCTGTTATTAGTTCGGTCAGAGTTGCCAAAAAAAAAGTGAAGAAAGAATAATTCCTTTCTCTGCTACATTCACTTTTTGATAATTGCATTGTATAAAACACACTTTAACAGTTATGTCCACTAGTTATTGAAACCATTTATTTCGTTGTGATTGTAGTAAGTCATACATCAGGTCTTAAATATAGTTTTCGGTGTACACTATCTACTCTTTCGAGCGTACAAAGATTTATAATTTGGTACTAAATGACATGGATAAAATAATAATAAACTGTTATGCTCAATTCAGTCCCATTATTCCTTCTGTTTTAGATTAACTACGTTCAACAGTTTGAGACACGCAGCCTCGACAGCTTCTAATACACTTAGGTACTCTCTGGCTGCCGTAGTTGCTTCGCCTACACTTAATTGCCAACTAATTATTGCCGAGTAGGGTACCGGCTGTGTTGCCAACTGTATAAAAGATGAAAAGCGAGGTAAACTTTATTCTCGCTCTGCTAATTAACTTGGGTTTGCAATGCAATAAGTCAACATGAGAATTAATTGCTTTATGTTTTCTCTTCTGCAGAAATAAGTTGTATAATAATACACGTGTATTGTCAGAACGTACCTGTCCAATGGTAGATAAATTATAAATGAACCTTCTCAGTAATATGAAGATGTGTGTGTCGATAAGAAACACGCTCAACATGACATTGCTTATCTATTATTTGTTTATCCATATGGATATTATGTGGAATAATATTACCCAATACTCAGATGGAATACATATCAATAATTAAATACCATTTAGCTTGGGGATAGATGATGTTGTGTAAATTGTCCAGCATTATTTATTATTTTATTAGAACAAAACTTTCAAAATCAAAATCAAAAACTCTTTATTTCCATAAATACAATAAATGTACACTTAGAAAAGGTCAAATTTTAAAACTAAACACTGACAAGGAAATAAGGTGATATTTTTAATTTCTATCGCTTCGTTATACAGGGTGTTTGGTGGAGGGTTAGACAAACTCGGTGGGTGTGTAGGTGGACCTATTTGTGAAATACAATTTGAAGGAAAAGACCCTAACTGTTTTAAATTTTTTTTAATCCTGTTTTTTGTATTTTTTAAGATTTTCCGAAATTGTACCTCTCTACCCCTAGAACTTTTTTTTGGAACGTGTTTTCTAGTGAACTTTTTACTTGCTTTTGGTCTCAGATGTATCCTTCATCTTATGAAGGCATTATTTATTTGAAAGAACATGTAAATAATTAGTTATAAGCTCTCAAAGTTAAAAAAAGTAAAAAAAATAATCAAGAAGGACAACTTTGCATCGTTTTAAAAAAAAAAATTATTAGCGATCGAGAAGTTCAAATGCTTTTAAAAATTTCTCTAAACATCGCTTATTACAACGGTATACCACATGTAGCCGAAAAGTCTATAAACTTGTCAAAAATTAGCACTTATATGGAAAATGGAGTAAAAAACGCTAAGAATAAAACATTGTATTAAAACAATTTTGGTTCAAATATCACTTCCCTATTTCTAATACAAAGGTAGGAAAGCTAAATTAATTAAAAAAAACCTTTTTTATCATACCTAGGTATCCGACTAATTCGAAAATTCGAAATTCGAATCAGAATTTCGAATTTGAATCAATATTTGTAATCGTTAAATTTCGTTCTTATTTTGGTTGGTTGTTATGTTTTGATAAACTGCTTGTTGTGTTGTTTTGTTATCGTTGTTTTTGTCACAATGGCGGAATTCAGCATTGAAGAATACGCTGATATTATTTATGCGTACGGTCGATGCGATGGAAATACACGCGCAGCACAGAGACTGTACAGAGAGTTGCATCCCAATAGACATGTGCCACACCATAGCACATTTTCTAATACCTTTCGGCGACTTCGAGAAACGGGAAACTTAACTCTTCGAGAACCACGAGTCATCTATCACGAGAGATCTGGGTCTTGGTCTTCCATCTGCATTGACATCAGACCATACTTTCCATATGGAAAGACCCAGATCTCTGGCGACCTTTCGAGTACTGGTAGTGGGATTCTCGTTGAACGCTTGGAGTATGGCTTCGTCCACACCAACATGCTGCTGCGTTGCACTGACTCGTGGTTCTAGAAGAGTTAAGTTTCCCGTTTCTCGAAGTCGCCGAAAGGTATTATAAAATGTGCTATGTTGTGGCACACGTCTATTAGGATGCAACTCTCTGTACAGTCTCTGTGCTGCGCGTGTATTTCCATCGCATCGACCGTACGCATAAATAATATCAGCGTATTCTTCAATGCTGAATTCCGCCATTGTGACAAAAAAAACGATAACAAAACAACACAACAAACAGTTTATCAAAACATAACAACCAACCAAAATAAGAACGAAATTTAACGATTGCAAATATTGATTCAAATTCGAAATTCTGATTTCGAATTTCGAATTTTCGAATTAGTCGGATACCTAGGTATGATAAAAAAGGTTTTTTTTAATTAATTTAGCTTTCCTACCTTTGTATTAGAAATAGGGAAGTGATATTTGAACCAAAATTGTTTTAATACAATGTTTTATGCTTAGCGTTTTTTACTCCATTTTCCATATAAGTGCTAATTTTTTACAAGTTTATAGACTTCTCGGCTACATGTGGTATACCGTTGTAATAAGCGATGTTTAGAGAAATTTTTAAAAGCATTTGAACTTCTCGACCGCTTTTAATTTTTTTTTTAAAACGATGCAAAGTTGTCATTCTTGATTATTTTTTTACTTTTTTTAACTTTGAGAGCTTATAACTAATTATTTACACGTTCTTTCAAATAAATAATGCCTTCAAAAGATGAAGGATACAGCTGAGACCAAAAGGAAGTAAAAAGTTTACTAGAAAACACGTTCCAAAAAAAAGTTCTAGGGGTAGAGAGGTACAATTTCGGAAAATCTTAAAAAATACAAAAAACAGGATTAAAAAAAATTGAAAACAGTTAGGGTCTTTTCCTTCAAATTGTTTTTCACAAATAGGTCCACCTACACACCCACCGAGTTTGTCTAACCCTCCACCAAACACCCTGTATAGACTAAAGTAAAGAAGCTATTTCAACTGTAGCAATACCTAATGTACTACATAAAATGAATAATTTGACCCAAAGTAGTAAAAAACAAGACGCTGGCAACACAGGCGCCGACCTTACTAGGACACTTTGCCCTATTATTACATTGACACCCTCTAGCTCTGACGCCACTTAATTTGCATTTGAATAAGATTATGCTGGAAATTGTCTAGGAAAATAGTTAGGGTGGATACACTTCACATTATTATAGAATTAAATACAGTAATTGAATGGTTTGGTCTAGACTAGATGGAGTTATACAGGTGATTCATAATTTGTACATCTGTACATGTGTATCAAAAAAATTGAGGTGATAGGGGGCTTCAATAAATATAAATATAATGACAGTACCATGTCAATATATTTATGAAAACTTGTTGTACACTCATAGAAATAAAAATCTGTTCCCTAAAAATTGTGATAAACATAACTTTAATACCAGAAATAAACATAAACTCGCTGTACCCACAACTAGGCTACACAAAATTAATGTATCTTTCAAAGGGCAATGTATACGCTTCTACAAAAAAACTCCTAGTGAGTTGCAAAAATTATCAGTAAATAAATTCAAACAAATTGTCAAAACCTTGCTGTGCAAAAAGGCTTACTATAAAATATCAGATTATCTAGAAGATAAAAAAGCTTGGAACGGGTTTTGCTCCAACTCGAAAAATAACAACTAACAGGCTAAAGGTTTCTTCGTCGCTTCTTTACTTTGGTCTACATACCGAAGCGACAGAAATCAAAAATATCACTTTATTTCCGTGTCAGTGTATAGTTTTATAATTTGACCTTTTCTAAGTGTACATTTATTGTATTTATGGAAATAAAGAGTTTTTGATTTTGATTTTGATTTGATTTCAATTCAAACGGCAGAGATGGCTTCAATATGCATTCATTGGACCCCCATGTATGCTCTACCATTTTGAATCGTTTAGGTGATTTATTTTTCGCCAATTTTACCAATCGCCCGACTGGTCCATGGAAATTAATATGTTGACTTAACCTCTTGTGTGTGCCTCTTGCGATAATTTATTTAATGAAAGTAGCTAATAGAAATAGTAGGTCTTTCGAATGACACTATCATTTTGTAACTTCAAGCATAAAAGATTAAAAAAAAACTTTTTAAATCCTCTCTATTCAGTCTGTGGCTTTATATTTACGGTCTACAACACTGTTAAAATGTAACAACTGCTATGCACATTAACGTGGACGAAAAAAAAACGTGCCGTACCGTGTGACCAAAAATGTATGTATAAGCATCGATGTAAGTAAAATTCGGGAGATTGGGTACTAGCTTCTCGTGTGGAACGCTCAAATTAGGTCCAATTAGGTCCACCCACCTCAGTCACAGTCGGACCGGTGCCGCCGGCGATCGTGTCTCGGTCGCACTTCGGTCTAGGTACGTCTTTCCATCTCTGTTGTTCATTAGGTAGGTATATTGCTAAAGATTGGAAATAGCGTGTCTTTGTGTTTAGTTGTAGCACAATACAGGTCATTTGTTGAGTTAGCGCTAAGAGAATGTTTTTTTTTTAAAAAAGCTTTGTGCAGGAAATATTACTCTAAAGTAGGTACAGGAAGTTCTTAAAAACTAACTATCGTATCCTGCAATTGGTGGTCTTATCCTTTGCAGAGATTTCTTCCAAACAACCATAATTAAAGGAACTCTATCTACACGACATATCTATAGTCTTAGCCAAATTATGTCAACACTGAATAAAGCTGCCATTTAGGAAGTATTTTTATGAAAAATATACCAGCAGCAGTAGCAATATCGTTTTCTTCACCTTTTATTTAAATAAATTACGTTCATAACCGTTTAAATAATGTCGCTTCAACGCCTAATCTAATATTCATTCAAGCCAAGAAGCTCGAACAAAATCGCCTTCAATAATCCCTAATGCTTTTATCGACGAAACTCAAAGAAAACGGGATAATAAATCTTGTGAGTTATGACAGTTTTGAGAATAGTTTGATGTATGTTGGGAAGTTGACGGTTTCTTTGGGAATTGTGAGCGAAACACGTCCGCAACTACGGGGTTAATGTGATCATCGAACTTGAAGATTCGGGGATGTATGCCAAAGGGGCGAAGTTGTGTGTACTTAGGGCTTGAGCTTGGACAACGTTTTGTCCAACTTTTTATCCGAGAAAGGAAGAGGATATTCAACTATTCGCAGTTGAGCATTGGGGAATTCGCGTTATTTTTCGTAGCTACCTCATACTAAATACTAAGTCCATCCAGGTCAATACCTGGTTACTTTCAGGGATTTCCAAATAATACAATAAGATCAAGCTAATAAGTTCATATTCATGTGAAAGAACTAGTTTCTAAATGACAACTACATATACTTTTAGCATAATTACATGACGCGAGACAGTTTCTCGATCAGTTACAGCGAAGGAATGAATCTTCGTTCTACCCGCAAATAAAATTACAGATTATCAGCAACGTCTGAGCGATTCCCAAAGCTGGGGTTTCAGCTGGGCTGTCAAAGGTGGGCATTTTGGCCTGAATATATAAAAATCGTCAAGCGCTAGATAAGTCTGTCTGTATATTATGATCCCATATAAAGGCCTATTCAGTCCTACGCGGTATTGATGTCATGTCTCCAAAACTAAACTAAACTAATTTCACAGCACTACAAATTATGCTATCCATGTCTTAGTGCTTTTTTTCCATTTTGAATGTTATGAACAACATTTATAGTCCTCTCAAATTAGTTAAGTATAGTTTTGGCAACATCTGAATTGACACCATTCGCTACCCAGAGCGGCAGCGAAATCTTTCGCTCGGTTTCGCTTTCGCGCGTCATCCCGCCTGGCATTTTGTACGTACCTACCGCAAACCCTCTCGGCTTTCGCGGCCGCTCTGTATAGTAACTTTTATTGCAGGTATGTGTGGTGGTATGATAGTTTAATGTATAGATTTTGAAGTTGAATTTTGTAAAAAGTCATTTATAAATTATAATCGGTCAATTCAAATGTCGCCAAAAATAAATTAATTTGTCTGCACTAAAAAAGGTGACGAACCTTACTGAATGCAACACTAAAATATTCCAATCTCCACAGCCGATGCTGATTGCCAGACGGGAGTACCCGTACCACCGGTGGGAACCGCTGTACTTTGGCACGCATAAAGAGCCCTGGTACAGCGAAGCGCTGTCCTGGGAAGGAAGGCAGGACAAAATGACGCAGGTGAGATTAAATTTTAATTAATATTATATTATTATTTTAACCGTATTCAAAAAATGTAGGAGATTCTATGTTAGGTGTAGTGTGTAGTTAGGCTGTAAGTAAGTTTTTTTCGCTCAAAAAAGAGGGAGGTTCTATCTTCGGCTGTATGTTTATTATTTTTTACTTTTTATGTATATTCGTAGTGCTATTGTAATGATCCCTAGATGGTTCCATAAAAAAATATTCCTGAGGGTCTAGTATTTGTCCCAAAAAACTTTTAAAAATTTTAACCAGGCTTAAATTGTAGGTATATAATGTGTTTATAAAGGTTTAGATGTTAACAGGACCTAAATGTATACAATTTTTGAAAGTTAACTAACCATTCAATTTTGGATGTCGTTTTTCTTACATACACGTCTTCAGACTTACCTAAAATGACAAAAAATAGGTACAGAGGTACTTAGACTTACCATTGATTGGTCCTTTGTTTTAAAAGTTTAATTTTATGTTATTCAGAAGTTTCTACCATTACCTAGCATTTGCTTTTGTGTTAGTTTTTAGTTTGTGATTTATTTCTTTCTTTTTCATAGATGCTCGACATGTGCTTTCAAAACTACAAGTTTGTAATACTTGACGGCGGTTTCCTCTGCCATTCCTATGAAAAGCCGAACCTAGGTTGGACGTATGATGAAATGAAACTTGTTATTCGTGCATTGAAAAGAGGGTATGCCGGTTACGCCTCGATGATTTGGTATACTAGTTACAAGAATGGGAAACAAAATGAGAGAGACGGGTATGAATGCAATCGATACAATAAACAAAATTGGTAGCTACGAAGGTCATCAGGTGCGTCTTCAATGAATCGAATTTATTAAACTTGATGAAAAAACGTATATTACTAAGTACAGAGGATAACGCAGATAAGAAAAAAGTAAGAAACCAAATTCAATATGGCGGTGATGCCGTCTTGAACTGTTGCACCAAGGAAGCTTCTTCTATCTGTTTTACCGACGACGCGACGTAGGTAATTCTTCGAATAGGGTGATCTATTGCGCGTCGAGCTTCTTCAGCCTACCAGTAGATGGCACTCCTCCAAGCTTCTTGAGTTTAACTTTCGTGGTTTTAGGAGCGAACGTAAATAATAAATAATAAATAAATAATGCTGGAAAATCCACATAGCATAAGAAGAAATTGATTTGCTATAAATACATGGCATTTGAAATTTTTAACTTTTGGAGAACCAGGTTTTTCTTTGGGTTTGATTTCGTTGAAATTAACGATTGTCTTTTATTATTTTTGGTTTTGAAGTCGAAGAAGTACCTACTTACCATGCGACTATTTATTATAAAATTATATTAGATAGAAGCGCTAATAGAGATTATGAAAAAAAAATTAAATACTATTTTATGTATTTTATGTATTTTAGTATTTTTTTAGTTGATTGTTTTTTTTATTAAATCATTTTGACTTTTGTTTGCTTGTTTTTTTCTGTTATTTAAATTTTATACAACACATAGTGTGTTGTAGAAAATTTAAATGTGTTGTATAAAATTTAAATAACAGAAAAGTTTAAAATAATATTATTTTCAACCTTGATGTTTACTTTAAAAGTTATCAAAACTGTATTACCATTAAATTTAAAACGTTTTGCATTGGCTATCGATAAATATCGTTTTGTTCATTTTATTATCTTGATACCAGAATAAAATAAAGATATCTTGTAGGTAGAAAGTCAGGCAAAATAGGCAGTTGTCCTTTATTGAAATGGCTTTAGACTGGAAAACGACCCAGGGGAGCCAGGGGACGCAATGCTTGATGGAAATTGGCTTTTTATTAAAATTATATTGCAAAGCCTACGGAGAGTACGCAGTTTAATATAAGAGCCTTATCACACTGGCGATTTACAAGCCATTTCACAGCGAGCTCGCTGCGCACTCGCCTTGAAATCGGTGATCGTTGAAAACGGACCTACTGAGTGGAATCGATGTTACACGCGTAAGGCTATTCAGATGTATTTGTTAGTGTATTTTAATTACGAATCACACTAATATTATAAATGCGAAAGTTTGGATGGATAGATGGATGGACGTTTGTTACCTCTTCACGCCCAAAATGGTGAACGGATCGGGCTGAAATTTTGCATACAGATAATTCCAATCCTGGAATCAAACATGGGCTACTTTTTATCCTATAAATCAGTTCCCATGGGATAGAAATCACCTTAAAACATTTCCATAGAAACAACGCGTGCGAAGCCGCGAGCATAACCTAGTTAAAAAATAAAAATAAATTAAACCAATGAGCTGCAATAATAGTGTGCACATACTATTATCAATTCACGAAAACTACTGAATAACGCTGTTGTGTGTTTTGTGCCCATTTAAAAAAAATTGAGAAATGACACGATCGTTTAAGAGGTCTTCAAAGTCCTGTCCTGACTGACTTAAATAGAATGAACAGCCTACATCACACTTATATTATAAATGCGTAAGTTTGGATGGATAGATGGTTGTTTGTTACCTCTTTCCTTCAAAACTCCTAAACGGATTGGGCTACATCTAGCTCTAGGCCTGGAGTAAACATAGGCATTTTATTATTTTTACCATAGAAACGACGCATGCGAAGCCAGGGTTAGAAACTAGTTGAACATAAAGGTTTACTATGTAAAGTAACTAAGGTACCTCATGGCTCCTCAGTAAATCAGAGTAAATTGGTGCACATAAATAGTCGTACCTAATCTCCCCTAATCAAGAGTCATTTTGTGTCGTATATTTCACAACAAATTTAATACTTATCTTTTTCGTGGCAGCCATTTTAGTCACAATATGAACCAGAGATAAATGGAGCGGATAACCTACCCACCCACAGCCACGTCAAGGTTGTCGCACATCGCTACTTGGAATCGACGAATCACCGCCATTAAGTTCCTTAAATCAAACTCTATTATAATAATATTACAATGCACACATCACTCTTACCAGCATCTCCTCTTTTGTATTTGCCTACAACGCAACGCAAGCACTGCATGCTGTTATAAGTTAAAATTTTGTATTATTATTTTTAAGTTTAACCTATGGTTTTATAACTCCCAAAAGGATGAGTCGATGGTTAGTAAGGTGACTTTAATTTTGCTGAAAAGCTAAGTTTATAGTTGATTTTTTTATAGCTAAGATGATCATTTCTCTTGACGGCAAGGCAAGGCCGATCCGTTTCTGAGTTGTACTTACCTACGTGTGCGACAACCTTTACAACCCTCCTCTACATTCTAAAATATTTAGCCACTATTTCAAGCTGCAGAGCGCTTTAAGCGATCCATAAATTTAGCGCGACCGTTTTGGAAGCATTTCAGCATTCTCTGAATTTAAACGCCTCTCAGACCGAGCCCGGAATACTGACCTTTATCAAAATGAAGAATGAAAATACATGAAACGAATAGCGCCTATTGATTACCACCGCCGGACTAATATTTGTAAGATGACGATTTCAACTGGATATCAATTTTTTTATTTAATGAACCACATGTTATTTAACAATCTTATATATCAAACATTCCCTAAGTGTAAAGTTTTTGTTTTTATAGTGCGTAAGCCTCACACTCGGGCTAATTTCTAAGAAATCAAATAATTCGACGGAAGGGTGCGGGTTCAAGTCTCGTCGAAGTAAAAAAAAAATGCGATATTATTTGATTTTTTATTCCCTAAGTGAGTAAATGACTGAGTACAAAAGCACAGACAAAATGTCTGTGATTTTGTACTCGGTCATTTAACTTAACGAACCATATTTTCCATGTAGATGCTAGAACTCTGCCTCCAAGAGTACCGGATGGTGGTGCTGGATGGTGGGTTCCTCTGCCACGCCGCGGCTGCCAAGAGTACCACCCGGCACTCCAGAGCCGAGAGGATCAACACACAACGATACATGAAGATCATAGACGCGTTCAAGAAGAAGTATCCTGTAAGGCCGGAGTGTAAAGTTAATTGGAAGTGTTAGTTGACGCCAGTTGAACTGAACCTTGACTTCGTTGAGTCGACGACGATACATTAAATTTTGTAAAGTGTTACTTATTTGGGCGTAAAAAAGAGGTCTACCTACAAAAAAAAATTACAAAGTTGACGGATGGTGGACGGCGGCTTCGAACGTGCAATACGCCTACGTTACGCCGTAACGTTACGATAGGATAGGTTACGTCGTGTGCTATTCGTCTCGTTGCTCGGTACTGTCTGCACGAACGCACGCTGTGTAACATTTTTTTTTTTTTTTTTATTTATTTATTTACATGTTACATTTACATGTTACATTATGTCCCATAACGCCGGTCAGTTTTCACCTAAGGGATTCGGTAGAGCGCCTCTACAGTGCTGACATGTAACTACTAGGATGAAGTGATCAAGATTGTGAGTCGAAGAAACGTTGCGCGAAGACATAGTTCGCTGCTCCACGCCGAGCGAGATGAAACAATGCATTCTCACTACAGTGTAGCTTGGAACGGTGCGCTATACGCCGAGTCCCGAGTACCTATACCTGTACATATTTATATGTAGAAACATTTCTTTTATATTAAGGCGCTACCCCGACCCAAATCAGCGCCTCCACGTATTTTATCTTATTATTAAGTTAAACGAAGAAATTTTCAAAAATTTGCTAGCCAGTTTGTGGTACCTATCATTAGCATTTTTAATGCCTCTATAAATCTTTTAGATTGTATAGTGTAGGCAGAGATGCAAAAATGCTCTTTTTTGCCATCATGGTGGCCAAAAAGAGCAACTTCGCATCTCTGCTTAAAGTATAACTAAAACATTTATAGACACATAAAAAGTGCTTATGATAAGTATCACAAAGAGGCCGATCAATTTTTGAAAATTCGTTTAACTTAATAATAAGATAAAATACGTGGAGGCGCTGATTTGGGTCGGGTTAGCGTCTTAAACAGTCTATTCTTAAGTGTTAGTGCTGTACTAAACAAACCTCATTTGTTAAATAGAACAAGGAACGGTTATAGGTAGGCTTCGATGCTAAGCAATGATTTAAGTAGCCTAATAAGTTCGGGTCAGGTTGTGCAAAGAATAAAAAAAAAATAGATAAATAAGGTAATACTAAAGTAATAATTTTTAGTTTACAGGTAGTTTTAAGAAAGGTTTAGATTTATTCATAAAACATATTTCAAGTTGGTGTCAAGAAATCTTGTCGCTTGAATTTGCTTGATGTGTTGAAATAAAAATAGGAATTGGTTTCAACAATGAATAATTCAAGTGACTTCATTTACCAGACCTACATTTATTCCTAACGATACTAATATAGTTAATGGTTTAATCGGGTATTTATCGCGTACCTTTTGTTTTTATATCCCCTACGTTTCTACCGCGTTACAGCGATCGTGGTCACGGGGCGACTGGATGTAATCGGAGTTACAGCCGAGAATAAAAACAAAAGGTACGCGATAAATACCCGATTAAACCATTTACTATGTTTACAAATCGCGAAAGTTTAAAAAGTTTTGATACTAATATAATTTACATACACTTGTGCACTATACTAATATCCTGCACATATGGCTAGTATCCGTTGAGACTACCGCAGCCGAAAGTCCGATTGAAGTACATCATCATAAATACAATCCACGTTAAGATTACAGAATAATACTAAGATGCCCTGAAACCCTATTCAAAGACGCTTGATCAGTTTAGATCAACAGACTATTCAGCACGGAACTCCTTTGAACCAATTTAATTAAGTGTTAATCAATAGTGGGAACCTTCGAGCTATTGACAGTCCGTATCTGTGCATCTTAAACCTTGTTAGAAATAAACAAGTAAGTAGTACCGTTTTAGAAAATCTCTCCCAAGGTCAGGCAGTGTACGATAATGATCTAGCTAGGAGATTTCAGTCTACAGTTTTTTTAAGCGCCAAAAGGGGATTTGTAAAATAATCCGTTTTATCGTCACTAAAGACTCAAAGAAGTGATAAAAGGTAAATGCTACAAAGCGGATTTTCTTTCACAATTAAAAAAAACAAATAAACAAAAGAAACGGGCAAGAAAGAAATCATTGATTGACTGAATAAATGATTTGATACCGTTATTTGAAATAATTTCAATTCAATCGATCGACAAGGCCTAAGAATACTGAGAATTATGAATTTATAAGATATATGTTTAAAGACGTGTCAACCCCATTTAACTTTGATTAAACCTCACCTATTCCGGTTTATTTATAACGATTCGGAGGTTGAAGAGGCTTTAATCAATACACTCAAGACGTCACTATTCACGCAACATACGTTGCCGGATGTTGGCAACTTAATTGATTTCTACTTGTTGTGTAGTAGATACGTATTGCTTTTTAATAATTTTAATAAACTTTGTTGGTTGTAATAAATAAAATATAAATTAAAATTCTAAGCACAACTTTACAGTGCAAGGTGTAATGAATAATAATATTCCTGTTTTCAATATTTATACTAATATAACTAAGCTTATTTATAAAACTTTGATAAACAGAGTTAACAGCGTTAAATATCCCAAAACCTTTATAGTTCGTATATCTAAATGTTAAATAACATCGATTTAAATATTGTGTATTATGTTCCTAAAGTAAGATAGTAAAAATGAGAGAATTAATGTCTTACTATAAAATAAATTACGTTAAAAGAATAATATGTATGATATTGAGTTGCACTGCTGTCGCTATATTTCATTATTTTAAAGATATTAAACGTTATTTCATTGTAGATATCATGGAAAAATCGACTCTATGTACTATCAACGTAACGTCCTAAGTAAAAACATACATTAAAAGACTTGTAGTTTCAGTTTTCATCCCAAATCAAATGACATGAAACCGATTAAATCTTCTAGAGGGTAGTCCAGATTTATGCCGTAGGTGGGATTGGTGACTCTTCGTGCCCCACTGCCAAAAAAAACAACTTCTGACAAAAACAATCAAGATTTGATAGGCTAACTATGAAGCACACAGTAAATATTAATGCCAACATATTTACTTAGATTTCTCATAATCGTTGTTGACTGTCGAATTACAGTCGTCCTATTTTTGTATTAGCTTACATTAAATAAATAAATAAAATAAATAAATAAATACATTACTGAAATATAGAACTTCCACGAATCTAAAGCGTCCACAAATCGTTGTAGAACCTACTTCGCTACGATCTTAGACCATCTATGGTGGACAAGGACGTGGTAAGTAGTTACGTACAGCTGGACTGAGCACTCGATGAAAAAGCTGAAAAAGACTCAAAAAGCGACCTTAACCTCCATGCAAGAGCTTCAAATTTGAAAATCAAACCATTACGGTCCAGACAGAAGTTTGCATACATGCATGGTGTTCCTGTCACACAAGTTGCATTTTGCTGCACGAAGACTTATTTGAATTACACTGACATATGACCTGACGAATTACTCAAAATTACCTAGATAGAGCGGGATGCATTGCCTTTTACTGTGATTACTGTGTACTTGCTTTTTCGCTTGGACCGTTTTTTGGCGCAAGCGCGTATTCTAATTGTACGGCCGTACCTACAAGTTCTTTGATGGTGGAGAAAGTTTGAAGTATCTACCAAAACTTTGTAGACCGTCTACGCCGTAGAGCTGTCTACGCCGTAGAGCTGTCTACGGCGTAGAGCCTCTACGAGTGTACAGCATCTACGTCGTAGAGCCCCTTCGATCGTCGTAGTGTGTCTACGAATATGAATATTAAATAATAAGAAATAATAAATAAATAATGCTGGACAATTCACACAGCGTTATCTAGCCCCAAGTGAAGCAGAGCTTGTGTTATGCGTACTAGATAACTGACATACTTAATACAATAATAAATAATAATAAATAAATAATGCTGGACAATCCACACAGCACCATCTAGCCCCAAAGTAAGCTACTCAAAGCTTGTGTTATGGGTACTAGATAACTGATATATTTAATACATTATATAATATAGATAGATATTTTTTTATATGATACATAGAAAACACCCAGAACAACGGTTGTACCACGGTTTATAGTATGGCTAGGCGGATTACAAATAAAAGCCTATACCATTTTTTGAACATATATGTATATATTACTACCTACTTTGTTTGTCCACCACTTATTCTCTTCAATATTCTTTATATACTATTTGTGAAAACTTTTAATTGGCCGTCCTTATATTTATGCTTAAATTTTGTACATGTTTAGCCGTAAGTTTTCCTAAAATAAATAAATAAATATATGTTGGTCTGGGTGTTTTCTATGTATAATAAAAAGGAATATCTATCTATGTTTATAATATATTAAATATATCAGTTATCTAGTACCCATAACACAAGCTTTGAGTAGCTTATTTTGGGGCTAGATGGTGCTGTGTGGATTGTCCAGCATTATTTATTTATTTTTTAATTTATTTTATTTATATATGTCAATATGGCATGACACGTAAAGCCATCTCGTCGAATAAAATGAAATAGGTTTTCCCAACAAATCGGCATTCGCTTTGTAATCCGCCTAACCATTCTAGAAATGGGCTGATTTTACGATCTGGTGACTGGCGGCTGGCAGCGACATATCTACATCGTAGAAATCCTTAGGTCATTTTTATTCCACGCGTGTTTGTAGAGATATCGACACATGCTGACAACATTTTAAACAAAAAATAGCAGACTTCTACAAGAACGAATACAATGTAGGTACCTAAGTTACACTAATATAATAGATTGACGACCTCCGTGGCGCAGCGGGCGAAGGTCCGCCTGCGACGCAGGAGGTTGCGGGTTCGATTCCCGCCTCGGAACAAATTTGTGTACGATCTGCAGAAATTTGTTCCGTTGGTCTGGGTGTTTTCTATGTATAATAAAAATATCTATCTATGTAGTATAATGTATTAAGTATATCAGTTATCTAGTACCCATAACACAAGCTCTGCTTAGCTTGGGGCTAGATAATGCTGTGTGAATTGTCCAGCATTATTTATTTATTTATTAGATTCGAAAGTTTGGATCCGTCCAGCCATCCATCTACCCGGATGCATGGACGGATGGATGTCTGTGATTATGTTTTTTTTTTGTAAGTCTAGAACTGGAAAAAACACAAAGCCTTTTTATCCCATAAATTAGTATCCATGGGATAGAAATAACCTTCAACGCATTCACTGCCCAGCCTCCAACGACATCGGCCTCTACTGCCGCCACGAGGAGCTACGGGGAATGTGTGCGCCTTGGGCTACGTAAGTGTTAAATTTAACGTTTCCATTAAAACATCGCGTGCAAAGTCGCGGGAGAAACTAGTATAGCATATAAGCTAGTAGGTAAAGTACAAAGAGACCCTATTGAAGTCAAATAAGTCCCTTATTGGACTTGCGCAAACACGCGAACGATAAATAATGCAAATTCAGTGAATTGTTCACTGAACATAGTGAACAATTGAACTTGCCTGTACAGTGAATACTATTGTAAAATCATGGGCTTATACTACAATATGATATCCGACGACTGAGGGAAACAAAACATCTAAAAAAAAGCAGACATTATGGGAAAACAAACATAATAAGACGATGACCTATATAAAATAGTGAACATATCTGATTTTTTTTTTCCAATTCAGGTGATACAGGAGGCAACAAAGCTTGTTACAGAAATGTTTTGCGAAGATCACATCTTGCTAATATGATGTTTTGCGAATATCGTGTCGGGCGAATTGCATATTTTGCGTTAGTGATATTTTGAGCATATCATGTTTTGCGAATATGATATCCGACGACTGAGGGATTCAGATGTCGCTAAAACTAAGCTTAACTAATTTGACAACATTAAAAATGATGTCATCCTTTTATTTTAATTGTTTTGAAAGGGATGGCAACATTTTTAGTCCTGTCAAATTACTTTTAGCTTAGTTTCGACATCTGAATCGACAACTGTAGTGTAAGTCCATGATTTTACAATAGTATTAATAACACATCACACACACACACACACACACACTCATGTACATACACGCACGCTCACTCAAACACACGTCGCGAAGCCACTGAAATAAATTTCTCAGTTTACTGTTTATTTTGTACTACCTATTTGTTTGGTTGTTAACGTTTCTTTTTATTTATCAACTTCACTCATCTTTCTGTTGTAAATCTTTACTCTATGTAATCCTATAATTTGCCTTATTTTAGCATTAGTCCTATACTGTTTTATGTAAAATGTACCGCTGTCGGATTACTTAATAAATAAATAAAAAAGTATTCACTGTAAAGGCATGCTCAGTTGTTCACTATGCTCACTGAACAATGAACTGAATTCGCATTAATTATCGTTCGTGTGTTTGCGCACAGTTCAACAAGAAACTGTTTGACTTCAATTCTCTTTGATTGACATACTTGCCTACTAGCTAAACTTCAAGCGAGAGGCCCGCGCCCTGTCTGATATGTTATGCCATCAGAAAAGTGAATCTAGAGTTTACGAGTGTAAGCCCTAATTTGAATGCCACTTTTTGTGTTGTGCGGTGTTGAATGATGTGCAACGTCCCTAACAGTTAGCTATATTCAAATAATCAAACTATAAAACTTTTGTTCCTATTATATCGTAATTGCTAGAACTAGCGCCATTATAGTTTAGGGCTCTTGTTTGCCCACTATCGAACGTATAAAGGGCAAAATTTAATATTGGACCCGATCCATAAAAGGATTTTATTTAAATTGCTTAGAACAAAAGGAAGTAATCGCTTGGGAGATATAACCTACCCAGTAGCTTATTGATACAAAAGGTAGTTAGGGGATATTTAGCTCAAATGAAATTTAGACTCATAGAGAAATTTAGCTGCTACTTTCTGTAGATACTTTTAATCACATCACACTAATATTTTAAAGCGAAAGTTTGGATGAATGGATGGATGTTTGTTACCTCTTCACACCAAAACTATTGAACGGATGGGGCTGAAATTTAGCATACAAATAATTCTAATCCTGGAATCAAACATGCTTTTTATCCCATAAATCAGTTCCCATGGGATGGCAACCACTTTTTTTTAAATATTGTGTGTTATTTGTATTTTATGTGGTAAAATAAATATTTATTACTTTTAACTTTTTAAGGTCACGAAATAAAAAAATCTTCGACAAGGCCATCTTTTGGAACTTTTTTCTGTATGTCTATTTAATTTTTTTATGTTGATTGTACCGATCAGAAGAATTTTTGTGTTGTAAATTAGTACACTGGCCAAGATTGAATACTTACTTTTTTTGAACATTTTTGCGGCGAAAAAACGCGTCAGTGTAACGCCTTGTATAAACAAAATTTGGAATACACGATTTTGTACTTGTATATCGCACCCATCAAACAAGGTTTTCGCCGGCCTCCCTCCGCGGAATACCTGATCGAAGATTGCATCCCTAGAATATGACGAAAAACAAATCTCATTTAAATTGTATTCTTTACAAGAAACGTTCAAAAACTTGGAAATGTATCATACAACAGCAGAAAATGGTTTTTCGTCAGTACTGAAATAAATGATATTTTGATCTAGGTGTGTAATATTCACGATATATGTAGGGAGAAACGCTGGACGCAGGTTCGAATCAAAACAAATCAAACCGAATCACTGAATCAAATCGATGTAGGTACATAACTGTTAATCATAATTAAACGTCTTCCACTTTTTTACTGACTTCAAAAGGAGGACCTCTATGTTTGGATATACGTATTTTGTAAATTTATGTTCGCCGATTACTGTCGTAGATATTACACCCACGAAATAAATACGACAAGGGAGGGAGGGTGATTTCCTCTGATCGAGATACGACGTGACGGTTGACAGATTCTTTCCCGAGACGTCTCAAACGTCTGTCCTGTAGGTTCTAGTAAATTTCCATGAAAATAGAAAATCGTGTACTAGGGCCGCCGGTCGGATATACACTATCAGGCGGGCATTTATCAGCGCTAACGTACCAGCTATTTTCGAACCGAATGGTCTGTTGCGTGACGTTGGTAAGACGGTATAACAATTGGTCCCATGGGAGTTGGGTAGGTCCATTGTGTGGGACGCTACATGCGTCGACACACTTGCGCCTTCCCATCTTACGAGGACATCCGTGAGGGCAGGCGCGGCGGCAGATTTGGCTGATGGCCTCAAGAAGCGCAAATATGTAGGTCTCGACAGAGCCTACACATTTGCTCACCATGGAGTTGAGACCCTAGGTCCGTGGGGTACCGAAGCTCTTCGGGTTTTTAAAAAATATCTGAGCGTCTGGTCGAAGCGACGTGACCCAGAGCTGGTGAGTATCTGGCGCAGCGCATCAACATTGCCATACAGCGGGGCAATGCAACCAGCGTCTTGGGGACGCTTCTGACAGGTATTGACATGGATTAGTTGAGCTACCTGTAGATTGTCTGCAACAGTCTGCAGTTAGCTCAATTGTTTCAATTGTAAATACTGGTTCTAATTTTCTATTATTTGATAGTAATTTTGTTTGTAAATAAAGATAAACATGAAAATAGAAAGCCTACCTACCTGTTAACATGCATTGCCTTTCAATGAAGGAACCAAGAAGAATAAATGCTCCTTTCTATTATATAACACTCCACTGGTCACCAATCGCCTGCCAAGTGTGGTGATTATGGCAAATCTCCCCTTGTTTGCTTGCTTGTTCAGCAGTGGACATATGATTTGATGATGAGGAAGAACTTACCAAGGGAAAAGTAAATAAAAGATCATAACATTTCATTACAGGATTTTAATTATTTAAAAAAAGTTATTCAAAGTAAAAATCACAAGTAAAAATTCAATTCTCTTCAATATTGGTGGTGCCTTATTTCTTGGGGTAAGCTGAAACAAATAAAATTGTTTACTTATTTTCGCTCTAATGGGTCCATTACACTTATTTTAGTATCAACTTCGAGTGAATAGTCCAAGTAATCAGTGGTTAGTAAAATTCGTCCGTTTACAAGCTGATTTTACAAATCACTTCCGTTTATTCGCGGGTTCTATAAGTTGAAACAAAAAGTTTTCAAGAGAGCTAATTAATAAATCTGGGTGGATAAGAATTATATCTTGTAAGCATCCAAATGTTTCTAACTATTCAGGGCACCAAATATGTGTATATGTGGAACTAAATCTAACCTTTTATTGATAATGTTAACACTTATAAATATTATATAATACACAACTTTATCACTCGCATTGTAAATCAGGCATTTCTCTCAAGCGAAAAAGATAAATAAAGAAGACAAAAATATAATAAGTTTTAGCGAATACCTACTAATCTATTAAATAAAATATTACTAGCTTCTGTTTGTGGCTTTGTTCACGTAGTCAAACGATTGTATGATTGTAAGTTTGCTACGAATAATTTTACAAATACAAAATAATTTAGTAATCTCTATAAATAACTCCCAATTCTAAAAAAATATTTGTTGAGCAGTGGATATAACATGTCCACTGCTTAACATGAGCTGATACGAGCGACGCCACGGGTAGAAGCTAGTATGTAAATAAAAAGGCGATCTAATTGAAAGTTCAAAAGTTAACTGATGCATACTAAAGGCCTTCGATACAGCCTCCTTTATAAAATATGTCAGGTAGTTCACGACCAATCTGCATATTATCAACTCGGCTCAAACTTTATACACAGAGGTTCTCAACTTTGCACACGTTCACGAACTTTGGACAGTCGGCGAAACAAAGGGACTAAGTACATCCACGTATTGGGCGCTTTTACACATTACGTTATATTAATTTAAAATCTGCATGCTTTTGTATTGTAATTAAATTAAGTTCAATAAATTAATTATCAATTTTTATTTTTATTATTTAAGACGTTCAGTACAAGTCTTGTACAATAACCATCGTAATTATTGTAAGAGGATTCGTTCACTACCAAACCACAAGATATTTTCAGAATAGCTTATATTGGTAATGAGCGCCCTAAATAGGTGTCATGTACTTTTTATGCAATAAACAATTTTAAATTTTTGTAATTTTATTAACGAATTCTAAATTAGGAGTTGTTTGGTTGTATGTGTACGAGCCGTACAGATTTAGCTATGAATGCGGAAAATGTTAATAGCACGTTTTTACGTGATCATGTTTTTTACTAAGTTTTAGCTCAAACACCGATCAAACACTTACAAGAAGTCAACAAGTTTGGTTGTATTATTCTCTCCGGAGATAAACCCTTGTCAGCTCGTGCTAAGACTAAGGGCTAGTAGTTTTTTTAGGCTAAGGGTCGAAGCTATAGGGAAGAAGCCCTTAGCTTCTGATGAGTAGAAGCAACCCTTAGGTTGCTTCCCTATTCTCTAACTGATCATAGCTACCTCTAGCTAATATCAGCTTCCATAACTTACTGTTGAGCACACTGCTCCAACAGTATGTTCTTTATGTATTTTCGTCGATTTTTTCGTCAGTTACGAACCGATTTTGAAAATTCTTTCGCAATTGTATAAAGAATGATCCCGAGCTGGTTCCATAAAAATTATACTCCCGTGAGATTTGTAATTGTCCCCCAAAACTTAAAAACAGAGTAAAATTAAGGTATTCGAATTAGGTTAGTTTTTTTGAAATAATCAAACTATAATTTGCTGTTGAACGGTTATCCTACGTTTATTGATATCAACCGTACAGAAACACACTACGATTAATATTATAAATGCGAATGACTGGTTTTTTCGGATGGACGAATATTTTTTACTTTTTTATGTTAAAACTACTGACTGACGTTTGAAATTTTGCGTAGATTTTATATATAAGCCACTGGTGTATGAAAAATCAAGTATTATTGACCTAATTTAGTTCAAATAAACACGCTTTGAGAAACGCTGACCTACTTGGTTAAACCTATTTGAAAGTCTCACAATTTCTGTAACGGGTGAGTTTCAAGACTTGTTATTAAATTACGGTGACAAGAATCAAGATGGGTTTCAGACGGGTAGACGTTTATTATATGAACGGTGTAACGTTATTTGATTTTTCGTTGAAATGTAGATCAGTGGTGTACCACGAGTGGTAATAAATATTGGCTCACAGTAGAATTTTTTACGAATAATTACGAAAAAACATAGCACAAATTAGTAATACCGTGGTAAATAAAGTGCTATACGGTATTGTTCACTTCAAAGGGTGTCAGTATTGAGGCCTGTAATAGAAGATGGGTATACCACTTAACATGAGCTGATCCAAGTATGCTACTTGTTTCTTTTCACTTTTCTTGCTCAAAATGTGTCATTATAGCGTATGCCGTATGTTACGCTATAATGACACACATTTTGAGAACGGGACTAAAATTCAATTAAATGCCCTAGAGCTATAAAAGCTTTTTCTTTTTAATTTTTTTCTGTTATCATCAGCCAGTACAAGACAATTTTCCGCTTATATAAAGACTCGAATTTTTGGTGTTCCATAAACAAAGAACATACATTTTATTTGAATTTATTTTTGTAAATGGAACTGAATAGAGAAGAAGGCAATCTCTTTGGGCATTGATACACCCAATGTACCAATGACCAAGAAGATTGCTTTCTTCTATTATTGGATCTTCATAATGAAGGATGATTCTTCCTCCATGGGAGAATGGGTACTTTGCGTGGCGCGTAACTGGAACTTAAAGTTGGTATTTGAGCTGAATTTATTTTATTTAGATCTTTACTACAAATTCAATTGAAGGTTGAATTGAATTGAGAGTGTCATTAAGCGAAATATAAGATAAGCAAATTGAACAAAAGAACGAAGTGCAAAGAAATAATTAATATGAATCTATTGCGTTCAAAATCACGTGAAACGTATTTAAAGATTTACGACAAATTCGTGAAGTAGAGATGTGAAAAACGTGTGCTTTATTTTACTGAAGGTAAGTTGAGACTGTTTTATTTTCTCGCGATCGAAGTGAAAGTAGTGTTTACTCTGGCCAAAACCAAGCATTATAACTTGATCTTGTAATCCTCCTTTGCTGCGCTCGGGAGTATAATAACCTCGTATACAGGATGGTTTTTTGAAAAGGGCGGTGATGGCCAAGTCCTAAACCACGAGAGTTAGAGAAAAGTCGTGAAAGGAGGCATGCCCTCGATTTATAAGAAAAAAATAACTCCTTTCACGACTTTTCTTTATCTTGCGTGGTTTCGGACTTGGCCATCATCGCCCTTCTTAACAAACCACCCTGTAATATAATCTCTAGTAAAAAATAAACTATTTTGTGTCAGTCTTCCGAATGCTAATAATAATAATAAGCTATAAGCAGAAATAAGCTGTGTGAAATGAGCGAGTCGCTAACTAGATGTGTTCTTCATCTTTTTCCAGTCCTTATCCCATGTCTGAAAGTCTTAGTTTATCAATATAGCCAGTAGGAAGAATAACTGGCTTGTTCACTAAACTAATTGTTAAAAAACTTACTTGGGCTGTATCAAATGAAAGGGCATCTTCCTAACCGCCTCTTCAGCGATATCCAGCGGAAAGGCGAACTCCACCATGTTCTCGTTGAGACAGTCGTTGTAGGTCGATGCCAGTTGGCACCTATCCGACATCCCATCAACGCTGTCCACGCAGAGACGGGATACGCTGTTGAGTTTGCGGACCACTCGGGAGTTCTTACCGTTGACCAAGCTGGCTAGGTGGACAAGAAGGTCTCGGTTTATCTGAAGAAAAAAAAATGTCATCTCAATGTAATTTCTAGGGTTCTTGCCCAAAGAGTGCCAACGAAGCCCTACTAAGGCTTTGATGTTTGGCTGCTTGTCTGTTTATTGTCAGCATATATTTTCAATCGTAATAGGCAGACACTTGAAATTTACTCAAAGTGAGAAATCAAACCATGGCGATAGCGCCATAACATAACTATTAATAAAAACGCTAAAAGCTTATTTTTACTATATTTTAAGACCATACAAGAAACGTGTATTTTTACTAAAGTACGGAACCCTTCGTTTGTGTCCGATTCTCACTTGTCTATTTGTGTAAAAACTAAAGTTATTGTTGACGTCGTGTTGATATTTTTAAGACTAACAAAATTTGTTCAAACATCTAAAACAGTGAGAGTTAAAAATTTGACAACTGTGCACTAAATTTAACAAAAGTAAACCGTAAACTAAAAAATAAACAAAACACGTGAATGGTTTTCCCTCGTCGACCTGGCTCTGCGTCGAAAATAAAAATCTATTGTTATGCATATTAAATATTAAGCTAATTAGTGCCTCTGCGTCGATGTACAGTCAGTTAAAAATTAAAGTACGTAGGTATTGGTTTTAAAATCGTTGTTTTACTAAAGTAGGGACAAGATAATAGGTCACATTTGACAGTTGGACCGATTTAAGCAAAAATTATCCAACCGACATAAACCTCATTTCGAGATAATTGACATTTAAGTTTGTGGCGGTATTCCTCTGGCTTTGTAATGCAAAATGTTGTTTTTTTAATTTAAAATAATTATATGTGTACTTAACTAATTTACTATTAATAATATATAGAATAATTTGCAATAGTTAAGTAGATATTCAGGAACATTAATTTACTAGTAGTAGTAGTGGTATCTCTAATGAACAATTTACCTTTACTATACTTTTATTATACTACTTTTACTATTATTTACTAAGTTAATTTACTCCTTATTTTATTACCATCTGAGCCTTAAATTCGTAATAGCCATTGAATAACGCCGCTACAAAAAGTTTTGGCACATAAAATAGCAAAACAAAACCAGAAGCTTCTAATAAAATGATACTAGAAATAAGCGAAGAAAGAGATTCCTAACTGCTTCAATAAATACGAGAGGGTATATGAGAGGCCGTTACAGATACCATAATAGCTACACCAGAAAATCTTTCTACCACATGTAAATAATACGTCTGAGGAAAATTACAGATGTTTAGTATCCAAGGAAATACGTAACACGGTAATAAATTACCTCCAAAGATTATGCATAATTTCCGTGTAAATTAAATCCACGTACTTTAGCAAAGTCCCGAACATAATTATTTCGTAATTAATATCTATAACTGGATTTTAATATTCCTTCTTACTAACTTTTGATAATGATTTTTAGGCAGCAATATTTTTAGGCATTAATTTGAATGAAAGATGCTACTTTATTACTACTTTATTGACAATGTAAGTGGGTAAACTACGAACCTAGTTTGTGTAAGTGCGCGTCTATTGTTGATTGATGCTGCTAATACAGCCCTATTTTATCTAAAGTACAGGGGGGCGGGGGGGTTAAGTTAGGGCTTTAGTGCTTAATAATGTTTCACAGCATACAAAAGCACAATAAAAAAGATAGAAGACTAACATGTAAACATTGGCTTTAGTCGTACATCCAGCGCTAGTCTTTCTTTAAATCCCTGAGGTAAGTGACTTAACTTTTTCTATGCATACCTAAAGCCCTGAGATTCACACACCATTTTCCGGGATAAATCATAACCGTATGTTATTCCAGGGTACCTACTTTATGCGTGCAAAATTTTAGCCTAAACCCTTCAGAAGTTTTTGCTGTCTAGTAAAAAATATAAATCGTCACACATTTACAAACTTTCGTTCCATTAACCTTTACAAACATACGTTCTGTTATACAAACTTACCTTTACAAACTTTCGTTCCGTTGTAAGTATAAATATAGAATGTACCTAATGCTTCACGATTGAAAAGCTCCCGCCATTTTTTCTAATATCCAATACTTTGCACTGCAATATTGTCGAGAACGCGAGCAATTGCATCCACAAGAGCAGAGAAAATTGCTTTCTATTTGCAGAACAGCGGGGTCATATCCATCATAGGATGGAGCAATCAAATATTTACCGTGATTTGTTTGAGTTTCTTTGACCTTTTGCCGAGTGATATCACCTGATGACGGTTCTATTTGCACAGAAATAGACGTTTTGTTCAAATAAATCGTCTATAATAGTAACGTTGTAGCAAAAATTGCTTTGAGTTATATATTACACGTTTTGCACAGTGTTTGCCGTGTTTTATTGTTTGCTACTTTTGCTGGTTACTAAATTGAGGACAGTTGTAGCAACAATTAAGTTTACGCACAACTTAGTTTGTGCACAGTAAGTTCGAGTTCTACTGTACTTCTATCGTATATAAAAATTTTATATTCATGTCGCCTTCCGGAACGCATGATGATGATGATGAAGGATAATTTATGGGAAACTAAGAAACGACTTATTCTGGCGATATCTTTTTCCTAGCAAGGGGTGCGAATCGTTGTGATGCTTTCATTATAAATGTAAGCGGGTTAACTACAAACCGAGTTTGTGTTGGAAGAACACCAACGTTTCATCTCTTAACGAGGGACTTCATCAGGGTGAGTGCGGTTCACGTCGCGCCTGTACTGCGTCCTTACGCGCACTATGGACTAAAACACGCAGTGCACGGGTCGTAGGCGCCGGGGGCGGGGGTGGTGGGGCGTTCTGATGCTGTAAAAAAATTGTCCCAGTCGTTGAACAGGGTATAGTTTTTGACAGCATCAGAACGTTTCCCGTATTTTTTGAGCGGGTATACCGAGTAATTTATTTAAAAATCAATTAAAATCAAAAACTCTATATTTCCATCAATACAATAAATGTACACTCAGAAAAGGTCAAATTATAAAACTAAACACTGACACGGAAATAAAGTGATATTTTTGATTTCTGTCGTTTCGGTATGGAGACTAAAGTAAAGAAGCGACGAAGAAACCTTTAGCCGTTAGTTGTTATATTTCGAGTTGGAGCAAAACCCGTCCCAAGCTTTTTTATCCTCAAAATAAACGAATATTTTATAGTAAGTCCTTTTGCACAGCAGTTTTTGAAAATTTGTTATATTTATTTACTGATAATTTTTGCAACTCACTAGGAGTTTTGTTGTAGAAGCGTATACATTGCCCTTTAAAAGATACACTAACTTTGTGTAGCCTAGTTGTGGGCACAGCGGTTTGAAGAGATGAGTTAAAAGTTATCGTACCTTTCCATGGTTAATGATATCGCTCTGCTCCAGCATGCAAGCAGCAAAGCATTGCCCAGTGCGAGCGGTCGGCGAGGAGTTGGTGAAGTACGCTCGCACATCCTTGGGCGTAGCACGGACTTTGATCACGCAGGACTGGGCCATGCGGACGAGCGCGTCGAGGTGACCTTGGACCTAGGGGAGGAAGAAATAAAATATATTTATATTTATCTACTACTAGATAAGTGGCATGGAGCGTCTCGTGGTTCAGGGCAGAATGGAGGGCAAGAGGTCTCGTGGTCGTTCTCCAACCAGATGGTCGGACCTCATCACCTCTCTGACACAGTCCAGCATGACCGACTGCTCCCACAACGCAACCAACCGGGAACGATGGCGTCGCATTGCACGAGCTGCCGTTCATCAGGACCCCATCATAACCACGACCACTCTGCCAAGAGTGACCGACTAAGAAGAGATAAGTGGCGTCGTTTGGGGGAGGCCTACGGGCTGATGATGAACTACTAGATAAGATTTATTGACAAGGAAAATTACAATCAAATAATAGAAATAAATAAGAACTAGTATTTACAATTGAAACAATTGAGTTAATTGCAGACTGTTGCAAACAATCTGCAGGTAGTATCAACAATCCATATCAACACCAGTCGGAAGCGTCTCCAAGACGCTGGCTGCATTGCCCCGCTTGGCAATGCTGATGCGCTGGACCAGCCCTCCGGACACGCGTCGACCAGACACTCAGATATTTTTTTAAGGACCAAAGAGCCTCGGTACCCCACGGACCTAGGGGAGCAAATGTGTAGGCTCTGCTGTCGAGACCTGCATATTTGCGCCTCTTGAGATCCTCGGCCAAATCTGCCGCCGCACCCGCCCTAATATATAATTTATTAACATTTTTTTTATACAGCTTAATAATAATTCATTCATCACTCAAAATAATTAACTCTTCTTACTTATCAATGTGTCGCCATGTTAATCGAAAGATCCTGACTCAGCTTGACGTTGCAAAAAGCATTTATATTAGTAGAAAAAAGTAAAAAGTATTTATTTGTGTCACACAGTAGGTAATTATACCTACCTACAAGACATCAGTTATCTTAAAATTGCTGTTATGCATCGCTCAAGCATGTGTGCACAGTAACGATGTCGCTATTATGCGCATTAAAAATCTTCTTAAAGCCTTCCATGGCGTTCTTTGAAAAAAATTGGACGGTTAAAAAAATTACGGTCTTGACTCTGGAAAAAATAATTTGGGTATTTCGGTGAATCTGAAGATAAAATGAGGATAACCGTGGAAACTGCCATTGACTCTAGGCCAGCTGCAACGCGATGTTACTTAGAAAAATAAAACACTAGGTACGTGATAAATATATCTACCTAATACGATCGATCTCAGGTAAACTTTACCAGTTTACCTTATTTTGCATTTAACATCTTTATATGAAAATAAGACTAAGACATGAAAACGGTCTATTCAGTATTATTATCTGCTCTCAATAAATAGACACCTTAGGTCAACACCTTTAATAGTATGACGACACCCAGTCGTAAACAACCGTCGTAAATGCTCGTCGTTTAACGACGCAAGCGTTACTTTTTCATTTTCATCCACTCTCAAAGAGTCGGTTGAATTCAGTTTTATTATCTATACTTTATTCGATTCTTTCAACGTACGTTGAAGCTCAAATTGTGAGACGTTGGAAATAGAAACGTCTCACGTGAAAGGTTGGGAATAACCCAAAAACTTCTAACTTACTGTGACTCATATAATAATAATAATGCTGGACAATTCACACAGCATTATCTAGCCTCAAGCTAAGCAGAGCTTGTGTTATGGGTACTAGATACAGGTACATAATACAATACACTACATACATAGAAATTTTTTATTATACATAGAAAAACATCCAGAACACCCTGAACAAATATCTGCAGCTCGTACAAACATTTGTCCTGAGGCGGGAATCGAATCCGCAACCTCCTGCGTCGCAGGCGGACCTTCACCCGCTGCGCCACAGAGGTCGTCAATATAACCTCGGCTAAAATGTAAAAAAAAAGCAAAAATGTTAATAAAAGCACAGTGCTGAAGATCGTAAAGAAGAGCAAGAAAGTAATTTATAGGTTACATTTTTTAGGTGCCAGATCTATTTAACCTATAAGATTCCCTCTTATTCATAAACCTCTCTTATCTTCACGCAATAGCTAAATATCGCCCGTCAAAGTGAGAAACACAGAGTGAAAACAAAAGCAAATTCACAGAGTATTATGAATGATGGGTTTTCTCTTGTTATAAACGGCAAAATAAACAGTTCTAACTCCCAATAATATTGGCAAAACTTTAGCCCAAGATACTGATTTACCTTAGGATCGCTGAAGTCTACCAGGGTGCCAGCATGTGTCCTTCCGGCAGTGTTGGTAGCAGCGACCAGGATCGGCAGCAGTACAAACACGAGGAACATCTCTCTGAAATCGAAAACACCATTGCCAATGATTGGACAACGTCGCTTAGGTAAATAAATTATCATTAAAGATCTATGTGCTACTAAAATTATAACGGTTAACCCTTCCTACCCGTGGATTAAAATAACCAAAATTAACCTTTGAATCCGTAACTTATCACATAAAATAAAACATGACCGATTTTACCACTGAATAAATCGCGCATTTTATGCAAAAACCATAAACTTGTACAAATCTTACGAAATATTGATTTCCGGGATTTGAAATAACACTGACAGTTTTGAGAAAGGCAGTCTAAATAACTGAAACGAAGGGTGGGCAGGACAGGCCTTAAGCGAGTCAACGGTTTTCCGTCGTAGCCCGATCTGGCCTGACGCGAAACACCAGGACATAGCATACCTACACTTATTTACTTAGATCTATGGTCATACTTAATCCATGAGTGGTTAAAATAAATAAGTTTTAATATTTAAAAAAAACCTTTTTTAAAAACACGCTCTTGATGCATTGTCATCGAAACTAAACGTGTATACAAAATTTCAGCTCAATCGGTTGAAGATATCTGCGTCAAAATTGAGTTGCAAGATTCCACCCGTGCAAACATAGTTACATACATTGTAAGATAAATCAAAGCCTGTAAAATTGAATGGCTTGTGAAATTGGATGGCTTGCCTTGACCAGGTTCCGTCCCTTTCTGTTTGCGTGCAAATTATTCTTTGTATAATCAGAAAATAAAAACACAAGTAACGCGGATAAATACTCGATTTAATCTCTACCATTGCCAATATCCGGGCTAAAAATATTTGAACAAATATTCGGCGTAAAATGCATACGTGGGTGTAAAGCGAAAATATTCTGTATCGTGGGCGGCAATGAAATGCCACAGGGAGAGCCAATATATTTGCGGTTGAAAGCGTTGCCATATTTTTGAACAATCCCCATTAATTTTCAGCCCCCAATGATTACTTTTACCAATAATTTTATTGCAATGGAATGTGTAAATACGACTTTTTAACCGAATTCAATAAAGGAGGTGGATGTATGTATGTGGCTATAAGCATAAAACAGTTTCAACTACGATTTGTTATTGTTAATGGTATATTCTAGATAGAAAAATTCCCAGTAGCCCTCGAAATCACCGCTGCAGCACAGCGCAAAATTGTTCAAATATTGGTTTCAAATCGTAACATTTAGATGAATTTTATATTGACGGCATCAGAAGACAGACAGCTCGTGGACTCGTTTGAATCTTATGGAAAGTCATTTTGTCACTGTAAAATGTATCTAAAGATACCGAGTTTCAGTCCATATTTGAATGCAAGTTTTTTTTGCTGCATGGTAGTGGTATTGAATGAATGAACGAAGAGCTTTACACCACCGTGCCCCGGAAAGTATGTTAAACCGTTGGCAGAACCAACGGCTTAACGCCGAGGCCTGGGGGCCTACTTGCGGAAAAGAAAAATCGAAGTTTCGTTTTCGTTATCGTTTTGCACGACAAAATATATAATATAAATTCTTATGTCGCTTGCTTAAGATTAGCGTTTGCACGAAAACGATTCAGAAACTTCGATTTCGTTTACAGACCAAGCGAACGAGAGCGAGCGAATGCAAACGAGTGGGATTCGACGATCAGAATAATCGTTCTATTTCTCATTGACGTAGCGACAGCCGCCGCAGCACGGCCGAAGGCGAACGAAGGCCCTCGTTTGGGCTCGCTTGCTTTCGGAATGACGTCCATACTGGTTCTTTCGTGTTCGTTCGTTAGCCTTCTCGCTTGGTCTGTACCCAGCATAAGAGTACGGGCCCTGAACCTTTACCGGTCGCGTCGGTCTACCAACCCATCGGATTATGAAAGTGAGGGAATATAGGCCGTGGCGGAAAGTTCGATTTAGGCAAGAATCCATTGGCTAGGGAACACCAACATCATCATGTTATTGTCACGACTAGACGTCACTAACGCCAACACAAAGGTTTTTGGATGAAAAACTGCATCAGCTAATGCTAAGCCGACACCTATTTCGGCACAGGGTCATGGGGGTAAAACTCGATTTGACGCCCAACATTCGTTTAAATTAGCATAAACCTTCTAGTTCTTTATTTGGTTTTGTATGTGTGTGTCGAAATAAATCCTACTAATATTATAAACGAGAAATTTTGTAAGTATGGATGAATGGATGGATGTTTGTTACTCTTTCACGTAAAAACTACTGAACGGATCTGGATGAAATTTGGCACAGAGATAGATTATAGTCTGGAATAACACATAAGCTATATTTTATCCCGATATTCCCACGGGAACGGGAATTACGCGGGTAAAACCGCGAGGCGCCGAATACATTTATTAAGCTGCATTTTGTTGGGCAGCGGTTTTTTGTCAGCGTTTCAAAGGAAAAATCGAAGTACACAAAACAAAACGCTCCTATAAAAGTGTCAGAATCCAGATAAATGCAGGTTGCTGACTGAAAGTTAAGGTAACTTGGCTTAGCTTGGCTAAAATAGTTTTACATGCCACATAGCTAAGCTTAGGTGGTTTGCATAGTTTGTAGTCTGAACACAAGGATGAAAAACTTCGTACACTATGTGAGCTACGCCAAAACTTTACTCAGTTCTAGAATACAAGATATTTTATGTCAACAAAGGCATTTATTATTATATTTTTCATAATTACTTTGTTTTACAAAAAATATTTATGATCCTTGAACCGAGTGTATGTAAGCTTAGCTTTCGGTCTGCAAACCGTATACTTATTGGTTAGATTTGGGTTCGTCCATTAAACATGTGTTTTCTTGGCAACTTTAACCCCCTGGTGATATAACGTGAGGTTTTAGACTACGAATATTGGAAAAAAAAAATTGTCTCTAAATATGTACATTGGTATGATCTAATTTAATTTTGAAAAACTAAGCACCCCGTGATAAAAATGTATGTCTGACATCAGAGTTACAGGTTGTTTCTGACTGGCATAAAAATAATAAAAGATAAGTATGTGTTATCATAATCATGTGATAAATAGATACAAGTGATATATCACACACCCCCCCCTCCCCTTTCGGTACGTTATTAATGGACGACCACTTTAATATAATCCACCCGCTTTGGTACATCAGAGCAATTCATACAAAAAAAAAAATTACAGTTCTTTCCGTTTCTCCATTTTCCAAGCACTAACACAAACTGCAACACGAAAAGAAAATCAACCGTATTTTCCGCTACCAACTACCACGGTAAATCAATTGAGAACTTTAACTTTCCACTAGCAACACTCAACTAAAGGGTGAATCGAAATAACTCTCAATTTTAACTTGTACGAACTCAATGATCAAGGCTTCTTTCAGAACTGGAACGGTAAAGGGTGGCCAGAGGTTTTTTAAAAGGTAAAATGCATTGTCGACTACAATACTCTTTGTTGCGTCAGAAAGTTCTTTTGTTGTGGTGTCTCAGTGCCAGGTGCGAAATGGTGGAGCTACTAAGGTTACTAGTCGAGAGCGAGTACACTTTTAACCCGACTGCGAAAGAAAAAGTTTTATGTTTTTAGTCTTGACTCCTTACAAATTAAATACTTTAATAGGATTCTAGTTCCAAATGGCAATTAAAAAACACATTATTTCGTTCTATCCGTCTGTGATATTCGTTTTTTCGAAATAAGTTGTATTGTGGTTTTTGTGTACCTACAGTGGCGTTCATTGATAGTTAACCTACTGGCAGGTTCAGTTTTGGTTTTATAGTATGAAATTTGTTGATTTTTTTATAAAACGTCTTCCTATCTTCATTTTACGAAATATTCTAGTTTAAAAATAGTACTCACTGTATTTAAACGGAACATCATCACATCTAACAATAAACACCACTGTAGGTTTGAAAAAAAAAGAGAAACCAATCCTTAATACTTGAGGCAAAAGGGGCAACTCAACCCAACTATTTTTGTGATATTTACTAGCATGACCGACTCGAAACCTAGAAATTTCTTGATTTTTTAGTAAACTGTTTTAGGAAACTAAATTGCGCCTTTATAGCTAAAAATATATTTAAATCGAGTTACGAGCGAGTTGGTTCGAATTGAGTAATTCAAATGGTATTAGATCGCTGTTGCGCAATATTCGTAAGAAGTACAATTTCGGTAGTGAATTTCAATTCTGGCGACTGAAGGTACATACATAATACCGGTACGACAAAATCAAATGCTTAGCGTGAAAATAAAACGTAAAAATCACTGTAGCTTACAAATGAATTTTGAAAAAATCGTAGCAATTTCTAAAAATAATTCTTCTCCAACCCCGCAATTTCGCTCAAGATTGAATCCCCATAACTCAAACATCCATTCGGAATCCTCCAAAGAAATTAATCAAAGTGAAATTTCATAGTACTGCGACTGATCCATGTCCTACGGGAGATGTTACATGCACAGAATAGGTATAGTGGCTTAGTAGTAGAGAAAAATTCACAGGAGCAGCTCGGAGTATGGAAGTTGGCGGTGTTACCCCTGTGCCTCGGAAAGCACGGTAACACCTACATGGTCCGAGACGCACATATCCCCCCGCAGCTCCCGAAAAAAATCATGAAAGTGCACTGTTTCGCACATAATTTGGTCGAGATCTCAGAAACCATGCGGTCTATTGAAATGACTTATGTTTTTTTTCTAATTATTTGGTTACTTGAACCAGTTTCTCCATAAGTTGTGTAGTTTTCTTGTAAATAAGCAAAAACTTGATTCTTGCGCTTACGCCGTTCCAAAAACGTTTTCTCTGTCCCGCTCTTATGAACGCGAAATCATATGCCTATCCTTTTTACAAAATGACTGGCATTGATTTCCATAATCATTTATTTTATTGCGCCCTCTTAAACTTTTCACCTTACCTTCTCCTTGTAAGCTCTCCGTAATGTGAAAGGCAACGATAATTTCTTAGAACTTTTCTTCTCTTAGCTCCACGGGTGCGTTTTAGGTGAGAGGCAGGAGCGGACACGGGAGCAGAGAAAGAAAATTTAGAGGATAAAGCACAAGGCTACCAAACGTTTTAACACAAACCTCTCTCCCGCTACCGCCGTTTACCTAAAACATACCCTTACTTGAAGTATTTTAGTGCAATATGGAACTTTAGAGTCAGCCATTTGTAAAATGAGTTTAGACCAATTGGTGGAGGAACTGAAGTGCTCAATAACAGGCACCAGGCGTTGCGAACTTTGCAATAAGCACTTTACGAAATTGTTCTACTGCAAAATACTTACTGTGACACTTAAATTATTTGCAATCAACTTTGGAAGAGGCTAGCGTCCGTTGGCGTCCTAGCTTCATATCAGAAGGATGCCTTGTGTGACGCAGGAGGTTGCGGGTTCGATTCCCGACTGAGGGCAATTCTTTGTACGATGTGCAGATATTTGTTCTGGGTGTTTTCTATGTACTTAAAGTCGAGACCGTAGGTCCGTGGGGTACCGAGACTCTTTGGGTTTTTAAAAATTATCTGAGTTTCTGGTCGAAGCGAAGCGTGATCCGAGAGCTGGTCAGTATCTGGCACAGCGCATCAGCATTGCCATACAGCGGGGCAATGCAGCCAGCGTACGCTTCCGACTGGTATTGATATGGATCAGTAGATTGTTTGCAACAGTCTGCAGTTCGCTCGATTGTTTCAATTGTAAATACTAGTTCTAATTTATTTCTATTATTTTATTGTTATTTTATTTGCGAATAAAGGTTTCTGCCCACTTATAATCTATACTTATAATAAAACTGTAACAGGTCCAATTCTGTACATTGAAGATATTTTGAAATTTTTTTTTGGAGGGCACTCTATTATCGATACTGAAGCCAAAAATTGTTTAGTACCTTATAATGACAAAACTACTGAACGGATAATGCTGAAATTTGCTGCAAATATTGGTAGGTCTGATTTATAATTTATAACTCACGATTATGACTCATGACTCATTTTAGCCCATAAATAAATCACATCCCATAGGCAGGAATCGTTATGAGATATGTCGTTATATGAATTAGATTGTTTTTGACTTGGTTTAGAATATTGTTTCTTAAATTTCGATTTAATTTAAGTATATCTTATTTAATAATTGTTTCTCTGAGGTAGAATGCAAATTGTTAAATTTACTTTATTACTGTTCAAATTTTGTTCCGTACATTTACCTGAATAGTAGGTTTTCATTTGAATTTTTCTATAAATTTTTTTGTTTCTGTTTTCTTATTTTTTAGTTCACAGCACAACTTTAAAACTTAACTTTAAACCTTAAAAGGAGAAACCCTGGATCCTGAAATACAGCCTAAGCTAGTTTAGGATCCTACGGATTCAATAAGTTCCATAGGTATCACGGGGACTCCCCCGTGGAAAAATGAGGATACTCATCCTCATTTTTCTTTAATGGTACTAAGGATACAAAATTATGTCACTTGTACCATCAATGGTACAAAGGCAATATTATACTGAAGGACTGTAATTGTGTCCAATAAATGATTTTTACGTTTTCTTTAAAAGCGTGGCGCACACCTGATTAGGTGATTTTCTGGTGTGCACAGCACAAAAATGTGCATTGAAATATAGGTTTTAACTCGTAACATTTAGATGAATTTTATATTGACGGCTTCAGATGACAGACAACTCGATTGGAATGCCATTTTGTCACTGTAAAATGTATCTAAAGATAACGGTTTTAAGCCAATAATTGAATGCACGTTTTTGTGCTGGGTGGTTGCAGAGAGGGCTACTTTATATCCCCGAAACAACGCGAGCAAGGCCGCAGGCACAAACAAGTATCAAATAGGTTTGTGTATAATTTGTTTTTCAATCAAATCGTTTCCCTATTCAACGGATGACAAACAAAGGAAAACGAATCACATTAATTTTATAAATGCGAAAGTTTGGATGTTTAGGTAAATGGAATTTGGGTGTTTGTATCCTCTTTAGGTATGCAAAAATTACTGAGCGGGGTGTTTTTTTTTTACCTGCCTATTTATTTTATTTATTTAAAACTTTATTTATTGCACACAATTTAAAAAAGTACACAAATGGTGGGCATAATGCTGATGGCATTTTCTGCCTGGCAACCACACAAGGTCAACAGCGACAAAAAGGCGTGTTTAAACTTAGACTTAGATATGATAAAAATTAAATCTAAATAACAGAAAAATAAATCTATTTACTATTATTATTTCTATTAGTTGATTGTAATTTTTACTGTGAATAAAGGCTTAAGCCCTTTAAAAAAAATCTATAGTCTCTATTACATATGTAGTAATAACTATATATGTAAGTGAAGAGAGGCATATGGATATTTTTATCCCAAAAGAAGCGAGCAAAGTTGCGGGCAGAAGACCAGTAAACAATAAAATCCTTACAAAACATAAATACCAAATTAATTCTTCTAAATCAACCCCCAGGGAAATAAACCTTGGCTTTTAAAGACCCTAAAACGTCTTCAATTCCGCGTAATTTGTTTGAGTTTTATTCGTGGCGCTGCTTGTAAATAACGAAAACACTAAGCTGCGACGTTATTGCTGGTTAATGAAGACCAGCTTAAGATGAGCTGTCACTCAATTGTTTGTTGAGTGCGAGACCAACTGTTTTAAGGAGGATTTTGTCTTTCGAAAGCATTTTCGACCTTGGTATAATTGATTGGCCGTGGCAGTCGAAGCGAAAGAATCGACACCTTCAGCCCACCTCGTAGATGTCGTAAGAGCCGATTAAGAGAAACTACCACTAGCTTTTATTAATCACAAAAGATAATTTTTATTCACAAAGAAAATTACAATCAAATAATAGACTTAAATTAGAACTCGTATTTACAATTGTAACAATTGAGGTAACTGCATATTGTTGGTAACAATCAACAGGTAGCTCAACTGATCCATATCAATACCATTCGTCCCCAAGATGCTGGCTGCACAGCCCCGCTGTATGGCAATACTGATGCGCTGCGCCAGATACTCACCAGCTCTCGGGTCACGCGTCGTCGCCTCGACCAGACGCTTAGATATTATCATAATATAATCACAAAAGCATATTACGCGATTAACGAATATTTAAACGAAAATAAGAAATATGCAAACAAGTAAAATATACCAAACCTGTTAACAAAGGTGGCCTCGTCTCTCCCTACATATTGTGTGCCCAGCAGGGTCTATAGTGATTCTTAATTATGTAGACTATAAACACCTATAGAAAGCAATACATGATTGAGTATTCAGTATTTAGTACCAGAGGAAGGGCGGTAGCCCTTTCCGTGGCACCCTGTATAATTGATACAAATCTTCGCCCAAATCGTCATTTACTATTAGGTGTGATTGCGGTCATGGCTAGCCACTTTGAAACTGACCGGCGAGGCCGAAATTTGGCTAGAAGGACATCATCACTACCTACCTAACATATGCTCACAAAAATGAAACGTCAATTGCGAATCGGATTCGCGCACCGAGGGTTCCGTATAATTATAAGACTTAGCTTCCCTCAGAATATCATGATTCTAGGTCAGCGTGAAGTAGGCACCCTTTGGGTTTTGCGTGCAAGTGATTCCCTTGGAAATTTTAAAATATTCGAGCATGAACGGCTGTAACTTTTGATTGCGTTGACTTAGAAGTTTGATTTATATCACTGCTCGAAGAGGTTACAGACTTGAGTATTTTATGTTAATTTCAACTCGATACCTCCACGCGTTCCTAAGAAAAGGGCATTGACAGAAGGACAACAATCGTGATCCTAATATTAGGGTTCCTTTTTCCTTTTGAGGACTCTAAAAATAAAAACATCTGCTAGTTGATTTTTGTGTTCTTGAAAGCCAGAACACAACAATGCTTCAACTGCACAACTACAAACACTTTTACAAGTAATACGACGTGGTGGCACTTACCCATCCTAACGATTAGCACAAACACGCTACAAATTCCCCAAACCCGGGAAAGGTTAAATAAAACCAGCCCTTTTCCCTTATGAAAAAATATCAAAGGTCTCGTTAGCCTGGATCCACCGGTAATGGCTGTTTATTACATCCAGCGTTCCCTGTGAGGCTTGTAAGCAAATTATTATAAAACGCCGGTTCTACTGTAATTGTTATGCTTTCTTTCTTGTCTTGGCAATGAAATTACGGCTGATTTATTCTCTGAGATGATTATGGCAATGTTATATTTTCAAAGTCGCTCAGCGAGCTATGGAAAGAGCTATGCTCGGAGTCTCTCTGAAGGATAGGATTTGTAACAAAAACATCCGACAGAGAACCAAAGTTATCGACATAGCTCAAAGAATAAGCAAGCAAGCAGTGGGCCGGCCATATCTCGCGAAGAACCGATAACCGCTGGGGTAAACGTGTGCTTGAGTGGAGACCACGACTCAGTAAGTAGTGTATAGGAAGCCCTCCGGCCAGGTGGGATGATGATCTGCGAAAGACTGCGGGCAGATGCTGGATGCGACAAGCTGAAGACAGTGCGCTATGGCACTCATTAGGGGAGGCCTATGTCCAGCAGTTACTAATATAGGCTCTTTTATTTATATGTTTAATTACTCGTGACTGAGTAAAATCAAGTCCTACCATTTGTATTCTTTCCCGCGAGGCGTGGGTTGAGTTTTTCTAGTGTTTCTGTGTGTTTGGCGGACACTCTTTATTACCTCGAAGCAACGGCTAAAGCGATTTTGGTCAATGTGGTACCTATCAAAACACTCGTCTAAATTTCGAGAGTAAAAAAAGTAAAAAGCGGGGACCGAGTTAGTTTTTTTATAGATAGGTCTTTTCCAAATGTATAATGAATGAGTCTGTTGTCGTGAAGTCTGTCTATAGGTCTGTAGCTTGGATTACCGTGATTACTTTGAGTCACGAATGACAGAGATCAAAATGAATGATGTCTTCCTGGTCGTATTGTGAGTCTAAACGGAGTATAGCCATGTGACATCGTAGTGCACAAGTGTGTGCGAAAACACAGTTGCACTCCGCAATCATTCATAAAGGACCGCTTCCGATGGAACGGCAGAAACAAATGAATGAATAGCAAGATAGAAATAATCAAATCGGCAGAGCAGACGACCGCAAAAGGTTATTCCAGTTTTCCCCCTTGACAAATACGCCTTTAAAAAAGTAATTTTTTTCAAGGGAGAAATACTGGATTTTTTTTTATTCCGAATTTGCCCCTCAACGATTTTTCGCGATCCAGTTTTACCCCTTGAGAGAAGCAAACTAAAGAGAAGCAATAAAAACTACATCAATTTTTATTTTGTATCTTGAAAGCAATGTCACATGTGACAGAATAGAACAAAGATGACACCCAATGTCAAAAATTACACCAAATGTCAAATATGAGAGAATTTATAGGGATGGCCTTTGCCCTGAAGTCGGTACCAAAGGTGATTATTACTGGGTCATAGTGGTGTCATAGTAATAATAAGAATTATGTATTTTACCCACTAGGGAATTAGGGAATGCGCGATTAGGTACGATTTTGATAGCGATTAGATTAGTTCTTGAATGTGGCCCTAAAAGTATACAATATTTGGTAAACAAATTTAAATGCAATTGCTGATCAGAAATGTGTTTATAATTTAACCAATCTACCCAAAATAACTATAACCTTCAAACCCGATTGCAATCGAAAGATCAAAATCAACCAAATGGAGCTCATTATACGATACCATTCCTCATTTGCATTTCCATCAGACACAAACAAACACGTCGAAATGATGCTGAAAATACTGCTACGGTTGTTAATAGTGCTGTCTATCTGTTCTCTTCTATTCTCTATGGTGGTCTGCCAAGAGGAGACGACTGCTGCAGCAACGACGCCTCAAGAAGAAGAAGAAGAACCCGAGGAAGAGAAGAAGGGCTGCTCCATCTGGTGTTGGATACAGAAGATCGCTATGTTTGTAATATCACAACTCCTGAGTGGTTAATACGTTTCTCACTATATTTTAGCTACTAAAGATTCCTAAATAATATGTGATAATCTCAGCTTTGTTAAGATATTTCGTTTGATGTTTACTCCTTATTAATTCCTATAAAATAGGCAGAAGGGATAAAGCCGTTTTTGCCAGTGCATTGTGATTTTATTTGTTTCTTGTACATTAGGTATCTGTTTTTGTGTTTTTTTGTTCTGTTTTACTTATCTTGGTGTGCAATAAAGAGTATTTATATTGTACTTTTTGAAGAATCACCATTGAGATCATAGAATGCTCCAATAAAAAATATTCCCGTATGTTTTTATGTTCGTCGATTTCTCCATCATTTATAACCGATTGTGATGATAATTGTTTGGTAGTTGTCTTAGAGATAATCCCGAAGTGGTCCTATGAAAATATTCCTAAAAGGATTAGTGTTTATCCGGAAAACTTGAAAAAACTGTTTAAAACGAAGGAATTCGAAGTTACATAGTACCTAGTTTTAGTTTTTACAAGAAAATCATAATTTTGTTTAATATCTACGTATCCGTTATTTTATTAATATTTTCTTAAATAAAACGGCATCGCTTTACCTTAATACATTTTCATTCTGATCTGAATATGTCAGAACTCAATAAAACGCGTAACATTATCCAAAATACAGTAATTTGTTTCTTCAATAAAGTAATTTTGTCGCTGTCCTTTCATCGGCTCGAATTTTCATAAGGTATACGAAAATCAACAAAGCAAAATCAACAATGCAAAATTGTGTCGTCAATTTATATGAAGTAGCTTTTGTTTACTCGTAGGTGTATTAAGGTATCGGCAACGCTGTCGAGCCGAGTTTTGTGAATGCACTAAATTGAATCTATATTTTATAGATATACAGGTTATTTTAAAATATTAATTCGTTTCAAGATCAGTATTCCTGCCTGTAACTAAGTAATATAAATAATACATTTATGAAGACTACTAAAACTCGTTTTAAACTGATAAAATATTTGCAGTTTTTTAAGCTATTAGGAGCACTCTTCGAGTTTTGCTGGTTGTTTATATGGCCATACTAATATTATAAGCTAAAGTAATTATGTCTGTCTGTCGAAAGTATATATCTGTTTTGCCGATAGATGCGAAGTTGCTCTTTTTGCTCACCATCGTGGCTATTTTTAGCTCTTTTGAGCAACTTCGCATCTCTGCCTACATAATACAAAATAAAACTTTTACAAAGGCATTAAAAATAAGCTTATGATAGGTATCACAAACTGCAAGTTCGTTTAGGTAAAATAGGTGTTGGCGCTGATTTGGGTCGGGTATGCGCCTTAAGTAGTCGTTTGTTTTATTTTTAACCCCCGACGCAAAAAGAGAGGGGTGTTATAAGTTTAACGTGTCTGTCTGTGTATCTGTATATCTGTCTGTGGTATCGTAGCTCCCAAACGGATGAACCGATTTGCGTATTTTTATTGTGTAATAGATAAATTTATCTCGAGTGTTCTTAGCCATGTTTCATAAAAATCTGACGGGGGGTTGTTAAAATTTTTAATTTTGTTCTTGTGTAAATGTCAAACAAACAAGTTCAAGTCAGACAAAAAAAGAAAACTCTTGAATTAACTTGTTTATCACATAAAATATTTAAAAAAGACATAACACCTGAAAACTAAAGATCAAGCAGCCTACCAGCCTACGTTCCATATAATTCTTCTTCTTCTTTTGTATTTGGCTCTGCATCTTGTTTTGACAATAATAAAATAATAATAATGTAGAATTCTTACTTTTAGCCTGAAAGGCTTTGTCATCCCACCATATCCCGTTCCAGTGACATGACAGCCCTGTACAATCACAATAGTCTACCCTACCTTCAACTTCTTGTATGATGGCTCTACGTTTGGAATACCCTACCCTACCTACGTAAACCTCTGTATTTCGGACAAGTCAACACTGCCATATTCACAACTGAATCTTGCATGACAGGTCCATTGTGCGCAGAACAATGCAGTAGGTACCTGTGTTGTGGGTATATACGGATCATGTAATAAGCCTTTGTTGTCGGGTGGTTCGGGTTTTCAGTTGACATAGACTTTGATTTTTGTGATGCCTAGCTAAAAGTTTTTTAGATTGATTTTTAGTACTCCAACCTCAGTTCTGACAGGAGTTTTTGATCAGTATATGAGACAGGATCGATGGGCACCAAAAAAATGTTGACTGGCTAAGTAAATAAATAATGCTGGACAATTCACAGCATCATCTAGCCCCAAGCTATGTAAAGCTTGTGTTATGGGTACTAGATAACTAATATACGTAATACATTATACTACATAGATATTTGTATTATACATAGAAAACACCCAGAAGAACAGACATAGGTCCAGAGGCGGGAATAGAACCCGCCACCCCCTGCGTCGCAGCGGGACGTTCGCCCGCTGCGCCACAAAGGTCGTATGAACTATATTTTTTTGATAGTCCGTGAAAGGGAATATAATGTGGATTTTGAGAGGATTCCCTAATAAGACTATTTTCCTGTATCTACAGGAAAATTGTCATTAAGTGTAGCTACACCAGTTAGGGTACTTCCTATTACCGCCCCGTGCCAAAAATCTACCCCGTATAGTGGTAATTGACGACTTCTGTGGCGCGACGTTCGATTCCCGCCTCGGGAAAAATGTGTGTACGATCTGCAGATATTTGTTCAGGGTATTCTGGACGTTTTCTATGTATAATAAAAATTATCTACCTATGTAGTGTATTATATTAAGTATATCAGTTATCACTTATCTAGTACCCATAGCACAAGCTCTGCTTAGCTTGGAGCTGGATAATGTTGAGTGAATTGTCCAACATTATTTATATATTATTTATTTAATTGAATGTCGACAAGTAGAAAGATATATCATGAAGCAATCATCTTAACCTCAACTTTAACAGCCTGTATCGATCCACTGCTGGACGCAGGCCTTCCACCCACCTAATAAGCGCCTTATGGCTATAAGCTCATGGAGGGTAATGCCCATAATCTCTACGCTGGGCATGCGGATTGGGGATCGCATAGTTCGGTGGTAGAAATGTTCTGCAGGGGCGCTGCTACCCGCCCCGGTGGATATCCCTTAGTCGCCTCTTACGACCCCTGAGGAAGAGTTGGGTTGGTGTAAATTAAAAACCGTCACCATATTTCTCACTCATCCATCAGAAGCAATAATGCATCATCAACCATTTCTTGCTAGAACAATCGCAATAACAATAAGCAAGAATAGCAGCCCGGAGTCAGGAGTTTGCCGATGTTACACACAAGTGCTTTGGAAAAGCCCGCTAAGCCGTGAATCCCTCGCCTGACATGACAACTCCCCGGTCGTGTCGATCTGCCGTCCACTCAGATTATGATAGTGAGGGAATATAGTGCACCTGTGTTCTGCGCACACGCTTGTGCATTCTAATATGTTCTGCGCACATGGAAAATCTCCGTTGAGACTGGTCGCTGCCGCCGTGGCCGAAATGCGGCTAGTTTTTTTATTTTATTATTTTTATTAAGACACTCATTAGGGGAGGCCTATGTCCAGCAGTGGACTAATTTAGGTTGATGATGATGATGATTAAGACACCATCAGCCATGTGTGGATTATGTCTAAAAATAACATCTTTTATACATTTCACAAAGAAAACCTGATCTCAACCTCAACAGCCTGTATTGGTCGACTACTGGAGGCAGGCCTCCCTCTGTTCAATTCGCACAAGTTGGACGTATTTACGTAAAATTTTGGAAAGTAGAGAATATCAATCACTTCTCACTGTTATTTGTGTTGCCGTGCAACTTAGAATAATAAGCCGTGCAATAACTGCAAAACATTAAACACTCGCGAGTGAAATCTACTGCTGTGTTCTGGAAGCTAGATCCTTGCATGGTTTGGAGAATTCAGGTCAGTGGTCAAGCTATTTTGTCTACCCTGTGTAATGAGCAAGGATCTATTTCCTTAGGTATTTTCGTTAGGTACATACAGCATTATACTTATTTCACCCCAAAATCTTCGATCCTTCGATTCATATTTTTTTTACTACCATTAACCTATTGTTCAGATCCCAGATTTTGGTGGGAGAGTTGGGGTGGTGTAAATTCTAAGTCGTCATCACAACGTTCGGCATTGCCCCGCTGCAAATGGCATTGCTGATGTGCTGCGCCAGATACTCACCAGCTCTTGGGTCACGCGTCGCTCCTAGATAATTTTTGAGACTAAGAATTGAGATTGGATCGAGCTGTCAGATAATATAGCTGAATTATTTGCTTTCAATAGTACATTACCTACTAAATGTAGTTACAATTTCACCACACAGAGTTATCGAAATCTATATCGGGGAGGTAGTCAACCACATTATTAAGATAATAATACATAACCTCAAATTTACGACTGGTAATAATCCGAGACACAGAGAAACAGAGATAATAACTAAGCTCTTCGAAACTAATCCTAAATACCTATTTAATTACTGTACAAAATAAAAAATTGGAGTTGTAAAATTTGGACGACTTCTTTCTCGGTTGTTGTTAAGCCATTCGTAGCGTTCCCGATGACTCGGCCGTGTAAAACTACCCTTAAAATATCAGCAGAATCGAACAGTAATAAATTTTTCTCTAGGGTAGAACCTATCTTGTGATTGGCCTTCGGTACCTTGAAAATTCTACTTTAGATATCAAGCCTCTACCCCACAGCTGCGGTTTTGTAGCACGTCTTGTGTCACGCCATACATTATTTGTTTGCAGTAACTTTGTTCTAAGATGCATACGATCTTACACACTGTTGTGATTTTATCGACGCGATAGAATTTGGAAGGGGCGTTTCCGCGTCCTGTGATTTTGCGATAATTGTTCACGGAACATTTTGTATTTGGAAGCATGCCATCTTACTGCGTCTTTTGCGATTTTTACGGGGGGCGGCGGCGGCGCGCACCGTCTAGAAATCTCGCTTACAAAAACGCAGCTGTGTGTAAGGAATCGCGCTAGAAAATCGCAACAAATCGCGCGACACAAGACGCGCTTCAAAATCGCGGCTGTGGGGTAAAGCCTTTAATAGGATAACATAAAACCCTCCAATAAAGAGTTCCCCAAAATAACTGACTGCGAGCAAACCCACTGACACGAGTTAGTTAATATATTTATCCAATTAATGGAGGGATCAAAGTAAGAATTAATTACCCTGAATATTAATACCGGGGTTGTGAATAAATATGATATAATTTTGTCTCTTTCGTCAAATAAGGTATTAGGATAATGTGGTTTTCCAGTGACTTTCATTAAATTTAAGGAGACAATTTCTAACTCTTTGGCTGCGTAGCGTGGACAACGGGCGCTGAGCGTGAGCAGAAGTTATGATTACTTCTGACAAAAGTTTTTACATAAAATTTCCTACAAATTTGGTCATATTTATTTTTACTCTAAATCTCGCTTCTCAAAAATCTGAAAAAAGATACCTTCAACCACCCTCAGCACACCCCCCACCCTTGAGGACGTTTAGTATGTTCATCTGGATACCGCAAGGTATAACTGTACCAATTTACAAAACTACACGAATTATTTCCCCTTATTGCCCATATTCGGCTTTATTTGGTCGTACTATGTAAATTCAATTACAGATGTAAGCGGGTTAACTACGAACCTTATTTGTGTTGGAAGAATGCGGAACGCGCGCGTCTAGAGCCGCCACTCACCCTGAAGATGTCTCTCGTTAAGGGATGAAACGTTGGTGTTCTTCCAACACAAATAAGGTTCGTAGTTAACCCACTTACATCCGTATTGAATTCGTCCTCCGTCGAACTACGATAGTTTTTATACTATGTAGAATTGTAGATGTCGTAAGAGTCGAGTAAATGAGACAAACCACCCACGGCAGCAGTTTTTGTTCGTTTGAAGGAGGTATGATCAGGGCCGCCACCACGGTGTTGTAAGTGTAGAGTTAACTATTAACATTACGACTCAAACGTTAGCAGTTGAAACGTTAGAGTGCGCGTTCACAGGCCGGCAGCGGTCAATCCGCACTGGCCTCATCAACGATTTAACATAAAAGATCCGTACCGCACCAAGCGGACTGTCCGCAATGCCGGCGAGGATTCTCGAACGCAGCTTTTCCGTTTAGTGCGAATGACGTCATTCGGATTCCCAATCAGTGGACGCGCTTGTCAATGGATTATCCGATGCCGGCCTGTGAACGCGCTCCCTAATGTTTAACTGCTAACGCATGAGCCGTAATGCCAATAGATAACTACACTTACCACACCTTGATCGCGGCCCAGCTGTGAATGTATCGTATATGTGCTGGTGAGAGAGTAAAGTACTTAATAAAGGAACGTTCTCTGAGGAGATCTCACGAGGTAAGCATTTTATTGTCACTGTCAAAAAACCGCTTCCGAAAACTTTCCCGTAAAATAATAATTCATTGAATTAGATTTTAATAAGTGATGCCCGTTTATTTAATAATAATCATCTTTTTGAACCCTGAATTCCAGACTTACCTAGATTTTCTACTAAGATTGTGAATTTCTTGGTTTTAGAAGAAGAAAAGAATAAAAAGTTAAAAATACATAGGTACGTGTAACAGTACCTAATCATGCGGTAAAAATAGGGACAGTTAAGAATTAAACACTTGTATTTTTATGATCACTTCTTTTTAATATTGTTTAAATTTCAACCTTCGGTAGATATCCAAACTGGAGAATGCTGGAACTCGGCTAAAAATGTAGATAGACAGTATTTATTCACAGAACAAAATCAGTTTGTTTTAAGTATCTGAACAGATCTGAACTCAGTAAAAAGTTGTTTCTAGCCAGACGTTTGTTTTTTTGCATTGTAAAAGTTAATCACAGCTTAATATCAAAATGTTTTTTTTTTACGTCATTTCGTTTACTTTTTTCTTCTCAACAGTATCCTGTACAGATGCGTGCAGTCGTTGAACACCTTGGCCTTTTTGCACACATCTTGTTTGTGCTGAGTGGCCTCGGCGCTTTCGATGCAGGTGCCGCCGAAGTCGCTGCCAATGGCTCGCACCTCGTTCTGACGAGCTATCAGGACTCTTTTTCTGGAATATACCAGAAAAGACTGAATAAATATAACACTTGTATTAGTTACGTTACACAACATCAGAATATTTACATGCTGTTTTGTAGGAAAATTCAAGGAGAATCCAATGTATATATAGATGTTAAGAGGTATTACTAGATAATAATCAAGAAATCAGCGAAATAATGCACCACATCCCATTTCCGCGCTGGCTAGCAGTATGCTGGCGAAAAACCTGTCTCTCGAAGGGGTGTATCATTGCGTAGGCTCTGCCATCTGAGAGGTTAAACATCTAAGCCGTCTGACCCAGCTTTCAGGGAATCAGAGTCATACCGTCAGGTCTTTTACCATCATCTCGCATAAGACCACGTGGTTCGAGTGTAGCTGCCACACTGACGCTGGTAAAAGCCCGACGGATGATGTCATTAATTAAACTATGACGGGACACTCGTACTGAACTAGTAGAGACAAGTGGCAATGCTGCCAGCATTCTGGGCACTCCGCCTCCTGGTGACAGATTAGATTTTTAAGAAATTGACATAAGTAGTATATAATAGTTGTAATTGTTTTATTCTGTTAATGTAATTTGCTTTTTATCGCTAGGTATTAAGATTGTTGAGTATCTACATAATGTTTTATGGTAATTATGTTATGCTATATTTCTTCCTCTCCAACATTATCCCAAACTAATTGAATTGTAGATTTTACCCAACTTTGAATATTATTAGAGAATCAACAAAATTCCATTACAAAATGGTTTCAAGCTTAATGAAGGAGATAATTTAATTCTGATCCTGGAATTAGGAGGTGGTAATCCACGTTCAAATTAATTTTATTTCCACCTGAAAGCTGGGACGAAGGTTAGGCTTTTATGATATTCGAAAATACTCTGTCTTGTATTGAAATGACTGCGTTTATTTCGATTCGGGTTTATTGAAGTAAGTTTACAAGTAACTTTACATTATATTAAAACGTGGAATTGCGAGATCGCGGGTATAGAATGTTAAACTTTATTGATTAATAATAGCCTTTATTTAACAATCTTGTTTTGCGTTCCCGCATAGGCCTTTATTGATTAACTTTATTGATTATGTGATATAAAATACGTGTGCTAGCTTATTTCTTTTTCGTTTCGTGACCACCAAGGAAACGACGTGAGAAACGAAAAAGAATTAATTTCTTAAGAAAACGTAGGACTATCATACTATGACACTAACGTTACCTCTTCACACTAAAACTACTGAATGGATCGTGCTGAAATTTTGCAAGCAGGTATTTATAAACCTGGAATAATACAAAGGCTACTTTTTATTCTACAAATAAGTTCCCGTGGAAAAGAAATAATTTAATCGGGCAGCACAAAGCGGGCAGAAACTCACTTTATCTCAATAGCCTGAATTGGTCCACTGCACCTAGACGCAGGCCTTCCCCTGATAAACGCCATAACTCATGGGGGGTAATGCCCACAATCCCCACGCTGGGTATGTGGGTTGGGGATCGCAGTTCGGTGGTAGAATTGTTCTGCAGGGGCGCTGCTGCCCGGCCCTGGTGGATATCCCTTAGGACACCCATGGGAAGAGTTGGGGTGGTGCAAATTCTAAACCAGCACCACACTGCTGGCCAGAAACTAGAATTCTATATTCTCGACTCTTGGTGCCGTGACCCACACGCCATACACTCCTTGCAAACTCTTTAAAGAAGCTTTGTAGTAAGTTACCATTACCGATAAGCTTCCAAATTGATAACCCCATTAGCGTTCATGATCCCAAACTTCTTGAGCACACAGAAGATGATGCAGCTCTCATCCGACTCCTGTATCTCGATGTGTTTGACCCTGGGGAACATTTCGTTGAGGCACTGCTCTGCGACGAAGTCACTCGACTTGTCGTGGGCGTACATTACGGAGATCCGGGCTTGGCTGCTGGCTACCATGAGGAGGAGGACGCCAAGGGCTGGGAAAAGAGAATTTAGTACTTAATATTTTATTGCTTGCAGATTATGTCAACAAACTCGGTCTGCCTTCCACTTGTTGTTACGCCCAACAGGGTTCACATTGTGATACTTATAGATAATTACCTACCTACCAATGTAATGACAGCAATAAATATATTGAGTATGTAGGTACCTTGTTGGAAAGGGTATGGCAGAGTAAAAGCACAGGTGGAAGTTTGTCAACAAAATCAACTGCATGAAAAAGGTCATCTTAACTGACTTTAAAAAAAGAAATCGTTCTATATTCGGGTACGAGAACGTTTTTTATTCAAGTTTACCGATTTTTCCGTCAATAATTGTAAAGAATGATTTTATACTGCGACCACCTTGGATGTCGCATAAGAAACCCCCAGGTCGCATAAAAATATTTTTGAATGATTTCAATTTGTCCCGCAATACTGAAAAAAACAGCGTACCTACTATATTAAAGAATTTGAAGTCAGTTTATAGTTTTTTTTTCAAAACAATCATTGGTTTTTTAGCCAGTCATCTTAAATAGTCACATCTTTCGATATTGGAAATGAATTTTATGCGTCCAATCCACATCAATCTTTTGACAGTTTCTTATTCAGATTTTTCAGTTGATAAGAAAAAATAGCTTCCTACTAGGAGTTAAAAGGTAGTTCAATGATTAAATGAAATAAAAATATTTCCCAATGATTAAAACCACTGATGCTTCAAGAATTAATTGGAAAAAAGGACTTAAGGTAAAAATTATACGACGCTGAAAGCAGAAAATATTTCCTTATTGGGTCATAATTTAATAGAAAAATTCTTCTGCATCAAATTAAAAAGCGCTGCCTACGCTACTTTTTCTAATAAAAGCAAATCTAAGAATTTTCATATAAAACCTTATTAAAAGCTATTTTTAATTGATGTGTACATTGTGCGTGCGATATGATGTGTCGGTCGGTAGATATCAATCCCAACAAACTCATATCTAATGATTTTTTCAACGTTTTTCATAAACAGATGATTTCAATTAGATTTGCTTAGATATGAGGAGAAGGTTTATTAGAACATCTAATAAACCTTCTCCTCATAAGCAAATCTACTGATGCCTGAATGAAATTGCCTGATACATATCAGGCAATTAACCTGATTTTGAAAAATGACTGAAAAGTTTTGAAAATGTATAGCGAAAAACATAAATATAATATGTTCATAATGAATTCGTCGAAATACGATACTTTTTATAGTAGGTAAAACTTTTATGATATTTATTGACATAATATTAAAAATAATCATATCTATATATATAAAAGAAAGTCGTGTTAGTTACACTATTTATAACTCAAGAACGGCTGAACCGATTTGGCTGAAAATTGGTGGGGAGGCAGCTTAGAACCAGGAGACGGACATAGGCTATGTTTTATCCCAGAATTACCACGGGAACGGGAACTACGCAGGCGAAGCCGCGGGCAGCAGCTAGTTAAAAATAAAACTAACATTTAATCAATAAAACAAAATTGGGCCGCTTGAGCCTAGCTTCGCGGCCGGTTTTTCATCGTTTTGATATATTTGTACTGTAGAATAGTTTTAGAATATTTTATTTTCTAAAAATGTATTTTATAAAGAATTTTATGAATAACTGAGTGTTTTTGATAATAATGCAGGACAATCCACACAGCGTCATCTAGCCCCAAGCTAAGCAAAGCTTGTGTTATGGGTACTAGATGACTGATTTATATAATACAATACATAACAAAGATATATTTTTTTTATTGTACCTACATAGAAAACATCCAGAACACCACAACAAATATTTGCAGATCGTACAAACATGTGTCCCAAACGGGAATCGAACCCGCAACCTCCTGCATCACATGGACCTTCGCCCGTCGCGGCACGTAGGTCGTCAAAATTCTCCACAAGCTTCAACCCGCCGCTTGGCATACGTTTTTTGGAACAAAATTCGCCTATTAAAATAACCCTATTTGTTATTCCAGGTCCAACTCATTAAGTGTGCAATATTTCATCTCGATCCATTCAGTCGTTTTGGGGTCTTCTTCGGCAAAAAATCTTCTCAACCGCACAAACTTTTACCTTTACTAGTAGAAGACAAAGGCTGCAAAAAAGTTTTTTAAGCTTACGTGATGAACACATTTTAATATTCAGATATTTACCTATTTTCCCTACATTTCAATAGGTTAAGGCTTGGTTGGCCAGCAGAGGCCGCATTTTTGTGATTTTTAAAACCATTTTCGACTTAGATATTAGTGTTTAAACTTCTTAAAAAAAGATATATATTACATAAGAATCTAGTCTAGTCAAAGTCGCATTCAGTTACAAGATCTAATGAACTTCACTTAATAGAAAATAATCCTAAAGTTAGGTACCCCTTTTTCTAACGTTTTTTCAATACTATGACTAGCGAACTACTGATATCACACTTTTTTTTGTACTCAACTAAGGACACTTAATATTTCTAAACAAATTCACAGAGTTTGAATTGATAAACTGATTTTTAACCATGGTGATTAAGAAAATCATTTCATCAAATCAACTACAAAAAACACGAGCGCGGCGGCGTGGCAGGCGCGCATTTTCCCTTACGCCTACTGTTGCAGGACTACCTGGCATTAACACGTGTTTATACAGTTTGCTCGTGAAAGTAAGCAGCCCTGACCTGCTGAAACGAGGGCAATAAACGCGAATAGTACCTAATGTTTATTTTAAGGTTCTAAATGGCTCTTTTGTTTCTGCTGCCCAGCGAAAACACATCCTAAGTACGCCTAAATAGGTATACCAACGAGAAACTATGTGACGAAAATGCGACAGTTTGGATGGATGTAGGGATGTTTGTTTCTTTTTCACGCCAAAACTACTTAACGGATCGGGCTGAAATTTTTAATAGATCAAAAGAAGCTGCATTCCATATGCCAAAAATGTTTCCATTCCATACAACAATAATCAGATCTTTTTTGACTTGGAATAACTTATCTATATGCTTAAATGTATCTTTTAAGGGGCAATGTATACGCTTCTACAATAAAACTTTTCCAAACAAAATTCCTAGTGAGTTGCAAAAATTATCAGTAAATAAATTCAAACAAATTGTAAAAACCTTGCTGTGCAAAAAGGCTTACTATAAAATATCAGATTATCTAGAAGATAAAAAAAGCTTGGTACGGGTTTTGCTCCAACTCGAAAAGTAACAACTAACAGGCTAAAGGTTTCTTCGTCGCTTCTTTACTTTAGTCTACATACCGAAGCGACAGAAATCAAAAATATCACTTTATTTCCGTCAGTGATTAGTTTTACAATTTGACCTGTTCTAAGGGTACATTTATTGTATTTATGGAAATAAAGAGTTTTTGATTTTGATCTTAAAAAAATTTAGACTTTACTAGTGAACCATAAATTAGAATAACCATAACTAGTTAACCTACCGGGAAATTAAAGGAAGTTGGTTTTTGTTCTTGAAATTTAGTTGTGATCATAAACAACAGCGACCTAAACAGAAAACCTTTGTTGCTCTAACGTTATCCGGGAAAACCTTCCACTAAAATAATAGGAAAATCCTTTTTACTTTGATATGCAGAGAAGGTACCTGCTCATTATACCTAAATCCTTTTATGTCAGCTTTTGATAAAAATGCTGATGGAGCTTTGGTTTCAAAAGGGTTCGTAATGAAAGATGATAAGGGGGTTATTGCTTTTATTACATAAAAAGGTAAAAAATTGTAAACCCTGATACACTACACCAAGGTGTCGAGTCCAAGAACTCGACTAATATTGACATAATTAACATTTACCATTTTCAATTTTAACCGTAGCTACGTTATCGGTGGACAGCAGAGACGCGAAATAACTCACGCTCGTTCGCAAACATTCCAAACTGTGAAGAAGGCGGTTCAGCTGTCTGCCAACAACATAGCCTCTATCAGCAAAAGCTCGCAAGTGTAATAATTAAACTATGACCACTCTTCAGGCTCCGTATATGAGATCGCGTACAACTGCGTGCAGTCATTGAACACCTTCGCCTTCCTACAAACGTCGTGATCCAAATTCATCTCGTTTATGTTCGCAGCGCAGGTTTCCCCGACATCAGATATCAAGATCCTAGGGTCGTATCTGTGAATCGCTTGGACTCTCTTGTAGTAATTCTTTATGTTTATGTATCCCTCGTTTGTCATGATGCCGAATTTCTTAAGCACGCAGTGTATGATGCACGGGATGTCGTTTCGGTCTATTCGTAGTGGGTATTTGTAGAGGTTTCGAGGGTACATTTCAGTGAGGCACTCGTTCTTGACTTTGTCGCTTTTCTGATCGCGCGCGTACAGTATTGATATTGAGGGCTCGGCGTCCATCGTGTTCGAAAAGAAGTTTGATCGGTAACTGCCCACTGTCAGCAAAAGAGTCGACAGGATGACTATCTCTGAAATTGTCCATAAAACGATATTGGCCATTCACAAAATATTGGACCACTAACTTTGAATGGTTTTACGTTCAAAGCTCAATTTATTTTAGAGAGCTTGCGGTATTAATCGAATGTTTTTTGTATTTTTGTTATAGTACAACGCTTTTCATGATAAATGTCCTAGAAAATACGAGTGATCGTGAAAAATACACATAACTTTCACCCATTTTTGACAAAGAAAACTCACTTTTATCATGTAGATCCAAATCGCATTAGGAGTAAGAATCCTCCCCCATAACCTCCTTTTACTTTCCTGCTTTGAATCAACCTCCAAAAATGTAATACAAGATCGTTTCAACCGGAAATTCTTGCCAAAGAAGTAGGATTATATCGTTAAAAGTTTTATTCAATTCTTAACCTACTTTTGGCTTCGTCGAGTTTCATTTACAATGTGTAAATCATATTTTGTGGATTATACAGTTAAGCTTCCAAACCTGCGCGTCAAACACGCGGGATGCGGAGTGCGAAGCAGGAGCGTCAACATCGCGAAACATTTTCACTAAAAAGTTCATGCATCTCGTTCGTGTTGGTTTGCAAAGCGCCATTGAGGCACCATGGCAGCGTCCGCCGCGCGGCTGACGCTCCCGCTTCGCGCCCCGCGTCCCGCGTGTTCGACGCGCAGGTTTGGCCGAAATTTGTTATAATGGGATGAATGGATATTAACGAAAGAAAAACGTGGCTTTCTTCTCTTACCACCTAAAACATTATGCAAAATCGAAAAAAGTGAGCGAATTACCGCAAAAAATGGAAAAGAAATAATTTAAACACAGGAATCGTCACTATATCTAGCAGACATCTTTGATGGATGATCAAGTCAGATAAAATGCTTGTTATGAATTGTCCGTCAGTTTCTTTTTGGTGAGAAAGTAAGAATTTTTGCCAACATAAGAAATTATCTCTGAAGCCAAGTTCATAAATATAGCATCAGAAGTTCACAGAGAGGCCAGTTTTGAAACATTTGTATGATATTTATTCATTTTGCATACCAAGTAGAAATGCGACTTAAAGTAGGTAGATAGGTGTTTTGCCTGCCAGATAAATTTGGCTAGCAAACTAAACCGACTCCTACCTCTATAACAAAAATTCATAGCAAATTCTGATAATGCTGAATTCAGCACCTAATTTAGCTACTGAATTTCAGGAGAAACCCTGAAACGTATGTTCTGTAACTGTTCAGGGCGTTACGTGCTTCCATTTGTACTACATTTGATGGCGGTATATTACATATTTTTAACCAACTTTGAAAAAACGAGGACGCTCGGCATTATGTCTGTTTTTTTATTTTAAAGTTTGAGTTTATAGGTACTTACTTTCCATTTTCACCCTATTACGATTTACACCGATATTTTCAAAAAAGTCCTTAATTAGGACATCCTATAGTACCCCGCGAGAGTTAGTAATTTACTAAAGATTCGTTGAAGTTTTCTGCTATGTTGTTAGTAAGGTTTGAGCTCTGTTTATATACTTAGGAAAAACAATTGGCTATTGTGGCTGCGATAAGAAAAAGGTTTATTTTTGGCCACAAAGTTGAATACTACAAGTCGGTAATTTGGTCCGGATGTTGCCAGCTATTGTGTAGTCAGGTGTTTCTATTATGTGGCATTTTATTGCATAAACCTGTTATGTAACCAAACCATTGCAGTTTTATGTCGATTTTACTTTGCCGTCGTACGCTAAAGAGTATAGACGAGTCTCATGGGTATTCACCACTTTTAAGCGTGTCGACTGCAGCACAGCACAAAAATGTGCAAAGAGATACGGGCTATAACTCGTAACTATTAGATGAATTTTATATTGACGGTATTAGTTTAATACAATTATCAATTTTATATTAACAGACAGCTCGCGGACTCGATAGCCGTTTTGTCACTGTAAAATGTATCTAAAGATAACAAGTTTAAGCCCATGTTTTCAAGCACGTTTTTGTGCTGTGTAGCGGTATTGGTTTAATGAGCGCAGACCTTTACGGTATCAGGGTTTTGAAGTAAAGAGATAGATAGTGGTGTGATATCAACTCTGATGTCGCCAAAACTAAGCTTATATTACAATACTAAAAGTTATGCTAGCCTTTTTATTTCGATCGTCCGGCATTTTCAGTGCTGTCGAATTAGTTAAGAAGTCAGAAGTCGCCAAAAACTAAATTTTGGCGACTTCTGAATTGACAAGGTACCTACATTCAGAGAAGGTGTATCTGTCCTTCTACTAAACGAAATAAAAGGTACCATCAATAATATTAAGCTCTGCGCACATCAATCCAACGTCGCTACTGCATAGCACAAGAATGTGCATAAAATATGGGTTTAAACTCCTTATACATAGATACAATTTGCAGTCACTGATAAAAAGATATCCCGACGTTTTGCTACTAAGGCGTTTTTCTTTAAAGTCGATTTTAATACTAGGGCATTTTACGATCCTGGCGTTTTGTTGATATCGACTTTTTATTACATGAGTATTCTGATAGGACCCTACAAAATGACTTCCCACAAGCTTTAAATGAGTGGTCCGTAAGCTGTCTGTTATTTGAAGCCGTCAATACGAAATGCGAAATGTTACGAGTTAAAGCCCATATTTTAATGCACATTTTTATGCTGTGCGGTAGCGGCGCGATTGATCTGCGACAACCTTAAATTGCTCCTCAACCTCACCTCGACAGCCTGTATTGGTCCACTACTGGACGCAGGCCTCCTCCTAATAAGCACCTTGTTGGTTTTTATCTCATGGGGGTATGCCCATAATCCCCACGCTGGGCATGCGGGTTGGGGATCGCAGTGCGATGGTAGAATTGTTCTGCAGGGGGCGCTGCTGCCCGCCCCCGGAGCCACACAGCTGAATTGCTCAACAGTGTCAATTTTCATGAACTGGATGGTATACGTGCATTGAGTAGGTCACTGGTTCTCCCCATTTAGCCTTATCCCAAATGGGAAGTAAGGGCACCTTGCATGGTGTACCTAACGCACACCAAAGAGATCCTCCTCCTTTTCTTATAGTCGGTTAAAAAGTAACCAGAAAGCACTCGGGTATAATGAGAGAGTTGTCAAACAAAAACAGCCAGCGGGGACAATTATAATTAAAGAAATTGTAGAGTTGTTCAAAATCCCTTTTCCTTGATGTCAAAGTCCCTTTGTATCATCGCTTCTGGCTATTCTGGCTGTCAAACCTGTAGGTATTAATTCTAATTCTAAGTGGAGGACCAGTAGGCCAAGCACGGAGATTGTTGAATAGACAATAAAGACATCGTCATACATTGCGTACAATATTGAAGTTGTCAAATCAAATCAAATCAAATCAAAAACTCTTTATTTCCATAAATACAATAAATGTACACTTAGAAAAGGTCAAATCATAAAACTAAACACTGACACGGAAATAAAGTGATATTTTTGATTTCTGTCGCTTCGGTATGTAGACTAAAGTAAAGAAGCGACGAAGGCATGAATTTCAAATAATTTACTCATTCGATGACAACGTGACGTAATTTTTCTTTAATCGACTCTAGACAACAATCCCCGTGCTTGACTTGCCCAGAGATCTGCATAGACATCTCGCATAGGAATGTATTGTGCATTATCCCCCTGCCTAAACAGGCTGCAAAAAAATTTTTCGACTCTTTTCAATACATAATTTGATAAATGATTAATAGGTACTCTCATGTTATCTTTATTCACTAAGAAAATGTCAATCAAAAATAGAAATAAAAAATTACTAGTATTTACAATTGAAACTATTGAGCTAACTACAGAATGTTGCAAACAATCTACATACAGCTCAACTGATCCATGCCAGTCGGAATGATTAATAGGTACTCTCATGTTATCTTTATTCACTAAGGAAATGTCAATCAAAAATAGAAATAAAAAATTACTAGTATTTACAATTGAAACTATTGAGCTAACTACAGAATGTTGCAAACAATCTACATACAGCTCAACTGATCCATGCCAGTCGGAAGCATCCCCAAGACGCTGGCTGCATTGCCATACATTGCCATTGGCTGTATGGAAATACTTTCAATCATCATCTTTAAGTAACTCTTGCACGATAAATAACCCTACTTTTCTGACGTAACACCAAATATTACAACTCTTAGGGGGGGTCATTGCAGTGGTCATTCTGGTTTTAGAAGTCGTAGTGTTCATAGGTTTTGTAGTCACATTGTTATTTCCTCTTGTAGTTATTTGCTTGTGCATATCGTAATAATCGTAACTAGGTATATAACATGCTGCGCCGTTCGCGTTTTCCATAAAACAGATTAGAAGCCAAATCGAAAACACGATTTTTAATGTCATAGGCTTCATTATCACCAAATATATATAATCAAAATTCTGTAGATATGGTTCCAGTTTTAACACCGAATTTACTTACATCGATGATTGTTATTAATTACCCTGGAGGCGTTGGTTATGTTTTTAGAGCGTTTCTATGTGGCTGACTCTTTATTACCTCTCCAGTGATCGAAACGGCTAAAGCGATTTTGATAAATGAGATATCAAAATTGTCTGGTCTCCGATATGGTCTTTGCTACATTTTGTAGGCCTTGGCCATATCATCTGTCAAAAAAAGTGAAAAAGCGAGGATCGGGTCGGGTTTTTTATAGTTTTCAATTATCACTTGTTGATATTTGTTCAATTTGGATCCGACCATTGAATGATCTTAGTTTGATCATTTTTTTGAAAACTTCAAGTAAAGTCCTGAGCAGAGCATTATAATCCATAGGAAGGAAATTCTGACCTGAAAAAAATTCAACAGTTATACTCAAAAAGGCCGCTAGCGCAACAGCACGGAATGTTTGTAAGAAAAGAAACAATTAAAATGGTTAAAATTCAAAAATACGCCACTTAATAGGCTAAAAACGCAACAATACAGACAGAATATCATTATGATTGTACGCGGGTTAACAACGAACCTTGTTTGTGTTGGAAGAAAACCAACGTTTCATCCCATAATGAAGTAGTTCTTTAGGATGAGTGCGGTCGTAGATAACCCGCCTACAATCTTAATAATGACTTCGTCAAACTACGATACTTTTTATAGTAATACTAGCTTCTGCCTTCGACTTCACACGCGTATTTTCGGTATAATAACTAGCCAATTGTATATCGGTTATCTAGTACCCATAACACAAGCTTTGCTTAGCTTGGGGATAGATGTGTGAATTGTCCAGCATAAAAAAAATCTAAGTTAGGCTATGTTCTAAATGTACGCCAAATTTCATCTTGATCTGTTTATTTCTTTGGAAATCCAAGGTAACAAAAATTTCACATTTCACAAACTTTCGATTTTATAATATTAGTAGGATAGGATAGCACTGAATATGTTAAAATGTGAAAACACACTCCAGTAACCTATAAGTGCACAAAAATGTACGTACAACATTGTAGTGTGTTTTGATGAAAATATTTCTTGTTTCACGTTCCGCGGAGCTCTCACTGTTTTTATTGAATGAAACGTAAATTAACTGTCCTCCCACGTCGGACGGACGAACTGCGTTATTCATAAAATAGATTTTGCAGAGTTCTAAAGTTGGAATAGCATACTTAGTCATAAATAGGCTACCTACTTTTTAACCTGGATTACGGCGTGTGAAGCCTCCGGCAGGTTTTTTATAGAATACAAACAAGACCTACTTCCTACTTAACTTTCTTCTTAGATAACTTGGTCTTCCTTCTGCTGTAAAAGATGTAGCAGAAGTAAGTTCTGGTTTTTGAAAGCTGTCAGAAATGCTCCACTCCAGCATAAACAACAACTACTTAACAACTTAATAGAACATTGGCCCACTTGCATGCTCTAGGTATTTTCTTTAAAATATGTTAAAAATCCGCTTCAATTCCCAACAACAGCGCACAAAGGAGACCAGAGTGGAATAATTTATGAGTTAAATAGTCGGTCAGTTAAGTAAAGTCTCTTTCTTGTTACAAATACATATATTTTTATTATTACTCTTGAAAACCCACACTATTTTGGTCTACAGCTCCACCATTTTCGTTCCGCTCATAACCGTGAAGTAAAAGGCCATTACTTTCGACTTTATTCTTGGTTAAAAATCTAAAGTTTACTCATAACGGTGCGAGTCATTGCAATTATTTTTGTTTGCAAGTTGAAAATTCAATCTGTACGCCAGATTTCGTTAGATATTTCTATCACTGGGCTCTTGGTTTATTTATAAAAATCCTATTCCAGTTTTCTCTCAAACTTGTGGTCTTTGGAAGTGTTACACACACTTGTCCTAACTTTCTTTGTATTATAGATTTTGTTTAAATAAAACAATTAGCTAGTACTTCACTGATTTTATAATTTCATTACTTCTCCTTATCGGGCAGAGTTACCGCTAAGAATTTACTTGGACGACTGAACCCCGTTTTGGTCGGATTCCGGCTTTTTAAAACGTTTGTTCCAACGACTTTTCTGTACTGGTTTCTGACTCCGCCCAATCGACTCGCAAACCAGTTGAGTCAAACCAGTGACTGTTTCCACTACCTGATTATGGGAGTATTAGTGTAGAAATGTTACAAAAGTAAATTCAGCTTCTTATTTACAAAAATGATGGCAAATAAATATAAAAATGTATGCGAGGCATCTAAAATCAGAACAATAATTTTAAATAAGCTAACAACTCGTCCATCCTGATAAAGTGTTCGCGTCCTCGTGAACAATACATTTTTATAGGTAACACAAAAAGTCACATTCTTAGTGTCTAAATCTTAATCTATACAAGATCAATGTGCACATAGCACCTCTAAAGTATGTGAATCCCGTGCACATTGCACTCTAGAAAAGGTGAATCCTGTGCACATTGTCCTTCTAAAGTAGGTGAATCCTGTGCACATTGCACATCTAAAACTAGGCGAGTCCTGTGCAATCTGCACTTCTAAAACTAGGCGAGTCCTGTGCACTCTGCACTTCTAAAACTAGGCGAGTCCTGTGCACTCTGCACTTCTAAAACTAGGCGAGTCCTGTGCACTCTGCACTTCTAAAACTAGGCGAGTCCTGTGCACTCTGCACTTCTAAAACTAGGCGAGTCCTGTGCACTCTGCACTTCTAAAACTAGGCGAGTCCTGTGCACTCTGCACTTCTAAAACTAGGCGAGTCCTGTGCACATAGCACTTCTAAAACTAGGCGAGTCCTGTGCACATAGCACTTCTAAAACTAGGCGAGTCCTGTGCACATAGCACTTCTAAAACTAGGCGAGTCCTGTGCACATAGCACTTAAAACTAGGCGAGTCCTGTGCACATAGCACTTCTAAAACTAGGCGAGTCCTGTGCACATAGCACTTCTAAAACTAGGCGAGTCCTGTGCACATAGCACTTCTAAAACTAGGCGAGTCCTGTGCACATAGCACTTCTAAAACTAGGCGAGTCCTGTGCACATAGCACTTCTAAAACTAGGCAAGTCCAGTGCACATAGCACTTCTAAAACTAAGTCACGTGCACATAGCACCTCGTGTGACTTCATGTGCACATAGCACCACATAATATTCAAGTTGTACATCGTATTTTTTTACATAAATAATAACTGCACATCGCAGTTTATAAATAAAATGATAGTATGATTTAAAACATTTTGTACATAATCAAGGTGGTTTCATAACCGTGATTTTGTTATTTACTTAAACTAAATCATCATGTGCATTTTATATGATTTCATGTGCTCATAGTACTACATAATATTCAATTTGTACATAGCATTTCTTACATAAATAATAACTGCACATCCCAGTTTATTAAATACATACAACAATAGTATCATTGGAAACTTATTGTACATTTCAAGGTGGTTTCACAATCGTAATTATTTTAGTCACAATCATATAAACTACATTTTTCACAAGTACATTTACCATCTGAATTAAGTACAATAACAAACAAGTAAGATTCCATTGTGTTTGTGATACCTACTTATGAATGATTCATTACCATACCAGTCATCAACGTTTTCGCTACCCGACCGCGCAATGAGGAGGGTCATGATTATATGGTGACAAACCTTTGACTAATTTTATCAGTGAAACATATACTTCTTTATTTTTGTAACTGGTTTATACCCCAAGCCGACATTATAAAAAAATTAATAAATAAGACATTTATTTTCAATTTACAAAAGGAACAATATTTGTATACATAATATGTGGTTGGGTATGCCCTCAACATTCTGGCAACAATTTCCCACTTCTTCAGGTACTTATCTATGTTTTGTCTGCTTTACTAACTAATCCTCACATTTTAATGGAGCATTTTGCATTTATCCTCTTTTTATCAACCCATTTCAAGAACCACTAAGATTTCAAAATGATTTCAAGACAGTACACGCAATAAACCTCCATTACTCTAGACGAACAACCACTTCGAGGTTACCTCATCCAACCCTACAAGATACTCAAAAAGCGACTCAAATAACATAACACTGTGCAAGATAAACCAATCGGCCTTTTGACTGAATACAGGTTATTATAATAAGGATTATAATATATTTATTTTGTTATATTTAAGATGAATAATTTTATTATTATTTTATTCTTATAAGAGTTCATTATTTTTGCAAGACCATACTCATTTTTCGCATAAAAACATGACATGTAGGTAACTCAAAATACTATCAATTAATCGAGCTGATCAAAACTAGCTTCAGCTTCAGAAAATCGTCTTAACTACACTGTACCTTGTCTATTTCGCAAGATAAATTATCCCTTTTTATTCCGACAGGTCTTAGGCCAATTTAATCTTTAGAAGAAGCTAATTGTATCCTAGTTAATGGTGATATGACCCCTCATTGTACTTCTAAGAGTCGGTCGTCCCACGATCTTTACCATAAATTTTGAGAGGCTATCATCTGGATTGGTCCAGTTGTAATTTTCTTTTGACCATTCGCTCTAGGCGAGACATCCTTATCGATAATATGATGTACAAATATTGCTGACAAAACATCCCATAATTATTAATCGTTTTGGTAACCTGAATGTCCCTCAATTGTGTTTTAGTCATAGTATCTCGAGACAAATAACTAAATAATGGTGAACAACCCACATAGCATTATGTAGACACCCAGGCCCGAAACAATACCCGCAGATCGTACTAAACCTCTCACGAGGCGTGAAACGAACCCGCAACTTCCCGGGTTGCAGGCGGACCTCTACTTGCCCCACGACTGAGGTCGTCTAGGAGACAGATCTAAAGTTCGGGGTAGTTGATGCGAATTTCGTATTTCATACCTCCCTTCAGAACAATTCTAAGTTTGGAAACAGTCTTTACTGGAAAAGTGCTACTACTCTTTTGAGAATATAACTATTATAACGACAAAACACATCAAGCAGAAAAAAGAGTTGTTATTTAAATTTTAACTCGATATTAGCTATTTTTTTTACACATGTATTGTGTAAAGTAGGTAAAGTACCTAATTCGTGTTCTAATTTAATTTATTCTGGGTACGTTAATGATAGGAGCTTCCAAATCATGCGCTAAAAGGCTAAAAAACAATCTCTCCAGGTGACTTCTGTCTATTATAAACTTTTATATTACAAGCGAGATTTTTCATATGTTAAGCGATCAGGTATATTGGGACAGTTACAATTCTTTTCACATCCTGCAAATGAGCTGTTTCATGACAGTATATAACACTACGGACAATAATATTATTTTTCTTTGCTTTCGTTTTGTTTCTGGAATAATATAAGTAGTACGTCGTAAGTAGGTACGTAGTACGTCATGGTTCTTCAATGTCCACCAGCTTGTTTCATGTCTCTCTAATAGCCTAATAATAACACCAATGTAAAAAAACCTTTTGCGACTACGTGAGGTTGCGTAATTCTGGTCGAAAAAGTTAATTGCAATTAATATCAAAAAATCTGAATAAAAACTAAAATTTACACGAGTCGAGATAAGGATAAAGTTGTTCTGTTGGTAATATTTATTTAAGAAAGGATCTCAAATCGGCAAGTATAGGTACTTTAAATTGTATTCGATAATTAACACCAAGAAAGTTTATTTTAGGCCAAGTACCCGCGAAACTAACTTTTTTTTTTAAAGGTAATAAAAAAAAACGGTTACACAGTTTTGACTTCTATTCCTTAAAGTCGTAAACAATGCAATTGACGGCATTCCTATTCCTGCCTACAATAAACCATACCAATCTACAGACACCTCAATATTGGTGCAGTTTGTTTGCACGTTCGTTCGTACGGTTGCTCGTAATTATAGCATTGGATTATGGAGTTTGTCTTAAATTTTACACAGACGTATTATTCTAACTAAACTAAAACTAAAACTAGAAATGACAAAATAAAATGAATGAAAAACCTAGGAGTTGTTAGAAAGTGAACGAATGCTAGAATGCGCTGATGAAAATTGAAAACCCACGTGTTGGAACGACCTCCGTCGGTCATGGTGATTCAAATAATTGCATTGTAGGTAAGAAAGAGAGGTTTACACTGAACAAGTGATTAAATTATTGGTATAAACAAATTTTAATCGAAACTTTTTTTTAAAGGAAAAAAAACCAAACTAAGTCCCCAGCGTTTAACTCTTTTTTTTTTTCAATATGATACGACGCGAGATAGAATCCTATCCAGAAAAATATTTAAATATCTCTTTCATTCAAATCGCTTCAACCGTTTAGAGGCTTTGAAGTTAAAAAAACATAACCCGCACCCGGCGGCCAAAGGACGGAGTGCGCGTCTCTTACATATTGTACTTGTACCCACGAATTTTCAAGTTACCTACTACCGATCCTTACCACGACATCCTCATGGATCAGGATGGATAACTAAACAATTAAATACTCCATCCTTTTTTAATTAAATTATCGAAAGGTATGATAATGAATACTTAATAACAATTCATAAATAATAGTATTCGTGGTCTGAGGCTGTGGCGTCACAGACCGAGGTCTCTCATTGCGTTGATTTGTTTATTTTTTTTAATAGAACGTTTACTACAAGGAATCGGACTGCGACGCCTCTGCCTTACTATCAACATCAATAGTTCTATGGGTTTGTTACTAGTCGAGACTTATTAAGTACCTGACGGGTGACGGTATTGCGCTGTGCTACTGATCGGTGGCGGCTGCGTAGCTGCAGCCAGCGATGACTGCGTGGCTGTGGCGAACGACAACTGCGTAGCTGCAACGACTGCGTGGCTGTGGCGAGCGACAACTGCGTAGCTGCAACGAGCGACGACTGCGTGGCTGTAGCGAGCGATGTCTGCGTGGCTGCAGCGAGCGACGACTGCGTGGCTGCGGCGAGCGATGTCTGCGTGGCTGCAGCGAGCGACGGCTGCGTGGCTGCGGCGAGCGACGGCTGCGTGGCTGCGGCGAGCGATGTCTGCGTGGCTGCAGCGAGCGACGGCTGCGTGGCTGCGGCGAGCGATGTCTGCGTGGCTGCAGCGAGCGACGGCTGCGTGGCGAGCGATGTCTGCATGGCTGCAGCGAGCGACGGCTGCGTGGCTGCGGCGAGCGATGTCTGCGTGGCTGCAGCGAGCGACAGCTGCGTGGCTGCGGCGAGCGATGTCTGCGTGGCTGCAGCGAGCGACGGCTGCGTGGCTGCGGCGAGCGATGTCTGCGTGGCTGCAGCGAGCGACGGCTGCGTGGCTGCGGCGAGCGATGTCTGCGTGGCTGCAGCGAGCGACGGCTGCGTGGCTGCGGCGAGCGATGTCTGCGTGGCTGCAGCGAGCGACGGCTGCGTGGCTGCGGCGAGCGATGTCAGCGTGGCTGCAGCGAGCGACGGCTGCGTGGCTGCAGCGAGCGACGACTGCGTGGCTGCGGCGAGCGATGTCTGCGTGGCTGTGGCGAGCGACAACTGCGTGGCTGCAGCGAGCGATGTCTGCGTGGCTGTGGCGAGCGACAACTGCGTGGCTGCAGCGAGCGGCGACTGCGTGGCTGCGGGCGGCGAGCGACGACTACGTGGTTGTAGCAAACGTCGACAGCATGGCTCAGTTGGTGCATCGACCTGAAATGTTTTCAACAGCGAGTACACCATTCGAAAAAACATGTTTATTATTTAGCCACAGGCTTGAGCCCACATCATAATATTTAAAATGCTCGATGTACCATTAAACTACTTCTTGTCTGAAAATCAGCGCTGATACTAGCTTTGGCTTGTAGCGGCATAATGCTGAGACACCGACCTTTTCTCCCCATTATATAACAAATTGTCTAATTGTTTCTGTTTGTACCTACCTATCTGTATTCTTCTTATGTACATTTTTGTTTTCTGTACCTTCCTATTATTTGTAATATGTCGTGTTATGTGTTCAAATAAATTAAATTTCTACCGATTTCTAAAAATTCCTCACGCCATCTTATTTCTTGAGCTAACTAAAAGTATTAAACTAGGACTTTTTTAAAAAAGGAAAGACAACGTGGTATTTTTTTTATATCCGGATACTATAATTGTGCTTTAATACTGTTTTTAATTTGTAAAAGGAATGCAATTAAGGCAATAGGTACTTATTAGAAAAAAAACATGCTCACCTACAAGAAAAGATTATATGAAGGTAGGCATTCCAACGTGGTTATTATTGCTTATGGTTGAAAATTCACAGTTTGTAGGTAAACGATTGCTAAAATGGCCAAAATCATTATTTAGAAAAAAAAACCGTCAGTATTATGGAAAGATTTCACAAGAAAAGGTTTCTATCGCAATTAAATGTAGGTAGCTTAAATGAATTTATCTTTAGTTACTATTACTACTACATACTTTTGCTAAACTTTTTGGAAAACATAATGTCTTTTGTAACATGAAAAAGTTATACTCCAAAATAAGCTAACAATTGAAAATTATATCGTAAATACATATTATAATTGTAAATTACATACCATTGTTTGCCGTGGGCGTACGGTCACACCAAGGTGGTATGAATACACCAGAAGTCCATGGTGCATCCCTGCTTCTGATTTGTTACACACACTTGTCCTAACTTTCTTTGTATTATAGATTTTGTTTAAATAAAACAATTAGCTAGTACTTCACTGATTTTATAATTTCATTACTTCTCCTTATCGGGCAGAGTTACCGCTAAGAATTTACTTGGACGACTGAACCCCGTTTTGGTCGGATTCCGGCTTTTTAAAACGTTTGTTCCAACGACTTTTCTGTACTGGTTTCTGACTCCGCCCAATCGACTCGCAAACCAGTTGAGTCAAACCAGTGACTGTTTCCACTACCTGATTATGGGAGTATTAGTGTAGAAATGTTACAAAAGTAAATTCAGCTTCTTATTTACAAAAATGATGGCAAATAAATATAAAAATGTATGCGAGGCATCTAAAATCAGAACAATAATTTTAAATAAGCTAACAGAAGACTTGTCAACGTTTTTCGATTGAATTGAACATTTATATTGATAAATGTTCATAATATTGAAGGCTATTTGGTTTTGTTATTTTTAGATCCATATCACTGTGACCGGAAGCGGTATGATTGGACAAAATAAATTATAATGGACGTAATGGTAATCATTAAAAATGCCTATCAATATTAATACGAAGGTTTATGTTCCAAAGAAGGGGAATCTATTAAATAAAAATAATAAATAATTCTGGAAAATCCACACAGCATCATCTAGCCCCAAGCTAAGAGAGATTTACCTTAGACTCAATAGATAACGAGATCTTTCGCGTAAGAATAAAGGTTGTGATAGTGTGTCAGTTATGTCAACATAAGCAGGAACTATGTCATTTAATTGAAACTAAAAGCGCCATCTTTTCAGATTGGTCGAACCAAGGATAGGAGATGTATACTACCTTATAGCGTATACCCACATAGGTAGAGATGCAATGTTGCTCTTTTTGGCCACGATGGTGAGCAAAATGAGCAACTTTGCATCTCTGCCAACACTATCTTACTTCCTACTAATATAATAATGCCGAAAGTTTGTGAAATGTAAATTTTTGTTACCTAAGATCTCCAAAACTACTGAACAGATCAAGGTGAAAATGGGCAAAAATTTAGAACATAGCCTAACTTAGATAATAGGCTACTTATTATACCGAAAATACGCTTGCGAAACCGCGGCAGAAGCTAGTAAAAAAAACTTTTACAGAGGCATCAAAAATAAGCTTAAGGTAGGTATCACAAATTTTAAATATTTAAATTTTATTGCAAATTCTATTTTTGAAAATTCCTTCGTTTAACATAATAAGATAAAATAGGTGGTGGCGCTGATTTGGGTCAGGTATGCGCCTAAATATACAAATTCCATATATCGAACAATTAATATTGTTTCAAAAGGCTTCACTCAAAAATCTAAAATTAGTTTTGTAAAAATACCAGTCGTAAGCGTCCCCAAGACACTGGCTGCATTGCCGCGCGCTGTATGGCAATGCTGCTTCGCTGCGCCAGATACCGCGTCCCTTTGACCAGACGCTCAGATATTTTTTTAACGTAAACCCGAAGAGCCTCCAAATATATAAAGTGAATCAGTTTTCTCTACAAATATACGAAAATCACGTGTTAGTAGGTGAATAATAGTTTGCGGCGCTCTACGCCAAAAATATTTATTTTACAAAAAAAATTGTAAAACGTAAATTGTAAAAAAAAAAATATGGGACTGACGTAGTCACTAAAATGACTTTAAGTCTTCTAGTTAAATATGAATAAAAAAAAATAGTTTTTTATCGTAAAACCAGGCGGAAAGAAGATAATGTGTAAAAACTGCTTTATGGTGTCATTTTTCCGGTGCAGCGGCGCGAGCGGCAAAGACGAGGGGCAAAGTTGAAAGAGCACATCGAAAAATATAAAATTACCCATTTTCAAAACTCCCGGAAACTATCCAAATAACCTATGTTTTTCGAAAATAATGACTGGACCATCAGTTCTCATCTGAAATATGGAGCTCCTCCTCATTGACATGGCCATTAGTCAACAGATTCGATTCGAATTTTCGATCATCACCCGAGGCGAAAGCAAAATTGCATTTTATTCGATCCGTCGGATTCGATTCGGAAACGAATAATTAAAATACCCCTCCAGCTCACCTCAGATATCTAATAGAAAATGACAAGCTTACATTATTTACCATTAGAATGCATCTACAGTAATACATACTTTTCTTGTCTACACTAAAGTTAAAAACTAAACTAAAATGCAGGTCTCGTCTGCGAAACAATTAAAAGTTGTTCAGTTAATGAGCCAGCGAAGTATTGTTCTCTTCATACAAATTAGTTACTTAAGTTAAAAGAAACATAAGCTTCAAAGTGTTTTACGTAAACAGTTTTATTGCTTATTTTGTGTACGTCTTATTTATTGTATGAGTCTGCAGTTTCTCATTATAAAAATATGGCAATTTGGACTCCCCTTTCGCGAAGTTAATTGGCTTGTTATCACAGTTGAAGAAGTCCCTTTGTCGATGCAATTAATTTGGAAAGTTAAAAAAAATATCACTTTATTTCCGTGTCAGTGTTTAGTTTTATAACTTGTATTGTATTAGACCTTTTCTAAGTGTACATTAGAAATAAAGAGTTTTTGATTTGATTTGATTTGAAATACATGTCATTTTCAATCTTGAATCATGTTATAAGAAATACAAAAATAAATAAAAATTAATACTAAACGGTGAATTCTGAAGATTCTTGAAGTCTACATGAGCTGATTTAGGAAAGTAATTAAAAAAAAATGGTAAACCTTCCTCACTCGAGAGTGAGAAAACATTGGCATCATAAGGTGCGTCCAGATTAAATATCATGTTAAATAGCTATGATTTATAACATATTGTTACTTACTGGACGTACCATTATATAAATGTATATTAAATTTTAAATTATTATTATATTATGTATGAATATACAATTTATAAATTAGTCATTAAATAACCCGCCCCTGACCATTCCCGGTGCAAAGGTGCCCATAATGCTTGCAGCATTATTCGCAAAAAAGTCGCTTCCCTATCTCAGCGAGCGCGAGCCAGCAGCAACAGCATCCTGCAAATGATTATGTCCCGTCTGGACTGTCCCATCCAAAATAAGTGGATGAGGATAATGATGGGGAGTAACTCCATTTGACATTTAATTTAGGTTAGTAGGTAAGTAGGTTATTATGTTTTGTTATTTATTATGTAATTCAAATGTTAACATGAAATAATTATTGTTTTGTATACTATCTAATTTAATCACTATTATTATTTACGCTATAATTTTATGTAATTTGATTTTATTGTGAATTTTTATATGTTGTGTTGTGTCTATGGATTGTATTACCGAATCTGAAATAAATGAGTTAATAATAATAATTACCTCGCTGAATAGCGATGGCAATCCTTTGCACCAAGAACGACCCGGAGCGGGAGTCTCCTGTCACTTCCTTAATTCTACGGCCTAATTCTCCAACTAAACACTTCGCATCCACACTCCAACTGCCCAAGGTTTCCACTGCTATAGGTGCAAAATGTATTTGATTATTTGATTACTATTATTTGATTGTAATTTTCTGATTAGAGATATTTACTATCTATATTTAGATGTTTATTTAGTGTAGACATACAACACAACTTCAAGCATGCATTTTCAAATATACAAATACAATACATGCCTATTAATAAGAAAGATACTTACTAAAGACATTCACTCTCAAATAGTATTTACAAAATGAAAAAAATGTACAAAAACGAATGACAAGACAAGCCAACAACCTTATTCTTAGAACAACTAGAACAACATCTGGGGAAAAAAGAATTGTTTACGAGGGAGCGCAATTGTATAATAAAATACCTAAAGACATCAGAGAACTCGATTCAATGACCACATTTAAAAGATACACCCACACCACATAAAATACACATTTTAAAGGATTTTTCATAAATAAATCCAATCTTACCTAAATACTTAACAACTCTTCAACTAAAATAATTATCTACGAACTCACTGGAACACAGCCCTAACAAAACTTCTATTGTTTCAATCGGGTTGTTTGCCTACCATGTGACACTATGGTATGTTGGTTAAATTATTTAACACTACCCACATATTAAGGGATTTGTTAAAAAATCAACTGAGAACTACTTCGACCTAACAACCGAAGTAGCTATTTATTTATTTACCATTGTAATACCCTAGTTTTACTATTTACCTATATTTGTAAAGCTGAAAGGCCTACTTTTACTAATTTAGTTATAGTTTCTCTATAAGTGAATTTGTAAATTCTTAAGAGAAAAAAAATAAACATCTCAAACCTCATTTTATTTCATACGTTATAGCAACATTTACGATATAACAGCGCAAGGTTTTTGTCGACGTAAACAAACAGGGTTATCTGCTTTTCACAATCCAATAAGCCGTTATAAAGGCTATAATTACACAGTATCAGTTATAATAACGTATAGGGTAAATTAAATACCACAAATACCCGCAAAGGGTCCTGATCCTTTGAACTTCGGTAGGGGCACGCGCGACGCCCCTAATGCTGCTGTAAGGGATTAATTCCTATTTCAGGTTTTTTCCGGAAAATAATGTTTTATGGAAATAATTCATGTAGACTGCCATTCCACCTGGAATAGATGAGAGTGTATCTGTGTTTGGGCACACAATTGTGCACTATAATGGAGGGAGAGAGGTCTTTGCCCTGTAGTAGGACACATCAGGCTTTTTTTTTATTATTAAATCACAAAATAACATCACAGATTATATAACCTAATATAAAAAATATTATCTATACTATAATATTATAAAGAGGAAAGATTTGTTTGTTTGTTTATTTGTTTGTATTGAATAAGCTCCGAAACTACTGGACCGATTTGAAAAATTATTTTACCATTAGAAGCTAACTTACCCTATTTATTATAAGGACACACATAGACCTAACTAACTTTTCATGCTTATATCGAAATCCTCCCTGCACTTCCCTCTAAAATTCTTTTTGTCTATGACATAAAATATGTTTTTAAAGTAGCTACGCGAAATAAGCAATTTACTTCTGAAAACTACAAGTGAACGTCATTAAAATTAGAGAAGCGCTCCTCGAATCCATTTTGTTAGCGCCGCAGGCGTCCCTACTTACCCTATCTACCCTTCAACAGGTTTTATTTTTAATTTTGATTAAAACCCATAATAGAAGTTTATGCAACTGTCATATAATGAAGGGTATTAAAACACGAGTGTGAGTTTATGAAACGAGCGCAGCGAGTTTCATAATAGTAACGAGTGTTTTAATACCCGTGTTATATGCAGTTGCATACACTACTTTATCTTCACTAATGCAATTAATCAAACAACAAGAGTAAAAGCTGACAATAGTTTATTTATAATAATTGTTCAAATTTTGGATGGTACAATTTTGAAAGTTAATGTTAATTATTGATCCAGCAGCTGTAGCGGCCGCGGGGCAAGCAGTAGAGCTCGTAGACGGAGTCGGAATATTTATAATTACTTCATTCGTCTTGTTTTCTATACTGTTCAAGATCGTATTTGAGACTTGAATAAGATCTTACCAAAGAGTTTTGTGTATGTAAGTTTAGTAGTGTCGACGAAGTTTTCACGTATAACCCAACTGTTTTCAAAAGCCAGCCTAATATCAAAATTTTATACAACTTGTATGAGGATTTTGACATAAGGCTCGACAGGTTAATTGGTCGCGTTTTATTGATGTTATAATGAGATTTTACGATATCGATGTGGATATTATACCATCATGTGAAATTGCTTAAATTGAGTGTTTTGTTATCTGCGCTATAACAGTAGTAATTATAAGTCAAGTATTGGAATCATAAGTAGAATGTTATAACATTAGTGTAGATAAACCATATTACAACCACAAAAAATAACAATCTTTTAATAATGTAGGTGATTGTAACACAACCTATGTGCATACAGAAACTCATAATATTGTTACAAGCAAAACAGGTAGAGTAAAAAGTAAACCGCAAAAATAGGTACTTAAGACTGTTATTATGCTCACATTCGTAGAAATATAAGTAGGGTGAATTCAATATGTAAGCACAGAATCAGAGACTTAATTGAAATTGGATTTAACTAGCTAAGGGTAGCTATAGAGTATTTTTAGTGAAAAACGGAAAAGCAGTCTGTTTCATTCAACTCGCAATAGACTAAACTGCCACTCCGAACCTACCTACTGGTTGGTTTACGCCTTGCTTTTCACAAGTTTCAAGCGAGCGACCCGTGAATTTTAAGGACATAGCACAAACATCCCACTCCGCTGCTGTCGCACAGCCTACCTATATGCATACAGTCGTTCGACGAAGGCATTTTCACTTGGTTTTGACAGAGCAATCGTGCGGGGTGCAAGGAACGGGACGGGGGAGGGACGCACCCGAGTTGCATACATCACCGCCTTAGGAACTCGGGAGCTTCCTCCCCCCTGACCCGTCTTTTGGGCCCCGCACGATTACCCTGTCGAAACGCCTTCGTCGAACGACTGTATGCATATAGGTAGGCCGTGGCACAATTATGGGCATTCAAATACATATACATACATAAATAAATCTGGATAATAGAGGCTTTAACTCGTATTCTTTGGATACATTTCACAGTGACAGTATTAAATGGCAGCCAGCGCGCAGTAAGCGAGCTTGTCGCAATATAGCCAGTCGTTGACTCCTTGCTTCAAGCAAGTGGCCCGCGCGCTATGGCAGCTTGGACTTCTCGTATGAAGGAAATTGTACGATCATACGTTATCTGCTGATCGTGCGTCTACGGCGAGCCTGCTGCTAGCTGTCACCACGTGGACAGCTTGCGATCAACACGATTTGAGGCGGCGGGTACGCCTCCGCTTCAATCGTGTTGATCGCACAGTAGAGCGCAGGGTGCGGTAGGAGCGGAGTGGCCTAGTATTTTTTTTTTTTTTTTTTTTTTTTTTAAATAAAAATCTTTATTAAGAACATTTTACAGGATCTTAAATACATATTGAAACGTTAACACTACCGAAGCTTTACAAACTGTGTGGTAGTGTTAACGCCCGTCTCCTAGATTTATGAATAATTAAATTTAAAACCTTAATTACTAAACAAAATTACAAGCTACTTATTTATTGATTAATCTATTTATGGTTTTTTACTACTGGCTATTACAAATTCACATAAAAACATTGTATGGTTTGTGAGTGTTGGTGTATGTGTGTGTGTGTGTGGTCTCCAGAGGCACCAGTCTCTTAAGAGTCTGGGCAACAGGAGACCCAGGGTTTAGTTGTGTAAGTATGAGTTAGTGTGTATATGTATGTGTGTGTGTGTGTGTGTGTAGATTGGTTTTCCCGAGGCACCAGTCTCTTGAGAGTCTGGGCAACAGGAGACCCAGTGTGTGATTGTGTATGTGCTTGTGTGTGCGTGTGTGTCTGTATGAGTGGTTGTGTCAATGCTGGTGTGTGTGGCAAAATTGGACTTTGATTCTCCTGAGGCACCAGTCTCGTGAGAGTCTGGTCAACAGGGGATATGTTGCAACTGAAGAAAAGGCGAATCAAATGAACTATTTTAGGGTAACAAGGAGTTCCTCGGTTTCCTCATAAGTCAGAGAAAGGAGCCAAGTGGAACATTTAATTTTACATTTATACAGTGGAAGTGGATATATGTTTAGGATTCTGTTAACACGGTTATACAAAGATGGACTCGAGAAATGATATTGACGACCTGCTGCAACCACCTTCCATGGCTCCCCTCTGCAGACAATATCAGAGCGTCGCTTCGATTCTTGTAGGCAGGGATCATACTGAAGCTCAGAGTGTTTGCGCAATAGCGTTGATTTCACAAACAGTTGCCGAACTGTAAGCACTTCACTTAGTGAGTAGAGTTGATCTGTAGGAAATCGTCTAGGCTTGGAATGCATCACTTTCAGTATCGCTCTTTGGGCTCGTTCTACTCTTAAAACTTGTGTTTTTATTGCTCCCCCCCAAGCAGTAACACAATAGGAGAGAACTGATTGTGCAAGAGCAAAGTAAACCATTTTTAGACATTTTAAGTCAGCGACATTCCTTAGTCTTTTGAAGATGAATATGAGCTTACGTACTCTGGACACTGTAGAGTTAGTATGATAGGTCCATGAAAGAGTGTTGTCTAAGTAAACTCCGAGGTATTTAATGGAAGTAGTACGTTCCAAAGACTGGCATTTACAAATATTGGTGTCGCTACAGTTATGTGCACGGAGACAGAAAGAGGAAGGCTGGGTTCGACTGGAAGGTGAAAAAGTAACAAATTTAGTTTTGCCTACATTTAAAGTTAGAAAATTCAAGGAAAGCCAACTTAGTACTATTTGTAAGGCCATTTCAGCAGATTGCTTTATTTCGCTCCAATTCTTCCCACTTACGATGAGGGCGGTATCATCGGCATAGGTGAATATACTGCAATTAGGGAGAGAGAGTTTGCATAATTCGTTAATATAAACAAGGAAAAGCGTTGGGCCCAGGACACTTCCCTGAGGAACTCCGAATGTTATAACCTCTTCATCACTAGTTATGTTATCAATCGTAACTGTCTGCCTTCGGTCGGATAAGTAACTTTTGAATAATTGATTGACACTGCCCCTTTTTTTTTTTTTTTTTTTTTTTTTTTTTTTTTTTTTTAACGTGGGGAAATCCTTTATGGATATCTCCGGGTCCGGGGGGACCCAGAGATTATGTCAGACTCCGTATACTGACTAAAACCACCACGTGTGTTCTTCTCACGCCTTGTGCCGGGGCCACGGGAACGCGTAAGCACTCTTCCGCAGCCCCAACGGCGACGGCCCACAACTAAATGCGGGCCCCTCCTCAGTGCGATGGAGCTGGAGTCTCACATCGCACCCTCTCAGTGGCGCACGAGAACACACGCGCGCGCCAACCCGGGGCATTCTGTTGTCGGCGCCAGAGTCCCCCGACTCTGTCGCCAATGCCACTGTTATGGGGGTTGGAGGTGGGCGTTGAAGAGCCGCCTCCTACGCCCGGCTCTCCGTCTGCGAATCGGGAGAGTTGAGAGAATCTCTCTCTCACGCTCCGCAGACTCCTTCCGCGACATGACAATGTCGCAGAAGGACATCACTGCCTCCCACGACCTCTCACTTTCCAGCATCGATTTAATCAATGCTGCAAGCGAGAGGTCGCTCCCCACGACTGCGACGAGGGCACGGCGCTCGTCAGCCCAGGCTGGGCACGCCTCGAGCGTATGCCGTGCCGTATCCTCGTCACAGCCACAATGATGGCACTCGGTCGTCGGTTCCCTTCCGGCTATACGACACAGGTACTTCCCGAAGCAACCATGCCCGGTCAGCACCTGCACCAGTCGAAAGGAAAGCGACCCGTGTGCCCTGTCCAGCCAGTTCTCGAATACTGGCTGGACCGCCTCGACGGTCCAGCGGCCAGCTTGAGGATTAGCTAGCCGCTCCCCCCACCTTTCCCTCAGGACCCGTTGGATGCGGAGCTTCCAAGCGGGCACCACACCTGGCCCAGGAGGCCATTCGCCTCGGACGCGGAGCGCCGCACGCCACTCGTAAGTAGTCGCATGGCACTCCGCCTCCAGGTCCCACGGAGGGGACCCCGCCAGCAAGCAGGCCGCCTCATAGGAGACGGTACGGTATCCGCGGACAACCCCAACAGCCATCACTCTCTGCGCACGTCGCAGGAGAGCGATGGTTTTCTCCGTCAGAGTGTCGGCCCAGATGGGCGCCCCGTAAAGGGCCATGGACCGTACCACTCCCAGATACAGGCGACGGCTTGACGCTTTGGGTCCCCCGATGTTGGGCAGCAGGCGCTTGAGTGCACCCGCAGCGCCCATCAAACGAGGGACCATGCGAGTGAAGTGCTCGCGGAAGCTCCATCTGCTATCGAGGAAGAGCCCAAGATATTTCATCTTGGAGTCGACCTCGATGCTAACCTCCCCGATAGCGATAGTGGAACCCCTTGGTGGCGCCCGCCGGCGGCCATGAAAACATACGGCCTCCGACTTGTTGAGCGCCACCCGGAGTCCCAATCTCTCTATCCTTCGAACGACGAGTGCCACCGACTCCGTTGCAAGACGTACAGCCTCCTCGAATGTCGCACCCCGGGCAGTGACGAGCGTATCATCCGCATAGCAGATGACGCCGGCGCCCGGACTGAGAGACTCTCGGAGGGCCCAGTCGTACCCTATGTTCCACAGGAGCGGGCCAAGGACCGAGCCCTGCGGAACACCGCACGACATTGCTCTCCTCTGCAGCGCACCACCCCGGCCGGGATAAGAAACAAACCGGTCGGAGAGATATGCTGCGATTATCCGACTAAGATAGGGAGGCACTTCATGGTACTTCAGCGCCTCCCTTACGCAAGCCCACGGTAGCGAGTTAAACGCGTTGGCAATATCAAGTGACACTGCCAACAACACGCCACCGCTAGCCACCGCCTCCTCCGAGCGAGCCCTGACGAGACCGATAGCGTCAATCGTCGACCTGCCCGCCCGGAACCCAAATTGATAGTCGGATAAGTCCGGTCCCTCCCTCCGGAGATGCTGAATGAGCCGAGAAGCTATTACTCTTTCGAACAGCTTGTCAGCTTCATCCAGCATGAGACACTGCCCCTTATACCAATTTGTTCAAGTTTTCTTAAGAGAATAGGGATAGAGACAGTGTCAAACGCCTTTGCAAGGTCCAGAAAAACACCGACTGATCTTAAATTTAAAGCGAAGTTCTTTGCAATACTTGTTGAGAGTCCGACGACTGCGTCCTCAGTAGACTTGCCGCGTCTAAATCCAAATTGATTGTTGGAAAGAGTTCCGCTCTGATCAAGGAAGTTTATAAGTCTGCTGTTGATGATTTTTTCAAATATTTTTGACAAGACGGTCAATACAGAAATAGGCCTGTAGTTATTTATGTCTTTTTTGTCCCCGGATTTATGGATTGGGTGAACTAAGGCTTTCTTGAAGACATCTGGAAAATTTCCGGTTTCAAAACATAGGTTAAAAATGTAATTCAAGATAGGAATCAAAGCATGTCTGGCACCTTTGATAACAGAGGTCGGAATGCCATCATAACCCACAGCGCACTTATCTTTAAGGCTAAGAATGACAAGCTCTATCTCATTACAATCTGTTGGTAGGAGGCACATGGAGTCAACGGGAGGAGAGTGAGAGGATAGTTCTATAGGAGGGCAGCAAGTGGAAATAGAGGGAGGAGACAAAGTGTCTTGAGGCGTTATATTTGAAGCTAGAGTTGCACCTACTCTAGCAAAGAATGTATTTGCTAAGTTAGCAGAAGATTCCGGGGTGTCAGATAATTTGAGCAAGTCTTCAGAAGTAGAGCGCTTACTATCAAGATGGGCTATTTGTTTCACGATGTTCCATGTTGCTTTCGGATTGTTCCTAGCCTTCTGAAGCTCGGCATGATCAAATTCAGACTTGACCTTCTTTAAAAGGTTATTACAAAAAGTATGCTTTAACCTTTAGGCTCCTACTCTACTACGCAGTCTCCTAAAAAGTGCCTCACCATTTTAGCAAATTAACAGACTTTTGAGACGCTCCTATGCTCCCGTATTAGGTAGGTATTCAGATTACACGCTTCACAGATTTTCACTTTATATGATAATCATACATGTGTTTCTTATGCAAGCAAATACTTTGAATTTTTTATCAGAGTACGCGTAAAGTTAATATAACATGAATATTTTAAACTATATAGTGGTTTGACACTTGCAGAGCGTAAATCTGGGTCGAAAATTATTTTGGTCCAGACACATAATGCTACTTTATCTACACTAATGTTATAACATTCTACTTATGATTCCAATACTTGACTTATAATTACTACTGTTATAGCGCAGATAACAAAACACTCAATTTAAGCAATTTCACATGATGGTATAATATCCACATCGATATCGTAAAATCTCATTATAACATCAATAAAACGCGACCAATTAACAAGGCGAGCCTTATGTCAAAATCCTCATACAAGTTGTATAAAATTTTGATATTAGGCTGGCTTTTGAAAACAGTTGGGTTATACGTGAAAACTTCGTCGAAACTACTTTTGAATCTGCCTAACCCAGCGTTGTACACGGGGCATTGCTTCCGGCGCACCTCGGCGACCCTTCTCATAGATAGCGGTGGTGATTTGACCGCACTGAAACGACACGGGGGGTGGAAGTCTTCTACTGTGGCTGAAAGCTAATTGATGAGTCTTTAATGAATAAAATTCAAGTCTCAAATACGATCTTGAACAGTATAGAAAACAAGACGAATGAAGTAATTATAAATATTCCGACTCCGTCTACGAGCTCTACTGCTTGCCCCGCGGCCGCTACAGCTGCTGGATCAATAATTAACATTAACTTTCAAAATTGTACCATCCAAAATTTGAACAATTATTATAAATAAACTATTGTCAGCTTTTACTCTTGTTGTTTGATTAATTGCATTAGTGAAGATAAAGTAGTGTATGCAACTGCATATAACACGGGTATTAAAACACTCGTTACTATTATGAAACTCGCTGCGCTCGCTTCATAAACTCACACTCGTGTTTTAATACCCTTCATTATATGACAGTTGCATAAACTACTATTTTATCCATAAATCAGTTCCAATGGTATAAAAATAGGTTTCGATCGTTTCCATAGAAACAATGCGTGCGATACTAATTTAATATAAATCGAGTTCCAGACAATCAAAAATTCCTAGAATGGCCCTAAAAGCTTCAAATTAAAAATGGCCAACAAAATGCCAAAGTAACTTTATGGTTTCGTTTGAATACATAAAATTTCCACGAATCAAGTTTCTGATTGGATTAGATTAGAAGTCTAGGACAATTTAACATTATTTGAAGTTCAAGGGTTTTAAGATACATATTTCAGTATTTGGGACATGTTTTGATGGAGGTCTGACAAAACAAGTGACAAGAACAAAATTTAAAATTTAAAAAACCCCCTACAGATTTTCATGAAACATGGCTAAGAACACTCGGAATAATATTATCTATGACACAAAAGAACTAAACGAAAATCGGTTCATCCGTTTGGGAGCTACGATACCACAGACAGATACACAGATACACAGACAAACTTTCTTTTTGCGTCGGGGGTTAAAAATGCATTAACGTTTCGATACACAAAACATTTTTAATCGCGCAAGCCGAACTGTGACATAAATAAAAATGTGTAAGCTCTACGGCCCGCATATTTTGTCTTGTGCCGCCGTCTCTAGAAAAAATCACCAAATCTGCCAAAATATTTGACGTGTCACGTTCCGAAAATTCTGCATTCCTTTAGAAGAAGATCGTCATGATTGGAATTCCGTACGCAATAGCCGATAATTTGATGCCACAGAGTGGTGGAAAAGTTTTCGTCGGAATACTTCATGAAATACCAAGCTAAAATACTACTTACTACGTATATTATTAAGTCGAAAGTTTGTGAAATGTGTTATTTTTTGTTTCCTAGGATCTCCAAAACTACTGAACAGATCAAGATGAAGTTTTGCGTATTTAGGAAAATCATTACTCGTTGCGGCCATTACCTAACACAGTTTGATATTCTATGTATGTTAGTCTATACTTTAAGGTATTTATTTATATGGACCTTAGAATAAGTTTTTACTATTTGGAATATTCTAACGTTGCCAATTCATAGTATCTATTCATCACACAACATTACAAAGAAAATTACAACACAATAATAGAAATAAATTAGAACTAGTATTTTTGAAACAATTGAGCTAACTGCTGACTTTTGCAAACAATCTACAGGTAGCTCAACTGATCCATATCAATACCAGTCGTCGCGTCCGCAAGACGCTGGCTGCATTCCCTCGATGTATGGTAATGCTGATGCGCTGTGCCTAAATGATCATTATTATTTGTATCTAATCATGTTGAGACTTGGTATATTTTTTTTGTATTATTTTTTTGGAAGACAGGCAGGACATAGAAATATAACGAGAAATAATAAGAATTTTCTTACACCAGTAAAGTAACACCAAGCTCTGCTCACTTCAGGAGGGTAAGAAAAACGCAATAAATTCTAACCACTCCTTCGCACACCGTAGATATAAATAAATATGCGTACATACCGAATTCAGGATTCATCATATTGATAAATTATTCATGGCGCGATTCCGAAGGTACAATTATAGGGGAGATCGAATGATGGCGCTCAAATTACGTTAGAGGTATGATTCTATTAATGCGATCAGCGTGGTGGCTGCTTTGCTTTGTTAGAATTCATCATCATCAACATAATTCTAATTCTAATTCTGATTGGGGGGACTGAGATCTGCAAGGACATCTCGCATGGGAGTGTATTGTGCATCCCCCTGCCTCACCACACCCTAACCAGTCCAGCTCCTTGAAGTACCGGGGCAGGACTTTTGGTGACTAACAGCTACGTTTCAGTTTTTCTTCTGGTGTGGATGGGGTTGATTCCTCAATGAGACTCTTCAGCCCCGTCTTGTGGCTTCCTTTGTGGCCGTGCAGTGTAATACAACGTGTTCCACAGTCTCTTCTTCTTGGAAGCAACCACATAATGATCATTTAAAAATCAGCAGTTCAGATTTGTAAGGTATATTCAGATAGCATAGTATTCTTAACCCAGACTGGCAGCGGCAAACTATACCATAATGCAGTATATAAATCGGCATATATCAGCATAGTTCGACAAACGAATAACCCAACTACCTCTATAAGACTATTAAAACTTTTAAATCCATCATGATTGTTAACACTAAAGTCAGTTATTCCGTGATCATGGCGCATGAAACTGCCGAATTATTGGAAAGCTCAAAACTCAAACATGGTAAATATCCTGTTGTTAATAAAATAAGTAAATAAATAAATAATGCTGGACAATTCACACAGCATTATCTAGCCCCAAGCTAAGCAGAGCTTGTGTTATGGGTACTAGATAACTGATATACTTAATACAATACACTACATAGATAGATATTTTTTATTATAGATAGAAAATACCCAGATCAACGCAACAAATTTCTGCAGATCGTACACAAATTTGTTCCGAGGCGGGAATCGAACCCACAACCTCCAGCGTCGCAAGCGGACCTTCGCCCGCTGCGCCACGAAGGTCTTCACGACCAATGACTTTAGTATTAGACTTATATTTTAAAAATAATTTTACGATCATTAACTTCATATTTAATCGAATAAAGAATATATTCATAGTCACACGCATGTTATACAAAAAATTATAATAATATTTTTGTTATTTTGAGTTGCAATGTTATTTTCTGTAACATAAAATAAAGCGCCTGAATCTTGGGGACGCTTCCGACTGGTATTGATATGTATGGATTATTGAATCTAATTCTATATTGTTTGCCACAATCTGCCGTGATCTCAATTGTTTCAATTGTAAATACTATTTCTGATTTGTTAAATAAATAAATCTGATATCTGAATCTGAAATCAAATAATAATTGTCGGGAAAAAGCAACTCGGGTTTATTTTGTTTTATTTAACAGTTACGTAATTTACGTCGTGTCGAATCAAAATAATATATGGGTCTGATCAATCATTCAAATGTCTCGGTGTCTTCTCGAGAGATCCGAGAACAAAATAGTCTAGCATAAAGATAAATTACTGTAATATTTTGTTCTACATCCCCCATTTAATTTGTTCTTGTAATTTGCTCTCAGTTATAAAGTGGCATAAGTCTAAATAAACCTCTTCAAAATTTATTGTATGTTGTGATAATAATTGTGAAAAATTTTATTTACAAAGAAAATTACAATCAAATAACAGAAATAATTTAGAACTAGTATTTACAATAGAAACAATTGAGCTAACTGCAGACTGTTGCAAACAACCTACAGGTACCTCAACTGATCGATATCAATACCAGTCGTCGCGTCCCCAAGACGCTGGCTGCATTGCTCCGCTGTATGGGAATGCTGATGCGCTGCGCCAGTTACTCACCAGCTCTCGGGTCACGCGTCGCTTCGACCAGACAGGTTTATTAATGTGTTTCTCATTCTCATGATAGCTACACAACCGCAGTGGGGTAGCGAGACAAATGTTTGTACTATCTGCAGATATTTGTCCGGGTCGTACCACTTGTTTACCCCATCGGCATGGTCGTCTGACCAGAGTAGAGATCGCTCTTTATCGATAAGACCACCAATTGTTGCTTAGTTTTTAAGTTGGTTTGTTGTAAAAAGTTCCTATTAGATTTAAGTGCTATAAAGTATTTTCTATTATATTCTATCCCATTATTTTCGGTTCTTTGTGAGATATGGCCGGCCCACTGCCACTTCAGCTTGCAAATTCTTTGAGCTATGACGATAACTTTGGTTCTCTGTCGGATATATCTGTAAAGAATCCTGTCCTTCAGAGAAACTCTGATATAGCTATTTTCATAGCTAGCTGAGCGACTTTGAATTGGTGGAGCAGCCCTACTGTAGTCTGGGCATTGAAAGCCTTAATTTAATATTGTGGGCGAAAACAACTTAATTGATAGGTTTCCAAACCCACACCTATTTTTCCTGAAAGAAAAGAGTTCATTTATCAACCCATCAACAGTTTATCGCGCTCTTAAGAACCTTATAACGTCATAATACGAAATGAGCTAATATCAAACACATGCTCTAGTAGTTAACGCACTTTATGCTGTCGAGTGGAGCCAATAAGGTGTAGAATTGATCTCTCACCTCAAATAAACGTGGGTTTTAAGAAAGCAGACAACGTAACATATGCAAGTACTTAATCTATGGCTTTGCCATCGGCTTTGCGAACCAAAGTGGACCTCCGTTTTGACGTGACACAAGACTGACCAGTATAGGCCAAGCCCAGCGATTGTTAACATTTTTAATTAAAAATATTATAGTATGATTTTCATAGCAAAAAAATTGGTTGCCTGTAAAGTCGGTATACGGGCGAAAGTTTTACGTGACAACAACTTTGAGTGGTAAAATAATTATGTCTGGCTCTCTCGCTCTTAGGCGGGCTAACCATGCCCGAGTGGAAGGGACGCGTGCCTCTCACTCGCTCTCATTGTGAGCGCATAACGTGAGCGGAGCGTAACGCAGTTTCTTGAAGTGTCACCCGGCAAACCAATTTATAAGACGTTGTCACGTCAAAATTACAATCAACTAATAGAAATTAGTCAAATCTATGGCTAGATTGCAATGTTATTATAGTGTATTCAAATATGTTGACTAGACTAAAGTCAACAATAATAATAATAGAAATAAATAGAACTAGTATCTCTAGTCTATAGTCAATTGTAAAATTGAAACAATTGAGCTAACTGCAGCCTCTTGCAAAAAATCTACAAGTAGCTCAACTGATTTAAAAATGTAACTAGAGTAGGATGTAAATAAAAAAAAATTGAAAACCCTAAAAGTGTTGAAGACGAAAACTTAATTAATATTTTACAATTTATATTAATTAAAGCTAAAAGCTTTAAATTTTAATTGATTGACCCAAAGTGGATCTTGGCGTCCGTTCCATTCTGACAGACGACTTCTCCAGAAGGCCAAGCCCAGCGATTGTTATCCTATAAATAGGCAAAAATTGGATAATTTGGAAAAAAACTAAAAACCGACTTCGAATCAAGACTACAAGAAGAATACAAGAATTTATTCATAGCCACACACAATTTATACAAAACAAGATCCGTCAAGTGCGAGTGTAACTCGCGCGCCAAGGGTTTCGAACGTTTGTCAACAAATATGTACCAAAAGTACCGGTTAGAGACTTCGCAATTATAGCTCCAGTAGTTGCTGAGTTATTAAGGAGGGGAAAAAGGACAGACAAAGCGAGACCATAAGGGTTTCGAAACCGATCTTCGATCTTCGAAACCCTATAAAGGGAAACAAAAATACAAATAATGAAAAACATAAAAAAATCAAAATCAAAATCAAAAACTCTTTATTTCCATAAATACAATAAATGTACACTTAGAAAAGGTCAAATTATAAAACTATACACCGACACGGAAATAAAGTGATCTTTTTGATTTCTGTCGCTTCGGTATGTAGACCAAAGTAAAGAAGCGACGAGGATACCTTTAGCCTGTTAGTTGTTATTCTTCGAGTTGGAGCAAAACCCGTTCCAAGCTTTTTTATCTTCTAGATAATCTGATATTTTATAGTAAGCCTTTTTGCACAGCAAGGTTTTGACAATTTGTTTGAATTTATTTACTGATAATTTTTGCAACTCACTAGGAGTTTTGTTGTAGAAGCGTATACATTGCCCTTTAAAAGATACATTAATTTTGTGTAGCCTAGTTGTGGGCACAGCGAGTTTATGTTTATTTCTGGTATTAAAGTTATGTTTATCACAATTTTTAGGGAACAGATTTTTATTTCTATGAGTGTACAACAAGTTTTCATAAATATATTGACATGGTACTGTCATTATATTTATTTCTTTGAATTTATCACGTAGGGATTCTCTGGGACCCATATTATAGATTGCACGAACAGCCCTCTTCTGCAGCACAAATACGGTGTTAATATCTGCAGCGTTCCCCCACAGCAGTATGCCATAAGACATAATACTATGGAAGTAGCTGAAATAAACAAGTCTAGATGTATCCACGTCTGTAAGATGACGGATTTTTTTGACTGCATACGCTGCAGAACTAAGTCTCTTCGATAGCTTATCTATGTGTAAACCTTTGGATCTCAGTTTAAAACATATTGTAAGCAGCAGCGATTAGAGTCCCATCGGTAAAAATAATTAGTCTTTCCCTAACTATGTGCGCGGCTAATCAGATCCAGTCTCAGCTTATTGTCCTTATCCACCGGGGTTGATAACGACGCTGGTTTTCAGTCTGGACCTAAATTGGGTGACGTCGCGTCACGAGTAACGGTCCACAGATAAAAGTAACAAAGCCTAACAAAATATAGGGGTAGAAGTAAGTAAGGATTAAAACAAAGAGGTGGACAGACATAAATGTAAATATTCAACGTACATTGTACGTTTTGTCAACAATGTGCAAATACAAAACCGCTCATTGAATTGAGACTGATGATCATATTATTAACCCCCTACGCAAAAAGTGAGGGGTGTTATAAGTTTAACGTTTCTGTCTGTGTATATGTCTGTGGTATCGTAGCTCCCAAACGGATTAACCGATTTTCTTTTAATTTTTTTTGTGTCATAGATAATTTTATCCAAAGTGTCCTTAGCCATGTTTCATGAAAATCTGTCGGGGGGTTTTCAAAGTTTTTAATTTTGTTCATGTTTTTGAACTGGTCTATTATTTCTGAAATTTACGACACTCCTTACTGACACTGGCAGAGTCGTAACGAAAAGCAAGCGGCGCCATTAAAAAGAATTTGACTTAAAGATTAAGTAAGTATTGTCACCGCCTGAAAGATTTCGAAGTAAAGTTATTATAGTAACGTATTACATGGTTGTAGCACAGCCTACCTATATGCATACAGTCGTTCGACGAAGGCGTTTAGACAGAGCAATCGTGCGGGGGCAAGGGACGGGACGGGGGAGGACGCTCCCGAGTTACAAAGCGGTGGTGTATGAAACTCGGGAACGCCCCTTCCCTTGCCCGGCACGATTGCTCTGTCAAAACCACGTCAAAATGCCTTCGTCGAACGACTGTATGCATCTAAAGGTAGGCTGTGGTTGTAGTAACTATTGGATTTCGATGATGCTCGCAGCAGGCTCGCAGTAGATTTAAGTAAAACTGTGTCTCGTATATGAAGACTCCCATACACCACAGAAACTGCTTACCCACTCCACTGGTAAAGTCGCTAAGCACGCTCAGTTCCAGAAAGCACTGAGCAAAATACGAAAGTAAAAGATACAACAAAACGGTCAAACAACAATTTACCAGCCCATTCCTTTGTTTACAAACCTTACCACACTTTATTCGTATTGAAAGTAGATATTTTATTCAGATGTTTGTTGTTTCGATATCAGTAAATCCTTTTTAGGTTCTCTGCTGGAAACACTTACTTATTCAGTGTCTAATGTTGCTTTATGATGATTTATGGTTTGTTTTATTTGAAGCTCGCTGCTACCCACGGCTTTTTTTCGAATAAAAAGTAACCTATTATGTTTTTCCAGGTAAATCTGTGTGCAAAATTTCAGCCCGATCCATCCTGTAGGAGCGGTTTTCGATTTGCATTTTTATAAAGAAAAAAATAAGTTCCAAATATCTCGATAGGTGGCAGGGCGTCAACTAGAAATTAGCATCATGGCAACAAACGGGAGATTTTGTTCGTCCAAAGAATTATGTAATTTTTAAACGCACGTGAGTGCTTTTGCGTGCTTTTGCGATGGTGCGTTTATTAGTGTAATAAGGCTACAGAATGAGAAACTTGAAAGTTTGTTTCCTTTCATTTGACATTGACATACCTTAATTTCTTGTTGACGCCCTGCCACCTATCGAGATATTTGGAACTAATTTATTTTTTATATTGCAAATCGAAAACCGCTCATTGTAAATACTAGTCCTAATTTATTTCTATTATTTGATTGTTATTTTCTTTGTGAATAAAGATTATTCATTTTTATTATATATAGATAGAAAATTCATTATGGCAAACTACTGTTATATACTTCGTCATAGATCTCTATTTCTGTAATTTTATTTTTACAGGCTCGATCCAACTGAAAAAAATTCTAATTAACAATCTAGTGGTCTGCATGCAAGTAATAAAATAAAAGTTCAAATCAAATATAGCACTACGCATAAGATTTACTTAGTATCACCAAATCCGTAGGTAATGCATTCACTGCCCAACCTACGCTGCAGCATTGAATATGTTAATGTCAGCAGTCGTTGAAGATTTGGATGAAATCTGCTGTGAGTGCATCATCATGATGTATCGTTCCTTTTAGCTGTCATCAGCATGTAACCCTCACGGGTAATCAATCAACGCCCTAATGGAGTTCGCGGAACTTTGCCTTTTAGGGGCCTGCAGTTGGTTAGCATAAAAATATAGGTGAAAATTTAAAAAATATTAGGGAATTTTTGGATTACATTACCTTTATTGCAGTTGATATTTAAACACAATTGAAAGTAGGTACTTGTCGATTTGAGATCCCTACTACAATAAATATCAGGTTTCGGATACGATCATTTATTTCTCTTAAGAATCACACTTACATACAGAGAAATCTTATTTTATAAATAATTTTGTCAGGCTAATCGTACAATAAAAATAAACATAGTAGAAAAATTTTAAAATGCCGGTAGTTCTTACTAACTTCGCACCAAAGACGTAAACAACTCAAAACAATTGACAAAAAATATTATTAACAACTATGTATCTATCACGACTCCTTGCCTTGAATTTTAATATTTATTTGTTCGGATTTGTTGAAATAATTTGTAGCTAACTAAAGAAAATTTGCTGAAAGTTTAAAAAGTTTTCGCCCCCACCTTATCCAATGTTCGGAATTCTGTCTCTGACGAGATTCAACTCGCACTTAACATCCGTTCATATTTTTGTAGAGCTTGCTGAAATCAAAGACTACACAAAGTGCTCCTACGTTCAGAATGGATTTTTATCTAAAACTTAAAAAGGTTTGTTGAAATTGTTTGTTTGCTTGAACTCAACAGAAAATTTTCGCGTCGATATTTATTGCTTCTGGCTATCCAGACCCCGTTTGAGGTCACTTTGCTCCATTGCGTAAAAATAACAACAACTTTCGCTAATAGGATTTCAAAGACGCAAACAGTCTAAAAATGATGATGTAGCAAAACTAAAACAAAATCTGTCCGAAGCGCCTGGAAATTATTGAAATATTGGAGGGCTTTTATATCGTCTATTAAAGGAGCCTTCAGATATAATTTATTGGTTTTGTGAAAATGCAGTCCGGACTGCGCAGCAGAAAATGAATAACATTTTAAAGTGAATCTCGATGAGGCAAGGGGTCGAATAGCTCGGGGAAATGGGGGAATCAATTTAGATTTCATTCTATTTGACTTGCGTGCCAAGTATTTTGTAAATTTATATTACAAAACAAATTCATTTTTTCGATTTTAATGTAATTTTTTTATTTATGAATTATTGATATCGATTATGAATGTTTTTGTATTGTGTAAATATTTATGATTTTTAAATCCGATTATGTTAGGTAAATTTATTTAAGGCTGACTTTAGGATTATTATTATTGTTCTTACTTTGGTAATTATTAAACTTTATAATCAAATTCCTTTGACATTATTATCTGCATATTATTGTATCTATCATTGACATTTATATATTTTTTTTGTCGTTTTTCTATAATGTATAAGGATTTGCTAATTTAAATATTAACTATAATAAGACTAGAATATAAGGTACTCTATCGCATTGGGTGTGCCTTGGATAAATGTACATGTTTATAAATAAATAAATAAATAAATTTTCAAAAGGACTGTTTTTAAAAAAAGTTCATTAAATTACCTAAAAACAAATATTGCTTTAAAATCATAATTTAATGAGACTGTATAAATAAATCGCAAAAAATGAAATAATCAATATCAAGTATTACTACTTATTTTTAATAAAACTTTATGCATTTATTTAGCACAGAAAATGAGAGTCTTTTACCATCATCTTGCATAATGCCACATAGTTCGAGGGTAGCTGCTACACTCGTAAAAGCACTTGTAAAAGCCCGACGGATAATGTCATTAACCTATGACGTCCTGCACTAGGACTAAGATTTGCACGTGCACTGAGACACATGCCAGTGCATGGTGACCAAACTTATCAACGGTTTCACCATACTGGCAACGGTGTGCAACTAGGCATGGAAAACCAAAACGCAAAGAGGTGGCCACCCAAAATGAGATGGTATTATCTACTCGTAATGGGAACCATATGGGAACCTAGATTTTTGGAAGGCAGAACCTTTAACCAAAGTCCTGGTTCCCACTCGGAAACGGCGAGTAGACGAGCACGTTCTGATGAGCTAGTTGACGTGTTAATAAGATTTTTCCGTACCAGCTCACATAGTGACTCATCCACTCTCCGTTTCTGAGAAATTGAATCAAACAAGTACAGTATAGAAAGTAAAATAAGTTACCTCTTCCCGTCGTGCCGGTCTGCCGTCCCATCGGATTATCAGATTGAGGGAATAGAGAATGCACCTGCGTTTGCACACTTGTGCACTATATGTCCTGGACACATGGCTAGTTAGAAGAATGGCCACCACGGCAGAAATTCGGCTAGGAGGAGATAGTCATCATCATCAATCAGGTAAGACGAACGCTATGGCGCAGTGGACGAAGGTCCTGCGACACAGGAAGTTGCGAGTTTGAATGCCCGCCATATGAAAATGTTTGTACTACCTGCAGATGTTTGTCCCGGGAGTTCTGGCTGGTTGAAGGTAACTTACTCATGTATTTTACGAATATCTCATGTATTTTATCTTAAGAATACCGGTGATCTCGGTTATGTCCGCATTGGAAAAAATCTTCGTACCATCTACAATGTTTGTTCCGGGTGTTCTGGCTGTTTTCTATCGATAAAAATCTATCTATGTACTAAACCTAATGTACTAACTTAAGAATATCGGTTATCTAGAACCCATAACGCGAACTGGGAATTTGTGGATAAAAGGTACAGAATTCCTTGATCCATTTATTTACCGAATTTGTGCAGAAGTGGGTTTTAAAATAAAGTAACAACTTGTATGTCTATTTGAGCATTTATTAGGTTTACTTCGATATTGTGCGCCACATTGCTGCCACTAAGTAACAAAAATAAAATAAAACTCCAGACAAAGATGGGAATGTTGCTGTCCTGCGTGGATCTGAGATATATCCAAGCTACATAGCTTAACTTAAAATAATGGGGTTATTCCAGTTTTCCCCCTTGAGAAATACCCCTTAACTGGGAAAACTAAAATAAATTATTTCCAGTTTTCCCCTTTGCGAATTTTTTCCCCGACAACGATTTTTCGCGTTTCAGTTTTCCCCCTAGAGAGAAGGAAACCAAAAAGAAGCATCATAAACAATTTTATTTCGTAGTTAATTATTTTATCGGGTATTTATCGCGTATCTTTTGTTATTACTTCCCCTACGTTTCTACCGCTTTACAGCGATCGTGGTCACGGGGCAACTGGGGAAATAATAACAAAAGGTACGCGATAAATACCCGATAAAATCATTAATTATGTTAACAAATCGCAAAAGCTTAAAAAATATATTTCTTATCTTGACAGCAATTTCAAAAATGATGCTGGAAAAGTCACACAGACAACGATAGAAGTCATCTAGCCCCAAGCTAAGCAGAACATGTGTATCTGCACTGACATTTCACTGGGATATATAAGTAAATTTTTTTGCGTTATGTGCCTAATTTCTTTTGTCTTTCTTTTGTCGTTTTGATTTAAATTTAATTTTTAATTTTTATATTTTGTGTTTCTCTAAATAATATTATCTTGGTATTGTTATTGCCACGAGTGGACTGCTGCTCTGTTTAGTACTTACCTTTTATTGTTAAAACTCAATTGTAAACCGGCCTCCCGCGATACAGGTTCTGAACCTAGTGCGGGGACCATAAGTAATCTGTATACTTTATCTTTTCTTAAGTAATAAATGTCTTTTGTTTGTTTGTTTGTTTGGATTGTCGGTCATTATACTTAATATTGTGTTTTCTCATCTCCTACGCCTACGTCGTAGAACGCAGACGACGTGGCCCGTAGCTGTCGTAGCTCGTTGCTACGTGAGTGCTACCAACTAGTACGAAGTAATTTACTACGTGTCTTTTACGAAAGTCTCTTTGACATTGAGTGGTGGCTTTAAGTTTAAAAGTAAATTAGTACGTTTTCTTATTTTTCTCCCTTTGCCCTTCGTTATTGATGGGATTTTCGTAAGAAAAAGTTTGTGCTTTGAAGTGTTTTCCTCTGAATTATAAAATACTTACATACCTTTCTAAAAAAGCTAGGGACGGCTCCAACTAAGTATCTTACTAAGAAAAGGTTCCATGCTTTGAGGAAAAATAGCTAGCGCTCTTTGGAACAAATCTTGGAACAAAAAGAGAATCGAACCGAACAGTGTTAAATTATAAATAAAAGAGATCATACAATTGAATTTTTGTGTGTAGGCAATGCATTTAGAGAGAGAAGTTATAGAAACACTCTATGATACCGTAGGTAGGTATAAGTATATGTTCCTTTTTAGGATACCGTATCGGAAGTTTGAATACGGGATCCTATTACTAAGCCTCCGTCGTCTGTCCGTCCGTCCGTCAGCAGGCTGTATTTCAAGAATCCTAAGCGAGATAGTTGAAATTTTTACAATGTGTTTCTTTCTGTTTCTCTTGCTGCTATAACAACAAATAATGAAAATAAATTAAATATTTATATAAAACGGGGCTCCCATACAAAAAACGTGATTTTTTTGCAATATTGCTCTACATTGTCAAGGCAAGATAGAGTTTATATCTCTTGAACCGTAATAGGTAAACAGTAGAAATTTTGACAGAATGTGTGTTACTATTGCCGCTATAATAACAAATAAAATCAAATAAATTTAATAATTAAGAAGACCAACAAACATACATGCCACGTTGAATACCAATCAGCGAAGTTAAGCTACGCTTCAGATTTAGAACCTTTGTTCTAAGGGATCCTAATTTTTGTAAATTAAACTTCAGCGATTTTTTCGATGGTACGGAACCCTCCATGTGCGAGTCTCGCACTTGGGCGGTTTTTATTTCTTTGCTATGTTTAGGCACTCAAAGATTCAATGCCATTCTGAATGCGCGTGGATTTTGTCGCATCCCACAAAAAACTTCTTCAATAACGCATTTGCACAAAGTCTTAGTGCAAATGAAGTTATTTTTGACATAAAATGTCTTAGATTCTAGCCGTAATGACGGCTAAATGTCTATTTTATTCGTGTTGAAAGTTAATCTGAAAATTATATGTGATCGAATCATGTAAATTACTAAAATACAATACATTTTTATTGTATTTTAGTAATGTGTTAATTCAAAAGATAATACAAACGCCATGCAGTAATAAGACAACTTTATTTTTTGTCACATCCAACCTTGTGAGAAATCCACCTGCCTCTCAAAAGGAGAAACCTACCAATTTTATGGTAATTGTTGCATGAATTCAAATAACCCTTATAATCCTACAAATAAACATTACAATAAGGCGGTTACCTCACTGCCACGCATCACGCTGCATCTTGCGTGTCGACTGCGCGTTTTTAGGGTTTTGAAGATCGAAGATCGGTTTCAAAACCCTTATGGTCTCGCTTTGTCTGTCCTTTTTTCCCTCCTTAATAACTCAAAAACTACTGCAGCTATCAACTTGAAATTTAAAATAATAATACATTTCGTGCGCCTGTACAGATTTATAGAAAAATAAATGAAAATAAATGAAAAATTAAAATTAAAATTTTCCATACAAATTGTGATGCCGAAATTTTAAAAGATACCTACAGAGTCATATGGGGTATCAAATGAAAGGTATCATTTTGTACATTTCAAAATATTTTTTGAAATTTTTGTAAATTTCATACTTTTTAAAATATTTCGAAAAAAGTCGAAAAAATACCCATTCCCCCCCCCTATCTCCGAAGATTGCAGAGCGATCCATGTAAAATGTATGGAGCGTTTATAGACATGAATTTATATTTTACAGGAAAAATATAGAAAAGTTTGAAAAATGAACAGTTTTTGAAAAATGGTCAAAAAGGGGGGGAATAATTTTCAAAAGGGGGAGTTACCTCACCGAGTGGGGTATCAAATAAAAGGTATTGGTTTGTACGTTTCAAAACAGTTTTTCAAATTTCTGTAGGTTTCATAGTTTTTGAAATATTTTGAAAAAAGTCGAAAAAAAACCCATTCCCCCCCCCCTATCTCCGAAGTTTGCCGAGCGATCCATTTAAAATGTATGAAGCGTTTGTAGATATGGATCTATATTTTACAGGAAAAATATAGAGAAGTCTATAAAAAGAACACTTTTTGAAAAATGGTCAAAAAGCAATAATTTTCAAAAGGGGGGCTACCCCACCGAGTGGGGTATCAAATGAAAGGTATCGGTTTGGACATTTCAAACCAGTTTTTCAAATTTCTGTAACTTTCATACTTTTTGAAATATTTCGAAAAAAGTCGAAAAATTTACCATAACCCACCTTAACCGAACCACCCATTTAACCGAAGCATGCAGAGAGATTTATCTGAAATGTAGGTTGGTACCTACTATTCATAGGTATTCGCTAAATTGCGAAGTCTCTAACCGGTAGGTACTTTTGGTACATATTTGTTGACAAACGTTCAAAACCCTCGGCGCGCGAGTTAAACTCGCACTTGACGGATCTTGTTTATACAAACGGAGCTCCGTTACACTTACCAATGACGCAGTTGTCTCAAATGTCGTAATAAAGTATTCGCTTTATTTGTTTCTCGAAGAAACGAAGATGCTTTTCAACACGTTCCTAAATTCTTTTATTACATTCCTTGCTCCTTGTCACCGCGCAAACGTAAAGCTGGATTTCCACCGCGAGCGGAGCGGACCAAGTTTATCTCGCAAGAGTAAACAGCATACTTGTATTTCCGGGTGGAACATCTCGTCCGAATCTAAACTCGTCCGCGGACGAGATGTCCACTTCACTTGAGTAGGGGTACATCTCGTCCGAATCTATAGTCTCTTGGATTTAGATTCGGACGAGTTCCACTGAGAAAATAGTCGTCGTCGTAACTATAAGCAAAGGCAAGAGCTGCTGCTTAGCTGTGCGGTACCGGCTTAGAATTTGCACCACCCCAGCTCTTCCCACGGGTGTCGTAAGAGGCGACTAAGGGATATCCATCGGGCGGGCAGCAGCGATCTCTATAGAACAATTCTACCACCAAACTGCGATCCCCAACCCGCATGCCTAGCGTGGGGGTTATGGGCATTACCCCCATGAGATAAAAGCCTATAAGTCGACCACGGCGGCCATTCTCATCGGAGACTAACCAGGTGCGCAGGACTTAGTATAGTTCACAAGTGTGTGTGCATACTCAGGTACACTCTCTATTCCCTCACTTTCATAATCCGATGGGAAGGCAGACCGGCACGACCGGGGCGAGGTCAGGCGCAGGACAAACTGCTTAACGTGCTTTCCGAGGCACGGGGGTGAAACACCACCAAATTCCTGACTCCGGGCTGCTACTTATGATTTTTACTCGCGCGAAAAAACCTCTAACAACTATTGGCCAGGCCCGGGATTTGTGCCCAGGACCTCACAATCAGCGGTTGAATAAGCTGACCGCAAGACCAAAGACCACTTGTCCTGTTACCACACGGCATTTCCTTATAAGGCGCTTATCAGGGTGTGGTGGTAATCACCTGCGCTGTGAACACCTACCCAGATCTTATTCCATCTTCTGCTGACTGTTCAGCAGAAGATTGAATGAGATCTTCTGCTGAGCAGTCAGCACGGAATAAGATCTATGTAGGTGTTCACAGCGCAGGAGGTGACTAGCACCACACAGGGAAATGCCATGCGGTAACAGGACAAGTGCCAATATTGACCACATAACTTGTTTTTATCCTGCTTAATCTGCATTTATTTGTCTCTGTTAAAATGCTTACGTACTTCTAAAGAGGAAGTATTTAATTTTATATAATTTGAAGCACTTTTATTATAGTAAAATACTAGCTTCTGGCCGCGGCTTCGCACGCGTATTTTCGATATAATATGTAGCCTATATGGGTCTTCAGGTCCTCTCTGGTTTTGGAGATCCTAGGTAACAAAATTTAGATTTCACAAACTTTCGGCTTTATAATATCACTAGGATAGGATTAATTATTGTGAATAGGAATGCATTTGAACACCACTTAAGACACATTACATTGTAACATTAAGGAAGTTCCTTCATTCTGCAACGTGCCTCACACTTTAGTGGAAAAGTTTGTATGGATAGATAGATGGATGGATGGCTGTATGTTTGTTACTCTTCCACGCCAAATCTACGGATCGAATCGGGTTGAAATTTTGAACCGATATAGAATTGAGAGTCTAGAACCTGTAATACGAAAAGTACTACTTTTTAACCCCCGACGCAAATAATAATAATTCATTTATTAGACAAGTTACAGATCTAACTTAACTTATTCTACGGTCCATAGTAATATATACCTTAAAACTAACATACATAAAATACAAAAACTTAATTAATAAAATAACACATCGTTTGTGATTACGGCGACGACGTGTAGATGACGCAATCAGGATAAAAAGGAAGCAAAAAGGAGAAAAGCAAGAAGGAAGCAATAAGGAGGCAAAAAGAGCCCCTCTTTTTGCGTCGTCTTTATTATAAGTTTAACGTGTCTGTCTGTGTATTTGTGTATCTGTCTGTGGTATCCTAGCTCCCAAACGGATGAACCGATTTTCGTTTAGTTTTTTTTGTATCATAGATCATTTTATCCCGAGTATTCTTAGATATGTTTCACGATGATCAGTCGAATGATTTTTGAAAAATTTAATTTTGTTCTCGTTAACCCTTAAATCCTATGAATAATCTTAAAACACAATCTTAAAACGTTTCCATAGAACGCGTGCAAACCCGCGGGCAGAAGTCATATGAGTATAATTACACATTATAATTACAACATGGTGTCTATTTATAGTTAAATCCCTTTGTTAATGTTTTCCTTGTTGTTCCGTGCAAAATGTCACTTGAGTTTAACATGTCATTTGAAAGTGCAAATTTTACGTAAATATGTTTAAATTATTTTTAGTTTTATTGTTGTATTTCGAGCCTACATGGAGTAAGTAAAAAGTGTTACTAATTACCTGATAATATAAAAACAAATTTTCTAAAAAAATACCGATACAGGTTTAGAAAATGTTTGTTTTTGGTTTAGTGTAATCTGTTCGATAGATTCTTAGAAATGTTGAACGATTTATTTAACCACTTGAATCGGGTATGTAAATGAATGAACATGACATTCAATACCTTTGAATCTTTTTCTTTATTAATTTGAGTATCTACATAGTAAATAAGTTACCTAGTATATATAACACTGTGACAAATAGGTTCAATTGACTCAGGGAAGGCAACGGCCGCGAAAAGGCGCGGTGAGCCCCTTCTTTGTCAAATTATTTTAAATTTTTATCTACTTACATAAAAGACCTATTCTGAAAACGAAAATCAAGGTTTCGGCTTCGATCCCTTTTTGTGCAAAACATTCTCATATGTCAATTAAATAAAAATGCTGGACAATTCACACAGCACCATCTAGACCCAAAGTAATAATAAATAAATAAATAAACAATGCTGTACAATTCACACAGCATTATCTAGCCCCAAGCTAAGCAGAGCTTGTGTTATTGGGTATCAGGACACTTGCGCGAAAGACACTTGCGCGAAGGACACTTGCGCGAAGGACACTTGCGCGAATGGACATTTGCGCGAATGGACACTTTCGCGAATGGACACTTGCGCGAATGGACACTTGCGCGAATGGATACTTGCGCGAAGGACATTTGCGCGAGTGGACACTTGAGCGAATGGACACTTGCGCGAATGGACACTTGCGCGAAAAAATCACAAAACTCCTAATATCTGTTGAAATAGACGTCGTAGAGAGTTGCGAATTTCACCACTGTGTAGGTAATTTTGTTCTCTTTCTTGTGATATATTTCACTTTCCCCTACCCCTCCCACTTCCTTCCCAATAACGAGAAACCTACTTTTACGTAGACGTTCGTAGCACGTGCTACGATGTTAGGAGGGATGCACGAAACTCCTAATATCTCTCGAAATAGATGTTGTAGAGAGTTGCGGATTTCACCACTGTGTAGGTAATTTTGCTCTCTTTCTTGTGATATATTTCACTTTCCCCTACCCCTCCTACTTTCTTCGCAATAACGAGAATCCTACTTTTACGTAGACGTTCGTAGCACGTGCTACGATGCTACGAGGGATCGCCGTAGCATACAAAAGACTTCAACGCGCACGCACCTTCTTCCTACACATAAAATGTAATTTCGTAGACCAACGTAGCAAGTGCTACGATGGCTACGGGTGGCTTAGCGGCGTAGCCACATTCAAAGCTGCTAAGGAGTATTCAGTACATTGGTGACTGGTATTCTTTTAGATCTCTTTTCTTGAAAATACGAGTAAGTGAAGTTACCATACACTCCACTTTACATACAAAAAAATGTCGTAGACCTTCGTAGCACGTTCTACGATGCTACAAGGGAACGGCCTAGCATACAAAAGATTTCAACGCGCACGCACCTCCTTACTACAAAAAATGTTAGTTCGTAGACCATCGTAGCATCGTAGCTACGGGTTAACGTATTCATGTCAGTGTAGAGTCTGTAACCCATTCAGAGCTGTCAATTGCACACAGTAAAGAGGTGACACGGTGTTCTTGTTTACTGAAAACTGGATTTATGTACTGTACTTAGTCTTAGTCGCTTTCAACTAGCTCTAAGGTGTAGAATACGAATTGGCTTATTCTACAAAACCACTGGGACCACTTTTGTCCCAGTAATTCTTGTAGCTAATTAATGAATAAATGATGAACACTTTATTATACAAAATTTATAAAATATTTTATATTTTATTGACATAAAAACGTTCAATAAATCAAATCAAATCAATGTGTGACGTGTGTGTATTGCAGTTCGCTTTGCTCACCGCAATCCGATTCACGCCAACAGATTTTGGGTTTCGCTCATCGCAATGCTACCCCACTGTCATGAAATTCGAAATCCTCACCCCTATATTAGTCAAAACTATACCTATGTCAAATTTTGGGATGAGGGTTCAAGCGGGGCTGGAGGCGCGGGAGGTCATAGCATGGCTCGTTTCGGTCGCCATGCTGTTCTCCGTAGTCGCATTGCTCTCCCCGGATTAAGAGGCAGGGGGTTCTGGAGGGGCACGGGTGTGTAAAACCACGGCTCGTTTCGCACACAGCTCCACCCGAAAAAAAGGTAAAAACTGGGAAAATTTCGGATTTTTAATAAAAGGGGTGTTTAGAGAGGCTTGGGGATCAAATTAATTTTTTGATCATTATTGTATGTTTTGTTCTATACGACTTTGAAAACTTTTTCGTTTGCGAAATCTCAAAAGGAAAAAAGGTGGGAGGGGCTGTGATTTATTTTATTTCAGTTCGAAAAAAACCCTCTATACGATCCCGCAATCAAAACTCTATCGCGACGTATGACCTCCCGCGCCTCCAGCCCCGCTTGAACCCTCATCCAAAAATTTTAGATAGGTATAGTTTTTGACTAATATAGGGGTGAGGATTACGAATTTCATGACAGTGGGGTAGCATTGCGATGAGCGAAACCCAAAATCTGTTGGCGTGAATCGGATTGCGGTGAGCAAAGCGAACTGCAATACACACACGTCACACATTGATTTGATTTGATTTATTGAACGTATCTATGTCAATAAAATATAAAATATTTTATAAATTTTGTATAATAAAGTGTTCATCATTTATTCATTAATTAGCTACAAGAATTACTGGGACAAAAGTGGTCCCAGTGGTTTTGTAGAATAAGCCAATTCGTATTCTACACCTTAGAGCTAGTTGAAAGCGACTAAGACTAAGTACAGTACATAAATCCAGTTTTCAGTAAACAAGAACACCGTGTCACCTCTTTACTGTGTGCAATTGACAGCTCTGAATGGGTTACAGACTCTACACTGACATGAATACGTTAACCCGTAGCTACGATGCTACGATGGTCTACGAACTAACATTTTTTGTAGTAAGGAGGTGCGTGCGCGTTGAAATCTTTTGTATGCTAGGCCGTTCCCTTGTAGCATCGTAGAACGTGCTACGAAGGTCTACGACATTTTTTTGTATGTAAAGTGGAGTGTATGGTAACTTCACTTACTCGTATTTTCAAGAAAAGAGATCTAAAAGAATACCAGTCACCAATGTACTGAATACTCCTTAGCAGCTTTGAATGTGGCTACGCCGCTAAGCCACCCGTAGCCATCGTAGCACTTGCTACGTTGGTCTACGAAATTACATTTTATGTGTAGGAAGAAGGTGCGTGCGCGTTGAAGTCTTTTGTATGCTACGGCGATCCCTCGTAGCATCGTAGCACGTGCTACGAACGTCTACGTAAAAGTAGGATTCTCGTTATTGCGAAGAAAGTAGGAGGGGTAGGGGAAAGTGAAATATATCACAAGAAAGAGAGCAAAATTACCTACACAGTGGTGAAATCCGCAACTCTCTACAACATCTATTTCGAGAGATATTAGGAGTTTCGTGCATCCCTCCTAACATCGTAGCACGTGCTACGAACGTCTACGTAAAAGTAGGTTTCTCGTTATTGGGAAGGAAGTGGGAGGGGTAGGGGAAAGTGAAATATATCACAAGAAAGAGAACAAAATTACCTACACAGTGGTGAAATCCGCAACTCTCTACGACGTCTATTTCGAGAGATATTAGGAGTTTTGTGATTTTTTCGCGCAAGTGTCCATTCGCGCAAGTGTCCATTCGCGCAAGTGTCCATTCGCGCAAGTGTCCACTCGCGCAAATGTCCTTCGCGCAAGTGTCCATTCGCGCAAGTGTCCTTCGCGCAAGTGTCCATTCGCGCAAGTGTCCATTCGCGCAAGTGTCCATTCGCGCATATGTCCATACGCGCAAGTGTCCTTCGCGCAAGTGTCTTTCGCGCAAGTGTACCAGATCCGTGTTATTGGGACTACAAGACTACAAGTCCGCCTGCGAAGCAGTAGGTTACGGGTTCGATTCCCGCCTCGGGACTAATGTGCGTACGATCTGCAGATATTTGTTCAGGGTGTTCTGGATGTTTCCTATGTATAATAAAAAAAATATCTATCAGTGTAACCTTTTTATTTTTAGGTTATATGAAAATTGTCTTGGGAAATAAAAATACTGTATATTATTCAACTTCTCGCAATGCCAGTAACCTTGAAAAGGTGTCTTATTTTGAAGGCGAACTTATATACGCTAGTTGTATACTGTACGATAAGGAGTTGGGTGATACAAATTTACGGTTTAAAATTAGAGGTGACAGTGCGCATTTTTAAATTTGTTTTTAATAAATATTTTCTAATAAATACTTTATTTATAGTGTAAACTGCAAGTTTCAGATAAACTTATCTATGAATCTAAGGTGACAAGTCACACATTATATTCAATCGGCGGCGAATATAATATAATAATGCAAATAAAAATGTTACCTGAATTCAATAATTCAGTTTTGGAGTGTACTGACGGGATTAACAAATTGTCAGTACTAATACTTTTGAATGAGTCAATACCGGGTAAGTTCTACCTACTGATGGGGTAATAAATAAATAAAATAATAAATAATGCTGGACAATTAACACAGCATTATCTAGCCCCAAGCTAAGCAGAGCTTGTGTTATGGGTGCTAGATAACTGATATACTTAATACAATACACGACCTACAAAGATAGAGATTTTTTATTATACATAGAAAACACCCAGACCAACGGAACAATTTCTGCAGATCGTACACAAATTTGTTCCGAGGCGGCAATCGAACCCGCAACCTCCTGCTTCGCAGGCGGACCTTCGCCCGCTGCGCCACTGAGGTCGTCGGTAATGGAAAATATCCGTAAGAAAAAATACATATTTTTTAGTTATACAGGGTGTAACAAAAAAGAGTAACCAAACTTTCAGGTGGGGTGTAGAATCGAACACTGAATTCAGGAAAAATATTGAAAAAAAATCCCGCCCTTTAGTTTTCGAAAAATTAAATAAATAGGTACGAAATTTTCACAACAGTAGGCAATGACAATAGACTCTAATACATGTGTCTATTTGGAATTAGAAAAAAATGGCATGCGTACCTGTATTCATATCTTTTATAAGCCCATAACACCTAAACGGTGCCCTAATGAGCGGCCACCGCGGTCATCGACCCGCGACATCATTGCAGCGGAAACGAACAGGCTGCGCGGCGTGCTTGGATATGGAGCCTACGTACAACAAATACATTCCAATTTTCCTCTAGGAATTAAAAATAAATAAATTATTTTAAGTCTTTACACACGTTCTATCGCGAAAATGCATAGTTAGTAGGTACATTCATTAGGCATGCACCTTCCTTCCTACTAAAAGATATTCACTACTAGCTTTTATTTTTTCATATCGTTGACTACCTAAGTACCTACCTACCTTCACATTGAACTTTAAAAACACGGTGAGTAACTAGCAATGAAAGGTTGTTACAATTTGCAATTCCGAAGCACCAGATAGAGACAAGAAAAGGCACAAACTTTTAGCGCGCGAGAGCGAGATAGGTATACAAACTTAGTTCATCCGAATGTTCACCCAATGCTAGGCTTATTGTTAGTTTTGTCAAACTGTCTGTTATCATAGGGTCAATGGCCATTTAGTTGCATCATTGCAAGCGCAAGGTGAAGGTCGCGGCGGCTCTTATCGGTTATTTGTGCGTAAAAATGGCTCGTATGCGTTATTCAGATATCATATATATATTATAATACCACGAGATGATGCGAGTGTTTGCTTGACCTAAAGTTTTAGTGTGGTTTTGTATTTTGACGGTCCTAAGCCCGTAAAGTACGAAGGGAAAATTGGAATGCATTGGCTAGCTTCCTACATAACTACAACACGTGCAGCCCGCCGCCGCGCGCGCTGCTGCGATATCGCGTGTCCGGTCGTGGGTGCACCCCGTAAAAAGATGTTTATCTGCTAAAAAGGTGTACACAAGGTACGTAGACCTTTTAATCAAATTTTAATGCCAAATAAACACGTGCATCAGTCGTTTGCGTAATGTAGTGAAAATTCCGTATTTATTTAATTTTTCGAAAACTAAAGGGCGGGATTTTTTTTCAATATTTTTCCTGAATTCAGTGTTCGATTCTACACCCCACCTGAAAGTTTGGTTACTCTTTTTTGTTACACCCTGTATATACATTTGGTTGCAAGCGTTTATAACACTGGCACTTTATTGGATCCTGCAACTTTCTGTGTTGCAAAATGTGTTCGGTTTGGTGCAAGGTGTTGCGTGCCTCGTCAATGCCAGTGCAGTACTGCTGTCAAGCAGCTTGCTCATCACCAGCACCACATGTACCAGGCCCGCGAAGATCGGATATCTCACCATGCCAGCCTCAACGACAACATTCGGCCGGCTTTTGTCACCGTTAACGTACCAGCTGTTGTAGAACCAAATGGTCTCTTGCGTGACTGTGCTAAGAAGCCCTCGGTACTAACAGTAGTCCCTTGGGAGTTTGGGAGACCCATTTTGTAGAACGCAACGTACGTTGACAGACTTGCGCCTTCCCATCTTCTAAGGACATCCGTTAGAGCGGAGCAGGGGCAGAGCTTGGAGCGGATTTGACTGAGGAACTCAAGGGGCGCATATATATACCTAAGACTCGACAGATCCTGCGCTCGGTACCCCGCTGACCTATATCTGTCGGATACCGAGGTTGGTCAGGTTTTCGAAATTGTATCAGAACTTCCAACGCGGGTTTTTGCATATTGCCGAGTACTCTCCACTGTAAACCATTTTTAGCAAAACTTGGTTGACTTTTGTTTTTAACTACACCCAAATTATAAACAGGGTTTTGTATACAAGTTGGGTGTAGTTATGCAGAAACGAACAGAGTTTTGCTAGAGTTTTAATAGTTAGTTTGTAATAGAGTTTTGGTAATTCAAGATATCGAGTGGACTGAAGGTTTTGCTCATCATCAGCAACACGTTCGTGAAGATACCAGGTCTTATTTCATAACTTATTTTGTAAATCTTCTCTGATAAAAAATGTAAAAACACGTTGGTCCGGAACCTAATAAATTACTTTTAACCCAATAAATTACTACAGACCGATCTCTTTTTGTATCAAAGAAGATTTACAAAATAAGTTAAGAATGAAGACCTGGCGTCTTCACAAAAGTGTTCGTGATGATGAACAGGACCTGCAGTTCACTCAGTGAATCACCAATAGCCCTGTATAATCCAGTTTCATCACCTTAAATTTTAATTTTTTATAGATTACGCTCTCAAAGTCAATGGCATTTGGTTCTCTAAGCTTCCAAATAATTTGAGGGAATATATTTATTATAAGAATTCTAACAATGAAGATGTGTCAATAAGTGTTCGTACAAATGACAAAATAAATAAGGACGTGAAAAACCAAGGTAAGATAACTACCGATCTAAAGGCCCGTTAGACCTATACAAGGTATTCGCCACCCAGCAAAATTATCAGAAACATTTCGATCGGTTTCGCGCGTCTACGGGGTTTCCTCACTCAACTATCGTTACCGCTCTGGGTAGTAATATCGTGTGGATCTGAATATGTCTTTACACTTATACAGGGTGTCCGCGTTGATGACTTTACGCAATAATCCATAACAGAACAGCGTCGCTGATGCGCCGGATGAGGAGCGGTGTCGGTAGATATCTGAAACTTGAAGCTGCAAGGCTGGACACGGTTTGCGCTTTCATGAAGTACTGCACACAGTGTCATGCGTGAAGGCAGATTGTGTGTCCCTTTAATTTAAGCAGTTTTTAATACATTTATCTATGACTGAAATATATAGGTAACTTATTGAGTGAAAGAGAAATTAAAAATGTATTATTTTTTTAGGGTTCTGAACCTCAAAAGGAAAAAAAGGAACCCTTGTAGGATCACTTTGTTGTCTGTCTGTCAACCCCCATTCTCAGGAACGCATGGAGGCGTCGAGTTGAAATTAAGGCTTGGTAGGCCAGCGGAGGCCGCATTTTTGTGATTTTTAAAACCATCTGAGACTTTGAAAATAGTATTTAAAATTCTGAAAAAAAGATATATATATATTACCTAATGAACTAGCCTAGTCAAAGTAGCATTCAGTTACAAGATCTAATGAACTTCACTCGATAGAAAATAATCCAAAAGTTACCCCTTTTTCTAACGTTTTTTCAATACTATGACTAGCGGACTACTGATATCACACTTTTTTTTGTACTCAACTAAGGACACTTAATATTTCTAAACAAATTCACAGAGTTTGACTTGATAATACGATTTTCTAAATCACTATGTTTAAATAACTACAAAAATCACGAGGGCGGCGGCTTGGCAGGCGCGCGTTTTCCCTTACGCCTACAGTTGCAGGACTACCAGGCCTTAACATCAAATACTCAATTCCGAAAAAGCAAGGTCCATATAGCACAAATTAAGGCAAACATCCGAAAACCTTAAATTAGTAGGTACTTTAATAACAAAAAAAAAATATTCTCTACCTGGACCAAAATATACAGGTTTTCTACTTCCCGTTGACCTAGAATCATGATATTTGGCAAGAAACATCAAAAAACTGAAGTCATTTATAACGGGATATTTACCATGATTTGAGTTTTGAGCTTTCCAATATTTCGGCACAGGTACTCAAACTCAACTCAAATCATGGTAAATATCCCGTTATAAATGACTTTAGTGTTAATAACCATGATGGATTTAAAAGTTTTATCAAAAAACTGTCTTGAAATTATACGCAACCGTCAGTGCGCGAATGCGACTCGCACTTGACGTTTTATTTGTTGGCATAAGAAAATTGAATTTCAAATCATTTGAGTATTATTTGGGAACAATTATTAAATGTATGTTTTCAGAAAATTCAACAGGACAGGTTGATGACATCACTGTAGAAATATTGTCGATACGACGATATAAAAATTCTTACGGACATATTTTGACTAATGAGACACCCGTAAATACAAGAGTGCCACGGATAGTTATTGATTGTGGAACATTATGTTTTGGTAAGATAAAAGTTTTGTTTTAACTTGATATTAAATGTGTATTAAAAATTATTTCGATTAATAATTCGTAGCCATAGGACACACAACTCATTTTTAGCAAAACTTCTGCATAACTACGCCCAACGTATACAGGGTTATTGGTAATTCACTGACACTATGTGAACTGCAGCTCCGCTCATAATCACGAACTCGTTCGTGAAGGCACCAGGGCCGCGATCATGGTGTCGTAAGGCATGTCATTACGGCTCAAACGTTAGCAGTTGAAACGTTAGGGTGCACGTTCACAGGCCGACATCGGACAGTCCGCTGACAAGTGCGTCCACTGATCGGCAATCCGAATGACGTCATTCGCATTAAACGGAAAAGTTGCCTTCAAGAATCCTTGCCGGCATTGCCGACGGTCCGCTCCGTGCGGTACGGATTTTTTGTGTCAATCCATTGCTAGTGCGGATTGTCCGATGCCGGCCTGTGAACGCGCACCCTAACGTTTCAACTGCTAACGTTTGAGCCGTAATGCCGTGCTTTACCACACCGTGATCGCCCTCCAGTTCTTAATTCTTAAGCTTTGTATTGGTAGTAGGTATCCCTCTCCATAAAATAATTGTTAATTAAAGGGGCTTTATTTTAAACTTAACATAAAAAAGGTTCTGCCCTTAACAGCGAGTGTGGGAGTGGAAGATTGGTCTTTATTGATTCATTGGGACAAACGTATTTTTACATTTTGCATTGGAGGTGCTTTGTATAAAATTTTAATAATTAAGACCTGGCTTCTACCCGAACGTGTTAGCAGAACCATTGGCAGAATCAGCTGCAGAACAAGATGCAATTAACGTAGTGTTAGTGAATCACCAGTAACCCTGTATTACTTGTAGATAGCAGAAAATATAAAAAAAAAACAGAAAGAATGATTATTACCGCTCGACTCGCGTTACGACTATAAAAATATACACTCTTTTTTCAGATCCGTATTTTGTTAACCTAGATCCTAGTAAAGTATTAGCCAAATACGTTCCGAACACAGCTAAGAACAATTTTAGTGTTGTAAAATACGAGTTGGAATTCGAAGAAAAGGCGTTAATTGGTTGTACTTCTGTTTCGGGAAAAGGAAATATATCCGTTGCTGAAGGCAAAGGAAACACATTTCATGATGAAACAAGTGGTAAGGGGTAACAGCAAAATAACAAACAAGATCCGCCAAGTGTGAGTGTGACTCGCGCGCCGAGGGTTTCGGACTTTAAAGTGGGCTGCAGACTGAAAGCTAAGCTACAAGTAATAAAGTTTAGCTTAGCTCGCAGTTTGTCATGTCATATAGTTTTGTTTGCGTAGTTTGAAGTCTGCACAGATGTATGAGAAGCTGCGTCATCTACGCGAGCTTAGATAATACTAAGTTAGCTTAGCTTTCGCTTTGTAACTCGCATGATTAACTAAACAAAAACTATACCAGTATAGATTTCGCTATATACAAATAATAAAAGACAAAAGTCACACAAACACATTTTTCAAAATATTCCGAAAAATATGAAAGTTAGATATTCTTCCAAAACTGTTTTCATATGCCGATACCTTTCAAGCTTTTTAAACTAACACTAACGGCCCAATACGCAGATGGTCACGTCTACCTTGATGTAGCGGTTGGGCGGTGAATGCGTTAAGCCACTTCGGGCGTGTTCAGTAATTGGATGGGTTCGATTATAAATTCAGTTTTTTTTGGTTTCTTTTGTGAAGTAGTTTTGTAGGATGGTACGGAACCCTAGATCAACGCAGTGGGTTGATTGGTCAATAATCAAACATTTATTGCATTGAAATTATAAGTAATATTGTATATTATTGTAGTGTGGGTCCACTCGTACTTGGCCGATTTTATTGTTTTTGCTTGAAACTTATCCACTCCAACGAAATTTATCAAAATCACTTTCATTATCAATCCATTTTAGCTGTTCTAAACGTTGGTTCAAGCGGACGATTTCGTTGTAAGTCGTCAGAAGATGGACATTTTAGTACAACAATTTTAGATGTTACCAGAAAAAATAAAAATATAACAACGATCAAAGAACAAGATGGAAGGATCAAAGGTAAAATATAAAGCATAATTTTGATCAATAAATATATTTTTACCGATTTCCTATCCTCCTAATAATTTAAAGGCGGAAGTTTGTAAAGATGGGAACATGTTTACAACTTAAATCGAAGATCTCAAGACTAGTTATGGCGCTTTATCATAAGATTATGTAATTCGAAGGAATTTTCAAAAATGAGAGAGAATGAAGAGGAGAAAAGAGAGAAGAGAAAAATGCAAAGATGCGAAGTTGCTCTTTTTTGCCATCATGGTGACAAAAAAGCAACTTCGCATCTCAGCTTAAAGTTTACAAATAAAACTCTTACAGAGGCATTAAAAAAAGTTTATGATAGGTATCACAAACAGCAAAATCGTATTTTGAAAACTCCTTCGATTAACTTTACTATACGATTAAATCTTACTGTTCCTAGCAGCAAGCAAGGGCTAGTGGCGAATTATGAACGCCGCTGCTTTGAGGCGGACACACAAAGTGGCGATCACAATAGACCTATCATGGCCGCAGTGATACGAAAGCCACAAAAAGCTAATAAAAATAATAAAAAAATTGGCTGTCTGTAAAGTCTGTTTACTGACGATATTTGAACGTGACAACGTCTTAAGAAAATACTGATGGAATGGTAGCATTTTTCAAAAGAAAATTTTAATTTCATTTGTTTAATAGATTTGTATGTATATAGAGAAGGAGGTAATTGGAAATCACAATGAAATTGATCAAGTTAGATTTATTTGTACGCATAAATACAATTATGTCAATTTTTTTTACAATTTAATATTTTTTACAAGTATAAATGTGCGTTGAGCAATTGTTTTCGATTTTGAAGCAGTGATTATTGGCTGCGCGAATGGCGTTGCTAAAGTAGATGCTACAGCATCTTTAACCTCCGTGGGTTCACTCATCGAAGGTAGTGGCTTATTCGTGACATCCTCTGGTTCGTCAGGCTTTTTTTCCATGGTGGGATTGTAAGCGGTTCTGCAAAATAAATCGTCGTTCGAAACAATTTAAAAAAAAATTTCATAAAATTCTTCATTCAGAAAATCATTTTAAATTTAAAAAATAAATATACAACAAAATACTTGAATAAAATTTATTGTTTAAATTTCTACTCAATTGTTAAAATTTTAATTTTGATTTTATTATTTTAATAATATACTTAAATTTTTTCAATCAGTTACTTAATTATTTTTGCAAATTTAATTGTAATTTGTTATAAAAAAGTAATAATTTAAAATAATTCATTATAAGAATAAACAATGATTAAATTATTGTTTATAAATCTTACATTTAAAACTTAAAATTTGGAAACATTAAAATTTTCGTAAATCTTGTTTTTAAAAAACCCGCCTCAATGTGTTTGATATAGGAGAAACTGTTCCCTTTGACGGATGGCTGGTCCAACCTGTCATTTCAGACACGTTGTTGTGATATGTCATCATCATCATCATCATCAGCCCATATTAGTCCACTGTTGGACATAGGCCTCCCCTAATGAGCGCCATAGCGCCCTGTCTTCAGCTTGCCGCATCCAGCATCTGCCTGCAGTCTTTCGCAGATCGTCATCCCACCTGGCCGGAGGGCGTCCTACACTACGTTTGCCGAGTCGTGGTCTCCACTCAAGAACACGTTTACCCCAGCGGTTGTCGGTTCTTCGCGACATTGTCCGCGTTGTGTTATGTGGAAGATTTAATATTTATGTATTAATTTTTTTTAATCATAGCTACGCTCGATAATTATTTCGATTGAATAGTAAAGCCATCGATTTTTTACTCATCGTGAAATAGTTCTGTTAACTTATTGTTTTAATTTTGTCAATTATAGCATAACCTACAATCGCTGCATTAGCGGACCGATGCTATTCATTTTAATGATGAAAGCACGAATATTCGACAATATATCACTGAATATATAATTAATATCGAAAGAATCATTACCTTTATCGCTGTAATTATCGTTGCTATAAACAATTGACACCACATTCACTTTTCACTGCACTTGATACTCGATCAAAACATGTAAATGTACTATAGTATAGCAGCTGTCCACGCAGGCAGACGCATCGCTCACTCAAGTAGGAGAGAGACGGATGTCGAACGCTGCCGAACGCAAAGGCCGATTGTGCTTCTTTGTCGCTCGTTCCGCGCTCTCGCTTGCACTTCAAGCCTTACATGGAACGCCCCAGAGCGAGGTAACGCCGCATGAGTCATGTTTTTTCGTGCGTGCAGCCGGCTCTATCGAATTATAAGACGTTGTCACGTCAATAATAACTATACGATAAAATAGCCGATTTGGGTCGGGGTAGCGCTTTAAACAGATCCTGACGAAATTGGATCTATGTAAGCATAATCTAAGTTAAATTGGTAAACTTGCATTTCGTGGCCTGAAATTTTGGAGTTAACAACTATACTCAAATCACTCGCATTAGGACAGTAGCCCACGAAATGGATAAATAGTCTTATTTCATTCGAACAGAAATTAGGGAAAAGAAAGTAAGCTTTCAATTTGATTATATTGTTTTTCAACACACTTGCTCATAAAGTGGCTCTACGGTCACCGCAATTAGTCACAAAATGACATCCATAATCAAACTGTGACTTTTTCATTTGTTTTTTATTTTTATTTTATTGGTTGAGTTGCTTTGTTCCGTTGTGTTTGTCTTCTTCATGGTTATTATATTCGTTTTCTCAAATCGTGGTAGTTAAAGTTAACTTTAACTACCACGATTTGAGAAAACGAATATTATAAACGATTTGAGTAGAGCCACTTAATAATGACTGTTTAAGGACATTGATAAGCTATAATTAACAGTTTTTTAATATTTCATTAAAATAATATAAAAAAGTTTATTCAGGAATTTGACCATAAATTACCCAATTCCAAATATTACAAAAAATCAAGGATAATAAATAAAATTAAATGATACCTATCAATAAAATTTACCCCTTTTTCAGATAAATCTATGGACGTAACAAAGGGTCGAAGTAACATACTTGACCAAAACACGTATGGTAAGTTAGTTTCGGCATAACGTGCATAAATTCTAAAAAAATGTGATACTATATTCGTTAATGAAACCGGTCGTAATAGTGGCACAAATTTGTTAATGTTAATTTGTAAATATGTAAGACAGTAGCAATGCTTGTAGTAAAATCAAAACATGAGGGTAGATCGGTATATCTGCCAATAAAAACTCACTCGCAGTGACTTCAGTTATTCCGTGATCGTGGCGCATGAAACCTGTGCCAAATTATAGGAAAACTCAAACCTACGCATCTTGGTATATCCCGTAACTAATGTTTTTATTCCTAAATAATTTTATTTAACCACGGGTTTACACACACCAAAAGTGTCACTCTCGTATCATCGGAGAAAATCACGGAGCGGACAGTCGTCTCTCGTCCGTTTTCGAACTCGTATTTTTATATTTTCGCTACTATTTATCAGTTTTTCCTAAGTACTTGTATAAAAACCTTGTTGTTTACAAAAAAGATCTTGCTTCCTTAAGCCAAGAATAATTTCTGCCCGCGTTTCCGCTCGCGTTGTTTCTATAAAAACTTTTAAAAGTTATTTCTATCCGATGGGAACGGATTTATAGTATAAAAAGCTTATGTGTTATTCCAGGTTTAAACCTATATCCATGCGAAGTTTCAGTCCGATCCATTCAATAGTTTTGGCGTGAAGAAGTAACAAACATACATCCATCCTTACATACTTCCGCATCACAATAATGTTATAAATGTGCAAGTTTGGATGGGTTGATATTATGGATAGATGTTTGTTACTCTTTGGCTCCCGTGGGACACAACTAATCTTAAACGTTTCTATTGAAACTACTCGTGCGAAGCCGCGGACAGAAACTAGTATGTATAATATACTTTTATTTACTTGCAGGTTTGTTAGAGATTTTGATCGCCATATTTGTGACCATGATAACAACCTCTGTCGTCACGATTATCATATTCACGAGTAAGTCATAAATTTTTTTGGAGTCCAGTTTTCCCCCTTGAGAATTATTTTTCAAGGGGGAAAACTGGACTCCAAAAAAATGAATTCCAGTTTTCCCCCTTAAGGGGGATTTGTCAAGGGGGAAAACTGGAATAACCCATTAAATCTATCCCTGTTTCGTGTGTCATCACATCACTGTCATTAGAAATGATGTAGTAATAAATAAATAAATAAATAAATTACCTATTTGAGCCGTTTGGGGTTGAAACCCTTGGTCCTTGGGGTCCTGGGGCACACGAAATTTGTAAAGATCTTACCAAACAGGTGATCGGAATGCTGGCTTCTATTTCGATCAACGAATTAGCATTGCCATTCAACGTGGCAATGTTGCCAGCATTCTGGGCACTCTGCCTTCTGGTGACGGCTTAAATTTTTAGGAAATATATATAAGTGTAATTATATATATTAGTTGTAATTGTTTTATTCTGTTGCTGTAATTTTCTATTATTAGTACCTACTATTTAATGTTTTATTGTTTAATAATATTTGTTATTTACTCACATTTAAAGAAATTCTTGGCAGCGTGGTGCCGTCTTTGAATTTTCACCACCCCAACTTTTCCCGCTTGTGTCTAGCAAGACACAAGCGGTCTGTGGGCTAGCAAGAGCTTAAAGTTAGAATAAAACCATTTTTTTCTTCTAACTTTTAAGCTGTAATCTGGGAACATACATTGGGCATTTTCGGGTACCCGCGGGGCTGATGTATTCGTTTTTTTATGACGTCACTGTCATAAAAAAATCAAAATCCTGTATAAAATTTATGTATGATATAAGTCGCTACTTTGTGTTTTTTTTAGGAGGGCAGAAGCCTTTATTCACTAAGAAATCAAATAATAGAAATAAATTAGAACTAGTATTTACAATTGAGCTAACTGCAGTCTATTGCAATCAATCTACAGGTAGCTCAACTGATCCATATCAATACCAGTCGGAAGCGTCCCCAAGACGCGCTGGCTGCATTGCCCCTACTTTGTGTCAATAATCAATATAATTTTTTCCAGTCTGTTTGAAGCGTCGTCGGTCGAACAAACCAACGGTGGAGGAAACTTATCCAACTCCTGCTGACAGCGAGCCTGTCTACGAAACGGTTAGCTATGGCACAGCTAATGAACCTGGTAAGCGTCTTCATCATCACACTAATATTACAAACTATCTTCTACCTGCGGGTTCGCATGCCGTTCGTTCCGTTTGTGGCCGTTTCCGTTCAGCCCTTCAGGCGTGAAAGGTTAACAAACAGGCAGATATCACACTAGTACTATAAATGCGAAAGTTTGGATGCATGGATGGATAGATGGATGGATGGATGTTTGTTACCTCTTCACGCCAAAACTACTCAACGGATCGGGCTGATCTTTTGCACACAGGTAATTCTAATCCTGGAATCAAACATAGGCTTATACTGTTTATCCCATAAATCAGTTCCCATAGGATAGAAATCACCTTTAAACGTTCCTATAGAAACAACGCGTGCGAAGCCGCGGGCATAAACTAGTGTATTGTAATTTTTTATGAAACAGCACTTTATTTTGCATTTCTAATATTGGTATGGAAATTTCTCTTAAGTATCAATATAAGTATCAATATAGCTAGAATATTATGTGATTAGTATAATTAGTTCAACTAGTTAGGTACATTTACAGTCCATTTACTGCTGGACGCAGCCCTCCCCCTGATAAGCGCCTTATTGGCTTTTATCACATGGGGGTATTGCCCATTATCCCCACGCTGGGCATGCGGGTTGGGATCGCAGTACGGTGGTAGAATTGTTCTGCAGGGGCGCTGCTGCCCGCCCCCCGGTGGACTGTTGTAAACATTATAATGTAATGTACTTTTAAGTTAAAAATAAATAAATACTATTATTATTTCACGAAACAAAATGTCGGTGAGTGCCGTAACTACAGTAGTAATAGTACGTTACTATGACATCTGTCAAATTTGTAACTCATGGTACCAAATTCCAAGCAAATGAAACCCAAACTACAGTCGCTGTAGTATAGTTTACTACACTGTGGCATAGGATAGTTAACTACGTGACTCATACGCATTTTAGTTCTCAACTATTCGCTAGAGGCGCTGTGCAAGATTTCATACTTTTTTTAAACTACAGTCGCTAGCGATTATAGATTGTGAAAACTCATGGATGGTAGACACAATGGTAGACACATAGGTCTTCATTTGGCTTTCGTATGACTGCGACAATGGTAGGTAGGCCTATTGAGAGCGCCGCATGTATTTACTCACAATTATATAACCGGACGACTAGTTTAGCGCCCGGTAAGCGCCATAATATCAAGTTTTGAAGCATAATGTATCCTTTTTGTATAATTTCAGGTGAGCTTGATAGACCTCGGAGAGAGCCATATCCGTTGCCACCGGAAGAATGTGAAGGTAACTCAGATATATATAGAAAAAAATCAAGAATCCTCGCCTGCGTCCAGCTGTGGACCAATATGGGATGTTGAGCATCCTATATTGGTAGATTGCTTGACGCAGGCCTCCCCCTACTAAGCGCCTTATTGGCTTTTATCTCATGTGGGGATGCCCATAATCCCCACGCTGGGCATGCGAGTTGGTGGTAGAATTGTTATGTAGGAGGCGCTGCTGCCTGCCCCCATGCGTTAATTAAGACCCAAAATTTGTCACTGCCGCACAGCACAAAACTCTAAATTCAAATATGGGCCTAAACTCGTTATTTTAGATACATTTTACAGTGACACAATGGCTGCCCACAAGAATCAAACGAGTGGTCAGCGAACGTCTGTCTGATGCGTCAATATGAAATATACACCAAAATGTAACGGGTGAAAGCCCATATTTGAATGCATATGTGTGTGCTGTGCTGTAGCGGTGATCTGCGACAACCTAGCTTCGTCATGCGTCTATGATCGTTATTTAGGGTCACGACTAACAAAATATATTTTATTTTGCAGAAAATAAGAAATACGTGCATTATGAAACGCCATACGAGTGGAGGATATTCAGAAGTCCATTTCGACGAGTGTAGCGTAAGATTCTATTTTAATAACGAGAGTTTATAAGTTAATCCAACGAAGAAATATAAAATACACAAATTTAAAAAAATTTAGCATAAAAGTTTAACCCTTCGGGGTTCAGAATCACCCCCTTTTATATAATAAAGATAAATACGTGGCTTTTATTAACCCTTCTCTCCTTATACAAATATAACACAATTTTTTCTGAGTATGTTGTATTTTCTCATTTCAGCGACGCGAAATGTGAGATTCAGTGAAACGCAAAATTAAAGAAGACAAGAACCCTTAAATGTACCGACATTGCAGTCGTTAAGTAAAAATGTTAATATCGATATTAATATATTATTTAATATTAATATTCAAACTGTCGAAATAATCATCGAACATTTTAGTTATAAGCTTGCTTGTTAAGGCACTACTCCGACGCACACTAGCGCCGCCGCCACCTATTCTATCTTATTACGTTAAACAATATAATTTTCAAACGCACGATTTTAGGTCATACTACGAGGAAGGACATAGGATACTTTTTATCCCGGATTTCAGTCAGGTTCCCCTGGGAGAGGGGATGAAAGTAAAATTTCTTTACCGCGCATGACGCCGAAAGTGCTGAATGAGTGGGAATGAAACCCAGCACGATTTGATTTCATACTACAAGGAAGGTCATGGGATACATTTCATCCCGGAATTCAGTAATGTTCCCCTGGGAAGAGGATGAATGTAAAATTATTTAACCGCGCATCACGACGGAACAACTGAATGAATTCGAATGGAACTCGGTATAATTTGATTTCATACTACGAGGAAAGATACATTTTATCCCAGAATTTAGTAAGGTTCCCCTGGGAGAAGGGATGTAAGTAAAATTCCTTCACCGCGCATCACGCCGATACTACTGAATGAGTTGGACTGAATTGGTACGATTTGAGTTCAAGGAAGGACATGGGATACATTGTATCCTGGAATTCAGTAAGGTTCCCCTGGGAAAGAGGATGAAAATAAAATTCTTTAACCACGCATCACGACGGAACTACTTAATGAATTCGAATGCAACTCGGCATGATTTTAGTTCGTACTATGAGGAAAGATACATTTTATCCCGGAATTCAGTAAGGTTCCTCTGGCAGAGGGGATGATAGTCAAATTCCTTCACCGCGCATCACGCCGAAACTACATAGGTAATGAGTTGGAATGAAACTTGGCATGTTTTGAGTTCATACTACAAGGAAGGACATGGAAATACATTTTATCCTGGAATTCAGTAAGGTTCCCCTGGGAGAGAGGAAAAAGTAGAATCTTAAACCGCGCAACCCGAGGGGTCTACGCGTCGTCCGATATCATGCATTCTTTTTGTTAGAAACAGTGTTGCAAAATCGAATTTGACTAAATCAGTAGAAATCGTGTAGAAAATCAGTAGACTGATGAAATAATCTGTAGATTGAAGAAAAAAAATTGTAGATAAAGGGTAGGTAAGTTCCTATCTAATTTTTCCAAGACGCACCCATTAGCTAGGTTCCTACAATACAATACAATACAAAATTTCCTACCTACTAAGGTGGTGCGTCTTGGAAAAATAAGTTAGGTTCCTACCTTACATGACATATGGTGGTTTAGCTGGTCCGGTTATCTGTACTACCGATGTTTGGTTGGAGTAAGTGGTCCAATTAAACTAACTGGACCACAGAAAAATATTTTTTACTGTGGTACACAGCCAACTGTACCTACCCACTAACGAAAAAAAAAAAATTACGGTGGTCCAGTCAAATGGATCAGGAGCCCAATTCTGCAATACAATTGCTTCAGTATGACAGTGCAATCGTCGCAGAATCATCACGTAGAATCCTTAGATTATTAAAACTCCAGATAGTGCGTGCGAGATAAATTAATAGTTTCAAACTTGACGCGCGTCTCTCCATCTGCATTCATCATAATTTCTTTCATCTGAGGTGGAATACCAAAACGTGTCATTCTGTGTCGATACCCCTGTCATAGTGAAGCGATTAGTATAGCAGAATAGGGCGATTAGTATAGCAGAATAGGGCCCCAGCTGAACGGAACCATGAGTAAGAATTGAAAAGAGTATGACACTTCTTAACACTGACGCTGGCCGAGTCGTAGCTAAAAGTCGTGTAGATAAAGAATGGGATTGAAGATGACAACATGCTATCCCCCGTAGAACCTACACGATTTTTTTCACGGCGGCGTTTCATAATATGAGAGACTATGGTTAAATGTGAACTTAATTAGTCGGCCGGAAAGGCAATCGCGAACGAAGTCGCGGGTACAGCTAGTATCATAATAAGCTTTGATTTATAGCCTCTGTATAGTGTAGGCAGAGATACGAAGTTGCTCTTTTTACTCACCATCATCGTGGCCAAAAAGAGCAACTTTTGCAGAGTCATTAAAAATAATCATAATAGGTACCTATCACAAACTGCAAAATAGATTTCTGAAAATTCCTTCGTTTAACATATTAAAAAGATAAAATAGGTGGTGGCGCTGATTTGCGTCGGGTATGCGCCTTAAAGTGATAAATGCATTTAGCGTGTCGCGAAATTATTATTTTTCTTCGCCTTCTACAGTTAGCTATTAGATAAGTAGTTTCCAGCCATCGTAAGCCATTTGCTATAAGCTCATGCTAAAACAAGCTTCGGTTTGCGGCCATAGTAAGACATTTGCTATAAACTCATGCTAAAACAAGCTTCGGTTTGCGGCCATAGTAAGACATTTGCTATAAACTCATGCTAAAACAAGCTTCGGTTTGCGGCCATAGACATTTGCTATAAACTCATGCTAAAACAAGCTTCGAATCAATTGTCGTGTTTGCAGTCTATGGACATTTTTAAAATTCTGTTAAATAATATGAACAAAAGAGATTAGAACTAGTATTTACAATCGAAACAGCTGAGCTAACTGCAGACTGTTACAAATAATCTAGAGGTAATTAATGATTATTTATCGGGTATTTATCCGCGTCACTTTTGTTATTAGGTTTGTTATTCTGACAAATCGCAAAACTTTAAAAATCGGGAAGTAGCTCAACTGATCCACATCAATACTAATCGGAAGCGTCCCCAAGACGCTGACTTGTTTATTTTTTTAATTTTTAATGTAATAAAATATTAATTTATATTACTAATGTCTACCTATATCATTCTATTGATTTAGTTACTCTTAGTTTAGATTTAGATACAAAAAAAGGACCGAACAGAATGGCGTAAAGGCCGATTCAGATCTACGCTGAACTCGCTACGCGGATAGGAAGCGAAAAGACAAATTAATTCTCCCAGAACCTATACTTGAAATATACAAAAACAGTCCTTATCATCATTGATTTAAAATCTGCAATAAAATCCCATTAATAAGCAATCTCAAAAAGTCATTACACATTAACCTAGTTTAGGGCCCTAGTTTATATGCTAGGCCTAGTTTATATGCTAGGTAAAGGGGCTCCTGTTCCCTAGCATATATTACTAGCTGACCCGCCGCGATTTCCTGAGATTTCGTGATATGTCAGTGAGTCGCCTAAGTTTGACTCCACACCATCCACCTTATGGGTGTGAATTTCAATAAACCCTGAAACATGTATGTGTTTATTTTAAGTCATCTTCCTATGCTACAAATTTTGACTGCCTAAAAGTTACGATTCTAAACTTATTATAAAAATGACCTGGTGGATATGGTTTTTCTTTCATTTATTTTATCATGTTTGTTAATTTAACGATCGATGCAATAAAAGTACAGGGTGTAATTTTTACAGATTTTAGTCGGTACGATTAATTCGCTTGCCACACCCGGGGGTGTGGCAAGCGAATTACCGAAAATCTTCGAATACAGTTTTCTTTCTTTTCAAAAATAAAGGAATAAAGGTTTTGTTTGAGTTTAATTTTCTATCTACAGTATTATGAGTACTTTCTCTTCAGGTGGCATTACAAAATTCCACCCTGTATATAGATTATGAGGATTACACAAATAAATACTTGAATAGGTACTTGAAGCGCAAGCCGAGTGAGTTTGCGCTAGTCTTACTGTTCACTGAAATCAAAACCCAAGCGAAAACCGAGCGAAATTTACCGCTCTGGGTAGCGAACAGGCCTTAATAGAGAAGCGGCTTAAACCATACCATACTGAAGGTTTACTTAAACTTTCAAAACCGTCTCGAAAGAAAATTCTAGTAGCACAGTATAATGGAACCAAAGCACAAGTTAGTAATAAGGTTGCCTGGAAGAAATTGTTTTAAGTTATAAGGCCGCCTATTGTACGGTTTTTATTTAGATATAAGTTATTTTATTTATTTTGTATGTACAATAAAGTGTTCTGTCATTCACAAAAAGTACCTGCAGAATAAATAGTTTTATAATAATAATCCCGCGTCACCTTATATTCTTTGAACAGTTTTTGTATTTTTGATCAAAAAACCTTTTTGATGTATTCTCTTTTTGGTATGTAGATTCTTTTAAAAAATGCTCTAAGCTTCGTATATTAAATTCATGGCGGTCGCTTGGGTGGCCCACTTTAGGGTACTTTGTATAACTGAACGATGACCCAATTTATACTGCACAGGGGATGAGTTTGGGTCTTAATTGGCCCTCAGTTATCACGAACAGCTCTAATGTAAAGCACTGGAGATTAATTTGTTATTGTAGTTGGAAAGTAGCGCCAGCGACGGAAAATATAAGGAGGAACAAGTGTGGTGTGGGCATTTTATTCGGAGGGAATAATGTTATGTAACGAAAAGAGTGTTAGTGAGTGTGAACAACCTCCATAGGGAAAAAAAACAACGAACAGACGAGATATCATGAAAGAAGCTACCATATTTTATGAAAAACTATACTCGAGCAAAGATAACCATGAACAATTGATATCCATAACCTCGACGGAAATTACCCCTAGTGTTCCACTGTTCCTACCTATCGAGATAAAACAAGCTATACTAAAACTAAAGAAGAACAAGTCACCAGGAGAAGATGGTCTGTCTACTGATACGATTCTAGCCATGATAGAGCCCCTGGTTCCTCATCTCACTGAATTATTCAATGCTATATTGGATCAAGAGGTAATACCCAAAGACTGGAATAATTCGATCATAACCTTACTGTACAAAAAAGGTGATCCAAGGCTAATTGATAATTACAGACCCATAAGCCTTATACCAACACTGTACAAATTGTTTTCGTCTACCTTACTGCACAGAATATCAAAAACCTTAGATGAACAGCAACCAAGGGAACAGGCTGGGTTCAGAAAAGGCTACTCTACAACAGACCACATTTTCACATTAACACAATGTATAGAGAAATGCAATGAATACAATAAAATCATCTATATAGCATTCATTGATTATACGAAGGCGTTTGATTCGATCTCACACAACCACCTATGGGAAAGCCTGAAGGAACAAGGAATAGAGTTAAAGTATGTCAATCTTCTGAAAACAATTTACACTCAGTCTTGCGCCAAAATTAAATTGGAAACAACAGGTACCACTTTCGAGATCAAACGAGGAGTTAAACAAGGAGACCCGATTTCACCGAAGTTATTTACAGCTATATTAGAAACCATGTTTAGAAAGCTAGATTGGGCGAAACTTGGTCTGAACATAAACGGAGAACGATTAACGCATCTAAGATTTGCGGACGATATAGTTGTCTTGGCAGACAAACACGAAGACCTTCAATTTATGCTCAGATCATTAGATACAGAGAGTCGCAAAATAGGATTATACATGAACTTAAGTAAAACAAAAGCAATGACAAATGGAGACTACAAGCCTATTCAGCTCGAAAGTGGTGCTGTAGAGTATGTAAAAGATTATATATACCTGGGACAACTAATATCATTCGAAGATGCCATCACAAAAGAAGTAGATAGAAGAATAGCCATGTCCTGGAGGAAGTACTGGTCCCAAAAAGACATCTTTAAGAGCAAGCTACCAATACGCCTGAAGAAAAAACTAATGGATAATACAATTCTCCCTACCCTACTATATGGCAGTCAAAGCTGGCCCTTGACAAAAGATATTATTAGAAAAATAGCCACCTTCCAGAGAGCAACAGAAAGGTCTATGCTCGGCCTGAAGCTTAAGGATAAAGTTAGGAGCGAGCATATTAGAAACATTACTAAAGTCACTGATGCAGTGGGTATGCTTTGCAAACTGAAGTGGAAGTGGGCGGGCCACGTCTCGAGAGCCCAGGACGAGAGGTGGAGTGAACGAATCCTGCACTGGTACCCGCGAGACGCCTCACGCTCACGAGGCAGACCAAGAAAAAGATGGCACGACGACCTGGTACAGGCTGCTACAACGACATGGACCCGTCTGGCGAAAGATCGCAACAAATGGAACAGCATGGAGGAGGCCTACACCCAATCTTGGGTGTCCAATTAATAGATATTATACTTGAAATACTTCTAAATAAATGTTTAAAACTATACCTAGTGAGTGATCATACAAACTGTAAAATTATTGGAAATAAAGGCTTTATTTATTTATTTATTTATTTAACGAAAAGAGTGTTAGTTTTGAATGTGGAGGGATATAAGGGAGAGGAAGATCGAAGAAAAGATGGATGGGACTGTGTGAAAGAAGAGGTATGGTTAAGAAAGGTGTAACTACAGAGATGACGTTTGATTGAGGAGAGTAGAAGAAAAATAAATGTTGTGCCGACCCTAGCGTGGGAAAAGGACCGGAAAATTAAGAAGAATTACGACACCCCCATGGGAGCATAGGTAGTAAATAAAACATAGGGCTAAAACATAAACATAATAAAACAGGGGAAGTAAATAAAACAACCCACTTTGTTTTACGTATTGTTTTTTACTAACGTGCGCTTTGTAAATCTAAACATTGTTGATACCAGGTAATCTATGTATACCATCTAGGTACGTGTTTGTTTTACTGTGTTAGTTTTATGGTTTTCTGAGAAGCGTGTAGTAGCTGTAGGCTCCCTTGATTATCTGAAAGAATAAATAGTAGCTGAACGTTAATGATGATGATGATGATAAAAGTTAATAACCGTGAAACAAATCGACTAAGTACATTTAAATGCATGCATCAACATATCAGCCGAGTCAGGGGGTCCTTGACTAGCTTATGTATCTTTGTCACGACATTAATATGGGCGTTCTGGTTCTAAAGCCTCGAGTGGTACACAGACAGGCAGCTGAAGAATGGAGACATATGGCGGAGGACGACCAGCAACAAAGCAGACAGGTAACAGAGCGGAGATGGTAGAAGAGATCTGGAGACAGATAGTGGAGGCCTGGAGACAGGCGGGGGAGGTTTGCAGACAGACACCAGAGAAAGGTAGAGGGTAATGTTGTGTAGCTTCTTAGAACGGAACGTAACATGAAGCTAACAAGAGCGTAACATGGTTACGTTCTTCACTTGGCTCTGTCAGCCATCTTGTCTTTGGCTCCTAGCAATACGTTTCTTTTCTCCTGTTACGAGCTTATACACATTACGGAGAGAAGGTACTGACGTTGATGAATGTGGGCAGAGTGAGCTTCGCGAAGGGCCCGGCGGAGAAGACGCAGTGCGGGCGCATCTGTCCAGCCAGCAACAGCACGTCACCGCCGCCTGCCGCGCCCCACCACGTGCTCTCGTATGGACCAAGGCTCACGTTCATGCTCTGCACAGAACAATATCGCAATCATACTGTTAACAACAATGTTATTGGAAAACAACATACGTAGTAGTCTGTTGACATGTAGGCCAAATCATCTTTTAAGTTTTTGGGGAGGCAGGTTTGGATTGGATGGTTCGGCCAACACGTGGACGGACCAATAAATATCTTGCAACCTGGTGTGGGTGGATGTTACCTTGTACAGGACGTCGTTGCTGTGCCAGCAGAACAGAAAGAGCTGCGCCACGCCGAAGATCAGGTACTCAGCCATCAACACCTTCTGCGTCGTGTCGGTCGCCGTCTGACAACAGCACAAGAGATTAATGTGGAAAATTACACTCGGATTTCAAGTGCTACTTTAAGACGTTATTTTTGAGCACTCAGCAGCTTGTAGTGATTGGTTTATTAAGCTCTTCGCACATTAATCCAATACCGCTATCACAAAGCACAAAATATGCGTTCAAATATTGCTTACACTCGTTATCTTAAGATACAATTTACAAGGACAACAAAGCCATTTTGCCACTCACCTTGCCGTCAATAGAATGAAACAATAAAATTTTTTTTTGGTGGCTTTCGTATTACTTCGGCCATGATAGGCCTATTGTGATAGCCACTTTTTGTGTTCAGCCTCGAAGCAGCGGCGTTCACAGTTCGCCACTAACCCTTGCAGCTGCTAGGAACTGTAGGATTTTCTTCGGGGTGGAGTCTCTTAGCTAACTAGAACTAAGCAGGTGGTTGCTCAGATGAATGCTACGTTTTTGCATCAGTGCTCCGCACTCTCCTAGAAGATGGAGGGGCGTTTCCTCCGCCTCCTCACAGATCCTGCAGGATTGAGTGTCGCTTATCCTCAGTTTGAACATGTGCTTGTTGAGGAGACAATGTCCAGTTAGGGCTCTTGTCATGATGCAAAGGTTGATTCTGCTTACCGCTAGGATTCGGTTGGTGTACCGTTTATCGAAGGCTTCTAAATGTTCAAAACATCTAAATGTTAGTCAGAGCCCATATTTGAATGCATATTTTTGTTTTTTGTGCGACAAGATTTATATGTAACGGGAGCGGCGGTGTCTGTAGCAGCAGGGGTATTTTAGTTCACCGATTCCGAATCGAATCCGACGGATCTTTAAAACGCTATTTTGTTTTCGCCTCGGGTTGATGATCGAAAATTTGCAGCGAATCTGTTGACTAATGGCCATGTCAGTGAGGAGGAGCTCTTTATTTCGATCATCAACCCGAGGCGAACACAAAATAGCATTTTAAAGATCCGTCGGATTCGATTCGGAAACGAATCTGTGAATTAAGATACCCCTGCAGGACGTAGGACGACCGCCCAGGCGCAGGTAACACTCACGGTGAGCTTGTAGGCGCTGGTACACAGCATGAGCGAGCACATCACCATGTACAGGAACATCACGGGTGACAGCAGTGAGTCGAACAGCCGCAGGTGCCTGCAACAGACAATACACGGTTACTGCTGCCAGCTACTGATGCTGACTGCGGGGGCGGGTGGAGCGCGGGCTTACTCGATGAGTTCCACGTGTGTGCGGTGCAGGTGAGCCAACGCGGCGCGGCGTGCGGGCGGAGGCGGCAGATGGCGTGCGCGCAGCCGCAATAGGTCCATCTGCCCACCGAAGAACACCATCACGACGACCACGCTGGCATCATAGGCAGCCATTACTCCAGCGCCATACGTGCACAGCAGCGTGTGCCACAGTACGGTGACCCAGCAGCCAGGCGCCCGCTCCTTATCCCACGGCACCCACGAGCTGAAGATGTGTGGGAAGGGCAGCGTGTGTGCGCGGACTCCTTCGCGCAGCGCCGCCGAGGAGCCCCACAATACGAGCGGCTGCACCTCCGTCGTGACCAACGTGAGGAACACCAGCGCCCAGTAGAAGTACGTGAGCCGGCGGCAGTAGGCGGTGTAGGCGTCGATAACGGTGCCGCTGGCCGCGTCTTCCGTTCCCCGTGCATACCGGTCCGCCGCGCTCACATAGTCCAGCACGCGGCGCCAGCGCGCCTGCCACACCACAAACGTGTTGGCCTTGAAGATGCACACGACGCTGAGCATGGAGATCTTCAGGTTGGTGAGCACCAGGTCTAGGTCGTCGCGGATGACGTACAGCTCCACGTACTGCGTCACCACAAACAGCGTGACGATCTCGTGCACGGCTATGTACGCCGCGCGTGCTGCGCCCCCCGCCGGCATGAGGAACCCCACCTTGCGCATGATCCAGTAGTTGGGGCCCACCAGCGGCCGCTCCTGATCCTCGAGGCTCTCCAGAAATGCTCCTAACATAGTGCCGGGTACGAAAGGTAATGAAAAAGATATTTTTTAGTCAACGTTTTTATATCGCACCCTGACTGACAGGTAGGAACACCCCTAACGTACAATCACAGCCGACTGAGTTTAAAATTATTTAATGACTATTTCTGAGCCTTTTTCAATTTGAATTTTAGAGGCGTTCCCTATTTTGTTGTGTAAATTGAAAAACAGGGATTATTTTAAAAAACAATTTAAAATAATAATAATTGATATGGATCAGTTGAGCTACCGGTAGATTGTTTGCAACAGTCTACAGTTAGCTCAATTGTTTTAATTGTAAATACTAGTTCTAATTTATTTCTATTATTTTATTGTAAATTTCTTTGCGAATAAAGGCTTCTGCCTGTTTATAAATACCTATAGAAGTGAGATGCAATCAACAGATCCAAGTTATTATTATTAATTTTAACCAACTTCTAAAAAGGAGGATTCTATTTTCGGCTGTATGTAAGTTTTTTATGTATATTTGTCGATTTCCGCGTCAATTATGGACTGATTTTGAAAATTCTTTCGCTATTGTATAGGAAATGATTCCGAGATGGTCTCATAAAATTGTATTCCAGAGGAATTAGAATTTGTCCCGCATTTGTCCGCTTATCAGGTACTTATTAAAACATGGTTTTCCGACCATAGATTTTTATAAAATCTGGTTTCTCATCCCTCAGAAAGATTGTCACGATGGACATGCTGAACCTCTAATTTGAGCGTCGACAGCGGCGACAAGGGGCGGCGATCGCGTCGGACATATAAAAAAATAATAAAGCTATTAGACGCACGGACACCCGCCGAGGTAACGTGTCGAACACTAGTAATTACCTTTGTAGGATTCCCTAGCGAGTTTGGAAACCCTTGAAGCCTAACTTTAATGCCTACAGGGCTATTTAGAAATTCCGTTACCGAGTCGAGCGAATCTGACACAGATTCGCGCGATATCAAATATTTTTAGCGGTTTTTAATATTTCCTGCGATCTACAAGGAATCTAAATAACGAAAAAGTTGTTTTTCATCGTCGATCAAAATTAAATAGTAGGTACTATTAATAATGTGTTTAGATCGCTTAAAAGTATTTTATATGATCCGTTTTGACTTGAAATAACGTTTCATTTTTGTCCCGGAAGCAACTCGTGCGAAACCGCGGTCTTAAAACTAGTTCTTTTTAATTTAAGTGCCTGCCTGAAATTTGTACTTTAAGTATATTTCACTAACTTTTATTAAATTATTGTATGTCCAAAATGACCCTTATGTAACATGTACATAGAATAATGTTGAGACTAATTTATAGTTTTATCAATAAATGATTCGTTATCTTTATCTGAATTCTGTTGATTTATTAATCCATATAAAAATATGTATATGTGTACATATATCGTCGTATGGGGGAGGCCTATCTCCGAACTGTGGACGCGTGAGGTGATGATGATGAACTTCTTGCAAGGAGTTGACACTGCACTCCAGCAGGGTAATACAGCCAGCGTTGTGGGCACACTGCTGACTGGCTCTGAGCGTACCTAACAACTTAAGCTCCGTACTTGCAGACCAATTAAGTTTTATTTACATCGTTTATCTACTTTCTTGATTATTGACGATACCATCTGCATTATGCCGAGCCTCGAATATTGATAATCAAGAGAGATGAAGTCTTTTGAATAAATAGTAGCTTGCTGTTTTATTTTTTATTGTATTACCAGCCATCAAAGGTATGTATTTACTTATATGCATTGGATAGAACAGGAGGGAATTATTTTGAACGGTAATTAATCTTGCTCGGATGGTTGACTGGCACTGGTTTAGTAACCGATTGTATCCCAATTGCAGTTCAGTTTTTATATCACAGACGTTGTGCCGAACGCCCTGTATAAATATACAGCGTAAAATTAGTGAGTACTTTAAATTACTAATAAACTTTAAATTATATTAGGTACTTACTAATTTTATTTTTGTTAAAATTTCTATAGGGTGTTAATGGCTAAATCCGGTGTACCTAAATATCCCCTACTGATTAAATCATTGCTTCGAAAGTACCTACTTTTATCCCCGTTGTTCACAGGGGGAAATGACACATTTATAAAAACCCAGTGTCCCCCAGTGAAGATGGTGGAGGTATGTAGGAGACACAGAAATAATCAACATACTCTTGCTTGACACAAAACGTACATAAATGTTAGAACATTTTTCAGAGAATCTGTGTTCAACATTTTTTCAGTTCACTACCTATACCGTATACATGCTGACGTTGACGGCGGCGAATATATGGATCTAACTATCGGGTTTGAAGCAACTTTAAAAAAGGAGGAGGCTGTATGTATGTTTTATTATGTATGTTCGTCGATTATTAATTGTATAGCCGAGAGCTTAGTATTTATACCGCAGACCTTAAAAGATAGATACATAAAAGATTTATTGGACTCTGCAGCACATAATACAAAAAGTTCACAATAATTAAGGCACATCTTAACATAACACAGATAAACTAAAATCGTTTTTGATGGAACTAAGCTTGCGTGGGAACAATACGTAGTAAACAATTTAAGAAGTACAGTATTGTAAAAATTGTTTGTGTGCTGTAGCCTGTAAAAAAGGCAATAGCTCAGCGAAAAGCTGTGCTCGAAGAGCAAAACACTGATTTTCAGTAAGACCCTTAAAGGCCCTAACACAAATAGATTATAAATAAATTTGAAAGCGGTTTTTACTATTTTCAAAACAATCAATTATTGATTAAAGTTTTTTGTTGTAGAAAACTAACAGCTCATAAAACGTTGCATGCAAAACGTATTGAATGACAAATTACGGAAGTCCTGTGTATGCCGGAAATCCAAGTGAGAGCTGGAGAGGCAAGAAGGCCCCCGCTCAGTGCCACCGCTGCCAAGGCTTCCGGCACTCAAAACACAACTGCAACTGCCCACGGTCCTGCGTCCGCTGCGGTGGCGTTTGTACGGGGAGCCGGGAGGATACCCCTCGGTGCAGAAACTGTAAAGGACCGCACATGGCAAATAGTGCCAGTTGCCATTGTACTGAAGAAAGAGCCGAGAAATAGGAGAGCCAGCTCGACGGCCTTCACAGTGCCCAGCAAGTGCAGACCTGCACCACCAGCACCTGCAACCACACAGACTTTGCCACCACCACCACCCCAATAGCATAAACCTGATAGCCCTGGCGAACATACCAACGCCCATGACCAGCCGGCTCCCCAAGAGGAGGAAGAAGTCGAGGATGGCCGCAACCGACCCTGAAACAGAGACAGACTAGCACCCCCCACTCTACATGCTAAATGTACTGTGGCCTAGTTGCGGAAATCAGTCCAGAAACAAGTAACAAGTAAGAGTACTAATTATGTGCCCATTGAAAGTTTTATTGATCAGAGTGAGCGAAGCGAACGAAGATCCAGTAGCAGCTTGGGTGATTTTCCTGTATGGTGCAATAGTCACTTCAAGTATAGTGTCCAACCGTTGATCCGATTTGCGAGAAAGGACCAGCAACCTCGCACTGCACCAGCATCATCCTTCAGCCTTCGCAGCTCCATTTATAACTAGAGGAAGGTATCTGTCAAAGATCACGTCGCGACTCTTCGATGTAAGATCACGTTTTCTAAACAAAACTAATGTATATGCCCAAGGACGATTTTCTTGGCTCACGTGTGCATAATGTACATTTGGCATCATTTAAACTGACATTTATCCAAGCCAAATGAGCAACGGTAGCCGAAGGAAACAGATTTACAGTCAGATAAATTTTGACCTTTTTTTCGGGCTCACACGAATACACGAATTCGAAAACTGGATTCGTTTATGTCTCTTCGCGCAGTTTCTGAAAATGTAAGATCTTCTAAAACTAAAAAAATCGTTAGGGCACCAGAAACACTATGTAACTAGAAGCAGAAACATTGCAAGAGAACGAAGTCTGGCAAGTTTTTAATAGTTTTACAAGGATTGCAGAAGAAATATTTCGAGATGGCAAAGATGTCGACTAATTTTATTTGCAAGTCTCTCCTGTACGACGGAGATAACGCGAGTTTATAAAGAGATGATAATACCGTCTCAAGCCCTTTATGCAATTTGATATGATTTTAATTAAATCTATAACTTGCCGTCTTTTAATACATATGCATATTTGATTGGATTTTTTACAGCTAAAAGTGGTGTGAGGAGATGCACGGTCAAGTTTTTCAGTACTCCCAGGTTGCTAATAAAGTAACAGCATGATTCCATGTTGTAAGCATCCATTAACTAGGTACTATGTTTTAAGACCTAAAGTCTTATTTGAAATTACAATTGAAATAGCTGAGCTAACTGCTGACTGTTGCAAACGATCTAGAGGTAGCTGAACTGATCCAATGCCAATCAGAAGCATCCCCAAGACGCTGGCTGCATTGCCCCGCTGTATGGCAATGATGAATCGCTGCGCCTGATACTCACCAGCTCTCGTGTCACGCGTCGCTTTAACTCTGTCAAATAATTATGCATAACTTTAGTTCGGTCGAAAAAAAAATTGGTTGCCTGTAAAGTCGGTATACGGGCGAAAGTTTTACGTGACAACGACTTTGAGTGGTAAAATAATTATGTCTGTCTCTCTCGCTCTTAGGCGGGCTAACCATGCCCGAGTGGAAGGGACGCGTGCCTCTCACTCGCTCTCATTGTGAGCGCATAACGTGAGCGGAGCGTAACGCAGTTTCTTGAAGTGTCACCCGGCAAACCAATTTATAAGACGTTATCACGTCAATAAGGGCAAAACAAACAGACATGTGTTCTTATTGAGTACGGTATTCAAAGAATCACCAACTGCAATGCTTGACACCCACGCTATCCCAGTCCTTTATCCCTGTAATAAGAACGTATCAGCTCTATAGAATCCCGCCCACCGAGTGACGTCGCACTGTCCGTATAAGGGCGGGATTCGTACCCCGTACCTCATTCGCGTCGGAGCAGCCGCCCTGCCGGCCGTCCCCGTTATTCGCGACACTACCACCGCGCGCGTATGTATTCAAAACATTCATATTATTTAATTATATTTAATTTAACGTAAACGTTATTAGAAAATAATGTAATTTTTTTGTAGACGAACGGTGATTTTTGCGGTTTTCTTGGTATTTAGTATATTTTTCAGGAATAACGATTGTTTTAAGGGAGTTTTATGTAACAGTAGAGTAAAATATGGGTAGAGCAAGGTCTGAGTGTAAAATTTTCAGTTTGTAAAATTTATTGTCATGTTTAGAGGCAAGGTGTTTGTCAGGTTATTTTTAATACAATTAGGAAAATAATAAGGCTCTGGTATAAGAAGGTACAAGTGGTGCTTTTCCGTTTTCAAGAGGAAATAAGGTGAGTGGATCTTATTTTCAGAGATTATCGGTGACTTCTCGACGTGATTGTTATTTTTTTTGTAATGTTGTGATTATTCGACGTCGTTGGATAATTTTGGTTAAAATACTTCGTTCTCTGAATTCATGATTTAGGTTTTTGTAAAGGCAGTTGTTAGACGGTAAATAATAAAAAAATAAAAAATAATGCTGGACAATTCACACAGCATTATCTAGCCCCAAGCTAAGCAGAGCTTGTGTTATGGGTACTAGATAACTGATATACTTAATACAATATATTACATAGATAGATATTTTTTATTATACATAGAAAAAACCCAGACCAACGGAACAAATTTCTGCAGATCGTACACAAATTTGTTCCGAGGCGGGAATCGAACCCGCAACCTCCTGCGTCGCAGGCGGACCTGCGCCCGCTGCGCCACGGAGGTCGTCACGAAATGAAGGGATCGTGGACAAAGTCATTCAAAAATGTTATAACAGGTGGTTATTCACGGTTCTACGTTCCTTTTACGGTTCTAAGATTTATAGGTAACTATTAATTTTAAAATAAGGTGCATTTACGTTCCTCCAAGTTAACAAAGTTTTAATTAAAGAATAAAAAAAATACATTTGTTAAAATCGTGCAAGAGAAAAAGCCTCATGACGAAAATTGACTGTAAAAGCATTAGAATAGGTACAAGAACGAGAGAAAAACCCACTTCGTTCGTAGCAAATATTGGTTATCACTGATGGGTAGCTAAAAGAAACGTGTCTTCGCTTATCATAATCTTGTTTATTCACTTTTATTCATCAAACAAAACCTATTTTCCTCTTTTTACATATGTTGAATGTTTTTCTAAAATAAAATACTTTACATGTTTTTAACAGAACAGAGAGTTGAATATCTTTGAACATTTTGAAACGAAGGTTCACCGACCTCAGTTCGAAGAAAACAAAACTAAATTAATATAAAATGCATACAGTGTCGCAGCTGTTCCCTAGGAACTGAAAAGAGTTTTTCCCCATTTATGTGGTAAGTAAACTAAGATTACGAGCACCCGTACATAAATGTCTCATACATTTCAAGACTGAGTAGTTTATAAATAAGCTCTTAGCTGTATAAAACTGCGTAGTTTTATACAGAATACAGCTTTTTATGTAACTTACTTTGTAATATACTAGGACAGTAAAAAGAGCTTTCATTGGGTTGTGACTTTTATGATTATTTTAGGGATTTTTTTAAAATATTTTTCAAACTTATACAAACTTTTAAAACTAAATCTTATCAAATTCACTTAGATTATAATGTCAGGCTTGATTTTAAGTCTAGATATTTGTGAGTCTATGGCTAAAAGCCAAGCCAAAGACTCCCTAAATGTTCCTCCTAATTGACATTTTGAAAAAGATAACAGTTTAAAAATCTAGGCACTTTGCACTTTCAACTGAAATAAGATGTGCGTGAACTACAATTTAAAGTTTTTTGGCGATCAATATTATCAATACACGACGCGGGTTAGGGTACATTTCATCCGCGAAAAAACTCGTCCGAATCTAAAGTCTCTTGGTTTTAGTAGGAATGGACACGCAGGACATATTATAGTGCACAAGTGTGTGCGAAACCATGCTCACTCTCTATTCCCTTACTCTCATAATCCGGTTCGGCAGACCGAAACAACCGGGGAGAGGTCAGGCTCAGGATCAACGGCTTAACATGCTTTCCGAGTCATGGGGGTGTAACACCGCCAACTTCCTGACTCCGGGCTGCTACTGTGAATCCAAGATTATATGTATCATCATCATTGGTCCTTAACCAACCATGAAGAATAGTTAACACTTTCTAGGCCGAAGATGCAGATGCAAGTCTACCACCGCCGAGGCTGGCTGGCACTAACGTAGATAACTTGTACGCCTACGTGAACGACCGTTGCATCCGCAGTAATGACAAACGTGCGTCCCGCTAAATGGACGCACGTATTACATGTATAGGATTTATTTTTCAGCCATTACTGTCCCACTGCTGGGAAAAAGCCTCTCTTTTCTCCTTCCACTCATCGTGATTTAACGCTGTCACCGGCCATGATGGATGGTGTGCGTCAAGCTCGTCTCGCCATCTCATCCTGGACCTTCCACGTCGCATCCTAGCGTTGTATAGGAATTAGTAAAAATAAAAATAAACATTTTAGGTGCATATTCGTCCTTGGCTACATTATTTTGCAGTTAGTAAAATTAAAAAAAGTTTTCGGTGCATATTTTGTTCTTGGCTACATTATTTTACAGCAGAATTTATGAAGTTTTCTGTTCGTTGTGCAATTATAGAGTTTGTGGTGGGAGTGAAAAGTTTCATTATTCGCCGATTTCAACTGCTATCAGATAAAAGCTTTTCGATTAGGGTTATCACAGTAATATTGTACTCTATCTAACGGATATGATATATAACAGGCTCGTGAAGTTTGTAGATTATTAGGACAAACGATTTATGGCTTGGAAATTCAACAGCTGTGTTTTGCAACAAGTAATAAAACCACGTAGCCATGTTCCTCTGCCTTAGCAGAGTGCATTGCACGCATATGTGCCAAAGATTTAAATCGTTGCTAGTACAATTTGCTAGGTACATCATTCTTCGCAATAAGTAATCTTGAATCTAAAAATGAGTTGGAAAAGACGATAGAAAACATCAAAGGCGCCATTTGCGTTTTCTTCGAAATAAATATTATTTATTATTAATTATTTATTAAGAAAACACAATTCAAGAGTCCGTTCGCTTGAAGCACGTTCAATTCATACGTCTCTTTAATGACCTTCCGTGGTCAGCGAGATTGTTAGGTGTCGCAGCGTGGACAGCGCGTTAACAGCGTGCGGTCAGCACGATTTCAGGAGGAGGCGTGCGGTCGATGTTCGGTTCCGATGCGGGCTATGTGTGCTTCAACCTTTAGCGGTACGAATGATAAACATCGTTTGACAGAAGTTCTTTGTGACGTCATAAGATCACGTTGGTGTTATTAAGTTAGCTATGCCGATGTTGCCACGCCAACAACACATTTGCAATTCCCCACACGGGTGTGTCGCTAAGCCAACACGTATTGCACAAGGACAAAATTAAGGCAATTTGTTGCCGTATATCACTTTTTGCAAGTCAGAAAATTTACTTTTAGACTTTTATACTCGTTTTTAGAATCTTTATAAATATGGAATTTCATTTCTCACGTGTTTAGCGGGTGCAAAAAGTGTATGGAAATCCATTTCTAACGTGTTATTTTTTTTATTCTCCTAAATATCAGCCAGTAGCTATGGTTATTTTCATAATAGGTTAAACGACAAAAAGTTTTTACTCCGCATCCGCCATATGGCGGCCTTTTCCGTATTCGGAACAATAATTCAAAAAAGAACCATGCATGCTTGTTTAAATCGTACGTGCGCGTATTTATTGCTACATTTGAGTTTAAAATTTGAATTTACTCGAGTGATTTTGAACATTCTAAAACGATGATTTTCTTCGAAGGTTTAGCGTTATATAAAGCACTCGGGAGAAGATGCGATTCCTACAAAATCAAAATCAAAAATTTCCATAAATACAATAAATGTACACTTAGAAAAGGTCAGTTCAGGAAGCCATGGAAGGACGAGGGAGCCCACCATGACGTAATTTCCCATGAAAAACCCCCATGAACACAAGGACAAAGAATAGAGCGAATCAGATGAGTGATCCGGCTATCAACCGGCGCCGTTTGGTAACCGGGACAAACGGTGTGAAATTGGCTACCGAAGACTTTGCTGGGGCGGCTCACCGGGTCCCAAACAAAGTTCCTGCTACTGGTGACAAAAACAAGATCTCGATACAGAAACATCGACGTATTGCAACCTGGAACGTCCGTGGTTTACTTGAGCCAGGCAAATTAGACATTGTAGAGAGGGAAGCGGAAGACCATCATTTGGCTATTCTTGGAATTACCGAGACGCACAGGCGTGGGCAAGGCCATTTCAATACTCCTGGGGGCAACACTATGTACTTTTCCGGGCCCGTGGATTCAAGCAGCAATGGAGTTGGAGTCTGGATTTCAAGGAAAATAAACGACTCAGTACTAGGATACAATCCTGTTTCAGATAGGATCATGACGATAAAGCTGAGCACTCGTCCTTGCACAGTTCATGTCGTGGTCGTGTACGCCCCAACATCCAGCGCCAATGACGAGGTAATAGATGGTTTTTACGCCGAACTTAATAAAACTCTAACGAACATACCAAATAGAGACCTCACCATCATCATCGGAGATTGGAATGCAAAAGTCGGAAACACCATGGATGATGACCACATAAGAAATACAGTCGGCATGTACGGCCTTGGAGTCCGAAATGATAGAGGAACTAGACTTCTTGAGTTCTGTATTGAGAGGAAACTCACCATTATGAACACTTGCTTCCAACATCATCGGAGAAGGCTGTACACGTGGATATCCCCTGGAGATCGCTGCCGTAATCAAATTGATTATATCCTGATTAACAGCCGTTGGAGAACATCTATTTCAAACGCCAAGACTTACCCGGGTGCTGATTGTGGATCTGACCACTGTCTCCTCGTCGCAGACTTCGCTCTGCGCTTAAAAGCTGTAGACAAGCGCCCACGTAAAAGATTAGCTAGTATCCCAGCCCCCCAAGAGCTACAGTTCCAACACCAACTCCAAATTAACTTAGAAGAACACTCGATCCCAAGCGAGGCGAACACTAACGAACAATGGGAGCATCTCAAAAACCAGATCCAGATCACCATGGAGAACATCTCAAAAGGATACAGCCTAAACCACCCCAAACAATTGTGGATCTCTACAGAAACATGGAGCAAAATTCAAGAAAGAAAGGCGCTTAGGGTGCAGGGTCTGAAAACCAAAGATGAAAGAGACTTGTACTCACAGTTGAACACTTCGGTTCAGTTCCTCTGCCGACGCGATAAAAACAACTTTCTAGAAGGTATTTGTAAGGAGATAGAAGACCATGCCCACAAGTACCAAAGCGCAGACCTGTTCAAAAAGGTGCGTCTGCTAACGAAGCAGTTTAAACCGAAGACGTGGGTGATTGATGACGTAGATGGCACTCGGCTTCTTGATCTGGAAGGAATAGCAGAGAGGTGGCGGAAATACTGCGAAAACCTATACAAGAACCCAATGAACGCACACTCTCCAGCTATGTATAATTGGAGTAGCATAACACCGGAACCTCCCATCCTTCATTCTGAGATCTCTGCTGCAATATCCGCACTGAAAACTAAAAAAGCTCCAGGACCCGACCAGATTACTGCGGAAGTCTTAAAAGCCATGGGCAACACAGGCGTACAAGCGATGCATCAGCTATGTAACGATATTTGGCGCACTGGTGTGTGGCCACTCGACTGGGTCAGCTCTATAATCTTGCCACTTCACAAGAAAGGTTCCACCACCAAATGTGACAACTACAGGACACTAGCTCTGATATCACATGCTAGCAAGGTACTGCTGCACGTTATTAACAACCGGATCCGTCATTTTCTCGATTGGCAAATCCCGCAAGAACAGGCTGGTTTCGTGAAAGGCAAAGGGACTCGCGAACAGATATTTAATGTTCGTCAACTCATAGAGAAGTCCTACGAATTTAACACCCCCCTTGTCATGTGTTTTATTGATTATAGTAAGGCATTTGACTGTGTCATTTGGGAAAATCTATGGAATGTTCTCGAAGAATTGGGTGTCCCCCAACACCTCATTGCGTTAATCCAGTCCTTGTACTACCACCACCAGGGAATCGTAAAGATTGATTGTGCACTCTCCAACTCCTTCAGCTTCGGAAAAGGCGTGAGACAAGGCTGTATCCTGTCACCCATTCTTTTTAATGTGTATGGAGAATATATCATCAGGCGAACGGTTGAAAACTGGGAGGGTGGTGTCACTATTGGCGGAACCAAGCTCACAAATCTGCGGTATGCTGATGACACCACACTCTTAGCAGCTACTGAAACCGAAATGGTCAGCCTCCTGGAAAGAATGGAACGCATAAGCAGCGAGTTAGGACTAAAAGTGAATCACGCGAAGACCAAACTAATGGTGGTTGATCGCGCGTCTAAACTCCATCTAACCGGTCGGCTTAATCTTGAAGTTGTGGACGATTTTATATATCTTGGCTCTTCCATAAGCAGCTCAGGCTCTTGCGAAAAGGAGATAAGAAGGCGTATTGGGATGGCGAAAAACGCAATGACGCAGCTTCAGAAAATCTGGAGCGACCGCAGCATATCTCGCTCCACCAAAGTGAAACTCGTCAACACCCTAGTCTTCTCCATCTTTCATTATGGGGCTGAAACTTGGACGATAAAGAGGGCTGACCGTGACCGAATAGACGCTTTTGAAATGTGGTGCTGGAGGAGGATGCTGAGAATCCCTTGGACAGCTTTCCGGACCAACGTTTCCATCCTACGGGAACTTAAGGTGAAGACGAGACTGTCCTCCTTGTGCCTGCGTAAAGTCCTTACCTTCTTTGGTCACATAGCCAGGAAATCCGGTGACAACCTTGAACAACTTATAGTCACCGGGAAGGTTGATGGAAAGCGTTCAAGAGGCCGCAGCCCACTAAGATGGACGGACCAGATCCGCACGACCCTGGACACGAATCTCCACAACGCTCTACACGCCGCCAAGGAAAGACGCAGCTGGCGCGATATTGTCCGTGACAAAGTTTCACGGGGGAATCACGACCCTCAGACATGAGGATATACGACGCAAGGAGGAGGAGAAAAGGTCAAATTATAAACCTACAATGTACTATTATTTTTATTATTATTATTATTTATTAAAAAAAAATGAAAATAATACCTACTCTAAATATAAATAAAAAAACGTTATACCTTCAGTATATAGTAAAATGTATGTCTTCAGTACCTACCTGCGCGATGCGTCCTTTCGGGTTGCACTGAGGCTGGGCAGTGAACACACATCTTTATAAATCATAAATCATTATCATCAACCCAGAAGCTCAATTTCTGATTATTTTCGGATGATTCAAACTACAATATTTGGATTACCTACATAATAGTCCATTTTAAGGTGGGTATGGGTAATGACCAGTGTAACGGGCGTAATGTATCATTCGCAGCGAGCACAGGGGCGGATTCAGGAAATCATTTTAGGGGGAGGCATTTTGACAAAGTTCGGAAAAAGAGTTAAAATTATAGGTAAACACAATATACAGCTTTTAAAATCATTCTCTCAGATAGCGGTTCTCAAACTCTTTTAGCGACGCAACCCTTTTGACATCGAAATATTTGACGGAGCCCTAAAATAAGTTCGTTGCCTACATGAAAGAAATGGAGACGGAGCAAACCTGGAAAGCTTTAAAGACTTTTAGCGACCATGGGGAAATTAGTAAAAGAAAAGAGCAAACCACCTGAGTTGACTCGAAAAATTGAGTCGAAAGTATGGAATTCCTAGGTGTTTTGGGGGGGAGCATGGCCCCCATGGCCCCCTTCCCCCTGTATCCGCCAATGAGCGAGCATGATACGTAACGCGCGCCGTGTGCTAAAATCTTTCTCGGTTCTCGTTGCGAGCGCCTTCTTTCCCATGTAGTACTGACTGCACAAACGCTCGCTGTGTAACACGTTACATTACATCCCGAATCGCTGAAACCAACCTTTAGATAATAAACGAAGCTACCTACACAAAAGTACAGACCGTTTCAACCAAGGCCATGTTTCACCGAACCCTTATTTATAGCCGATCGGCGTAAGACTGACAATACAACAATTAGATTAAACCGATAGCCGTCAGTTATCGACGCTGAACCTGAAACCAACAAAGTGGATTAGCCGCATACATTAGTCATTCTCCGGGTCCGATCTAGAGGTAGTTTTAACCTCACGATACGATGTCGAGCGAATTGTCTGTCATAATTTATTTATTTATAAGTCAATACCAACAATACACGTTATAAAACGTTCTAATAAAGCAGTTATAAAGTTTTTTAGTAAAGAATGTGTGCTTCTTACATGCGTGAACAATATAAAAGAAGAAAAAAAGTATATACAAAAGTACTATAACGTCATTCTCACAGGCTTACATAGTAGAATTAAAGGAATGTAGTAATAAAATATAAAAACAAGTAGGTAGGTACCTACCTACCTTATTGACAAAGAAAATTATAATCAAATAACAGAAATAAATTAGAACTAGTAGGTATTCACAATTGAAACAAACTAAAAACAACTATGTACAAAAGTAATCATCATCATATCAGTCTACACACGTCCACGTCTGGACATAGGCCTTCTCATGCGACGCCACAAATAGCGGTCGGCGGCTGGGTCTGGTGTGTAATATTTTTCCCTAAACTTATAGTTTCGGAGTAAATCACTAAAAATTGATATCTGCCTACGGTTAACGGGCAACGACCGAGCGAGTGACGTCACACGCACACGCGGCGGTCACTCAGTGAACTTCGCTAGTAATTTGGTCATAACTTCCTACGTAATAGTCCGATTTGGATAATTTAAAAAGATATATCATTATTATGTCCTAAAAAATAACGTGGATAGTTCTATTGAAATTGCTATCCTTATATCCTCATTGAATATAAGAATAATTAGCCATAAAATATGTAAGCATGCATTATTATATTAAAATTACAAGAATAAAACAATTAATTTTATTAGGGCATGTCACTGATAAGATAAATTATTAAAAAAAAGAAAATTACTGAAAATTAAGATCACTCTCCTTGAGAGCGGTTTCAATGATTTATTGAAAAGAGTCGCTACCACTTTCCATCACGACCCCCACCGTCCACATCGTCAGCTAAAAGTACCTTTCAACCTTCAGCCATCGCAAACCGTCATTGTAATCAAATTTTAAATTAGAATTGGTAATTTTAATCACCACTGAGGGTTTCAGAGGAGCTCCTAAAACTTTTTCTAGCCCTATTTGGTTACCCTCTGAAGATTATGAAATTAATTATAGTGGATTACGAGATTAAAATACTGTTACGAAATTGTTTTTCGCTTTTAAATACTACTACTTTCCGCCCGCGGCTTCGCACTTGTCCTATGGAAACGTTTTAAGGTTATGTATATCCCATGGGAACTGTTTTATGGGATAAATCAGTGTCGTGTTTGATTATCGGATGTTTAAATGTTTGTATGTTTGTTACCTCTTCACGTCGAAACTACTGAACGGATTAGGCTGAAATGTTAAATAGATGTAGTTCTACACCTGGAATAACGATACAGGCTACTTTTTATCCCGGAAAAGCGCGTTCGAAGACGCGGACAAAAACTAGTTTTAATTTTAGTGTGATGTGGTACGAGCCCACTCATCGAAGAGAAAATAAACAGCCTCGGGGAAGTGCAAAATATTAAGTACACATGACCTAAATAGCAACCGGGTTCGTAGGATCTCGCGGTTGGAATGTGGCCAAATCGATCGGATTAAATTTAATCCTCTACAGCCGACATAGCTATAAGCCTTTTAAACTATTTTCGTGACGTCTCAGAGACCTAAGGATGAGTTTTGCATAGCTTGCGAACACTATAAAAGTTTTCGTTTCCTTCCAGACATTTAGTGCCTTGCGCTTGGATGGATACTGAGGTATCCATAACTGTTCATTATGACAACAATCCAATAGTTTCATACAAACTCGATTATACAGGGGGGGTTTTTTGAGAAGGGCGGTGATGGCCAAGTCCGAAACCACGAGAGTTACTTATAAAGGAAATCGAGATATATGTTAAAAGTAATTTGTAAAAAATTGCTTTTTCCTTTTATTTTTAGCAATTAATTTCTTTGTAAAGATTGGTCCTTATCAGCAACAAACTTCATTGGTTAAATTAAATACAGAATGTACTATTTTTGAAAAATCTTTCGTGTCGATTTCCCTCAAAAATAAAAGGTTTTAAAATAACGAAATATGCAGTGATTGTTTTCTTATAAATCGAGCATGACTCCTTTCACGGATTTTCTCTAACTCTCGTGGTTTCGGACTTTGCCATCACCACCATTTTCCATTTTCATCGTTGCATTTGAGAAGTTTAACTTATACAGGTCAGCGGTAGTAAGCGAAAACTTTTTGGTTTTGGCATTTTACGAACCCAGCTAGCCAGTCAAATCACTAGACACCCTGTTCGGTTTGACAGGGTGATAAATGACGTCACATCTTGCTCCCGGCATGCAGCAGTTTGCATGGGAAATGAAGTGTCAAGGAAGGAAAGATTGCCTTCTGCTAGAACCATTTCGGGCTACAAGTGTCGCATAACTTTATAATACACTAGCTTCGAACCGCGACTTCGCACGCGCTTTTCCGGGATAGAAAGTAGCGTGCCATTCAGCATACATACGTTCACTGCTGAAATTGCTGTTATACCCCTTCAATGTATGTGAATTTGCTTAGTTACTGCTGCGTTGCTTTTGCATCCCTCAGTCACAGCTCTTGAAGTGATTTCGAGTCAGTCTCGGTAAAGCATTTGATCAAGCAACACGCTCAAGCACTCCATTCTTTTGTATGACGCAACCTAATTAATTTCAATAAAATCAATTTAATCAATTTTTTCAATGGCGTCCAGCCAGTGGACCAACACATGCTGTTGAGGTTGAGGTTGAGGTTGAAATCAATTTAAGTGATTTAAATATAAAATAAAACCACTCTCGAAAGGGGGCGCATAACAGTACGTCTCCAAATAATGTAAGTTTTACCATTTCATGCTTGACAGGTTCAAAATTACACCAAATCTAAATGTAACGCCGTTTGCGAATCGCCAAGGTGAAACGTCGTTTTGTATTCCACTAAGTTCAACGCAAAGTTTAACGAGTTGAATGGAAATGTTAATTAATACCTACAATCCAATTAGAACTGTATTAACAAAGAGAATTACAATCAAATAATAAAAACAAATTAGAACTAGTATTTACAACTGAAACAATTGAGCTAACTGCAGACTGTTGCAATCAATCTACAGGTAGCTCAACTGATCCATCTCAATACCAGTCGGAAGCGTCCCAAAGTCGCTGGCTGCCTCGTTGTAGGGCATGCGGATGAGCTGCGCCAGATACTCACCAGCTCTCGGGTCACGCGTCGCTTCGACCAGACATATTGACTGTAATGACATTTCCTGTAATTTTTTACGTTTGCTGCCACTTTGACATTTGCTGTCATTTTGACATTTACTGTCACTTTGACATTTGCTGTCGCTGTCACTCCCGACCGTGCCTTCAGGTGAAGGTTTTGTATCAGTATTCCCATAGAAAATATATTTTATTTCAATTGAACTTACTAGATAAAAAATATTCCTTTTCGTCGTTCTAATACAATGTATTTATAAAATCAAAGTCAAAATATCTTTATTTCCTTAGCTACAACAATATCACTCAAAATAATTATTCGATTTCCTTAACATTCCTATAACTGAAAAAGCTCCATAAGAAAACCTACACGTATAAGGACCACCATATTATTTTTATGGTGAAACATAAAATATTACGAGGAACAGAATTTAGAAATGAAACCGAAGAAATATGAGCGATATTCCAAGTGGGATTCATAAACGGAATTTGGAAAATATCATTAAAATATTGTTTCGTTTACGATGTACCTATTTGTTTACTTTGGTCGAAGATTGGCCTTGTTTTGGTCTACTGTTGAATATTTGATTGATAGATAATTAAGATAAGAAAAACAAGACTGGTAAGAATATTCAAAATCGAATCTTGTTACATGGTTTTTTTTATTTATTTCCCAACTTTAACTAATATTAGGTACATAGAAAACTTTTAATAATAACACTGAGTAAACCACTTCCACAGAGGTTTGTAAATAAATAAATAAATAATAAATTAAATAATGCTGGACAATTCACACAGGATTATCTAGCCCCAAGCTAAGCAGAGCTTGTGTTATGGGTAATAGATAACTGATATACTTAATAGGTACAATACACTACCTAGATTATAATATATTTTGTTTTATACATAGAAAACACCCAGATCAACGGAACAAATTTCTGCAGATCGTACACAAATTTGATCCGAAGCGGGAACAAATTTGAGCGAACCCGCAACCTCCTGCGTCGTAGGCGGACCTTCGCCCGCTGCGCCATGGAGGTCGTCGAAAGAAGTGTTATTAACGAGTCAGCCGAGTAATTACCCATCAGATATAGGTTTGACAAAAATAATAGACTAATTTCTAAGTGTTAGTGTGATAAGGATTGTTACATTTATTCAATTCAATTTTAGGGTTTCGTGTTCGGTTACGAAACCCTTATAACTTATATCCCGAAACGCTCTGTCTGTCCTTTTTTTCCATCTTGAATATCTCAGCAACCATTGGAGCTATTAACTTTTAAATTTCAAATGATACTTATAACATTCCGTGCGCTGTAAAGATTGTTATTTTTTTATTAATTGAACACTTTTCAAAGAGACTTTCAAGGTCAATTGGTATATCAGATGAAAGGTATCAGTTAGTATAGTTACAGTATTTCAAAACAGTTTCAGAAATATTAAAAAAAAAACCATTACCTTCTAATCTCCGAAGCTTACAGAGTGTTTCATCTGAAAGGTACCTACTGTTTTTAGGTATTCAATAAATAACAAAGTCTTGAACATATTAAAATTTGTATAATTGACAAACATTCGAAACCAACGGCGCGCGAGTTACACTCGGACTTGACGGATCTTTATTCAATAGAGAAAAAAATTAAAATGAAATAAAAGATTAATGGGCCGATTCGTTTCACCACTCCGGACACATCCCAGGTAATAAGTTTTTACATTTAATGAAAAAAATCAAACACACCGAATTGTCTAATATGCAATTCTACAGACGATGTTTACCATATTTAGATGGAGTGTGTTCGCAACGAATCGTTTAGAAATGGTATTTTATCATTTAGTTATAGGGATATCGGTCACTGCAACAGCGTTCTAGCTGAGCCTGTTTCGGACGCAGCTAGAACGCTGTACAAACTGGTTATGTTAGGGAACTAGGTTGATTTGTTATAGGTTGTAAGATTTAATTTTGTTTTTCTTTGTTTAACTCACCAGGGCGTCATAACCGCATGTGCGACAAAGCCCTTAATAAAGAATAAAAAAAAAACTCACCTGATTGAAAGTGACGAATCTTGGAATGTTACGTAACAGGCAAATTCTCACGTTGAGGGACCGGCTTTACATGAATATTGAAACGGAATCTGTCGTTATTTAGGTATTACCAAAACAAGTGATGTAAAACCGGATCCTCAATATCTTTTCTCCCAAACAAACAAGCTTTCCATCAAAGCAAGGTTCAAACACTTCGGCAAAGTAAAGTATTGTATTTCAAAAAGGTCGATGAAAGCTTTTTATTTACCCTTGTAAGAAAAAAGTGGTAGTGGTACAAGCTTCTCGTAGATTTCTTACTTGATAGGTATCTTTAGAGGTGGAAACACTATACTACTAGAGAAATAGACAAGTGTTGTTTTTTTACTTTTATGTGACTAACGATGGATATGATCGAGTATGAAGGTTAGTAAGAAAAAAGAAGAGATAATAATAGGCTACAAACACATCAAGCTAGCAGAGCACTAATGTTGAAAAGTGTTTTTAGTACGGCCCCTTAAATTTATCAAAAAATACCTAAGAATTAAATGTCCAACTCTATGCAGGGTGAAATTTTTGGACGGGCAGTAAAGGCCTAAACCTTAACCGTTGAAGCTACATGAAAATGGTCTAAGGAAACTACCCATCCTTTTTAGAAAAAATATCATCCCAGTCACAGATTTTCATAAAAGCTACAGATTTCAAGAAAATGGGCGTACTTCACAAAAACTTTTTTGATGCCAATCAAAATTGATGATCTATGCTTCAGTTTGAGAACTAGGAAAGTCAGAAAACGCAAAAAAAATCCTATAAATTTAGAACGGAATTCAGATAATATTTTTTTACTTAATAAACCTTTTTGTAACTAAGTACATCAACAGTCGAGTCGAGAGTACATCAAAGGCGAAGTAAATGTACAGGGTGATTTTTTGAGATGGAAGTGGATGTCCAGATTCGAAACCATGATAGTTTGAGAAAATCGTGTGGTAAGAAGTCATGAGCTATTTATGACAATTCGCAAACTACAAAGGTTTCTCTACCTATTTAATTTTCGTATGCTGATCTAAAATCCTTATTTTATTTATTTGAAAGTAACTTAGGTATACCGTGCTCATACCTTTTTTTTTTTTTTTTTTTTTTTTTTTTTTTTTTATTTATTCGGCGAGGAAATTCGTTTACGAATAAACTGGTCTGGGGGGGACCAGAATTATGTGGCGACTCGACGTTCTGAAAAGAACATAATACCCACTAAAACCTCTCCGGTGTCCCTCTCTCGCCATTTTTGCCGAACCACGGGAACATTTAAAACCTCCGCGGCCCGACTGGCGTCCCCTCTTCCTCCTATACATAGCCGGCGAGCCCACCGATCCACACACTCGCCGACCCCATACCGTGCTCATACCTGGAAAAGTGTTACCTCAAACATTTTATTTATATCTCTAGGAACTAGAGTCTAGTCAATTATACATTGTTGAGGTAACTGTAGATTGTCTGCAACATTCTGCAGTTAGGTCAATTGTAAATACTAATTCAAATTTGTTTCTATTATTTGATTGTAATTTTCTTAGGTTAATTCAATTCTTACTTATTATTTACTTCAATGTAAATTTAAAGCGAAGTATACCACAAGTGGGCTACAACAACCAAACTCTACAATTGAAGTGGGATTAAGACAAGATTTATACCTCAAGCCAAGTGTTACCAGAACATTAATCTTGGTTTCAACATTACCCAGTAAATTAGCATTGAATTCGGAGTATTAAAGGCAAGTTAATTTCTTCAGAGGCCAGTAGATTTAAGCCCCTGACCACTGGCGTTCTCACTTTAGTGATATTTCGTTCATCCCACCAGCTTCGTCTCTCACTAGTGGGCCAAGTGGGAAAATAATATTAGTGTCGGAGGCCAGAGGTGTTCAGATGCATTTTGGAATAAACAGGGTGTTCAGAACGTGTTCGATCTGGTGACTGGTGGAACAAAGTGCAATAGGTTGGTGCTTTTTTCTTGACTGTCGCTCCAACTGTATATTTTACTTTATAACACTCCGCGCGTTGGCAAAGTGGAATAGAACCGTGTCAAACTTCCTACCGCTTTTTTCAGTTCGAAACGGTTCTATCCCATTCTGATCGCGCGCGGACTACGTATACCTTCCACACGCCATAATTATTGTCGAAATATCTAATTATTTTTAAATGATGACAACAATTTTAGTGTATTTGCTAACGGATCTGGCATCCTTAAATGAGTAAGTAAGTACACAAGTACAAGAACTATTTCATGATTTCAATGCTTTTAAAAATCACTGGGTTTATTTCCCGAAGCCGCCAGCAGTAGCTGTTAGCCCTAATTGGACAGAACGTGAACTACTTTAAGAGCATTTAAAAAAGAAAAAAGAACAACTTTTTGCTCGTTTAATCTCATTTCAGGGATATAACCTCTCTTTCCGTACAACGAATGGCATAAGAAAGAAATTTCTAAGTGATATTATTATATCGGATGGAAATAAAGAGATTTTTCCTTTTGTCTTTGACAGTCGATGGCTTTTAATTAGGTAGTGAATGATAATAGAGAGTATCTTGAATGATAATAGAGAATGTCTTCTCGGAAGAGCTTTTCTTGATTCGTTAAGCGAAGAATAATAATGATCGTGCCGCATGTAAGCGAACGCATTATCGTTTTTTTTTAACCCCCGACGCAAAAAGAGAGGGGTTTTATAAGTTTAACGTGTCTGTCTGTGTATCTATCTGTGGTATCGTAGCTCCCAAACGGATGAACAGATTTTCGTTGAGTTTTTTTTTGTGTCATAGATAATTTTATCCCGAGTGTTCTTAGTCATATTTCATAAAAATCTGTCGGGGGGTTTTTAAAATTTTTAATTTTGTTCTTGTATTTTCACTCTATTATGATATGGTTTAAGCTAGATAATAGTTTCTGCCGCGGCTTCGCATGCGTTGCTTCTATGGAAACGGTTAAAGATTATTTCTATCCCATGGGAGCCGATTTATGGTAGAAAAATAGCCTATTTTTGATTCCCGGTTTACCCTACATCTATGCAAATTCATCCCGATCCGCACAGTAGTTACAAACATCCATCCATCCAAACTTTCGGATTTTTATTAGGGATACCACTTCGATCAGGTTCCTTCAAAACTAAAAGATAAAAAAAAACTAAATATGCAGTTATTGTTTTCTTATAAATCGAGGGCATGACTCCTTTCACGTCTTTAACTCGCGTGGTTTCGGACTTGGCCATCACCACCCTTCTCAAAAAACCACCCTGTATAAACTTTAGTAGTATGACGAATTCATTATGTATGTAAGCGGGTTAACTACGAACCTAGTTTGAGTTGGTGATCTTCTAACACAAACTAGGTATTTACTTAACCTTTACATTCATAATGAACACAGATATATGTATAATTTTATGAAATTGAACTGACCGCCAAAGCAGGGGCCACGTCAGTCTGTCGTCCCTATAAATAAATTATTCATGAATCCGAATACACAAAAAGCTATTTTTTGTCGTAAAAACAAACTAAACACATAACTCAAAGTATGGCCTCAAAGGACTATAATCTTACAAATATCGAAAGTTTGTTATTCAACCCTCAAAGTTGTCTGAAAGAGGTCCAGTCCATTCCAAAATAGCGTAACGCTTTTGTATATTTGTGTCTAAAATGAGCTATTCCCAACGTCCCACATGAGCCACGCCTATACATCACACGCATGACTATTCCCAGCGTCTAACGAGAGACATAAATAAATAAATAAATAACGCTGGACAATTCACACAGCATTATCTAGCCCCAAGCTAAGCAGAGCTTGTGTTATGGGTACTAGATAACTGATATACTTAATACAATACACTACATAGATAGATATTTTTTATTATACATAGAAAACACCCAGACCAACGGAACAAATTTCTGCAGATCGTACACAAATTTGTTCCGAGGCGGGAATCGAACCCGCAACTTCCTGCGTCGCAGGCGGACCTAGGCCGCTGCGCCACGGAGGTCGTCAAAACCTATTCCCAATATTTCACGAAACGTATTCCCAATTTCTCATGTCAGAGCATCGTGATTTAGAATCTGCATCATCTATTATTTTTCTTTTTCAATAGTTACTATTCTCAAAAACTAAAAAAATACCTACTGTAGAAGATTCTGGAAAGAATTTTTGAAGGAACGAAACTCGGTCTTTGCCATCATCGACCTTAATTTTTGGATGAGTAAACCCCGTAATTTCATTATGTGGTCACTAATATAAAAAGATTCCCACGGGAGAGGATCCAAGTCACGGACATCTTTCTACTCACACTAATAATCATTTTTTCGAAAGTTTGTATGGGTGGATAGATCTTTGTTACTTCTTCCCGCCAAAACTACTGAACGGATTGGGCTGAAATTTGCATAGATGTATACCTATCTAGACCTGAAGTAAAACAAATACCTAATAATAAATAAATAAATAATGTTGGAGGTTTCACACATCTAGCCCCAAGCTAAGCAGAGCTTGTGTTATGAGCTAGATAACTGATATACTTAATACAATACACTACGTAGATAGATATTTTTTACTATACATAGAAAACATCCCGAACACCCTGAACAAATATCTGCAGATAGTACAAACATTTGTCCCGAGGCGGGAATCGATCGGAAAGGAGGTCGTCAAAAACGTAGTCTACTATATCCGAGGGCAGAAACTAGGTATAAATATATCTTGCCACAAAACCAGGCTCAGAAAACTTTGGCTACATTTTTCTGGTTACATCAAAAAGGTTAAGTCCCATGGAACCTATTACTGGACGAGTATTTTCGGAATTGTAAGGTCGAAAGTTGTCTGGCAAAACTAATCCGCTGAATTACCACGTATTACGTTACTTTGGGGGCGTGGGACGTACAAAAATCGACTTTCAGAAAATGGGTTTGACATAGGTTTGGATGGGTAGAAATGAAGGGCAAAGCTTGTCACAAAGCCTAATAAGATTTTTACCTACATCTAGGAGGCTAGTTAGAGGAGTTATTCCATTCTATTCCAAATCATTTACTAGAGTCTGCCCTCTGGTATGACATGTTGTCATACCTATCTTATTCGAATATCCAATCACAATCATGAATCACATCACACTATCACACTAATATTATAAATGCGAAAGTTTAGATGTATGGATGTATGGATGGAAAGATGTTTGTTACCTCTTCACGCTAAAACTACTGAACGGATCGAGCTGAAATTTTGCAAGCAGGTAATCCTAATCCTGGAAACAAACATAGGCAACTTTTTATCCCATAAATCAGTTCCCTGGGATAGAAATCACCTTTAACGTTTCCATAGAAACAACGCGTGCGAAGCCGCGGGCATAAACTAGTTCGAAATAAATTCTGTTTATCTGTCTGTTACCTGTTCACGACGAAACGGCTCGACGCATCGTAATGTTTGGCGGTGAGATATATAATACTAGCTTCTGCCGGCGGCTTCTCACGTGTATTTTCGGTATAATAAGTAGCCTATTGTTTAAGTTAGTCTACGTTCCAAATTTCATCTTGATCTGTTCAGTAGTTTTGGAGATTCTAGGTAACAAAAATTTCACATTTCACGAACTTTCGTATTTGTAATATTAGTAGGATACCGGAGAAGATCATATGCTACTTTTTATCACGCTAAAGTGGGTGCAAAGCCGTGGCTAGAAGTTAGTTATATAATATTTCAGAGAACTAAAGTACTTAATTGTTAGCTTCCAGTTTGCAAACGGGAATTCACGGCTTGTAGATTATGTAATTAACCAAACCCTAGGGAGCATTTAACCACTGGGCTGGACTGCAAAAAGTTTAGGAACTCAGTCCTCAAAGAGCAGCTTTTAGAGGCAAATTGTGTCTTACCCAACATACCTTTACCAAATAATATATAGGTACAATACATTCAATAATAATAATAAATAATGCTGGACAAATCACACAAAAATAATACTAACGTACTTACACGTCGCTGACTACATCCTCAACTGCCTATAAGGGTCCACTGCTGGACGCAGGCCTCCCCAGATAGGCGCCATATTAGTTTTTATCTCATGGGGTTATGTCCATAATTCTCACTCTGAGAATGCGGGTTGGGGATCGCAGTTCAGGGGTGGAAGTTGTGCAGGAGGCGCTGCTGCCCGTCTCCAGTGGATATCCCTTAGTCACCTTAGTCCCCGAACTCGATGGCGGAAAAAAAATCACAATAAACTCCCAGATAACATAAAATGTCTCGAAAAAAATAACATGTTCGAAAGCAAACTGAAAGAGATGCTCATAAAAAAATGTTTTTGCGAACTTGACGACTTCTTCAACGATTCTTTTAGCGACTCGCAAATTAAATTATAAATTAGTTATATTCATTTTTAGTAGAAAGGCACGATACCTGCCAGTCTTCTATTGCAACACCCTAAATGGGTACATACAGTGATCTTAACCTAAACTCACCTAATCACTAAGACCTGATTGTATGAATGCAATAAATAAAATACTGAATACCTCTTTCGACATCCGCGGAAAGAGTTGGGGTGGTGCAAATTTTAAGCCAGACAGCGTTACTACATAGATCAACCTAATTCGTATCAAAACTCATTAAATTTTGACCCCCGAACTACCGAACCGTGTGTCTATCCGTGTGTCTGTGCGGCATTTTATTTCTAACATACTCGGATGAACCGATTAAAATTAGTAGGTAATTTTTTCTTGTTCGACGGTTGCCGACGTTGGGAGCTATTTTTGATAGAAATCCGTGCAGCTTTTTTTATGAATCAACGCGGAAACTTTCAATTATATAAATACCAAATATCGCAAAAGTTTTGCATCTCAAGCAAGTGGTGTAGCTACCTTAAAGCAATTCAAAGTTATTCCCAACTCTACTCCATTAATCATTGAGTTGCAAATCCAGTAATCCCGTACAGACAGCCATGATGTATGGAAAGTGGAGCATGAACAAAAGGCAACTTGTTTGAAACAGCGGCCGCAACGCCAGTGTTGCCACTGCAGGTTTTAATTTACGATTGTATTGCTAGCGAGCTTGAATGAGACTGGGAGGGACAGTAGTTATTTATTATTTAAACGAGTTTCCGAGTTACGTTATGGGTTTGTCGCGGATGTTTTGTGTATTACCTACCGTCATTACATTAGTGACATTTCATTCGTGACATTTCATTTCATGGACCTCAACCTCAACAGCCTATATTGGCCCACTGCTGGACGCAGGCCTCCCCCCGATAAGCGCCTTATTGGCTGTTATCTCACGGGGGGTACTGCCTATAATCCCCACGCTGGGCATGCGGGTTGGTGATCGCTGTTAGGTGGTAGAATTGTTCTGCAGAAGGCGCTGCTGCCCGTCCCGGTGGATATCCCTTAGCCGCCTCTTACGACACCCGCGGGCAGAGTTGAGGTGGTGCAAACTCTAAGCCGGCGCCACACGGCACTCCAAAAAAAGTAAAATTTCTTATTTAAATTAGAACTGAATTGATGGCGGGATCTTTCGCGGAGGAAAGTGGATATTAATGGTGTCAATTCAGATGTCGTCAAAATAAACTAATAAATAAATAATAATAAATAAATTTTAGCACTAACAGATTCGTTTTTTTAGTTTTGGCGAAAAGAGACCAAAGTCAAAATTATACACGGTTTATGCAGATTACAAGATCTATAATATGAATGCCAGGAAAGCAAAGTGGCCTCATCGCAGTATAACTGCTTTCGTCGACATAATTGAATTTGGTCATTTGACCTAGATTGAAATGACACAGAAATAATTTCAGTGAACAGGCTCTTCTAGAGAAGAGTAAAGCAAGTAAGAGAAGATAGATAAATAATCATGGATAAGTACATTAAAAGGAATTACAGTACTAGGAGTTCTGATAAAACCTCTTGCTATATAATTTAGCGAGTTTTAAAGAAATAAACCGACTTCAAATTCTTCTAGTGACGACATCTAGTTAAAATTCGAGTCTAATTTAGTTTGATGACACATCGAGGTTATACCCTATCTAACAAAAAAAGAACTATCAAAATCGGATTACTCTGTAAAACGTTATGCGTGGTCAAACACTACAATCAGTGAGTTTACAATCAATCATCCCCTGTTTTCCCACCCTTGGGATTAGATTTTTTTTTCACATTTAAATGGGACCACCTTCGGGTATACCCTTTCCAATAAAAAAAAAATTATCGAAATCGGACTACTCTGTAAAAAGTTATGCGTGTTCATACATAAAAAAATGCGCGTCGACTTGAGAACCCCTCCGTTTTTCGTCGGTTGAAAAGTGACAGTTCAGGAAAAATTTACAATAACTACATATATTTTTTTAACGCTTGTGACGAATTTACTTTCAATATGGAGTGTACAAAAATGTGACGAATTTACTTTGTGGCAAATGTACAAGCCATAAGTTCCAGGCTTGACAATTCCGAAGGTTACTAAACGTCATGTTTACTAAGTGGGTCGGTGCTTAGGCTGTTACAAAACGTTAATAAACAATCCGGTCCTCAATGTATTTTTAGTAGACATTAGGGTAATATGGAATTGTAAATAGGTCGTTTCTTTATTTCACCAAATGGAATACATAATTCACATTCCTGTCTTATTAGCTTTGTCAATTTCCATGAAATCTTCTTGAAATCTAAAAATAAGCCTTTCTTTTGGTTTCACAAGGGAATACTTAAACGGACTGGATTGCCAAAATTAGCAAGAGTTTCACATTAAGAATACGACTTAAACGGTTGGTTAGCTTTTGTGTCCAAGAATAAAGATAAAGTTTCACAGCCCAGAAACAGGGATAAAAGAAAAGGATTTTGATATTTTGGGTGGAAACAGAAGGGAGGTACTACTGTTCCCAACTCAACAGCCTATATTGGTCCACTGCTGGACGCAGGCCTCCCCCTGATAAGCGCCTTATTGGCTTTTATGTCATCGGGGCCCATAATCCCGACGCCGGACATGCGGGCGTTCACCAGTAGACGTAGCAATATGTGCAGTGCTGGGGCCTACTGTCAAACAAAAAACGAATAGAGATGGGCGTTGTCGTTGAATTTCCACAACGATGCGCATCGTTTTTGTCAGAATGGCATCCGTTGTGAACAACGATGTTGCCGCCAACGATGTCAGCCGGGTTGCTAACACAACACTGACACTAGGGTGTCGATGTTGCCGCCAACGATGTCGGCCGGGTTGCTAACACAACACTGACACTAGGGTGTCGATGTTGCCGCCAACGATGTCGGCCGGTTGCTAACACAACACTGACACTCACTAGGGTGTCGATGTTGCCGCCAACGATGTCGGCCGCGTAGCGGTACGCACATCATCGTAATTTGCGTAGGTAATGAAAAAATCCAAACATACGACAAGAATAACGAGCATATGAAACTTACTGGAAGTGACATGAGCGTTTTAGACGGGTAGGTCCTAAAATACGGAATTTGAACAAATAAAAATAATTCAATATCTAACTTGGTTCCTAGTAGTAGGGTAAATTTAAAAACCATAATACTTATGACTATTATTAAAACGAGACATTTGATAAAAAAATTAGATATCGTATTTTTTTTAATAATAAATAACATTGGTACATGGTTCATGCCATATCTAGTTAGTTATAATACAACGTTCAGTTCTATGTTCTAGCATCCTCTCCTCTCGCTCACACACACGCAGGCATGCGGGCGGTGAGGTATGGATGGATGTTCGTTGCTTAGGTTTGGCAATCGGCATTACTCGGCTGACTTCGTTGTTCGCCATCCGATGCCGCGCCACTAACCTCCCCGCTCTTCCGATGTCGGTGTGACGTTCGGCATCTCGTTGTCGCAGGCATCCGTTGTTCACCTATCCGCCATCCGATGGGAACATCGTACACTGACATCGTTGGTCAACAACGATGTTAGTAAAAACGACCACCTCTAAAAACGAAGTTCTTGATTCGTCTCCGTAATAAACCAACTCATTAACATAAAGATAGCGTTTGCACAAAAACTAATCGGAACCATTCTTCGTTTTTACGAGTAGGCTCGCTGATGAAAACATTCCACAACTTAAATTAATTTGATCTTAGAAACAAAAATTAAAAACCGTAATTCCTACAAATTTACACTGTTTTTAAGTTTTGCGGGACAAAAGACCCGGAATTAAATTGAAACGGGTCTACCCTGGAATCATTTCTGCACTAAACCAAAAAAATCATCAAAACCGGCATCCAATTTCCGAAGAAATCGGTGAGCACACACAGCCGATCATACAACCTTCTTCTAGTTCAAAGTCGGTTAAAAAACATACCCACATACTCCGCACAAAACATTACCAGACATAACTCCACATAGATGTTATTTCCGATAAAAGTTATAACGCCCGCATACGAGTTGAGTTCGAACGGTCGTTATCGGATCGGAGGGAACGTTGTCGGTAATTTTACTAAGGGGCCCTTGTGAAGAGTCTACACACCTACGCGCACTTTGTCATCGTAAAGAGAGAACACGGATGATTATAATGAACTAGTTTCTGCCCTCGGCTTGGCACGCGTTGTTTTTAAGGAAACGTTAAAAGTTTTTTTCTATCCCTTGGGAACTGGTGGGGTAAAAAGTAGCCTGGTTTAATCCAGGTCTAGACCTACACAGTGTAAGACGAAATTTAGTTACTTATCTTACTTACACACTTACAAAACTTATAAACATCAATTTCACAAAACACGGTGACACTAAGGACATTGATTCCATCGGAGAAATGTAGCACATGACCCCTCTCCAACTCTTAAAAAAACTATGTCGGTCGCAATACCGAAGACATATATTTTTTCAAATTTGCGTTTTTCCCAGTAGCAGTTGCAAATAATATTTGCAAATCTTCAAATTAGAGTCTTGAGTAGTATTTGCAAAATACTACTCAAGACTCTTATTTGAAGAAGAACTTCGAAACTCAGATAAACAGATGAATAAAATAACTCAGATAAACGAGGTATTCCTCGTAGCGCACCCAGATGATGCGCACCAAAGTACTTCCACATAGCGCACCCGTTTTGGTGCGCTTCATTCAGTAGGTAGGTACATATAAATGTTAAGTTTTTAATCCACGTTGCGCACCAAAGATGCATAAAATTAAATCTAAGGACTTTTTTTCAAAATCGAATATGGTTGCGTTGCACGATACTCTGGAACAACTTTGTGCACTCAAGGTTTTCACCTCACAAAAGAACCACGTCGGCGTACAAAAGGAATTCCCTTGAAAAACTTTATTGTTCAAGGCATCTCGGGTCAAGTCCTTCGAATTGAAGAATAATTAATTAAAAACACTGAAATAAAAGGGCTTCTTCAACTGGAATTTCTCGTTTTTGTTTACCCTTTTCAGGCTTCAAGAAAATTGGACACCTGCTTAGTAGCAAAAATCACGTCTTATTGTTTCGCTTGTAGAGTATATTTTAGAGTGCACTCTTTTTAATAGAAAAGCCGCAATGTTATTGTTTTCCATCATTGCCCCAATGCCCTTTATTAAAAGGATTTGGTAAAAAAACAAGCTTCCTAGTATGGTAAACATGCGAAAATTTATGAAATTCGATTCAAAGACGGTCACTAAAAGAACATAGCCGATTGTGCTGAAATTTTACATAGATACTTAAACAATGCTCATTAATATGTATAAAAAAATCAACCTAATACGAACGGAAGAGCTCAAAGAATGGCTTACATTTAAAATGTATCACACAATCGGCTTCCAAGCGAACATGCGTTAAATTATCTTCAAAAGATAGCAATAGCTTTTTACACACGGAAAACCCGACCTCCCTCCGGGACATGAAAAAGAGGAAAAATGCTAAAAAACAAGATAAAGTTAAGTAGGTACTCACGGAACCATGAGACGGGTGGTGAATGTGGTAATCTGAGATTGCACTCGTAAACCTGAGGTTTATTAGCTGTAAAACCACTTCCGAGTCTTCATTTAATAAACATAAATAAATAATGCAATAAACATAGCACTATCTACACAAGATGATAAGAAAAACTTGTGATGTATACGACTTTTTGGTCCAGAAGCTGCATCTCTAAAGGGTACCTATCTGTAATTTATAGAGACAAAACTTAGGTAGGTATGTCTTATTGCATTTATATCATTCCCCCTCTAAAAAGCTTATTTTATTCACTGAAAACAATAAATAAAAAGTATTTTTAATCACTATTTTGGTCTTTGAATTTAGAACTCACCAATATATTCGACCTCCATCACAATGTTATACAACCTCCTTGCGCAAAAATAGTCGATACAAACTCCTTGTGCAAAGAATACTCGACATTCAACCTCCTTGTGCAAATAACTCATCGTGATTTGATTGGTTCTTTTACACGTGGTCATGATAAAAAGTATAGTATGCAACTCTTGCATGAAAGTTGAAACGAATTTATATCGAGGGCCATGAATCACTCGCGTAACGTGTCGTGATTCATCTATGGCTATCGCTTTAAATCCGTCCTTTATTCACTAATTGCATATATCTACTACTACGACTTCTAGAATTTTTAATGTTTATCATATTTTTCTAACATGGAAGGCCCAGGATGAGATGACGTGACGAGCTCGAGGCACATCTTCCATAGTTGCCTGTTGCAGCGTGAGATCGCGAGGAGTTGTAGGAAAAAGAGAGGCATTTTTCCAGCAATGGGACAGTAATGGCTAAAAATTAATAAATATTAAGGACCCCTACTTTTCACGATTTTTGTAAATGATCTCGCTTCCGGTTTCTTAAGCTCCAAAATACTTTTATATGCCGACGACATGAAAATATATCGTAAAATCAATAATATTAATGATGCCCACTTCTTACCAGACGATATAATTAGATTCCAAAATTATTGCCCTGTAAAATAAATTAGACTTAAATGTCTCTAAATGCTACGTAAGTATAATACACGTAAACCTACTAAAATATTATTCGTCTTCAATTTTTATAACATTTTACTAACTGTAATAAATTATTTTACAAGTATCAAAACTTTTTAAATACTTTATTGTTCGTACGTTCGTATCGTAGTCACCTCGTATACGCCTCCCAGGTGTGGAATCCAAGGTACGATGTGTACTCCGCGCAAATCCATTCAAAAGAGCTTTCTACGATACTTGCAGTATCGAGCTCGTATGTATTTATTTACCAGATTATGACACTACATGCCGCAAATTTCACTTTCTTCCCCTTCACAAGCGCAGAGACATGGCTGATTTGCCTTACTTAATTAACATAGCAAACGGCACGGTTGATTGCCCGGAGCTCCTTGAGCAGATAGGATTGCGCACATGCACGGTTGCACTGAGAAAACCTTACACCCTTTACGTTCCTACAGAGAAGTAATAATAAAAAAAAATTAGAAATAGTATTTACAATTGAAACAATTGAGCTAACTGCAGACTTTTGCAAACAATCTACAGGTAGCTCAACTGATCCATAAATAATACGCTTACTTAGTGATAAATTTTTCATGTCTAGGCTAACTATGTAATTAAGTTACCTACTTAATTAACTTATTTCTTGTTTTTTTTTTCACTATTGTTCTATTCAATATGTTTTGTTTTTTTTTAATAAGTCGTCAGCTTACTGTATATCATGCTATTTAAAGTATATCTGCGGAAACTTGTAATTAGCCATCAACAAATATGCACTGGTCTACCCAGGCATATTCTATAATGTTCATCTGAAATTTGTAAACCTACCTGTAAGTTTCTCCAAAATTGTAAAAATAAAAAAATTAAAATGTCACGCGTCTTAGTGATATTACCATAGAGTAAAAACTCGCTGCTGTCTCAGCAGAGGGATAGTGTCATTCAACTATTTGACAATTTATGCAACCAAAAACCGATCTATGTGTGTTTTGACAGCACGTTAATACAGTGTTCTCACTCACACATTCAAATGATTGAATGTTGCTAGTGAATAGCATTTTCCCTAAAAAATTGGGTAACTGAAGCAAAGTTTCAATTAAAAAAATAAGCCATTTATTTTTTTATCATCTAACTTTTTATTTTCGATATTATCTTATTTCTTTTTTAATTAAATATCAGCTAGTAGCTTTGGTTACTATCATTCTTCCTCGGTCAAACGACAAAAAGTTTTTACTCCAAGTCCGCAAAATAAGATCGGCTCCGATCGTTTACGGAACAATAATTTAAATAGACGGTCAAGTGCGTGTTCGACCACGTGCAGTGTATTCAGTATTTTTATTGCGAAACAAAAATATTACATACAGTAAGTATTAATGTACCCTGTCAGGTAGGGTATGGCAATATATCTTAATCTAGGACTTAAGTTAAGGACTAAATTAAGTATTTTGTATTTTATACAAAATTAGGAGATCTTTTATGAACAATAAATAACATTTGTGTAGTTTAGAATAATATAAATTTACTTAGGTAGGTACAATAACACTTTTTAACAAAATAGTTTACTTTTTATTAATTTGTGTGACTAGGTTATACTTAACATCTTATAATTAATCAATATTATAACCTATTATATTATTAAGAACACTTCGAAGCTCTTCCATTGTTAAAAAGAAAATGTAGGGATTCTATCCAAATAGTTTGTCTTCAAAAAAGTCTTTTATGTCTTAATAGCATTTTTTTATAAGCAATTCATGTAGTTTTGATGCGAATATTATGGTGTTTGGGTTCAGATTTAAGGAATGTTGGTAGTTTATTATGTATTTTAATGGACAGGACATGTAATAAGGGCTCTGTCTGTATAGTTCAAGTCTAGGTGTTGGAAGGATGAGGTTTGTTTTTCTTCGTGGATTTTTATCAAATTGGTATAAATTCAGGTTTTTTCTAACAAATAATGCTGTTTCATATATATAAAGGCTAGTCAAAGTTAGTAATTTTTGTTCTATAAAATGTGGTCTACAGCTGGTGCGTCTTCTGATATTAACAATAATACGAAGGCATTTTTTCTGCAATATAAATAATTGGTTTGTATCTACACTGTTGCCCCAGATTACTACCTATGCCATAGCGTAGCCATGAATAAGCATATGCATAGTAGGCAGTTAAAGCTGTTTTAATGTTTGTGTTACTTTTTAAGATAGATAAGGCATAAATAAATTGTGATAGTTTGCTTTTGGTTTTTTCTATATGTCCTTTCCAATTAAGGTGAGTATCAATTTTTAGGCCCAAAAGGGTATGATCTTGGACTTCTTCAATATTGAAGCTACTTGTTAGTGGAGATAGATCTAGAGGTGTTTTCTGGTACGGGGTAAATTGTATGATTTTTGTCTTTTTTGTATTTGCTTCCAAATTGTGAGCTTCTAACCAGGTGGTTATGTTATGAAAACTTTCATTTATTCTGATAAGTGAAATTTAATGGGGTTGGGGGGGGCATTTGAAAAGAAGGGACACATTGTCTGCAAAAAGGATGCAGCAGGAGTCAGCAATTTTAGGCAGGTCATTCATGTAGATTAGGAACAGAATGCATCCTAAAACACTTCCTTGTGGAATTGAATTGTTTATGGTAATTGTTTTTGATTTTACTGTTTGTATAATCCCTGAATTTTTACAACAATGTTCAATTTGGACAAACTGTTTCCTGTCTAGGAGGTATGATTTCAGCCAATTTAGTATTTTTCCCCTGATTCCGATTTCAAAAAGTTTGGTTATAAGTATTTTATGGGAGACTATCATATGCCTTACTCATGTCTAAGAGTATACCTATTGCATAGTATTTGTCTCTAATATAGTTAAGGGTTTCGAAGTTGTACTTAAAAATAGCAAGAGCTGTTGAGGAGTTTTTATGGAAGCCGTATTGATTTTCACTTAGGAGATTATATTTTTCTAAGTAGTTATAAATGCGGTCTGATATTGCACGTTCAAATATTTTAGACAAGTGTAAGTAATTGCACGGTTCATGGCGTATCTAAACAAACTTATTTACCTGTTTTACATATCGAACCACCTTAATTAAGTTATTTTCAACAAAATTTGTTCAAATTTTCCTTTTTACCAACCAAAGTACCTACATATTTTAAGTTGATTAGGACTATTAAGTACTCAACTAGTAAATATATTGTAGCTGTGCAGTTTTCCTTTTAAATCACACCACCCACTACCAGCATTTTTTCCACGAATAATAATGCCCAAGTTAGACAAGTACCTACACTGAAAAAAAACCAAGGTTTCGTTTTTTTTTCGTAGTTTACAATATGAATCTATTCAGAATATCGTCGAGTGACAGAAATTTTAAAATTATGATATTCCGCGCAGTTTGATTTATAAGTCCTAACTTGAGTGAAGTCCACCCTCTCCTCTACTATTTTTATAATGTCCTCCTAGCCAAATTTCGACCACGGCGGCCAATCTCATCAGAGACTAGCCAGATGCGCAGGACATTTATAGTGCACAAGTGTGTGTGCAAACACCGGTGCACTCTCTATTCCCTCACTCTCATAATCCGATGGGACGACAGATCGACACGACCGGGGAGAGATCAGGTGCAGGACCAACGGCTTAACGCGCTTTCCTAGGCACGGGGGTGTAACACCGCCAACTTCCTGACTCCGGGCTGCTACTGTGATTTTTTCTTGCTGGAAAAACCCCAGTAACAACTTTTGGCCCGACCCGGGATTCGAACCCAGGACCTCATAATCAGCGGTTGAACAAGCTGACCGCTAGACCAACGAGGCAGTCAACTATTTATATATACCTATACATAGTATTATAATATCTGTGCCTATACTAAGTAACAAAACCGGGGTATTTTTTCCCCAGTGCATAGCAACATTTTCACGAAAATGGTGGACGAAATTTTTAAATTTATTTATGAGTTTTGATGACTGTTTTACGCAAAATTACAAATGTAATATGTGTGTAGACTAGTAGAATGAGATATTTGCCGTATTATTTTTCTTGCTACTGGTGTTTAAATACCCTTACACCGCACAACACATCATTTTTATATTTTTATGTGAGAGCTGCTTTCCGCGTCATTTCAAGTATTGTACTAACGGCTCAAAATGAAAATTGCGACGTTTAGTCGCAATTTTTTAGATTCACCTCGTTTGTGTCAACTATCATTCTAAGTCTTCTTATTCTAAGGATATTACTATTTCTGAAATTTTGAATTAAATTAAAACTATAAAAATGCAGAAAATCTTCAAAATCATTATCAGATTGATAATCGCAGCATTGATGTTAAAAATACTCTGAAAAAAGCTGCTGCCAGAGGAAGCTCTGCCATTTATTTGAATGGCATGATAGTTATTTATCGCGCCTTCCCCCAACACCCTCACTGCTGTCATCAAGTAATCGCAACACAGCACAGCAACACAAGAACTTTGACATTAGTTACCCGTATCTACGTGTTCGCGACCTTTGTCGAGAGCACATAACCTATTTTGACATCGCTATTTCAGACGCTTCCGACTGGCGCGCTTTCATTTCGGGAATGACCCAAATGGCTTTTGAATAGAAATTAATATGAATCAATAGTCTAAACTGGTTCGAATGTTGTTAAGTCGTACAGCACGGCTTGATAGAAAGGTGTTTTGATACCTAATAGTTAGTTTATTGCACACTAGCTGTACCCGGGACTTCGTTCGCGATTGCCAAACCTGCCGACTAATTAAGTTCACATTTAACACAGTTTCTCTCATATTATGAAACGCAAAAAAAATAACATCGATGCGCAGAATTGGACCTGATACACTTTTAATATAAATCTATTTTTAAGTAGGTAGGTACCTAGTTAGTGTATATAAATCGTGTGGCGTCTACGGGGGATAGCATGTTATCATCTTCAATCCCATTCTTTATCTACACGACTTTTAGCTACAACTCGGCCAGCGTCAGTGTCAAGAAGTGTCATACTCGTTTCAGTTCTTACTCATGGTTCCGTTCAGCTGGGGCCATTTATGTACAGATAGGTTTGTTTATTATTGGCTAACTCCTTTACTGCAAGACCGTTTCTGAAAATTCATTTCCTGAAAGGCTAGCAAAGCTCTAGGCAGAAAAATATATAGGAATCAAGATTTTGCCATTTAAGGCGCGCGTTGTAGCATTACAAAAAAAATAGAATAGTGTTGTTTGTATGACATTAATGGTTTTCAGCATTGGTAGATTCTCTAACGGAGGCATTTAAGGTCCTGCTCAGGGCGTCGAGTCCCACATAATTCTGGTTCCCCCCAGACCAGTTTATACGTAAACGAAATTCCTCGCCGAATAAAAACAACCTCAAATCCTATAGAACTCAGAAAGTGTAGAAATTTCGAGTCCCGCAAAGCTACCACATTCTTTACTTTAGCCCAAAAAAGATGTTAAGGAAAAGGAAAACATTTCAGCAAATAAAACAACAAACAAATGTTTTCTATCAACAAATCAACAAAACATCGCAGCTAATCGCCAATTCTCACGCCATCTTTAATTCACGCTCCACCTCAATAAAATTATTATCACGCTTTTTTTCAACTTTTGCGGCTTCTCTTAATTTTAGATGACATAAGACATCTTATCTTAATATATCTTTACTTTTGTATATTTTCTTTATTTTAGCTTAGCTAATATAAAAAAAATGCTGGATAATCCACACAACATCATGTAGCCCCAATCTAAGCAGAGCTTGTGTCATGGGTACTATATAACTGATATACATAATACAATATATTACATAGATTGATATTTTTTATTATATGTACATAGAAAATACCCAGAACACCCGAAACAAATATTTTTCTCAAGGCGGGAATCGTACCCGCAACCTCCTGCGTCGTCGCAGGCGGACCCACCGGGCCATATCGGTCGTCATAACATATTATTTGGTTGCATACGTTTAGGTGCTAAAAAAAGTAGGTGAAAAAGTACGATATTCTTCATCTTTTTATTTTGTGAAATATCATTACTGATATTTTCTCAAAGCTTCTTCGAGGAGCAACTAATTATAAATGCTTCGCTGTCCTTTTAAGTTTATCAGAAATATTTTTAATTCTCGAGATTTAATATAAAACAAAAAGTGAACATGTAATTTATTTCCATCATCATTTTTATTAAATTTCGCTGAAGATCTCAACATTAATTATTTCCGCTAAATATGTATAAATATACGAACAGGAGGACCTTTCTGGCTCTGACAGCAAAGTAGGTAATCATTTCTCTCCCATCAAAGTTGTATAAACGGAAGAATTAAATGTTTTATAACAGGACTTTTCGGTCCCGAAACTTGAATTAAAAATGCCTTTACTTTACACTTTTCCCGTTGAAAAGTAATATCCCGTTTTATTATGAAAGTTACGATTTTTCGCGTCTTTTTGATTAATTTTTAACGTACCGAATTTAGATGGCGTTGTCTTTTTGCTTTGAAGATTATCCGTTTCATTGCCATTTTAATATTTTTATCATTTTATTATTTTTGTCGGCATATTTTATGTCGTCTTTTAACTTGGGACAATTTACACCGAAATAGAGTGTAGAGGAGATGTCTCAATGATCCAACAGCTTGGTTTCAGTGTCAAACATTTACAGTAGCAGCCTGAAGTGAGGAAGTTGGCGGTACTACACCCCCGGCCCTCGAAAACTGCGTTAAGCCTTTGGTTGTGCAACTGACTTCTCCCCAGGCGTGTCGGTCTGCCGTCCTATCGGATTATGAGCGAGGAAATAGAGAGTGCACCCTGTTTGTGCACACACTTATGTCTTGTGAACATGGCAAATCTGCGTTGAGACTGAACACCGTGCCCACAATTCGGCCAGAATAAGGACATCACGCAATTTGGCTAGGAGTTTTAAAAAATTTCGTTAACAGTGAACACAATGTGTTCAAGATAAAACTGGAGTTTGTACCTACCTACTTATAACATACTAGCTGCATTCTTACTACCCGTTGTCCTGTTACCCGTTTTCCCGCAGGAATGAAGCATTTTCCCGCGGTAAAAAGTATGTTCATCAGGAATAATGTGGGCTTTTAATGGTAAAAGAATTTTTCAAATCGGTTCAGAAGTTTCGGAGCCTATTCAATACAAACACACAAACAATCAAATCTTTCCTCTTTATAATATTAGTATAGATAGTATAGATGTATACTCAAGTTTTTATCCTACTATTAGGTACAAAGTTTTTATAATCCCAAAGGAAACCCCATGGGAAACCAATCAATTCCCTAAGTCCCTTTTTATCCAACTCCTATATAACTATCAATTTTTTTACTATCAGTGGTTTATTGAGGGAAGAATGGAAGTAAAGTTGACAGCACGGATAATGAGACATCGTAGGATTAGTGCCTTTTCTGATTACTCGGTAACTTTTCGGTACGACATCAGCATGCTCGGCATACGCGCTACCGAAACCTTACCGAACGCCTATATTTCTAAGGAGCGTTAATGATTAGGCGGTAAGTGGTACGATAAGGCGGTAATTGGTTCAAAGGGGGTCGCAGATCTGCATATGCAAGCGACATAAGAGCTGGTTTTGAATGACTACGAAAACGAAACTTCTCTTTTCCTTTTCTGGGGGCCCGTATTTGAAACACTACAGCTGTACAGCTGTAGTGTTTCAAATACAAGAGTTATTTTAGTATTTGGTTTTATTGTGTTCTCCTGAAGTTCTTACAAATATATCCGTGTGTCCCAGCCATAGACAATGCGCTTGGGCCTGTACGTTCTATCCATAGACATATTATAGTACCCAGGTTTATGTCTACACAGCACAAAACGTGCATTCTAATATGGGTTCTAAGTTATAACTCGTAATGGTTAGACGCAATTTATACTAATGTCATCAGATAACAGACAGCTCACGGGCCACTCGTTTGAAGCTTTCTTTAGGCCATTTTGCTACTGTAAAATTTACTTTTCTAAAGATTACGAGTTTAAGATAAACTTAGCTTTAGCATAAGATCAAGAGTTAAATTGAATGTATAAGATAAGTTTAAGATACTCGTAATAAGATTAGATATATTTGAATGCCCAGTTTTGTGTTGAGTGGCAGTGGCGTTGGACGTGTGACTGCTAAACTTAATCGCACTGTTTGCCAGTGTTGCCAGTTTTTAACTGCGTCAAGCTATTATGATCGGATCAATGTGTAGGTACAAGATTAGAAAAATGGCGCCCACGACGGATTCCAACCGCGCGTAACAACCACTAGCGCCCGGGTAGTAAAGAGTTTCCCTTCGTAAAATCTCGTACATACATTAATCTTCAGCTGCTGACAGGGCAGTTTGGCTTGAATTTGCACACATCAATCAGCGACCGCCACCATAGAGGTCCCCCTATCAGTCCGTGAGCCGTGAAATTGACCTGTCTGGCTAAAATCAAAGATACGGGTATTTTTGTTTGAGGAGAAAGGAAGTGGAAACTTTGGTAACATGTATGAGGGCAACGGTGTTGATCACACTTATAAAGTATATTTTAGAATAGGTAAGCATCTATTTAAGTTAGGTTAATTAAGAGTGTGTTTGTTTGTTGTCCCTAATAAATTAAAATAAAATTAACAGTAGTTTCAAAGTACATCTATAGAAATCGAAAGATAAATAAATTCTAACAAGTAGGGGCAAAGGAAAGTCATCATAAATCATCAAGTTCTTATCCGTTAACTTCTATTTGATTGGAGTAAACTTTCATAGCCCAGAAACATGGATAAAATAAAAGGATTTTGTTATCTGGGTGAGGACAGTAGGGAGGAACTACCACAGCCTACCTATATACATACAGTTGTTCGACGAAGGTATTTTGACGTGGTTTTGACAGGGCAATCAACAAGGGCCGGGACGGGGGAGGGACGCTCCCAAGTTGCATACATCACCGCCTTGTAGTTCGGGAGCGTCCCCCCCCCCGACCCGTCCCTTGGCCCCCGCAAGATTGCCCTGTCAAAACGCCTTCGTCGAACGACCGTATGCATAGCATATAGGTAGGCTGTGGTACTACTATCCAACAAATAGTAGTAATTAAATATCAATGGTGAATAGGTGTCTTCTACTTTAGTCGTATTAGTCTATACGACTATAAACAGTTATATTTATATTTTTTATCATCCATAAAAATTGTTCTCTATCTATCTATGTTATTATTACAAATTAAAGAGCCTAGCTCTTGTCAGTTTATTGATGCAATTTACTCCCCTTTTCTCTTTCCAATGCGGTCTTTTTTACTTCTTCGTATATACAGCGGCTTTCTCCTTGATGTAACTCATATTGTTAAGTCTAGATCTTCCCCTTCCTCGTTGTCCTTCTATAATTCTAACAAGTTGGGGCAAAGAAACATCATCATCATAATCATCTTCCGGTCCATATCCCACGCTACAGGCATAACATGTATTTATCAGCCGTCCCTGTGTTCGAAATATAACTGTTGAATTCTAGTTCACATTCATTTAAGTTTGCTCGATTTCAAGACAAAAGGACATCAACGGGTACCCTTAAAATAGGTAAGGTTTATCATACAAATAGGTTCTTAATCATCTAACAAATAAGTAAGAGGTTTCAATCAGAAATCCCTAAACCTAATCGAACCACTTAAATCGTTATTCTAATGACGATTACAATTGTCTTACCAATGAGTTTCCGCCCGGAAATTACTACAAAGTCCCGAGGGAAAACCGATTATCTATTCCCTTCTCTATTTTAATTCTTGTTAAGTTGAATGTTGACTTCCAATTCTACTGTCATAATATTCGAGCCTTTGTTGTTTGTGATTTCATGAAATACAGAAACTTAGAAGCAAATTTCCAATTTACAAACGCAATCCAAATATTCACGCTCGTTTCTAACTAGCTGAAGTCAAAACATATTTGCACTAGGTACACTAAAGTAAAAGTAAAGTAAAAAGTCTTTATTATGGGAACATATGGAGGAAATAACAAAAAATAGGCAGCGATGCGACCTGCAGAAGTAAAATACTGTGTCGCAGATCGCAACGCCCGCCTCCGGGATTAGGGTAAGATAGTTCCACGAACTTTAGGTACTTAAGTTTAAACTATAATAGGTTACAACTTATTTACTAATGAAGTTATTTAAAAAAACAGTTTCTAAAATAAAATCAAATCTAGAGCAAAATAAGTAAATAAAAGAAAGTAAGGAATAGTGAAGTAGAATTTTAACATCTATCAAAGGCTGTTGACACAGAGTGCGTGTGTGTGTGTGTGTGTGTGTGTGTGTGTGTGTGTGTGGTGTCAGAGCACTAGGTGCTCCTGAGGACACCGGTCTCTTAAGAGTCCGGGCAACAGGAGCTTCCAAGATGCGTGTGTGTATATGTGTGTGTGTGTGTGTGTGGTTTTGTGCGCTTGGCGCTCCCGAGGACACCGGACTCTAAAAGAGTCCGGGCAACAGGAGCTACCAGGGTGTGTGTAAGGTGCGTATAAGAGACGTGCAGGTGTTTGGTGCTCCAGAGAACATTGATTCTTGTAGAGTGCAAGCAACAGGTGCTACTAAATTGAGAGTAAATTCATTATGAATGTAAGCGGGTTAACTACGAACCTAGTTTGTGTTGGAAGTACACCAACGTTTCATCCCTTAACGTGGGACTTCATCTTCATATCAAAAAAAATAATTATAAAATAACAGATGGTTGGCTGTAAAATGATTATGATGTCAGAAATCCTACTAATACATAATATTATAATTCCGAAAGCATGTGAAATCTGAATTTTTGTAACCTGGGATCTCCAAAACTATTGAACAGATCAAAATGAAATTTGGCGTGCGTTCAGAGCAAAGCCTAACTTAGATAATAGGCTACTTATAATACCGAAAATACGTGCGAAGCCGCGGGCAGAAGTTAGTAAAATTATAAAATTAAGGTCAACAAATGTCTATAAAAGCAGCTATGTATAAGAGCTTTTTTTCTAAATAAACGACAGTAGACAAAATAAATGATAGTGTTACGATTTTGTAGTTGTATACCACATTTGTACAAAACGTCAACAGCTGGCATCGGCACTAATTGGAGGCCCTATTCAGACTGCCAGCAAGATGTACTCGAATGTTGTATGCAACCAAATTGACGTGCGAACATGAATGGGTGGTTATTGAACTGTTGATGCCATGTTGCTTGTATTTTTCTACGCGACCATTTTATGATGGTACTAGTTTCTGCTCGCGGCTTTGCATGTGTTCTTTTGGGGTAAAAAGTAGCCTCCAAGCTGATCCGGGCAAAATTTCCTAGGGCTATGCAAAATTTCAGCCCCATCCGTTCAGTAGTTTTAGAGTGAGGTGGGTACCTAACAGTAGTCGCCCATTTTTTTAATCCGTAATGTTAGGGATGCACCTTAGCATTACAGATTAAAAAAATGGGCGTCTTTGTCGCTAAGCTGGGAGAAACGAAAACATACGATAAGAACCTTATAAAAGCTTATTATGAGTAGATTTAGACACTGTCAATGCGCAGCTCAATTTATTTCAAGAATTGGTCGTACAAAATCTTAGGCAAAAGTACCGTAAAAAATACACAGCTGGTGTTTCTGTTATTCCGAGTAACATTCTCATTTAACTAGTTCAGTAACTTTAAATTTTTAAATGACGGAAAAAGCCTTGTTAGCAGAACTCCCTAATCCTTTTAACCGTACCTCCACCACAAGCAATTTAATAAACCAAAATACTCGCCAACAATCCCAACAAAAGAAAAACCCGAAAAGGCTGCCTGCTGCTTTTCCAAGATAAAACTTGTTATACAATAGGTACATTAAGCTCCCATAATATTGTGGTAAGCTAATGTTAATTAAAAGCTCTTTTTGTGTGCTAAATGAGGTAGGTAAGTTTTGATGAAAACAGACTAAGTTCAGTCGTTATATCAAAACTCCTGAATTGTTCAGGTTAACTTGTTTAGACGGTAATTTGATGACCGGCGAGTGTTGCTAACTTTCTTGATTTATTGAATAACAGCTTCTACTGTGGCTTTTCAGTTGTTTTCTTGGGTAAGACATAAAGTTATTGAATCAGTCAATTACTTCATCAAATCAACCCACCCAGCCATAAAGTCTTTATGGCTAAATGGTGTTAAAATATGTGATATGTCCAAGAATTATTATTATACATTATAGTAATAATTCAAGTCCTGAAATTTTAGTTGAAAATTAAGCTCGTCAGTTCGGTACTTTTAGGATAGCGCACAAACACCACCAACTTCCGCCTTAATTATAATACTAGCTTCTGGCCGCGGCTTCGCATGCGTGTTTTCGGTACAATAAGTAGCATTATCTAAGTTAGGCTTTGTTCTAAACTTACGCCAAATTTCATCTCGATCTATTCAGTAGTTTTGGAGACCCTAACAAAAATTCAGATTTCATAAACTTTCGGCTTTTTAATATTTAGGTCCTTACATATGAAATTGGCGTTTTTCGTACTGGCCACTTTAATCACAAATTTCTCCTCTTTGGTAAGGAATTCCAAATTCAAATTTGTACAGCTATAGACTCGTGTATTTGTGCTTCGATGATCGTCATTCATTTGTTTTTTTTCTTCTGTTTTTTTCTGTTTGCGTCACTCATTTTACAAAATGGAAAACTTAAAATATCGCATTATTTACGAGTACGAGTTCCGCCGTGGCACTAGTGCTGCGGAAACAACTCGAAGGGTGAATGATGTGTATGGCGGTCGTGTTGCAAAAGAAAACACAGTTCGTTTTTGGTTCCAACGTTTTCGTTCTGGAAATTTCGACTTGCAGAACAAGCCCCGTGGACGGCCTGAGACTCAAGTTGATAATGAAGAGTTGAAGGCTATTGTGGAAGCGGATCCATCGCAAACCACGTCCGAGTTAGCTGCAGGCTGCGGTGTTAGTGATAAAACTGTTTTAATTCACTTGAAGCAAATTGGGAAGATTAAAAAGCTTGAAAGGTGGGTACCTCACGAATTGACTGAAGCAAACCGGCAAACGCGCGTCGACTGCTGCGTTACATTACTAAACCGGCACAATAATGAAGGTATTTTAAACCGAATCATTACCTGTGATGAAAAATGGGTTCTTTACGATAATCGGAAGCGCTCAGCGAAATGGTTGGATCCTGGCCAGCCAGCCAAATCCTGCCCCAAGCGAAAATTAACCCCAAAAAAGTTACTTCTAAGCGTTTGGTGGACTAGTGCCGGTATTGTTCATTACAGTTTTCTCAAATCTGGCCAGACTATTACGGCTGATGTCTATTGTCAGCAATTGCAAACCATGATGGAAAAGCTAGCGGCTAAACAACCTAGGCTGGTCAATCGCTCCACGCCACTGCTGCTTCACGACAACGCTAGACCACACACTGCGCAACAGACGGCTACTAAATTAGAAGAGCTTCAATTGGAAAGTCTAAGACATCCTCCGTACTCCCCGGACCTTGCTCCAACAGATTACCATTTTTTTCGAAATTTGGATAACTTCTTGCAAGGGACAAAATTCAACTCCGATGGGGCAGTCCAAATCGCCTTCAAAGATTTTATTGATTCCCGTCCGACTGGTTTTTTTAGTAAAGGGATCAATGAACTACCTATAAGATGGCAAAAGTGCATAGAAAATAATGGTTCATACTTTGATTAATTAAATATATTATATTAAAAAATATTCGACTTTTTGTTCCTCCCATACAAAACGCCAATTTCATATGTAAGGACCTAATATTAGTAGGATAGTAGGATCATGTAGTAATACCATAGATCTAAGTAAAATCTGTAGATATTGTACGTTCTCTCAGCGCTTACTCAACAAACTGACCTGTGTTACATCGTGTAGATGTAAAACAAAAACTCGCTCTCAGTTACATTTCCAATATTGTGCATTAATTATAACGAAAAAACATGAGGGCATAGCTGTAAGTCTTTGAGTCATTATATCACACTAAAGTACGTCGTAGCAAGCACGCGTAACACGAACGCGCCGGTCCGACTATCCGACTATCCGACCATGGACCTAATTGCACCCTTGCACCCAAGGAACATTATACTCCCTCCCGTTTTTTACTTAGATCGATGCTAGATGGTGTCAAATGTCTGATATGTTCAGTATTCAAATAATTATTCTATGTCTGGAATTACTTCTAGTGAGAATTGGCTCGTCAGTTCAGTACTTAACGCATGAAGACCACAAACTTTCGTCAATAAAATTTAAGTCTTAATACTACTTTTTGATTTTGCTTATAATTTGAGGGTAGTTTTACAAGGCCAAGCCTTCGGAAAACTACGAATGGCTCAAAACAACCACTCTGCGCGCCGATGAGTGGAGACGTTCTTTTCTTTTAATATTAATCGTGTTGAAGTTGTCAAGATAGATGTTCGATGATCGAGACGATATCGATTTGATTTGATTTGATGTGATATCAACAAACATCGTCGATTTCTCCGTCATTTATAGACCGATTAAGATGATTCTTTTGCAGCTGAATACATATAAAATAATCCCGAGGTGAATCCATTTTTTTTTTATTCCGATTAGTGTTTATCCCTCAAAACTTAAGAACCATTTAAAAAAGGGATTCGAAGGCGGATTTTAGTTTTTCAAAGCAATCAATTCTTATCTAATTTAATATCTCCCAAAACAAGAATACCGCCAGCAAATTATCCAAAGATGTTAAATATCGTACACTAACTAACCAACCTACTTCAATTTTCATAAGATCTTATTATTAAGTCGGTGAAAAAGTCAAGTAATTTTCCTTTAAGCCGATAGAAATAATCAAATATGAAATATCTCTGTGAAATACCTACAGAGTACCTACAGAGTTTGTTATTTCAATCTTGTTATATTTTTCATCAACTTCAATGGACTCGTAATGTTGTTATCCGGAGCTCCTCGCAGTGTTGATTGGATGAAAGGAAAACGTTGAAGTATCGGGACCACATACCTACAGGCTTTTTCCTTTAATTGGTTTTTCGTACATTTCTCTTTGAACATGTTACTTCGATTCTTGGAATATATATCATTTGAGTAATTTTAACCTTCGCTACAAATTTTACTCAGCCCGTGGTTCTTGTAAGAGTAATAAAAAATGGGAACCTACTATCTGTCCACAATTGACGGCGTAATTGGTATAAATAGAAAAAAACACATACATACAGCTAAACATAGGACCTCTTCTTTTTTTGAAGTCGGTTAAAAATAAAAATTAAGTTGCAACACTAAATAGTTCTAATTTCGGAATATCATCAAAAAACCCATAAAAAAATCTTTAAATTTTCCTCATATCGTTTAAAAAGTAGTAACGAGTTTTTTAGGGTTAAAAAAAACTGCAAAGCATTCCACTTGATTCGACCTACCTCCTGATAACTTTTGGCACTTGAACACCCTGTATAATGAATGAATAGGGATCCAAACTAGGGAGATAGATGCAAAGTTATTAGCACTACAAAGTGGGTATCATGTATCTCGTAAGCTGATATCTGTAATCAGAGCAGCTTGTTAGCAGGAGATAATTAATAGCATTGTTAGTGCTAGCAATTTCCTCCGGTTATTGTAAAAGCGCCTTTAGTTTCCAGAAATTATGAGAAAAATAAAAATATTGTGACTTCTGGAACCAACAATTTCTTTGAAGGAACTTTGTCCCTATCGTATCTTTTTTATTTCTATTGTTTTCCAAATTCAGTCAGTTTGTCTTCTTATAGTTTTCGCTAGAAATGGATAAAGTTTTCCTGAAAATGAAACGTGTAGGAAGGATTTTCACTTCATTTTGTATCCAAAAGTTTTGGGGTTTAGAAAAAACAATCAACTGCCAATTTCACCATCTCGGCGAGGCAAGTGGTCCCAAACACGATACTTAAAAAAAACATTTCCTCCTTTACATAAAATAAGTAGGCATAATCAAAGGATTCAAGTGTTAATAAAGGTTTTTTTTCGCAACCATTTCTTGCAAAAAAACTCAGTGAAAACTTACAGAAAGAAGCAAATTATAATCTCGTGTTCCATTAAATACAGTAGATTTCTTGAAGAACTGATCACGAATAATCGCCTTGTTCGTTTCATTGAATAGGTAGCTCATAACTTGAGCCAGCTATTAATAGAATTCTCACTCGCAAGCACAGATTGGAGTGCTCGCAAGTCAGAAATCAAATTAAAATGCAAATTCTTGCATTGGATTCATTGGAATTGGAATTCTTTGAAACAGAATGAAAAATAGAAAGCATTCTTTGAGTTATTTTTATATACGGGACATTTTTTGGCCAGAATTAATTCAGAACGCGTGGGCCACGTACCTACGCATTTAACAGCCGTGTTAATCGTATGAAAAGGAAACATGTTGGCATAATCTATTTTAGGTACGTTACATTTGCATGACGTTTGGTTAATTCCTTCTTTCTAGTGTACCTACCTTATTAAGACCCTATAGAAATACTATTATACAGACCATTTATGATTGTTTCAAATCATTTTGATGGGAAGAAAATCTTGTACAGTGCCGTTATTGATCGGTTACCCCCGTGTTAAGTTTGAAGCCCATTTGTATTAATACAGAAATATTTTAAAACCAGAATCTTTCGGTAAAATGGAGATAGCAAGCTATTTTAAAAACAATACATTTTATATTATAAAACTAAAACTAATATACCTAATTACGAGACTTGGAACTTGTCAAGGGTGCTGAAAACTGGTGTCGATAAGGCAACTAAGGGATATCCACCGGGGGCGGGCAGCAGCGCCCCTGCAGAACAATTCTACCTAATGATGAACGCCACTGTACCATATGGGAGGGATAATGCTATTCAGATAGCTTCCTTTTAAAGGGTTTTTCCAGTTTTTCCCCCTGAAATCCCACCTAAGGGGGAAATCTAGACTTTAAAAAATTCCAGGTTTCCCCCTTGAAGATTATCCTTGGGTTTCCATGAAACGGGGGAAAACTGGAATATAAAAAATTAATAAGAGTTTTCCCTCTTGAATTAATTTTTTTAAAGTCCAGTTTTCTAAGACGTAATATTGATACTTATTGTGTGCAACAACCTTCGACTTCAATTTTGCTATCTTCAGTTTTATTGACGTGTTGTTATACCGACATATTATTATTTACTTCTAAATTCTGCACGCAGCTTTACACGCGCTTGAAAAAGATGCCTTTACTTAAAAAATCACCTCATTCCTACCCCGGGACACCGTTTACCTCCCTACCAAATTTAATTAAAATACGTTCAGCTGTTTAGGCGTGATGTAACAAGGTAACAGAAAGACTGAATTATTTTCGCTTTTGTAATATTTTAGTAGTGTGAATTATCACTGCATCTTTGTTATCTCGAACACACGTACACTATCGACCATGTTTCACCTCCCACCCTCACTCGCAACTAATGAACAATGCAATTTCGTTCGTATTTGTTGCCTTTTGTAAAAGGATTACGTAAAGCTTTTGCAGAGCGAAAATGGACGGGAAAATAAACTTTATTTTTGCATATCTATTTTTATACGAAGCGATAATCCCATGCACGTGTCCAACCTTTAGTAAAAGCTAACTAGAGGTGTAAACGCTTTTAGTTCGTTGTTTTAAAAACAATGGCTGACCTGATAAAAATATCGGAGAATGTAGGATATTTTACGAAAACTAGATTATAACAATGGTGGACATTCTACCCAGGCCTAGCACGGGGATTGTTGTGTAGGGTAGAATAGAGGAAAATTACGTAACATCGTCATCGAATGCGTAATATGTTTGAAACTCATTCCTTCAACTTCAATAATTTACGCAATGTATGACAATGTGATGTCATTCTTCTCTGTTCTACCCTAGATAACTACCCCACTGCTAGGCCTTCATCATCTAGCTAAGCTGAGCTTGTGATAAGTTACTAAAAACTAGGCTTGGGTAGCTAATGAGTGAGAGATAAAAAAGATATATATCCTTTCAACTGAGCGAATGTATCTCTCGCTCACCTTGGTTTCAACTATATCTTTCGCTCATTTCTGAGCGAATGAGCGAGCGAAGACGACCGAGCGATTCATTCTGATTGATATGATAAAGCGAGATGCACGATGTCAAATACAACGTGAAAAAGAAAGAGATAGCTAGACTCGGTTCAGGCCTATAATTGGGCACCTCATGCATGAGTGCAAGATAAAGAAGATATATATCCTTTCAACTGAGCTAATGTATCTCTCGCTCACCTTGGTTTCAAAATTAAAATATATCTTAGCTTATTTAAAATAAGATTCATTTTCGAACTTTGAAAATTGCTGAGCGAATGAGCGATTCAATAAGAATGACTTGATAGAGCGAAATGCACGATGTCAAATACAACGTGAGAGAGAGAGATAGCGCTACCTACCTAGCCAAGACTACATCAATGTGATCATTGATCCACTGAGCTAAATGAGCGAAAGAGCGAAATGAGTGATATATATCTTTAGATCAAATAGATGTATATCACTCTTTTCATTAAAGTGATATATTATGCGCATCTCTACTAAAAACGTGTTCGTTTCGATACATTTAGTGCCTTGCAGCGCCCCTACCGGGTAGAGAGGAACTACTTTTCGTATTACCTTTGACGGTGATCTAATAGTTTCTTACGAACTCGTTTCGATTTTGAGTGGATTTGTTGCATTTTGGCTGTAATACTTTGACAACTTTAAATTCAGCGGTAGTACATAAACTATCACGTTCTCGAAAACTTTTTCGATTTGATATTATGCAAACCCATACTAGCTCAGTGTTATTTTTCAGAGAGATAAATCTACCTATAGAAACTCGAATCTGTGTTACTGTGATTGTCATTAGACCAGAAATCAATAACGTTTTTTTTTTCTTTAGGCCCACAAAATAAGCTCGTTCCCTTACTCGTTCCTAAGAACGACTATAATTGACTATTGTGCTGTGTAAAAATCATTATCATCTTTGTTTAGACGATGATAATGATTTTTACACAGCTCTGTCGCGCTCATCTGGTCAATCAAGATGACTGGTATTCGTGAGGTATACCAGATGACCGTGAGGTTTTCGTATTACTATTTTCGCCGCATATATTGGCTGGTGTATAGTGACGTACACAAATTTTACAGTGTTGTTTCAACGCACCCAGAAGAAAACGAGCTATAATCAGCAAAAGTATGGCAAAAGTACAGTCAGATCAAAAAACATGATACTGCATTTTTATTACGAACTAGCTGCATTCGTACTACCCGTTGTCCTATTACCCGTTTTCCCGTAGGGACGAAGCATTTTCCCGTCGTAAAAAGTAGCCCATGTTCATCAGGATAAATTTGGGCACCTAATGGTAAAAGAATTTTACAAATCGGTCCAGTAGATTCGGAGCCTATTCAATACAAACAAACAAACAATCAAATCTTTCCTCTTTATAATATTAGTATATATAAAGACCTAAAAAATGAATCAGAAAATAGTATGTGTTAAGAAAAGTTACGTAGTTGACCTGCTGGTTTAAATTAAACCGTTCCTAAACAGGTAAATGACAAGCTTCGTACCTTATGTTGTTGTACCCATTACCAAAAGTATACCTACCTACCTACCTACATATCGGGTAAAACCTGCTGATTCAACGTCACAATTTATGTTGTTTACCTGTGTTACCAGCAACCCGATATTATAAGGCAGGAGTTTTCCCTGGTTGTTTTTCAAACATTTCCAACCCAAACAAGCATTAGAGCGTTGAGTTACATTGCTAAAACCAACTGCTTTGGTATTCTCTTTAAATTTAACTCAGTTTTGGATGGTTGAATTGGTTTTAGGGTGTATTTTAAATCGGAGTAAATGGAGATCAACCGTAACCTTTATATAATTATTTCGTTTTACGGCATGCCTTTCTTATTGAACCTATTTTATTTTTGTATTTGTCTTAAATTTTTTATCGGAATTTTTTGCTATTGTACCGTTCTCTTAGTGTCATGGCAATCAATCATTGTTCACTCGGTCTCCCGCGAAACAGGCCTAACCTAGTGCGGGGATCATAGGAAATCAATGTTCTTACATTATGTCATACAAATGTAACATATATAAGTAACACTAGCGACCCACCACGTGATACTAAATATACTATAGAATCGGCCCCCCGGCCGATACCGCCGCAACTGCTATGTCCCAGCATTTTAAATCTGTAAGCTGTAATATCTTCGAAAATATTCATTTAAATTACATGCTGTAAGCCATATTGATCTATATTAAATGCACAATGTATTTGAGGTACCTACTTAATTGGATAAGGATTAATGCTGTATTGCTTAAATTCGCTTCGTAAATAAGCCATTATTTCTCGTAAAAAGTAAAGGATATAAAATGGTTATTGTGAGTTATCCCTAGACAAATACCACAGACATATAGACAGACAGATAGACAGACAGACAACGGGAGCGACTTCATTTTATACTATGTAAAGATTAAGATTTATGTGTGTGTTATCCTAGTGGCAAATAAATTATTTTGTATTTTTTTTTGTAACAAGACAAATATTTGAAGCTAGAAACAGACTGAGTCCATGCCACGCAACGTACGCGACGCAATGTATGAAACGTCGGATGCCGTGGCGTCCGATAAGGGTTTTTTTGGCCAACTATTTTCATACAAAATTTAAGAGTCGATATATCATAATGGATCGCGTACGTTGCATGGCTTAGTCTGTTTCTAGCTCCAAGCAGTGTCTTGTGAACCTGATAAATATCTTTATCTCCGTCTACTCCGATTTAAAATACACACCAAAAACCAATTCAACCTACCAAAATAGGGTTAAATTCTTGATCCGGCGATGCATCGAGTAACGAATTAGCTTTGTTCTTGAATTAGATGACCTTCAGATATATATCAATTTAAAAGTTTAAGATGTTTGATGTTTTTTTTGTTTTTTACCAAATCGAACTACAACTTCAGCACAAAATCTCAAGCTTATTAATAATTCCTAGCCATTACTAGCGATGGGCGATTCCGAGATGTTTAACAATCGAAAGAATCGGAGTCTTTAAAATAAACCATTGACCCCCGAATACTCAAACGCAACTCAGATTTAAGCACGTCCCAAGTGACCAAATTATGACAGATTTTCATTGAAAACTGTAAAAAAAATCGCGACTTGAGACGTGCTCAAATGTAAGTTGCATTTGAGTATTTGGAAGTGAGTCAACCACCGACTCGTCGTTCTATAAAACAATCGAGATGTTGTTCGATTGTTTCGAGTTGACGGAATCGACCGCTAGTTTTCGATTGTTCGAATCACTCTCATTCTCGCGCTCCTCCGTCGTCGCCGGGGTCAGTCGATTGCATGCATCGAGCCGAGATGCTATCTAAGTATGCATACGTAAGTTAACTACCTAAAAATTCCCGTCGCGGTATTGATTATTTTCGATTGCTCTTGTTGAAAGAATAACGCAAGTCAAGAACTAGCGAAACTCTAAACCATCTCGGAAAAACGCGCGAATGAACGCCCCATGCGCCAGTCGCAATATTAGACAGAGTCGGACTCGAGTCCAAGTCGAAACAATCGAGAACCATCGAGATGTTCGTACAATGAAATTAATCGAATAAAACCTCTCGCAATCGCGCATCTCTTGCCATTACTCTCCCATTGCTGGGCAAATACCTTTCTATTCTCCTTTCACTCGTTATGATTAATTAAATAACAGACCGTCATGGTAAGTCTATGTTGACTTCGTCCCAAGCAATAGCTTTATAAACTTATATACTTAAACTTAGTTAACCTGCCGGAAAGGCAAAAATATTTATCCCACTCCATCCGATCCCATCAAGCAGAAATAATAAATTTCAAATAAAAACGACATGATGTTGGAAGCACCGATTTAAAAAGTCCTTCCTTCCAGCTTCCGGGAGAAAGTAATATTTACTTCCTTTCGAGCGAAAACGTGGCGGAACAACACAGATTTGCATCAGTAAAGAAGAGCTCATTGACGGTTTTTAACACCTCTTGTCGACCTTATTCGGTAAGATATAAGAGTGTTTATGTTGATGATAAATGTTCTACAAAATAGGGCGCCCAGCATAAAGCCGCTCTTTTGTTGATTGGGCAAAAAAAATTACACTGAAGTTAGATAATTATTGCATTTGAACTCATTTTCGAACTTTGATTTGCAGCTATTCTTTCCCCTGGCAGTATCATTTTTACGAGCCATTTTGAACTAAAATGGCTAGACGAAAATCCAAACAAAACAGAAAGGAAAGTTTTGAAAAGTTTTTAGTCATTTTTACATAAAAGTTTTGACATCTGAATGACATCCAAATGAATTAAATAATCACATTAAAAGTATAGTCCTGAAATAGTGAACTGTTTTTCTGTTTTTTCAACAATGTAACAAATTGTTGACAAACACACGATGTGACAAGACTTTGAACAACCGGCTGTCGGTCTGGTGTAAGTACTGTGCAGACACAGAGCCATTAACCAAGAATTGAATTGAATTGAATTCTAATATCCTACCTAATTAATACCTATCTCTCGTGTTTCCTGCTACCTTACCACTAAACATGAGGACATCATCACAAACACTAACAGTATCCCAAGGTTGTCTGGAAGAGCGATCTCTTAGCGATACGGCCGCCCATTGTGCAACTATGCTCTCTTTTCCTGTATTTTTTTTTTGTATTTCCTTGGTGTGCAATAAAGTGTAATGTATTATATTGTATTTAGGTAGGCCATGTACTTGTTCCGTCTAGTTTTAACCGAAAAAGGTTCTAATAAAACAGCAGTCGGTCGTCTGTATGTTTGTTTTTGTTCACCGATTTCTCGATTTTGATGATTCTTTTTCTTTTGTATAGAAAAATTCCGTGGTGGTCCCATTAGATTTTATTCCCCAGATATTTCCCAAAACATACAAGACAGTGTAATTATAAAGGAGTTCTAAGTTTTTAGTTTATATATGGAGCTTTATTTAAGAAGTTTATTTCCAACTACTTTCCACTTGAACAGATGGAATTATTCAATCAGACCTTTACAAATAGCCCTACTGTAAACGTACACTTTGTGCCATTAATAGGAAGTCGGATATATTGTTTCGAGTGTGTCGAAGGGAATTATCGCGACTTTCTGCGCAATAAACCCTTTGCCGGTCCGTGTGTCGGTCGCTTCGGTAGTTCGCGGCGTGATAAGGGAAGGAATTTATGTATTGGGTGCGGTTTGCGGAATTGGTTTCCTAACGCAAAAAGTTGGATATTTTTCCAACATATTCTTTGTTTTGAGGCAGGAAGGGGAAGGTTAATGTAAAAAATCCGATCATAACAGGGCACTAGTTTCATTATTATTGTGTTGTTCTTGGATTTCAAATACTCATACTTAGATAAATATGTTTCTTTTTTACATTTTGTAAAGTTTGATAATCTCTAAAACTATTCAAGATTATTTTTGTATTACTTTTCGCCCTAACCTCATCTCATGACCCTTTCTTGCATACAGTTTTCCAAAGTTTGCCTTAAAATCTACACAAGAATATCCTATCAATATTTTGTTGAGGAAAACATTCTGTCACATCCTACTGTTTATTTAAAACCAAAGCACGTCTCTCAAAGAACCCTACCAAAAAGGTTTTAATACCTCCCCAAGCCGCAATAAAAACTACTTTGTAATAATGACATTTCTGTCCAAAATCGGGAATATAACTAACCCAACTGTAATTTTGTCCCCCAAAAGAACTTTCTGCGTAGCCGTCCTAATGCGGCCATAACAAAACGTGTCTGGAGTGCAAAAATCAACGTTTATATCTATATTTTCTTCAAATTTCTGGAGTGAAATGCACGCAGGATTAGGAGATTTCGACGTTGGAAAGCCGAGGGAAAAGGTATAAATCAGAGATAAACAGCATTTTTCTTTCACAGTAGGTAGTTTACTTGTCTTCAGTGCAAATGCATGCCATGAGCTTTTTACTAATTGGTAATTCATTATTAACAATAAAATTACAACTTTTCTAAACACATTGCTCCCCTTGGAATCGAGACCCTAGGTTCGTCCGTACGGTACCGAGGCTCTTGAATTTTTTTTTATTATCTGAACGTCGTCTGGTCGAAGCGACGCGTGACCCGAGAGCTGGTGAGTATCTGGCGCAGCGCATTAGCATTGCCATACAGCGGGGCAATGCAGCCAGCGTCTTGGGGACGCTTCCGAATGGATGTGGATCAGTTGAGCTACCTGTAGATTGTTTGCAACAGTCTGCAGTAAGCTCAATTGTTTCATTTATTAGAAGTAAAAGACTACGCATCTACGTAGTCTTTTACGAGCCAAGAAAATTAGCATTCTCATTTTTATCATTCATAAGGAGCCAGTAAACAGACCTCACTCCTAAAAGCTTCAACGCCGAAAAGAAAAACGCCGACAAAAAATAATACCTTCCCTACGAAACCCTTATAGAGCAAAATGCAATAACGGGAGATAAAAGCGTATCAGTAGCTACGTGACGTAGACCTACGTATTTCCGGATTAGGGGAGTTTCCAACGCCTTGAGCAGGATTTAGGGAATCATCCTTCTCCTGACCTTATTCTGCTTTAAATCACAGAGAGGAATTAGATTTCACAGTATCTAACGCCTACGCCAATATCCGCTTTCTTCTAGATGTGACCAGAGGGATGAGTCTATTTGACGTTATTAACGAGGTGTGATCGTAACGTCTGCTCTTAATATGGGATTTGTTTAGTTCCGTGTCCGCACTATAGAGGCGCTGTACCAAACTGTTTGTACCTAAAGTCATAAATAACGGGATATTTACCATGATTTGAGTTTTGAGCTTTCCTTCTTTTTTGGAAAGCTAAAACTCAAATCATGGTAAATATCCCGTTATTTATGACTTTAGTGTTAATAACCATGATGGATTTAAAAGTTTTAATGTTTTTACCTATATTTAATACTGAATTCTATTTCGGTCAATGAATTAGCATTGCTATTCAACGTGGCAATGCTGCCAGCATTCTGCCTGGGCCTGCCTTTTAGTGACGGCTTACATTTTAGTAATAGAAGCCAGCAATTTATAGAAATAAATATATTTTTTTCATAGAATGAAATATTGTAATTTTCTGTGTTCTAAATAAATGTACCTCTTATTAATCAAGCAAACTTTAATATTAGGTAACAGAAACAAAAACAAAACCTCATCTTCGCTTTCACAAAAATTGAGTTTTTGATTTTGTCATGTTCTAGTTAGAGTTTTGTAAAATGATAAAAAAGTAATTTGTTTATGTCTATATTATATATTAACATTTTTATGAAACTGTAAGTTTAGCAAAATTAATATTAATTATCGCAAACGTAAAGTGAGCTTGTAAAACTCCAAACATTCGTCTCGTGTATCTTTGAACTGTTTGTTACTTTATTTTATGCATATGAGTGTTGGCAGACAATATTGCCTACGAAATGATTTTCTTTCTTTTTTTGATCGGCTGATTTAATTAACCCTAGGTTTTCCTTTGCTAGAGGAGCATACTCATGTTCACCGAATAACCCTTTACCAAAGTTCGTTATAGCTGACAAAGGCGCCGGCCTCTCACTCTGAGTGGGGTAATTCTTGACATGATTCGACTTTATCGATTTTATCTAGTGCGTGATATTCATTTTAGCGTAATATTAAACCAAAATATTTTTCCATCTTTGGCCAGCAGTAGCACTATGACTAAAATGTTTTTTTACGTTACATTTGTTGAGTAAAAAGTGTTGAATCATAAAATTTAGTATTTGGTATTTATTTTCAACCTAAAATTCATTATGAATGTAAGCGGGTTAACTACGAACCTAGTTTGAGGTTCTTCCAACACAAACTAGGTTCGTAATTAACCCGCTTACATTCATAATGAATTCGTCAAACTACGAAAGTTTTTATAGTTTCATTAAAATTACCTAAAATCTAAATAAAATCAAAGTGAAGCAGACAAACCTAGATTGTACGTTCCGTAAACTAAGATAAATAATAATTATCAATTTGATAAATCTTTATCCTTTAGGTAATTAAAATAAAGTTGATTTTCCCACTGCATTATCTAGCCCCAAAGTAAGTATAAAATAAAGCTAAAGTAAAGTACTAAATAAAGCTGATTATCACACTGCATTATCATTATCATCTAGCATCAAAGTAAGCATAGCTTGTTTTAGGTATCGGATGACTGACTAATTTAAAAAAATCCGACATACCTATATAGAAACCCCCGACGATAGGTAAAGTACATCAATAAAGACAATCGGACCTCTATGCGAAATATCGATAAAGCATTTCCATGTAAGTTAGTGCAGGTACCTACTAGAATTCTAGACACTCAGTTGGAAAGCAATTTCAATATTAGATTCCCTACAATGTCTGCGAAACCAGACTCGTGGGGTAGGTATTAAGACAGGTAGGACATCAGTATACAAGGTGTTACAACATGCAATCCACATCAATCGGTTTCTGTATCCCATTCCGTATCTGAAAGCAGGCGTATAAATGAAGATATCAAACTAAGTTGCATCGGCGTAGAATTCACAATTTGATGGTTTTCCGGGACCAATCTAAAGTAAAAGTAACCCAAGTTATGCGCTACAACAAGTTATTTGCAATTAAATTGGAAATGTCCCGTCAGAATCGTCAAGCAGCTTCGGAAATCAGCTCAAAAAAATTGACAGGTAAAAAAAAACTTATATTATTATAAGTACCTACCTACCGTATTTACGCTTTAAAAAGCTTTGACATTACAAATAGACACTTCGATTTTATATATTTGTATAGATAGTCGGCATTCAAACAATTTCAGAACTCGAAAATAAAATGAACTAGTTACTCAAATATTCTGAAGTTGATTCGTCGCAGACCCGGAATCAGCCCGTTTCGCTTAGTACACCCGTTTCATGGCACCCAACTCCAACTCCTGGAATCCTATTATTGAGAAAAGGAATGCTCTTCAATTATATTTGCTGTAACTATTTCAACTCTGAGTTATTTTGATAATCGTTTGAGTAAAGTTGTTTGGGAATTGGTTCGAAGAGTTGCAGAATCTCAAATGAAGTCGAAATAGCCTGGTCGTCGATTTGGATTTGCGATGTGAAAACTTTCATTAAAAAGTGTTTGATTATGTTCTAGGAATATTTTCTTTAAACTGTGTTTAACTTGCTCTACCCAAAATAAGTAGGTAGGTAGGTAAATACAAGGTGGGTATTGACTGGTGTCACGGGTGCATTCGCAGCGAGTATGACACGATACGTCGCGTCGTGTGCTAAAATTCGTCTCGGTGGGTGCTCGTTGCGAGCGCCTTCTTTCCCCGTACTGACAGCTCGAACATTCGCTGTGTAACACGTTACGTACTTACTTACTTGTCGTGCCGGTCAGTACTCCCCTTTAGAATTCATCAACCACAACCTCAACAGCCTATATTGGTCCACTGCTGGACGCAGGCCTCCCCCTGATAAGCGCCTTATTGGCTATTATCACATGGGGGTAAAGCTCATAATCCCCACGCTGGGCATGCCCCATGGTGGATATCCCTCAGTCGCCTCCTACGACACCCGCGGGAAGAGTTGGGGTGGTGCAAATTCTAAACCGGCACCACACAGCTATTAGCTTTAAAATTCATGTAGTCGTAACAGCTTTATGCTGATGTTTTATGGTACAGTTTCATTATGTCTGAGACCTAAGTCTCGCTGAGGCTTGTACAGACACGCTATCAAATCCTATAGGTCAAATCAAACAAAATACGTTTGTTTTATTTGATTTGACCTTCTGAGGTCCGTGATGACTCTTCGATGGACCTAAAGGACACTGTCCACTATCTGTCCACACGTTGATTTGTAATGTTTGTTTCCACAGGCAAGCAGCGGGCTCCCCCTAGAGCAGCATGCCGCGCGCCGGCGCACTCCTGCTGGCGGCAGCGGTCGTCATGCTGGCCTCTGATTGGGCACGCGCCTCCTACATAGATCCAGGTCAGTGACCTCCATACGCCTAGATAGGTATGCATAACTACCTCATAGCAAAACTCACAATCAGAATCAATACCTAATGGTTTTTCCATCAAAGGCAGCTATAGGATTCGGCATTTTAAAACCATTAAGGGCCATTTTGAGCTCTCCAAGAACACAGCCGTACAGAGTGATCAAATCTTAAGTATATATAAATAATAGTGGTCAATCCACACAGCATCATTTAACTCCAAAGTAAGCAGAGCTTGTGGTCTGGTATAGCAAACCACAATTGAAAATTAAATGTCAATAGCACAAAAACCGCCCTGCCTGCAGCATTCGCCGCTAGAGCCAGCAACTGGCATAAATCTGAATCAACCATCGACAAAAATACGGGCAAAGTACTTTTTCTGATAGATGGTCGCCAATATCACTTAAAAAGCTTCAAATATTGTAAATTCGCTTCAAATATTGAAGCTGTGCCAAAATGCCAGCATAAATTTTAAGCCTCACTTTTCATGTCAGTGCGATGACAGATGCTTTTAGGTTGAAGGATAAATCGTCAGCTGTAAAGTACTTCGGTCCAGCGCAAATAACTTTTAGGTACGGCCTACTGGTTGTACGTACTTACCATGTCCCTGGTACAGTTGTTCCAAACAATTGTCCTAATTACAATTACCCGGCAAGGCGGGTAATTGGTTTACTTTAAATCCTCGCTCTTAGAGTCTATTTTTTATTGCAACGATGGGACACAGATCAGAAAGGCCAACATTGAAACCGTTTTTAATTTATCGCGCCGACTGTAGTACTGTTGATATGGACTCCGTCAAATAAATTCCCTTCGAAATGAGACGCTACGTAGGTATAGGGAACCATTCTGATTTTCGAGTGTTTAGATACATAAATATGGTAACCTGAAACTTTTTTGTATCTCGAAACATCCGAATGCCTCAACTTTGATTAAATAATCATAGCTAAGATATGATTAAGCATCAAAATACCCGTATTTTCTTAGCTATATTTAGCAGGCCTTTGCCGTCTCATTTTACAAAAAAATGTAAAAAAATCGGGGAAAAACTTGTTTTTTTTTTTTTTAATTTTCAATTAATTGTTACTTGAGTTTTTTGTGGGTCCTGAAATTTTACTTGGTAATATTTTAACTTATTTCATGTGTCGTTTTGTATTTATACTTTTTACTGGCAACCCTAAGCACAAAAATATAAATTCAGTTTGATATGAATCACTGCGAAAATATGTATAGCAACACAGGCGGCAATCAAACTGAAACCGAACAAACGAATATTTGTTTTAGAAATATTTCATCAATTTCATGTTTGTTTGACTCGTACAAAATGAAACAATCAATATTGATTGCTTTCCCCCTAACTCAGCAGAAATACGTCCACTGCTAAACGTGCTTCCCCAAACAAGGGTCGTTTTGTAATCCCCACGCTGGGCATGCGGGTCGGGGATCGCAGTTCAGTAGTAGAATTGTTCTGCAGGGGGTGTTGCTGCCCGCCTCCGGTGGATATCCCTTAGTCGCCTCTTACGACACCCGCGGGAAGAGTTGGGTGGTGCAAATTCTAAGCTGGCACCAGATAACGTTACCAATACACCGAAGGAAAATGCGGTCCTTTCTCCTGTAGGTTCTCTTAGTCGGCTCCGAAGTAGCACAAACCGTATTCGTCATCATATAATGTAACAATACAGTTAAAATCCAATACGTTACATTATTTTTGTATGATGAAGCAAAAACATGCGGTGAATACATACAGGGGTAACTTCAACTGACACGTCGCTTAACTGACTATAATTAAATGAATATCTATCGGATAAAATGATCTCGTTTAAAACGAGGCGGGATCATAAATCAGAGATATTAGGATTTCCCAAAGTAATAAATTACAATTTTCTCAAAATTAATTTTGTTATTTGATTTTTCTGACGAAAGAACTTTTTATGGTAGAAATTATATACATTAAAATCAGGTCGGTATTGTCAGTAAGATAAGGAAAAATCAAATGTCTTTTTTGGTAGTACTTAATTTTTTCTATTTGGAAATTAATTTTTTTCCTGTTTTGTGTATATACTGCGTTCTGCAAGTAAACAAGATCCGTCAAGTGCGAGTGTAACTCGCGCGCCGAGGGTTTTGAACGTTTGTCAATAAATATGTACCAAAAGTAGCGGTTAGAGACTTCGCAATTTAACGAATACCTAAGAATAGTAGGTACCAACCTATTACCTACATTTCAGATAGATCTCTCTGCATGCTTCGGATTAATGGGTGGTTCGGTTAAGGTGGGTAATGGTAAATTTTTCGACTTTTTACGAAATATTTCAAAAAGCATGAAAGCTACAGAAATTTTAAAAACTGTTTTGAAATGTCCAAACCGATACCTTTCATTTGATACCCCACTCGGCGGGGTAGCCCCCCTTTTGAAAATTATTATTTTTTGACCAATTTTCAAAAAGTGTTCTTTTTACAGACTTCTCTATATTTTTCCTGTAAAATATAGATCCATATCTACAAACGCTCCATACATTTTAAACGGATCGCTCTGCAAACTTCGGAGATAGGGGGGGGGGAATGGGTATTTTTTCGACTTTTTTCAAAATATTTCAAAAAGTATGAAACCTACAGAAATTCAAAAAACTGTTTAGAAACCTTCAAACCGATACCTTTCATTTGATACCCCACTCGGTGAGGTAGCCTCCCCTTTTGAAAATTATTCCCCCCCCTTTTTGACCATTTTTCAAAAAGTGTTCTTTTTTCAAACTTCTCTATATTTTTCCTGTAAAATATAGATCCATGTCTATAAACGCTCCATACATTTTACATGGATCACTCTGCAATCTTCGGAGATAGGGGGGGGGGAATGGGTATTTTTTCGACTTTTTTCGAAATATTTTAAAAAGTATGAAACCTACAAAAATTTCAAAAACTGTTCTGAAACGTACAAAATGATACCTTTCATTTGATACCCCATATGACTCTGTAGGTATCTTTTAAAATTTCGGCATCACAATTTGTATGGAAAATATTCATTTTCATTTTTCATTTATTTTAATTTTTTTTTCTCGAAATCTGTACAGGCGCACGAAATGTATTATTATTTTAAATTTCAAGTTGATAGCTGCAGTAGTTTTTGAGTTATTAAGGAGGGAAAAAAGGACAGACAAAGCGAGACCATAAGGGTTTTGAAACCGATCTTCGATCTTCAAAACCCTAAAAAGCTAAGAGATTACCGTGGGTTACCGAGGCTCTTCGGGTTTTGGACTGGTATTGATATGGATCAGTTGAGCTACCTGTAGATTGTTTGCAACGGTCTGCAGTTAGCTCAATAGTTTCAATTGTAAATACCAATTATATTATAATTTACTTTGTGAATAAAGGCTTCTGCCCTGTTATAAAAAAAGTAGATTACTAGTTTTAATAAAAATTATCACCTCACGTTCGACCATAATAAAAATGAGATGCAAATCTTACACATATTCACACAGCATCACATAGCTCCAACGTATTCAGAGCTGGTAAAAACTTGCAGGGTGTCTTTTGAGAAAGTTCCGTATCAAAGGAAACTGCAAAGGCTCCACATTGGATCTAAATTCGAATCTGCATACGCCTTAGCAAAATCACTCTCTTTGAAGCAACTCTCGTAAAGGCACTGTTAACTCAGTATGTTAACGGAACCAAAGCTAGAGAAATAACACTAATATCGTACTAATATTAACATCGAAAGTTTGGATGTATGGATGTTTGGATGGATGTTTGTTACCACTTCACGCTAAAATGGATCGAATCGGGCGGTAATTTTATACAGGTAATTCTAATCCTGGAATCAAACATAGGGTACTTTTTATCCTATAAATCAGTTTCCATGGGATAGGAATCACCTTTAAAGTTTCCATAGAAACAACGCGTGCGAAGCCGCGGGCATAAACTAGTACTATATAGTTATTATGTGCTAGAGAGAAAATTCTGCTACCAGTTTTTTTTACAGATGTTTCGATAAAACATATTTTAACCGACTTTAAAAAGAAGGTTCTCAATTCGGCTGTCAAACAGATACGTTTTTATGATATTTATATTCGCCAATTGTTGCCCGATTTTGATGGTTCTTTCTTTTTTGTATAAAGAATAATAACGCAATGGTTTAGATAATGGTCCCATTGTACTCTTGAGGGATTTCTATTTGTCCCGTACCTAAAACTTACAATTATAGCACAGAGTAACTCTAATTATAGTAGATACGTCAGTGACAATATTCACGCCCGTAGCACACCTCCGCTGCGAAACCATAACAGCGGAACCGCAGTAATTTCGCCATATCTTGTCCGTAGTCGATGTAGGAGAAGTGGAACACTAGCGAAACTGCCTGTTAACTCATAGATTTGACTATAATTATATCTCTTTCCCCGTCCGGTTTCGTCGATCTGCTACGACGTCAGCCACACCTCCGCTATAGTTCCGCAACTCAAACTAGGTACACTTGATCGCAGCGGAATTCAGCCAGCGGTTCCACCACTCGTGTTCCGCAGCGGAGGTGTGCTACGGGCGTCAGAAATGTCTTGTCGGATTTAGGATTTGTAAAACATCAAGTTTCCTTGTGTATAAAGAAATTAAATAAAATGACTATTATGTATAAGTACGTAAAATAGTTAAGTATATTTGTCATCTCCATTTACCCATAACACAAGCTCTGCTTAGCTTGGGGCTAGATGATGCTGTGTGGATTGTCCAGCATTATTTTTTTATTACTAATTTCTTTTAAAATTAGGCACGTCTTTGATATATGTATGTATATTTTGTAAGCCTACAGAAATGAAGTTACTTATTCATTTTGATTTATTGAAAGCAGGACGCAAATCCGAGCCGATAGAAACCAATGAATTCTGACAGTTCGTACAACTAGGCACGTTGAGTCCGATTTCTAAAAAAAACTAAAATTCGATCACTTCGGCTCCCACACGGGGCCTCTGACTAGGAAAGGTTGAGCTTAAAGGGCATGGTACATACATACATCCAGCACAGCGCACAGCATAAAAATAGGCATTCAACTATAGGCTAAATTCGCAATCCATACATTTTACTGTGACAAAATACGTTACCGCAAGCTTCAAGCGAGTGGCCCGCGAGCTGTCTGTGATGCTGTCACTACATAATGCATCTAAACATTACTTAATAGTAATGTTTAGATGCATTTTCTAGTGATTTAAATAAATCCCATATTTGAATGAACGTTTTTATTTGGTTGCCTGGAAGAAATCGCTTTAAGCGACAAGTTCGCCAATTCCATTGCTGTTCTCTAAAACTAAATAAATGAACTACAACCTAATGTCATTTACAGCGGGACATTTTCCATAATTTCAGTTTTGAGTACGGTAACTACGCCGTTCTAAATGACTTTAGGGTTAACCGCGATAGAACGAAGATAGACACTTTAAGAATATTAATAATTAATGATAAGGAAGAGCGTTACCTTCTAATAAAGGTATTTTATACTTAAATAAAAGCAGGTTCCCAGCACGGATAATATTCAAAATGTTAAAATTCAAGTTTTAAGTACAACATGTTTCCTAAGGCGATGAAATAAAGGTATTAACTATCTGATTTTGTGCTCTACGGCAGTGGTGCAGTCCAGATGAGCGACAACCTTTAGACCGACGTTTCCTTGTGAATAATAAAGTATAAAATTTTGTCAACAGGAGACGACGATGTCGAAGTGAACCTATCCGATTATGGAGACGACCCCGCCGATCTGCAGCTGCTTCAGGACGTTGGAAAGTGAGTACTATACCAACTCAGCAAGGTTTAAAATCGAGCTAGCAAGCACGTCTTACGTAGTCTCATACAAAACTCGTAGACAATTTGTCCAGAAACCAAGCTTATAAAACAGCGAAATGTTTCGATGATCTATTATCCGTGACCTGATAGGGAAAAATGTCTGTAATATTAAGATTTACGGTCCATTTCGCGGGACGTTAAGATACAAAGTATCTTGCTATAAAAATTCGTTCCAGTTAAATATATCTCTTTGTTTATTAGGCATCAACTTGCAAGGTTATATATAGGCAACTTGCTTATATATTTAAAAAAAATCTAACTTATAAAAAACAATCTTAAAAATTTTACAAACAATCTTATATATTTTAAAAAAATCTACTTGCAAGGTTTGCTTTTAAACTTGCTTATATGGTATTTAAAAAAAAATCAACTCCAAACCCAGCATAGACTTTAACACTTTCACTGCAAATGATGTAGTTCTGCGATTCTTACTAGCTGCCCGCCACGCACCCCTGCGGGTCGCGCCGCTGAAACTGGGCAGTGATTGCGATAAAGCACTACTAAATTTAAGTATTTACATTAAATAAAATAACTTTCTATCTATCAACTACTAACATTGAATATTTAAACATTAATACAAACAAAAATGGACGAAGCCCTAAGTAAATTATATTTATTAATGATCAACCGTATCCGAGTAAATAGAGGTTAAAATTATTATCTTCAGAAAGTTCTAACGAAGTAGGTTGTTTATGTTTATTTTACACACTGTTTATTTTGAGTCCGGAGAAGGGCCGTGGTTGAAACTGGGTTGATGTCCTTAAATTGCTATGATAGGTTAATTTAATATTAATATTAAACCTATTCAAGAACTTACTCGAACCACTTTAGTTCGAAGAAAGTAAGACCTTTTCTTTTGTTACGAACAATTTATTATTGTTTGAGAAAACAATTAATAGAAATAGAATTGAGTTTTTTTGTTTTGAATCAGGTAGCGGGATAACGAAACCAAAATTAAAAATTTCACAAACCCCCCGGCAAATTTTCATGAAACATGGCTAAGAACACTTGGGATAAAATTATCTATGACACAAAAAAAACTTTACGAAAATAGGTTAATCGGGAGCTACGATACACAAGCAGACACGTTAAACTTATAACACCCCTCTCTTTTTGCGTCGGGGGTTAAAAACGGGGCCTATAATACCCGTACTATCAGTTTGCCGAACAACGCATCACCTAAGAGGATAAAAAAAATCATAGATAAAAATATTACGAATATATCTTTTGATCAAAATATCACCAGACGTAAAGAGATGAAGGATCGTGCGTTTAACCGAGCACGGAAACTTAGGTTAGTTTTAAACAATGTGGTTTCAGACGAGCGTCGCTGGTGTACGTTTTCAGGCGTGCGTGCCTCCCTCGCGGAGGGAACTGCGACCACCGGCCCGGCGACTGCTGTCACTCGTCCTCCTGCCGCTGCAACCTGTGGGGCTCCAACTGCCGCTGCCAGCGCATAGGCCTCTTCCAGAAGTGGGGGTAGGCCCGACGCGTCTCACTCCGCGCCCTGAAGCGGCGACCAGCTCACGCCAGCCGACCTGACCGCCGCTCCATCGCCCGCGACAACCCCAGCATGCCCACGGAACCTTTCTTTTCCTTTCCACCTTCCTAGATTCGACAAAACAGGGACCTAGTTGATTTCGGAAATATTTTTGGATTGTCTACAATTGGTTTGTTCTTTGCCTCGGCGGGCGGGTGTCCGCTTGTTCGGTTGGGCAATCACCCAGCCTTATTGCTCAATCAGCAAGCCTGACGCTCAGCCCGCCCGCCCTGGCGCCGCTCTCTGCCCTGGGCGGCGACTCGGATCTACTTTCCGTTTCCCTTTTATTTCCGCATCGGTATCGTCGCTCAGGCAGCTCTTCTTAATGTATGTATGTAGAGTTAAGTAAGCTAACGTAGATGATTAAACAGTAGCTAATCTTGGTGGTAAACTTATGTCAATAGGTAGTAGAAAAATAGTCAAATGTAACTTTAAATGTTTTAGTCAGTAAGGAAGTAACTGTTACAAAAACTTGGTGAAAGACGCTATCATAAGCCTTTATATGGAACGGAACGGAAGCCAGAATTGCGATTGGCAACTTAGAATTTTAAAATACATATTTATGTGTCATATATATTTCATAACTTTTAATACTATACGACTCTCGGACAGGGGGTATAATGGTATCAAAACTAGTAGTTTTCTCTGAAAGTAGCTTCATGTAAACATTCTCATACGATAATTGTATTGTTAAACTTAATGGACTATGAAAATGACGAAGGAATTATGATTAAATACTATTTAACAATAAATGTTTAACAAAGAAAATGTTGTTTTCATTATGACCTCACCCGAATAGGTAACTTAGCCTTAGGTCATTGCAACAGAATAAAAATCATCATCTACAGATTCTACAGTAGGTATTATTCGCAGGTTAGAAGAGAGGTTCCATTTTATGTCCAAGCCGAGCGAAACTAAACAAAGTTGAAAGAGCATCGAACTATTACTGTAAGTCTGGGATTGTTCAGTTCATGGTGAGTACTTTTCAACTGTAATACAAGATGAATTTCAGTTCAAGCGAAGATAGTTTGGATAAGGAATTTTGTAATGAAAATGCTGAAGTTGGAATCAGACAGAAATATTTGAGCTCGATTCCGTCGAATAATGAAATGCATTAAGCATTTCATTATACACCGGAATTCAAATTCAATGTTTAAAAACTGAATTGTTTTTTTTAAACAAATAAGGCAGGTGTTATGTATAAGGTGATATGTGGTAACACCACGGCTGTCAGTTTTGGTTCCCCTCTAATAAACGTCTTGATAAAAGCACACGTGTATTTAATATTTAGCAGCAGGAAGGATAAAGTCGACGCAACGCGTGACCTGAGAGCTGGTGAGTATCTGGCGCAGCGCATCAGCATTGCCATACAGCGGGGCAATGCAGCCAGCGACTCGAGGACGCTTCCTACTGGTGATATGGATCAGTTGAGCTGCCTCTAGATTGTTTGCAGCAGTTAGCTGAACTGTTTCAATTGTAAATAATAGGTATTCTTATTTTTGCGAGTAGGTTCTTTATCCCTTCACGCCAAAACAATACCTGAGGGCCTACTATAAAAACGAAAATCAGCATATCTGATTTATTTCCATGCAAAACCTACTCTTATGCATTTACACGAAAACTAATCAGAGACCTCGATTTTCGTTTTTACCAGTATGCGTCCTGCAGGGTATTTTGATCCGTCGGAAAGGCCGTGGGATTCGATATAGGAAACGTTTTTCTTCGTAAAAAGCTTCCGATATCGAAACCGACGGCCTTTCCGACGAATCAAAATACCCCCGCAGATCTAGCTGAAACTTTCAATAAATTCATTTAAAACTTGGTAGAGATAGGTATAGTTTTAGAACTGAAATATGAGCTAAGTGCTATGAGCTGCAATATGATCTAAATACCTACTTTTATCATGTGAAAACGCGTGCAAAACCGCGGGCCGAAGCAACTAATAAATAACGCTGCATCAGGATACTGATTTTGACGGCGTAAATTACGTATTCGGCACATTGCCAGGGTTTTATGACGATACATTATGAGGGAGGAAACGACAGCCATTTAGAGCACATTTTCATCAACGGCTATGAACCGTGCGCTGGCACTTTCACCATCGCTGTAACGCTATCGAAACGTCGAGAAAAATAATTGGCAGGTGGATTCGAGTTTGCAATATGGACGGTGCTTTAGAAAAGTTTATATATTTTGTCCTACGTTCTATAATTGTATGTCCTTATTATATGACTTGTAGGTAATGTAAATTTAAGTTTGTATTTTCTAATTAAGTACAAGCTTTTATTTAGGCAAGACAAGGATATAATTAAGTAAAATACAAGCCTGGTAAACTCTTAATACAGTTGTTAACACTTCGGGTGCTCACGACGCAGGTGTACAAGCCTCGTGAACTTTGAATTCAGCCGTTAACACTTTGAGTGCCCACGACGCACATGCCAGAGCAGCAGCGTCGGGCGTTCGAGGCTGGGCAGAGAATGTTGCTGATCAAAAGAAGTTAGAATGCTGATGCTGAGGATGCTGCCCGCCCTCTGGTGGAAGTAAAAACTTCGAACAAAAATTCAGGAAATCAATTTAATAGTAACACACAAACATGGAATTTTAACGGCGAAATTATTCTACAGTTGTTTTGGTAATAAGGCTGATCGCAGACCTGGAAAGCACCGCTGCCGCACATCACAAAAATGTGAATTTAAATATGGGCGTTAACTCGTATAATTTATATGCATTTAATATTGATGGCATCAGATGACAGACAACTCACGGGCCAGTAGTTTGAAGCTTGTGATAAACAATTTTGTCACCGTAAAACGTATCTAGAGATAACGAGTTTAAGCTCATATTTGAATGCACATTTTTGTGATGTGTTGCGGTATTGGATTAATGATGCTCAGAGCTTAAGGAAATTGAAACATAGCCGTCACTCATACGGTAAAGGTAAACGCACACATAGGCCTCACCGCTCCCGTTCAACACTTGCGCCCTTCCGCCTCAATCTCAGCATGATTGTCCAATCGCACTCTGTCCAAGCGGCGACAGCTAACAAAAAGTTCGGTCAGAATAGAGCCGTGTGGTAGCTTGAAGCTTGCGGTACCTAAGCAATGCGTACAGGCCTGAGCCACAGTACATAAATTGTGCCTGAGCATTATACGTTCAATACCGCTACCGCACAACACAAAGATAAGCAAATAAATATGGGCTTAAACTCGTTATCCTTAGATACATTTTACAAGCTGCAAACGAGTGGTCTGCAAGCTGTCTGTTATCTGATGCCGTCAATATAATATGCATCTAAACATAACGAGTTTAAACCCATTTTTGAATGCTCTTTTATGTGTTGTGGGGTAGCGGTGTTGGACGTTTTAGCGCAAACCTTAAGCATAAAAATGGTTAGGTTGTAGCTAGTTCACTTGCCGCACGCTGTCTGCTATTATATTATTTTATGCTATTACTGTAAAATGTATTTAAAGATGGAGCCCATATTTTAATGCACATTTTTGCTCATTCTGTTGTGCGATAGCGGTTCAGGATGTACCTACCTATGTGCTCTTTTTTTACCTTTGTCTTTCAAGTTAGTTTGAACCTTATCGACATAGACATAAAGATACGCGAAACCGCCAAGAGCTCGTAGGTAACTCTCCCACCAATCGTTTTAATCCCGAAACGTGGATCCATCCCAACTTTTCTAATACTTTACTTTAAGCTCTCCGTTTATCACCTCTGTTGATCTTTTCTCTTTGAAGTCACTTCGCAAAGTCAGATTATTTATCATCTCGCTAATCAAGATCTCTCAGCTCAAACTCGTTTGTAAAAGTACTAAGGTAAATAGGAAAATAAAATGAATTAAGAGACAGCTTTATCAGTTAGTATGACATGGCTTTTTGGTATGAAATGGGAATCTTACGTAATGAGAAAAGGATTTAATAGCATGAAATGAGAATATTTTTAACTTATCTTTAAAGCTGCTGCTACACAACACAAAAATGCGCATTCAAATCTGGGCTATTGTAACATTTTTACTGGGCTATTGTAACTTGTAACATTCAGATGCATTTCATATTGATGGCATCAGATGATAGACAGGTCGTTTGAAACTTGTCGGAAGCCATTTTGTCACTGCAAAGTGTATCTAAACGTAACGAGTTTTAGCCCATTTTTGAATGCACATTTTTGCTGTGTGGTGGCGATATTGAATTTTTGAGCGTAGAGCTTAACTTCCGCGTGTTACACTGGTGTATAGTTAGAGTGTAAATGTGTGTATCTTTATACTTAGAGAGTAAATGTATAAGAGTATGAATAAGTACATAATACTGTAAATTACTACATACCAACGTAATTGGTTGGTAGTTCTTTTTTGTATTTTTTTTTTGACTAGGTTTTCGAGGATGCAATGATTTTCTTCGAGATGAATGGAAAAAGTTATTAGCGTTTTCTGAATTTTCTAGTACTCAAAACTTAGTTGGTCCCAAAGAACTTTTTGATCAGTATAAGAAACAGGATGGATTGGCATATAAAAACTTTTGGTAAATAACGCCCATTTTCTCGAAATTGGTAATTTTGAAAATCTGTGAATGGTCATGATTTTTTTCTAAAAAGGATGGGATCCTAAGACCATTTTCATGTAGCTGCAACGGTTAAGGTACCTGGACTTACTGCAACGTCCATAAATTCCACCCTGTATAGGTAGTTGTTCTGTGCCCGCGTAAAAATAGTAAAAACTACACAACGGTAAGTGAAACAAACCGAAACAATAAATTCTCTGCCATGTCGCTGGTAGCTGCCAAATGTGCCAATAGACCTCTCGGGAGGAAGCCGGTCAGACGCACGTGTTGGAAAAACCGGCCGTTTGGGATTTCACAGGGGCTGAAACACACTGAGAGTTATCCATGAGCTATTAGAATGATACGGAACTTTGTCGCGCGCTTGTTTCAGTTTGAAATTGTGACAAACGCGGATCAAATTAAATGTAAAGTTTACTCGGAACTTAGTTGGCGAAAGCACACACTTTCGCACATTTTAACATTTAACATTTTTTCTTTCTTGTGGCGAGCGAGTAATAATTTTAACAACTTATGTAAGCAATTTGACCTGGATTTATTCTGCTCAAGTATCAGCTCGGCCAGGCGGCGGCTCAGCGGAGAGTTTTTTGGTGCCAATGATGATGATAAATGTTATGTTTAAATTTTTTGTAGTGTAGGTAACCTGAACTATATATTTAGTTTTAAAGATGATGTGTGTAGGCTAGTGACATAATGTTCATAGTCTTTTTCATTGCACTATGCCACCACCTATCCGTGAAAACCTTTAATAAGCTTACTGGTATTTATTAATTTGTTATTCTGTTAGTTTTTAAGCCTTTGGTTTTCCTCTAAATAAATAAATAAATAAACATTAACATTATTTAACCGAAAAACGCGAGGGGGCGAGTCATCGGCCCGCTAGGATTTCATTTGTATATAAATAAATATTAATATACAATAAATAATGCTGTACAATTCACACAGTGTTATCTAGCCCCAAGCTAAGCAGAGCTTGTGTTATGGTTACTAGATAACTGATATACATAATACAATACACTAGATAGATAGATATTTTTATTATACATAGAAAACATCCAGAACACCCTGAACAAATATCTGCAGATCGTACAAACATTTGTCTCGAGGCGGGAATCAAACCCGCAACCTCCTGCGTCGCAGGCGGACCTTCGCCCGCTACGCCACAGAGGTCATCAATATGCCCGACAGCGAGATCTATCGAAGAAATGCTGAAGGTCTGTGCTGACTACGTTGCTTCCCATGGCCTGCGCTATAATGTCAAGAAGTGTGAATATATTGTCTTTAAGGCCGTCGGTAATAATGTCAAAGATTTCCCAGAGATAACCCTAAACGGCATGATCATAAATAAGGTCAAATCCTTAAAATATCTAGGGCATTATATAACCGACGACCTTAAAGACAATGAGGATATTGAAAGAGAACGTAGGGCTCTAGCGGTGAGAGGTAACATGTTGATTCGTGGGTTCTCCCGGTGTTCAGAAGAAGTCAAATTGACGCTTTTTAAAGCCTACTGTCAGAGCTTCTACACCGGGAACCTATGGATCAACTACACCAAAAGGCCGCTGGAGACCCTACGTATACAATATAATAATATATTTAGGATGATGGTGGGACTGCCCCGATTCTGCAGTGCATCGGGGATGTTTGCGGAGTATCAGACGGATGGCTTTGCTGCCATCATCCGTAAAAAGACCGCATCCCTGATGCGTAGGGTACGTGACAGCCCCAACACCATCCTAAAAACCATAGCAGGTCGAATAAACTCTCCCCTATGGAAATGTTTCGTGGGGAGGGTGATTTAATGTAATTTTATTTTATTTTTTTGTTATTGTAATTTAATTTTTTGGTGTAAGTTACTAACCCTTAATAAGTAAGTTTTTTTTACTAACAAACTATGGATCTTTTGTTGTCCGAAATAAAATATTTTATTTTTTTATTTTTATTAATATTCTTGATTGTAGGTACATTCAAATGCACTCAGTGTGTTTCATCTCTAACTAGGCACAACTTGCCGTCAGTAAGCAATATTTAATTATGTCGTTCTTTTGACAAGGGCGGGCGGGCGGCCAGGGTGGGCAGTCCCTTCGTGGCCCGAATGGTGATTTTCCTGGTTTCTTTCAACATTCACTTACTTTTCTGAGTAGTAGGGATAGCGGTCATATTTCTGCTTATATTTTTGATATCATTTGGTTGTAATATTAATATTTTGGTTTTCTGAGAGTTGAAAATGGCAAATGTAATTTGCGTTGTTGTTGGGTATTCGGATAGTATTTATGTGTATTGTCTTGGTCGTGGTCTTTTCCATAGGTTAATAATAATAAGCCATGTGGTGCTTATAATTTGCACCATCCCAACTCTTCCCGCGGGTGTCGTAAGAGGCGATTAAGGGATATCCACCGGGGGCGGGCAGCAGCGCCCCCTGCAGAACGATTCTACCACCGAACTCCCAATTCGCATGCCCAGCGTGGGGATTATGGACATTACCCCCCATGATATAAAAGCCAATAAGGCGCTCATCGTGGTCAACATTCGTGGTTCCAACCGTGTCTGTCCTGTCTGTGTCCTCATCGGGAGGAGGAAACGTGATGGTAGAATGGGGTTGGCGAGTGTGTGGAGTGGTGGGCTCGCCGGCCATGTATAGGAGGAAGAGGGGACGCCAGTCAGGCCGCGATAGGTTTTAAATGTGCCCGTGGTTCTGCAAAAATGGCGAGAGAGGGACACCGGAGAGGTTTTAGTGGGTATTACGTCCTTCTCAGGGCATCGAGTCCCACATAATTCTAGTCCTCCCAGACCAGTTTATTCGTAAACGAATTTCCTCGTCGAATAAAATAAAAGGTCGTGTGACAGGCTGTGTGGTGGCGGCTAGAATTTGCACCACCCCAACTCCTCCCGCGGGTGTCATAGGAACCGACTAAGAGATATCAACTGGGGGCGGCAGCAGCGCCCTCTGCAGAACAATTCTACTACCGAACTGCGATCCCCAACCCCATGCGGGGGGATTATGGACATAAGACCCCCATAAGATAAAACGCAATAAGGTGGTTATCAGTGCGTTGAATCTTAATACCTTCTGAAAAAGGTCCCTCTCCACGTCGTTAAATCCTGTTGAACTTTACACATTCAGGCACAAACTACAAATATGATGAGTGGTTATGAAAACAAAAGGCCCCTTCGAGGAGTCATATTTCGTAACTTGAGCGTTTACAAGGCGTGAACGAAAACCAACGATTTCTAAGTTTTATTCAAAGATTTTTTTCGCTTCAGTCCAGTTTATCGCGCTTTGATTTTAGATTTATTGTTCGGTTCATAATGCAAGCGCATAGCTACGATCCTTGTTTGTGTAATGCAGTGCCCGCAGGGACGGAATGCCCGCGACTAGATCGCACTCGCCCTGAAGAAGCCCCACGTGGGTATTCTTCAAACATAAAGTAGGTTCGTAGTTAACCCGCTTACATTCATAACGTATTCTTCAAACTACGATAGTTCCTCAGGTCACTAACAGACAATAACAGATTTTTCTAAGCAGGATTATTTAGATGATAATTATGCCTTGGACGGGAATTAATCCAACTTAAAAAATACAACTACCAAGCTAAATGTTTCGTCACTTTTTTACTTTAGCTTATTATTGAAGTGAGCGAAATAAAAACTAAGTGGAAAACAGGGAATCATCAAATTTAAACCCAAAAAAAATTGCATTTGAAACTCGTTTTGTCTGTCAAAAAGAAAGTTTTATGCTATGTATAGTATATCTCACCTACATTTTCCGTAGCTAAACTTCGCTCGTAGCTTGCTACGACGTAGCTCTTTTTGCTACGCCGTAGCTCTGCTACGCCATGCGCCGTAGCTACCATCTTAAATTTTAAACCTTAAAGTTATTTTTAGGTCGGATCCCGTGATTTTGGATCGCGCTATCCGAAATTTGCAAATATCGCCGGATCGCAGAATCAGTCCGTTTGTTCAACGGCTAGGACCGGAGAGGTTTTAGTGGGTATTATGTTCTTTACAGAACGTCGAGTCCCACATAATTCTGGTCCCCCCCAGACCAGTTTATTCGTAAATGAATTTCCTCGCCGAATAAAAAAAAAAGGCCGATTGCTAAACGACGCAATTCAGTTGATTGCCTTTGCCGATAGTTGAACGATCAACGTTCAACAGTATGGCTAATAGTCACTTAGCCATCTCGTCGAATTAAATTAAATAGTATTCCTAAAAAAACAGCTATCGTTTTGTAATCGGCCGGCGTCGCCATTGTGAAAACAGGCTGATTCTAGGAACCGGGCCGGCGGCGGTGACACATACATAAAACAAAAGTTACCTAATGCAAAAAACGGAAACAGATGTCGGGAGTAAATTGTAACTGACACCAAATCGAAAACGGATGCGGAAAGTCTTAAATTATCCCTCCAAGTAGACCTAATTAATAGTCGGATCGTTGCGGACGACCCCTTCGAGGTTTTTCCGTATTCGAGTGGCTATGATTTCTGAACAATAACGCGCGATTTCATAACGCGACAAGGTTAATTCACGAGGGTCAACATAAACCCAGCGCTGAGTAGATAATCTGACTTACCTATCTACTCAGCAACATGCTGAGTTGACACCATTTTGGCTCGATACTTGGTGGTTTACCAAGCAGCATGCGGAATTATTAATCCTAGGTCTTTTTCGATCTTATTTCAATTCAATTTAAATTTAAATTATTCAATTCTATAGGCATACATAATATATTGCACTTAGAATAGTCACATAACAATAATAAATGTTATAAACACTCCTTAAATTAATTTAGATGTTTCCAAGCATCTTTATCTGAAAGGAAGACTTTTACAGAGTAGCATGTTTTTTCTTGCAGTGTCTTTTAATGATGTTTTTGAACATTCTTTCATTCAGTTTAGTTACATTCTCAGGTAAAGTATTATAAAATTTAACACAATTCACAACAAACAATTTGTTAACCTTCGCCAACCGTGTGAAAGGTTGGACAAACCTATTTTATGGTATGTTGTAGAAGTGATCATGTTACTCCTTAAACAAAGGCTTTAGTTGAATTTGGATTTAAACATATTATTTTCATGTTTTTATTACTTTACATGGTAAGGTTATGTGTGGTGCTTAATCAACTTTTTTTATTTAATTTAATTTCAAGCTAAAATATCGAGGGGTGAAAATTCTGTTTTTCAGAGTTTAAAACAAAGTATGTTTGCCTTAGTACGCATAAGCAGCTTATTATTTTATTATTTACTACCTTCTGCCGCGGGCATCACATGCGTTTTAAGCTGTTAAACGTTTATGTTGCTGGTGTTCTTTGCAAAATTTTAGCTTGATCCGTTCAGTAGTTGGGGCGTTTTCTTCTACGTAATATCTTCACAAACTTTTGGCTGTATAATATTAGTTGTAATTAGTATTCGGGACTAATATCTGTAGAACATACAAACATCTGTCCTGAGGCGGGAATCGAACGCTCAACCTATTCGAATCACAGACGGACTCTCGCCCATTTCGCCACTGAGAGGTCGTCAGTATGCGACCCTAAGATGGCAATTCATTAAAGCGAATAATGTCATAACGCACCCGTGTTTGAGTACACACTTGTGCACTAATATAGTCTCAGGTGCAGGCTATGCGGTCTTCACCGCACTGGTCGAAAATAGGCGAGAAGGACATTATCATCAAAATAGCGAATAATGAAGGTGTTTTGTGTCGTCCGAGTGTGCAGAAAGACTAATAATTTCAAAGACCAAGCGAGGGTAGTTACGAATAATAATGCTGCCCCCGCTTCGCGGAGGCGGTAGCTCCAGTAGGTACTCCTGTCATCCCGTGACCGCGACAGGTTGTAAACCTGTTGTGTAAAACGTCTGAGGGGGGGAAATGTAGGAAAAAAGAAAATAGGAAATTATTTTATTAACTTTAAGAGGAGAAACCCTGGTTCCTGAAAGCCAAGGTTAATTTAGGACCCTACGGATTCAATTATGATACTGAAACACTGTAATTGTATCCAGTAAATGATTTTTATGATTATGATTTATTAGACACTACACAGGCAAACTTTGGCGCAGAAATAAAAGACTACTTAATACTAGATAACGACTGTCCTACGGAATACCGGCAGTCGAAATACCGATAGCTCATGAGGCCGCATCACGGAATACCGAAAGCACACAACACCGAAAAACTTGAGACCGGACGAACACAATCTTGAATGCACGCTATACCGGAAGATCACGAAACCGAAACTACGCAATGTCGAAATTTTCTTCAGGGCTGTAAACTAAAACTAACGAGTTTTGTCATAATTAAGATACAGATTGTGTGCTTTCGATATTCCGTGATGCGGCCTCATGTGCTTTCGGTATTTCGATCTGCGGTTTCGTATACTTTCGATATATTATTATCCGGAATTTCGACTGCCGGTATTCCGTAGGACCATCCTAGATAACACGTAGAAAGACAAAGCATAGGTGAACATTAGTTTCTTCTGACCTGACTCAAGTGTTTGCTCTGACACAAATACCTAGGGTAATATGTGACAGAGCGCTGGATTCAGATGTTGTTTTTGAAATAGATAAATAACCTCTATTCCACTCATTTCAACTCAAAGTTCATCGAGTTGAACTAATTGGATTTTTATCCAATTATTTCAACTTTGTAACTATTGTGAAAGTTGAAAGAAAATGAACGTTTTTATTCAGTAAGTTTTATTGAAATAAAATAAACGAGATAAATAAGCAATAAATAGTTTTATTATCACGAATAAGGACCTGTCTTTTTAATGCCTGCCTTTAAAGCATTATTTATCAAGCATACACATTATGAATACATCTTTATGAAGGGTTTGACAAATACGTGAGGGGCATGTGAACCTTTGTTTACGTTGCTCGAGGGATTGACATGGGCCAAATGAAGGTAACAATAATTGACTTCGTTGTTTTCGTGGTTTTTTTGATTATTTGAACCTTATATGAACGTAAAAATGTTTTAGGTACTATGTGCAGACAACGTCAGAATTAAGTAACTCCCCTGTATAAATCATGCAGGTTTAAATCCAAACCTGTTAATCGTAGGAGTTTTAAGAGTCTTAAGTAAATTATATTTTTATTCAGGTAACATAAAAAGGATAGATTTAAAAATTAAAAAAAAAACGGATTCTAACCTGCTTTGTGTTATGCAGGGGCTTACTTAATTCAATACAATACATACAATACAATACAAAAATACTTTATTGTACACCATAAAATAACATAACAAGGAGACATTACATAAGACAAGTACAATGGGCGACCTTATCGCTTAGAAGCGATCTCTTCCAGGCAACCTTAATTCTGACGCTGTCTGTATGTACACCGGCTCGGAATATATATTATAGTATGGACTTCAAAATTTGCAAATCGCGGCCTGAAAAAGTGTATGAAAATTATATTAAGTATTTCTTTTCTTTTATCTGCTAGCCGCGATAAATAGGTTAGACGATTACAACCTTATCTATTCACAAACTTTGTCTTACAAATACGAGCAGGAAAGTATTATAAATAACAGTACAATGTTTAAAAGTCATAAGGTATAGGGTCGTACCCTATTTTTCCGTCGGGAAGTTAGATACCTAGTTATGCTCGATTTTAATAGCTACAAAGAAGATAACTATCCTTTAGAAATGTACAGTACTTGGTACAAAAGCACTTTGATTATAACTCAACTTCAAGCCTAGAACATGAACGTCTTTGATACCTTTAAAAAAACCATTCTCTCTTCTCTGTTATATAAAAGAAAATTGTATTTAACTACCTACTTGCCGATTTGAGATAAATATTGTGATCTATATCTATATCTTGACTCTAAACATGTGAATTTCAGCTTGTTTTTGTTCGGATTTGTTGACGTAACATTACCGACTCGGTACATGTAACCGCAAACACAACTGGGCAATGTGAAAGAATGTCGTCTAATTGTTTTTCGTTCTCCTGGGCGCCGCCCGCCCCCTGTCTGACGTCGTAACAATGTTGGTTTTCTACAAGGTTGTGCTGATTGCCTATTCGTTAATCTTTTGCTTAAGGATCTTTGTTTTTATGGGCATAAGTAGCATACAAATCAGCACTATTCCGGACCCATGGCACCCTTGAAAGACACCCCTGGGGGTGTTATGGGAACTAAGATTTAGACTCGTGGCACCCCCAGTCCTCAAATCCATACAACGGTGTTCCAGTGGTATCACATTTTATATTTACTAGTTCCCGTGAACCCACCAATTGAATAGTGATGGGCGACAGCGACACGATAAAAATAATTTTACAATACTTGAATTTTAATATTTATTTAACGCAATTTCTCTAATGCGTGACTTATCAGATACCTCTACTGCTGAACTTACCTCCACCAAACTAGGGAGATCATGCCATAATAACCACGCTTGGCAGAGCATTGGTGATCGCATTTTACGTGTTAAAAATAGAAGAAGAGAAAATTATTTATTTTTACCCATATACATTGATGTGATCCGCCTAGCCGAAATTCGACCACGGCGGCCAATCTCATCGTGGAGACTAGCCAGATGCGCAGGACATATTAGCACAAGTGCGCAAACATGTGCACTCTCTATTTCCTCACTCTCATAATCCGATGGGACGTCAGACCGACATGACTGGGGAGATGTCAAGCGCAGGACCAACGGTTTAACGTGCTTTCTCAGGCACAGAGGTGTAACACCGCCAACTTCCTGACTCCGGGCTGCTACTGTGAATTTTCTTGCTAGAAAAACCCCAATAACAACTAATGACCCGACCCGGGATTTGAACCCAGGACCTCATAATCAGCGGTTGAACAAGCTGACCGCTAGACAAACGATGCAGGCGAGGTAGGCAAGATGATGATGATGATGAATTCTCATTTACGAAGATTAATACTTTCATGGTCCTTGACACATGGTATCTTCCGTCTCATGGAACTGCGGCGGCAGTGAATGCGTTAACAATGTTCAGCAATGGTTGTGTCGGTTGACATCGGAAACGGAGTTTTAGCAGCATTCAAATGAAATTTGCTGAGTAGGCAAACGTTGACCATTACAAATGCACTCTAAGAATAAACATCTAAGGTTGGGTTTAGTGTTCCACCGGGTCTGGGCGCGTACAGTACGCGCTGACCGTCAGTCGGTCCAACATTGAAAATGGCCTAAAGGTTGTCGCTCACACGTCCAACCCTGCTGCCGCACAACACAAAATGAGCATTTAAATATAGACTTAAACTCGTAATCTTTATTAAGATACCGCAAGCTTCAGACGAATGGCTCGCGAGCTATCGGCGCCACTGATAACGTCAATATAAAATGCAAAAATTTCAAAATGAAGCCCATAATTGAATGCACATTTTTAGCTATGACAATTCAAACGCGGTTCTGCAGCTATTACGTACCTTTACGCTCATAAAGTTCTAATTCATCAAATTCAATTTTCCGCTTGTTAGATTTGAATTCAATTGAATTGTTTCGTAATAAAGTGCAATGGGCAGAGAGTTAGAGACAACAGTAAAACATTATTACTTCCAATGAAGTATTAAACGTATTGATTTGGTACTGATGGTTCTTTTGATTACTCACTGATTGGAAATGGTTTATGGGATGCGATTTGGTAAAAGAATAACAGGCATAAAACGATTTTTTTTATTGGTGAGAAATAGTTTGACCTGAGGGGCGAGTTTATTTGACGTTAGTAACTAAACGTGATCGAGACGTCTCCTTTTTCTATACAATTTTGTACACGGCCTCTATCGTACGGAAAGGGAACTAAACAAATCGCATCCAAAAAGGTGACGTCACGTCGTAGTAAAAATAACTTCTGCACAACTCTTTAGAAACAGAAAAAGGCATGTAGTTAAAGTGCCAGCCTTACAGTTTCATGATTTTAAATTTTTAATACAAAACAGATGGTTTTGATAAATCACTGCCAGATGTGGGTAACTAAGGCACCCAGGTACCTATGTTTATGACAAAGTAGAAAGGTGTCATGAAAGACGAAAGATGAAGCGCAAGCAGGTATAGGTAAACTGGTTGGTAGATTAACTCGTACTACGAGTCTATTTGACGTTAGTAACAAGACGTGATTGTGACGTCATCTTTTTCCATACAATTTGGTATAGCGCCTCTGTCGTGCTGACAGGAAACTCAAATCACATACAACAAGAACAGTTCAATTAACTCCAGTGAGCAAGCAACTCTGTGCTGTTGTTAACCCCCGACGCAAAAAGATCGGGGTGTTATAAGTTTAATGTGTCTGTCTGTCTATCTGTGTAACTGTCTGTGGTATGGTAGCTCCCAAAAGATGAACCGATTTTCGTTTAAAAATTTTTTCTGTCATAGATAATTTTATCCCGAGTGTTCTAAGTAATTTTTCATGAAAGTCTGTCGAGGGGTTTTTTAAATTTAAATTTTGTGTTTGTATATCAGTGAGCTGGGACCCCTGTAATTTGAATTAAGTGAAAAGTAAATTTTTGAAGAAGTCAAAATAATTGCGCACCTCTCTTTTTCACTTCACCAAATAAGGAAAAACCGTACTCCATGGACTGCTATTTCACAAAAATAGGCGTTAAAAACAAAAACATAAAGTTAAAAATAAACAGTCTCGTTTGAAGAACTAGGGCGAACTAATTACACGTCTTCACGGACACTCTCGTGACGGCGGCCCTTGAAACAATAGGAGAGTACACAGTCTCATGGATGACAGAAGGTGAACTTTAAAGGTAATCCGCAAGACGAATATCTTTAAAGCACCAAAGTTATCGACATAGCTTAAAGAATTAGCAGGCTGAAGTGGCAGTGGGCCGGCCATATCTCGCAAAGAATGACAACCGCTGCTGGGGTAAATTTAGTGTAAGACACCCTCCGGTCGCGTCGGATGACCATCTGCGAAAGACTGCAGATGCTGGATGCGGCAAGCTGAAGACAGGGCGCTATGGCGCTCATTAGGGGAGGCCTATGTCCAGCAGTGGACTAATAAAGGCTGGTGATGATATCTAAACAGCACTTAACACACATTTATAGTTTCCGACTGATTTTAAGTAATTTGTTGCAGTTTGGCAGTAAAGTTTTAACATTGATAAGTAAACTGTCACGTTCCTGGTAACTTTTTCCGTTATGGTATTTGCAAACTCATACTAGACGGACAGATAAAAAAGGAACGGGAGTACACCTAACTTATATTCCTGTAAATCATCCACACTGTGCACCACAGCTGTAACAAACGAGTTGCCTCCGCTTTGTGTGGCTCGAAGTACGCTCCGGCCTCTAGCTGCTTTTAATCAGGGTGCGAGGCAATGACCAGGGGTTGAGGACATTGGCTTGGGATAGGTATGGTAAAAGAAAAGAACTAAGTTACCAATGATATAAATCATTGGATAGGCCCTTTCCGTAGTGAGACCGCGCCGTGTTGTAGCCAAGCGAAATGAGATAACTCGCTCATTTGGAATCAGTGTATTGTTTGTATTTTCACTAAAGTTCGTGCAAAATGATTGCAAAATAAATGGTAATAATAACAGTTAGGTTTATTAGCAAATGGCTTATGACAACATTGTTTGGATTCATGGGATGCTTAGAGAAATACAAATAAATAAATAATTCTGGACAATTCACACAGCATTACCTACCTAGCCCCAAGCTAAGCAGAGCTTGTGTTATGGGTACTAGATAACTGATATACTTAATACAATACACTACATAGATAGATATTTTTTATTATACATAGAAAACATCCAGAACGCCCTGGCCAAATGTCTGCAATTCGTACAAATAGGTTAACCCTTCCGATTCGGAACTTAAACGTTCTTAATAGGAGCAATGTTCCCTCGGAACCAACTTTAAAGAGGTTATCGAGCGTAAAACCACTCTACTTAACACCAGGTAGGTACAGTCAACGCCAGGGATTCCTGACCATTGTTCATTTTCATAAACATGTACTGTACACTGTAGCTGTGTGTGCCTCAACTCTTCTCGCGGGTGTCGTTAGAGGCGACTAAGGGATATCCACCGGGAGCGGGCAGCAGCGCCCCCTGCAGATTCTACCAAAAAACTGCGATCCCCAACACGCATGCCCAGCGTGGGTATTATGGGCATTACCCCATGAGTTAAAAGCCAATAAGGCGCTTATCAGGGGAGGCCTTCGTCCAGCAGTGGACCAATATAGGCTGTTGAGTTTGAGGTAGAATAACAGTGAAAATAAAAATAATAATAATAATGCTGGACAATTCACACAGCATTATCTAGCCCCAAGCTAAGCAGAGCTTGTGTTATGGGTACTAGATAACTGATATACTTAATACAATACACTACATAGATAGATATTTTGATTATAAATAGAAAACACCCAGACCAAAAGTAGTTATATTTATGGGCAAAAACACTATTTTGAACTACTCATAGTGTACGTGCGTCGGCATTTAAACGCAGCATTCAAAGACCATAGTTTTTAGTGTCAGGGGCGTATTTAGATACGCCCAATCGTTGGCGATTTAAATCTTTGTGAGTTACTAGTTTCTGTCCGCAGCTTCGCACGCTTCGTTTCAATGGAAACGTTCATAGGTTATTTCAAACCCATGAGCACTAATTTATAGGATAAAAAGAAGCCTCGTCAGCTCGACCCGTTTTGGCGTGAAAAAGTAACCATCATCCTTCCGTCGTCGATCCAACCAAACTTTTACATTTATAATATTACTGTGTTATTTTTATAAACGCCTGAAGTAGTGCCACAACAACCAGAATGAGGAGTCATACACAAAAGTAGCAACGGAACGCACCAAACATTTTACTAAATTTTGTACTTAAGCGGGTAAAAATCATAACCTGGTCTTTCAGTGTGTGTATGAAAGGTGGGGAATATTGACAGGTCAGTTAAGCGAAAACTTTTTTGTTTTGATGTTTTGTGAACCCATACTACCCACTCTGGCCGAGAGAGAAACTTTTACAATTACAAGTTTGGATTCAACTCTCGGAGCTTCTCGATTTTTCATGATAACAAAATTAAAATAACATTAAATAAATAAATACCAAGACCCAGCAACACAGCTCGTTTTCTCGCTTAAAATATAACTCAGTATTTATTTATTTATAAAACAAGTTGTTTAATAAGGTTGCCAGTAATAAATACAGTTCTAACAATCTCCGCCATTTTTCTTATTCAAAATCAGCAATTCAAATAGCATCTGCCCATCTGCCCTCGCATAATGAACACCACTTCCATAAAAGCCTGTTAAGTGGGCACTTTTCTCTATCTAGTGTTGGTCTGGTACTATTTAGTTGAGTGGCGGTTATTTGAACTTGCAATTTCTGTCGCCATGAGGAACATGGACTAGATTTTTGAATATCATGAATCTTCTACCTTCATCTAAGAAATTATTTATGGTGGAACTTGACACTAGTTAAGAAACTCTTTGAAATCATAGACAAAAATGCTAGACTACTGTAGGCTGCTAGCTGGAGGCAAGTATGTACAGACAGCAGCGTTAGAATTAAGTAATCCCCCTGCATAACACACACAATGCAGGTTAGAATCGGATTTTTTTGTTTTTTGTTATCTATTCATTCTGCTTTTAAGTTACAAAAAAACTACTTTAAAAACTCCTAGGATTTGGATTTCAAATTCAATTTATATTTAAATAATAAGACTAAGGACCTTTAATCACAAAGAAAATTACAATAAAATAATAGAAATAAATTAGAACTAGTATTTACAATTGAAACAATTGAGCTAACTGCAGACTGTTGCAAACAATCTACATGTAGCTCAACAATTTAAATTAAATTTGGATTTAACAGGTTTGGATTTAAACCTGCATGTGTTACGCATGGGGTTACTTAATTCTGACGCTGTCTGTACACCAAGACGATTGCTGTCTTTAAAAAAATAAATAATGCTGGACAATTCACAAAGCATTATCTAGCTTGGCTAAGCAGAGCTTGTGTTATGGGTACTAGATAACTGATATACTTAATACAATACACTACATAGATTTATTATGGATAGAAAATACCCAGACCAACGCAACAAATTTCTGCAGATCGTACACAAATTTGTTCCGAGGCGGGAATCGAACCCGCAACCTCCTACGTCGCAGGCGGACCTTCGCCCGCTGCGCCACGGTGGTCGTCTTTCTATTGAACTACAGACCCTCAAAACCTGTGATAGGTTTAATATTGTGATATATATTCCATCAGTCGCCTTCAGCAGATTAGATGTACATGTCTGGTGTAAACAAAACATCCAAGTGCTCCGCCTCGTCCCAGTTTTTGGCAGATTTCATGGTGATCTTTTAATTTAATATGCAATGTTTATTTGACAGATTTGATTCTTATGATTGACTCTATCAATCGGTGACATAAAAATCCCGGGTGTTATTTTTTAGGATTTTAGTGGGTTCGATTACCGGATAAAACCACTAGTTTTTCAAAATTTTGTGAATGCTTATTATTTATTTTAAAAATAAAAGAATAAATAAATAAATAAATAATGTTTCCTTCCAATAAAATTTACTATCTTTAATATTTCGAGTAGCTGCCCTCCAGGTAACGTTCGTTTGTACAACCCTGTTTATAATGATGTATACCGTAATATTAAACAACGCAAAACAAATTCTCATAGCGACAAGGACATCAAAAGCAACAATTCCTAATCTGTGACATAACATTGTTCTCAAATTTTGCAACGAACAAGAGACTTTAGGATAGCAGTTAAGTGCCCACTCAGGAGACCCAATCCCTCTCCACTTAGAACGAAACCCCGAAATATGCAACTACGTAAATATAAAAATATAAGAAACATCTTTCTGTAACACGATTCTGCTCTCCCCGCAGTAAAGTGGCAGTAAAACTCTTATCACTGTCCACTCTTCGGGACCTTCCATATAAGCTTTATAGATGGCTACCCTATTTGGTCCACATTAGACCCTCGCTGCCCCTTGTGTCAAGCAATTTACTTTGTCTACAAGAATTGAGCACAATTCTTAATTTAATTTAGTGCGCTTACAGACTTTCTTTTCTGGGACGTTTAGCTTGCGCCCGTTTTTATGAAAACTGTCGTATGCTCAGCGTTTATCTGACATCTGAGTCATCATGATGATCATCAGCATGCGTCCACTGCTGAACATAGGCGTCCCTCAAACTATGCCACGGTGATGCCATAAATAGCGGTCCTGACTCCATCCATCGATTCCCTGCGACCGTTACAATGTCGTCGGTGGTAGGTGGGAGGCTCTGTTTCGCATTGCATAGTGGTCGCTACATAAGAACCTTTACTCCCCAAAGGTTATCGGTTCTGAGCTAAATATGGCCAGCCCACCGCCACTTCAGCTGATTATGCCCAATAACTTTATTTATCATATATTTTCGTTGAGAATATACATAGTTCATATCCATTTTGCAAGCCCCGACTAGATTAAAAAAAAACAGATATCTCAGATACTCGGAACGAACCGTTTATAATTCAAACTTAATTTGTGGCAACAAAAGAGCACGAAAATTAAGTGTGCTATACTAATTTTCCAGCAAAATTTCTTAGTTTAAGTTATTTAAGTGGAAAAATTATTAGGTTTCCAATTATCATAATTTAATTTATATATTCCACGAAATTACACTTATAAAAGAAAACATTATTAACTTCGTTTTAGGCGTCTAGAAAGCCAATTCCTTTCAAAAACATTTGTGATGAAAGGACTTTTTCGTAAAATATTTCATCATGCACGAATAAGCATATTGGATTGTTCGCTTTCATAAAATTTCGTCACGTCTCCTCATAATTTGCGGGTTTGAATGAAATTTATCGAGACTGGGTTTTATTTTGGGTCACCAAGCCGTTGATACATTCGGTCTATATTTTGTAGCAAGATTTTTTGGCTCTGTAAACTCTGTCGATACCATCTAAGTAATTCAAATGTCTACTGGCTGGTCTAGAGTTAATTTGAGCCAATTTAGAAAAATACACAGTTTCTGTTTTTATAATGTTGATAATGATTATGTGATAACCTAAAAAAAAGAGCTAAAAAACGTAAAACTGTGTAACACAATCTTACTTTTGTAAAATCTGGTCAAAAACATTACCACGTAGGTTATCGTGATTTTCAACACATATCGGTGAAATCTGTTTGCTTGTTCCGTCAATACAATGAAGTTACCTAAGACCTTAGTCCATAAAAAGGTAATGGGCCAATTTTGGGCAGCTATAGTGCCAAATAAAATGTCCTGGCTTTATCTTACAAACACAGTTTGATGACTCAAAACAAGAACAAACGAGGCGTCTTTACGACCAAAGAAAGATTTTCGTAATTTATCTTAAGAACAGGGATTTTCCACGTTATTGCCTTGGTCTCTGATGTATTTTTATGGCGACCTCATGGTGTGTAAGCGTCGTTTATACGGGGAGAGTGTCACGTGAATGTCGAATGAATAGAAAATAGAGTAAAATTATGGTATCGGTCAAGTGCGAGACAGACTCGCGCACTAAGGGTCATATTGTTCAACTTAAATATTTTCAGTTGTATCTTTTCCATACTAATGTTATTGCACAAGCTATCGTATAAGTATCAGAATCAGAATCAATCGTTTATTTGCAGAATACAATAATTACATGCCAAGATCTTAAAGATATGTGATGACAATGTATTCGACCCGCAAGCAGGTGTGCAAATATTAAATGTGTCATTATTATTATTAGGTATTAATTATAGTTTAAAATATCATTAACTAATTCTCTTAATATTTAAAATTTAAGTATTCGTTTACACTTTAAAAATATTTGAAAGTAACCAAATATCTAACTGTTTCTTAAATAAGTTTCCATTTAAATCCTTAATGTAAACAGTACATGCAGTAGGTATTTGTTAAACAGAACATTTCATGTATCTATAATTAGATTATATTATTACTATCTATATTATTAGCTTAGCTTGCATTGACCTCGATTATCAACTAATGTGGAAACAATAAAGCAGTATTCAATCATCACTCAACGGGTTCGGTTATTTTAATCTCTTCGGAGTTTTTACCACCCTCAGCTAGATAGCATTCCTTAGCGTTTTATCCCAGTTTAGCTTATTGATAGCAACCCTATCAGTTATAAATGCAAAAGAAGATCAAAAAAAAAATTGGAAAAGTTGTTGTGACCTTTTCTCTTCTAAACGCCTAACGGATCTTGTTTAAAAGAAGATAGAGTGAACCTTATAGAAAAATAAAGTCTACCCATTTTCATCGAGATAGTGAAGCTGGGGGCAGACGCTAGTTGAAAATATTAGCAAGTTAAAGAATCTTAACTCAAAATTTTTCGATGTTTTTTGACGAAAACTAAAAACTACCTTCGATTTCCTATAACATTGTTTTCTAAGTTTTGCAAGACAAAAAGTATTACCTAGGAAATCAAATTGATATGGGACCACCACCCGCGATCATTTCTATACAAAACCAAAAGAATTATTAAAATCGGCCCACAATTGCCGAAAAAATCAGTAGACATACATACAGCCGAACGTAGAACCTCCTCCTTTTATTCAAAGTCGGTAAAAAAGGAATAAACTTAACCCTTTGTTTTCCACGGAATCACATTATTCCTCTGACGCAGACAGATTCCTCTAATACGAAAATACTGTCGAAGAGGATGTGAACAAACTTTGTGATTCAAATCGTAACCCCTCCTGAAGATAACATTTTCGATAATATTCTCGAAGAAGGTTAGGATTTAGTGCCGGTAAAAGCGATTCACTAGCATAAAGGGGGAATTACAGCTTACCCTTTAGCTCTTGGGATGACACGCACAAGATATTAAACCTTTAGGGTTAAGGTGTTATGGCGGAGATTTCATAGAAAATGGCGGACAGAATTTGCGAATTCTTAGAAAGAAAGAAAGAAGAAAGAAAATAAATTTATTTATAACTACAATCAATATACAGATAATAAGTAGTCAATAAATATAAATATGTAGTAAAAAAATATCTGAGCGTCTGGTCGAAGCGACGCGTGACCCGAGAGCTGGTCAGTATCTGGCACAACGCATCAGCATTGCCATACAGCGGGGCAATGCAGCCAGCGTCTTGGGGACGCTTCCGACTGGTATTGATATGGATCTGTTGAGCTACCTGTAGATTGTTTGCAACAGTCTGCAGTTAGCTCAATTGTTTCAATTGTAAATACTAATTAATTATATTATAATTTTCTTTGTGAATAAAGGCTTCTGCCCCAGTAGTCAATTAAAACTAATTATAATAAACTGATTGTAATTATGAATTAGGAAACGGCTCGGCATGAATGCTGTGTGTGCTGGTAATCCGAACACACGCAGCGCTGATCGTTTCCTACAGAAAGTAGCAGGCATCATACATAATGACAAGATAGACAACGACTTATTAATAGAGAATGTGTAAGTAGGTACAAAGAAAAGTGTACGCACACGCCTACAACTCACAAGCTAACATATACATATATATACAATACAAAATATAATAGATACAAAACAGTATTTGTACAGGTATCGAATAAAAATAAGTATTTACAGCGATAATTTTTTTTATAAAATTACGCGATTAACACAATAATAATGAAGGTTAGTACAGCGAAAATTATATAAAAAAAATCCAAACTATGCAAAACTCATGCTAAGACTGCAGGACATAGTTGGGCAAATCTCTCTGACAAATCTAGGATGACACTATGACCTATTTAATGGTTTAATTTTGGAGAGAAAATGCTGATAAGGGAGTACCTATCTACGAGTACAGTAACTTACACAATAACTATTCGCTGTTCTTTTCAACAAAGTCACGCCCTTGACCACGCTACGTGCCCGATATCCCTTTCAGGATATCCCTATCACCACGTAATGTCGGTCGCTTAGAGCTTGCCCACGACGACGATAAAACTTGGGAATCTATGTACTATTTTTTTTAGTTGGTAAATCTAGTAAGATTTAGGACCATCCTACTAATATTATAAACGCGAATGTTTGTACGTAGGATGGATGGATGTTTGTTACTCTTTCACGTAAAAACTACTGAATGGATTTTAATGAAACTTAACGATAACATAGCTTATACATCAGAATAACACATAGGCTACAATTTATAAAGATATTGTGTGGATTGTCCAAAATATGACGATATGTGTCAAGTAAGTAGGAAAAAATCTACCATCTGCGAGCTATTCTGGCGTGCGCTGCCAAAACCGCTAGAGTTATACATAATGTATGATGGAAATGTTTATCTTAAATAGTCCTACAAAAAAGACCGCTACAGTCTATATCTATATCTTATTAGTAAGCCATTATAACCAAAATGTGTAAGCCATTATAGCCAAAATAGTAAACCATAACTAAATACAATAAAAATTGATAATTTATTTAAACTAGCTTCTGCCCGCAGCTTCGCACGCGTTGTTTCTATGTTTAACGTTTAAAGGTGATTTCTATCCCATGGGAAATGATATAAGGGATAAAAAGTAGCCTGTTTGATTCCAGGATTAGAATTACCTGTATGCAGTTTTGGCGTGAAGAGGTAACAAACATCCATCCATCCATCCATCCATCCAAACTTTCGCATTTATAACATTAGTGTGATGCACATTTGGTAGAAATAAATTGATTCCTAAATGAAAATAGATACTTTTATCGCTTCTGGTACTTAAAGTAGACAATATAAGCTACTCGAAATACTAATCCTGCGCAGACGAAGTCGCGGGCACCAGCTAGTTTTCTATAAATTGTAGGTTAGCTTCGACGTAAAAGGCAGAACTCTCAGAAATATAATTAAATTCTCGAATAGATTGTTTGCAACAATCTGCAGTGGGTTCAATTGTTTCAATTGTAAATACTAGTTCTAATTTATTTCTATTATTTGATCGTAATTTTCTTTGTGAATAAAGATGACATTCTCGAATTATCTCAATATTTCTATATTATTTGGTTGGAATAACAATTTTTACAAAGATTCCGATTGAACATTGATGTTGTGGTGAAAATTATATTTCTAAGACAAGTAATATCAAGGTTTCAGCCAATATAGACCGCCGCACCAACTTACCGATAGTGCATACGAAGTATAGACGTAATAAATAATGTCCTCCTAGCCGAATTTCGACCACAGCGGGCAGTCTTGTCGAAGACTAGCCAGATGCGCAGGACATATTATAGTGCACAAGTGTGTGCGCAAATACAAATACACTCTCTTTTCCCTCACTCTCTTAATCCGATTCGACGGCAGACCGACACGATCGGGAAGAGGTCAGGCGCAGGATTGTCCCTGGAAAAAAAAGGCCAGAAATAAAACAGAGCCTACTTTTTATCCCATAAATCAGTTCCCATAATAACCTAAAATCGTTTCTATAGAAACAATTCAGAACTTGTATAATATAAATAGCAAACCAGGGCCGAAACTAGTATATTATTAATAGCAATAGACGAAGGAAATTTCTGTAAAATCAACGCGGCATACCCGGTCGCTTGTGGAATCGTATGCAAACCCAGAACCGTTTTGGAACACCTCTCTCCGAGTCCTTATAAAGATGTTGACTTAGGATACCGAGAAGCCAATGGATTTGCTAGTCCCTATGATTCAGCAATTCTGGTTATTTGGTTTGTTTGCACATTGTTCTGCGCTATAAGTATTAAATACGTAATTAATTTTCTATACAGTGTGCTATGGAAACTCAGCCGAAAGTGGTGATTCTTGTCATCGAGGGGGTCAACGTGCAATGATTTTTGAAATTTCGAATATTTTGCTACCCTAAAAATATAGTGACATTTTTCTTCATGTTTGTGTTCTTTTACGTGTATTATTATTTTGAAATTTGAAACGATTTACATCATTATTTTAAATAATTCCATGAAAAAATACTGGTTTTGTTGAAAAAACAAGCAAAAAACATTTGTGAAATATTTTCTAATGTAAATAAAATAATGGGTTGATCCCCTCGAGGTCCAGAATCATCCCCGTTCTGCTTAATACACCCGTGGCACCCTGTATAAAGCGACACAATTTGCTGACCACGCCATTAAAGTTATGTGGGTAAGTTAAAATAGTTTTAGCCGTGATTACCAAACAATACAAACTACAACTTTATACAGCTGCGGTCGTATCTACTTTGGTACATCTGTACCCTCAGTCCGAGTTTATACAAAAAACATTCGAAGGGATTTCTATGACCAAGGTATGTTGGTAATGCTCTATCTACTTGCTTGTATAACATCAATGGCGCAAACGTGACTGTCACCGCTGTCATGTCAAAGTGCGACAAATCACTCAAAATCACCGCTGTCATGTCAAAGTGCGACAAATCACTCAAAATCATTAGAAAAATAACATCGAGTTTGTAAGAAACGATTGGATCGTTGTCATACTACGAAAAGTAGGTCCTCTCGATCCGGTAGGGGTGCTGCAAGGAGTTAAATGTATAGGAAGGACTCGAAAACGACGGAAGTATTCGAAAAATAAAGCGTACATACTAAAACACTCTGGATATCTTAACACAAGTTGTATACTTTGGCAGTATGAAATTCCCTGCAGTGGTGGTCGCGGTGTGAAAATCGACCTCTCTAACTTGGCAATGGCCAACGTGGCGTAAGAATCGACGCCTGCTACTCAGCCCGTGGAAAAAGAACCGACTCTGAAGACCTACCAGTGGAAGGGCCTACTGTGTATTTTTAAAATATTCACGGCGATCACAAACCTGCCTGCCAAAAATGATGAAGATGTCAACCCCCCTTATAACCTTATAAGGACGGCCCGTTTCGTTTTCAACCTTTAGCTAACAGGATAAAGGTTTCTTCGACGCTTCTTTAAATTAGTCTACAAACCGAAGCGACAGAAATCAATAATATCACTTTATTTCCGTATCAGTGTTTAGTTTTATAATTTGTCATTTTCTAAGTGTGCATTTATTGTACATATGGAAATAAAGAGTTTTTGATTTTGAGTTTCGTATGTGTGTTGAGAAGATAACATACCCAATGTATTTTTTTTAACAAGGAAAACTTGCCAGTGTAACACCTCTCTTTTTGGATGAAAACAACTTTTAAGATTTATTGCTTTCATGGCTTCCTTAGCTTGAAATAACGAACAAAGAGACAGTCGAATCTTAGTAATTACAGACGTAAATTCCAGCTTTAAATCAAGGCATTAAGATTTAAGGTGAAGCGATGCATCAGCATTCCAGCTCTGTCTCGACTAGGCAAATACTCGAAGCATTCTCTAGAACCGCACTGCTTCATTAACATTGTAAGCTAAATGCCGTGGCTGCATGAAACTGCTGAAACCTCAACGAATCCTACGTTGAGGAGTTTAACTATTAATTTGAACACTTACTAAAACTATATAAGTTGACGGTGCGGGTCGTTGCTAGACCTCTTTATATTATTACAAACAAATTATTAGTCCTAGCCAGTGGCGGCTTTACCAGCAGGCTGAGTAGGCTTGAGCCTAGGGCGGCAGAATTTGGAGCGGCAAACTTAGGGAACGATTTTTTTTGCTACCTCATAGAAATCTAAAAGATTTCTGATGTTTTTCAGATAAAAAGAAGTCTGCAAAATACTTTGTCGTTGACTTATCCCTCTTACTTTAAAAATGAAACGCTTTAGCTCTTTTGTGCATAGAGTCGGAATTAATGAACGAGATTTCTAACGACGTATCATCGATGACTTTGCCAACAAAAAATCGCACAAAAAGGTATTGTAACGACGTTTGTAATTGTATAACTTGACTTAGTTGATTATATTTAAGTCTTTGTAAGCGCAAAAAAAAAAATTATTAACGTTTACCATTATAGTGTACATCACTGTGTCAGTAGCACACACACATTACCCCGCCTTATTAATCGTACATGGCTGAGCTTTGATAGCTAAGAAATATTAAAAAAACTATTTCTCGTGCAATTTCAACGAAATTGTTGGATTGTTAAAATAATAGGACATGACAACTATAGAGGCAAGGGCGGCAAAAACTTTACAGCCTGTAATTTGAAATAACATTTTCAATCCGCCAATGGTCCTAGCATTTTCACTTTTTTCAAATGATAGCCAAATGAGAGGGCTACGGCCTTAGTACAAAATGTAGCTAATAACCATATAGCAGAACAGTCGAGTATTTTGATACCTTATTTATAAAAACGCTTTGTTGTTGGGACGGTTGAAGGCATTGCTTGAAAGTACCGAGTGTCCGCCAACCACATGGCAACACTCGAAAAATATGTTTTTGAGTGTTGCTATGGGATATATTATGTTATAATATAACCCACGCCTCGCGGGTACAAAATGCTAGTTACATTTGAACAAAAAAACATTCATAAAAAATCTGTCAAAATGGTGTTAGTAAAAACGACAACGACCAAAATTCCTGAGTAAAGGCAATCTCGCAAAAGCGTTTTAGGTGGATTTATTTTTCAAACCCATAACTTATTTTAATTTACAATAATAGATGATCGCACATATATTAATATAAAAAAGCAAGTAAACCGCAACTTTTAAATATAATTGTGGTCGACGCCGCCGGTAGCGGGTAAATGGTCCATAAGTGCCATGCTAAAGTAACCCTGGAAATAAAAGTTTTAGTCCATTTTAACTAGGTAATGTTTCGAAATTATACTCAGCTTAGTTGTAAATATTGTCGTTCCCAACGTTCGCAATATGCCGGCATAACAATTTTATTACATAACATTATTAAACTGTACAAAATTCCGCCCGCGTCTTCGCAAAATGATAGACATTTAGCACTTACTAAATGTAATTACTAAAACATGACAAACAAAATTGTATTCAAGTCATATTTACATAAACTTGGTTCAAGAATCCAAGATAATATACGTCAACAAAAACATAACATGAAAGAAAACTTCAAAAAAACTGATAACAATAAAAGAAAATAACAAGGTAACACAAGTTTATCAATAAAACAAGAAACAAAAACTTGCAACAATGCGTAATTTAATTGCACAAGCGCAAGGAAAAAGGTTACAAAAAAAAACGAACGACAGACGAATTAAATAATGACTTTCAGTCATTTGCTTACAAACCCAAAAACCATTTCGAACCTCTGCGATTTACTTTGGTGATACCAGTATCGTCACGAAAATTTCTATGAATTTGTAATTTTGTAATTCCTTTGTTTACAAAAAACAACTAGGTCTCTAGGAACCGAGAAAAAAGCTATCGTGGGCGACTAAAATCACTATACAATAATAGTATCGCTATTTACGAAATAGCCAAAAGCTAATTGATGTCGAACGAAAACTAAAATTGAAATAGGTTTTGGATGTCAGACGGGTACAGTTTTGGTATAGGTCAGCTCGAATTGGAATCGTGCATTGTAAATTCGTGACCTTTAGATCGTTTCTAGGGTATTCTAAAAATTACTTTAGAATAGGTACCTAGAACACCTGTAATAGAATACCTGCAATGATTGAACATTGAACTGAACCTATTATGCAGTGCCTAGGATAGGTTTTTATACATACGTACCTATACTAAAATTCACTCTGTTGCCGAGTATTTTTATACGTTTTTTATACGCAATTTACATTACTAATAATAAATAAATAATGCTGGACAATTCAGACAGCATTATTTAGCCCCAAGCTAAGCAGAGCTTGTGTTATGTAACTGATATACTTAATACAATACACGACACTACATAGACAGGTAGATATCTTTTTTATTAAACATAGAAAATATCCAGAACACCCTGAACAAATATCTGGAGATCGTACAAACATTTGTACCGAGGCGGGAATCGAACCCGCAACCTCCTGCGTCGCAGGCTGCGACGTCCGCTGCGCCACAGAGGTCGTCGTACTGGTCGATTTAAGATCATTCCTTCTTCGATGACGAGTTAAAGCCCGTAAGATTTGAATGCACATATTTGTGATGCATGGCAGCAGCGTTAGATTACACACAGCACAGCTTTACGCTGCAACCGCCACAGTAAACAGTACCTCAACCTCAACAGCTTATATTTGTCCACTGCTGGACGTAGGCCTTCCCCTGATAAGCACCTTATTGGCTTTTATCCCATGGGGGTAGTGGTAGTGCCCATCATCCCCACGCTGGGCAAACCGCTTGGGGATCGCAGTTCGGTTGCAAAATTTTTCTATAGCCTCTTACGACACCCGCGAGAAGAATTGGTGGTCTAAATTCTAAGCCAGCACCACACATCTACAGTGCACAGTACAAGTTTATGAAAATGAACAATGATCAGGAATCCCTGGCGTTGACTGTACCTACAATACAATACAATACAATACAAATATACTTTATTGCACACCAAGAAATCACAGAAAACAAAAAAAAACAAACACAAATAATGTACAATGGGCGGCCTTATCGCTAAAAGCGATCTCTTCCAGGCAACCTTAGGATGGACAAGAAGTGATCAAAAAATTATATACGGTGGCGTGAAAACAGAAATAATGTTTATGAAGAGATAAATATACCAAGCTATATAAATATCTAAATATATATACTTAACATAAATATATACATATAAAAATATATAATATAAATATTTCATAACACAATAAAATATACTAAATATATAAAATTACTTTTGATTTTAACAGTTTGTTGTTAAGCTGAGGAAATGTTCATAGACCATGTTTTTGAATGCAGGGAGAGACTTAGCATGTCTAATAGAAGTGGGTAGGGCATTCCACAGCTGTATGGCATGTATCGTATAAGATGAGCTATAGGAATGGAAGGGGCGGAGAGCAGCGTTGCCAGAATGTTACTTTTGTAACATTTTACGTTACTTTTGACCCTCTCATGTTACCTCCATGTTACACGACTCAATATGTTATTTTGTGTTACTTGTCACTTTATAAACTTGAAAAATATTTTTCAGCAAACAAAAAAATATCGTGAAACGGAACGCATCCAAGAATGTTTTTGTTGGTCATGTTGGCACACTTGGTTTAGTGGACTGATGCGACGTCCGCGCGAGAATTTGTCACTACGTCGTGCCTCTTACTCACTCGCGTGTATTTCTCGATCTTCTATCTCGCTTACTTAGGCTAGCTAGCAAGCGAGTGGTGACTAGGTACTATACTATATTTTGTTTGTTTGTTTGTGAACTTGTGAATATGTGCTTTTTTCCAGGTTCTACCAGTTCAAATTTGCAATCCTGTCTCCATTATAATATAATAAATAATATAAATATCTCTATTATATTGACGTTTTTTTTTCATATTCATTGACAACAAAGTTGAAATATTGAAAGATATTAGGTAATAAATTGGATGGTATATTACTTAGACACAGATAATTGATTGTATGTTTTTCCTTTTTCAGCATCGCCAATCGATTATTCGATAAACATTTAAGTATTACGATTTTTTCGAAGTTGAACAAATGGGACAGGACAGACAACTTATTTTAGTTTTTGTGTAACAAAGTAGGTACCCCAGTAAAACATTAAGTAAATCGTTTTCCACATAATTTAAGGGAATGTAACTTTTCTCGGGAAAATGTTACTTTTTGACCTGTCGCATGTTATATTTGACTATCTGCCACTGGCAACACTGGCGGAGAGATTTCAGTTGAAGAGTGTGTGTTGAGCGGAGGGAGCGGCTATGGGTCTGGTGGAGGTACTGAAATCGTTCCTTGAGGTAACGGGGTGTATTAGGGACAAAAAGTATAGAATATAGGAGAGAGAGGAAGTGTGCGTCCCGGCGAAGACGGATGGGTAACCATTTAAGCTTTTTGCGGTACTCTGTAATGTGGTCATACTTTCGCAGACCGAAGATGAAGCGTATGCAGAAGTTTTGAAGCCGCTCAAGCTTATCAAGCCGCGCTTGGGTTAGATCAGGATAGCTGGCGTCGGCGTAGTCGAGTATAGGAAGTAAGAGTGACTGAGCGAGCGCAATTTTGGTGGATGTTGGTAAAAAGTTTCGCAAGCGTCTGAGCGAGGCAGCTGATGCGAAGATCTTTCGGCTAACTTCTGCCAACTGGGGTCCCCAGGACAGTTGATTATCAATAAGAATCCCTAAGTTTTTAACAGTTTTACTGATGACAATTTGAGCATTGTCAAAAGAGACTTGGGGTAGGTGAACCCAGTCAATACCTACCTAAGTGTTAAGTAGAGTGGTTTCACGCTCGATAACCTCTTTAAAGTTGGTTTCGAGGGAACATTTCTCCTAATAAGAACGTTTAAGTTCCGAATCGGAAAGGTTAACCTATTTATATTTCTCCGAATTCTAATTCTCTTAGCATCCCATGAATCCAAATAATGTTTTCATAGGCCTGCTTCGAGAAAATTGGAAGGTATTTTACTCGAAACACTCAATTTTCCGATACAAAGAGCACCTCTCAATTTAGATGTAATTTTGCTAATTTATGATTTGTTTGTATTTTCAATACCCTTTGTAATTTCGAAATGGCCTTTGTATAAATTATTTACGAAACCGTGAACACAGGTTTGTTATAAGGTTATAATGGCTTTGGGTGACATGACGTGTTAATAAAATTCCTACACGCAACATTCGGTAAAGTCTGGATTGTGTCCGTCAAGTTAGCAGCCCCACCATGGAATTTGGTGGTTTCAACTACGCCAATAATTGTGTCATGAAATAGTGATCCCGATGCCCTAAGTAAAATAAATAGTGCTCCAGTACTTTAGGAGATTTAGGTCTTTCACCGTGGCTGCTGTCTTGACATCATGCCGGCAGCCCCGCTGATTTTGACGCTGAACTTGACGGACACTCTGGATTGATGATGCTCGGAGGGATGCCCGTGACCTACTGCCAAAAACCCAGCTTCCAAAAATTTAAATCAAATTCTGATAGGATAATTATGGAGCCTTTTTTTATTGGGCGAGTAAATTCTTTTACTAATAAACTGGTCTGGGACCAGTGGGAGTCGACGCCCTGAGAAGGACCCACTAAAAACCTCTCCGGTGTCCCTCTCTCGCCATTTTCGCAGAACCACGGAAACATTTAAAACCTACCGCAGCCATAATTATGGAGCTTAGTAAATAAGCAGTTAGGAATAAGGTTATTTTTGGCTTTGGGACACGGCACGTTTATTGGACGACTATCCGGAATGTACCCTAAAGGTAGCCTTAAGGTAAGTACCCTAAAGGTACACTAATCGTTTCCCGTTCTCATAATAAAATGAGCTCACACTTCACAGCTTGCTAAAAGTAAATACATATGTCCACAGCTGAAGCTGCCTCCCGAAAGCCCTCTTGGGGCTTTACCATAATCGCCACGCAGGCAGATTGGTGGTCACAGTGGAGTTGTTACAAATACACAGAAGGAAAACATATGTAAACGTATATACCTACAATACCCGCCACGATGAGATCTTCGCGAGAAGTAGGAACTCAACAGCATCGACAAGCAGCGTGCCCAACACCACCCCCGCCCCCGACGCCTTCGAACCGTGCATTGCGTAGTGCGCGCAAGGACGCGGTACAGGCGCGATGCGAACCGTACTCACCCTGATGAAATCCCTCGTTAAGGGATGAAACGTTGGTGTTCTTCCAACACAAACTAGGTTCGTAGTTAACCCGCTTACATTCATAATGAACACAGAACGAAGCTGTTTTGTTTTTGTTCTCAAAAAGATACGTCAGACTATTTCATTTGATGCGGCGTTGGCTGCCTACCACGGTCACGTGGCTTCCGTTTTGAGTTATGGTTTTTTAATATGGGGTAATTCAGTAAAGTACAGTGTTTAAAATACAGAAAAGATGCCTCAGGGTAATAAACAAATCATGGTTCCGTGATACTTGCAAACCCCTTTTTGTGAATTGTAAAGTCCTGCCGCTACCATGCATGTATATTACAGAAGTCTGTGTATTTGTCAAATCTTACCCAGCTTACTTTACTAAACGTGGGGATGTTAGGGATGATTCGACAGAAAAGGGCCAAGTTTCAGAAATTGTTCTACAAACCTCAATGTTGTAAGGACATTTACGAGAAAAATGTTTTGAACACGTGCATAATTAATTATAACAGGCTAACAGAAATTTTTTAAGATTTGAATGGAAGCTTATTTAAGAAAAAGTTAGATATTTGATTGCTTTCAAATTGTTTTTATAGTGTAAACGAATACTTGAATTTAAATTTTTAAGAGAATTAATTAATGATTGATATGGATCAGTTGAGCTACCTGTAGATTGTTTGAAAACAGTCTGCAGTTAGCTCAATTGTTTCAATTAATATTTGCACACCTGCTTGCGGCTCGAATACATTGTCATCACATAGCTTTAAGATCTTCATCATCATCATCATCATCGGCCTACATTTGTCCACTGCTAGACATAGGCCTCCCTTAATGAGCGCCATAGCGCCCTGTCTTCAGCTTACCGCATCCAGCATCTGCCTGCAGTCTTTCGCAGATCGTCATCCCACTTGACCGGAGGGCGTCCTACACTACGTTTGCCGAGTCGTGGTCTCCATTAAGATCTTGGCATGTAATTATTGTATTCAGCAAATAAACGATTGATTCTGATTCTGCTGTCCTTCCTCTCCAGCAGGTTCCCATATCATATCCATCCCATATCCCAATCGCCTAGGGGTCATTTCTTACGTCACGACTAGGGTTGCCAGAACTGAACTGAACTGAACTGAACCAGATGTCCAATATTTAAGCGTACAGTCCGGTATTTTCGAGGCCTGTGCGGTAAAAAATAAATGGTCATACCGGACAGAACAATGTCCGGTATTTTACCACAATGTTATGACCGCATTATATTTTGTTACTACTTTAGTTGATGTGATGTAGATTAATAAATAAAAACTACCCCCCCGTTTGGGGTTGTCCGGTATTTTTTCGCGACTCACCTGGCAACCCTAGTCATGACCGCCACGGGCACTCTTGCGCTGCGGTTCTTTTAATTACCCTCAACATAATTAACTAAGCTCCAATCCAACCTTCCCAAGACTAAGCAAGCAGTAAATATTATTAAAATCATATTATGAACCGTGTTCTTCAAACACATAAATAATTAATGGTTGCTTATTAATTTATGGAAGATCACGTTTCGCTACATTTTGTAATTTTGTTCCAAGTTATAAGTTAAACGTTAGAAACTCTAGATGAGATATTTTGTAGGGTTTCGTGAAGTTTGTTTGCCAAGGCTTGGTAAAAATTTGTTACTTGCTTATTTTAAGGAAAAGCGGAAAGTAAGAAATTAGCAGATTGTTCAATTTAGGTATTTAATTCTATATATTTTGCTGACTAGTTGAATTTAATACTGATACTACATAACTTGTACAAACTAGCTTCAACCCGCGGCTTCGAACGCGTATAATAAGTAGCCTATTAACTAAGTCAGGCTATGCTCTAAATGTACGCCAAATTCCATCTTGATCTGTTTAGTAGTTTTGGAGATCCTAGGTAACAAAAATTCAGATTTCACAAACTCATAACAAATACACGAAACTTAACCTAAAAACATTTGTATATTTTGTAGTTTGTTGAATTAATTTTGTATGCTATTTTCGGCTTCCTCGCTAAGCTGAGCCTTTATAAAGAAAACCAGACAGGAGACTGGTAACTAATTAACATTAACTGTTGTGCTCAAATTACTTAGTTAAGTTCATAGTTAAAAAGTATTATAAATAACAAAAAAGTATTATAATATAAGATTCAGTGATATAGGTTTCTTGACAATGAAAATTACAATCAAATAATAGAAATAAATTAGAACTGGTATTTACAATTGAAACAATTGAGCTAACTGCAGACAATTGCAAACAGTCTACAGGTAGCTCAACTGATCCATATCAATACCAGTCGGAAGCGTCCCCAAGACGCTGGCTGCGCTTTATGGTAATGCTGGTGCGCTGTGCCAGATACTCACTTATAGTGTCTTTATTCTGTAACTCTATTCTTTCTCACATGTTGATATTTTTATTATATAAATAAATAAAATAGTTAACAAGTATGACAAAGTATGCGAATTGACATTACAGTTCTACTACCGACTATTTTTCGGGGTGATGGAGTCTTTCTAGCTGAATTTCCACCACAACGGCCAGTTTAAACAGGTTTTGCGCAGGACATAATTACTCAACAACATCAATTTATAGTGTTAAAAATTGGTTTTAAAAATTCGTAATAAACAAATAAACAACACTCTCTATTCCCTCAGTCTCATAATCCGATTGGACGGCAGCTGACACGACCGGGAAGAGGTCAGAGTGATATTCTTCTTCTCTGTCGTAATCTTCATTGCTGAAGGTCGTACCCGTCCTGGAAAGCTTTCACGGAGACGCTGATGAGCTGCTTCCACACCACTCTGTCTTCGGCCTGTCTCAGGGCTGCAGGCAAAGTGAGTCCCGTTATCGTTCTAATTTGGTCAGACCAGCGGGTTGGTGAGCGTCCTCTTGGTCTTTTTCCCTCTACCTTGCCTAGTACAACCAGTTTTTTGAGGTTGTCTGGTTGCCTTCGGGCGATATGTCCAAAATAGCTGAGGACTCGTTGATAGCAGGTCGTGGACAATCTGGTTCTGATCTTCAGTTGGTCGAGAATGGATCTGTTGGTACGTTTTGCTGTCCACGGTATGCGCAACATTCTCCTCCAACACCACATCTCAAAAGCATCAATCTTTTTTCGGTCAGCTGCACGAATGGACCATGATTCAGAGCCATACAGAAAGATTGAGAACACCAAAGACCGCACGATTCTCATCTTGGTGGTATTAGAGATACTTCTGATACTTGATACTTCAGAGTGATAATACCGGAGCAGAACTTTTGGCGATTGACAGCTTCGTTTTAGCTTTTCTGTAGGCGTGGATGGGTCTGATGCCTCTACGAGAGTCTTCAATCCCGTTTCCCGTCTGGCCTCCTCTGTGGCCGTGTAGAGTACCACTACATGTTGGTACGTTCGCCCTTAAATCGACAAGGTCCTTAAATTTAATGTGACCATCGTCTCGCTATAAATCTTATTTAGGGCAAGCAGGCCGGCCAAGTTCGGTCAAACATTATTGATACCTACTTTACGTTCGATAGATGCTTTTACGAACCTTTTACGATCTTTTTACAACTTTTATACGTATACACTCTACTTTTACTGTAATTTTCACTTACTTGATTAGTTGTTTATTGGAAAAGTACCTACTTGAATGTAGACGAAAAGAAATGAGCAAGATATTTATAGGTAGACCACACAACTGGCGGCTGGCTGTAGAACCATGTCACTGTAACAAAAGTGGCGTTTGTTACGATTTGGCTTTTGTTTTCTTATTGTGACAAGGTTCTACAGAGATCCGCCAGTTGTGTGGTCTACTTGTAATATTCTTTATTTCTTATTTGTTTCTATTCCTTCTGTGTAAATAAAAACAATGTTAAATTTCATCACGCTTGGGTTTAAAATATTGCAACAACTGGAAAACTAACAACGTTACAAGGTGAAGGATTCTTGTTTACTCCTTTACTTTTTCTTAAAAAGATTGAAGTAAACAAAAAATCAAAGTGATCACATTAATAAAATGCCCAGGGACAGTTCTTCTTAGAATTTTTTAAAGCTGGCGCGATCCCCTTTTGTTTCCCTTATTATCTCCACGCTGATGACACAAATTCAGGCAGCATTTGTTATATCAGCGTGGAGCTAACGTCAGCTTTTAAAAATGTATATTATACCGCTTGTAGGACGCCCTCCGGTAAGGTGGGATGACGATCTGCGAAAGACTGCAGGCAGATGCTGGATGCAGCAAACTGAAGACAGGGCGCTATGGCGCTCACTAGGGGAGGCCGATGTCCAGTAGTGGACTAACATAGGGTGATGATGATGATGATGACACCGCTTATGATAATTAAGCTTATTTCACGTTCTTATCTACCTTTTTACATTTTGGCTTATAAGTTACCAGCGGTATTCTTTCTAACCGTTGCCCTATTACCCGTTTTCCCGTAGGAATGAAGCATTTTCCCGCGGTAAAAAGCCTATGTTCATCTGGAATAATGTGGGCTTCTAAAGGTAAAAGAATTTTTCGAATCGGTCCAGTACTTTCGGAGACTATTCAATACAAACAAACAAACAATCAAATCTTTCCAGTTTTTAATATTATAGTACTTATAGATAAGCCAAATTGTGTGGGTGTCATCATTTGAATGAAGTTGTCTTGTTATAATTATAAGTTATAACAAAACAACTTCATTAAAATAATGACTCTCACTTCGCTGTTTCAACAACCTTAAGTACATGCCAAGACACCAACAAGCCACAAGCATCCTTTTGTTCTAGTGTCGAGAACTTTGTTACCGCCTCTATTGTTACTTAGATAAGGTTCAGAGTTAAACAAGAAGGTATATTAAGTTAGGGTTTATATGCCCTTACACTGTTATGTGCCGTTAGTCTACTATTCTCTACGCGTGCTTCGCTCTGGAGGCCAATTCTGTATCACGGGATAAAATGTCGTGTGATAAATATCACAAATATATCGAGTCTCGCCAAAAACTGCAGTCTCGTGCGTGTTATCGAGCAACTTATCGAAGAAAAGCCCTGGATAAATGACGAATTGCAGATTTTGAGAATCCGCATATTTGCTACGAAGCAATCACTCAATATTTTGACAGTTCTTGCCATATTCATCGAGTATATCTACTCGATAAATATGGCAAGAGCTGTCAAAATATCGAGGGATTGTTTCGTAAGAGCAATTCTGGCATTATATCTATTGCCAGAATTGCCCTTCTGAGATATATATTTGAGATTCCATAGCTCCTTTATTGAAAAGGTATTAAGTATAAATTGTTGGACATAGTACCTATTATGGCGGCTAACGATGTCGTGCCACTGAAAATATTTCCGTTGAGTTGAGAATAGCCGTGGCCGAAAATTTGGCTTGGAGGACATCATTACACCTCTTCACGCCAAAAGTACACAACTAATTGGGTTGTAATTTGTCATAAATGTAGTTCTAGACCTGGAATCCATACATCCTAATAATGTCCTCCTAGCCGAATTTCGACCGGCGACCAGTCTCATCGGAGACTAGACAGATGCGCAGGACATTAGTGCACAAGTGTGTGCGCAAACACAGGTGGACTCTCTATTCCCTCACTCTCATAATCCGATGGGACGACCGGGGAGAGATCAGGCGCAGGACCAACGGCTTAACGTGCTTTCCGAAGCACGGGGGTGTAACACCGCCAACTTCCTGACTCCGGGCTGCTTCTGAGAATTTTTTTTGCGTGAAGAACCCCAGTAACAACTATTGGCCCGACCCGGGATTCGAACCCAGGACCTCATAATCAGCGGTTGAACAAGCTGACCGCTAGACCAACGAGGCAGTTATCCTACTAATATAATAAACCCGAAAGTTTGTGAAATCTGAATTTTTGTTACCTAGGATCTCCAAAACTACTGACTGAACGGATCAAAATGAAATTTGGCGCACGTTTAGAGCAAAGTCTAACGTAGATAGTAGGTACTACTTATTATACCAAAAGAACACGTGCGAAGCCGCAGGCAGAAGCTAGTAGAATTATAAAGCCGAAAGTTTGTGAAAGTCTAAACGGCTGAACGAATCTTCAAACCAAAAATAAATGATTTTTTATGAAGCCGCGGCCCACTGTGGTACACGCTGTGCGCAGCGTGCGCCGCAGTGGGGCTGTTGCTTAGTGAAATATGGCAGGGAACAGGGTACCCCGGGAACCGACATATGCTCCCTTTTATCCTGGACAAGAGCGTGCGAAGCCGTGGGCAAAAGCTAGTTACATATATTGTTATACCTACATATACTACAGAAAAACACGTGCGAAGACGCGGGCGGAATCTTGTTTTCTTATGCCGAAATAAAACTTTTAAATCCATCAAAGTCTTATACAACGGGATATTTACCATGATTTGAGTTTCAGCTTTCCTCAAAGCTCAAATCATGGTAAATAACCCGCTGTAAATGACTTTAGTCGTATACCGAAATGTTTTCCGGTTTCCACCCTAGGTAAATATTTATTCGAGCCATCTTTGGAAGTTTCAAACTTCATTACAATTACAATATTTCCAGGAAGGAGGGCTGTTTAAAGACTACCTCCATTTCAGTTTTAACGAAACCAATGTTTTAATTTGGTGCGGTAAGATCAGAGATCAATATTCGTGTCTGCGGTATCGTGTCACTCTTCAGATATATCAATGTCAACAATTTGCTTTGTAAATTGTCCAGCATTATTTATTTACTAGCTGGTGCCCGCGACTTCTTCTGCGTAGGACTAGTATTTCGAGTAGCATATACATATTATCTACTGTAAATACCAGAAGCGATAAAAGTATCTATTTTCATTTAGGAATGAATATATTACTACCAAATGTACATTTCAAAATAAATTATCAATTTTTATTGTAGTTATGGTTCACTATTTTGGCTATAATGGCTTACACATAAGTTATAGATATATACTGTGGCGGGCTTTTTTGTAGGACTATTCTTAAATAGTTAAATAGCTATTCATTATCTTAATAAACATTTCCATCATACATTACATTATGTGTAACTCTAGCGGTTTTGGCGGCGCACGCCAGAATAGCTCGCAGATGGTAGATTTTTTCCTACTTACTTGACACTTATCGTCATATTTTAGACAATTCACACAATATCTTTATAAATTGTAGCCTTTGTGTTATTCTGATTTATAAGCTATATTATTGTAAAGTTTCATTAAAATCCATTCGGTAGTTTTTACGTGAAAGAGTAACAAACATCCATCCATCCATACTTACAAACTTTCACGTTTATGCGCTGGGTAGGCACATCAGGGTCTACCCAGCACAATGCTGAGTGTAAACCATATTTTTCCTAAACCTGCTACGCACAAATGGGATCTAAGAAGTAGTGTATTAAAGTTAGCTTTTATGTTGTGTGGTAGATTATTAACGTAAATAAAATTATTTTCTTTCTTCTTTTTCTTTATATAGGCTCATGGTCTGAATAGCCCTCCTGGTCGGAGGTCTGGTGGATCATCCTAAACATTACGTTTGCCAAGTCGCGTCTTACATAAAATGTTTAAAGAGTGAGCGTATTACAAAACAACTTTAGGTAATTTTAAAAAGGATCTGGAGAAATTGGAAATTTGATGAAGAGTTTTTTATAATATTTTTGTGTTTTGTAGCCAACGAGCAGCACCTACCTACTACCATTTCTCTCTCAGCAAAGAACATGTTTGCACATCGTTCGGTTCGAACTACGTATTTATTCAAAGCAAACACTTTGTAATTAATTGGAATTCCGTCGGTCGGTTTGTAATTAAATAACAGGAATCCTTGCTTTGACTTTAATTTCTGTAGCATTTTTCCAGCAAATTATTCGAATTTCTACTAAAAGTAGGATTTGTTTAAGGTTTTATGGTTTTGTTAGAATGCAGCATTTTTTTCGTATGAATTTCTACTCGAACTGAAATAAAAACTAATAATACTGGAATATCTCTAAAAAGAAAACCGCTTTGTAATTCCGTTTCCGCAACTTTGTTTGTAATGTTTTTATTGATTATCGATTCTTTTTTATATCACTCTAGCCTTGACAGTAGGTACTTTTTGTCTAACTTATGTCCTCTTTTCTGATCGCATTAATGTATGTACCTTTGTCTGTGTTTGTGTCGTTTTGTTACTTGAATTGTCTGTTGCTAAGTGTATTCTTCTGTTGCTAAAAGTTCATATATAGATATATCTATATATCCTATATACATATCTTGTTCAGTATATACATAGTATTGATATTTTTTATACATTCCTATTGGAATGCATAAAAAATATCAAGTTCCTGGGGTATTACAAAATACCAGTCGCCAAATATCAAACTACCGATGATGCCGATGATACTGACATTCACAATAAAGCATTCCCAACGATGAACCTTAAAATCCCCGCTCACTGAAATTACAAAGCAAACATAATTACTAAAGTTTCACGGAACATTTAAATTACTTTTAGAACAATCAAACTGAATTGCATGTTGAAAGAGGTTGCAATGAAATTGTGCGAACTTGAAAACCCATTCGAAGTTAAATCCGTTAAATTAACATGTAACTATTTAAGTTGATTCTTTGTGGAAATAATGAACTCATTTTAACTAAAAGATGCCAACGGGTACCCTGTAGGTTTGCTCGAAAGCACCCCTAAGGCATAAATGTTTGATATGAATATTATTCACGAACTTTTGATGTGAATATTTCACATTAACGTATTTTCGTCAGCCACAAAAAGAGGCGCCACGATCTGGTTTGTTTATCCGCGAGAGAGGCTGCAAAAGACCGTGATGACTGAAAGTCCATGGGTAAAAATGCTCTGTAAGTTTTTCGTGAATTTTAAAATTTTCCGGACTCCTATTCTAATTTTTCGTATCTACAGAACCTTATTGGTAATTACAAAGATTCGGGGAAGATTTACTTAATTACTCCAACAGGTTAAAAAGGATGCGTAGTGAAAACCGAACAGCATTTAATAAAATTTATTTGTAAAGGTAGATGATTTGTCAATAAACTATATTGTACACCTATCCTTGCAACAATTGAGGGTTAAACCGTAAATCGTAAAGAACTAAACAACAGATTCAGAAGCTAACAAGACTCGAGTCGATCTCAAGAAACGATAAAAGGGTAGAGAGATCGAGATAAAACGAAACTAGTGTTGTGAATTTAATACTTGTTCTTCAGTTAAATTGTGGAAAATTTAGATAATTTCAAACGAAATTTGCAGCGCGGTATTCGAGAAACCAAGTAATAGCTGTCGTGATCTTTGTTAGAGGTAGAATAGTTATGTTAATTTACTCCTCTCATTTCTGTCATTGTCAAATATGATTGTATGTCAGTAACACTAATAACGCTTGGCGCCACCATCGTGGCACGCGATTGGACCAGGAGCGCCAGCCAATAGTGAGCGCCTAACGCTCGTCCAATCGCGTCGTTGGCGCGAATTGTGCCGCCTTGCGAAGCTATGATGTAAAATGAGTGGCAAAATGCCGGCACTTTGGTTCCAAGCGCCGAGCTGGCAGGTTGTTATATAAGACATAAGACAAAGTACTGTTCAAAAGTATAATTAACTATCAAGTATCCGTTGTTTCACTTCATCTCAGAAGTGGGATGAACCCAGGTATGTTAATCAGAATATATTTGTAGTAAAATATTGAAAAGTTCTTGGCCAGATTGCCTAGATTAATAGATTTGAATGGTACATTTTCTCAAATTTAATTAAAGCTTTTTAGTTATTGTAGAAAATCAAGCATTTTGAGTGGAGTTTTTTGTATAAGCGGTCGGTATAGTACCGAGACAATCCGTTTTTGCATGGCTCCTTGCGGATCGCGAGGATTTTGTACAATAGATAAATAAGTATTTCACGTGATGGCTGCTAATCCAGGTAGCATGTGCCTAATGCGTGTTTGGGGCTACTCTCCAATCGTGTTAGCATTGTGTTACTGTGTGTTTCTCGGTGGTTGCTAAAATCTGCTTTGATCAGGGCTACTCTCTGGTAGCGATTTTGTAGCTGCCGGTGGACCGCATGGGTCAGTCACCACGTGTACAAAAACATTTTATGCGATGATTGCTAGTCCAGATAGCATGTGTCTAATGCGTGATTGGGGCTACTCTCCGATCGTGTTAGCATGTGATACTGTGCGTTTTTCGGTGGTTGCTCAAATCTGTTTCGATCAGGGCTACTCTCTGATAGCGATTTTTGTAGCTGCCGGTGAACCACGTGGCTTTAAGGATGCATTGCAATTCCACGTATATTCTCTTTGAGCCGGAAAGTGCTCGATAGACATTTTTATTATTATAAAAACAATCAATTTGTGAAATGTAGAATGGCCAAGAACTTTGAACCATAATTATGAAATGTTTTATTTTACGGCCATGAATGTGTGTAATCCGTTTAGAATCAAATGGATCCAGTGTCTAAGAGAACCATGTGCGTTCAATTGCCAAGTGTGCAATAATCAGTGCCCTACAGAACCATGTGCGTTCAATTGCCAAGTGTGCAATAATCAGTGCCCTACAGAACCATGTGCGTTCAATTGCCAAGTGTGCAATAATCAGTGCCCTACAGAACCATGTGCGTTCAATTGCCAAGTGTGCAATAATCAGTGCCCTACAGAACCATGTGCGTTCAATTGCCAAGTGTGCAATAATCAGTGCCCTACAGAACCATGTGCGTTCAATTGCCAAGTGTGCAATAATCAGTGCCCTACAGAACCACGTGAGTTCAATTGCCACGTTTTCTATAATCTGTTTTAATAGTCCAGTGTCCTAGAGAACCATGTGCGTTCGATTGCCAAGTGTGCAACAATCAGTAACCCACAGAACCACGTGAGTTCTATTGCCAAGTTAAATGGTTATGTATGCCATGGCTAAATACGCCGCTCAGTAGACTCAAGACATGGTTATGTATACCTACAAAATTTGGGCTAAGTATGCCAAGCTATGATAATGTTAACCATGTACAATAGGTACCATGTTGGCGCAAGGCAAGGAGTTTAAAGTGAGTGCAAAATTTGAGATCTGCTTCCTCGGTTCAGCACAAATAATGCACAGTTATTAAACATCGAGAACAATTAATAAAAGTCAAGCACATATTAAGCACAATTAAAGTGAAGCACTAATTAAGCACAATTAGTAAAAGTCAAGCCCAAATTAAGCACAATTAGTAAAAATCAAGCACAAATAGTAAAAGTCAAGCCCAAATTAAGCACAATTAGTAAAAGTCAAGCACAATTTAAGCACAATTAATAAAAGTCAAGCACAATTTAAGCACAGTTAGTGAACCTTGAGAACAATTATTGAAAGTTGAGTACAGTAAAGCACAATTAATAAAATTAAAGCACAAATAAAGCACAATTAATTAAAGTCGAGCACAAATTAAGCACAATTAGTAAAAATCAAGCACAAATTAAGCACAATTAGTAAAAGTCAAGCCCAAATTAAGCACAATTAGTAAAAGTCAAGCACAATTTAAGCACAATTAATAAAAGTCAAGCACAATTTAAGCACAATTAGTGAACCTTGAGAACAATTATTGAAAGTTGCGTACAGGTAAAGGCAATTAGTAAAATTGAAGCACAAATAAAGCACAATTAATTAAAGTCAAGCACAAATTAAGCACAATTAGTAAAAATCAAGCACAAATTAAGCATAATTAGTAAAAGTCAAGCACAATTAATAAAAGTCGAGCACAATTTAAGCACAATTAGTGAACCTTGAGAACAATTATTGAAAGTTGAGGCAATTAGTAAAATTAAAGCACAAATAAAGCACAATTAATTAAAGTCGAGCACAAATTAAGCACAATTAGTAAAAATCAAGCACAAATTAAACACAATTAGTAAAAGTCAAGCACAATTTAAGCACAATTAGTGAACCTTGAGAACAATTATTAAAAGTCGAGTACAGTAAAGCACAATTAATAAAATTAAAGCACAAATTGAGCACGTTGATAACAAGTAAAGTCCAATTATTAAACATCGAGAACTGTTTGTTAAAGTCGACCTTAATTAAGCATATAAAATAAAAGTCGAGCACAAATTAAGTACAATTAGCAAACGTAGAGATCACTTATTAAAAGTCGAGAGTACAGTTAAGAATAATTAGTAAAATCCAAGCATACTTAATAAACGTTGAGCACAAATTAAGCTCAATTAATATAAGCCGAATGCAATAAAGTACAAAATATCTAAACTAGTACAACAAGTTAAAATCAAGTACAAATGAGGAACAGTTGGGTTGAGTTGCAAGTGTTGCAACTAATCAATATTCCACTACATAGCTGCCATTAAATTGAATGTTTTGTAATGTAACTTTATTGTTTCGAGGTAATTAATACCACTGGAGAAATGCCTCTTCCAAGGCAACACGTTCGCCATAAAAGACGATCCGAATGGATCGTGGAGGACATTGACCATGATACGAGTAGTCAACAACAGCAGGGTGAACCACCCACTATTGCGTCGGAGGATCCCGAAACAAAGAGGCGTAAGGAGGTTGCAGCAGACGAGGTAATGAAAGCTTTATATAATGTACGTCAGGCTGAAGAGTCGGGATCACATCGTCTAAGTAACAACCATATATTCAACGTTATTTCCGAATATGATCCCGTGAACAAAAGTCAGTCTGTAGATAGTTGGATCAGGAAAGTCAACGAGTGCAGGATTATCTACGAATGGAACGAGAAGCAAACAGTTCATTTTGCACTCCAGAAATTGACAGGACTAGCTAAAAAATGGTTCGAGTCACTCTCGACGGTTGTATTTAGTTGGGAGGAATGGCAGCGCAAGTTACAAAAGGCTTTTCCTAACGAACAAAATTACGGACAACTACTAGAGGAAATGATAGGTCGCACGACACGTAAAGATGAGAGCTTGTGCGATTACTTTTACGATAGGTTAACTCTTTTAAATAGGTGCCGAATTACTGGCAAAGACGCTGTAGATTGTATTATTCACGGAATATTTGATAAGTCCGTTAGAAACGGTGCGCATGTTTTAAATTGTAAGGAACCAGAAGACTTGTTGAATTTTCTCAGTTCCCAAGGTCCCAGTAACAGCACTCATATTCCAAAACGACGTTTTGACGGTACTCATAAAGCTAACAACAACAGTACGACTTCCGGTACAGACGGCAGTTTGGTCACTTGTTTTAATTGCCGCGAAAAAGGTCATGCTTTCTCTCGATGCCCAAAAACCATCACAAGGTGTCAGAAATGTTTAAGGGTAGGGCATGACTCTGAGTCATGTAAACTTGAACCACATGTTCTACGGAAAAAGGACTAGCCAATAGTAGCGAACGTAAGACTCTTACAATAACAACTGAAAATTGTGATACTGATAAGTTTTACAAAAAAGCTGCAGTAAATGGTAAAAGTTTAGTAGCATACATTGACTTTGGAAGTGACAGTAGTCTTATACGTGAATCGGATGCTCAATTGCTAGGCTCGCATAATTGTTACACCAGCCTTCCTACTATTAAGGGGTTTGGTAATTCTATTGTAGACCCTTTGTACAAGACAATGCTGACCTTGAAATTAGACGATATCGAGACCCTGATCGAATTACTAGTTGTCAATGATGAATTTCTTCAGACCCCTCTGCTGATAGGGCAAAATTTGACAGAACTACCTTTTGTAACTGTTCTGAAAGATTCCAATAGGCTGATCTTCTTTAACAATCCCCATAGCTGCTTTGATGAAAATGACAACCTTCAAATTTCGGTGTCAGGCCCTACTGAAATACAAAAGATAGGTATTGTCGATGTAATTACATCAGACTCAAACTTTACCGGCGATGTTTATGTAGGAGGCTATACGTGCGCGGAGCCTAAAAAGGTAATAGTAGGTCAGGATGTCGACGACAAGACATTTGACAGGCTATATCTTCTCTTGCAGTCGTATCGCGAATGTTTTGCAACAAATTTGGGCGAGATTGGCTTCTTTCGTTGCAAATGTCTGACCCTAAAATATCGCATATTGTTAAAATACTTAGTCCAGAAACTGATGAAGATGTTAAAGATATTAAAAACTATACCTACTCTCAAAAATCAAAAGGTATATAGGAAATTGGATGATAAGTTGTATTTAGTAGTTCCTCGAAGTGCGAGACTGCAAGTTTGCAAATCCAATCTCGATGATTAGGCCACTCCGGGGAGAAAAGATAGATACAAAATAATCATTGTACCAGGATTTAATCATAAGCGGAAATTTGAAACCGTTATTTCAGCAGATAGGATGAGACCATGGATAAATTTACAATCTCCGATGCTTAATACTGATGATTTATCTAGCGATGAGAGTGACGATAATATACCGCTGTCCGAACTAAAATAAAAAAAAAAAACAAAGAACCGAATGTCGTGATCCGACAAAGACAAATTGTCCAGAAAAATGATTCCAGTTTGATAAAGAAAGTTACTTTTGCTATATTGTAATTGCGTAAACGTTACTTATATGTACAGAAAAATAATTATATTTGAATATTATATAGATGTATTTAGTTGTTAGAATTTAGTTGTTGTATTCCATCTTGTATTAATCTGCCTAAATCTAATAAGAATGTTAAATATTTTAACATGTAGAAATTATATAGTTTCGTTCTCTTCATCTTTTATTATTTATATACGAAAAATATGAATCGTATGCTTACGCTTTAACAGGCAGGAAATTATAGTTATTTACTTTAAAATAGTCGCACATCCGGAGGATTGTACGATGTCATATGGCCGAATGTCGTGATCTTTGTTAGAGGTAGAATAGTTATGTTAATTTACTCCTCTCATTTCTGTCATTGTCAAATATGATTGTATGTCAGTAACACTAATAACGCTTGGCGCCACCATCGTGGCACGCGATTGGACCAGGAGCGCCAGCCAATAGTGAGCGCCTAACGCTCGTCCAATCGCGTCGTTGGCGCGAATTGTGCCGCCTTGCGAAGCTATGATGTAAAATGAGTGGCAAAATGCCGGCACTTTGGTTCCAAGCGCCGAGCTGGCAGGTTGTTATATAAGACATAAGACAAAGTACTGTTCAAAAGTATAATTAACTATCAAGTATCCGTTGTTTCACTTCATAGCTTCAAGTAATTTTAGTTGTTTGTTCGCTGAAACTAAAAGCAGGTTTAGACAGGGTTAGTGACTAACTCCGAATTCGAGACAAGTCAGCGCTGACCCGAAAAAAACCCAATGTAAATTGATTTGAAGACAATCGTCGACTAAGTCGTTGTTTCTGCTGTTTTCGCAAAATTAATTTTTCTTTCCCACTGACTTTACACACGTGTGCTCACCGTGATAAACTTACCACGACTACTGACTTCATGTAAACAGTTAAAGTCACTGTCGGCGCCGGCACAGGCGCCGCTACTGGCTTGTGCACTGACCCTATGTAAACCTGCCTTGACGTTGAATCTAGAATTCTAAATGCTATACTTAGGTTTAATCATTGCACTGGTGGAATTTCATCAGAAACACTATAATTTGCGACTTTGCTTTACCAAGAGTGACAGAATGACGACCGTTGGGCCCGTAAGGTTCTTGAGTGGACCGACGGACGTCCTGGTGAAGGTCGCAGGAAACTATGCAACTGGATTCTGGTTTTCGGAATCCGTTCTGTCAAACGCACTCGTGGACCATAAGATACAAGAATTCTTGTTAAGTTTGGTTCTTTTGCACTGTATTTCAAACTAATAGCTGGCCAATAACAATATCGTCATGGGGTTCCTATAGCTAGTAGAAAGAAAAAATACATTCAGCCGGACATAGAACCTTTTTCTAAGTCGATTAAAAAACCGGTTAAAAAATACGAACGTAAACTTTTAGATAAAAAATCACCCAAGCTGCCGTTGAGATCTTCGTTCGCTTCGCTCACTCCGATCAAATTACAGTGTGCTTTGTAAATATTTTATAATTTTAACAATTTCATTTTCTCCTTTTTCCTGCCCTACTTACAAGATCTTAGAGCCAAGGAACATGTACAAATATTGCCTGGCTACAACAATGGCGCATCACTTAGCGTGTTGGCGCTCTCCTGGGACTCAATTGTCCCTCGTCGTTTACTCCGGATAAGGGACTCGGTGGCGGGAATCTAAGATAAATGCACGGAAATGGCTTTTTGTTTACAATTTTATTGTTAAAATCTGCTAGGATACAGGTCAGTGCAAGAGCGTTCAAATGTAAGTTTTTCTATAAATTTTAGTACGGTGTCTTGTGTATTTTTGTAGCTGCATTTTTTTATAATAATAACCGTTTACTAAGGAACAAAAACAAGTTAAGAAAAGGTGCCATCTGCAGAAGTTTTAAAGCTTTGTCGTAGATGACAACGCTTTCCTCCGAAATTAAAGTGGATAGAGTAAACAAAAATATAATTGGTGTGTGTTTTTTTTTATTAATCGCATTTGAGTTTGATGAATAGTTTCCTTAGTTCTCCTAAGATCAAGACAATAGAAAGATAATATAGAGTTATAGAACAATTATTTGCGGTCCTGATGATTCAATCTAAATCCAATTTGGGTGTTTGCCGGCCACCGATCCCCCGGGTTCAAGCGTGATTGGAATTAAGGCTAAGATTAAGTATACGTGCCACTAGCAATCAAATACAATGTTAAGATTTAATTTAATTGTAGATAATGTTGACGGATTTGGCCGAGGATCTCAAGAGGCGCAAATACGCAGGTTTCGGTAGAGCCTACACATTTGCATTTGCGGAGTCGAGACCCTAGGTCCGAGGGGCACAGAGGCTCTCCGGGTTTTTAAAAAATTATCTGAGCGTCTGGTCGAAGCGACGCGTGACCCGAGGGTGAGTATCTGGCGCAGCGCATCAGAATTGCCATACAGCGAGGCAATGCAGCCAGCGTCTTGGGGACGCTTCTGACTGGTATTGATATGGATCAGTTGAGCTACCTGTAGATTGTTTGCAACACTTTACAGTTAGCTCAATCGTTTCAATAAATACTATCAGTAAATACTAGTTCTAATTTACTTGTATGACTTGATTGTAATTTTAAATGTGAATAAAAAAAAATTAATGATACCCATTGTTTGTAGCCGTAGCCTTCGCTTGAAAATACGATGTTATGGTACCCAAAACTTTTACGCATTCACCTCATTGCCTGAGTTGTTCGACTCGAAGGGGCGCGTCGCCGCCTGGCGCTGGTGCAGTTGGACATGTGCGTCTTCGGATATAAAAGTGGTATGAGAGTGACGCCGCGAGTTAGAATCGTTTCGAGTAATTATTCGTGACAGAGGCACTGGGCCTTACAAGATGTTTACTTACGCGTCGGCTTAGCTTATTGTAACAAACGGCGGACAACAAGACACAATTTACTATGGCGGTTTACGTTGCCCTTTGTTTACAGTACAATTACAATTAGCCTGTAACGTCCCACAGCTGGTCAAAGGCCTCCCTATGATATTTCATCATGGGGAGACATGATACATCGTACATGATAGGTACTTCATCAGCCTATATTAGTCCACTGGGCCTGCCCTAATGTGCGTCATAGCGCTCTGTCTTCAACTTGCCGCAAACAGCATCTTCCTACTATCTTTCGCAGGTCATCATCTCCCCTAGTCGGAGGGCGTCCAATACTACGCTTGCTGAGTCGCAGTCTCCACTCAAGAACTCGTTTACCCCAGCGGTTATTGGTACTCAGCTAGATTTACAATGCAATGGAAAACGCTCCACAGACAGAACGGATCCAAGATTTAAATTTGCTTTGAATTAAAATCTTGGTAGACGGATTTACAGGTTATTCCAGTTTTCCCCACTGAAAACCCCTCTAAAAGGAAAAATTGGTCTTTAAAAAAATTAATTTCAGTTTTCTCCCTTGAAGATAAGCTTAAATTGAAAAAAAGATGGTCTAATATTAGCCGATAACCTTGATATTAAGTTAAACAGTAGATAGGTAGTACATAACATACCTACTTTTTACTTCAGAGTTTTTGAATAGGAACCTAGCACCATAGATATATTTAAAATTATGTAATGTAGATATGGTACGTTCTCCCAGTGCTAACTCAACAAATGGCCTATGTAGTGTTACAACCAAACACAAAGACTATTTCCAATCTTTTGCAATATAACTACCCAATGAACAACAAAAATGGAATGACGTACCTAGACTGAAGTGCGAGCGAGACATCAACACGCACGCGAAACACGGACGCCGGCGGCGCCGCCGGTCCCACTATGACTAAGGCGAGTGGACCTTAATAAATAAATAAATAAAACAGCTTTTATTTCTCACACTTAAATACTAAAATACATATTATTCTCTCTCATATTATGTGAGTACCGCTTTCAGCGGTGAAAGCCTCCTCCAGCTCCTTCCATCTTTCTCGATCTCTAGCTACTGTACTCCATGTCTTCCCTGCTATTTTTACGATGTCATCGTCCCATCGTGTTACGGGTCTTCCTTTTCTTCGTTTCTTGTTTACTGGGTACCAATTCATTATAGCTTTGGACCATCTCTCGTTTTGTATTCTCTGGATGTGCCCCGCCCATTTCCATTTTAGAGATAGAACTTTTTGTACCACGTCTTTTGCTTTCGTTTTTTTTCTTATATCTATGTTCTTAATTTTATCTCTTAGTTTAAGGCCCAGAAAACTCCTTTCTATCGCTCTTTGGCAAACTTTTAGTCGTTTGATGTTCTGTGCGGTTAGAGACCACGTCTGGCATGCGTAAGTGAGACAGGGAAGTAGGCAGGTTTCCATGGCTTTGGTTTTCAGTTTAATTGGTAGTTTGTTCTTGAAAACTTCTTTCATAGCCCAGTATTTTTTCCAAGTATTTTTGGTTCTTCGCTCTATTTCTTGGTCCGTGCAAGTCGTGAACGAAATTTGATGTCCCAGATACACGTATTCATTAACATACTCTAGATTGGTAGATAGTAGAGTCATTGGTATCTTATCTCTATTTGTCATAAGCTTTGTTTTATCCCTGTTTATTTCCAATCCAACTTTTTTACTCTCTGCGCACAGGGTTTCTATCATATATTGGAGATCAATTGGGTCTTCTGATAGCAGCACGATGTCATCTGCGAATCTGAGATGTGATAAGAATCTTCCGTGTATTTTGATGCCCTTGCTTGTCCAGTTCAGGCCTCTAAATGCTTGCTCTAATACTGCTATAAACATTTTCGCCGAGAGGGGGTCCCCCTGTTTTACGCCTCTTTCGATTTTAAAACTTGGACCTTGTTCTTCTATGACTATTCGTGATGTACTGTGGGTATATATTTCTTTTATGATATCAATGTAATCCTTATTAACACCTTGTTGTGATAGAGCGTCCCATAGAGATTCGTGAAGAATAGAGTCGAACGCTTTAGTATAGTCAATAAAACATAAGTATAATGCTGTATCATATTCTCTATACTTTTCCATGACCGTTTTTAGAGTGAATATATGGTCCACGGTAGAGAAGGTACGCATAAATCCCGCTTGTTCTACTGGTTGATTTTCATCCAAGATCTTACTGATCCGTCTCAATAGAGTTGCAGAGAATACCTTGTATACACAAGAAGTGAGGCTTATAGGTCTATAGTTAGTTATCATCTTGGGGTTTCCCTTTTTATATAGAAGCACAATGTTAGAGCAAAACCATTGTTTCGGAATTACTTTGCTTTTCAGTATAAGGTTAAATAGGCTAGATAATGGCTGTATAAGCATCTCTTTTCCACTTTTAAGCATTTCATTTGTTATCTTATCTGGGCCGGGGCTTTTTTCTGGTTTTAACATGTCAATTGAGTGCTCTATTTCATTTTTGTTAAATGTAGGTACGGGATCTTCATTCATATAGCTTATTGAGATATTCGTCGTGGTTCTAGAGTTTTTCATGTATAGGTTTGTGTAGAAGTCGGTAGCTATTTTCATTAGCTCTTTTCTGTTCGTGACTGAAACACCTGAATTATCCTGCAGTTGGGTCATTATCTGTTTTGACTTATTAAGACATTTAAAGGCTTTCTTGACTGCACCCGATTTTTCTAGGTGATTTTCTATTATATCTAATCTATGTTTTTTCGTATTATTTTTTATTTCTCTGTTTATTTTTCTGTATAGTTTACTCAATATGTTTTTGTCTAATTTTGACTTATTCTCTTTGTTTCTTAGGCTGTGTCTTTGTTCTATCAGCTCTTGCAGTTTTTCTGTCATGATTGCCTCGTTTCTTGATGTTTTTTTACTTGTTTTCGCTTGGCTAGAACTTTGTATGAGAGCTTTTTCCATTTCGTTGTAATATTCTTGTACTGGTTTATTTGCTGTATTGTTAAGTTCATACTTCGAAAGTTCATTATTGTATTTGACACTGTCTATGAAACGGTTTTGTGAGTCTGATGAGAAGTTTGCTCTACATTTTCTACAGTTGATATTTAGAGTGGCTCTTACTAGGCGATGATCACTCGAATGTTTGAAGTTTTGTATGACGCTACAGTTTTCTATGAGATGCGGCTTGTTTGTAGCGACGAAATCTATCTCATTTTTCGTTTTACCATCTGGTGATAGCCATGTCCATCTGAGTTTTTGGGATTTTTTGAACATGGTGTTCATTATTTTTAGATTATTTTGAAAGCAGAAATTTATAAACATTTCTCCCCTTTTATTTCGCTTACCATATCCGTACTTTCCCATTATATGACTTTCTCCGTCTCTTGCATATCCTATTTGGGCGTTCAAGTCTCCTAATAGTATGAAGTTAGGCGTACTTGCTTTCATTAATCGTCCTAAAGATTCGTAGAAGTTATCTATTTCTTGATCCGTTGAGCTCGACGTAGGTGCATATACCTGCGCAATAGTGAACCTTTGATCATATATTGTGGCAATAATTAGCGCAGCTCTTTCTGAAAGTACGATAAAATCTTCTACGGCTATATAGTTTCGTTTTTTGACGAGGAACCCAATACCATTTTTTCCTTTAGTTTGTCCGAACATGTAGAGACGGTAATCTTTTCTATCTTCAATTTCGTGGACGTTACGTCGAACTTCGCTTACTCCTAAAATATCCCATTTAATTGTTGTTAGGGCGTATTCTAGTTCAGTGATCCTGTACTCGCTTGCTAGAGATCTGACATTAAATGTCGCAATGTATATTTTATTTTTGTTGTTTTTTATTACTGGAGGGTTGTGGTCTACTGCCCTCGTGGGGACCAGCCATTCTGAGGGAGGATTTTTCATAGTTTTTTCATTATTCTTGTCTTTTGTAGAGTTTGTGGCGGCAGTGTAGGAGGAAGGCTTTATTGATTGCTATTGGCTATTTTCTTCGGCGGTGATGATTGAAGATAAGCAACCAGATGTTGATGTAGTCGGTTCCATTCGTTTTTGGATAAAAGTTTTTATAGAGCTCTGGTTTTCCGTTGATATTTTGTTCTTCTTCGCCTTTTGGTATTTAACCAGCCGGTATGAGTTCTTTTCGGATGATTTCTGTATATGTGGGGGGGATATTTCTAGTTCTCTCTTTTTAGAGTTGACATTTCGTTTGGTTTGGTTGGGTTCTTTAACAATAATTTTATCATATCGAAGATAGGCGATCCGCCCTTCGTCCCTTTCTTTATTTAGTTGCTCCTGTAGAGATTTTCTAACTTCTAATATCTGGGGTGGGAAATCTTCTTTAACGTATATATTTGTACCTTCGAGATTCTTTTTGTTTTTAAGAATAGCCACTTTAATCCCATATGTTGACAGTGTTGTATTTATGGGTCTTATTTTTCCAGGTGTCGGTTTTCCCATTCTTCTCAACATCTCTAGATTACTTTTATCACATTTTATGCCCATCTTACTGATGATGGTCACAAGTTTTATTTCCAGGTCTTCGTATGACTTCTCCCCTTCTTCAACTCCGAAAAATATCAAATTCTTGGCTCTAATTTGCTTTTCGACTAATGTTAGCCTCTTTTCTTGCTCTTCACTAGTTCGTTTTAGTTCATCGATCTCTTTTTGAACGTGATTAAACTTCTCGTCGATGTTTTTATTTATGCTAGTAGTAATTCGTTCTTCTTGCTCAATGGCGGTAATGTTATTGTCGCTCCTGATCTGTAGTCTTAGTTCATGCAGTAGATGTTCCAAATCGATTGCCATTGTTACCTTTTTATGTTGGTTTTCGGCTTTTGCTATATTTTCCAACGACGTCTAGATCGGAGTCGAGATGTGTGACGTTTCAAGAAGTGTGATTTATTTTAAGTTTTGATTCAACTACTCGACGATAGATGGCGTTGGTGTGTGGCGCCCTCTTTTTCTTAATTTTGTCAACTGTGCTTCAGCAACTCAACAATAGATGGCGTTGATTGGTGGCGTCCCCTAGTAGTAGATTTTTAGCAACTGTGTTTCTTACTGTGCTACTCGACGATAGATGTCGTTTATTTCTACGAACTTTATAGATTGCTGACCATGACTCAATTTGTTTTTTCGTTAGAGGTTACTTTAACAAAAGTGAAGAGTGGACCTTATTGGACCTAATTCCTTCCACTTTTGAGAAGCTAAACAATCTCAATCCCAATCTCCCGATGTTTACTAACATCGATGCCTAGTATTGAAAAACAAAGTCCCTTCTTCATAAGAAACTTCACAATATAACAAAGAACAGCCAACAAGAAATAATTTTCAGTTCTGGCTCGGCCATTAAAATGAATTAAAAATGTATTAGATACCCTACCCGTTACATTATTTACGTACATAAAAGGAGTTACTGAAACTTTGGTCCTTGCAAAGTTTTTGCTGAAAATGTATATTTTTCTAAAACTTTTATAAACCCTTACTTTTTTCATTTTAATTTAATTCGTCAGTTTCCGAAAATATGTTTCAGTTCTTACTCAATTATGAAAAGAGTTTGTTATTTTCGATTGGAGTTTTACTAAGAAAATTACAATCAAATAATAGAAATAAATTAGAACTAGTATTTACAATTGAGATTACTGCAACTGTTGCATCATCTATGATCCATATCAGTACCAGTCTGAAGCGTCCCCAAGACGCTGGCTGCATTACCCCGCTGTATGGCAATGCTGATGCGCTGCGCCAGATACTCACCAGCTCTCGCGTCACGCGTCGCTTCGATCAGACGCTCAGAACTAAGAACCATTTTGGAAGTCGATGAATGGAGGCGGCTCAGGACCGCTTTTCGTCGCGTCTTTTGGGGGAGGCCTATGTTCAGCAGTAGACGTATACGGTTTTAGGATGATTGATTGATTGATTGAAGAACCATTTTCACTTTTATTTTTACTTTCCTGTAGGTACTATCAGTATCGACTGGAACAACCTTTTGCAACATTAAATAATGAGGGATGAAAGTAGCAGATAGATATTTTTATTGTATATAAAAAAACATCCAGAACAAATATCTGCAGATCGTACAAACATTTGTCCCGAGGCGGGGATCTAACCCGCAGCCTCCTGCGTCGCAGCTGGACCCCCACACGTCGTCGAAAAAATACTTTACTTTTTATTATTTCCCTTAGCCGCCTCTTACGACACCCGCGGGAAGAGTTGGGGTGGTCCAAATTCTATGCCAGCACCACACAGCAAGTGCATACTTTTAATTCAAGCTTTATTTTTTAATCCAACCACAATAAGTAAATTTATTATTTCAAAGAATCGGAATGTACTTATTTGAACAAAAACAGGCACCAAACAAGAGACCCATCTTGTCTTCCGTCGGCTAATTAAAACTTTTATCATACAAACTTTTTCTCGAATAAATTACATAGAATTTAATTTTAATCCCAATGTTACTTTGAAGGTAGTTGGTTGAAACTTTATGTTTAAGTTTATGAATTTCATTATAATAATTGGAAAGATTTTAGTTACGTTTACTTTCGTTGGTCTGAAATTATAGAAGACTAACTTCTGCCCGCGGCTTCGCACGCTCTTTTCTGAGATAAAGGTAGCCTATGTCCGTCAGAAATGGAGATGGGCGGGGCACGTGGCACGTAGCAACTGAGGGGAGATGGATGGAGCGCATCCTACACTGGTACCCGCGCGACGCCGACGCCCGGCGCGCGCGCAGCCGTCCCCGCCAGCGCTGGAGAGATGACATCGAGGACGTGGCCGGCGTCACGTGGTCACGACACGCCGCAGACTCCTGTCTGCTGTCTCTATGGAACTGGATGGAGGAGGCCTTCATCCGAAGATGGGTGCCCAAATCAGAAGACAATGACAATGCATGATATGACAATTGATAAATGAAAGTATTTTTAGAAACATTTTTTACCTAAATTACTCAAAAGTTCAATGTAATACAATATATTTATAATTTTAATTTAATCTTACAATTGTTAATTAAGATGGATTTTAAATAAAACGCTTATTATTATTATTATATCCGTCTGAGATAACGTCTACCTCTCAGCCAGATTTCATTAAGATCAGTTCAGCCGTTTAGGCGTGAAAAGGTAACAAACAGACAGAATTAGTTTCGCTTTTATAATAATAGCTTCTGCCCGCGGCTTCGCACGTATTTTTCCGGGAATAAAAGTAGCTTATGTCCGATCCCCAACCCGCATGTCCAGCGTGGGGAGTATGGACATTAACCTAGAGATAAGAGCCAATAAGGCGCTTATCCTGCGTCCAGCAGTGGACCAATACAGGCTGTTGTACAGTTTTCTTTTATTTCCTTTATGCAGAATAGCGAAGTTGCTCTTGGTGGCCACTCAACTCTGTTTTCGCTTCTCTATCTAAATTATACGAAACTAAACTATTTCAGAGGGATTAAAATAAAGCTGATGATAGGTATCATAAACTGTGCAATGGACTTTTAAAAATTCCTTTGATAAGAAAAAAAAGGCAGCGGCGCTAGTTTGAGTCATATACGCGACATATACAGGGCGTCCTACGGCCATGCCACATGGAGGGAAAGTACCTTGAATATTGTAGATAGAACATTTTGCTGAAAGAAGACATTAAAAAACAATTTAAACTGCATTCATAGATATTTAAATAATTACATGGTTCAACCGGGAATCAAACCCGTTACACGAGAAAAACAATCGGTATTATAAAGCTACGCCATGAATTTTACATCTAAAGTTAAAATTCATAGTGTTCCTTTTATTTCTGACACTATGTTATTAAGCAAAAAATAATCGTTATGATGAAGCCTTTCGATCGGTATTATAAAGCTCCTGTAGCTTTATATGGCATGATTGTTTTTCTCGTGTAACGGGTTCGATTCCCGGTTCAACCATGTAATTATTTAAATATCTATGAATGCAGTTTAAATTGTTTTTTAAATTAAAATAATGTCTTCTTTCAGTAAAATGTTCTATCTACAATATTCAAGGTACTTTCCCTCCATGTGGCATGGCCGTAGGACGCCCTGTATAAATAACTTGCTATGCTATTGCAATTTTTTGTAATTCAGTTTTACCAAAGCTTCAAGTACCAAGATTTGTTAGTTAATGAATAAAAACAAGCGTAAAGCGGCTTGAATGTGTGCATGGAGTTTTTGTTTTAGTGTGCAGGCTCAGAAACCTAAATTCGAGCGAGTCGAATTTGTAATTACGTCTAAAATACTTGTGTTGGATGGTGGATGGGTTTTATGCCTGCGAAAGACTGCAGGCAGATGTTGGATCAGCAGAATTTCAGCTGAAGACAGGGCGCTATGGCGCTCATCAGGGGAAGCCTAAGTCCAGCAGTGGACATAGGCCTCTCCTCATAGTTTGATGTTGATGATGATGTCATGTGTTAAAGGTCTCTTTGAAAAAGCTTTCTTCTTCTATTTTAATTTTGTAAAGGAGGTAAGGTTTTGTGTGCCTCAAAATAGCTTGTAGCGTTTACAATTTCCTGACTGACAGTATTTCAATGGCATATTATGTAGAATACCTAAATGGTTTTAGTAATAACCTTGAGCAATGCTCGCTGTGCTTTTTCTTTCTCTTTCAAAGACTATATTATGTGTCTTTGCGGCGTCGCCCCGAGCCGCAAAGACGAAGCCGTACAGATTTAGCTAGCTAGAATGCGGAAAATGTTAATAACACGTTTCTACGTGTGTTTTACTTAGTTCTAGCTCAAACATAGATTAAACACTTTCTTACAAGATGTCAACAAGTTTGGTTGTATTATTCTCTCCAAAGACCAACCCTTGTCAGCTCGAAGCTATAGTGAAGCAACCCTATAGCTTCTATTCAGCTTATCTTCATAGAGCATAGCTACCTCAAGCTAATAATATCAGCTTACATAGCTTACTGTTGAGCACACTGCTCCAACACCCCATTTAGGAAGGAATACAGTAGCTTAGTACTGGCTGAGCTAGAACCACGAATATATATTTTTAGCGATCAACCAATCACTCATTCTATGTGAAAAATTGTTTTAAAATGACATCCGACACCTAAATAATTTGAATTTTATCTCCTTCTGATAAGGCCGAGTAAAGTTTTATCGAATAATTTCAGGGTGTACTCGGATTTTGACGAATCGCGATAATGGATGGATTTTCCGACATGCGAAAAGATTGGACGGGGATTTATTAGTACCTACTCTTTGAAAAGAAATAGAATTATTTTTTGCAGACAACTTTGTTGCCAAAGAAAATTACAATCAAATAATAGAAACTAATTAGAACTAGTATTTACAATTGAAACAATTGAGCCTATTGCAGACTCTTGCGCAATCTACAGACAGCTCAACTGACCACTTTGTTGGGTTTCGTTGGAAGAAAAAATGAACTATATAGGAAGTAGACATCGATCAAGAAACGAACGAAATTATCGACATGACGGAACTTGTTTCGACGGAACGATACTATCTACTCGGCGAAACTATCGATTCGACGAAACTGTCGACTTAACGAAACTCGACGATGGTCGGTTTATAAAGCACTACGTATTTTTATTTTCTTCGTTAAACATATTCTTTTAAATCTCCTATTTATCTTACCTTTCCACAAATAAATCATCTCATATATTCAGCTCATCCAAACAAAAACAAAAACGATCCTTTTATTTAGGTATCGATGGTTTAACGCGTATCAAACCAATGAACAATATTACAAAAACGAGTCTGTTTTCATATGTCCAATCGGCTGCCAACAGCGGGTGAATCGGACTGTGTAATGGAAAACAAAACAACATTTCCACACGGGAAAGAAAACAAAGGGTATTACAGAAAATGCTATAGGCCGCGATAAGGCCGCGATGGTACCTGCAATAGCGGATGAAAACCTCCTTTTCTAACAGATTCAAAAAGGAGGTAGTTCTATGTTCCCGCTTTATGTATAACTAGTTTATGCCCGCGGCTTCGCACGCGTTGTTTCTATGGAGACGTTTAAAGGTGATTTCTATCCCATGGGAACTGATTTATGGGATAAAAAGTAAAAGTCTATGTTTGATTCCAGGATTATAATTACCTGTGTGCAAAATTTCAGCCCGATCCGTTGAGTAGTTTTGGCGTGAAGAGGTAACAAACATCCATCTATCCATCCAAACTTTCGCATTTATGATACTATGTATGATTTCATATGTGTTCGTTGATTTCACCGTCGATTGTGGATGTTGGGGTTCCGATGGCCGATAGTATACACGATAAGGGATACATCAGCTCGCCACAGTCAAGGCATGGCACCTCACTCTCCAGTAGGCATTCGTTCCCTGTCCCCCGAATTCCCGCTCTCGGCTATGTCCGTCTGACAAGTGACAGTGACAGACAGCTCATTAGCAACACCTCGACCTATGAGATGACGTATGCAGACCATGGTTTATATTATATTCCTGGTCATACACTACAATGGACATATGTGAATTTTTTGTAGCTTGTTTTAAAGATAGATATTGTGCCATCAAATACTTATAAAATAACTTACAAACAGTAACTACTAATTAAATCTAGTATGGCACAATCTTTGATCTCGGTTGAAAAACCGTAGGTACAGTATATGGGGTTTGCAAAATACTCATAGGGCATTCATTCTTTTCATCTATACTTCTATACTAATATGTACTTTAAAGAGGATAGATTTGATTGATTGTTTGTTTGTATTGAATAGGATCCGAAACTACTGGACCGATTTGAAAAATTATTTTACCATTAGAAGCCCACATTATTCCTGATGAACATAGGCTACTTTTTACCGCGGGAAAATGCTTCATTCCTACGTACGGGTAATAGGACAACGGGTAGTAAGAATGCAGCTAGTGTTAAATAATCATAAAACTAATTATGCAGGCAATTCTTTTATTCCTATAGTTAGCAGGTTGCACAATGAACAATTTTCTTAATGTGACATATTTTCGCTCTCTAAGAATAACTTTAAAAAACAAGCATCTCTCTTTGGTTAATTTTGTTTATTTGAACTTGATTTGTCTTTGTTTGTTTATTCTCCAAATTAGCGTCTGTAACGTTGTTATGTTCTATTGTAAATAATGTTTCTATTAGTGGCATCTTGACTGGTTTATACGCAGCTATATATACTGTTAACTTTAAGAAAATTGTTTCCTGTTTGTGCCTAAATAAACGAAAAATAAAATAAATAAGCTCATCCGATGTAGATTAGAACGGTCTTTCTGAGTCACCCAGTTTGGTTGATCTTCTATGAGTAGAGCACCCTGTACGTGTAGTATGAGTTAACAAATTGACATTCGTACTGCCACAAAGCAACAACTTACTCAAAGTCTAGCAACTAAACCACCTACTGTGACTAAACTATGATCGAGCTCGTTCTATGATAACAAACTATTGGATATTTTGATCGACATACTCAATACGAAAAGAAGTGCCTCTCAATTTGTCAATCAAACCGGTAGGCACGCTGCAAAAAGCTAAAATGCACGGCTTAATTGTATGAAAGACTCATGCAAAACTTATATACTCACGCCCATGCACTCGAAACTAATTGGATTTATGGAAAACCAATGTCATGAGTGGAAAATCCAATCGACAGGGACGGTAATGGATCTGCCGAGAGCTAAAAACAATAATTCGAACACCAACTAAAAGCTTCATGGCGCTAAACCGACCCAAATAAGACTCAAGCAGCCATTTTTTGGCCACGATGGTGAGCAAAAAGAGCAACTTCGCATCTCTGCCTACACTATCCTACTAATATTATAAACGCGAAAGTTTGTAAGTATGGATGGATGGATGGATGTTTGTTACTCTTTCACGTAAAAACTACTGAATGGATCTGGATGAAATTTGGCACAGAGATAGATTATAGTCTGGAATAGCACATAGGCTATATTTTATCCCGAAATTCAGTGAAACCGCGACGCGCTGCTAGTACAAAATAAAACTTTTACAGATGCATTAATAATAAGCTTATGATAGGTATCAGAAACTGAAAACGATTTTTGAAAATTCCTTCGTTTAACATAATAATAAGATAATATAGGTGGTGGCGCTGATTTGGGTCTGGTATGCGCCTTGAAGTGAAGAATCTATTTTGCAGGCCTACATATTCCTTCCGGCCTAATAATAATAATTCGAATAATCCCTTAATTTAACACTTTTTTAAGTTTTGAGATTTAATACGAATTCCTCGGAAATAAGTGCGGTGTTTAAATGGTCACGGAAGCAAAACGTCCTAAACGTCCCTTCAAAATATGTAGGTACACCTGAAACAACTAAATAAATGATTACTATGATCAATTTATAATGCAATTCTGAGCAATTGAATGTAACCCTGTAGATTTATTTTTTTATGCCAGTGGTGTCAATTCAGATAATTCACTAAAAATGTTGCCTTCTCTTTCATAACGATCGAAATAAAAAACATGGTAACATTTTTATAATTAGTTGCATTTCGCGCGTCGAAATTTTGGAGTAAACAACCAAGTCGCAGTACGTGCGTTCTGCTACCCGGCGAGAAAAATAGCTAAACCTATTGCCGAGTACATTATAAATATAATATATACATTATCGACCTCCGTGGCGCAGCGGGCGAAGGTCCGCCTGCGACGCAGGAGGTTGCGGGTTCGAATCCCGCCTCGGAACAAATTTGTGTACGATCTGCAGAAATTTGTTCCGTTGGTCTGGGTGTTTTCTATGTATAATAAAAAATATCTATCTATGTAGTGTATTGTATTATGTATATCAGTTATCTAGTACCCATAACACAAGCTCTGCTTATCTTGGGGCTAGATAATGCTGTGTGAATTGTCCAGCATTATTTATTTATTATTTATTTATTATTATTATACATTATAAGTATTTCGCTATACATATTTTGCTGGTCATGGTTAAAACTTATTTGTACTGAACTAGGTTTTAACCATAAAGCAGCAAAACTTTTAAAATTCTCATTATAATTATTAGAGGTAAGTACCTACCTATCACAATTTGTTCTAGTAGTTATTTTTATTTTATTTATATTTATATTTTTTACTTTTCAGCGCTCCCTGCAGATCAATTCTTCCACCGAACTGCGATCCCCAACCCGCATGCCCAGTGAGCGAGGGTATTATGGGCATTACCCCCATGAGATATAAGTCAATAAGGCACTTTTTAGGGGGAGGCCTGCGTCCAGCAGTGGATCATTATAGGGGTCGAGGAGGAGGCGATATTTTTAAACACAAGTGTTTACTAACACTGTTGTCAACCAGTGTTTAGTAAAAAAATATCTACTGGCTTGGCCAGAATATAATATTCATATTCAGGCATCTCCAAGTATCTATTTGCGAAACTAGGTGAAGCAAAGTTATTTCTGCCAGCGCTGCATCGTAGCCTGGAAATATCTAACGAGCATTCAGGTCGTTTCGAAAAAAAAAGATAAAACGGGGTTAGTTATACAAACAATAATTTAAACAAATTGGTACTAATTGTACTATACCCAGCAGGGGGTAAAATCCGGCTGTGGATGATGATGATGATGATGGTACTAATTGAGACCCTTAGGTCCGTAAGGAACCGAGGTTCTTCGGGTTTTTAAAAAATTATCTGAGCGTCTGGTCGAAGCGACGCATTACCCGAGAGCTGGTGAGTATCTGGCACAGCGCATCAGCATTGCCATACAGCGGGGCAATGCAGCCAGCGTCTTGGGGACGCTTCCGACTGGTATTGATATGGATCAGTTGAGCTACCTGTAGATTGTTTGCAACAGTCTGCAGTTAGCTCAACTGTTTCTATGTAAATACTACTTCTAATTTATTTCTATTATTTGATTGTAATTTTCTTTGTGAATAAAAATTACAAATAATAATTAAATTCTTGGGGACGCTTCCGACTGGTATTCATATTGATATGGATCAGTTGAGCTACAGGTAGCTCAACTGATCCATATCAATACCAGTCAGAAGCGTCCTCGAGGCGCTTACTGCATTGCCCCGCTGTATGGCAATACTGATTAATGATTATGATATTTTCATCGATCAAGGTTTTTGCCGGCCCCGCAGAATATTTTTTAAATAAACTTATGAGTACTTCGATGTGTTTTATTTCGTTTTTCTATGCCATAATTTATTATTTTTTACAAAAACAAAAAAAAACAAATAATTTTATTTATTTTGTATTTCATTTTATTTTCCACTAGCTTCTGCCCGTGGTGTCATATATACGTTTACGTCATACGTCAAATTCTGATATAACAGAACACAATATGAAAACAAGTATAGCTTAGATATTATACAGATAAATTAACAGAAATTAAAAAATGAGGACAGCTAAAACCTATCATGCTTTTCTTAAAAATTAACTATCGTATTTAGTTTATTTAGTAGGTACATACAATCCATTTCCCTGACACATTATCATTTTATACGTGAAAAGGTAACGGACAGACCAAATTGGGTTCTTTCATATGATTTCAATCAAACTAATATTATAAATACGAAAGTTTGGATGAACCGATGAATGGATGTTTGTTACTCCTTACGCCAAAACTACCGATCGGATCTGCCTAAAATTTTGCATAGATGTAGATAGATCTGGAATAACACTCTACGTTTTATACCATAAATCAATTCCCATGAGATAGAAATAACCTTTGATCGTTTCCATTATTAGTTTCATATGTGCCTACTGTACCTGTGTTCTGAATTGTGTAATTTAAGATTAGATATTTTATTTTTAATGTTTTATTTAAATGTCCGTGTGGTGGCAAATAAATTGTATGTCTATGTCTATGACCATAGAAACAAAGCGTGCGAAGTCGCGGGCAGAAACTAGTATAAAATACTAGTGTGCATGTTTTGGTAGCAGCAATTCCAGCCTTCAATATCGGACATTTTGCGCGCGGCGAGTAAAGCTCCATCGAAAAATGTCAATAATCCGCGCTCGCTGCCCAACGAAAACGTATGTGCCTAGTAAATACGCAAGGTTTTATACCGTCGAGACATTAAGGTACGAGTTGGCAGCAGGCGACATGAGGCAGCAGCAGACGACGTGTCGTCGCTTCATGTCGCCACGACACGTCGTTACGGCCTGTCGCTGCAATCAAGATTTCGAACCAGACTATAGACGGCAACTCAGGCGTCAGCGGCACTACTGATTAAAGATGCGCGACTGTGAATGATTTCATTCGAATTATGTGACTTCCCAAATCATTCGAACCATTCGAATGACTAGGGCAAATTAGCAACTAGTATGGTTAGTAATGGCAACTGCTCGAGTCGGGCAGTCGAACTCAATTCGTTATTCCACGCCTCTCGCCATTACTAACCAAATTAGTAACTAATTTGATTAGTACCTAATGGTGACTGCCTGAGTCGGGCAGTCGAAGTCAATTTGTTAATCGACGCCTCGATCAATTCGTAGTCATTAGTAATTAATTATTGATTAGTAGTTGTCATTCGACTTGAAGATTAGTATATTACTAATATTCAAGTCGAATGAGTAAATTAGTAGTTGTAGATCATTCGACTAGCCAGACCATTCGCAGTCGCGCATCTTTACTACTGATCCCGTGATCCGCGGTCGGGCGACACTGGCGTCTGCCGCTCGACGACGCGTCGCTAGCTTCGTGTCGCTAACTACGGAGGGGATTTCATAGAAATACATAGTAACCAGTAGTGTCGCTGCGACACGTCGTCTGCTGGCTCTGCTGCTGCCGCATGTCGCCCGCTGCCAACTCGTACCTTAAGACACAGCACACACACACATACATAATCCCACCCCGCTTCCGCGCAGACCAAAAAATGGCATTCAATTAGGGGTTTTATACTCGTAAAAACTTAAGATACATTTTACAGCGATAGCATAAAATTTGGCGGAGTGGTCTACATTAAGAATTACTTTAAAATTTATATCATTTATAGTCCATACACTTATACCTACCTACGTCAGAATTGTTTTCACATATTAATAAAATGAATGCACATTATTCAGAGTTTAAAAGTTCGCCGTCAGATGTAATAATACTGTAATGTAGTCGTTAGTTATTCACAAATTTAATAAACAAATAAATTAGCGGCCACCGCGCAGTGAGCGAGCTTGCCGCATGCCAGCCACTCGTTGATGACTGGCGTACCGCAAGCTTCAAACTAGTGGCGTGCCCGCGGCGTCATTTGTAGCTTTGGCTACTTCTAGCTACTTTCTAATAGTCTTGTGTAGTTCAGGAATGATGAACTAAAATGAATTAGTTCCCACTTGTGAACGAGTAGGAACTATTCAGCATAACTCGTTCCTAGTAGTTCTCTAGTTCACTTGCTCTTCAGTCACAAAATCTCGGCACCACTATACTAAAAAGACCCTATTTTCTATGTCATGAAGTTTAAAATCTGATAACATGAAGAAAAAGAACTATTAGGAATAATTAACGAAGGACAGAGATAGACAGCGCATGAATCCGCGGTACTAAAAGAGACGGAGATATGCATTTTGATCTTTAGTTCAGTAGTATCATACTAGTACATGTTTCCTTTAGTTCACTATTCCTCTTTGTATGACCTGACCGACTGAATTGCAAAACAAACACAGAATAGGAAAAACAAAGACATACAGCGATAATCCACTGTAGTGCAAAAGAGATGGAGATATAATTCGACGTTTACAATCGCGGACTGGAACGCGCAATGGACCTATGTCCATTGCGTACAAAAAAACACGACAGTAAATCAAATTTTAGGTTACCTAAGTATAGCTGGTTTGTTTACGCATCGAATTTGGCTGGACTATAATATTTGCAATAATACCTAGATGTAATTTATTTATTATTTTAGCTTGATAAAGGTACAATAGGTGATTTGTATGACTCAAAAATGTTGGTGAGCGAGGTACTAAATGTACTAATTAGTACATTAATGCAAAAGTACTAGAACGGATCGATCCTGTCACTGACCGAGCAAGAACAAGCCTACTTTCTAAGGTAATTTAATGTGGTGATCTGGCAACTTTCTGAAGTGGATCAAGCTACCGAGATGATGTTACAGTTGGCAACACTGCTTGACGCCAGCTCTACGATTATACGGCTTTTTGGAAAGCACGATAGCGAGCGTGCTGTCACCGCGTGGACAGCATGCTTTCAACACGGTTTGAGGCTGAAGCGTGCGGATGCTGTGCGGGTGCGGTAGCGGCCTATGTGTACGACAATCTTTATACGCAAGCGAACTAGCGGACAAAAACATATGTAGCTCGTTAACGTTCTCAGTTCTAATTTCCCTTTCAGAGTAAAAATATTCTAATTTGAACTGAATTTACTTTGCATTCCAAGTAGTATTTGCATTAGTTTTCCCTGGAGGTCTGTTTCGTTAGTACGAATGCAGTAAGTCTTATTCTCCTTGGAATTGGTAAAAGTAAATTGTTTATAACTAATTCAGCTAACAATTTGTATGTGATATTTACATAAAGGTTTTAAACGTTCAATAATGTGTTTATTTCTCAAGGATTTCAATATTATTAATTAGTTATTGGTTAAGTGTCGTGCCAAAACTCACGAAACCTCATGTAATTTTTTTTACTGTAAAAATATAAAGTAAATTTTTCAAAATATTTATTATTGTTTTTCTCGCTGTGATTCTAGACTATGTTCTTAAAGGTCTAGTAGTAACACAATAGTAACACTAGTCTTAAATAAAAATAATTAAATAATATTTAAGTCCCATTGAAGTACAATTATTTTTGGGATAAGTATTCTTAAAAATAATTAAGTACTTAAGCAAGTTATGTTTTTAATGAAATCCAACGTAATCAAGCACAGACTAACTTAATTACATAAAAATACGCTTTTCGAAAAAGCTCACGGACGGATTTGTCCTGAGATGGCAATCGAACCTACAACCTCCGGCGTCGCAGGCGGTCCTTCGCCTGCTGCGCCACGGTGGTCGTCATTAACTTATCTATCAGGTTGATATGAGGCGTTCACAACATAACTCACTCGCATGAAAGCGGAATGCGAGCTGGCTTCAGACAATGAGGACCTTCATTCATCATCTTCAAGGGCGTACCGACATGATATATCATACACATCGAGTCTGTGGGTTGCCCGCTTTGTTATCTCATAGGTATGTATCTATCTACATTGAGGGGCGAAACTAGCGGGTTTGCTTGTCAAACTAGGCCTAGATCTCAGTACTTACGAGATCCTCGTGGTAACAAACTAGAGTTAACATAATGAAAAATTTTTTCTTCGGTTATTTAATAGGAAAACACGATTGTGAAAGAAAATACGATAAAAAAATCATGCACTGTTTTGCACCTAATTTGGTCGAGATCTCAGGAACCCTGCGGTCTATAGAAAAGATTTTTGTTTTGATTCGTAGGTTATTATTATTACTTCTTTGGTTCCTAAATTCAGTTTCTTCATAAGTTGTTTAGTTTTCTTGTAAATAAGCAAAAACATCATTTTTGCGCTTACGCCGTTCCATAAACGAATTAACTCTTAAGTTAGAAAGTGATTTGTAGTTATTTACTAAAGTGATTTAAGCCCAGAATACACGTTCACCGCGTTAGTGCACTAACTGGGTCTGTAGTCTCGCTCAGTTTGCATAGGATACAAGATGAAATGAACTTTTTGCGTTGGATACAGAATCTAAAATGTATTTTTTCCGGCCGAGAATGATAAGCCGAAAGACTAATGTCAACAGGCCATTACAACTGTTAGCGCGGCAGATATCTTTCTGAATAAAATAATGTTGGTACGATCTGCAGAATTTGTTCCGGGTGTTCTGGGGTTTTTTCTAAGTATGATAAAAAATATCTAAGCCTCTATCCGTATAGTTATCTAGTACCCAAGCTCTGCTTACGTTGGGGCTAGATGAGGCCGTATGGATTGTCCAGCATTATTCATTTATTTTTATTTATATTATTTATAATTCTGGGATGTTTTGATCTCGATTTCCGATCAAAGTTGATATTCAGTTACGAATCAACTCATAACCCGCCTTTTACATCACCCGGTCGAGTAGGTCTACAATCGCTTGCGTTTCTTTCGCATTACTCAACCCAGGCTTAACCCAGCCTTGCCTTGGGGCTGCATAAAAGAGGCACTTAAATATCACCAGTTGCCGCATTACCTCCGCCATATTGTCGCGGACTACCTGGCAGAGAGGTATATTGCTTATGAGGGGCAAGAAGGTGTGTGTCGTCGAAAAATGTCGTGCGGTGTCCCACAGGGCTCGGTCCTAGGTCCGCTCCTGTGGAACATTGGCTACGACTGGGTGCTGCGAGGCGCGACACTACCAGGAGTTACTGTCACCTGCTACGCCGACGATACACTTGTGACGGCAAAGGGCAAATCGTTTAGGGAGGCCTCCATGCTTGCAACGGCTGGAGTAGCTGAGGTGGTCAGCAGGATTAATATGCTGGGTCTTGAGGTAGCTCTTAACAAATCTGAAGCCTTGTGCTTCCACGGACCACGAAAAGCTCCTCCAGCTGGATCTAACATAGTGGTGTGTGGAGTCAACATCGCTGTCGAGTCAACGATGAAATACCTGGGACTCGTACTTGACAGTCGGTGGAACTTCCGCCCTCACTTTCAGCGACTGATGCCAAAGCTGATGGGCTCAGCGGCAGTACTCGGAAGGCTGCTTCCTAATTTAAGGGGTGCGAACACTAGCTGCCGTCGCCTCTATATGGGAGTCGTGCGCTCCATGGCTCTATATGGAGCCCCAGTATGGTACGACACCCTGAATAGTCAGAATATCGCCCTTTTACGGAAACCACAAAGAGCGATGGCAATCAGGGTGATCAGAGGATATCGGACGATCTCCTTCGAGGCGGCATGTGTCCTGGCAGGTTCCCTACCCTGGGACTTAGACGCTGAGTCACTCGCGGCAATTTATTATTGGCGGGAGGAGGAACTAGAACAGGGTCAGCGCCCAGCACAGAGGGAAATCGAAGTACGACGGGCACAGTTTCATGAGCAGCTTGTAGAGGTGTGGCAGAACAGGCTTTCACATCCAAGTGCCGGTCATAAAACTGTGGAGGCGATCCGACCTGTGCTAATGCAGTGGTTGGAAAGACAATACGGAACACTGACCTTCCGGTTAACTCAGGTCCTCTCAGGTCATGGTTGTTTTGGGAAGTACCTGAGCCGTATCGCCGGAAGGGAAGAAACAGAGAGATGTCACCACTGTGACAGTCCCGAAGACACGGCTCAACATACGCTTGAGTCCTGTCCCGCGTGGGCACAGCAGCGTCAGATCCTGAGTGCAGCGGTAGGTGATGAACTTTCGTTGTCAACCATAGTTAAATCTATGGTTGAGAATCAGGAAAGCTGGCAGGCAATGACTGAATTCTGCGAAGAAGTTCTCCTGCAGAAGGAAGCGGCGGAAAGGGAAAGGGAGGATGCCTCTACTGATCCAATTCGCCGAAGGCGAACCGGGCGAAGAAGAAGGGCCTTTGGTGCCCTTGTTCAGTTATAATGACCTAACATCCGGTCATAGGCGATGCGCGTCCCTACACGCCACATAACTTTTGTAAGGTGGTCCCCACTTTTTGGAAGGGTTCCGAAAATGGAACATCACAGTTGGGGCTCGCGGAAGCACTCTCGAAAGTCCCCGCGTTCCCTAGCATATGTGTCCGGAGGACACCGTGAGGTTTTAGTCAGTAGGAGTCTGACATAATCTTCCACCTGGGGACGGAAGACTATCCATGAAGGATTTCCTCACGCTAAAAAAAAAAAAAAAAAAAGGCTTAACCCAGGCTTAACCGCTGCGGTGCCACTCACAGTGTCAAAGGCTTTTTTCGAGAGCCAGTGACGCAATGGAAACGTCATCAGCTAGGAACCATTGTTAGCCAGCCGTAGGCGAGGGTCTTAAGAGAGCCGAGGACGGTAATCATCAATACACACGTGTATCATACGACGTTTTTCAACACACTTGTGAATAAAATAACAATATAAACTCATTTTATATAGTAGATAAAAAGTTTATTTAGAGAAACAATTAGTAAATGATAACAGAGTTTATTAATTTGTTTATTAAAAATATCATAAAAAGATTATTAAAACAAACTGTAAAGAGATTCTGTTTTGTTACAGTGATGATAAAAGATCACTAAATTGAAGTCATTATAACTGTCTGGAAATACAGGGCGTTCCACGGATATGCCACATGGAGGGAAAGTACCTTGAATATTGTAGATGGAACATTTTACTGAAAGAAGACATTATTTGAATTTAAAAAAACAATTTAAACTGCATTTGTAGATATTTAAATAATTACATGGTTGAACCGGGAATCGAAGCCGTTACACGGGAAAAATAATCACCTGTAGCTTTATCATACCGATTGAATGGCTTCATCATAAGGATTATTGTTTGCTAAATAACAGTAGTGTCAGAAATAAAAGAAAGACCAGGAATTTATTCAAATTTTATTCAAGTCGAATGAGTAAATTAGTATTCGTAGATCATTCGACTAGCCAGATCATTCGCAGTTGCGCATCTTCAATCTAGCCCCTAACTAAGCAGAGCTTGTGTTATGGGTACTAAGTGACTGATATGCTACCTTGTAACCAAAGCCTCGGGCGCAAATCTTTAGAAACACAATAATTTTAAAGACCCTCACATTCATTTTCCCTGAAACTCGGTCCCATATAACGCAAAGTGAAATTTTTAAAGCGGACGTAAAAGTTCATCCTAACATAATGCCTCGTTGTATAAACTTAGTAGAATTGGCGCACATTGGTAGTTAGGGCTGCTACGCGGTAAACGAATGTAAAAAAGGTTCTATAAGCGGCTTATTTTTAAGCGAACAAATTGTGGGTTTTGCGGTTTACATACCCGAGAGATTTTGGAACTGTACGTTAACGAAAACTTTACAGTTTACACCAAACAAACACATTTTGCTTACGAAAAAATTTTTCGAGAGTTCGATAGACATTAACTTCTATCTCGCTTAAACGAAAAAAGAGTGATACTTCATTACGGATGTAAGCGGGTTAAGTGTGCGAGTGGTGAAATAAATATCACTTTATTTCATATTATACAAGAATTTTACTTTTTCCAAGTGTACATCTACGAAAAATAAGTATTTTTGATTAATTAAGATTCTTTCATAAGTACCCAAATGAAAAGATATGAAATTAAATATAAATTTTTGCTACCTGTAGATTGTTTGCAACAGTCTGCAGTTAGTTAAAATTGTAATTACTAGTTCTAATTTGTATCTAATGTTTGGTTGTAATTTTCATTGTTAATAAAGGTTTTCTATTCTTGTGCTGTTGTAAAATTTTCATGTGAACGGCTGTTCACATGAATATTTTCTCAAACTACACTAAAATTTTACAAAGACTATTTTCTACCTCTATCCAAGTTTTTTATACTGACACAAATTAATGTGTTAGAAGATATAGCACAAGTTTTAAGTCCATCGTCATTTGAGGAGCAACAGAGGTATTCTCAGTTTTTGGTTTTAGAGGTTTGGAAAAAATATATTTTTAAATGGCAACCCTAAATGTAGCTAGTGCACACTCTTCCGCCGGTGCGGCCTTTGTTGCCACCCACTGTACCGTCGACAATTTGAATAACTCAAGTATTATCAAACTTGCCTATAATGAGGTGATGTATTTTAATTTTAGCATCGAATATTGTGGTTATGGTCGGATTATATTCACTTCAGCTGAGGCGCAAACTGCGGTTAGCTATGCTACTGCCTAATCATGAGAAGCATAGTGAACGATCCGCCCATACAAGGTACTACGCATAGCTATACGAGATGTGGCCGTAGAAATAACCGGCTATTTGCCTATCACTGCGAACGCAGCATACCATGCTCCTACACTAAGCGCGGTGGTGTAAATCCTAAGCCGGCACCACACAGCTAATACTCAAACACTCACACTCACCCACACCATTTGTTCACACTCAGCTAAAGCAAGCGGGCGGATCTATGCCCCGCGTGTCCCACACCTGTGCACGAGTACCGCAGGGTGCATGCCGAGTCTCATGCTATCCGTACCTTTTTTTTTTTGAGTGGGTGAAATGCCCTCGCACTTCCGTTCCGCCATGGGGGTGACGGAAGGGGTTATGTGGCACTCGAAGCCACTAAAACCCCCCCGGTGAACTAACCTTACCGTCACTACATAAATACCGTAAATTAACACTAAATAAACCTTGCTATTTCTTTAACGACTAATGGACCTGACGTTCCATTACCTACGTGCTATAAGAAGTAGCTTTAGTAATGGCGTTCTATGTCGCCTCTGGTCTAATGGAGACGCGTTGTCGAGACAACTCATATGTATAATGCTTAGAAGTCTTCCCGGCGCCTATCAGGAAACATTAACGCTAACGATTGAAATTTCTTACTGTTTATTTGCCGATAGTACCTAGTAGTGTGTGCTCCTTGCCCGTGGTCCCGTTTAGCTGGTCCAGTTCACTAGAATAGAATAGAATAGAATATCTTTATTGTCAAAGGTGAAACACATGAAAAATTATAAGTTTACAACACTTCTGTGTACAGGCTAAGACTTGTACTGGACACTGGACTCCTGGTAATTATTTTTTCGATAGTTCAGTTAACTGTACCACGGAAGATTCTAATCTGACCGAAGAGATCTTGCATGAAATTGAATAAGTAGTCTGTACACAATGTTTATTATTATTTGCGTAATTATTCCCGTTTTTTGGAATTTATTATTTAAGTCAATAAGATCCTGCTTTAGGATCTTAATGCATGCTAATTTCAATTCTAAGAAAGTTTCTATTCGAAGCTCAAAGATGCCGTTCTCTTCTTTGGGCTTTGAAATTACAATCGTTGAAACTGGGTAGATATTGTTTAAAAAACCTACTACGCATAAAATAGTGACGTACAATTCTAAAACTTTATAAAATAGCTGTAGCCAGCGGTAGCTATTGTTCTTGTATTGAGGCTATGAAAATAGCCGGTTCTAAACACCGAGTGTGATAATAAAAACCCCGGGACACTTTAATCTCAGTTTATATATCATAAATGACAAAATATATATTTTAGACTCTTTATCATAAGGGGTACTGCCATTATATAAATCAGTCTATAATGTTACGTAAATGCACTTTTTCCTACTAAGGTCTCAGCTGTTACCTACCACGTCACTTGCAAGGCTTTGCCTTTCATCTAGAAATAGAATTCATCCAACATCCAGCGCCCACTAGCAACTGGAAAAGATTTATTGAAATTTTCAATGGGAATAAAGTTAAATAAATACCTACATAAACATTGCACAAAATTAATGTTAAATGCGTCACGTTTTTTTACTCGGTGCAATGTCAGAGTTTGAGGCTGATTGCACATTCAACTCTCGTTTGGCTGTTTTTTTGGGAACTGTGGCTTTTTAGGCTGGTTACAAAGAAATTATAGTAGTGACAAATATACGGACAAATAGATAAATAATGCTGGACAATCCACACAGCATCATCTAGCCCCAAAGTAAGCAGAGTTTATATTATTGGTAGTAGTTAACTGATATACTTTTTACAGATGGAAAGAAACGAAAACTTTTATAGTTTCGTAACCAATGCAAAATTCATTACGGATGTAGGTAAGTGGGTTTATTACGAACCTTATTTGTGTCGGAAGACTACGATAGTTTTTTATAGAAGAAAGCAAAATTTATCCTAAAGCCTGTTTCATTTTGCACGTGTCATATCGAATGGTCATAACAATAAGGGTAATGGGGGAATATTGTAAGAATCAAACACATAAGTTGAAATTGGCATTCTTTTAGTTTCAGTGTGGCACAGCTCCCAGAAAGTTTACCCCGAACTTGTTATTTCTATATTATGCCGGAAAGTCGTAACTCTCCTGCCATATCAATGAGATTCCCTTCCTTCCGGTAGCTTGATGGCTCGGGTGGTTCTTACAAAAAAACTACTTTCTTTATATTGATCAACGGATATGGGTCACAACTTCGGATACTTCGGAAGGAGGATATTCTACACAAGAATAAAACCTACCAATTCGTTAAAACTGCGGTAGCAGCGGACGTTCCCATTAATGTCTCCAGGCTCTAGGTAGGTACTACATTACACACCTATATATATAGTGTAGATACTCATACTCATTTATTCGCCGTAGGTGCTTAAGTTATATTTCAAAGCCATAAACGACCTCGGAGGCGCAGCGGGCGAAGATCCACCTGCGACGCAGGAGGTTGCGTGTTCGATTCCCGCCTCGGAACAAATTTGTGTACGATCTGCAGAAATTTGTTCGTGTAACGGAATGGAGTAAGGCTGTTGCTGTTGATAGGTAATCATAAAGTGGTTATCGGCGCTTCCTACGCTTCGTTCCCCTTTTCCCAACGACTTAATTTGATAATCTCTTGTATTAAATACTTACTCCATCTAGGTCAACACCTGGTTACTTTCAAGGATTTCCAAATAATACAATTAGATCAAGCTAATTACTTTATATTCATGTGAAAGAACTAGTTTTTAAATGACAAGTATACTTTACTTACATGACGCGAGACAGTTTCTCGATCAGTTAAGAGTAACAGCTAAAGAATGAATCCTCGTTCTACCCGAAAATACAATGACAGATTATCAGCAACGTCTAAGCGATTCCCAAAAGCTGGGGTACCCGCATTTTGGCCTGAATATATAAAAATAGTCAAGCGGTAGATAAAACCCTTAAAAACTGACAATCAATTTCCAGCATCGCTTATACTTTTTTTTTAGTAAAAGGGCAGAAGCCTTTATTCACAAAGAAAATTACAATAAAATAATATAAATAAATTAGAACAGCAGAAGCCTTTATTCACAAAGAAAATTATAATATAATTAGTATTTACAATTGAAACAATTGAGCCATATCAATACCAGTCGGAAGCGTCCCCAAGACGCTGGCTGCATTGCCCCGCTGTATGGCAATGCTGATGCGCTGTGCCAGATACTGACCAGCTCTCGGGTCACGCGTCGCTTCGACCAGACGCTCAGATAATTTTTTGAAAACCCGAAGAGCCTCGGTACCCCACGGACCTAGGGTCTCGACTCCAAGAGGAGCAAATGTGTAGGCTCTGTCGAGACCTGCATATTTGCGCCTCTTGAGATCTTCGGCCGCAGCTGCTTACAGACTCTGGGCTTTAAGTTTATGGAACCACAACACCAAAGCACAACATACCACTATTATAGACGAGTACGCACGGAGCAATCCCATGCTACTCTCGATTTATGACAGGGTACCCAAAAAACACATACACTCAAAAAGCTTCACCATACAAATGCACGAGGAGCCAAGTGATAGCTCCAACACATATGAAGTTAGAATATACACAGATGGCTCTAAAATGAAAACAGGTACCGGGGCGGGAACGTTCTCGGAAGAACTAAACATACACAAAACAACAGCACTGGGTGCCCACAACTCCATCTTCCAGGCGGAATGTGTAGGTATAATCCAAGCTGCGACCGCAGTGCTACGAAGAAAGGTAACTGACCAAAATATCAGGATCCTCTCGGATAGCGCGGCTGTACTACAGGCCCTGAACAGGAGAGAACACAACTCGGGACTCACTCTACAATGCCACCACCTGCTGGAACAAGTAAGTCAGTCCAATAGAGTCACTCTACAATGGATAAAAGGACACAGCGGATCGAGAGGAAACGACGAAGCTGATGCACTGGCAAGGAGAGGTTCGGAGCGGCAACCGGCAGGGCCCGAACCAATAATCCCCCTACCTTTCAGTCAAGTCCGCTCATGGATCCGTCAACGTACAACTAAACAACACCAAGACTACTGGGCAAGTATTCCAGATTGTAGACAGTCGAAGGAGGCCTTCCCGGCTCTTAACCCGAGATTCTCCCGAAAACTCCACAATCTGAAGCGTGACAAACTCCGGCAAATCGTCGGCATTGTCACTGGTCACTGCATGCTTAACAAACACCTATTTAACCTGGGTATCACGGACAGCCCCCTATGCAGAGGGTGCATGAACGCAGAGGAGACGGCCGCGCATGTGCTTGTAGAGTGCGATAGCGTTGCTTCCCAACGACTACAATACCTTGGAACACCAAGGACGCCTAGGGAGGCATGCACCGGCGTCAGCGAGTTGCTGGCCTTCCTGGAGGACATCGGGTGGTTAGTTTAGCATCCCCCCACCCGACACGCAAAAAGGGCCCACCTGTGGCCTAGTTGCGGAAACGAGTCCGGAAACAAGTAACAAGTAACAAGTAGATCTTCGGCCAAATCTGCCGCCGCGCCTGCCCTCACGGATAATATAATTAGAACTAGTATTTACAATTGAAACAATTGAGCTAACAGCAGACTGTTGCAAACAATCTACAGGTAGCTCAATATCAATACGCTAATACTTGATTCTATTTCTATTTTAAGTTTTCGCATTTCCGTTTTCGTCGGAAGTTTTCACACCATCGATGGCAACAAAGTAGATACGGACATTAATTATTAAGATAATTATACGTGTATTGTATTAAGTATATCAGTTATCTAGTACCCATAACACAAGCTCTGCTTAGCTTGGCTTGGGACTAGATAATGTCGCCCTCGGTGACCAGCTACCCGAGGGGAGTAGATTTAAAATCAGCGCCGCATGTTTCTGGCATGCGACATTATGCTGAATCTACTCCCTTTGCCTAAGTTAGTTGTTTTTATATAAATAATAATAATATACTAAATTATTTATATATTTATATTTATACATCTGCATTTTTGCAAAAATGCTTATTTCACAAAAATCAGCTTATCTTGTCCATATAACGATTATTGTTTTATGGAACATAAATTCTAATAAATTCATTCGAAAAACATAAGTTATCCTACTTCTAATTATCATAACGGATTCGAGGAGCGTTTAATAATGTTTTCCAAAAATAAAGCTTAGAACTCAATAGATGGCGCAGATCTTCAGAGAAAGAAGGGTTCATTGGGATATTACAAACTTTACACGGCCTATGCAGGTACAGTATTTCTAGATCTAAAATAACATATTTTTGGGCGTCTTTTATCTAAAAAAAAAGTGTGTTTCCCAAGCACAAGCTAGTTGTTCTATTAATATAAGCTTATTTAGATAAATATCATCGACAACGCCACTCGCACAACCGTCGCATCAGCTAACGTACCGCGAAGTTCCCTCGTCCGAATAAACTCGCCAAACACTTTTGCACTAGTGCCTTTTGGAGTTCCTTTGGCAAAAATAAAAAACGGTAAAACCTGTCAGTTATTCTGGCCAATTACAACCGGGGTCTCTTCAAGACAAGGGTGAATAGGTATCTTCTAAAACTTCGTGATAAACTTTCGGCCACATCTTCGTTTTCTAACAGGAGAGATTGCGGTCAAACGAAGCTCTATTGCCCATAAAAAGGCCTATTTATCGCTTCTGATATGTATTGATTCCATTAGTCGAGCTAGCTCTACATTGTTGCAACAGCCTGCAGTTAGCTCATTTAATTTGTGTATGTTCGTTGATTGTAGATTTCTTTTTTCTCTAAAAACTTAAACAATTTTTTTTCCAGGAACAGGAATATATCAGTATATAAAATTATAAAACCAGTTTCAGGCCCCTTAGCTTGACTTTTTTGTCTATGCTATAATAGAGAAAATATAATGCCATGCCAGTGCCAAAGTGGAAATTTATTAAAATGAAATGAATGAATTTCCAATTTGGCACGCATTCGATGACAATTCGATGTCATTTATTTCTATTCAACCCAAGACAAAAATCGCCATCTGTCACCACACCACAGGCAGATGGTTTGTGGTAGGAACCTACGGAACCGTTGGACATCGTCAGGAAACAACTACACAATACCAATGAAGCAGAACTGAACGCACGCGTGGGCGTGTTAGGCGCCAATGGAAATGTCGATAAACATTTAGGGAAATGGTGATTCCGGATCGTTTTAGCGTTTTTCGGATCGGTCGTGGATATTTTCGGTTACCTTTTGTAGGATTCCTTCGCTGTTTTTTTTACCGACTTCGAAAAAAGGAGAAGGTTCTATGTTCAGCTACATGTTTTATGTACGTCAGGGGTTGAAAATAACATCACAAGTAGACATAACATAAGACAAGTACAACGCCTTATCGCTTATGGGGCTAGATGATGCTGTGTCAACTGTCAAGCTTTATTTCTTTATACAAAAAAATGCTTTATTGTACACCATAAAAATAACATTACAAGGTGACATTACATAAAACAAGATCCGTCAAGTGCGAGTGTAACTCGCGCGCCGAGGGTTTTGAACGTTTGTCAACAAATATGTACCAAAAGTACCGGTTAGAGACTTCGCAATTTAACGAATACCTAAGAATAGTAGGTACCAACCTACATTTTAGATGGATCTCTCTTCATGCTTCGGTTAAATGGGTGGTTCGGTTAAGGTGGTAAATTTTTCGGCTTTTTTCGAAATATTTCAAAAAGTATGAAAGTTACAGAAATTTGAAAAACTGGTTTGATATGTCCAAACCGATACCTTTTATTTGATACCCCACTCGGTGGGGTAGCCCCCCTTTTGAAAATTATTCCTTTTTGACCATTATTCAAAAAGTGTTCTTTTTACAGACTTCTCTATATTTTTCCTGTAAAATATAGATCCATATCTACAAACGCTTCATACATTTTAAACGGATCGCTCTGCAAACTTCGGAGATAGGGGGGGGGAATGGGTATTTTTTTGACTATTTTCAAAATATTTCAAAAAGTATAAAACCTACAGAAATTTGAAAATCTGTTTTGAAACGTACAAACTGATACCTTTCATTTGATACCCCACTCGGTGAGGTAGCCCCCCCTTTTGAAAATTATTCCCCCCCATTTTGACCATTTTTCAAAAAGTGTTCTTTTTTCAAACTTCTCTATATTTTTCCTGTAAAATATAGATCCATGTCTATAAACGCTCCATACATTTTACATGGATCGCTCTGAAATCTTCGGAGATAGGGGGGGGGGAATGGGTATTTTTTCGACTTTTTTCGAAATATTTTAAAAAGTATGAAACCTACAAAAATTTCAAAAAATATTTTGAAATGTACAAAATGATACCTTTCATTTGATACCCCATATGACTCTGTAGGTATCTTTTAAAATTTCGGCATCACAATTTGTATGGAAAATATTCATTTTCATTTTTCATTTATTTTCATTTATTTTTCTCAAAATCTGTATAGGCGCACGAAATGTATTATTATTTTAAATTTGAAGTTGATAGCTGCAGTAGTTTTTTAGTTATTAAGGAGGGAAAAAAGGACAGACAAAGCGAGACCATAAGGGTTTTGAAACCGATCTTCGATCATCAAAACCCTAAAAAGTACAATGCTTAATTATATAGAAGCGATCTCTTCCAGGTATTTATTATATTATTATTACAGTGAGAACTCTATGAATGACTCACAGATTGACTGCCATGCAGGTTTTGATTTTGGCTTTTGTCAGCTATAAGCCATAGCACATACATCCAATACCGCTACCGCAAAACACAAAAATGAGCATTCAATTAAGAACCTTAGCTTGTAATTTCTTGAATCCATCGATATAGTCACCTTTCAACCACAAAAACTTTATCCAAATCCATTCAGCCGTTTGGACGCTACGATGCTATGCCACGAACACACTTCAAGCTTATAACTCCCCTATTATGGAAGAAAAGCGCTGAAAGCAGTTATTATATAATTATAATAATATCATCATCGTCATCATCATTATGATATTATTATAATTATATAATGACTGCTTTCAGCGCTTTTCTTCCATTTCATCATACACCCACTTGATCATTTTCCTTCCATTCATCACTTACCCAGATCATCATTTTCCCATTTTTTTATTTCATTTAGCCTGTAAACGCTCCTATCACGCATATTATTACAAACTAGCAACATAAGCTTCATTATAACGTTTATTTAACCTTTTCAAAGTAAATATTGCCAACGTTATTCGCTAAGTTAGCGGTCCGAAGTTCGCAACGTAACTACGTGATCCCAGAGCTAGCCAAATCAACTTAGATATTCCGCGCAGATGAAAAACTTCGTCTTGATAACAATAGACTCGGTTAACGATAACGGCGTGGATGTTGAAACCTGAGCTCTGAGTTCGGTTTTACGATATTATCGATACGTCATTAAGATAAGTGCCTTATTACTTTACTTACCAAGAAAACGTTGTGAAAATCGCAATCAAGTATCGATAGGTTAATTAAGTAGCCCAGCAATTAACAAACACAATATGTTACAAAAGTTTTTTTGCAATTTTTTTAAAGTCCAGTTTTCCCTCTAGACGACGAGAAATTGGGGACTCACGTTTACACAAATAACACTTCATATTACAATCCCGTTGTAAGAATGAGTCGCTTGTTTAATGATTTATTATTGGTTGATGAAACAGTCGACATATTTGTGAGTAGCCTAACCAAGTTTAAGAAAGTAGCTTTGGCCACTCTGGCTGCAGAGTGCGCTAAAAGGCCAAATGAATTAAATTAAGTAGATTTGTGGTTTTTTTTATTTTTTTCTTTATTTGATTACTTATTTTTAACTTGCCCTTTAACCTTATTTTATAGTTTTAAATTTTATCAATTGTATGCGTTTACTGCTCTATTATGGTAATCATGTTGTTTATGCAGGTTTGGATAACAATCTAGTATAAGAACCTTAGTTTAAATTATTTTCAATATTGATGTTCTGATTGTTTTCTGTTTTGCATATTAATAAATATAAATATAAAAAACACATCACTGTGACGACTGTTCTAACATTAAGGCGAGGATTCCCGAGCGGCCGATTTTATAAAGCCAGGAGCGCGACGACGCGACGGTGCGCAGGCAGCCGAGCACGACTTTGTACGTATTTAGGTGTTTTGAAAAATATTTGTATGGCATATAAAAATATTGTCTAGTGATGCACTGCGTAATAACGTTTTCAATGTTTTGGTATATATTTTGTATCATTTCATTCATTTTTCTATTCACACTGTTCATTCAAAGTTTCATTTAAAGCAGGGGTCGGCAAAGCGCGGCCCGCGGGCCGCATGCGGCCCACGGACGTCTTACTTGCGGCCCGTGAACGTTTTGTAAATAAGTTATAAATATCAAAATAAATGCATGAACTAATACTAACATACAAGAAATAGCCTCCCAAATGAAAGCTTTGACATTATCAGACAAGCGTCGTAATAGTTAGCGGCGTAAGGGGGGGGGGGGGGGGCCTTACGCCGCTAACTATTATTAACCTACTTATTATTGGTCTAGGGAGGGGCGGTCCGCCCCGGGTTTCAAGCACCGAGGGGGGCCATCTTGGCACTCCTCAAGGTGCCAACGTGGCACCTAGAACACGAACCTAAAAGGATGACAACGAAAACACACACGCAGCCAGATCATTAAAAAATTTGCTGGCTGGTTAATACGTTGTCCCAGTATTTTCCTGTTAAACTTAAGAATTTCAAAAACTCACTTCACTCGCTGTTATTTATTTTTTCATAATCTTCTTAACTTGTTGTAACCACCCGTCAAATTTTAGGTGACTCCCTCCGCTCGCCGTCGTCATAGGCAACCCCTAGCTAGGTGGTTCAGTATTTTTGTCCGTTGGGGGGGCGGTGCTTGGTAGAAAATCACCGAAGAAAATTTACCACCTTGTGGCCCTTGTCTGCCAAAAGGTTGCCGACCCCTGATTTAAAGGTAACATTGTAATTTTTTTCTATCGGGTGAAATATCACCAATCATGTTTTTGTCTAGTGATGCACTAGAAAATATCCTCAACTATAATATGTATGAATTGCAAAACTATTGGCTTTATTCAGGTACGGACAGTTAAAAATCCCGAAATCCGGGAATCCTCGCCCTAGACTATTAAGTTAAAACGCTCCCGGTTGCGCTCCCGCGCGATCAGCGTTAAATAAAGCGTATTCTTCTAATTCTCAAGTGAGATGGTGGTTAGCCCTCGGTCCATAATCTACTATTATTTGTCACTAGCTGCATTCTTACTACCCGTTGTCCCATTACCCGTTTTCCCGTAGGAATGAAGCATTTTCTTGCGGTAAAAAGTAGCCTATGTGCATCAGGAATAATGTGGGCTTCTAATGGTAAAAGAATTTTTCAAATCGGTCCAGTAGTTTCGGAGCCTATTCAATTATCCCGGCTTCTGAACAGAGGTTAGTTCTGATTTCGAAGATCTCATCGAACGGTACTTCTTGTTAAAAAAAATCACATATTTTGATGTTCTAAATTCAATCGCATTATTCCCTTGGGAAGTTGGGAGTAATGTTCATTATTTCCAAACGAGATAAAATGAGTTGGAATTTGGAAGCTCAAAATATATGTGTGGAAATGTTGACCAAGGAGACTCGAAATCAGAGATCTCTTTCGATATGTTTAATGGTTCGCCTTCCTTCGCCTTTTTGAGCCAATTAACAAGGCTATAATAAGTGAGCTTTCAGTTAGGAAACACGCCGTATAAAGTGCGTTTTACGAATACAGAGTGTGAAAACAAATTTACCATGCCCAATAAAAAAACAAAAGAATTTGATTCCATTTCGGTTCAGACAAGCTAGAAGCTCAATTGAATAAATCGTCTCAAAGGATTTTAATCAAATTCTACAACAGAGCGCTTGCTTCCGAACTCGACAAAGGCGTCTTAAATTCAAGATGATCTCGATTCCAAAGAGCATGAAATATCGTGTTTTACGTTCTGTTAGCTCTGCCTCGTTGGTCTAGCGATCAGTTTGTTCAACCGCTGATTATGAGGTCCTAGGTTCGAATCCCGGGTCGGGCCAATAGTGGTTATTGGGGTTTTTTCTAGTAAGGAAAATTCACAGTAGCAGCCTGGAGTCAAGAAGTTGGCGGTGTCAGAAAGGTCGTAAGAAGTCGTTAGTCGCCCTAAGGGATATTAACCGGGAGCGGGCAGCAGCGCCCCCTGCAGAAAATTCTACCACCGAACTGCGATCCCCAACCCGCATGCCCAGCGTGGGGATTATGGGTATTACCTCCATGAGATAATTTTTTATGGGTACCTACTTAGCCTATTTTTTAATTTTAGTTTGTTTTAATTTATGAAAAGAATTTCTCAAATCGTGTTTTTATTTGTCCAGTAAGTGACTAATTAAGTCTATTATGCATAAATAAAAGTTTATATAGGAACTATTTTTTTAAGTTATTACCAATAGGTATGTACTTGCATTTACAAAATTCACGTATGTTACCTTTAGTCTTGAATGTTAATTACAAAAGTGTGTTACTAATTCACGAATGTTATGATACAATTTATTTTGGCCTTACCTAAATAGACAGCTTTCACATGGCACAGCGACCGCGCCGTGACCGTATGCATGTGAAAAGGGCCTTCCGGTTGCACACATAATAATGTATGAACTTTTTTTTTCTCTAGCATTGAAGGCTGACTTAGGTAGGTAAGTGCATTAAATTGGCTCTCTTGGTCGCGTTGAGTCTGCCAATAATGGTAAAAATAGTTTTTTTAAAGCTCCCGGGATTGTTTTTTGTTTTTTCATACAATTATCCACGCTGTCGTCACAAATCTAGGCCTCTAGTACCTACTATACGAGAAACAAAAGGGTATCGCGAGTTAATACCATCTTAAAATTGCCGACCGTACTATAACTATCAACGGGGAAATAATATTCCGGTTGGTAATTGTAAACCAAAAAAATACTTTTATTTTCGTTAACAGTGAGTTCGGGCATTTTTATCGCACAACCTGCTGCGTTTAAGGCTTTATGGACGAAACATTTTATTTATTCTAACAACGGGGAAATAATATTCCGGTTGGTAATTGTAAACCCAAAATAAAACTTTTATTTTCTTTAACAGTGTGTTCATGTATTTTATCGCACAACCTGCTGCGTTTAAGGTTTTTACAGAGGGAAAATTTTATTTATTTTACGATTTCGGTTAGGCTCAGCCTTCTAGTTTTTACGGGCCAGGGAAATGTTTAGTGCCTACGTGCCACATTAAACATGAGAATGTACAGAAATGGTGAATTGCGGGCACCTGTGTAGCGTAGTCTTTTATGTTCTGTTGACAATTTCAGATCCTCGAACCTCATAAGTTCCGGAGGATTGGTATAGGTAAATTACTGAAAGCTAGCGCAATTGTTTTTTTTTTTCTTGTACTGGAAGCCTTATCGTTAAATTAGGAGTCGGTCATAAAATTCGTCCGAAAAGGGCCCTTTCGTAAGTAAGCGAGAGTTACTTCGCAACTGCGTTACAGTAGGTAAATGATTACATTCGTACTTCGCAACTGCGTTACAGTAGGTAAATGTTTACAGTCGTACTTCGCAATTGCGTTACAGTAGGTAAATGTTTACAGTCGTACTTCGCAATTGCGGTTGAAAAGCACACGAACTAGAGAAGGCTTCCAGTATCGACAGATGTCGTCCGTCAGTGTGGTTAATTGTATGAAAAAACCAAAGACAATCGCGCCAGCTTTCAGTAACAACCTATATGTTTCTTGTTACTGTTTCTATTTCATCATCATCAGCCTATATTAGTCCACTGCTACGTTTTTTTCAGTAATAAGCTTCCAATATCGAATCCGACGGCTTTTCCGACGAATCAAAATACCCCTGCTGACATAGGAAAAAAAATACTTTATCTTTATCCTAGGAAGGTAGGTAACCTTATGTACTCTACACTACACTCGCAGTCCGCCGACACAGCGCAGCGCGGCGGGTTGATAGCGCGACATTTCTGTGTAAAAATTGTCGCAGATATGGACAACACCAGTACAGCACAGCACAAAAAACTATGGGGGATTTAGATGCATTTTATATTGACGGAGTCAGATATCAGACAGCTCGCGGGCACTGAAGCTTGAGGTAAGCCATGTTGTCACTGTAAAATGTATCTAAAGATTATGAGTTGAAGCCCATATATGAATGCTTCTTTTGGTGTTGTACGGTAGCGAAGCTGGATGTATGTGCTAAGTCCTTTAGTGTGTATTTGTAGCCGACAATGTTTTGTCAACCCGCCGACTTCGGTGTTTAGACTCCATAATGCAACATTAGATAGAAAATTACAATCATATAATATAAATAAATCAGCACTAGTATTTACTATTGAAACAATTGAGCTAACTGCAGACTGTTGCAAACAACCTACAGGTAGCTTAACTGATCCATATCAATACTAGTTCCCAAGACGCGCTGGTTGCATTTACATCAGATCGACCTGTATGATATTCCAAAAGATTTTCATCACATAAAAGAAATTACCAAAAAATATAAGCAAACAGAAAATGGAAAATCCCATTCCTTTTTGTAAACATGTCTGTGCCTATTTATCAACCGGATCGATGGATTTTGTTTCCCGTCATTTTTTCAATTTGCTCGAGGAAAGTAGGTTTTATTCCGTTGCAGTGGAGGTTAAAAATAAAAAGGCAGTCTCTGGGAATATTTACTCGCTTCCGTAAATATCGGAGAGTAAATATAATGGAGCTCATAAGTTTTACGCTTTCAACAAGAATTTTCCACCGTAATATTATATAACCAACCCAACAGAAATTTTCTCTCGTTGAAAAAGATTTTTATCTGACCATTTTAAAGCTATTCTCCTTGAAGGCGCAGATGCAAAGTTGCTCTTTTTGGCCACGATGGTGAGCAAAAAGAGCAACTTCGCGTCTCTGCCTACACAATACAAAACAAACAGACAAAATAAGCTAATGATAGGTATAACAAACTGACAGTTCGATTTTTGAAAATTCTTTCGTTTAAGGCGCTGTGCATGGAAAACTAAGACTGTCAGATTGCATGTCAATATTACCAAATGTGGTCGGCAGAGGCGCTTATTTTTAACATAGACTTATGCAAAATTTATCTGTTGTAGAAGAGGCAAACTTTTGTTTTATTTTGGTTGATAGCACAATCACAAGGTAATAATGTAATGTTAACTAACATTTGCCCGCGGCTTTGCTATCGTTGCATGTAAAATACCTTAATAAAACCTATGTCGCTCATTGTAGCTTCTCAATTATAATAAAAATTACATTCATCGATAGTTATTCATAGAAATCAGAAACACTTAAAAAAATAATATCATCTTCATGCATGTTAAAGTGCCGACAATGTCACCGACCATTATGATAATAGGTACTTTATACATTAAAAAAATATACTAATTTAGTCAAAACAACTGAGGTCTAAATGGATTACAAAAGTGTCAATCGTTGAAGATATTTCGATTTGGTTTTGGAGGGCTTTCTCAAAAAAAAAATTAAAATATAAATAATGCTGAACAAGCCACACAACATCATCTAACCCCAAAGTAATTAGAGCTTGTGTTATGATATACTTATTAAATACACTACACAGATAGATATTTTTTATATACATAAGACATCCAGAACACCTGGAATAAATATCTGCAGATGGTACAAACATTTGTCCTGAGGCGGGAATCAAACTAACTGTAACCTCCTGTGTCGCAGGTGGACCTTTCCCCGCCGCGCTACAGAGGTCGTCAATCAAATAATCAGATATAAAATGAAATATAACAGTGATTTATTTCCTTTACCCCTTACAGGAGTCTTGGACACGTCAATAAATTCAAATAAGGTTCAAGAGTAAAACTGGGAAATAAAGTGATTACTTTAATTTATTGTTCACTTCAATCTTTTTAAGGTAAAGTAAAGAAGCGAACAAGAAACCTTTACCTTGTTAGGGTGTTAGTTTTCGAGCTGGAGCAATACTATTAGCAATACCTAAGTTTTTTATCCTCTAGAGATAGTCTGATATTTTGTAGTAAGCCTTTTTAACAAAGGATATGTTTTACAAATTGTTTGAAATTATTTTTTGATAACTTTTAACTCTTTAGGAGTTTTGTTGTAGAATCGTATACATTTCCCTTTAAAAGATAATCTATAAATCGATACTATAAAAATATATAAATATATATTTATAAAAATATTCGTAAAATAAAATACGTGAATGTTGGAATGCTGAATGATGAATTTCACGGATATAATTTTGTACACAATCTCAGTACTACTCGCTTACATAATTAATTTTATTTTCCGGAAATAAAACGCAACAATCATGAAGATAGTTTTAGTTTAGATTGTAATTCTACAAAATAATCATAAAAACCACAACAGACCATGCCTTGCTATCCAAATTGATATTCATACCGATATAAAGTATTCTTTATTATGTTGCTGCCTTCCAAGAACTCATGAGTGATTATGATTAACATGAGTGATTAACAATAATTTTGACAACTGTCATTGGAAATACAATTGTTTTGCATGTTTATTACGTTTTTAGCGTCTTTAAACATCTCCTTTACTTGACTTCTTTGTTACGCTACAAAAAATATATTATATTGATGTCAATGTACACATATTGCCAATAACAAAAAAGTTATGACAAACCGCTCCGTTGAGGTTTTTCTATGAGTTATTAAAAATTTAAAGTAAATTATTATTTTTGAGTATCTGTCCTTTTGAGAATCTCTCTTCTCTAAGAGAACAAACCGATAGAACTACGAGTAATTTAAATTTGCCTGTAGTTCTACTGGTAGAACTACGAGAAAAAAAATGCAAATGGTTGGTCCTAAGTAAATCAGTTATCTAGTAAGTACCCATAACAAAGCTCTGCTTAGCTTCGGCCTTGGTGATGATGTGTGAATTCATCATCATCAGCCTATATAAGTCCACTGCTGGACGTAGGCTCCTATTTTAATTTTTCAGCATTATTTATTTATATATAAGGTCATCAAAATCGCCCTACCTATTTAACATATTTTAACTCGACCAATACTTTCCGTGCTGTAAACATGTTGAGTAGTACCTACCTATCTAGCTACCAGAGAAAAAACCGCTATAAACCTATTCTACTTAATTGGTAGGTCTGTCAATGAATAAAATTCCTGCAAATTTCTTTTGGCTTAGCTTCAATCAAATATAGACTTTATTTCAATGACGAATGAACCATTTAACCCGCAAAACAAAAGTTGTCGAAAATCGTAATTCGTCCGTCGAACCCAGCTGTCATCGCGAAAAAAGTTACATAACCTCACGTCCGTCCGAGGAGGCATCCAGCCTCCGAATGAAGCTAGTGGAAGCTATTTTGAGCATATATTGAAAGGGATGTTTGAGTAATAAGGTTGAAATTCTATTGGCAAAATATTATAATTTTTGCAATTACTTCGCTAAACGCCTTACAAAAATGTGTTTTTTGGGTTTTATTATGTTAATGGTTTTATTTATTTAAAACTTTTTACATATGTCTTTAGTTGATAAAATTTCCTTTCATATAGTATTAAAATAATTAATGGTTGTCACTCAAAATATTGAGCATTTCGAGACGAAAAGTTTTTTTCTTGTTCTTTCTTGTGATTTTTTTTTTCAAGATCCTAGATCGTTTTATAAAATATTTTTGTATAAGTCTTTTTTCCATACATTTGACTATACACTGTTTTTTTTTTGGGCTTGTAATATGTCGGAGAACGGCTAACGGTGCGACGAAAAAGTGTACTTTCTACGGTGTCGCTGTTTGGGTAGCGTCTTAAGGCTTGGTAGGCCAGCAGAGGCCGCATTTTTGTGATTTTTAAAATCATCTGAGACTTAGGAAATAGTGTCTAAATTTCTCAAAACATATAAATATTACATAAGGATCTAGTGTAAGAAATTAAATAACATCGCAAAAATTTACCACTTCGGCGGGACTTGAACCCGCATCCTTCCGTCAGTACCGGAATGTGCTAACCAACTACACCACGAGGTCAAGTAACGCTAGAGTCGAAAATCTTTGCGACTTTCTACGGACTGTAGCGCCGTGCCAGAGTGTGAGGCTTACGCACTATAAAAACAAAAACTTTAGGATCTAGTGTAGTCAAAGTCGCATTCAGTTACAAGATCTAATCAAGAACTTCACTCGACAGAAAAAAATCCCCAAAGTTACCCCTTTTTCTAACGTTTTTTCAATATTAAACTTTTAAATCCATCATGGTTATTAACAATAAAGTCATTTATAACGGGATATTTACCATGATTTGAGTTTTGAGTTTTTTTCCGTGATCATGGCGCATGAAACTGTGCCGAAATATTGGAAAGCTCAAAACTCAAATCATGGTAAATATCCCGTTATAAATGACTTTAGTTTTTTCAATACTTTGACTAGCGAACTACTGATATCACACTTTTGTGTACTCAACTAAAGATACTCAATATTTGTAAACAAATTCGCAGAGATTGACTTGATAAAAAGATTTTCTTAATCATCATGTTAAAATTAAAAAAACACGAGTGCGGCGGCTTGGCAGGCACGCGTTTTCGCTTACGCCTACTGGTGCAGGAATAAAATAATAATAATAATGCTGGACAATCCACACAGCACCATCTAGCCCCAAAGCTACTCAAAGCTTGTGTTATGGGTACTAGATAACTGATATATTTAATACATTATATACGTAGATAGATAGATATGTTTTTATTATACATAGAAAACACCCAGACCAACGGAACAAATTTCTGCAGATCGTACACAAATTTGTTCCGAGGCGGGAATCGAACCCGCAACCTCCTGCGTCGCAGGCGGACCTTCGCCCGCTGCGCCACGGGGGTCGTCACTATATTAGCAGTGTTTGACTTGATAAAATGATTTTCTTAATCACTATACCTACAAAATGCACCAGCAGCGCGGCGGCTTGGCAGGTGCGATTAATCGCGCACTGGCGTTTACGCATACTGCTGCAGGAATACATCACCTTAATGACACGTTTTCCAAAAAAGAAAATAATGTAATGTCCACTAATGTATCCTACTTTATTCGTTCTGGGTATGGTAGGTTATTTTAAACTTGAAATTAGAAGGGAAATAACGTTAATAATGTACATTTTTAGTCTTATTAGAGGCTTGGTACACAACCCTCTGGTTTTAATGAACATAGGATTGCACGTACCGAACAAGTATGTGTATGCACGTCGAAGACCTAGACTACTTGCGATTCCGAAGGCAAGAACTAACCTCCTGAGCCAGTCCCCGCTCACACGGGCCCTTCGTGCTATTAATTGTTTATGTGCAGATGAGGATGTTGATTTATTCTCTATGTCCTTGCCAAAATTCAGGGATGCGGTTTTAATTTTTTTGGATAGCACGCATAGGAATATTTAAAATAGAATTATGTAATAGTTAGTAGCTTGTTGGTGTAATTTTACTTATGTGTGTTTTTCTCAATGTATCTCTTTTATATTTCTTTGTCGATTTGGTGCTTTACTGTAATGACAATGTAAATAATTACTTAATAAATAAATAAAAAAAAAAAAAAAACTTTTAAACTTTGTCGGCTAAGCTATAAATCAGTGGATGGCGGGAATCTTTCGCGGAAAGCGTTGTCAAGATCTACGCGTTCCCAAGATTCCTGAAAGGTGTAGTCTAACGAAAAGAAAGCACTTTAAATTTTGAGTTCCAGGCAATGTTTACATAATATTACTCTAAGATAGACTTTCGTATTCTTTTTGCGTTCTGACTGATGATGGAACGGAATGATGTCGCATTAAATGAATTGACGGTTTATGAAGATAAATACTGGGAATCATAGAGTGTGGCTCCAGTTCGCTGATGGGTTCCTTTTCTGTGTAATGCACTACATAACACAAAATAAGAAAATTAACATATTTTCTCTTCAAATACTTTATCTAGGGGATTTTGTGCTCACAAAAATGTGCGACGAAATGACAAAGAGTGACTAAAAAAGATGACTAATATCAAAGAACATACAGCCGAATTGACACCTTCTCCTTTTTTGAAGTCGGTTAAAAAAGCGCTAGCGAGCTAGTGACTAACAACAATTTTACATCCACTTTCGTAATAAAAAATCTAAATCATAGGTAGGCAAGCAGAAAGAGAACTAACTCTCAAACCATAAGATCTTTCTGGTAGGAACCAAAAAACATATCTATAACAACACCAAACCAAAAATTAAAAAAAAATATCCTTTGTAAAAGTTTATTCACAAAGAAATACATATTTTTAAATAATCTCTACTCCACACTGAAAATTGCAAGAAAATTCTATCTCCGCTAACGATCTCAATATAAGTACTTCCTAAGCTCTTCGTCTATGGTTACTATAAATTAGCGTCATCGAGTCGGGTTCCATGATTTACGAGCTCGGGGACGCTCGGTGACGTCACTGCCGCGACACTAAAACCTCCTTAGATAGTCTCTATAGGTTTGGTTGATACCAACCTCATTATAGCACAGGCTGGTTACTCTTGCTTTAAAAATAGTTCAAAAGAGGCGTTTTATCACTCTTCATATGCTCTTCATTCGTCTGGTAGTAGGTTTTTATATAAGTTGCATTTATAAAAGCGTCATAAACGCTTGCTGAACGCGCCGGATTTTTTACTTTCTTCGACTGAGACTATCATTTAATTCAGTTATTTTTGTGGAAACTATTAATTAGCCGTTAGTTACCCACCATTTCTGTTATTATAGTTACATATCTGTTAGTTTCCCTAAAATTGAAAAAAAAAGTTTTTCCATTTTTTTATTCAAAAAAACGTAACAAAAAATGTCAGAAAATGGATATTTGGCAAATGCTAACACTAGCGAGTCCAATAAAAATGTGTCGTTTTCATATTCTTAAAAAATAGCTCAACCAGACAGAAAATATGGCTTTTTTTTGCCATCTATTGAATTCTATTATTTCTTTATTGAAAAATAACAGCCATGATCCGCTGTAGTTCCAAATCCAATTTTAGCAAACATAAAAGAACCACGTGACGATGAAGCCGAAAGCTGTAGGCCACACTTTTGTGAACTGAAAATTCTAACATTAACATCCGTGTATATTCTAGCAGCTTGTAAATTCTTAAGAAAATACCCAGAATATTTTATAAAGAAAATTGATACACCTAGACGATACGTAAACACATATAATCATAATAAACTTGTAATACCTCACTCAAAACTAAATATTCATAATACAGGCCCAAATAAAATGGCGGCAAACATTTACAATAAGATACCTGACGATTTAAAAGATACATCCGACATGAGTTTTAATAGACAATTAAAGAATATGCTACTTAATTTTTTTTATTATACACTTTTTGAATTTTTTAATGATAATCTTTATTAATGAGACGGTAAATAATTGAATGTTAACTTTAGTACCCATCTTCTCAATTTGCTACACCCTGACCGGGTACATAATCATAAGATCTACTAGCTAAGAGTGTTAGAATAGTGAAATATTCATGTACCTACCTATAATCATGGACGCAATAAATGAAATATGAAATATCCTCCGAATAAAGTGTAGGTAAGTTGGGTCTATCGTCACCCCTCACCACTACATAATACGAGGGAGGGGGGTAAACAAGCTCTCCAACTTTAAAATTATTCGCTTGTGTACAAACCGCCGCCGCGTTAATTTCGCGCATCGTCGATCAGAGCCCTTAGTATGGGTTGTGGATTTCGTTTACGAAAACGAAAAAAGTTATCGTTTCGTCCCATATAGCACCTATTATAGCGCCTTGCAGCACCCGCACAAAGTACTTCTTTTCGTAGTAGTTCTTTCTTCTTCTCTGTTTCGTGGCTTTTGCGATTATTTGCCACAACTCTGCCAATTCGATTGTAGTTTTCGAATGATTTTGAGTGAATCGCTGCATTTTAGCAGTGCAACCTCAACGGTAGTAATCGAACACTTTTTTCGTTTTGATGTAACCTATTTCAGTCTCTCAGTTCTAAAGACGACACAGTAAGAGCTGCAGAAGTAGTATCTACAACTCCATAACTTTTACGTGATATAAGGCACGAATTTTAAAAAATGAGTTATGCCCTTTTTGTGATTATTCGGTAAGGTTTCGGTACTGATTATGAAAAGGACCTTCGGTGCGGTGCGAGTGATGCAAATACTTTCATTTGTTTCGTCTGGCTCGGTAAAATATTGAATGACGGGCGCAGTACAGATTACGCGCTTATGTGAAAAGGGCCGAAGACGACATTATTTCCCTACGTCACAAGCGGCTTTGCATAATTTTTTGCAGGCATGTTTGAAAGTGCAGTCAGTGCGGTAAGCTTTCGACATCCGACCGTTCTGATGTTGTACCGAAGCCTCACCGAGTAATCAGAAAAGGCACTAATCAGGAAATCTTCATATAAATAAGACGCTCGGTATGGTTTCGGTACCACGTATACCGACCTTGATGTTGTCATACCGAAACCTTACCGAGTAATCAGAAAATGGCCCTAAGAAGTTATTTGAGTTTTAGAGATTCTTCTACTATACTTCATAATATTCGTGACATTTCTTGTATTACCTATTTGATTTTTTTTATATTGTGTAATTTTAAGTTCTAATTAATATAGTTTTAATAACGTGTTATGGCTACCTATATTGTCTGAAGTCCTACTAATATTATAAACTAGTTTCTGCCCGCGGCTTCGCACGCGTTGTTTCTATTGAAAAATTGTCTATCCCATGGGAACTGATTTATGGGACAAAAAGTAGCCTATGTTTGATGGATTAGAATTACCGGTGTGCTAAATTTCAGGCCGATCCGTTCAGTAGTTTTGGCATGAAGAGGTAACAAACATCCATCCATCCATCCATCCATCTAAACTTTCGCATTTATAATATAAGTGTGATGCAAAAGTTTGTGTGAATGTTTGTTACCACGTATCTACGGAACTACTTAACCGGATAGTTTAGGTTCATGAACAAACACATAGGCTAATCAAATTTTCAAAAATTAACATTTAAGGTGGTTAAAAAGGGTAGTAAAGTTTCTATGGAAAATTATTGTTACTTAATAGATTATTTATAGCGAGTTTTGAGGGAATTTAATTCACTCAATAGAAAGTAAACAATGAATCACATATTTTTTTTTACAAAACTACCCCTAGGAAGTGTTCAATAAATTTCTGAAATTTCCATGCGGGCGAAGCCGCGAGGGCCAGCTAGTAAATGAATAATAATAATAAGCAACTTACGTTGCTGACTGTGCCTAGGTGAATTCCTTTTTAGCCCGTTCACTGCCAATCTTGATGACAGCTAGGCATGCTATACAGTGCTGAATCAGATAACCAACCCTGAGTTGAAAAGCAATTACTATCACTGGCTTTGACCAGCGGAGCATCGCATCGCCTACATGCTAATAAGCTAAAGACGGTATGCTTTCGGTAAGGAGCGGAAGCGATTTTACAGCATCTCTCGACACGTCCTTCACGATACAAGATTTTCTATGACGCTAAACGACCGAAAAACCGACCCATTTTTCTTGGTGGAAATACTAAGCGTATATAATATACGACGCAGCGACGCAGGAGGTTGCGGGTTCGATTCCCGCCTCGGAACAAATTTGTGTACGATCTGCAGAAATTGGGTGTTTTCTATGTATGATAAAAAGATATCTATCTATGTAGTGTATTGTGCTAAGTATATCAGTTATCTAGTACCCATAACACAAGCTCTGCTTAGCTTGGGGCTAGATAATGCTGTGTGAATTATCCAGCATTATTTATTTATTTACTAAGCGTAAATTGTTTTGTGTATTTTGTAATGTGTTGTTGTTATCTTTATGCTCTCATTAGCCTGGAGCTAGATGATTTGGTGTGGATGTTCCTTAACCTCAACCTCAACAGCCTGTACTGGACGCAGGCCTCTCAAAAGCGCCTTATTGGCTTTTATCACATGGAGAGCCATAATTACCACGCTGGGCATGAGGGTTGGGGGTCGCAATTCGGTGGTAGAATTGTTCTGTAGGGGGCACTGCTGTCCGCCCCCGGTGGATATCCCTTAATCGCCTCTTACGACACCCGAGAGAAAAGTTGGGGTGGTGCAAATTCTAAGCCGGCACCACACACACAGCTTGGTGTATTGTTCAGCATGAATTAATTAATTTATTTATATCAGTAATCTAAGGGATGTCACGATCACGTCCCGTTACTAACGTCAAATAAACTCACCCCTCTGGTACCGGGCCAGATGATGGTGTGTGGAAATGTTAAATTTTATTTATTTTTTCATTTTCGTTCAGCATTTGGACCAGACTATTTAATTACACTACAATCAGTTCTAAACCCTACCGGACAAATAATCCAAGGGCAGTGCTTCTGACACACTTACAACTGTGGTAAGTCTAAATGTAGATGAAAATTTATCCAAGAGAATGTGTGTACTTAACCATCCGAAAGATAATCTTGCGAAAATTTAATACGCCCCCAAAATATCTTGCGAAAATCAAGGGAATTCACAGCGATTGTGAATTTTCGCGAGATATTCTACCTATTTGGTAGGTAGGTAGATGTAATCTGGCAACATTTAACCCCCAGGTTGTAAAATCGGGCCAACAATGTGTGTCAACGCGTCCCCTGTCAGGACGCTCGACGCAATGCGGACATGTGAGAGGAAAAGTGCTGGCATTTGTCAAGATAACAAGAAAAGTGTTGAAGTTTGAACAAGATAATTTGTGCTCACGGGTTTGGGCTTCCAAATTTATGACATAATATCAACAAGTGTTCTGCTCTTTATTCTTGGTTGACTGGAAGAAATTATTTCGCGAGCCGCCAAACGAGTTGCCTTTTGAGGTCCTTTGGGTGTTGGCGCGAGATTCAATGTTTTGTGGTTGATATTTTCTTTCTGCTTTCTACAAGGAATAAAACAAGCGGAAAAGTAATATGCCGAAAATTGTAAACCATTTTTTATTTACTTCAGAAATAACTAACTTCGATTCAATGGTATTTATGGAGCATTTGGGAAAATAGGAGATTTTAAGCTATTAATCAACATATTCCCCAATGCTAGTAAAATACAATTGCATAGAAGTGGTTTTCAACATGGGTTTTTATGACACAAACACCGTGACACGATATTTTTACATATAACCAGTTTATGCCCGCGGCTTCGCACGCGTTGTTTCTATGGAAACGTTTATAGGTGATTTCTATCCCATGGGAGCTGATTTATGGGATAAAAAGTAAAAGTAGACTATGTTTGATTTCAGGATTAAAAAACGGTATGCAAAATTTCAGCCCGATCCGTTCAGTAGTTTTGGCGTAAAGAGGTAACAAACATTCATCCAGACATCCATCCAAACTTTCGCATTTATAATATTAGTGTGATATATAGATTAAAAGAAAAATCCTAAATAAGTCCCTTCTACCCTCTACGACACCAAAACGGCTACCACTCAGCGCTTGCTTTTAATCAAATTATTATTTCAGCTTTCATCCCGAATCACAAACAAAATGACGACAAAACCCTTCTCCGCCCGGCTGTACGGTTTGGGCGCTCATTTTCCGATGACGTCACCCGTCCCTCACTTTTCAATTAGCCGCGTCGTGGCGCTCCTTTTCGCAAAAAGCGGAAACAGACGGCCTTCTGTTACGGACTAACCAACTGCGGTGATAAATGAAGCCAGTTTGTCTACTTAGCTCAATCATAGAGCATTGTGATCTTGGGTTCATTTCAATTGAATTTAAAAACGTGTCGTGAACACTGGAGGTTCAGGGGCGAACCAGGTTTGCTTGTCAAACTAGGCTTAGATCTCAGTACTCACAGGATCCCCGTGGTAAAATACTCGAAATACATAAAAATCTTTTTTTTTTCGAGAATGTCAAGAAATAAAATAAATATTGCTGGACAACTCACACAGCATTATCTAGCTCCAAGCTAAGCAGAGCTTATGTTATGGGTACTAGATAACTGATATACTTAATACAATACACTACATAGATATTTTTTATTATACATAGAAAACATCCGAACACCCTGAACAAATATCTGCAGATCGTACAAACATTTGCCCCGAGGCGGGAAATGAACCCGCAACCTCCTGCACCGCAGGCGGACTTTCGTCCGCTGCGCCACTGAGGTCGTCAAATTTTTGACATTACTGTTAAGATACAAAATAAAAAAATATTTTACTGTTGAGTTCTGTAGTTTTTATTGCTTCTCTTTGGTTTACTTCTCTCAAAGGGGAAAACTTGAACGTGAAAAATTGGAATAAAAAAAACTATTCCAGTTTTCCCCCTTAAGGGGGATTTGTTAAGGGGGAAAACTGGAATAACCCAAACCATGATTGAGAAAAAAAATTACGATAAAAAACATGAAAGTACACTGTTTCGCACATAGTTTGGTCGAGATCTCAGATACCTTGCGGTCTATTGAAATGACTTATGTTTTGATTCGTTGGTTATTAATAGTTATTTTATTCCTTGAACCAGTTTCTTCATAAGTTGTGTAGTTTTCTTGAAAATAGGCAAAAACTTGATATATGCTCATACGCCGTTCCAAAAACGTATGCTCTGTCCCGCTTCTATGAATGCGAAATCCTATACCTATCCTTTTTACAAAAAGGCACGCATGGCGTCCTCTTAATGAAACTAAAGTAGGTATATAGCAGACATGTAAAGCATAGCTCCCGCACGCCTCCATTTCGAATCGGCCTCAAAGTGGCCCTTGCGCTGTAATTCAAACCGTACAGCCAACCGCATAACCGCTGTAAAATGAAGAAATGGATCAAAATAGTACCATACATAAATACTTATTTTCGTGCTGTGCGGTGGATGGCAGGCAGTGTGGCGTATAAATTTACAGTACAATTAGGCGCTTTGAATTTTTTGATGATATATGAATGCCTTTTCTGTTCGTTTTAATAGTGTTATAATTCCTAAGATATCAAAATGATAACCCAAAAAAAATAGACTACGACGAGACTTGAACCCGCATCCTACCCTCAGTAGATAGATAGATAGATAGATAGATAAGTCTTTATTTGCATCTTCAGACACACACATACAGAAAACAGCAATTTTATAGTACACTCATACAAATAGACAATAAGAAAATGCAGTAGACAAATAAAACAAACAATAGCAATGTTAACATCTAAGTAAACTGTTTGTGTGTGCTGCAGTATGTCAAAAAGGCCATGGCTCAGCGTAATATTTTGCTCAAGAAGCAAAACACTGATTTTCAGCCATAACCCATTGAGAGCAAGCAGAACGAGTTTCAAGTGTTATGTAAGCTACTAAATGTTTGTGTTTTTTCAGTACGGGAATGCATTAACCAATTACGCCACGAGGTCAAGTGACGTAGGAGTATTAATTGATTTCTTAGAAATTACCTCGAGTGCGAGGGCGTACGCACTAATATAGCAAAAACCTTTGGTATAGTTTCTTTCCGGCCTACCCACGGCTAGACAAGTCGTGTAGGGTGGGTCCGCAGTGATATTCCTTCTTGATAAGTAAATTGGCTGTCAAATGCACACAAATCGCTCGGTCCGTACAGGTACAGGCCCACTAATAGAGCCTTCGTGGAAAGATACCTGTCAGCCAGTCTGTCACCCGCGAGGAATTCCATTGAGGTTTTAATGGCATTCTAAAACTTTCCGAAGTGAGGTGAGGTGGTGTCACCGTTGATTGTTCAAGATTCTTGTGGTTAATTAATGAGGTATCTGTCTTTTGACAAAGAGAGAGGTAAACAGTATTTTTTTACTCATTTTTAATGTCGGTACCTACATAGATGAGTATTTACTTATTACCACTCATATTTAGTTATCTAGTACCCATAACACAAGCTTTGCTTAGCTTGGGGCTAGATAATGTGTGAATAGTCAAGCATTATTGTATTATATGTCCACAGCTGAACGTGACAAATAAGGAAGGGTTTTGCCGAAATCACCATGCTTGGCATTGGTGATCGTTTGATTAGATTTTGCCAAAATATTTAACTACTCAAACTTAGCTCACAACATTTGAATAAAATCAATCAATAGGTACTCATCCTTTCCTTCCTAATTAATATTCCAGAAGTTTAATTATAATTATAACATTTCGCGTCAGTTCCCACACCAACAAAACAAAACAGCTCTGTTCCGAACACGATTTTAACATAAACACGTGTATTTGACGTAAGTTAGTAATTCATTTTGTAAATTCATTACGTATGCTTACTTTCATGGCCATGTCATTATGCTGAGTGCCAAAACACAAGATGGGTACCTACCTACTAACACTGCTTTAAGAAATCTCGATTTTTGTCATTCTTTTTTAAGTGTTGTGTGAAGTGTGACCCTGAGCAACACTAGAGCTAAAAACTATGTGCTTGTTTTTTTTTGTTTTTAGGGTTTTGATGATCGAAGATCGGTTTCAAAACCCTTATGGTCTCGCTTTGTCTGTCCTTTTTTCCCTCCTTAATAACTCAAAAACTACTGCAGCTATCAACTTGAAATTTAAAACAATAATACATTTTGTGCGCCTGTACAGATTTTGAGAAAAATAAATGAAAATAAATGAAAAATTAAAATGAATATTTTCCATACAAATTGTGATGCCGAAATTTTAAAAGATACCTACAGAGTCATATGGGGTATCAAATGAAAGGTACCATTTTGTAAATTTCAAAATATATTTTGAAATTTTTGTAGGATTCATACTTTTTAAAATATTTCAAAAAAAGTCGAAAAAATACCCATTCCCCCCCCCCTATCTCCGAAGATTGCAGAGCGATCCATGTAAAATGTATGGAGCGTTTATAGACATGGATCTATATTTTACAGGAAAAATATAGAGAAGTTTGAAAAAAGTACACTTTTTGAAAAATGGTCAAAATGGGGGGGAATAATTTTCAAAAGGGGAGGCTACCTCACCGAGTGGGGTATCAAATGAAAGGTATTTGTTTGTACGTTTTAAAACAGTTTTTCAAATTTCTGTAGGTTTCATACTTTTTGAAATATTTTGAAAAAAGTCGAAAAAATACCCATTCCCCCCCCCCTATCTCCGAAGTTTGCAGAGCGATCCGTTTAAAATGTATGGAGCGTTTGTAGATATGGATCTATATTTTACAGGAAAAATATAGAGAAGTCTGTAAAAAGAACGCTTTTTGAAAAATGGTCAAAAAGGAATAATTTTCAAAAGGGGGGCTACCCCACCGAGTGGGGTATCAAATGAAAGGTATCGGTTTGGACATTTCAAACCAGTTTTTCAAATTTCTGTAACTTTCATACTTTTTGAAATATTTCGAAAAAAGTCGAAAAATTTACCAATACCCACCTTAACCGAAACACCCATTTAACCGAAGCATGCAGAGAGATCCATCTGAAATGTAACCTACTATTCTTAGGTATTCGTTAAATTGCGAAGTCTCTAACCGGTACTTTTGGTACATATTTGTTGACAAACGTTCAAAACCCTCGGCGCGCGAGTTACACTCGCACTTGACGGATCTTGTTTTTTTTAGTTCTGCTCAGTCCGTCACATAAAAGTCAGTAGAATCATACCCATCAGGTTAATTAACACCCTCTATCAAAAAACCCGCCTACTTCATTCAATCAATTCCTAACCAATCCATAACAGAGACTCTAGTATGAGTTTCTAAAATACCAAACCGGAAAAGGTTTTCGAGAGATAAATACCCGTGAATAGTTATTATAATACCCCTTACTTGAAAAGATTTGAGAAACTATGGGACTATGGGAATATGACAAGGTCCCTGTCATATTATGTCCCATAGTTTCTCAATAGTAACCCCTGTCATACTATACATATGTAAATGTATGGAAACGAAAACTCTAATACTTTCCGTAAACTAGCCAAAACTCATACTAAGAATACAGAATGGAATAGACAAACGGAATGACAAATGAAATAGACCACCTGAAAACTGGAAATGGATTCCGTTCGCCTCGTTTCCACGTCCCCGCTCATCGGGACATGCAATTCCTCGACTCTAGTGGATTAATGGACTTTTACACTGGTAACCACTTTATTTTTAACCACTCCAAGAAAAAGTTCAAAATAGAGAAAATAGACACCTATCTATTTGACAAGATAATTATTTTATTCAAAGTAAATAGTTATAAATGGGAAATACAAAAAGGAAAAGGAAAAATAATGCATGCATCATTATTTTCTCTATGTTCATAATATTGATTTCACATAAGTTATTTATGATTCGATTGTTATCTGATTTGTGAATGAATAAATAAATATAGACAATGGATTACATTACGGAATGGTGGCCCAGAGACGCTCAAAAACAAGGCAGACCACCCGCCCGATGGTCAGACGACATCGTTTGGGTGTAGCCGGAAAGGAAAGAAAGAAAATTATTTATTAAACACTACACTACTAATAAAATAAAATATAAGACTACTTAGTAAAACATATCTAAAAAAAACACAAGTGAACAATACTAATACAATACGTAGAGGTGCCTTTATTAACACAAGGACCTATCTACCTAAGCATTGGGTTGGTACTAAGTAGCCCACTCAGCAAGCCGACGAGCGCGTGTGTGTAGCTCTAACAGGTCCTGACTCAGCTTGTTGCTCAAACACAATAACCTAGGGTAGGAATTTTGTGAAAGAGCGCTCTTTTTCAGTCAGGACCAGGTAGGATAAATGACAGACACGATCTCAGAGGAGAGATCTCAAAGGAGTGGGTGAGACCGGATATAATGGCGTAAAAAAGAGGAGACTGAGTAGATAGTTATACATTTGTATTTTCGGTATCTTAGCTTCCCGGTCAATTAATTTGTTCTTGTCCTGTTGTGTCTTTCTTTCTCTAGTTCCGTTCGTTTAGCCCTTTATGTGAGTGGGTGGGTAGGTACATACCTACTCCTTCTAATATTATTTCATTTGTAATACTGTATTGCAGGTTTCATTTATTGTTTGTAAGTTATGTAGAGATGAACCATTCTAAATTTGCACGCCAAAATGCACGCCCCCTCCACTAAACGTCATACGATCGGCGTTCATTTTTAGAAAATGGTTTATCTCTTACTATTTTCTGTTCCCTGCTGTATCAGAGTTGTGTTTGTCAATAAATGTTTTTCTATCTCTATCTTGTATTTGTCAACCATTGCCGTAGATTATGTTTCTTTATTCCTATATTTTTGATTGTTTTGTTTCTTAAGTGTTATATTCCGTGACGTCACCAAACGGCTCTGTTTCTCTTTGAAGCGTTGGTTGTAACGTTGGTTACAACTAGCTCATGCTGAGACAGAGACCGTTTAGTGACTCTAATCGACAGAAGTTTTGTCTTTTATTTTTATATCATGTTTTTTTTGTTGATTGAGTTATTAATAAAATATTCTCACTGTCACTAAGAAATAACCATTGATTAGAACCACCAGCTGAATGAGATGGTTTAAAATTTTAAATAATCGTAATTAATTATTATGCACTATACTGTCCGAACAAAATTTACAGAATTGTATACAGACTTATAATTTTATTGCAGTTACCTAAACCGTAAATTACCTAATACTGCACTACTACTAATAATTGTGTTCTTGTCATTATCCAAATCATGTTGTCCAGTCTATCGATTCATTGTCTTATTATATGTACTTCTATACTATAGTTTTAAAGGTACATGTATTAAAGTCCTTCAATTTTATTTTTGTCATTAGTAGTATGTTTTTATAATGTATCTTTCCTAACTAGAGTGAACTGCTGTCCTGTATATACAGTCTTGAATTTATGTAAGTAATTCTGCTTGTAATTCGGCCTCCCGCGATACAGGTTCTGAACCTTGTGCGGGGACCACCAGTAAACTGTGTAAGCTTTTTTGTAATTGGTAAATAAATGAATTTTCTATTTTTTATTTTTTTTTGTGTTGCAATTTTTCTGATCAAATTACTTTTCGGGGCCTTCCCCTTGTCAAAAGACCAATGTTAGAATTCTTTTAAAATCTATCAAATTCTCGTATGAAGGTAAGTCTGTAGTCTCCTTTATTGACATATCGGTTACCATCGTCGGTTTGTTCGTAAAACTAATGGATTTTCACAGACTAGAAAAGACCACTCGTAGCATCCGGATACAGCTACGGCGTAGCACTTCGTAGCAACCGCTACGGCGTAGCCCTTCGTAGCGGCACGCTACGGCGTAGCACTTCATAGCAGCGCGCTACGGTTTAGACGGTCGTAGCACATGTCGTAGCACTTCGTAAGTTTCGTAGCACTTCGTAAGTTTCGTAGCACAACGGAGTGGTTTTATTATCTTTGACTGTTACGGCATAATAAACAAACAGCATAAAAACTATTTCAGACTAGCTGACCCGGCGAACTTCGTACCGCTCTCACCTTTTAAACCTTCCTTGAACTTGTACAAATATTTCATGACCATAATTAGACAAATCGGTCCAACCGTTCTCAAGTTTTAGCGAGACAAACAAAAGCAATTCATTTTACATTAATTATAAAAGACACACATAATATATATAAAAGAAATACATAAAAAATCTTTAGTAAAAATGTTTTAGTATTTAAATCCTACTCTGAGGTTACGGCTTCTTTGTCGATCAAGGTCATCAATGTATACGCTTCTACAACAAAACTCCTAGTGAGTTGCAAAAATTATCAGTAAATAAATTCAAACAAATTGTCAAAACCTTGCTGTGCAAAAAGGCTTACTATAAAATATCAGATTATCTAGAAGATAAAAAAGCTTGGAACGGGTTTTGCTCCAACTCGAAGAATAACAACTAACAGGCTAAAGGTTTCTTCGTCGCTTCTTTACTTTGGTCTACATACCGAAGCGACAGAAATCAAAAATATCACTTTATTTCCGTGTCAGTGTATAGTTTTATAATTTGACCTTTTCTAAGTGTACATTTATTGTATTTATGGAAATAAAGAGTTTTTGATTTTCATTTTGATTTTTTGGTCGATAAAGGCTATTTTCTGTCATTAAAAATTATAATTCAGAATTCGAAAAACATAAAACATCGCGTAAGAATCGATCCCTCCAACCCAGGCCAAAGATGTCTTAATAGCCGACTATGGGAACCTACCACAGGAAAGTAACCGCTTCCTTCTGCTATTTTTAACACCTTCGCTGCCAATCCAATCCGTCTGCCAAGTCCTGAAAATCCACCTAAGGTAGGTAGATATTATATGTATAGGGATACACATAATATCTACCTAGTAACTTAAGTGTCGTAACATACCTTTCATCCATTTTTAGGCTAAATAGTAGTTTTATTTATGTAAATTTTTTATGTTATTAACTTACTATATTGAACTTAGTATATTTACTACCATTTCAATGTACACCAATGTGAGAAAAGAAACCTAAAAGCAGGAACCTGCTCTGGCTAACTTAGGTTTTTCGTCCTAAGTTAGTCAGACGTCTCACTTCGTAATACAAGTTTCGAGTTAGCAAGAGCGAGGAACACATTAGCGAGGCCGTAAATTGGGTCTTTTTCACACTTCAGGTACCAACTATCCTAACACTAAATGTGGTGATTATGGCAACCTCCTTTGTTTGGAGGCACATTCTGCAGTCGACGTAGTGTGCTCATGAGGAAGGAAAATATCGACTTAGGGTAATGCTCAGTACGTTACGGATGTAAGCGGGTTAACTACGAACCTTATTTGTGTTGGAAGAGTATATATATAAGGTTCGTAGTTAACCCGCTTACATCCTCAATGAATTCGTCAAACTACGATAGTTTTTATAGTAAAATGCTCAATACACCTACCTATAAATAGGTAGTAAATCTTCTTTGACCTTCTTTTGCGAGAATTTCCAGTTTATATTTTAATATAGTTGTCAACGTCCAATATTTTCGCTATTTCCGCTTCGAAAGCGTCGACGACGTCCCGTCGCCCGGTGCTCAGTGAGTGGGCAGACATCGATGTAATCAAACAAGGTTCCGTCGATGCTTCCGTTTTTCAATTTCATTGCGGAACTCTGGCGACAACCGCGACTACCTATACAGGCTCGGTCCCAGGGAGGGGTCACGGGAGTCGTGATCCCAACGAAAAATTTGTTTAAGTACCTACTTAAAAAATTGCAATCCGCTTGATCATTATTTTTCCTATTTACTGCTGTCACTTTGATTAAGATTACCAACTGCAACAAAAAAAATGGCAGCTCGCGCTTTAGGTCACTTTGCCAAATTTGATAAGATAGTACCAGAAATCTAATTTTTTGTATTTTATTTATGACAAGGTAGAGCGTGGCTCTCTGACTCAAATATTTTATACTGACTATTAGCAACTGAAATGTATGTATAAGAAATAAACATTTTTCATTTTTCCAATACTAGTCTATTCTTAATTCGTCCTGGGGTTTAACTCTTCAGGGCGCTTACTCGGAAAACGAAAATTGCAGTTCCTGGTTCGTTTTCGTGCAAAACCAACTCTTATGTCACTAAACAATACAGCATTAGCACGAAAACGAATCAAAAAGTCTACTTTTGAAAACGAACGAAGTTGACGGATGACGTCGAATCGGACGCCTGATCAATTCTTTCGATGACCTAACTTACATTACGGAGTGCTATAAAAATGATCCGACATTTATTTCTTAGAGATCCAAAATGAAAGATGTTAGTTGGTGACACGTTCGAAGTAACTTGGTAAGGTTGTTCGTTTCGTGTGATCGATGATGTCGTCAAATTCACGTCCACGTCGTTCGTTTTTAGGGTTTTGATGATCGAAGATCGGTTTCAAAACCCTTATGGTCTCGCTTTGTCTGTCCTTTTTTCCCTCCTTAATAACTCAAAAACTACTGCAGCTACCAACTTGAAATTTAAAATAATAATACATTTCGTGCGCCTGTACAGATTTAGAGAAAAATAAATGAAAAATGAAAATGAACATTTTCCATACAAATTGTGATGCCGAAATTTTAAAAGATACCTACAGAGTCATATGGGGTATCAAATGAAAGGTATCATTTTGTACATTTCAAAATATTTTTTGAAATTTTTGTAGGTTTCATACTTTTTAAAATATTTCGAAAAAAGTCGAAAAAATACCCATCCCCCCCCCCCCCTATCTCCGAAAATTGCAGAGCGATCCATGTAAAATGTATGGAGCGTTTATAGATATGGAACTATATTTTACAGGAAAAATATAGAGAAGTTTGAAAAAAGAACACTTTTTGAAAAATGGTCAAAAAGGGGGGGAATAATTTTCAAAAGGGGAGGCTACCGCACCGAGTGGGGTATCAAATGAAAGGTATCGGTTTGCACGTTTCAAAACAGTTTTTAAAATTTCTGTAGGTTTCATATTTTTTGAAATATTTTGAAAAAAGTCGAAAAATTTACCATTACCCACCTTAACCGAACCACCCATTTAACCGAAGTATGCAGAGAGATCCATCTGAAATGTAGGTTGGTACCTACTATTCTTAGGTATTCGTTAAAGTGCGAAGTCTCTAACCGGTAATTTTGGTACATACTTGTCGACAAACGTTCAAAACCCTCGGCGCGCGAGTTACACTCGCACTTGACGGATCTTGTTTAAATTAGACTTCCAGAAACTACGATATTCGTTTTGAAGAGAGGCACTCTTCAGTGCTCTAGGTACTGTTTTATTCGATTTCGTTTCGGTCTACTTATTTAATTTTGATACATCAGCAGTCAATGCTCGTACACGCGACAAGTCACCTCCACTCGCAATAGGATGGGACCCACGTGCTAAATCGCGTTAGACAGAAGTAATAATGTAGGAAATAGTAAACCTTACGTTTGGATTAAGGCGCTCTCTCACAGCGAGCATTCGCCTGTAACGTGTCTAATATTGCATGATTAGTTTGAGAGCATTGCGTTACATACTGCCTCACTGACTGACGAGCATTCGCCTCTTTATGCGATTACATTTTAAGCATTCTGCTGTAGTAGATTCAGTTCCTTTTACAACATAAGACGAAATGGCTATACGTAACAGGCTGCGCACTGTAGGTAGGTACTCTATTTTCTTCCTTTACTGGATGCTTGAATTTGAATCACAGTATTCCTAAGAAATCAAATAATATCGCAAAAATTTTCGACTTCGACGGGACTTGAACCCGCATCCTTCCACTCACTCCGGGTAATTTCTAAGCACATTCCGGTGCTGACCGAAATATGCTTATAAATTACCCTGAGTGTGGGGTGCACTATGATAACAAAAAAAAACCTTAGAATCACAGTATTATCACATCACACTACAATATTATAAATACGAAAGTTTGGACGTTTGTTACCTCATATCTCCAAAACTACTGAACGGATCTAGGTGAAATTTTACACATCAGTCGTAGTTCTAGATTTGTATTAACTTAAAGTCTATTTATATCCCGAATGCCCCCGGTGAGGGACCGCCTTTACGTACGGGAACACGTTTGTTTTGGAATTGTATACGTGATGGTATCTTCCCGTGTTTTAACACGTGTCAGTGTTTTTGGCATCAGTTAACATACATGAGATTGGCTTTCGAATATCTGGGTCATCTGACCCAGATACTCGAAAGATATACTTTATACAGGTATACCTGTAGCTAGATAGCTATAGGTATCTATAACTAGCGAGTACAAACTAGGGGAATAATTAGGTAGTGCGTAGATAAATTGGCAGTAGAGTAGAGCTACTTGGGAAAGGCTCGCAGTGGATGTACTCCCGAAATGCCAATGCCATAATCTGCCACCAAGCAGGATTGTCGTGTTCCGGTAGATTTATGGCTATCATACCTTCCCAGGTTTGCCTGTGAAATTACAGGCACATTGAGGCTTACCAGCTATGGAGTCGTGGCGGTGTAAGAATCGACTCCGCCAACTCAGTCTGCGGATGTCTTAAGGGTCCGGCGACGGATGAATTTCCCATACAAACGTAATACCAAAATTATTTTTACTTAGAGCATATTTTCACTATGATCTGTTATTATTTGTATTAAAATAGTATTTATCTAGGTTCCTGCCACATTTTTTTTCAAAATTCCTTTATGAAATGAAATTAAACCTAATCGCATTTTTACATCAAAGAATGAATGTTGTCTTAGTAATTGTGTAGATAAGTATTTTGAAAAAATCTTATGGCAGGAACCTATATAAATACTATTTGTACAAGCTATCGCATTAGTACATGCAGTAGGTATATGTTAACCTGAACATTTCATGTATATTTAGCTTAGCTTGCATTGACCTCAATTATCAACTAATGTGGAAACAATAAAGCAGTGTTCAATCATCACTCAACGGGTTCGGTTATTTTAATCTCTTCGGAGTTTTTACCACCCTCAGCTAGCTAGCATCCCTTATCGTTTTACCCCAGCTTAGCTTATTGATAGCAGCCCTATCATTTGGTCCTTCGAGCCGGATTAAACGCGGAATCATTTGGTCCTTCGAGCCTAAGTAAAAGCGGAATCATTTGATCCTTCGAGCAAGTAAAAGCGGGATCATACGCGGGAGTGAGAATTCCATTGGTTCTGCGAACATTGACCCAGTGACAGTGACGACACTAGTTCACGTGTCACTACCCCGTGACTGAACTATCGGGACTCAGCTAACCTTATCGTTTATCTGTGCGAACTAAGTGCCGTTTAAACGGGTTTTAAGTATTGTCGTGAATCAATACTTAGACCACAGCTCAAAAAAGTGAATCCGGAGATTCGCGCAGCAGCTTCCGTGAGTCAGGAGACTCATCCAGCACCAGCTATCCGTTTCTGTGGGCCAGGAGGCTCACACAGCAGCAGCTCATCTTTCCGTGGGTCAAGAGACTCACACAGCGACAGCAGCCGTCTTCGTGGGTCAGGAGGCTCACTCGGCACCAGCTCAACACCAGCTCAACCCCAGCTTCAGCTCCAGCAGATCTTCTTAGCGTGAATCGAGAGACACGCCTATCAGTAGCTTTCAAGTAAGATCGTTCAATTTTACTTGCATAAATAGCGATCATGACGAACTACGATTCAATCTTCAACCGCCAAGCGGAGATCGTCACCGAGCTTCAGCGCATCGGCACCAACTTCGACAAAGATTCAGCTCATCGGAAGACCTCGGAGTATCTCAAGTTAAGGTTAGACGCTTTAGATAATCTCTGGGGAGAGTTCGATGTTAACAATAAACGTCTTGAAGTGTTACCTACTAAATCGCAAAGGTACTTTCAGGAAACGATCTACGATCGTACAGCTAATTACTATCGTGATACTAGAGCAAAAATAGCAGCTTATGAGCCATATAAAGTAGAAAAACCATCAGGGTCGGGTACAGGTACAGGTATAGGTACGAACACCGAGACTGGTTCTACTAGCAAAATTGATGAGCTTTTGTCCTTACAGAGGACTAACTTTCGAGCTTTTAGGCGACTAGTGTCAGGAATCAAGGTCAGCGAAATAAGCGAGAAGTGGGAATTAGAGGATGAGCTACACAGCATCCAAGCTCGATGGAATGCCATCGACAAGCTTCATCTAGAAATAGATAACATTCTTGAAGGTCAAGATGAGATCTATCAGGACGAATTTATTAGGCAGGAGACATCATTCAAACTGACAAAAAGGGCGCTCAACCAAAAACTTGCAGCTTCATCTCACGTCCTTAAATCTACTCCTTTGCTAGAAATACCAACTTTTTCAGGCAATTACACCTACTGGCCTACATTTTTTGATTTATACTCAGAATCGATCCATAACAACAGCTTTCTATCTAAAGCTCAAAAAATGCAGCACCTTAAAGGTAAGCTTAAAGGAGAAGCTGAGCGCCTCATTCAGCATTTAAACATCTCATCTGAGAATTATGATATAGCTTGGGAAATATTGACACATCGCTACAACAACCCGCAAGTGTTATTTACTACCCAGATCGAAACTTTCCTAAATCAGCCTAGCCTCAGCAAGCAAACGTCCTACGAATTCAAGCGCCTCTACGACACCACTACTGAATGTATACACGCCATACATAACCTAGGTGTGGATACCAACTCTTGGGATCCAATACTAGTTCACCTTTTAACTAAAAAACTTGACAGCGACACCTATAACGCCTACAAAGAGGCACGTAAGTCTCCTAGAGAATTACCAACTCTAAACGAGCTTATGCACTTTCTCGAGGGTAAGTTCATAGCTTTAGAACCTACTCATAAAAGAGAGAGAGATCATTCATCTTCAGCTAAACCAGCTCCACAGCATCCAGCTAAAACAAACTATAATAATAAGCATACATCGAGGTATCAAGCAGCTTTTACTTCCACGTGTAAGTGCCCTCTATGTAGATCAGAACACGAGCTTTACCGATGCCAGCGCTTCACCAGCATGTCCCCAATCGAAAAATTGAGGACTGTGACGAAACTGCAACTTTGCGAGAATTGTTTATTCAAACATTCCAGTAAATGTGTTTCGATCAAACGGTGCAAAGAGTGCAATGACGATCATCATACGCAATTGCATGACTCTTTCGCCATCGGGTCATCAAACTCTAGCGCAGCGATTATTGCTGAACAAAAATCACCTCTAGAGACAACTTCGTCAACAAAGGCGCCCAGCAACAAACCGCACACAGCAAGTCACGTATCTGCTGACGATGAAGAAGTCTTACTAGCTACTGCTCTAATTAAAATAAAAGCGATCGACGGTAATTTCGTAACTCTGCGTGCATTACTCGATCAAGGCTCTCAGATTACTTTAATATCGGAGAACGCCGCACAGCTGTTAGGGTTGCCACGCCAGAAATTTAGCGCATCTGTCTCTGGTGTAGGTATAAGTAACAAACAAAGCAAGCAACTTATTTCTCTTGATTGCCAATCTATCTACAACAACTACAGCTTTAACACCGAGGCATGTATTATTCCTCGTGTTGTTAGCGATCTTCCTAACGTCTCATTCACCAAAAAATCTTGGCCTCACATCCAGCATATGAAACTAGCAGATCCTGAGTACAATGTGTCGAAGCCAATCGACATATTGTTGGATGCCTGCGTGTACTCTAACGTCATCATGAGCGGGTTGGTCAAAGGTCCACCCAACGCACCGATAGCTCAGCAAACTAGATTAGGATGGATCCTTTCCGGGCCCGTCAAAACTTTTAGCTGTAATATAGTAATAAATAATTTAGAAGATATAGGGAAATACTGGGAGATGGAGGAAACGCCCCACTCACGGTCAAAGCTCACCGCAGAAGAACAAACCTGCGAAGAGCTCTTAGCTTCTTCAGAGCGACTTAAAGATAGTGCGTATGAGGTAGCCCTACCAATAAATTCAAACTTTAACGAAAATGTTTATTTTTCACAATCTAAAGCTACATCACAATTTCTCCAGCTTGAAAGCACGTTGGCGAAAGACCATGAATCATCTTTGCCAATGCGAACCCTTCGTCAGCCAACTATAGACATACTCCAAGGCGCAGGGATAATGCTTTTAAACGATTCTCAACTCTTACAAAACTTGTCCCACGAACAGCTTAGTCACATGCGCCCAACAGCGCAGGGTGACTACACTAAAATGTCCACCGAACAGCTTCACAAGCCCTTTGATTTACTTTCAGCTTACATGGATTTCCTGTATTGGAGGGGATTACCCTATTCCTGAACAAACTCGAATCTTTCAGCTAAGGAATGACTTTCTAAAGGTGTGTCAGGTCAATATACCTAGGTATTTTGATGACACACTTAGGGCATTTCAACTACACGGCTATAGTGACGCATCGATATTAGCTTACGTTTGCGCCGTGTACTTAGTAGCGTGCAACAATAAGGGTGAGTGCACATCACGCCTTGTCGTCGCGAAAACTAATCTAACTCAAATAAAGAATGAAGTGTTATTGCCAGTTCTAAAACTGTGTGGCGCTTTACTTCTAGCTCAGCTCTTGCTCAGAGTTCAACAGAAACCTCGAAAATTACCATCCTCGAAATGGAATCACGTCCGTTCCGTGGAAAATGCCGCCGCCTACGCCACCGGAGGTTTAACAGCTAAGCTTCAAAAAGAATCCCTTTGGAGGAACGGCCCGGCATGGTTAGCTAGCTTTGAACCTAACAAAATTAAAATCAAAACTTACGGCACACCGACAACGAAAAGGGTCCGTGTGTGTGTACACAGCTTTACATCAACTAATTTTATCATTCATATATGATTTGGTAAACTGTGGTAACTCGATCTCTCGTGTCGTCAAGGTAGCGTTACGACACAAACCCCCTAACAACTCAGCTGTTTTACCTACTTTAGAAATAAATAAAGCGTATGAACTAATTATTACCTTATCTTACAAATACATCTTAGCTACGATTAAAAAATTATTTAGCAAAATGAGCGAGATGAGCATTGAATGCTCATTCAATGCTCCAGCGTGGCCCAGTGCAGGGGGCCTTAGGGTTGTGTCTGTTAAAACAGAACACAAAATTTTCACTAGATCGAAACTAGCGTTATTACCGATCGAAACAGCTAATAAAGACGAAAACAGCTCAGCTCAGCAAAGCGACCAGCTCTCAGCAACTCCTCCACCTGCAAGCTCAAATAAAGGCATTGCACGTGGAAGTAAGCATAAGACTTTCTTCAAAAACTACTTTACTTTAGCTCTCTTACTGCTTACGATGATGATCTCTCCAACTTCACAGCAAAATTTGTCACCTATCAGTATTTCAGCACTTAACGAATCTAGACCACTTTATTTCGACAAAATATCCAACTTACAGTATATTCGAGATGAGTGGAAGCTTGTAGTGTACTACAACCTAACTGGCTATTTTCAAGCTATCACTGAAATGGAGACTTACGTGAGACATCTGACAGGCATGACTATGAATGGTAGACCCCAATATCAGCAAATAACTAACCAGCTTTCACACGAACTTACTGAAATCGAGCACTACAACCGACTTATACAGATTCCTAGCAAACGACAGAAAAGAGGTATCGTAAATGGTGTCGGCAACTTAGCTAACTATCTATTTGGCGTATTGGACGACAATTTTGCAAAGCAATATGCAAAGGATATTGAAAAAATTGCATTCGACGAAAATCATCTACAAAAGCTCATTAAAAATCAAACTGTAGTAATCGAATCAGAATTTAACATCATTAAACGCAACGAGCAGATAATGAATAAGCAATTTTCTCTAATTAACGAGCATTTTTACAACGTATCGGCAGTTCTTAATAAATTGAGTTCTGAAACTGAAAACGGTCTCTATATTACGTCATCAGCCTTATCTGCGAACATCATCCTAGAGAACCTGAGACGTATACAGACGTCACTGATAGACACCGTGACAGACATAAGCCACGGCCGCATCGACTCACATCTTATAGCTAGCGAACAACTGGAAGAACAACTTAACTTCATATCGGCACAGCTACAGGGTGATCTAAAAGTACCATCAGAGACGGGAAGCATAAGAGATATCTACAAGCTACTGAAGGTATCAGCGAAGGTGTTTAAAAGATATCTCATCATCGAAATTAGAATCCCACTAGTCAGCAACGAAATTTATGAGCTCGATAAGATAATTAGTATTCCACAGAACAAGGAAGGAAAAACTTACCTTACCGTACCTACCTACCCCTATCTAGCTTTCAACTTACGAAAAGACGCAGTCTTGTTCCTGACAGACTACGATCTACAAGCTTGTCTTCATGCAACTGAAGAAAAAATATTATGTCCTCTAGATAAACCTTTCTATGATTTTAATATACAACAGCAAAGCATTTGTAATCTTACTTTAATAAATGCAGGCAAATTAACATCTTCCTGTATTTACGAGCAATCCTTATGTGTAAACAGATGGATCAAGTTACACAGGCAGAACTCTTGGCTTTATTCGTGTTGCGACAAATGCAACATTCGCACTTTTTGCACAGCTGATGTTAGTATGAGTACTTTATCGGGCACCGGCCTTCTTGATATAGGTCAAGGTTGCACTATTAAAGCTGATTTATTTACAATTCACTCTCATAATAACTTCTTACGAAAGGTTAGTATAGAGCCTACTATCGAAGCCCCAGAGGTATCTATTTTGAATAGCGTCATGAAGACTTCTGGAGCCAGCTACAACTTCACAGCGGAGAACCACGAGCTAGCTTATCGTCGAGTATTGGACGAGATCGACAATCTGAAGCAGCAGTCAGATTCCAACCTCAGCGTTCACGATGTTCATCAATACTCCATCATCTACGGCATGCTCGCCGTACTGGTAATACTAGCTATCTTAGCGGCCTGTCTTCGAGCGAGGAGACGGTGCATGCAGCTGGCGGCTCCTCCCGGGGGGGTAGCCCCGGTGAGCGCAGCCGCCCACACCCGCGCGCGCGCCTCCACGAGTGCGTTCAACGAGCGATATTTATCTAGCGAGTGTGGTTTTCGGGAATCAGTGAGCATGGGGAATTTAAGTGTAAACAAAGGCATCGCGCCTCCTAAGCCCCCACGTCAATCAGTGTCTATTCCCATACCGTGTGAATCTTTTGGTGACGTAGTAGAGCCCACCGGGGGCAATTAGCTTATCCTATTGACAATGGACATTTATTAGATTAAAGTAAATAAATTTTATAAGCTTCTAGCATTCTAGCGTTATTGTTTTCACGCCTTAAGCGTTTTTATTGTATAATTAATGTTGTATAACCTTAGCTTTTACGATAAAACTTTTAAATCCATCATGGTTATTAACACTAAAGTCATTCAAATCATGGTAAATATCCCGTTATAAATGACTTTAGTCTTAGCTTTTACGTTTGTAACTTTATAAATTGTAGGTCCTTTTTTCTCTTTTCTGGTTGGCAATATGTACAAGCTATCGCATTAGTACATGCAGTAGGTATATGTTAACCTGAACATTTCATGTATATTTAGCTTAGCTTGCATTGACCTCAATTATCAACTAATGTGGAAACAATAAAGCAGTGTTCAATCATCACTCAACGGGTTCGGTTATTTTAATCTCTTCGGAGTTTTTACCACCCTCAGCTAGCTAGCATCCCTTATCGTTTTACCCCAGCTTAGCTTATTGATAGCAGCCCTATCACTATTCTAACACAAATAATAGCAAACCATGGTGAAAACATTCTCAAATTACAAATCATTTTGGTACTACGTTTGTATGGGAAATTCATCCGTCGCCGGACCCTTAAGTGGCGACTTAGTAAACCTACGGAAGGACAGCAGCTTTTTTTATACCCCGACGCGAAAAGAGAGGGGTGTTATAAGTAAGTTAAACGTGTCTGTCTGTGTATATGTCTGTGGTATCGTAGCTCCCAAAAGGATGAACCAATTTTCGTTTAGTTTTTTTTGTGTCATAGATAATTTTATCCCGAGTGTTCTTAACAACTTCTTAGCAAGAAAACCTGTCGCGGGGTTTTAAATTTTTTTATCTACACTAATGTTATAACATTCTACTTATGATTCCAATACTTGACTTATAATTACTACTGTTATAGCGCAGATAATAAAACACTCAATTTAAGCAATTTCACATGATGGTATAATATCCACATCGATATCGTAAAATCTCATTATAACATCAATAAAACGCGACCAATTAACAAGGCGAGCCTTATGTCAAAATCCTCATACAAGTTGTATAAAATTTTGATATTAGGCTGGCTTTTGAAAACAGTTGGGTTATACGTGAAAACTTCGTCGAAACTACTTTTGAATCTGCCTTACCCAGCGTTGTACACGGGGCATTGCTTCCGGCGCACCTCGGCGACCCTTCTCATAGATAGCGGTGGTGATTTGACCGCACTGAAACGACACGGGGGGTGGAAGTCTTCTACTGTGGCTGAAAGCTACATTGATGAGTCTTTAATGAATAAAATTCAAGTCTCAAATACGATCTTGAACAGTATAGAAAACAAGACGAATGAAGTAATTATAAATATTCCGACTCCGTCTACGAGCTCTACTGCTTGCCCCGCGGCCGCTACAGCTGCTGGATCAATAATTAACATTAACTTTCAAAATTGTACCATCCAAAATTTGAACAATTATTATAAATAAACTATTGTCAGCTTTTACTCTTGTTGTTTGATTAATTGCATTAGTGAAGATAAAGTAGTGTATGCAACTGCATATAACACGGGTATTAAAACACTCGTTACTTTTATGAAACTCGCTGCGCTCGTTTCATAAACTCACACTCGTGTTTTAATACCCTTCATTATATGACAGTTGCATAAACTACTATAATTTTGTTCTTGTTTGTGTATTATAACACCTCTACTGCGGTGACTAATCCAATCAACCGGGGAGAAAACTGGACTGTCCTACGGAATACCGGATAGCGGTATATCGAATGGCATCTGCGTCTTCGGCCATGAATGTGTTATGGTAAAACCCCCATTTTATTATATACCAGCTTCTGCCTGCGTCTTCGCACGCGTATTTTCGGTATAATATTGCCTACGTTCTAAGTGTATGCTATCTTGATCTTTTCAGTAGTTTTGGAGATCCTAGGTAATATAAATTTCACATTTCACAAACTTTCGCATTTATCATATTATTAGGATAGGAAGTTTTGGGGGGCTATAAAAGTTAAATTAAAATTTATTTGCCCTATAACGTAACGTATTGCCACGTATTGCTCTGTTTTATAAAGCACAGAAAGTGGTCTTTCTGAAAGTTATACAGGGTGTCCCACGGCCATGAAAGGGCATGGAGGGAAGTTTTACTGAATGGATACATTCCTTTGTTATTTTGGTTACAAACTGCATTCACAGAATTCTGAGAAATTACTTGTCTTTCGGTATTCGAAATCATCTAACTTCCTATCTTCAATATTTTTAGTAGGGTCTTGCCCTCATGTTCCACGACCGTGAGACACACTGTACGTGTAGCCTGTTACGACACCTAGCGCAATCCCTACGGGTCGTAAACACGTTACCGAAACTTTATAACTTCAATATCGTTAATTTATGCTCGTGGACTTATGACCTTTCACTGGTCGTATCAGCAACCTACGAGGTTTCTATTTTCAAGGTCATGATTAGGTTACTGCGCAGCGTTCACGAATGAATTCTCGATTGGCAATGGCAATAAGAGCGCCGAGAGCTTCGGAAATTGGAATTTCTGCGTTAATAGAAACGATGCATCGCGTAGTTAGGTAGGTAGTTTTGTTTTGATGATGTCTGTTCAGGGGGAGAATGGGATATATGTTTGAAAGAGATATTATTTGTACCTACTTCTTCTTTCTAGTCTTTATCTTCACTAATAGGTATAAAAAGGTAATACTTAGTAACTACCTACCTCAACAGCCTATATTGGTCCACTGCTGGACGCAGATCTCCCCCTGATAAGCGCCTTATTGACTTTTATCTCATAGGGGGGTAATGATTCCCCACGCTGGGCATGCGGGTTGGGGATCACAGTTCGGTGGAATTGTTCTGCAGGAGACGCTGCTGATTTTGTGCAGATAGGTACCTACCTACCTACCTACCTGTGTAGGTAGAATAGAATGGAATTATTTATCCAGGTAAAAATACAACATTACATTCCGGTTAGAAGAGCCTTCAAGCCTATGTTAGGTTTAACTAGACACAGAGTTCTCACCTAGTTTATTAAGAGGTGTTATTGGTAGGTACATAATTATATTAATCGTAATAACAGTCTGTATTGGTCCACAGCTGGACGCAGGTCTCCCCCTGATAAGCGCCTTGTTGGCTTTTATCTCGAAATACCTACCATAGGTAAAAATATTTCAAGCTATTTTTAGAATAATTACAATAAAATCTAAGACCATCCGATGAATATCAGGTGCCTATTGAGAAACATAACTTTTGACAAAGCTTAACTCATCACATCATCATGAACCAAACCAACAATGCTGTAGTATAGGTACAAAAGTTTGCGAATAAATACCTAGGTACGTAAATTTCCGTGTAGTGAAGCAGTGTAGGCCACAAAACTTACTCGAAAACTTTATTCAGTGCCAAACTACGCTGAACTTCCGTGCCAAATAGAATTTGCAAACTTGTAGACAAGACTGAAACTAGCTAAGTAGACCTAACCGTGTTGTGACCGGGTTCAAAGTGCATAACTAACGTGTTTGAAGTTGAACCAACTGGCAAACTTCTATTGCCGACATGGCCAACTAGGCTGCTTAGATAACTTACCAAACTGAAGTTGATAATGTTTTGTGTCAGGCAAGTTACGGCACAGCTGTGTGGTGCCGGTTTAGAATTTGCACCACGCCAACTCTTCCGGGCGGGTGTCGTAAGAGGCGACTAAGGGATATCTACCGGGGGCGGGCATCAGCGCCCCCTACAGAACAATTCTACCAACGATCCCCAGCCCGCATGCCCAGCGCGGGGATTATTGGCATTACCCCCCCCCCCCCCCCATGAGAAAAAGCCATTATGGCGATTTTCACGGGGAGGCCTGCGTTCAGCAGTAGACTAATAGGCTATTGAAGTGAGGTGAGGTTTGAGAACCATCGAAGATTAAGGATAAGATAGACGGGGCTGAAGAGTCTCATTGAGGAATCAACCCCGTCCACACCCGCGGAAAAACTGAAACGTAGCTGTCAGTCACCAAAAGTCCTGCTCCGGTACTTCAAGGAGCTGGGCTGGTTAGGGCCTGTTTAGGCAGGGGGATAATGCACAATACACTCCCATGCGAGATGTCCGTGCAGGTCTCAGTTCCCCCAATCAGAATTAGAATTAGAATTAGAAGGATAAGATAGACAAGTCTAGAAGATTTTGAATTTCTCATAATCCTACTTAATATTATAAAGCCGAAATTTGTGAAATATAATGTTTATTTTGTTACCTAAGATCTCCAAAACTAACAACAATCCGAAACTAACTCGCTTCATAACCAAAACAAACTATGTTTAGAACAAAGGTTAACTAACTTTAAGAGGCTTATTATACCGAAAATTAGCGTGCGAAGCCGCGGGCAGAAGCTACTTAGGCCATAAAGTAAGTACTTAGTAATGCTACGGCTTCACCTGCGTTAGCATTGACGTTAGTGTTAATGTTCACTAACGCGTTAATTAAAGCGCTAAAAATGCACCTTGGGTACTAGCGGAGCCAAGGTGCATTTTTAGCGTCGTTAATAAATGAACACGTTAAAACCTTGGCCACATCTGCGTGACGCCCAAATTAGCGCATTAATTAACGCGTTAGGACGCAGGTGGAGCCGTAGCATTAGACTGACTGGCACTTGTGAAATGACTTATCTATCACATAAACATACCTGGTTGATGATGGATGAGTATAAAAAGTCTCAATAGATAATATCAATTATTATTTATTCATAAATAATATTATACTGAGATTATTGGGACAAAAAATAGTAGCCTCGAAATATTACACCTACTCCATTACTCTATGAATACTATCTAACGAATATTATTCCACACGTGAATCTACATAAATACATACATACCTATTATCTAAAAGTATCATAGTGGCAGTATTACACAGAAAACCTTGAGGTTAAAGCACATCTATACCTAAATCACCGCTCTCACACAGCGCAACCGCTAGAAGACAACTGTTTACGTCGACAACACGAAAAGCTAGCGCACAGTCGGCAAAGAGGCAAAATGATTGTGTAGTTTGCTTCAAGCGAGTCGTTCACGCGGTTAATGAACAAGCCCAGCAAGACGTAACCATTAGAAAATTTTGATACCCCTCTTTCATTCCGAGGCGTAAACGAACGAGTGGCTGAATGGCAAGCTTGCTTACGGCCCGCTTTTTGCGATTATTATGCTGTTATTGTTAAGTGGTTAAAGTAAAACTTCTCTTTTGTCACCTATCAAAAATATTGCATTGCAGTGCCCTGACAGGGTGCATGCTTCATACCATTATCTAACTTATAAACTTATAATACAACATGTCTCGCAATAATCAATCTTGAATGCTTATTTTTGTGGTGTAGGTACCGTACGGTAGCGGTGCGATATAAATCTGCTTTGACCTTAGGTTTACAAGTGATGTTACTTATTTTAGAATTCACACGTGCGTATTCAACATCAGGACATAGTCAGGACCGAAATTTATTTCTAATTTACTAGACTTTGTGTTGGCATCTGTATGCAAAATACTCTAATATAAATTCTATAGGCTCTAAAACTCGTAAATATATATGAATGTTAAAAGGCTTATTATTTAGAATACCTACCAAATTAGTACTTAGTATTAAATCTAGAAAATAATAATCAGCCAATTCAAAAGTCTATTTTGCTGTTAAGTCTGAATCTATTATAATTTGTATCCTAGTCTATAAAATTGAGTATTTTTAATATTATTGAGTGAGAAATATAAGAAATATAACTAAAAATCAGTCAGCTACCCTATTACTATTGATCAGAGTAAGAAAGTCCTTTACAACCTCAAACATTGCATATTACAGTTTTTTAATAGGTACAGTACAATACAGAGGCGTATAAATCATTATGGCCAAATATCTGTATAATTTGACTAGAGCTTATAAAACGTTATTCTGCAAATCTTCGTATACCAAAGGCTTTCTTTGAACAGCCTACAGGTCAATTTTAAACATAGTGCGGAAGACAGCTCAAAATATAAAATTCGTAGGGCTTTAAGGGCTTTATATTCTAGAAGTGTATACATTACAATTACAGTATTCCAACCACAAACATTGCATATTACAGTTTTTTAATAGGTACAGTACAATACAGAGGCGTATAAATCATTTTGGCCAAAAATCTGTATAATTTGACTAGAGCACAAAAAACTTTATTCTGCAAATCTTCGTATACCAAAGGCTTTGTTTGAACAGCCTACAGGTCAATTTCAAACATAGTGCGGAAAACAGCTCAAAATATAAAATTCGTAGGACTTTATATCCTAGAAGTATATAAATTACAGGACATTCTCGTCGGAAATTTCAAATGATATTATAAACCTATGACATAAAGTGATCACTTTGATTTACCTAATATAAATAAAGAAGTAAAAGAGAGATCTCAACCTTGTTAGGTTGTCAGTTTTAGAGTTGGACAAAACCCATCCTTAGCCTTTTATACTCTAGTCTAGATATAATCTGATATTTTGAAGTAAGCCTTGCATTTCCCAATATAGGTACTTCGAGCCAAAGCCGCTTATCAAATCAAGTGAATTCACTTAGTCACAGGCTTATATGGCTCAAAGTAAATTGGATGTTTTTTTTAATGTACAAAAAACTTACGACACAGAAATACTTTAAATTACTTTTATATGATTGAAATTGACCTTGCTGTTACCTATTTAGTTACTATTTCTACACAATAACGCCATTTTTCCCTTACTATAGAGAGCTTGTTTGTTCCAAAGACAGAGACAGTGTGTGTGGCGCTAGTGGCGTTTTTGTCTCCATATCTTTTTTATTCAATTTGTAAGAACTTCCAATGTCGGACAAAGCGCATGACATGACAGGCTACCGTAATGCTCGATTCTCCCTCTTACTGATGTTAAATGCTGGAATCTGAATGTTACATTTCAGACAAACCCACTTTAAGTGGTTTTTTTAACTCTAAGCATAAATGCGCATTTTATCAATTTCTTACTAAGCTAAATCCTGCGATGCATTCCTCTCTTTCTCTCTCTCTCACACACATTTCAATCACAGCTGTATAAATTAACTAATTCTTTGGCTTGCTAAGTTCTACATTTTTATGCAAAAGAGCATCTAAAAACTACAACGATCACATATCACAATCTACAATAGAATAATTGAATATTACGAAAGCATATGATATACAATTACAATACAAGTACATTTTAAAGTTAATATATAAATGCTAGTTACTTCAAGTCAGGAGGTACTTTCCAATAATTGGTTACAGGATCTAAAATAAAATATAAAATACTTACTTACAACTTGAGGAATATGGTAGATAAGAATTTTTAAGTAGGTACTTCAAATTCTAGCTAGTCATCATGAATTAGGTCTTATGTTTCACCTGTAGGTGGTTTAACACATTGAACGCCATGGTGGTCACCAGTGACCACCACTATACTTTCCTTATGGGCCGACGTCGATTCGCGATTTCGGCAAATTTTACAAATTATATTTTATTGGCTCATGCGATTCAAAATAGTCAAAAACCCCGATCTAAATTATAATTTCTTATTATTATCAAAAAAAATTATCAAAATAATTGCAGTCGCTCACCAGTGACCACCACGGCGCACGCCGTTGGAAATCTGCATTTCCATCCCGCGGGGCCGCGGGGGTCACGGCGCGCCGGCCACACTCTCGGACCTTTGCTGTACTTCCTCGGAAGCGCTGGTTTCATTTATGTGCCAAATATTCAAGAAAAAGTGATTGCCATACGTATAATAAAACGTTTTCAAATATTTTCTAATACATATAACATAATATTTGTAAACCTTTCATTTTAAAACCATATTATCTTGTGTACTTAGGCAAAAAGTCGTTTTTTATACAGTGTCGAAATGAGCTAGTATGCGTAAACTGTTCTCCAGAGCCGCGCCGGGCACGCTCTATATAGTTTTGTATCGGCACTGTGTCCTCCAGCGAGAAAATTGAGTTCAAACACGAGCCCGTCGCGCGGTCACCGGTGAGCCCCACGGCCTGAACGGGTAGTATTGCTGTCGCTCACCGGTGAGCCCCACGGCCCAAACGGAACAACCGCTAAATTTGAATCGGCGTTTATCGTGTTAATATATTATAATAAGAGACGCGCCACAAAATCACATGTGACAACTAAATTCTGTACGAGATTCTACATCTGCCTACCTTAATATGTAGTCCCAAAGTAAGTTATTCTCTCAACATCATTCATTGTAAGTGGGCAAGTTGGGCATCTTATATCCAATGCATAGTCATGACCTTCTCCCAAAGATACCTCACATGACATAGTACCTAGCTTCCAAAAGAAGCTTTATAAACAAGAGCACACAACACACATTAGAACGCTCAGCACGCAACAATTATGCCCAAATCTGGCACAACGATAGCACAAGCATCGTCCGGGTTTGGTGGCGTATAAACCTGCTTCTGTTCTAGTTTCTCGATGTCCACTGGGACACCCTTCTTCTGCAACATTTCTACAATGCACTTCTTTAGCTTCATGTCACTGGAAATAACAGAAAATTCGAAATTAACATCTTGACTGTTTTGAAACATCGCACATCCTCTGAAAAACTGTCATAACACCAAAAATCTCAGTTTTTAGATAAATGAGCCATAATATTCAGATTTTAATTTACTTCTATCCAAAAAAATAGCCACGACTGTAGTGTGAAAAAAGCTCACTGGGTGGCTGAGATGTCAGTTTTTTACGGAAGGATAATACACGGACTTCGCTCTAAAATAGTGCCGCATCAATACCTACTTGTGTCATGTGTTCGATGTGTTGGTGCTCGTGAAAAACGTCGTAAATTGTTTTATGGCCTTCATTTAGGGTAAGTTATTTTGCAATACTTGTGACAGGAAATGTAAAAATCTGTTGTATACTGCCATTTTATAGGATCTTTACATTTAACTATTCTAAAAATCTAAAAAGAAGTCATATCACTCACAGATTAAGGCACTATCAACATCACAATTATTTTTAATTTTTACAATGACTTAAATTGTTGTAAGCTATGTTATGCTACTTTATTGCATTTTATCTGTGAGCTGTGTTTAATGCATATTGTAAACAAGATCCGTCAAGTGCGAGTGTAACTCGCGCGCCGAGGGTTGTCTCTCACTCATATAAATTCACGCATTACAACCCGCACGCCTTCGCCTCCGGCCCGGCCACGGTTTCTGTGTGTGGAGGCTTTAATGGATTATGAAAATATTTACATTGTATTATCTAGTGTATTCAAATGGTGCACCGCCAAATATTAACCAATGGCAGTATGTTTGCCAGTCTTTGGCATTAGTTTGATCTAGTTTAATTTACTTCTTTACATTATAAAACGGAAGCCGCTCCCGCTGTCTGTCTGTCTGTCCATATGTATGCCTAAATCTTTAAAACTACGCAACGGATTTTGATGCGGCAGTGATTCAAGAGGAAGGTTTATATGTATAATACATGCAAAATATAGTAGAGAAACACTGATAAAATTTTAGAGGTTTCTGAGGTGATGTCGTAAATATACACATTTTTTTGCGCTTACATTGCAAACACTGGCTTAACCCTACGAGATAGATCAAAAAAATGTAGGTACGACAGTATTGTACACCTTAAAAAGGTCCACAAAAAAGTCCTGGATGGTAGGTATATGTCAATCTCTTAGGAATAACCAACAATAAGCAATTTTTATCCTTTAGTTTTTACGATAAATAATGGCTTATTTACGAATCGACTTTAAGCAATACAGCATTAATCCTTAACCAATTAAGTACCTTAAATACAATGTGCATTTACTAAAGATCAATATGGCCCTTTACAGCATGTAATTTAAATAAATATTTTCGAAGATATCACAGATTTAAAATGCAGGGACATAGAGGTTGCAGCAGGCCGGGGGGCCGATTCTGTAGTATATTTAGTAACAACATTGCACCCGTGCGAAGCCGGGGCGGGTCGTTAGTTATCAATATAAATATATCATCTGTGTTGTTTAAATTTTGTTTTAGGATCCAAAAAACGGCAGACAGATTTAAAGAAAGTCATGGTAAAAACTTTGTACAACTGGTACAAAATCAAAATAATCATGACAATGGTAGATATTTCTTCAACAGCCTATAATGGTCCACTGCTGGACGCAGGCCTCCGCCTTATTGGTTTATATCTCATGTGGGGTTGTGCCCATAATACCCATGCTGGACATGCAGGTTAGGAGTCGCAGTTCGGTGGTAGAATAGTTCTGAAGGAGGCGCTGCTGCCCGCCCCCTGTGGATATCCCTTAGTCGCCTCTTACGACACCCGCTGGAAGAGTTGGGGTGGTGCAAATCCTAAGCTGCACGGCAGGTTTTTTTTTTCTTTTTATTCTCTCTAATGCTATTTTAGCTTAGCTTTAAATTTATGACAGAAGATCCAGCTTTTATTATAAAATATAGGAGAGGCACAGAATCTATAGCCCATTACTACATTAATTATGGATCTTTGTGTGTCTGACTGAATTAATAAATGAATTTGAATTACAGTAACGCTCCCTCCAAAAATCAATGGGCAAGCAGACCCAACAACGATACAACTTTTTCAGTAGATGATGATGATTTTGTGAATGATCCTGTACATATCAAATTCTTCCGCCAGGTGTTCATCGAGAACGTCCAGCAGCTCATCAAATTCTTCCAGCTTAAAGGGTTCGACAGTTCTGCAATAAAAAGCATTAATAATGCTGGTATGTTTGGAAATAACTGCCAAGACCAGGAACAATCACTCCTTTTACCTGCTGAAAATAATGACAAACCAAAAGAAGAAATTATAGAGTGTGGTATCGATTTAACATGCATTTCATCACCACAGGAACAAAATGATACGGAAAATAAAGGACAAATAGTTCTTGATGGAGGTTAAATTGCTTCTGAGGTGATCTCATGATAAGTGATTTTGAAAGTTCATATACAGTAAAAAGAAGGTCCCTGATGAAGATTTATGCAAATAATATAATAATACAGTTGATTATTGTCCAATCTTGATTAAGCCTAGAAAGTCTGATTTATTTTAAATTCCTTGTTATGTCATTTCTCCTAAAAAGTTATTTTCATATTTCCTACTCAAAAATACATAAAAATTGTGTAGTCTCAGTAGTTTGGTTAGGTACTTTAAGTAGACCGGACAGGTTCAAGATTTATGCGAAAATTATAAAAACCAGTTGATTATAGTGTACATTTTGTTTTTTCTCATAGAAATTATGTACACAAGTTGTAAAAAGTCTTAAAATTGGACTTTTTTCAGTTTTTATAAAAAATGGTAGTAATAATTGCTACAGTCTAAATAAATTTGATGAAACTCTAGAAACTCGCTTAATAAATTTTGCACACATAAAACATAATAAGCATATAACTAATAATCTCAACATCACGATAGCAAGAGAAAATTAAAAAAATATTAAACTGTGTTTTTTGGAAAACTAAATTTTTGTCTGGTGACATTTTTTTAGACGATGTGCTTATGTATATGTACATACATATGTTTTTAGATATGTTTCTGTACCATGTACCATAGATGCCTTACCTTAGTTTGATACAAACACAACATAAACAGCTGACGATAGCCATTGTGAGCAGAACAGCAATAGTAACAATGACTGGATCGAGGAGACTCAGATCTAGCATGGACATTGTAGGTAGTAGGTACTTTTGTTGATTGTATCTGAAAGCAAAGTTCAAAGCGTTAAGGCTACTATTTAAGGCATGATCAATAGTACCTAAGATCAATTGACATGCATCAATATTTCACATAATCAGAATTTTATCCATCAGTCTTTTGTTTCTAATGTTTGTTTTTGCAAATACTAACCCTCAAAATTTAGACCGTTTTACACGTTCGAACACTTTTTTCATGTGGATCGATTGTTTTGATATTACGTTGTAAGATTTCATTCAGTCAGACATGCGACTCAATCCTAGACTAAACACAATACGCTCAATGCATGGTACTGGTACCTACAAGCAGAGTAGTTAACAAACAACACATCACAGCTATGATTTACTCACAGAACCCGATTTACTGTTTGTTGTTATTTAGTTCACTGGTTTTCTTTCAATACCTCGTAGGTACCGTACCGTACCTTCTGATTCTGATGATTGATTGATTGAATGAATGAGGCGAAGAAAGGCAACGAATGAATGCGAATGAATGGCTGGCTGAGTGGACGCTGGACGAACTAAAGCGAAAATAACTGACAATGACATGTATACATAAAAATTATCAAAAAATGGCAAAAATATACATAGTTTGCCACTTTTCCAATCAAAGCGAATGTAATTATATTTTGCCAATTTCAAAATATCCAATAACACACATTTTACCAATATTAAAGTCAAAACAAGTTCGTTTTCATTTATACATACCTAGTTTGCCACTTTTCCAAACAAAGAGTGTACAATGTGTACATTTTGCCAATTTCAAAGAAGCCTTTTGCCAATATCCATTGAATAACACACATTTTACCAATAATATGGAAGTCAAAACAAGTTCGTTTTCATTTACATTCAATTTATTTCTCACACACGATTGCCAAAATTTCACAAGTTTTAACCCGCAGCTTCGCGCGCGTTTTATTTATAGATTTATTTTTTGACACTTCGAATCAAACTTTTATTCCATTGATCAAATAAGTCTAATATAAAATAACATATAATCTCAATTGGTTTAGACACACATGATATGAGCATCAACATTTTCCACGATTACGTTACAGCTTTCCTCTTTTGGATCACGGGGCTTTTTTTTCATTGATTGTTTTTTATGAAAATCCATATTCATCTTGTTGGCTAAAGCTTTAACCTCATTTTTAAGTTTTGCATCTCTGTAATAATAAATCATTATTAGATAAAATAAACATTACTTAGGCAGCTATCCATTTAGGTACATTAGGTACCTACTTATTATGAGCACCATGATAAATTCAGTCAGGACTAAACCAATGGTCGAAGAATTAATATGTAAATAGATAATTATATAAACATAAGTAAGTCTGTCATCTTTCTAGGTCTGGAAGTTCAGCTCAGTTTGCATATTGTAGAAAGATACGACCTTTATTTCAACGCAAAAAAAAACACTATTAGACATTTAGCGCTCTGACGGATTAGTACACGCTGAAATATATTTTATTGCGTATAGTCATTAAAATCCAAAATGTATTTTTTCCTGGCCCAGAAAAATATGCCAGACAGATTACCTGATGTATAACGGCCTTAAATTTTACTTACCAATCTACTTAAGCACCTACCTTACCTTACCTATACCTACTTATCATAGAAAAATTTGATATATAACAACCGTAGGTACTGGTTAAATTAAATGTATGATACTGGTTAAATGTATGATAGGTAGTTAAGTCTGTGCGTTATGGTTGTGATATTGATTTGATCCGATCTGCAGTTGAGTGCCTGGTTTTCAAAGATACTTACGAACGATTAATTTTGTAGCAGAATATACAGACAGATATAACGCAAATACTTGCACTGATCAAAATGAATAATGCACAGTACAAGATTCCCGTAAATATGCGATCATTCCTCTTACTGATGTATTCTGAAAAAAATAAACAATACGGTAGGTACTAATCAGCAAACCCTAGCTACGTATTTCATTCATAATTAATACCAAGAACATCGATCAAGCAAGGTATCCGCCGTCGGCCCCTCATAGATTTACAATGGGCACCCTGAAACTATTTATTCCAAAAGAGATGTGACAGTTTGGGTATCCATTTCATCTAGTCTCATTCTATGGCTTGGTAGGTACAGAAATTGCAAAAATCACACGTCCAAGACAAATAAAAGACAGGACGAGGCATTTTTACCGCTATTATGTGCCCTATCCTATCCATAGGAAACCAGCATTGAAAATTATTTTTTTATTTGCCTATATCACTATATTTTCAGGAACATAAAATTAAAATAAAATTAATTCGACCCCACAAATCTCTTGTTCCGTATTCACAAAACTACTCACGGCTCGGCGCAAACTGTTTGCGTCAAAACTAGTCGTAGAACATTTCGAGAGTTATTTTTGTAAGCTTCTAAGTATTTAATCTACCGAGGAGGCGCTAGGCGGCGGATACTTGATCGAAGACCAAGAACTATAATAGCGCTGGAGACTTGTCCGTGTGATGTGACACGATTAAGATTCAGGTTCAGATGAATTAAGATTTGAAGACGAGAAATAAGAGAAGCGTTCATTATGAAACAGCTTTTTTATGTAAAAAAAAAAATTAAAGTGCAACTATAATTATTCAAATACTTCTCAAGGGAAGGGAGGGGAGAACTACAAATTCATGATACGCTTAATAAGACAGCGACAGCTTGATAGCGACATCATGACGCTGACAGTCTGAATACGCAATTTATCTTTTTGGGAACTTTATATATAAATTCTTACCTGTAACTCAGATACCTAGATGGGTACTTGAGTTGTTTGTTAGAAGGGTTAGCTGGAATCTGAAAGTTAGGTAGGTAGTCAATAAGTAAATAAACAGGTTTGTTAATATTTTAAAAAGTTTCTAATAAGCTATTAGCGAGTTTTGAAGAATAGTCCGATAAGCTGTTCAAATAGAAAAATAAAAACAGTTCCAAATTAGTTTTATTTATTTCGACGTACTTGCCAATCCATCATCGTTAGAAAGCTGAATTTCTTCGCCTGTAAAATATTATTCAGATAGGTAGGATCTTTTCAGGGATTTTTAAATTAATTATTTTGGGTACCTATTTAAATTTAAATGTTTTTGTAGTAAGATATATTACTAAAAACTACTATAAAATTGTAACGTTACTCACCTGTATGCATTTCATTAGTAGCTTTCGTTCTTTCTTTTAAATAATCGTAGTCTAACGTACACTCTCCTGTAGCTTCGTCTATTTTATATATCCTGAAAAAATACAAATTATAGGGGACTTCCACGAAGCGTCAGGACAAGGAAATAGTTAGATTTGGGTATGTAGGTACTTGTTTTCTTTGTTTCATTAATTTGTTACTAACCGCTCAGCTACTTATTTAGATTAGGTAGATAAGTCCCTATTTTATTAAGAAGGTAAGTCATGAACTCACAGATCACAGCCACACTTTTTATTGCAATCTTCAACTTCTGGATAGCATCCGTTTGAGTTAGTACAGTTCTGAAATATGACAATTTTAGCAGTAGGTAGAAGTATATTTTAGCTAGTTACTAAAACAAATGCAAAGTGTTTTAAATAAATTTGTTAGACTAAGTAAAATGCGTCTTCTGATATCAGTTCGGTAGGTATTATACCTACGTAGTAAATATGTATCTAGGTTACCTTAGGTATTTCACTTACTGAGATAGATTCGGCATCTAAAATAAAGAAGAAACATTCTGTCTAACATAATTTTATTAAATTAAACGATACAACAAAACTCTGGTTGCCTTAAAAAAAACAACCTTTAATTTAAAAAAAAAAAAACAAGAAAAAACTCACAGGAAGTCGCAAATAAGAGAAATAAGCTCATGGCGCAAACTTTAATGAATTTTTCCATTTCTTCTTCGTTATTAAGTAAAAGCCCTCTCACAAAAACAGAATCCGACCAACCCGTGTTGTAAGTGTGTATTTCAAAAATACTAGACAAAATTTAAATAGGTTGCAATTTCACTAGATGTTTGGACGGGATTCGTGTAGGTAGGTACGGAAATAGACCGGCGACCTTGAATTCTTTTTATTCGACATTTAGAAAACTATTAATTTTAAAATAGTCGTTTAAGTCTCATAAAATTGCTATGGTTGCTAGTTAAATGATAACTTTTCAGGGTCCACAAACAAGCTACTTTCAAAAGGTACATTTTTTTATTAATTATGTAGGTGCCTCCTTGTGAACAAGGAGGGCACCTACATGGGGGTAATGGAACGTAATATTTCGTTCAAAAATCAATGCGTCCGTCCCCGCCCGCTAGTCTCCGACTTCATGAAGGTTTTAAAAATATCTAAAAAGGATAAACCAAACAACAAATCTCGGAACGTAATATCTTTTTATGGAACACAAATAAAAAAAAAATATGTGAAACTTGTCATGGTTTGGGCATTGCTTTTGTTAATCGCTTTGGCTTTCGACAAAAGTTGTAAATGAAAACAGACTTGTGACTGTTGTACGTGCATGGGTGCGGAGGTATTTTTGTGTTTCTATCTTTATCTAAAACCTAACGTTTTCATGAGTCGGAAAGAGATAGCAGTAAAACTAGCAACTGCAACTTGTTCTGTCAACTTGAGTGACGTGTGAGAGCCGCCGTTGCCAAGTGAAGAAATCAAAAAACCAGTTTATTTACCGAACACGGGTGAGAAAGTTCTCTGTGCGTCGCGCTTGGTGGTTTTTGAATTATTTTGGTATACGTCTACATCGTAAATAGGTCTTTTATGCATGAGTGAAATAAAATTCGATAAATTTTTACGTTTGTGATTAAACAAAACATGAACGTCGATAGAGCAAGTGATTGAGGTGTGTCGTGCGTGATTCGAATTTTGTAACTAAATTTACTCTGGTTTGAAAAGTTGCCAAAGCTAAAGTTATTGTCCTGTTATTAATTAGATAAAGAATTTCGTTTGTAATAACTACAGAATAAATAATCAGTCCGATTCATAGGTATAAATCGATTGTTGCATAGTTGAGTGAACACCGTGCGACTTCCATACGACGAGAACACCAACGTGAGTAAAAGTTAAAATAAAATAACTGTTTTTTAGCCCACTACATAGTTCAATTAACGCGGAGTGAAGAAATATTCGCACTTTATCATTTTCTAGTGAGATTACAATTAGAAATTCCACACGTCATTTCCTATAAGAATTCTCACAGTACAAACTTCACACACAAATTATGTTTTCTACTGCGGCTGCTTTGATTTTGAATTTCGCTGTGCATTATGCATTGCATATCTTTATGTACGCCACAACCGGTTTGCAAATAATTTGTTTATGACGCCGAATTCCAGCGAAAAACTTGTTTTGAATCGCAAATTACTTTTAAAAGTTATGATCTTTCTTGGACATACTATGTAAAGTCATGGTTTTTATAACCACCACAGATTGTTGAATATAATTATGCCTTATTATTATTAAGTATTGATTTATTTATGCCTGATATCTTGCTAGAATCCATTAGCAAAGATTTATAGTGTAATCAGTAATGGACAAATCATGAAACAATGGGGCATATTCCAAAAAGAAAAACGCCTATTTACCTTAGAGCTCAATACTTTATAAAACATCCCCGGCTCTTTCATGGTGAAAAGAGGTTCATAATGGGATGTCATGTCAAAAAGCAGGGTTTATGAAAAATTTATGCCTCATTAATTTATTAAATATTTTTATTAAATAATTGATTACATTTTTGCACCAAATATAAAGCACCCTCTCTTCTGTCTGGTTCAAAGATTTTTTGAGAAAACACCTCATTAACTAGATTATTAAACTTTGTATTACTTCTTGTCCCAGATGTCACAACAACCTCACAGGACCACCACAGCAAGCTGATGTCTAGAACATTCCAGGAGTTTGGCTGAGTCATGCAGCCATGGCCAGTGGCAAGGCTCTGTATTCAATAACGGTGGTCGTTCTCGGCTTCATTTGTTTTGTTGTGGGGGCCATTGCTGTTGGACTGCCGACATGGGGGTATTTTTATAGCTGTAAGTATTATCCACACATTCTAGTCCTGATACTATAAGATTCTGTGTGAGTGTATTAATCATTCATACTTACTAAAATGTGGTGGCAAATCATTATTCAAAATTATTTGTTTCTGTTTTGACATCAGAATCATGTTGCTGGTGTTTGTACATGTTGTAAATAGTTTAACCATACTTATTTCCATTTTGGTATGTTTAAAATGACTACAAAGAAAGTGCCAGAATTAATTCCACTAAACTAAATAATAACTGTGTAGTCCTAACAAAAAACAAGGTAATATATACAAAAAGGTTAACAATTCACATTTCAGAAACACCTGTACAAGTATAGTTGTGGAATTTCAAATGCTTTTAAACCAATAGTAATCAGTAAACGTACAGGTAGATCTCCTTACACTGTTATTAAACTATTTGTTATTTATGTTCTACAACATGATCATAGTTTTTAGAAATTCAGACTTATCCGATTTAAGATGACAATTTTGTTTTTAAATAAGTCATCACATAATACCAGATTATTATTAGCCTTTACTGTCCCAGAGCTGGGAATGAATAAATAAAATACCTACCTATATCAAGCACATCCATCTGTATGGAATGTACGGATGTGACTATCAAATCAACGCATGAGTTGTTCTTTGCATTAGAGTAATCATTGCTCTCAGGGTCACACTCAATTGGTACCTGATTGAAAAGCAAACAGACACTGTATTTACTACAATTCCTGTTCTTGAAGTGGAATTACAATATTGGATATCCAGAATGATCCTTGCACCATCTCATAAAAGTTAACTGGGGTCCAGAATCTCCTTCATACACCTTAGTTATAACATGCGTACTTAAAGTATGGGATTGAGAATCACGTCATGTCTTATGCTGCCCTGCTTCATGAATCCGATCTGAGCGGGACAGCATGAGAGGTGACCTCAACCAACCTCAACCTCAACAGCCTATATTAGTCCACTGTCGGACGCAGGCCTTCCGCTGATTTGCGCTTTATTGGCTTTTAGCTCATGGGGGTTAGTGCCCATGGCATTCGGTTTGAGGATCGCAGTTCGATGGTAGAATTGTTATACAGGGGGCGCTTCTGCCCGCCCCCGGTGGATATCCCTGAGTCGCCTCTTACGACCCCCGCGCCGCCACACAGTGGTTCGAATGTATGGAAGGGGTCGGACATAGGAACATAATTTTTTTTTTGTCAAAATATGAAAATTAATTGATGCTATCGTGTTCTACTAATGATTCTCTATCAATGTCTTTCTCACCATTTTTGCTGTAAGTGCCACGTTTATTGAATAAATTGAGAAAACGTTGCTTTTTTTCATTGTTTTGTATGGAAACGAATATTAGAAAATTCATATCTTCACATTGCCGTATGTTTTTGGGTTGCGGTTTTTTTTATATTTATCTACTCGTACATAGCTTCAATAACTACCTTGACACATGGCACGCGCAACGCACAACAGAAAAGATATAGGGTGTTATATTTTAAGTAACGAAATCATAACATTTTGGTACTGATTTTCGAAATCTACTCATACACATGAGTAGATTACGAAAATCAGTACCAACTTCAATGACCTACAGACAGATGGCGTGTGCGATGCGTAACAGCAAAGCTACCAGGCTATTAAGCACATTACGTAACGCGCGTTATCAGCATTATTACACGTGAAAAGGCGTTATTCTCTTCTCTTAAAAATATAACACCCTTTATCTTGTTCTGCAAGGCTACAGAGTTATTTACAACATGACGTAACTCGCGTTATCAAGTTAATTTTAGCGTGAATAACGCGTAAAAATGTGTTATTTTCTTTGAGAGAGAAGAGAATAACGCCTTTTCGCGTGTAATAATGCTGATAACGCGCGTTACGTTATGTGCTTAATAGCCTGGTAGCCTTGCTGTTATGCATCGCACACGCCATCTGTCTGTAGGTAATTGAAGTTGGTACTGATTTTCGTAATCTACTCATGTGTATGAGTAGATTTCGAAAATCAGTACCAAAATGTTATGGATTTCGTTACTTAAAATATAACACCCTATATCTTTTCTGTTGTGCGTTGCGCGTGCCATGTGTCAAGGTAGTTATTGAAGCTATGTACGAGTAGATAAATATAAAAAAAACCGCATCACAAAAACATACGGCAATGTGAAGATATGAATTTTCTAATATTCGTTTCCATACAAAACAATGAAAATAAGCAACGTTTTCTCAATTTATTCAATAAACGTGGCACTTACAGCAAAAATGGTGAGAAAGACATTAATAGAGAATCATTAGTAGAACACGATAGCATCAATTAATTTTCATATTTCGACAAAAAGAAAATTATATTCCTATGTCCGACCCCTTCAATACATTCGAACCACTGTGCGCCAGCACCACACAGCAAAGAGATGACGTCATTCTCAATCCTATTCCTTAAGTACGCAGGTTATACTAAACATTTTGTAGCACTGTATATTTTTTGTTGCCGATTTTCTCGGAATGGGCTTAAATTGGTAAGAAAAAGCTCTAAGTATATGTCATACGGGGCTAAGGCTCAGAATAACGATACATATAGTACTGCTAAGGGCATCAAGTATGACGTCACAAGAATGGGCTAGGCTCAGAAGTTACGCGAAAGCTCACACCCACACCAGTATGTGGTAGACTTACAGCTTTTTCTGATCTCCGCCGACCGGCTTAAGCCGATTCCGCGTCGATAATGTACCTTTACCAAGTAACAAAAGACGACGCAACTGTCTGCTTTTGTTCTTTTCTAAAATGTTTATAGTTTTAATAACACATTTGTATAATGTAGCTTGTGCACCTGTACCAATAGCAACTAATTATTTCAGATGACTCTGACATACACCTCTTCCCGCAGTCTTTTATCTGTAAGTACCTTTTCTGTAATGGGTTTTCTTTGGACGCATTTACGTAGGAAGCCGGTCGTTATCATCTGCGCCGACTTTCTCTTTTACCAGAGCCCTGACAGAGATACCGATTTTTATATATATTGGGAATGGTAATCATGATGTATCTTGACTTAATGTTAAAATAAAATTCTTCGGTCATATGTCGAATTATTCCGAATGTAAAGAAATCGACCAAAGTCAGGGCCCCAGTGTGGGCGTGCATGCCTCAGAGTTGTATGTATGACCACAGATAATATAACACTAAACTGGTATGACCATTAAATTCTGCTAGCGACACTTATGTACCTGCATATCTACGTAAATGCGTTCGGTTATGGTATTGGTTTTAGTTACTAAAGATTCTTTATTGATACTTAATTCTTGTGGACTTGCCCTCAAGGATTAATATATTCAACTTACAGCACTTGGCCACAAGGGCTGGACTGTAAAATACTACATACTGTTCTTTAATACTTTTAGTAAGTAGCAAAATCTTTTATTTTGTGCTAAAGTTTACGAACAATATGACGCGATTTTGCCGAATTGACCTTTCAACAACCCTAAACCCTCTCCAACTTTGCTTTGTGCGACCTTTTCATCAAGTGTTCATATTTTACGGTCACATTTCATGACCAAAGTCATACCTAATCCTTTAAAGTCGTGATGAAGATTTTCACAAGTAAGTCGCTCACGTTTACGACTTCACCGCGGTAATGCACAAAAATACCAAGCAGTATTCCTGGCGTTAAAGACGTAGTTAGAGTTTCCATGAAAGCATACAGGATGTTGTTTTTTTTTGCCGCGTAGTGCGAATGTGCCATCAAACAGGTTTTGTACCCCTTTGCATTCTTGAGATTGAATCGGCCGTAAGATAACAAAAGGCGGTCACAGGCTCATTTCCACGCCCCCAATTATGTAGTGTAAAATTAACATACAATCTGAAATCCTCTCAAAGTTCTCGAGAGACGCGATAAAACAGCTAATTATTATATGAAATTAGGTCCAACTTCCACGGTTTTAAAACTAGTAAACGTAGGTTAATCTGTTTTCTAATGAAATTCTAGCTTTTTACTTCAAACCTGACTCTGCGGATGTGTCTCCCTTGAGCTAGGCTAGCAAAGTGGGCCAAACCGCGATGTACTTCGTACCTTCGTATACTGTTACCTTCACCACTGTTATTTATTCTGTGTTGTTACAATTGCCTTTCTAAGCCCTAGCCTGTTTATTTCATGATGAGATCAAAGATTAGTTTTATACCGTTAATGTTTTCTTTAGTCTCGATCGTGTCTTCAATACAGTTTGATGCGTTTCACAATTCGCTTTTGTCCGCTTTCGAGAGATCTGCCAGTCTGATTATTTGTGTAAGTTAAACTTTTTATTTAGATTTTTAAATTAACTATTTGAGTACCGAGGCTTTTCGGGTTTTTAAAAACTGTCTGAGCGACTGGTCGAAGCGACGCGTGACTTGAGACCCGAGTTGGCCACGATCGATGGTGAGCAAAAAGAGCATTTTCGCATCTCTGCCTACACTATACCTAACCTACCTATAGTATTATAATATCTGTGACTATACAAAATAAAACTTACAGAGGCATTAAAAATAAGCTTATGATAAGTATCAGAAACTGCAAAATTGATGTTTGAAAATTCCTTCGTATAACATAACAATAAACTGATTATGGCGCTAACCCAACCCAAATTGGGTTGGGTTAGCGCCATAATCAGTTTTATTTTATAATAGATATCCGGTTGAATTAATTGTAACCGGACTACTGAGACTACACCATAATTTTGACCATGTTTGTATTGTGTTTTGTTTTCTTTAACTCGATCGAGATTAGTAAAGCAAATTTAAAAAAATCGAGAGCTTGGCTAATAATCTGTTCCCATATGTCCGTAGTTAGGCTTATATTAGCAAATAGTTTCTGCCCGCAGCCTTGCACGCGTTGTTTGTTTCTATGGTTATTTCAATCCCATGGAAACTGATTTCTGGGATATGTAGCCTTTGTTTTATTCCAGGCCTAACTACCTGTATGCAAAATTCAGCCCGATCCGTTCAGTAGTTTTGGCGTAAAGAAGTAACAAACATCCATGCATACTTTCACATTTATAATTTTAGCGTGATAGATATTTCTAGCAGGTATTATAAAAGCATAACATTCACATCAAACGTATAAAACCTCTCATCTAAGGTTCCGTTTTTACGGGGCCATGCTCATGCATTAAAAAATGCGGCACGCCCGCCAATCGGGTCATCGACCCCGAGGCCTTTGTGACAAGCTTGTGGAAGATGGGCCAGGTTGCTCGTGGTTAGGGTCCTACTCCACAAGCGACTGCCTTTCGCAGAACGAATCCTGTATGAAAAATTAACAAAAACCAATAAAAATAAGAGAAAACAAAAGAACTAGGCAGGTACTTAGCACGAAGGGTAACAGCTAAAAATAAAACTTCAACAACACACGCGAAGCTAAAAGGGTGATAATGATAATTCGAGTTCGACGAATGAAATGATGACAAATGAAATGATGACAAAAATATCAATTTATTTCCCAGTCTATTTTAATTTTATGAATTTGACCTTTTCTAAATGTTAAGCATTGTTTAATCTTTATTCACAAAGATTATGCTATGGTTATTGTATATACGGAAATAAAGAATTTTTGATTTTGATGAATGAAAAACCAAAAAGGGTACCTAGTAGCTAGTCTAGTAGAAAAAGTGTTACGACTACGACGATATCGCTGTGCAGATGCCTTCTCAACCTCAACAACCTGCATTTGTCCACTGCTGGACGCAGGCCTCCCCTGATAAGCACCTTATTGGATTTTATCTCATGGGGGGGTAATGCCCATAATCCCCACGCTGCGCATGCGGGTTGGTGATCGCAGTTCGGTGGTAGAATTGTTCTGCAAGGGGCGCTGCTGCCCGCCCCCGGTGTCCCCTGTCGCCTCTTACGACACCCGCGAGAAGAGTTGGGGTGGTGCAAATTCTAAGCCGGCACCACACAGCTGTGCAGTTTCAAGCTGACGTGCTCTCATAGATTTCGATTTGAAAATTGCCTATTCCCTCAACAATTATCCCGAAACAATTATTAATTAACAAATGCTATTTTAATACTAACGATTTTATGACAGACTAGCTAATGCCCGCGGCTTCGCACGCGTTCGTTTTGTGGAAACGTTTAAAGGTGATTTCTATCCCATGGGAACTGATTTTTGGGATAAAAAGTAGGTATCCAATGTTTAATTCCAGGATTAGAATTACCTGTGTGCAAAATTACAGCCCGATCCGTTCAGTAGTTTTGGCGTGAAGAGGTAACAAACATCCATCCATCCATCCATCCGCATTTTTATTATTATTGTGATAGTGTGATACATTTTGACATCACCTTATTTTACTTTGCGCCTGTAACTATTATTACTTTTTTAAGTTTTTGACATTAATAATGTCAAAAACTATCTATATATGAAAATGTCACATTATATAAAATTACAATACCTATAGGTTAAAGTTAGAACACAATATTAATTTGAACTTACTGTAACATTTGCATGTTAATCTTAGTAGAACATAATTGAAACTAAAATATTACTAACATCTGTGTTACATTGTGTTCAAGCAAATAAACTATCTTTATCTTTACCTCATGAATCCTCATCCATCACAGGGAGATTCACTGACGTGATATCACTCGCCCGTGATAGTGGACCTTAATGCACTCATGTTTTTTCCCAAATCATTCTACCAAAATATTAATTTCATTATTATTCGTCACGTACCGGCTACCGAATTAATTTCGTATTGGAATCACGGATAACAGTTTTTGCCGTAACTGATTCTGAGATTAATCTGTCATGGATTTACGGTTCATAGTGATAGGGTTTGTAAATTTGTAACAGAACTTTTGATTCTCGTCAGCACACATTATGTCCACTGCTGAACGTGCCTCCCCCGAGCAGGGGGAAGGGGTTGCCATAATCACCAGACTTGGCAGGAACCTTCCAAAACCTTCGACTTCTTTCTGGCTTCAAAGTTACCCTGACTCGATGGACCAAATCGAGTTCGAATGCGGTACTTCCACCTAACCTACCATTACTAACCTTGGGTAAATAAATAATGCTGGACAATCCACACAGCATCATCTAGCCCCAAACTAAGCAGAGCTTGTGTTATGGGTACCTACTAGATAACTGATTTAATACAATATGTTCGGGCTCTCCGGACTACTGGTTCCTGTCCGGCTGCGTTTGTGGACTGTATGCTGGGTTCTTTTTGATTGAAACGACTTTGAACTGGTGGCTTCACTTATTATTTCACTTCACAACTTATACTTATGACTTTAATTTATTCGAATTACAAGACCGACCGATTGACTGACTGACTGACTGACTGACAATTTTTCTCAAAATTCTTCCTATATTTATATAAACCAACGCCCCGCCCCGCTATACGCGGTGGCGAGCGAGTTTTTCTTTATTTGTTCCTTAAAATACTATGTATATATGCTAGCTTATATCTATGGTTTCGGTTCTGTCGTGCACATTCTCCCGCCGTCGCCGTCGTCGGCACCTCCGCCGTCGCGCGATCCCACTGGCAGCACGATGATCTTCTTCGTAGGCCGCCGCAGGACTCGCCCGCTGCTGGTGACTACGTCCACGACGCGCGTTTCTCCATCACGCCCTGGGTGGAGAGCTATGACCTTTGCCCTAGGCCATGTATTGCGGGGCTGTGATTCGTCGCAGAGGAGTACGAGGTCCCCGGGCTGGGGGGCCTCGCCGACGGTGTGGGGCTCCCGCCGGTGTTGGAGTAAGGGTAGATACTCCATCATCCACCGGCGCCAGAACTCGTCCGCCAGGTACTGCACGCGTCGCCAGAGGGCGCGCGCGTGCTCGTCTTTTTCGGTGAATGCCCCCGGGGTGGGGACACTGCTATTGGGCCCCAACAGGAGGTGGTTGGGGGTGAGCGCCTCTGGTGCCTCCGGCGTGACCGCGACGTGCGTCAGCGGTCGTGAGTTGACCGAGTATTCCACCTCGGTCAGCAGGGTGGCGAGCGTGTCGTCGCTCGGGCACCGCTCGTGCAGGGTGGTGTGAAGCGCTTCCTTGACAGAGCGCACCATGCGCTCCCATGCTCCCCCCATGAAGGGAGAGGCTGGTGGTATGTAGCGCCACTGGATCCGCTTGTTCGTGGCCGCGTCCGCGACGCCTTCCAAGGCGGCCGCCTTTAGCTCGCGGTCCGCTGCCTTGAAGCACGTAGCGTTGTCGCCGTGTAGCTCGCGTGGGCACCCGCGTCTCGAGATGAATCTTCTCAGGGCGTTGATGGCAGCGTCGGCGCTCAGGTTCGGCACGACCTCAAGGTGGATGGCTCTGGAAGTCATACAAGTGAAAAGCGCTACATATCTCTTTTCTTTATGCCGTCCGACTGTGACTTCGATTGGTCCAAAGTAATCCAGCCCGGTGTGGGTGAACGCCCTTTTGTGATGAGCTAGGCGAGCCCCTGGCAGGTCTCCGGTGGCTGGGTTTCCCGGCTTCGCTTTTTTAATGCGACAGTACATACATTTCTTGATTACATCCTTTACTGTGGGCCTTATTCGGATTATCCACAATCGTTGGCGTAGCTCGTTCACGACGGTCTCCACGCCGCCGTGGTGTAGCTTCTCGTGCACGTACTGTATGTATAACTTAGTGTAAGCGTGCCTACCGTCTAGGATGATCGGACTGGCGGTTTCTGGTGCGAGGTCGGGCGTCTCGTCGATGCGTCCGCGTAGTCGTAGCGTCTGGTCCGCTCCCACGGCGACGCTCAGTGCTGACAACTTGCCTCCTTTCGACGTACCTTTGTGTGAGTGGATGCGATCGATTTCTTCACCGAAGCTCTCTCTCTGGCTGCTCAGCACCCACAGCTGCTCAGCCTGGATGAGATAGTGGGCCTCGAGTCTGATGTACTTTCTCGCTGTCTCGCTCGGGTATTTCTTGGGCCCTGTGCTAACCTTCTTTTGGTGTTGCACTTTTGTCCAGTCCGGATCACTGTCTGCGTTTTTCTTTGTGCGTTTTCGAAGCGCAGCTACGGTCTCGTGCTTTTTTGCTCTGCACAGTGCTATGAACTGCAGGACTCTCGCTGTCACTCTTATCAATCGGAGCCACCGCGAGAATCTGTGTATGTCTGGGAGGTGGCCCGTTGTACTGACCTGAGTGACTGCAGTCGCATAACATTTCTCTCTCTCCTCGCCGGTGATTTCGGCCGGCGTGGATGCCTCTTTCGGCCAGTTTCCCTCTTCTTGACGTAGGAAGGCCGGTCCCGTGTACCACCTATGATTAGTGCCAAAATTTACCGGTGTGGATCTCGTGGCGTCGTCCGCTACGTTCTCAGCTGACGGCAGCCATCTCCACTCGTTTTTCTTGGTTGTATCCTCGATCTCGGCCAGTCTATGGGCTACAAAGGTTTTAAAGGTTCGCGGCTCGGCCCGTATCCAAGCTAGGGCAGTCCTCGAGTCGCTCCAGTATACCTTCTTCTCCGCTTCGAAGTCGTGCTCGCGCGCCACTGTGTCTGCGAGACGCGCGCCCAGCAACGCCGCCTGTAGCTCTAGACGCGGTATCGAAATAGGTTTTAAGGGATTTACCCGACTTTTAGCTGCCGCCAGTGCCACGTTCACTTCGCCGTTGGCTTTCGTCGTCCTCCAGTACACGGCCGCAGCGTAGGCCTCCTCGCTGGCATCGACGAACGTGTGTAGTTGTCTTGTGGCAGCGGGTTCTGTCTCGTAGCATCTAGGAATTCGTACCTTATCGAGACTTCGAAGTGTCTTGGTCCATTCACACCATTTTCCCTGAAGCGGTTCGGGCAGGGGCTCGTCCCAGCCAGTTCCGAACTTCCATGTGTCCTGCATCAATCTCTTCGCCGGTGTGGTGAGTGGTGAGATGAGTCCCAGCGGGTCAAACAGCGACATGATCACGCTGAGCGCCTCTCGCTTGGTTGGTGGCTTACCTCCGTTCATCAGGGAGGGCGGGGCCTTCCTCTCGTTTACCCGGAAGCATATGTAGTCGCCGCGCACGTCCCAGTAGAGTCCCAGCGCCTTCTCCACCTCGCTGCCGCCGATGGCGACCGTGGCGTCTCCGGAGCGCGCTGCGAGGCTCTGGATGGTCTGTGGCTCGTTGGATGTCCACCCTCGTAGCTCGAAGTGCGCCTGGCTGTTCACGTGGTCCACCTGTGTGTTTACACTCTCCGCCTCTCGAATCGTCGGGTAACTGGAAAGATAATCATCCATGTACATGTTTCGAATTATAGCTTTGGCGGCGGCTGGGAACTCGTTCTGGTGATCCTGTGCGTTCTTATTCTTGATGAACAGCGCTGTGCATGGTGATGATGAAGCTCCAAAAACCACCGAAGTCATGCGGTACTCGTCCGGCGGCGCTTCCCCTCGTCTGTCATCTCTCCACAGGAACCTTAGTGCATCTCTGTCGGCGGGATTTATTTTTACTTGCATGAACATTTCCTTTATGTCGGCCGAAACGGCGTATGCGTGCTGGCGAAAACGCATAACTACTCCTGGCAGCGACTGCAGCAGATCTGGACCGGCTAGTAGCATATCATTCAAACTCTTACCTGCTGACTTGGCCGCTGCGTCATGAACCATCCTTATCTTTGGTTTTGTTGGTGACACGACTGCGAAATGTGGTAGGTACCATGTCTTATCCTTTTCGCCTGGCCCTTCTGCTCGCTCTGCATAGCCGGAAGTCAGCAGGTTCTCCATCCGTTCTTTGTACTTGGCCTTCAGTTCCACATCTCGGTCCAGCTTCCGTTCTAGGCTGTGTAGTCGCTTCAATGTGTCTCTGTAATTATTAAGCAAATGTACCTTATTTTCCTTCCACAGTAATCCGGTCTCAAATCTGCCGTCAGGTAGGCGCCGACTCTTTTCTTCCAATATTCTTAGAGCTTTTTGTTCCGGATCGCTTGCCTGTTTCCGTGGTGTTATTCCTAGCGATTCTAGCTTGAAGAAGTCTTTCATTGTTTCTTCAAAGTTGTCTGGGTGAGTCTCCGCACCGACGTATCCACAAAAGTTCTTTTGGGGGCGTCCCTCTAGGCGGCAGCCATGCAGCACCCATCCCAGCTGTGTGAGCGAGGCGACCGGTTGGTCTCTCCTTCCCTCTCGCACCTCTCTTGAAATTATCAGGTCCCAATTGTTTTGGCCTATTACTACCTTGGGGTGAGCTCTGGTGTAGATCAGATCCTCCGCTATGTCTAGCAAGTGTGGGCAATCTTCTATTTCATGTCTCGTGATGGCCTGTGTGGTAAAATCTAGTCTCTTTACCGTTTGAGCGTTGCGAAGTACATGTTCCTGTCGTTGGTTCTTTCCTCGAATGCGTACGCTCACTGTCTTGCTGTTCTCGTGCTTGACTTCACCTCCGTTGGCATCCTTGATCCAAAGCGTGTCTGTCGGACCATCAATGCCCAGCAGTTCGGTGATAGATTCCTCCACGAACGTGCACGTACTTCCATCATCGAGTAAAGCGTAGGTACTTATCTTGGCTCTAGGTCCGGTTAGTTCTATCGGGGCTATCTTGAGGTACGCTCGACGTAGGCGGCCTGGGCCGGCATTTTCTTTCCCTGTGACACAAGCGGATATCTCTGCGCGGCGCTCCTCTGTCGCTGGCTGTGTCTGCACTGGTTCACTGTGTAATAATGTATGATGTTTCTTACCACAGCCTTCCATAGCGCACGCTTTTGCTTGGCACTTGAACCGACGATGTTTCTCTTTGAGACACAGGAAACAGACGCCGTACTTCTTGGTCATCGCCCATCTGGTCGCCACGTCTGCTTCTAGGAAGCCCGAACAATCCAATAACTTGTGAGACTTATGGCAGTGTTGACAGTTATCACTTCTCGTTTCGATTGCTGCATAGGTTCTTTCTACCTTTTTCTTAGCTCGCGGCCCTTCTTCGGCGACCTCCGGCAGTGCGTAGGCTCCGCACTTGTCGGCCTCTTCGTTCAAGAAAGTTGCTAATCTTACCATCTCTGGTTTTTCTTCAGTTTTAATGGCGAAATAATCGTACCATTTACTGCGCAGGATAGGGGTCAGCTTGTCCAGGACGCTGCGTACCATCTCAGGATTCTGTAGGTACTCCTTCCGACCAAGGGCCTCCACGGTGGCCACTATGTTGGCCACCTTCCCGGCGAATATGCACAAATCTCTAGCATTATCGCTTACCTTGGTCAACGCCCGTAGCTTCTCCATCTCTGCGATCACTAGTGCCTCTGGTCGCCCGAACCTCCTCTCGAGGGCCTCCATGATGGCCCTAGGTTCAGGTTGGCTGATGAGGAGACTGCTCACGGACTCGTACGCTACACCCTTGAGACTACGTCGAATTCTCATGATGTTCTCGATCTTTGAGAATGATGTTTCACTGTCTCTATACGCGGCCCGATACACTAGCCAACCACTAACCTGTCCTCCGAAAGTGGGTAGCTCCTGCGCGTACCTTGGAGTCTCCCTCCTTGTCGCGATCTGCGACAGCGCCGCCACCAGCGCCTCCACACTGACGGCCGACCCCTGCGCGGGGGGCTGGTTCGTAGCCCGCCCAGACTTGGTTCCTGTCTGGTCCTCCCGTGCTCCTTGGTCCTCTCTTGGCGCCTCTGGAGCCTCCTTGGTGGCCTTGGGTGGCAGCGGCTCCTCCCGCCGCTGCTGTAGCCAGGATGTCACCCTCACGGATGCCAGTTCGTCCTGCTCCTCTTCCGATGAGTCATCCTCTACTTGCTGCAGTTGCGCCTCCGCAAGCTCACGGGCAGCCTTGGCTGCTTCCGCCTTGATCTGTAGCTCTGCGGAGCGCATTTCCGCCAGTTTCAGCTGTGCTTGGTGCACGGCCCTCTTCCGCGCGGTCGCCTTGGTTGACCGCGCTGCCAGTGCCGCTGGCCTCGTGGTGGTCTTGCTGGTCGTCTCACTGTCAGTTGTTGCCTCAGTTCCTGTGATAGCCGATGTGGTAGCGCTGTCTCCGGACTCCTGCGTCCACGTTGACTCGGTCGCGGATGTGGAGGCGGAGCTATCCTTTTTATTTGCTGCCTTCTGCTGGCTGACCTCAGTGCTCTCCTCAGGGCTGGCCTGCGGCGTATCTTCCTTGCCTTGCTGGCTCCTGGTCTTCATCTTCAATCCGGCTCGAATGCGACCAATGTTCGGGCTCTCCGGACTACTGGTTCCTGTCCGGCTGCGTTTGTGGACTGTATGCTGGGTTCTTTTTGATTGAAACGACTTTGAACTGGTGGCTTCACTTATTATTTCACTTCACAACTTATACTTATGACTTTAATTTATTCGAATTACAAGACCGACCGATTGACTGACTGACTGACTGACTGACAATTTTTCTCAAAATTCTTCCTATATTTATATAAACCAACGCCCCGCCCCGCTATACGCGGTGGCGAGCGAGTTTTTCTTTATTTGTTCCTTAAAATACTATGTATATATGCTAGCTTATATCTATGGTTTCGGTTCTGTCGTGCACACAATATATACATAGATAGATATTTTTATTATACATAGTAAACACCCAGGCCAACGGAACAAATTTCTGCAGATCGTACACAAAGTTGTTCCGAGGCGGGGATCGAACCCGCAAGATGGGTATATAGTATATACTTAATACAATATACAAAGATAGATATTTTTTATTAAACATGGAAAATACACAAAACACCCGGAACAAATATTTGCAGATCGAACAAACATTTGACAGACGAGCACCTGTGCTAAAAATTCCCAAAAAAGTACGACAAATGCACTTTGCTCCACCTTGAAAACGTAACTTTGACAAAAGCTTAACACGCAAAACTTCTTCCCTATGTCTTTAACCTGCAAAAAACCTGTTTTAAGTCCGATCCGCCAAATCTCCTGATCTGACCTTTCAAAGTCAGGCCCATTATGGCTTAGTTTACCGTAGGCATGGCATTAATGGCTGTGATAAATTCTGTGCTCTGCGCAGTACGTTATGTCATTGGAAACTGCAAGATTGTTGGTATGCATCTTCTACGCGCTGTACATAATATAGTTTGACAGAGAAAACTCTATGTGTGTAGAGCAAGAAAGATTTGCAGTAGCAGCCCGGAGGCAGTTAGCGCGCGGCGGTTTTACACCCTCTTGGTTGGTACTGCTGAATCTCTCTCCGATTGTGTCGGTCTGCCGTCCCATCAGGAAAAGAGAGTGTCGAGATTGCATCTGTGTGTTCGCTCGCACTCACTAGTGCACTAATACTCGTATGTAAAGCGGACATGGCTAGTCTCCGTTGACACTGACCGCCTTGGCCAAAACCCGCTAGGGCTAGAAGAAATCAGACATCATAATAACTTGAATTGAATATATCAGGTAGGTATTGATCAATTGTTTTTGGATTCCCTAAGAGGAACGGGTTCTAATGCTAAAACTTGTTGCCCATCTGGAAAGCACCGCTGCAGCACAGCACAAAAATGTGTATTCAAATATGGGCTTTAACTCGTAATAATTAGATGAATTTTATAGTGACGGCATGAGATGACAGACAGCTCACTCGTTTGAAGCTTGTATCCCAGAGTAACATAGGCTATATTTATACGCCTACAAAACGTAAGTACTAAGTACTGTCTTGTCTAGATCATGTTTGAAAAAGAAATAAGTCACTTTCCGTTTCCGAGCAGGTGTAGTATAATTTTTTTTCGTCGTCGTCGGAAAATAACTTCCAAACATGAGTTAGACAAGACAGTACGTACTAAAATGAGGATTGGAAAAGGTCAAGCGACAAAAAGTTTTTACTCCGAGTCCGAGTTTACTTTGGCGGTGAATATCATGAACAACGAAAAGATAGTTAGACAGTTTTTGGAGGACTTGTAGACTAAATGATTTAGTCTACAAGTCCTCCAAAAACTGTCTACTGTGTACTTTTTTTAATGTTGTATTGAACTTCATGATTTAGTCTAAATCATGAAGTTCAATACAACATTAAAAAAAGTACACCTCAATGACCCAGTTTTAAAGTTGCAGATCAAAAATAGAATAAAAATAGTTTTTTTTTTCTGCTAATTTCTTTAATAAAATATCTTTTTTGACTAGTCTTATGTTCGTTATTGGATGTTTTCTAGCAAAGTTGACTATCTGGCTTTTAAATGAGACTACATACTTTGAATAAAATACAGCGTTTACAGTCGAAGAAAAAATAAAGTGATGTACTTATTTATAATTTTATTTTTTTATAAATCGCCTGGGTTTTTTGACAGCTAACATGATATATATTTTTTCTGATTTTATCGATAAATACTTGTATATGTCACGTATCCGCACGTTTGATCAAGGTTAGAAAATACACATTGTATATTATAAAGAAAGGAGTACCTTACTGGCAGACAACGCACAGCCCGAACCCGGTTCTACAGTCTTGTACGCATAACGCGTAAGAAGTCGCGGGTTACAGCTAGTACCTGATAACTTTAACTGTACATACACAAAATCGTGATGATGTAACGCTCTGTGATCATCGTCCAAATTACAGTTTGCCCTTCTGTATATAGCTGTAATAACTAGGTATGTTTTTAACTTGGGACATGTTATAGTTCACATTCACACCTACTCTATAACGGTATCCTCTAAACAGGCTTAATCCTAAACAGTTTCCTAACAAAATAGACGGACGCATTTCTGATTAATACATTTCTAATTTGGAGTTTGGGTTGGATGAGATAAATCAAGTAGGTACCTAAAAATCTAAAAATGTATCCATACTTTTCTGTACATATCTATATTGTGATTTTGCTATCCTAGCCATACTTATTGACATTATAAAATCCAAAGTAGCTCTGTCTGTTTTTCACGAGTAGGTAGTAGGTATTGTATCCCGTGGTAGGTTACTTTTATACAGAAAAAGCATGTGCGAAGCTACCCGTAGCAGCAAGTTAAATATAAATCAATATTAAGATTAAAAAAGCAACTAAGAAAATTCATTATTTTTTGCTTTAAAAATGTTACGCTCTCAGCAATGTAGCTTACCTCTATTCGTAGTAATTGCTATTTTATCTGCACCACCGTAACGTACAATAGAGTAACTGTTCCTCAGTCACAGAATTATAGCAGTAACTCTCTAAATTTGCACAGAAAACAGGCTCAGAGTATAAACTTTAAACCAAACCGTAGTATGTAATTTTTGTGAGATTTTTTTGTATTCGAAAGTAACACCTCGGAATCCAAATGTCGACTCTATCTCACAGATCACGGTGTTTTGTGTAAATAACCGTTTCGAGTAAAAAGTTTTCCCGAAACCAGAAAACCGAAGTTCTGATAGTTTGATAAGCTGCCAATGGCTACTGTGTTCTCTCTCCTACACATAAGAGTATGTAATTTTATATATGTATTTTGAGCCATCAAATTCCAGGGGCCTCTACTCGGAAACTAATTTCAAAATTCTGGCTAGAATTATTGAACTTAAATCGAATCTGCTTTTGGCTCCGGCCTTCAAGCATGAAGTGAGATTGAATTCGTTGGAATCAAAATTTGAACATTTTCAATCCAAATGCTGGAACCAAGCGAACATGAGCGAGCGAATGCAAACGATTGGGATTCGACGATCGTTACCGCACGTTCACTTTTGCTGTCGTGTCCACACTTAATGAACGCATGTAAAAGTCTGCGAACCACGGCGAACGACAGTTCGTTTCGGTTCACTTGCTTTCGCCAAAACGTTAACTCTGATTCGTTCGCGTTCGTTCGTTAGCCTTCGCTCGCTCTCTTTCGCTTGGTCTGTCTGTACCCTTGGTCTGGTCGCTTGCTTTCTAAATGCTGTCTCTGGTTCGCCGATCGTATCACATCATCAATGGGCAACGTGACGAGCGGATTTCGTCTGACAGCCAACGACCTCGCGTTTGTAAAACCCGTGAAGGTCTAAAGAATATATTTTTTCTATTTGAGCCATTAGTCTTCAGTGGTCTTTAGTCCATCCATGACATTGATGCTAAATGAAGTGTCACATCTGTATAACTGTTAGACGCGTGCTATTTCTTTTATAAGCACTAATAGATGGAATTGAAACTTGGTTTGATTTACGACTCTGTTTTGACCAACTAATAATAGATTGGAGATTAATTTTGTTTGCAAGTAGTATTCTTCTACGAGTATATCTCCTCTATTTTATGTTTTCTCTATACATTATCCTGTACCAGTTTAATAAAAATACTGGCTATATTTTGTGGCTAAATAAACTACAGGAGTAAGTACGCGGTGAATATTCTTTCACATCGCCCGACGAAGTAGAGAAAATTCTTACATGCAATCTGGGTTATCAGCTTACTGGGGTTTGCCGTAAAACTTATCGGTTTGCTTTACAGCCTATTGTTCTGCGCAAAATCTGTTATGTATGATCGATGAAACCTTTGCACTGTGAAATTGCTTTTGCGGCTGTCCAGATTAAAAATGTATAATAACTAGATAAAATTGGTTCACATTGTTTAAACTTGATTAGACTTTAAAGCCTGTTTAAGCAAAAGGTGACCAAAAACGCTAGCAACCAATTAAGTGAGATATAAATTCGCCAGAAAGCCTAAAAACCGTCAACCACGAAAGCGAAAGCTGGTTTCCATTTATTTTATCTATAAAATTTTGGAAAAACTTACAGGTAGGTTTACAAATTTCAGATGAACATTAGAATATGCCTGGATAGACCAGTGCATATTTGTTGATGGCTAATTTCAAGTTTCCGCAGATATACTTAAAAATAGCATGATATAAGATATAAGTAAGTTGACGACTTATCAAAAAATAATTTCCAAAGTACCTTCCACAACATGGCTTATTTATACACTCCTTTTGTTGCTTTATTATCGAATCAACTCGTCCTATACAAAAACGGAAAAGCTTTCAAAAAAGGCCAAGTCTTGTTTTGTATTCAAAGAGTGATTTTGGGGGTTAGGGTACCTACATCTCGTCCGAATCTAAAACTCGTCCGCGGACGAGATGTCTTCTTCACTTTTGAGTAAGGGTACATCGCGTCCGAATCTAAAATCTCTTGGTTTTAGATTTGGCTTTTCGTAATAAACTCAAAAAATACCTTATTTCTAAATGTTACTACTCCGTTGACGAGTTTTTAAATGATAAAACTAAACTATAATTATTTGACTGCCTGCAATTTACATACCTACCTACCCAGTTATTACTAAGTAGGGGAACGAGGGGCATAATGGGGACGCTAAGGAAAAACAACGATAAAAGTATCAAAGAGTTATATTAGAATAAAAACATTAATTACGGCCTGTTTGGCATTTATTCAAGTAGCATTTGGCATATTCTTCGGTAACGTTATCATTAAAATTGAATATTTTTTTTTTACATTTACTAAAACCTTACTAAAACCCCATTATGCCCCTACCCCGGGGCACAACGGGGTACTGAAAACGGGGCACAACGGGGTACCTAATTATGTTCTAATTATTCTCGCAATGGATGCAAACGTGAATCTCTTCAGCGTCAGAATTATTAACGCCAGCACAGGCCGTATGAGACCAGCGTCCGCACAGCTGGCAACCAACCCAATCCTCTGTTGATTTCAAATATGTGTTATTAACATCAACACAGCACACACATAGAGTATCTTCGTGCTTCTTCTGTGCTTTGGAAGCAGCCTTCTGTGTCTTCTTCTTCTAACTATTTTTTTAACCGAGGATCATTCGGATCTTCATACTTTTTTCGTCTTTTATGAGCCTCTAGCTCATTTTTATTTTGCTCACGTGACGCTCCACTGTGGTCAGTGGTATCTCATACTGTACTGCAGCTTTTTTGTAGCCCATGGATTTGCTAAGACCCGTATCAATAGCCTTTTTCATTCTTTCCGCCGACCAACTGTTTCTCGAAGTTTTTTCATGTAAATACGAGCCATTTTGCATAGCTATAACAATAGAAATTAAAATAAACATGAGAAAAATGTACCTAACATAATAGAGGGGCATAACGGGGACAGGGCATAATGGGGTACCCCATTATGCCCCGTAGCTACGTCCCCGTTATGCCCCGATGTTTACGTTTCTAATAAATCATCAAAAAAAAAATCAAATGAACAGATAAAGCATTATCGTCCACAACTAGACAACAACAAAGAACTTAAGAAAACATAGGAATTAAACCATACAGTTATCATAAAAACTCACCTGTTTACAAGCATTTCAGACGCAACACAAAATAAGATAAAATGTCGCGAAAAAATATTATTGCCTCTTAAAAATGAACGCATGCACTCTGCCCGCCAGTCGCTTACGTACCAAGCGCCGATGTAAAATGGCCACCCGACGGTGGATATAAAACGTGACTACCGCTTGCGGTTGCGGCTACAGGGGGGGGACCCCGTTCTGCCCCGCGACCCCGTTATGCCCCACTGTCCCCTACAATTGTTTTGATCCTTGCAGCTGACAATGTCTATACTTTTTAACTTCTATGTTCCTAGCAAGAAATAGATTGTAACTACTTAAATTATAACAATATTTAGACCAATTGCTGCGCCCTTACAGGGTACATGTACTTACTTTTAAGCTCATTACCATCTAAGCTAAAACTCTGTAATCGTATATAATATGTATGCAATAAATAAATCTGAAATCTGAAATCAGATTTGGACGAGTACCCTCAACCAAAAGTGAAGGGGACAACTCGTCCGAACCTAGTCGTTACTTTTCAAGGGTCCTGTATCGAAATATTTTATTAAAACATCAGCCACAAATACTGGCAAATTTCTAAACGTATATTATAGTACTCGTCGAGATCTACTGTTAGGGTAAGCTACTTTTACCAATCAGTGCGAGACCTTCGTCTTTCACCTTACCAATGCTATTAGAAATTCCTCATACAATCATCAATCAAAACTTACAGCAACAGAACTGTTGGAATAACCAATACAAAGCTTTTTGCTACAAAACAGAGCCGCTCTGTAATCCAAATCAAATCTTAAATGGCGTTTTTGCTGTGCGGCCCGCAGAATATCTTCGATGCTATAATCGACTTGTCTTCTAGTCAAGTCAATCGTTATGAATATATGTAGGTCTATTGTGCGTCGCCTGACTCATCCCCGTAAGGGAATTTCTGGAGGAGATTTTTAGACATTGATTCCGGCAGTTACTTTTTGGTATGAAGTTGTGTGTTTCGCAAATGCATTTTTTTGTGACGACCGATTTGTCGCGGCTGGCGAAAGTCTACGAGCGACGCAGGAGGTTGCGGGTTCGATTTCTGCCTTGGGACAAATAAATAAATAAAAAATAAATAATGCTGGACAACTCACACAGCATTATCTAGCCCCAAGCTAAGCAGAGCTTGTGTTATGGGTACTAGATAACTGATATATTTAATACAATACACTACATGAATAGATATTTTTTATTATACATAGAAAACACCCAGACCAACGGAACAAATTTCTGCAGATCGTACACAAATTTGTTCCGAGGCGGGATTCGAACCCGCAACCTCCTGCGTCGCAGGCGGACCTTCGCCCGCTGCGCCACGGAGGTCGTCAGTGTTAACAAATGTTTGTACGAACTGCAAATATGTGTGTGTATTTGTAATATACCCAGAACACCCGGGTGTTCTGGGTATTTTCTATGTATGATTAAAAATATACATATATCTAGTATCTAGGTAGTGTATCGTATATGTATGTATATCAGTTATCTAGTACCCATAACACAAGCTCTGCTTAGCTTGGGGCTAGATGATACTGTGTTTCTACACACAGCTTAATAATGCTGTACAATTCCGGCATTATTTATTTATTTTATTTGGCTAAGTTCACATTTTTCGAATTTTTAAGAAATGCTTCCACAGTCTATTTAGGTTTTTTTTATAAATAACAAAGAAACTAAAAAGATTGTGGAATATGCCCATTATATTTGCCTCATTTGGAAAGAACAATAAAAATAATAAATAATAAAAATGCTGGACAATTCACACAGCATTATCTAGCCCCAAGCTAAGCAGAGCTTGTGTTATGGGTACTAGATAACTGATATACTTAATACAATATACTACATAGATAGATATTTTTATTATACATAGAAAACACCCAGACCAACAAATTCATCCAAATCTCGTAAAATTTGTCGCCGGTGCTAAAACTCAATGCAAACGCCGTCGTCATTGCTTACAAGACATCATTAATACCTAACGATCTAATCTACCCACGTATTCCTAATTGACATGACACGTGTCATGACTCATGACTCACTAGCTCATCAATTAGTCCATGTGTTGCGAAATGTCAGGATTGACTCCTTGATGTGCCAGTCTGAGGCCGAGACAACTTTCGTTACGACTCATTCAATGAATGCAGCGAAGTTTTGTCCTATTTTGTATCATTGTTACCATGCTGATACAAATCAGACGTGCTTTTCTGTAAACCTACATGGATAATATTACTTAGGTCTGCTCGCAGTATTTTTAGGATTAATATTTATTCCATGTTGGTTTTTGCCAGCAATTGTTGAAAGCATGCTAAAAGTGTTGAAACCTTCGAGATCCGTATAAGGTTTGACATTAGTATAGCATACACGAATACATTCAAATGTTGTTTGAAACTCGGACTGAGGGAACAGTACCCAGTAATACAAAAAACATTCGATAAAAGTAATCGAGAACCATTGATGTCTTACACAAAAAGGGCTTAAAATGGCAGTAGACACAAACGAAGTGTAGTCAAAAAATGCGACAAATACGTCTTATTTTCCTATTCGTATTCGGGCGCTCGTATGCGTGACAGCGTGGTACGCTCATATCGCAAGGGAAAAACTTAGATTCGGTGCAAGTACCGAGTGAAATGTTTTCTGTGTTCTTATTTTTCTTTAAAGCACCAATTGAAGGTTTCTATGACCAGGCTATATTGCCGCTGCTGTACCAATCAGATAGAGTACTAAACTCGAGGTCTGGATACAATACAGGATAGCCTTTTACTGTGCTAAAAGGCATACAGTGATTATAAGGCAGATTTCAAATATTCCTTTACCTTTGAACATCCCAAATCTAATATAAATAAAAATTAAATAATTGAGCTATTCTGTCATCCACCCATGTGAAAGCCGAAGGTAGACCACAGGCAATAGACGGTAATAACTTCGTAGAAGTAAACTTACATAACATATCTCTTCATGATTATAAGTATATAGACGCTATATTTGTTATAGATAAGAAAAAGCGAGAGCTAAGCATTAGTATCTCACCCAATTTGCAACACAGTACAAATTCAATTAGTATGCACCACGGAAATCGTGATGTGGTTTTCTTGCTAAGGAGCTAAAGACGTCACCCGGGCACTTGTTTTAGACATTATGAAAGGAGCTGGAATTCATTCACCTTTGCAAGTTCATCCAAGTGTGTCCATTGACCCATATGTGCAGTTGCCGTTGCTTTACACATAATATTGGGGTAACCTCTGGGCTTCAGGAACCGCGAAACTGCCATTAAAAATTATAAACAGCAAAGCTTTCCCACAGTTTGGTGACTAGATCATTCTAGAACTTTCCAGTTCTCAGTCTTTCTCTTCTACGTAAACGATTGCTATACAATGTATATTTTCAACATAAGCCAAGTAATTTTATTTTTATATTACATAAACAACATAAAAATAGATGTTGTCTGCAAATTTCTTAAAAAAATCTTTTTTTACTAGGCTTTGTTCGATATTGTTTTTTTTTTACTTCTATTTTTAGCTTCCAAATGAGACTACTTTAAATAAAATACACTGTTTACTTTAAAAGAAACGAAGAAAAATCAAAATGATGCAGTTCTCATTTAATTTTTTTTAAATGGCCTCGGTTTTAACATAGCTTACACCTTTTATTCTGATTTTTATTTTATAAAAATCTGAAAAAAATTACATATTATGACATGTATCCGCACATCTCGTTTGATCGAGATTCGAAAATACACATTGCATTCACAGCATCGATCATATCGTTTGTAATTGTAGAGTTAAAGTTTTTGTGACTAGGCTTTGTCATCAATTCCTTTCTTTGTTCAAGCGCAACGATATCGTTTTCCGGATTAGACCCCGTTATGGATTGGTCACTGCAGCTACGTAAGCATCATAGAACATCTTCAATGAACAGGCGATTAGTTAAAAACCGGGACTCGGTTTTCGCTTTTTTTCATTTTTCCGCTAAATGAGAGAGCGAAAGCTTACAAAATGTAACCAAAAAAGGAGATCAGACAATTATGTTGACACCCCATTTATCGAAATCGCTGTAGCCGTTTTAGGTCTGTGTTCACCAATAGATAATCGAGCAATTAGGCTGCTTCGTCGGTTAACGTTGACGTTTAATGTATGAAAACTTATGTCAAAAACGTTAAATCAACTGTTTAAAATTTAACCATCTGTTGGTGAAATCGGGTCTAACGTTAAATCAACTGTTTAAAATTTAACCATCTGTTGGTGAAATCGGGTCTTAGTGCTTGTTGGTAATAAAGAATGTCAGTCAACCACATAACTCGGTAAACGTAACCAACGCCCGGGTAAAAGCAACCTATACTTCGTCTACTTCCACCTTCTTTGTTCTTCGCGGCCTTCATCCAAACATCAACAATCGAATACACCATACCATCCCGTCCGTAGTCACAGTGCCTTCCTGTATCCGGACAGCCTTGGTATCTTTTATCTACTCCCTCGGTATTGCCTATGCATGTATTCAAAAACCTATTACATAATACATGCTGCGCTTCATCTAGCGCAGCGTAGATTCCCCTTTCCGGATTTGTAATTGTGCTAATTTAATCGTCTTTAAGCGTGTTGTGGAATTATAATTACTCATTATTTGTTCTCTGCAGTAAATCTTGCAATTTTTTTGTCTGTATGACCTAACTTTCTTGTTTCTGGTTCATTTTCCTGCTCTACCATACCATTATAATCTACGTTCTGTATTGCGGGGTATAGGCCTCTTCTCTTTTCTTCATGTTCGGTCTGGCCCTATTTTATGTAGCCCGGTACCTAACGTTGTATTGGCCATCTGCGGTCAAAAGCATTTTGGTCCTCTCTAAGAGTAAAAAAATGTGGTCCTATGCGCTCCCCCACAAATGACGAAGTTATCTGACCAAAGAGCCACAGGCCTAACTCTTCATCGTCGATGGTCTCTGGGCTATCCGTTATTACTATAGTCCAATTTTTGTCTCCCTACCCACACTTATAAATCTTTTCCTGTATAAAACATAGTAAACACGTACTGATTTTGTATGCTTAGAAACGAAGAGTAAACTTAATCGACGTCTATTAACAACTTGTTTTGTTAAGCTTGTTACGCATGTGGGTAGACCGAAGGTCTTTTTTGAAATATGTTTGACATACAAATATTTCTTGAGTTATGTCACACACGTTTCGGCGCGTTTCCTCACTAACATGTAAAGTTGTAACATATTCACGTAGAGTTCATAATCTATAACTTTCCCAAGCCTTAGTCACTGTTATGCATTCACTTTCCGGGAGTTTTTGTAAACAAATATTGCGTGTGTATGCTACATCTGACTAATAACTCAGCTTATGTTTTAGAACAGATACCACCACCAAACGTAAAAGTCATCATCTCATTTGATCTATGGCCTTTAACTTCACGAAGAATGGTTTATAAAATGTAGAGCTCGTTTGAAGCAAAGTTCAGCGTAAACCAGGATCCATTACTAAAACTTAAGCAGCTGTTAGTGAAAAGCTTAAATAACTAAGTTCAGGTGGTAAACGATTTGAGTAAAAACGGGATCATATAAATAACTGGAACTAGACCGCTGTCTCTGTCAGTACTTAACGGTTCTTGCCATATGCAACGAATTTATTCTACCTGTCTAAGCGGCGGCACCTAGACATAACTCAGAGCTGTGTTTATGCAGAAAAGTTACAACCGTCATGGAAGTAATAATGCTCTATATGCATGTTTTTATTGACTTGTTACGTCCATGGTCCGCTTCACCAACAGGGAGCGGAGATGTGTAAAAAAGCATGGTGGGCATGGTGGCAAATTAGCGTCAGACCATCACGATTCCAGATTCCATCTGGTAGATTTTTTACACATCTCCGATCCGCTTTGGAGGAGACGTAGCCAGTACCTTTCACGTAAGATTGCTTGTCGTGATTGTTATTGTTATTGCTGTCACTATCACGCGTACGTTTCTTCTCAAAAATTGGTTCATTGAAAACCATCGTGACACGACAATCACGATAGCAAACCTTCCTGAATAAGGGCACGGGCGTCGCACCCTGCCCCCGCTGTCGTCTTGAACGCCTCTATACAAATGCATGCGTTTTACAAAAATCCTAGCCGCGCTGACATATTTGCAAAATATTTACTTGTTGTTTATTTGTCCACAGTAGAGAATCCAAACTTCGACCAAGGGTACTTCGGGCCATGGCGGGTTTGCAAGCGGTTGCTGTACAACAGAGAGAAATGCGGCAACGACGTCTCCAAGTTCCGACCATCCAGTGAGTTGTTTTTTTTTTTGGTTAAATAATATAATAACTTGTTCAAATCAATACGGATAAGAGACCATCTACATTCGGGCGTATTACGGTCGATCCTTTCGTCTTGCCAATCAATTCTATAACAACTCACTCCGTGTCTCCTTTTGTATCATCACGTCGATAATTTGGGTTATTCACTAACTCGACATAAGAGACCGGACACATGTGTCCAGTTGCTGAAACTCAAAATTAGTATCACTTATTATTTCGTCATCTTGACACGCCAATATCTATACGCGTGTCCACATAGTGAAACTTAAATTAAATCACTTTTATGTTTTCGCCAACTGGATATACATACATTCTTCGTTCTTGACCGTAAGGTGTTTTTAAAGCAACCCGTTTCTATTTTATACGTCACGTCAGGTGAATGAAATAGCTGTTTTCAGGTTTCTCACTCAGTGTACGATGACGACTATTGAGAAACTATTGGTTCATAAGGTTACCACAGTTTATGGATACCACATATTTTCTTGATCAGACTCGTATCAAAGGGATTGAGTGAATTCCCATCCAACATTCTATTTAAAACAACGCCCTTGAGCCCATTCCTCACTTCAAAGACGTCTGTTTTGTATCGCGGTATCCTATCCACAATAATCCACATCCATTATAAGTCAATGGTTCCATTACATGATCCAGGGGCATTAGGCGACGTGACCTATTTTCTATCGCCCCCATTCCCCTGTCACTATTAAAAGCCCTTTTAATGTATGGGGTGTATAGGTAGTACCCATTGGGTACCTTCGAATGAAAACAGACTTATAAATACAGTAGGTAACACCCCTTGACTTATTGCGTGTTCAAAAAACCGACCATGCTACAACCTGAACAAATGCACAGTGCTTAGCATAGGTTGTACGCATTATTTTACGAATACTTCTTCCGTCGTTTTTGTTTAGCGCCTTGCAGCACCCCTACCGGATCGAGAGGACCTACTTTTCGTAGTATGACAACGATCCAATCGTTTCTTACAAGCTCGATGTTAGTTTCCGAATGATTTTGTTTGAGTGATTTGTGCACATTGACATGAGAGCGGCAGTCACGTTTGCGGCATTGATGTTATAAAAGTAAGTAGATTGAGCACTACACTACCAACATAGCTTGGTCATAGAAATACCTTGCATTGGTGGTTTAAAAAAATAGAACACACAGGAAAACATTTCACTCGGTACTTGCACCGAATCTAAGTTTTTCCCTTGCGATCTATGAGTTTACCAAGCCTAACCCAAACACGTCAATCATAGAGGTAAAGCACGCTCACCCAAGAATTCTCTTGATTTAGAAGGCAAAAACAAATCTATGTGCGAGTTGACAATCATACAACACAGCGACAGCAAGAGCATATAACTTCAGAGCTTTCACGCATACGAGCGCACGAATACAAATAGGAAAATGAGACGCATTTTTTCGGTACACCTCGCTTGTTTCTACTACCATTCTAAGCCTTTTTTGTGTAAGATATCAATCGTTCTCGATTACTTCTTTCGAATGTTTTTTTGGATTGACTCGGTCTAAGGGTACAGGTGTAACTATGACTTGTAACAATGACGCGAGTGAGTCATTTCACTTTCTAAGTTTTCTGGTCTCTTTATGGATTCATCAGTTTACTTATTTAGTTTTGGAACTTTATAACCATAAAGCTTTTCTTCAAAAGTTGAAACAGTCTGTGCCTTCATTGTCTTTAAGAGCGTTTGTAAGTAAAACCCGTAGTAGTAGAATAGGTCATAACCTATTTAATTATAATGTCCTCAAATTCCCTTTTTGTTTTAATAAATCTGGCATTCCAAGAGCACGCAATATATTTCGCAATTATGCGAAATATATTGCGTGCCGCTGTACTATTGTCTGAATTTTGGGGATTGTTGTGAAGGCTCTAATCGTGACGAATAAAATTTGTTTCTCTTTTATCGTCTAACTTTTCCCTTATATAATTTTGCATGGCGGTTAGTGCCACGGTCCTTAATTAAATTTTATACTTGGGGCACAAAGTTTGTGCGAGTCGTGTGAAAATCGATTTACGAGGCCTTTAGGGCGCCACCGTATTAGATTACCATTACCTGAGCCTTAGTATTAGCACATTAGCCTTAGCATCATCATAATCATCATCATGATCAGCAGCAGCATCATCATCATCTTCATCATCAATAGCCTTTACATCCACGAAGGATGGTTTATGTAGTATTAATTTTTCGGCGCTTACGAATACGGACCTTGGTCGGTGGCGCTAAATCTTGCGGAATGAATTATTCCTCATTCATGACGAAGCGTGGTTCCATAAGCAATCTAATAGGCGAGTACTAAGGCATCAGCTTTAGCATTATGATTCCCAATTTCCTCTGTTAATTCAACTTGAATCGTGTACTTTTATTACCGTACATTTTATTTGTATAGAACAGCGCCATTGGCGTTTCCTCACTTAGCAAATTAAGCTCTTAGAACGCACGTTTCTAAATTGAATCAACTTGGCACATTTTCGGGAACGACCACACCTTTGTTGAATAATTCACAGTTGCGTAAACCTAAAATGTTGCTGTTTGTTTACAATGTTGTAGTGTTTGCTTAATCCACATGTTGAAGGAGACATCGCAAACGTCCTTTGTGATGGATGACAGATTATAGAGCCTACCAGGCGCTCACCATGACGACTGAGCCAAAAACAAAAGAAGAAGAAGACTCTCTTAGAGCCTGTCCAGATGGGGCGTTGTACGCGCGAGTAGCCTCTCGCGTTTCAATTTATATTGTGTCCAGATGCCGCGTTTTACGCGCGCTCCTACGCGCGATTTGTTTGGGAGGGACCCAGGGACAGTTATGAACATGGAGCCAGACAAAGCAGTCGTGTTGTGGCTTGCATACCGTCGATGGAAACGTCGTAAACAAAGAGAAAGTCGGCGATTTAATGTGCATCCAATTCTTGTGACAGAATGAGAAAATTGAAAAAATTATCAGTCTCCATTTTCGTTCCAAATACATCCACTCGCGTCGGAATCGCTGCATCTGGACGGGATGTATAGCGCTCTAGTATCTGGAGAACGCGCGAATGTTTACGCGCGAGGACACTCGCGCGTAAAACGCCCCATCTGGACAGGCTCTTAGAAACTCCAAAATAGTAAAAGAAGCCTTTATTCACAAAGAAAATTACAATCAAATAATAGAAATAAATTAGAAGTAGTATTTACAGTTGAAACAATTGAGCTAACTGCAGACTGTTGCAAACAAAAAAAAACTACAGGTAGCTCAACTGATCCATATCAATACCAGTCGGAAGCGTCCCCAAGACGCGGGCTGCATTGCCCCGCTGTATGGCAATGCTGATGCGCTGTGCCAGATACTGACCAGCTCTCGGGTCACGCGTCGCTTCTACCAGACGCTCAAATAATGTTTTAAAAACCCGATGAGCCTCGGTACCCCACGGACCTAGGGTCTCGACTCCAAGGGGAGCAAATGAGTAGGCTCTGTCGAGGCCTGCATATTTGCGCCTCTTGAGATCTTCGGCACCCGCCCTCACGAATGTCCTCGGAAAATGGAAAATATTTAGTCGGTAGGTGTAAGTACTTGGTTGGTCTAGCTACCTATTACTGAAGCAGTTGTTCATTTGAAGACCTAGGTCCTATATGGCGTACACAGCATAAATATACATATACTTAACACCTGCTGTCTTATACAAAAGATACACATACGGACCTAACATTAAAAGCAAAAGCGAAACGCACAAATACATACTTATAACGTGACTTTTTAAAGTACCTACAGTAGGTGTACCTACCAATTGAGTAAAAACATTTCTCTGTAGGTAAGTGAATAGTAAGTTCTTTAAGACAAAAATGTCGTTAACCACATCACATTCATAGTATGAATGCAAAAGTTTGAATGGATAGATAGATGTATAGTTTTCTCAGTTGCTTTTTGTTATAATAAAAGCTTTATTATACAATATATAGGTTTTTTCACTGTACTTTTGGCCAGTTCTGTGCCATATGGCCGACATGTGTCTTCTCAAATGTCTTTTCTGAGTAAACAGTATATCACATTTATCAATCACACTTAAATGTCTTTTCTCCAGTGTTAACATTCATATGTCTAAGATTTCTCTACGTTCTTAGTTTTCTATCACATATGTTGCAGATATTGAGCTTTTTTGGATAATATGTCTTTTTTTGGATATGCGCCACAATTCTCTTTCGAGTTGTAAATTTCTTTGTGCACATGTCACGCAATATATTTTTTCTGTGCATGTGTTCTTACATTTGGAACAAATTTTGGCTGTGAGTCTTTTTTTGTATCTCGTTTGATTAAAAGAATTTGCTGATTGACCGGATGGTTCAGTTTCAGTGGAGTGAGCAGAGGAATGATTGGTTCAAGTATAATCTAATCAGTACTTTCTTCATCCAGAGTTTCCTTATTCTCCATATATAGAAATATATAGAAACCCGAAGAGCCTCGGTACCCCACAGTCAGTCAGTTTCTCAGTTGCTTTTTGTTATGAGAAAAGCTTTATTATACAATATATAGGTTTGTGTACTGTACTTTTTGCCAGTTCTGTGCCATATGGCCGACATGTGTCTTCTCAAATCGCTTTTCTGAGTAAACAGTATATCACATTTATCACACTTAAATGTCTTTTCTCCAGTGTGAACATTCATATGTCTAAGATTTCTCTACGTTCTTAGTTTTCTATCACATATGTTGCAGATATTGAGCTTTTTTAGATAATATGTCCTTTTTTGGACATGCGCCACAATTCTCTATCGAGTTGTTAATTTCTTTGTGCACATGTCACGCAATATTTTTTTTCTGTGCATGTGTACGTACATATGGAACAAATTTTGGCTGTGAGTCTTTTTTTGTATCTCGTTTGATTAAAAAAATTTGGTGATTGACCGGATGGTTCAGTTTCAGTGAAGTGAGCAGAGGAATGATTTGGTTCAAGTATAATCTAATCAGTACTTTCCTCGTCCAGAGTCTCCATATTCTCCTTATTTACCAATTCTTCTTTAATTGGAATTATTCGTTTAGGTGGGTCTCCAAGGTCTACAAATATAGTCATGATCTGGCGGAGGTGGAGTTCTTGTCTGTTCGACACAGACAAAAGCTCCACCTCCGCCAGATCAAGCATTTCAATACATTCATGAGTTGCCTGAAATAAGAACATCTACCTGATAACACAATTTTAGCAGAAAGTAGTCATGCAGCCATTGCGAAGTTTTTTCGCAATGGCTGCATGAAGATATAAGGAGCCGATGTTGTGTGTTTTTATACAGATATAGGTACAATACACCTTAAATTTATAAGCTGCGACGGCAAACCAAATCGTGCAAAAATACTACTCAAAACCAGAATAGTTTTTTTATCTGAGTAGTTTGTTACTATGCATTGGAATCGCCTCGATCCACTTCGAGTGCGCGACTACTAAAATGAGTTGGATACCATTTCCCTGCACAATCGCCAAAGTCTGCACGTGCGTACGCGCTGCCATGAGCTGCGCCCGCGGCGGCGGCGGCGCGTCACGCACGCTGCGGGACGCGCCGCATAAACCACACATCTCTTCAATATCGCGATCTTCAATTCGCCCAGTAAATGTAACTTCGTGAAATATTTTATCTTGTTCGGTGGTAGAATTGTTCTGGAGCTGTGAGACTTATGAAAGTAGTTGGTGTAGCGCTTTTGCGTGTACCAGTTTAGGCACCCGGCGTTACAGAGTATCTGGCTGTTCAACCAGTCTTCTCTGGAAGAAGGCAGTTCCACAAAGTAGCGTTTGAATCGTGTCGTGTCCTCCCTCGTGAACCCACCGAAAACTCATTGAACACCACCTAAACATATAAGTGCGTGGGAGGCGTGGGCAAGCTGTTAATAAAAAAACAAGACGAGTGCAAGGTTGGAGTAAATGGAATAACACTAAGAAATAAGCCAACATTATATTAAATTTCAAATTAAAACCTATTGATGATCACGAGCTGTTATTTTTGCCTAAAAAATATATTAAGCATTATTAGCTATCCGGATTTATGCATTAAAATCCGGAGAAGTAATAATACTCAATATAAACAAAATTGACAAATTATCCGGATAATCCGAATAATTCGAATTCCAAATGATCCGGATTACTATCTCTAGTCTCTAGCAACAAAAGCAGCCGTCATTATTTACTAACCCAGAGTTATGCGAGTCAAATTTTGACCCCAATTCCATAAAAAGCTACAAAGCAATATGTGCAGTGTGGCCGGGTATGGTACCCCAACTTTCGACTTATCAATAAATAATCTGACATTATAACTGGAGAAAGCGGCCACGAAGACGATTTGTGCGCTACTGTTGTTAATGCTAGAGTTCACGACCGTCGACCTTAATGCTTGTAGAATGTTTGGTTTGGAAGCCATAGGAGCATTTATGGGATGATAGTGATGCATCCAAACCAAAGTCTTCATATCAGAGTGTTAAGAAGACTTTGGCTGGGATGCACAACCTACACAATGGACCTGCATATTGCGTGCTATCGAGGTAGTTAGAGGTAGTTTTTCACAGAACGTAATCAACAAGTCAAAAGTTGGATTTGACAGACAAATTGCAGTGTATACGGTCACTACAGTTAGATCGAGCGAGACAAAGCTTGTTTTTTTTTCTGAGAAACACAATGAAGAAATGAAGAAAGAATATAGAATGTAGAAAGTTATTTAAATTTGTTTATTCAAGGCACAAAACACTAGCTAATGCAAAAATACATAATTTTTTCGACTACCTAACATTTTTACGTAAAATAGGGAACACGAAATCACTGAAAATTAATTTTATAATTCCTAAACGCAGAGTAACGTACTCAAGTATCTCTTACTGCCTTATAAGGTCACAGGGTAGGTCGGTCCCTGCCCGTGGTCCACCTACATAGTACACCTGGCTGTACCACGGGCATTTTTTGTTTAGCTAGGTCTTATTGACTTGTCAAAGTGGTCAACAGTACAATCTATTCAAAGTCTTTTGCAGAACAAAACTTTTGTACTGCAATACTGCAAAAGACTTTGAATAGATTGTAAACGTGAGTGGTTTTGCAGTTAAAGCAATTGAAGACAGTAATGATTATATAAAGTAGCTTAAACAGGTAAAATTGCGGGAATTACCCTCAGGGTCGAGGCAATGATACTAAATTTACGTTAGAATAGATACATAGATTGGCTTTGAATGAAGGACACACGATTGTCGTCATGGGTAATTTGTGATTCATAGGTGAACTGAAAAAACGTTCAGTGCACATCAATTACCGTCGGTTTTGCCTTTTAGTAGTACCTAATCAAATGTTATACCCGTTTAATTATTAACCTCTCTCAGCGTAAATCAATATCAGGATGGATAGGTTGCTTGTACGCTGATTAGCTAATCTTTGATCAAATCTCTTGTCAAATGGTTATTTCGCTTGCCAAATTGACGTTGACAAGAGATTTGATAATTTATTACATAATTGATTAGGGCAGAAGCCTTTATTCACAAAGAAAATTATAATATAATTAGTATTTACAATTGAAACAATTGAGCTAACTGCAGACTGTTGCAAACAATAATTAGTAATGATCTTTATGAACAGCCTGCTGTAAGAGTCGTTTGTCGACGTTCTTCAACTGATTTAATTCAGAAAATAGTTGTGAGAGTTACAAGTAAATTACGAAAGAAATATAATACTAACGCCTTTACAAATAAAGACTCATCAGGTAAAACTATCTTCCGGATTCTCGCCTTCTAGCTCATAAATATGGGTCATGCATGTTTGCTCAATCCCAACCAAACTGGTATCTTATCTTCCCACGGCGCATCCCGCGGGATTCCTCTCTCAGTTTATCGGGACGGAGCATCTTCGCTAGACTAGTTCACTTTTTACGCTCCACAAACAGTTTTAAACGCTTTAGCTTCAAGACTTTCAAGTAACAGTGATTGAGTGATGTGTAAGTTTTAAATAAACACTTGTGGTCTTACCATTACTTTAAAATCTAGCAAGCTGAGCGTCTTTACACTAGTACGAATTTATAACCGTGCTCTAGTGAAAGTTATGGGAAAGGGGTCCTATGAAACTCGTTCACTGCTGATGGAAATGGCTTCACTCAAAGGCACTTAAAAGTACTTGATTAACTTAAAATACTCGAAGCACACTAAGTTGCAAATCTGGTTCAGCTTTTAGATTTACCAGTAAGGTAACCTTAGGTTATTTATTTATTTATATGAGGGGATCTTTCAGCACAATACACATAATAGCGAGGTGTAAAGAGCCATAATGTCGTCTTACTATTATTGGTACGTAAAGAAATAAAAAAGCATTGTACAAAGTAGTATTTTGCGAAAGCTTATCTTTTTACGAAGACTTTATGCATAAGAAACAGAAACGGACTATTGTTGAGCCCTGCGATACTCCTCGCATCATGTACAAAGATACATCAGGTATTATGGGGTAATGAAGGCGTACTACTGGGGACTAATTTCCACGTCTATATTATCTCATTTTTTACAGAATAAACAAGTCCAGTCACTTCTAATGTATTAAGTAATTTGTACACTTTCCTTGTTATCGTATATCGTAATCGATTCCGTCGTTAGAGCGGAATATTTAACAGTTCATCGTCCTGCCAACACTTGTGCTACCTTATGTGATGAGATACCAATGTTGATTCATGACACCTAGGGTGAAGTAGGTATATATTTTATGGTTCTTTTATTGAAATTATAGAATAAGATAGTTTAAATACGGTATTTCAAAAATTTGTAAGCTCTATTTTTCTGTGACCCAAATTTTCATCCTACAAATTTAAAATTGTTATTTCGATCAAAATTTATTGTCAATTCAACCCACGATAAAATTAAACAACATTTTTTTGGCTTTTTACCCAAAAAGTATTTTTGCGTCATCCCACTTCCAGAGTTCTGTCGTCCCCGCAGAACTAGGATAGAGTCGTGACTAATAAATAAATAAATAAATAAATATTGCTGGACAATTCACACATCATTATCTAGCCCCAAGCTAAGCAGAGCTTATGTTATGGGTACTAGATAACTGACATACCTATACACTACATAGATAGATATTTTTTTTACCATCCAGTGATGATCCTGAAAAAGCGCAGAAAATATTTAAAATATGATATGATACTTTCATGACGACCATCATCAGTTTCCATTTATCTTCGATCTTCCAAGTCAGGCTTAAGATGTCGTTCCATGTCATAAGAGCCGACTTAAGTAACCTACCAGAGAAAAGATACCAGCTTCTTCTGTGTATTCAACACCTCAACTGAGATCACAAATCCACCCCCAAGCGTGTTGATTATGGCAAAACAAATGAGGGGCTAATTTGAGGGAGGAATGTTCAGAAGTGGACGTACTACGTGAGTTGACAAAATAATTACACGAAGCTTGCCAACTTAATTTAAAATCATCTGCATGTTGTCATTTGCGTCTGAGAACTTTATAGTTAGTAAATACAGAATAGCAGCAGTAAACTTTAGTATCATCACAAGCCGATGAGCCAAACACGATGACAAAACAATGTCATTGTGCACGTGATTTGAGCTTGTGTAATGTTTTCATTGTTAACAAAGCATCCTATAGATTGCATCGCAATCAGTTGTAGACTACGGGTCAGTAGGTACTCAGACAGTCATGGAGCTGGGTGATGGTACGAGGAGAACCACCCCAGCATTGCACAGGTCTCCAACGGAGGGGGACGTCTTAAATACTCCGGGACATGCCTCGCCCTTTCAAGGGACTACCAGAAGGATCCGTCCAAGACGGATGATCACCGACAGGGTAGCGGTCGAATCCGACCGGGAACCCGCAACCCTGTCAAGTGCTAGTGTGCCGTCGAACGAATCGTCTGGTGACGAGTGGTTTGACGACGCTCTGGCACTAAGGTGAGAGAGGGAGTATCGATGGGTTTTTAGTTGGTATGTCACTAACTACTAACACTCTGTTAGTAGCCTAGTGGAGAGCCCAACATACCCCTCTAGCCATCCTCAGGCTAGAGGTAATGCGCAAACTGCATTTTCCCATCAAAAAAAAAAAAAAAGGTACTCAGGCAGTTATGCGTGTAATGCATTCACCTCCCTACACCACCTTACCATTCACATTTACTTCGCTCAGGTTAAGGATTCCTTCAAATCTGCCTTGCTGATAGACCAATGAAATCAAATCAGAAATCAATAACGTTTATATCTTTAGGCTTACAAAATAAGATCATAGACAAGTCAAATCCTTAACTAAACAAAATTTGGTCGTAATTTTAACAACGGTATTTTAAACTGTCACATAGTTAATGCGAAGTCTATTCAAAACAAAATTGGAGCCAATACTCAATAGACCTTTCAGATGATTTCAAAAGGCATCCAATGACACGAATATAGAACAACAGAGCCCGTCGGCCGCATACCAAACAATGCTTGCACAGGTGTTCAGCTTAGGCCTAGATTAGGATTCAGCGAGAGCGACCTGCCATATTGGTACAGGAGCCCTTTGTGTTGATATTTCAATTAAGATTCGAAGCAGTTTTAATAGTTGCCATATTCAGCCGATTTCTAAAGGAAGGACTGAATTTATCGGATCTTATGTTCGTTTAGCGGTAACAGTTCAACATGAGGTCCGACGTCAATTAATATTTGATTTTTTGCCCGCTTGGCGTGGGTTATGTTTTTCGATTAATTCTATGTGGTTGGAGCCTTGGCGGACACCCTTTATTACCTCCAAGCATTAAAACTCGACTAAGCGATTTTGGTAAATAGGTAGACTGTTTAGTCTACCTATACTATACTATACTCTTCTGGTCTGGTTCTTAGCTACAATTTGTAGGCGTCTCTTTTCCACTTTTTTGCCAAATGAGAGGGCGATGCTCTCATTTGGCAAAAAAGTGATAAAGAGAAGACCAATTTCGGTATTTTTAGTTTTCTTTTAATTAATCACTTCTACAAAACAGGACCTCAATTACCTCAAGTTTGGTCTCATATCGAGGTGAAGGGAATAATAGGATCCATAGCAATATCTTGAATGTATTTTTCTTTATTAAAACAGCGGCTTTCTAGAGAGGATTGCGAAGTCATTTTGTTAATGCTGTAATTTGAATAAAGTTTAATTTTCTCTTTTTAATAATGCGGCCCTTAAAATTTACTTGTGATTTGCTAACTATTAGTGGTTAGTAGGCACTGGGGACAGAAATAATAATATTCAACATGAAAACCTCCGAGATCGCTAGTTTCACGTAAATAGCACTGTAATCATTTTATTGTCCTTTGTTGACTCGCTAATTTTAAGTACCTAGGTTCTTGTAAGGCCTTGGAGTTAATCTTGTCTTTTCATTGTCCACTTTAATATTTACGAACCAGCTAAGTTTACATGATGTGCAGAAATAGGCTTCCAGATACTACTTCTATAATAAGTAGGTGTTTTACAAGCAAAATTCCTTCAATGCAAAGTCCTGCTGATGTATTTTAATTCTTATTATTATATAAAGTAGTATTAATATACTATGTTTGTTGGCGTTTGCACAATCGTGATATGCATCTGATTAGTGAATGACTCATTGTAGTGGTTGAATATCAAAAAGCCCAGGAGAAGACAGTGCACTATTGAACAGGAAAAAAGTGTGACTAAAGCCACACAACTATAACTATCACTTCTTGAACTCTTGTATTACTGTACCTTGCTGTAATTAATAATGATTTATCGCGTACCTTTTGTGATTATTTCCCCAAAATTTCTACCGCGTTACAGCAGTCTTGGTCACGGGGCGACTCGGAGTTACAGCCGAGAATTGACGGCAGTGTCCACAACTACCCTCAATTCGTCTTCAGAATCAGAAATGTTCACATTACGACACACTACATTGACCGTGTCCGACTAAATAAATAAATAATCATTAATTATTCTGACAAATAGCGAACCGGTAACGCCAAAAGTCCGGTAACGCTGTCATGGCAATCTGCGGTCAACAGTCCTTTTGAAAAAATCTTAGTCCTTTTGAAAAAAAAAAACAAATAGCGAAAGTTTAAAAAGTTTTGTACCTAACTGTGTTTGTGAGTCGCTCTATTCCACTCTCTGATCCACTGAGCTAATCCATTGATGGAATAGATTCTAAATTTTCTTCCACTATAACCCATAGCCCGAGTGGATTAGATTACCCTGCTTGTGAACACCATCCACAGGTCGGGGGAATTAGATTTCTTCCATTGCTTAATTCTATTCCACTCTGATCCATGGTCCAGGTGGATGTCATTTTGTTTGTACATGGTTCATGCCTCGCAAAGCCAAGTTTGTAAATTTCGATGCAGTATTTTTGAGTAAGAAATTTAATATTTCGGAGTGCTATTAGTTCTTAGTTATTTGTGGTAAAAATCTGTGCAGCCGTTCTCAAAATGCGATTTTCATGACCTCTGTTACCAGAATCCTTAGTATGGGTTGTGCGAATTATCGTACGAATACTCTTTTCCTTTTCGAATCTTTCCTATATATTTAGCACCTTCTTCATCAAAGGCGTCAATGGGCTTAATTTTATCGTAATCTTATTGTGTCCACTGGTACTTAACACTCATGTTTCAAAGTAAAATCGTTTTAGCTTGCTCTTCTATAACATCTAATATAAACAAATTCAGCGTAGATAAACCTTTTCGATTTGATCAGCCTATAACCAACATCAGTCATGCGTTTCAAAAATGTTACGAGTAGCCACCGTACCAAATCAAGTATGTTTATTTACGATTATCGTAGATATGGTAAACGTGTTATAACGACTGATTTATTTGTAGTTGGTAGCGTATTATTTTGTGGTGGCCAGGTACAACTTATTTTAAAATTTCAAATTTATTTTATTGCATAGAAACACAGATAACAATTCCGAAAACAATCAATTTTAATCCCCGACGCATAAAGAGAGGGGTGTTATAAGTTTAACGTGTCTGTCTGTGTATCTGTCTATCTGTCTGTGATATTGTAGCTCCCAAACATTTTCGTTTAGTTTTTTATTTCATAGATATGTTTATCCCGAGTGTTCTTAGCCATGTTTCATGAAAATCTGTTGGTTTTTAAAATTTTTATTTTGTTCTAGTTCTAATTATACCTAATAGTTAGGTAGGTAAGGTACTTTTAATCTATGTTTGCGTTGATTGCATTGGCTAGCCTTAGATATCGTACGTATGTGATTTCGATCGTACCACAAACTCAGAAATCCGTAATTTGTAATGATGGCTAAATTTTCTTTTATTTCTCTATTTGGAGCGTTCCCACGGGGAGCACGCTCTGTATATAGTGGTCCACTGCTGGACGCAGGCCTTCCGTGATAGCGATTTTTGTCACATGGGTGTCCCATAATCCCCACGCTGAGCATGAGGGTTGGGCGCAGTTTGCTGGTGGATCTATTCTGCAGGAAGCCCGCCCACGCCTCTTACGATACTTGCGGGAAGAGTTGGAGTCAAACTTAATTTTGTTGTAGCTTATTCCATTTTTTTGAAGATAAGTTATCCCTCTATAACTCAAGACGTCCTTTTGTTTATTTTTTCGGAATCGGATACATAAATTACTAAAATAAAACATGTATTTTTTATAATATTCATTTTTTTTACTAAATTAGGCATAATATGACAAAAAAGGGAGTGTGGATTGTAGGCTTTTTGTCTGTCACTGCGCATCAACTATTTGAAAATGTTCACACCACTAGCAACATTTAGTCGTTACAAACAAATACAGCCAGTAGTTCATTCTAGTTCATTTTTTTTGCACTTGATTAAAATAATGGTGTGTGACTTACATTATACAATAGGTGAAAACGGAAAGTAATCAACAATTTGAGAATTATGGAGGGTAAAACAGTATGTTGCCTGGAGTATACCATAATAATATCCTATAGAGGGCCAATCTCTACATGTTTCAAGATAAATACACAACCTTTTTTTTTAACACACTTTTTCTTCATTTTGGTAGTTAGTTAGGAGTCAGAGCTAACAATGACATTCCTATTTAACGACGACGGTACTTTCCAGGTAGGTATTTTCTTGTTTGCTTTCCAAACAATCAAGAGATTTGGATGTCGTTATCTGATGCTGTTGCAACAGAGATGGAGAATCTTTAATCAGTGGCAAATTCATTGATCACGTTCTCTCTCTTCTCTTATATTTCCTTCTTCGGGTGGTTTATGCGTCGAATATCCACTCCAGAAATTGTGGCTAACATGTCCAACAGTGAGTTGAAGACCGAGTGCATTATGAAAACATATTATAAACTTTTTTTAAAGGGCAGAAGCAATTCACAAAGAAAATTACAATAAAATAAAAGAAATAAATTAGAACTAATATTTACAATTGAAACAATTGAGCTAACTGCAGACTGTTGCAAACTATCCACAGGTAGCTCAACTGATCCATATCAATACCAGTCGGAAGCGTCCCCAAGACGCTGGCTGCATTGCCCTGCTGTATTTTAAACCCAATCGGTTGTTGATGTTCTATTTGTCTGATACCCCACGTATCTCTCAGTTATGTATCAAGTACCCGTAAAGCCAGGTACTGACCGATGTTACGATGCGTAATGTACAACGTAATGTATCGTGTCGCACAGCGAGCTTTCGTGCAGTCAGTACGGGGAAAGAAGGCGCTGCTCGCAACGAGCATCGAGACAGATTTTTGATGTTTCGAGATCGCTGCGAATCAAATCAAATCAAATACTCTTTATTTCCATAAATACAATGACTTATAAAAGGGCAAATTATTAAACTAAACACTGACACGGAAATAAAGTAATATTTTTGATTTCTGTCGCTTCGGTATGTAGACTAAAGTAAAGAAGCGACGAAGAAACCTTTAGCCTGTTAGTTGTTATTTTTCGAGCTGGAGCAAAACTCGTCCCAAGCTTTTTTATCCTCTAGGTAGATAATCTGATATTTTGTAGTAAGCCTTTTTACAAAGGATATTTTTGACAAATTGTTTGAATTTATTTATTGATTATTTTTGCAACTCACTTGGAGTTTTGTTGTAGAAGCGTATACATTGCCCATAAAAGATACATTTATCTTGTGTAGCCTATTTGTTGGCACAGCGTGTTTATTCTTATTTCTAGTATTTATATTATGTATGTCGCTATTTTTAGGGATGATTTCGGGATTTTTAACTATCCGTACCTCAATAACTATAAGGCCTATAGTTTTTCAATTCATGTATATTATAGTTGAAGATATTTTCTAGTACATCACTAGACAAAAACACGATTGGTGATATTTCAGCCAAAAAAAATTGGGGAATCCTCGCCTTAACACAAGCTCAGCTTAGTTTGAGGCCAGATAATGCTGTGTGAATGGTCCAGCATTACTGTGGTATTATTTATTTATTATCATACTTTTTGCGGCATCCATATTGACAATGACTCCAACAGATTGACAAGCATGATCTTTATATGATCAGCGATAGCTACGTGCATATTTGCTCAAGTCAAACACGATGACGTGAATTCGTGATCAAATTATCGTGACTCACGAATTGAACGTGCTCAAAGACGTGCACAAATGTCATCTTGTCTGTATTTTCGTGCAAATACAAGCAAGTTCATGATGCTGTTTCTTTTTAGATTAATCTTTTCTATAACTTATTGAGATTCAGCTATCTAATTTAATCATTAACCTTAAAGGGAACGTTTATTTTGAACATAATCCATTCTTGATATAAGCATGAGTTTCTTCAATACATGTTTAAAATTCGTTGTGTTATTCAGTATGTAATTAGGAAAATGTCTAATTGGTATTTAGTCATATCGAAATTAAGGTAATTTGAGTTTCAAATCAAACGTCACGAAAGCGACATTTTAAGTGATATTGCTTAGCATAATAGCTTATTACTATAGTACTGACTACTTTATGAAGCTATTAGCGCTAAATACAGCGAGGACAGACATGCAAATGACTAGAAATAGAAAGCTCTTTCATTACCATCATGTCTATCAATCACCCTGCAACACATTATACACTAGCTAACCTCGATGTAAAATATTTGTATACAAACTACGACATAAAAACTTAAAACTCACTGTCTTGGTGTGCACTTTTAGGTAAAATTGTAAGTACCTAATGTAAATTGCGTAAAGAGTGAACTTTAGGTTAAGTATGGGCGGTTTATTTACAAACATTCTAGCCTGAGATCACTGCTGGGTCTCCTTTTGCTTCTGCCAGTCCTTTGCCATTCTCAACAGCCTTATGGGTCCACTGCTGGACGCAGACCTCCACCTGATAAGTGCCTTATTGGCTTTATCTCATAGGGATAATCCTCATCATCCCCACGCTGGGCATGCGGGTTGGGGATCGCAGTTCGGTGGTAGAATTGTTCTGCAGGGGGCGCTGCTGCCCGCCCCCGGTGGATATCCCTTAGTCGCCTCTTACAACACCCGTGGGAAGAGTATGGTGGTGCCAATTCAAAGCCGGCACCAACTCCCAACTCAACTCTTCCCACGGGTGTCGTAAGAGGCGACTAAGGGATATACACCGAGGGCGGGCAGCAGCGCCCCCTGCAAATACAATTCTACCACCGAACTGCGACCCCCAACTCGCATGCTTAGCGTGAGGATTATGGGTACCCCCCATGTGATAAAAGCCAATAAGGCGCTTATCAGGGGGAGGCCTGCGTTCAGTAGTGGACCAATACAGTCTGTTGAGGTTATGTATGAGTATTCTACCCCAAAACCTTAGTGCTGAAAATGCATAGACTTCTCGCTCTTTCTATTAAAATATCTAAACCATGTCCAACCGGTGAGCTTGTTGAATAGAGATTAACATGAAAGCACACACTGTGACGATATAGACGAAACGAACAATACAATAAACTCTGCTCTACATTTACAATTTTCACTTTCACTAAAATAGGTGTGTTTATTGTAACGGTGACAAATGTGTGTGATTTTGAGCTAGTTTTGTGAACTAAAGTGAGTTTCATGCATGCCAATGTTGTGGTTTTTTTGAGTGGTTTTAGTTTTTAGCTTTTATTTATTAGTCACGAAATTGTGTAAGCCTCCCAAAAAAAATAGGTTTAGAGTTGGAAATAATTGTGTTTTATAGATTGTAAAATATTTGAAGAGTGCAACATTCTATCTGTCATGGACGCCGTTGTAGAAAAGTTATGTTGATTTTATGGATAAATTGTTTTAAGTTGTAAAAGGAATATACCTAGCCCATGTTAATATCATGCCATGTTTTATTTCAGTAACACAGTTGAACCTACATTAGCTTTCAGTCCGAAGAGGGAAAGACACGCCTACAGTAATGTGAATGTGACCTTCCGAAAAGTTCAGTGAAACCTATTCCTATGAAAAAACTCAAGTTTCGATGACTTAAGCAATGATTTCCTATACAAATCGGCTGACGACAAAAACAAACGCATATTTGAACCGGAGTGGGTATATTCTCTTTGATTTGAACCATTGATTTTACATATTTAGGTACAAGTTGCAATTATTACCTATCCGCCAAACTTTGACAAGCGAAATATTAGATAGTGTTGATTGAAAACCATTCGAATTCAATGGTAAATAGTAAAGACTTTCAATAAGAGTTCAAAGTCATCCATAATCATATTAATCACATATAAATGATAGCGTACTTGTAACCTCCAATATGATAAAGTTACTTTTTCTATTCTTTTCTTGATGGTTTGTTAAAAATGATGTTGTGAATTGATCTGAACTAGTAAAATACAAGCTACCAATGAAACCCTTTACAGTAATTAAAGTGACCAACAAAATGCATTACAAGTTTACTCCCATGTTCATCGAGCTATCTTGCTACAAGAGAAAATATATGATTGGGTTTGTACCAATACCTTTACAATGCCACATTAAATTAATAGAGATGATTGAGATAACTAAACACATGAATTTGAAACACAAAAACACAGAAATTGTGTAATCAAAGTTAATTTGGTTAATATCATGGAATTATTTGATTTGTTCACAATTTGTGATAGAAATTTTGCACTTACATTCTGAATAGTGATGGTAGGTACTTATTTATCTGGTAAATTCCTTGAAATCTACAACACATAAAAACAAAATAAAGATGAAAATTCAAAAATCTTCCCGTTGCACAGTGTATTATGGAGACCATTTTTCGGACATCGGCTTTTTTTGGCAAAAACCGATAGATCTAATGATTTCCAACATTGGAGTAGAACTCCCGATTGCCAAATCTGTTTAATAAAGGAGAAATATTTTTTTGAAATTTGCATTATTTTTACCGGATATAATTTAAAAAAAAAATCCTGTGCCTAAATTATAAATTCTTTAATAAAATAACAAAAACAGTTCAAAAGCCTATCTTATGCTTCACGTTTGAGAATGGTCACGAACCTTGTGACTATCTTAAAATACAAAATATTAATATTTTTTTGTTTTTCGATTTTATTTTTTTTCTCCGTCATTCCACACTATTGGGAAAAGTTATTTATAAGGAAATAAAGATCTATGTTTTCTGTACCTTTCACAAAAAAATCATATCCCAATCACGTGGAGTAATGAAGTTAGGGCCAGTTATATTAATCACCGGACTTTTGTCTCGTAGGGTTGTCACTAATTCGAATGATATATATGATAATATCTAGTATCCGGATTTATTTAAAAATGGAAAATAGTGTTTTATAAAATCGCAACGGATGGACAGATTTCGATTAATTAAAATTAAATTGATGAGAAAGCTTATTATAACACAATAGTGTTGGTTTCGAGTTAATTTGTCGACCTCATAACAAACCTCAGTGAAAGCTTTTTTTCCCTTTATTTTCATTTTATGAGGACGGAACGTACCCCCTGTTATTTCCAATCGTCATTCAGTTTGTTTCATCGTGCTAGATCGTTTAGTTTAAGAGTTACTGGCTCTTTACAGTATGTAATTTAAATGAACATTTTCGAAGATATCACAGCTTTCAAATGCAGCAGTACCGGCCGGGGGCCGATTCTGTAGTATATTTAGTATCAGCATTGCACCCGTGCAAAGCCGGGGCGGGTGGCTAGTCATATTATAAACTTTAAAATTCATCATGGTTTTTAACACTAAAGTCATTTACGACGGGATATTTACCATGATTTGAGTTTTGAGCTTTCCAATATTTTGGCGCAGTTACATGCGCCATGTTATATTTTAAGTAACGTTACACAAGATATGGATACATGGCAATGAAATTTTTAGATCAACAACGCTGCCTATTGGTATGCTCTCGGAGCAAGCATCAGAATCGAGAAATAAATATTGGAGAAGTGATCGAGAGCACCATTCCCGAAAAATTGATCGTATAAAAACCATGACTGATCTATTTCACAGGGCTCTGGAATCATCGGGTCCTTTCATATCAAATGCACGACTTCGTACACGAAAGAAAAAACAACAAGTAATACCACTACCTGAAGCTGCTAGAACATTATTAAAACCTATGGCCAATCCAGATTCACTTGAAGGAGTTAGTAATTTCGACGAAACACAAAACTTTGATTTAGACGAAAGTGTGGTACTCCGCAATGAGGAAAATTTCTAAAGTTCAGACTAGCTAAGTTTCGGATTTACAATTTCAAAAAACCGGATATCACAGTACCTCAAAAAGTGACAACCCTAATAGACGCGAATAACTGGCCCTAACTTCATTACTCCACATAATTGGGATATGATTTTTTTACGAAAGGTACAGAAAACAAAGATCTATATTTCCATATAAATAACTTTTCCCAATAGTGCAGAGTGACGGAGAAAAAAAATAAAAACGAAAAACACAAAAATATTAATATTTCGTGTTCCAAGATAGTCACAAGGTACTTATCAGCTCTAAAACGTGAAACGTAAGATAGGCTTTTGAATTGTTTTGGTTATTTTATTAAAGTATTAATACTTTAGGCGCGGGATTTTTTTTAAAATTATATCCGGAAAAAAAAGTGCAAATTTCAAAAAAATTATTTCTCCCTAATTAAACTCTTTTAGCAATCGGGGATTCTACTCTAACGTTTGAAATCATTAGAACTATCATTTTTTACAAAAAAAAGCCGATGTCCGAAAAATGGTCTCCATAATACACTGTGCGTTGTGAGAATTTGTTTCTGACTTGTTATGCATTACATTTTGCATAAACATTTGCTTGAAGTGAATTGAACTAACTAACAACTAACTTTGGATTCTTATACAAGTCTTTAGACATATTAATTATTTCAATGTTAATCACACAGTATTTTCAGAAAGTATCTTTATGTACCAATTGCTATGATGAGCGACCAAACTTTATTGAATATTTGATCTAATGATTATGAATAGAATTTATAGCCCTTATTCAGGCACAAATAATAAGAAAACAATATTAAGCACCATCCAAGTGTAGTACACATAATAATAATAATTTTGCATAGACTGAGAAATGTCGGGTGAGCAAAATATCTATTTTCTTGTTCTCAGTATTTGAAAATAGTGATATCAGTTTTGGAAGTAACTTAGTTACTACTAGCTTCACTTTAGCTTGAAAATATACTTATTAGTAGTGAATGAAATACCTCCCTATATAATAACTGGGTTGAACGATGATGATAATCTAAATACTTATTTCATTAACTCGAAATGATGCATTGTTGTCGTACCTATCAGGAATACAATTATGCCTTTTCTCGGGGTTAACCCTGAAATGCGTACCCATCGTCTTACAGACACCACTGATATTTAACCCTTAACTACCTACCCATAGTCTCACAGACACTTGTGATATTAATTTTGTGAATAAGAAAAGTATCTCCTGTGGGTTAATGGGTACCTACTTAAATTCAGTTGCAATGTTGTAGATTATAGTTGAATAAATAAATTAAAAAAAAAAAAAGTATGTTTGCTACCGGTTCGCTGGTATATTGATATTTAGTTAGTGGATGAACTAATGTGTCATAAGTAGGTCATTGTTGTTTGAATAATTATTCAACTGCGAAAATCGAGTATTTTACTCACTGACGTTATTTATTTATTTAGAATTACCAACAAAATATACACAAGTCATGTGAATTAAAGAGCACAAAAAAAAAAAAAAAAAATGATGAGTCGCTTAAGCAAAAGCTATAGAGAGAAGAGAATCATACCTACAAAGAGAGTAATAATAATAATGATAAAAAACGTTTCTAGACAAAACGGACGAGTTATTTGCACAGTTAAATAAACAGGATTCCTTTTTGTTATTGTGTGTAAGTGCTTTTTGTTATTGTTAACATAACAAAATAAATAACAATCATTTAAGGAGAAAGAAATAAACCACTTATTTAAGATTGACATGGCTCATATGAAATACTAATTTGAAAACGAAATAACAAAGTTTTACTTTAAATTACGTATACCGCTTGTTGTGTTAGGTGCACGAAATTATTTAAAAAAAAATGGATTCAATAAACTAAAGTTTATCTTTAAAGAACAAGACAAGATTCCATAAGATGCCATAAAAAAAGGGCCTTAGTAAAATAAATCAGACTATTAGTGTGAAGCAAACAAACCTTACTTGGACCTAAATAAGCATAACGTAACAAATCGAATTATTTAAAGAGATAAAATTAAATCGATCAATTTTAAGTTATCTACCCACAATAAACGAAGGCACGATTGAAACTATAAATAATAATAATAATAAACTAAGTACTATTTCCACAAAATTAAGATAATTTAAAAACGCAATGAATAGAGCAAGAAGTATACTCGTACTTACATTTTTATACAACGATATGTTGCTTACGAAAATATTGATTGTGTCTATTTTGATATGAATAATATTTAGGATTAGATGAATAAAAATGGCGACTAGTAAAAACGAGATACTGCTTTAAAATACAACGTAAATAAACGCTATAAAGTTATTACAAAGATTACCGACCGTTTAAAGAATAAAACTGTGTTGTGGTCAGGAACGCCACGCGAGAAATGAATAAATTTGGATTTCTAAAACAAAGAAACATTAAATAGAGAATGTGACATATTATATTAAGAATATTGTCAAAAATTTGTCATACTAGAGAACATCTGTTGTGTAAAAGTCAGAGAAATGAATAGGTACCGTACACAGGTACATATTAAGGGAATCTGAATCTGATTAACGAGTATGAACAATTATTAATATTTTAATACATAGCCCAATAAAAAAAAAATGTAACTAATCTTCAGTTAGTCAGTATTTTTATACGAAAAGCTTAGAACGCAGATTGTTTGAATTTACAATTGTCAAATAATACGCAGAATATTATTTTTAGATAAACTTCATAATATGAGACGTACTTGAAAATGAAAATGTATTGGCGATATAAACATTAAAAGATAACAAATAAAAGGAGAGATAATAATGTTGACATGATTGTAAAATTTATTTCAGTTATAATACAGATAAACAGTAAAATAAATGACAATAGAGATGGTTTTAGTAGTAAGTTTTTGAAGTATTATCACTTAACCTATTAAATGCGAAAATAAAACTCTACGTTTTAAAGTGGTTCAAGGGTATTACTGAGAAGGAAGTCGATGTATTTGTTTATAGCAGACTATAGACTTGAAATTAAAATTAACTAATTTATTATTAAGGTACAAAAAAAAAAAAAACGTGGTGATGAATAATTTATATGATTACAGTAATTTTTCTTGTAGAAACGTACTTTCTGTCACTACCCACAAATAACAAACTTACATCAAATTAAAAGTGTTGTCAAGTAAGAGATTGATAGACAATAATAATATTGAATAAACGAATAACTATTTACAAAAAAAAGTTATTAAAAAGAAAAGTAGTAGAATGATATATATATATATATTTTAAAATGAAGTACCTATATTCAATATTTTTTATTTAAAGTAAGTTATTAAAGCGAAAAATTATATTTCAGTAATGAGATCCATACATTGATGTCAAGTAAATTTAGTACACATGTACATCGGTATTATCAGTATGTAAATCGGTTCCCTAAAAATAGTGATAAACATAACTTTAATACCAGAAATAAACATAAACTCGCTGTGCCCACAACTAGGCTACATAAAATTAATGTATCTTTTAAAGGGCAATGTATACACTTCTTCTACAAAACTCCTAGTGAATTGCAAAAATTATCAGTAAATAAATTTAAACAAATTGTCAAAACCTTTAAAATAAAATGTCTGATTATCTAGAAGATAAAAAAAAGCTTGGGACGGGTTTTGCTCCAACTCGAAACATAACAACTAACAGGCTAAAGGTTTCCTCGTCGCTTCATTACTTTAGTCTACATACCGAAGCGACAGAAATCAAAAATATCACTTTACTTCCGTGTCAGTGTTTAGTTTTATAATTTGACCTTTTCTAAGTGTACATTTATTGTATTTATGGAAATAAAGAGTTTTTGATTTTGATTTTGTACAATGGCATAAGAGAAAAATAACATAATTATAATAAACGAATTTTTCGAAATTGTGTGATACCGTTTGTTAAATGAAATTATTAGAAAATGTATTAAAACAAAAAATAAATAGTCATGGTGAATTAATAGTATCAGAGAATATTACTCTCATCGATTATTACATACATAAATAATTTGATAATTTGTTGATTTAAGCTTTCTAATGTTTCGGTAAAGTTGTTGTGTGAATATTGAACGTGAATGATATTAAAGCATCATGATTATTATTATGATTCTTATTTTCATAAATGTAAATATTGAAAGCGGAGCATATGATACGAATAAATTATGTGTGTTTAGAGAATAAGCAAAATAATTTTAAGAGATAATATTATATTCAAGTAATATAAGGGTGATCAAGAAAAGCCAATAATTAAGTAATGTGAAAAAAAAACTTAAAAAAAAAAATCCAAAGACAGTGATCAACGAAAGCGATAATTGTGAAATTATTTCCTTAAAAGTGAGAAATCAAAGTGAAGAGGACATTGAATCGCAGATACATTCAAAAAAAAAAAAAAAAAAAAAAAAAAAACAAATACATAGTGAAAAATATAAGCGATTAAAAAGAAAAAAAAGCGAGTACCGATGAGTACACAGATAAATGAGAGATTGTGTTATAATTATTTGTATAACAACATAATAGTGACCGAAATGATCTGTTGGACGCAACAGTCATCTATAGTTTCTGTTGGACGCAACAGAGAGAGAGAGAGAAAGAGAGCGAGAGATATATATCTCCTAAAGTGAGTACCAATGAGTACATAGAGAGACTATATTATAATTATTTTTAACAGTATAATAGTGACCGAAATGATCTGTTGGACGCGACAGTGGTATATAGGTTCTGTTGGACGCAACAGAGAGAGTGATCCGTTGGATTGCAACGGTGTAATTTGTTAATTTTAATTTAAATGTAAGGTGCTATAATTTAAATGATCTGTTGGACGCGACAGTGGTATATAGGTTCTGTTGGACGCAACAGATAGAGTGATCCGTTGAATTGCAACGGTGTAAGTTGTTATTTGTAATTTAAATGTAAGGTGTTAATTATAATTTAAATGAACTGTTGGACGCGACAGTGATAAATAGTTTCTGTTGGACGCAACAGATAAAGTGATCCGTTGGATTGCAACGGTGTAAGTTGTATCACTACATAGTATAATAGTTAATAAGACTATTATGTAATAAATTGCAAATTAAATATTAGTCATTTTTATATTATTGTGATTTATCAAGGCTTATGAAATTATGTTTGAATCTTATAATTTTAACTTTTAAAATTTGTTATGTAATATTAAGCATTTTGCTTGCGATATTTACCTACTCACATGCAAATATTTAGATATCGAACGCGAGGTCGCGTATATTATTGGCAGTATGGCCGAGCGAAAACAGTCTTTGTTATAACTTGTACGCTTATTACAAATTAATGTAAAGTTGAAAAATTATGTAGTTATCATTTATGGATAATAGGTAATGTTTATGTTATGATGTACCCTAAATCTTCATTTGCCTCTAGAATCATTGTTTGAAATATCTTTGTGAATCATGATAATTTATACTAAAATGATAACATAATGATAGTGATACTAAAATGAAATGAAAGCGATACGACAATGTTAAAAAAAGAGATATTGTAATGATAATGGAAACGCTTATCTATAGCAAGATTATAAATAAATCTGTTTTTTTTTTTGTGGTAGACAAGTATTAATGATATTCACACATAAAATTAAGTATACTGTAATCTACCAATAATTGTATAATTCTGACAAGCCAGGCAGTTTAAGTTATCTGGATTGCTCCCGCCACTAAATGTAGTCAACTGATACTACGCACTTAAGCTTTATATGTATGGAACTAACGTTTTCAGAATAGCTAGTGGTGGTTATAATGTTTTTTTTCTAATCATAAAATAGATTTTATAACAATTGCGGGGTAAAAACAAAAATGTATTTATTGACTTAGTGTATAACTTAAACGGAGTTATTATAAAAGTATGGTCAATAGTTACCTATTATTGTATATATTGTTATTAAAAAAAAAGACCATCTATTTTATTTAAAAGTAATCAATTGAAAGTTATTCATAATCTATGCTTATTAATATTAATTGTTCAAAAATCAAGAAAAAAATTTGTTTATTTTAATAATTCTAACAATAATTATTGTATGTCTGAACGGACAAACTGATTAGTAATTTATATGTTACAGTTGAAACAGTAAAGAAATTTTATTCTTATGATAAAGCAGAAAGTATAACTTACTTAAATTGTAATTGCCAATTTAATTCCGCTGTAATTTTGACATAGACTTATAATGTTTAAATTTAACCTAATCTTGGAGCCACGCGAGACGCGTGTTATGTCGAATGGCCGAATGTAAGCCTCCCAAAAAAAATAGGTTTAGAGTTGGAAATAATTGTGTTTTATAGATTGTAAAATATTTGAAGAGTGCAACATTCTATCTGTCATGGACGCCGTTGTAGAAAAGTTATGTTGATTTTATGGATAAATTGTTTTAAGTTGTAAAAGGAATATACCTAGCCCATGTTAATATCATGCCATGTTTTATTTCAGTAACACAGTTGAACCTACATTAGCTTTCAATTGGCAGTGACAAGCACTGACTTTTCAATTGAGTCATAGTTTTACCCAAGACTCAATTATATCGATGCCAATAAACCTCTATAATCTGATATATATCTATATCTCGTATTATCTGATCTGACATCTGTGTTACATCGGCTTTAATCAAGGTTTTTCTCTTACTATTAAAATAATAGGCATTAACATGGTCTCACTATTACAAAGAATATTTTACTACGTTCTCGTGGCTTTGAGAATGACGTAAGCACAGTTAACAAACCCATCAAAATGACCCAAAAGTTGTTTGTGTTATGGGTTCGGAGCCTTGTAAAATCCGGTTCCACTGATTTCCAAAGCTTGTTTACTGGTGACGTCATTTCTCACATCGTACTGCAGTGCGCACCTTTAAAGATAAGAGAATAACTATGCTGTCGGACGATATGTCACCTAACTCCAAGAGTTTCGTTTCCTTACAAAGTCATCCATTCCTGTTTTCTATAATATCGCCGCCCATCTCGTTTCTGGGTCTACTCAGAAAAGGAAAATCGAAGTTTCGTTTTCTTTGTCGTGCAAAATCGACTCTTATGTCGCTTGCATAAGATAAGCGTATGCACGAAAACGAATTAGAAACTTCGGTTTCGTTTTAAGAGTGGATTGGATACGTAAAACTTAGACTAATGTTTTTTTTTTCAGTTTCTGTCTTGTATATATATATTTTTGTTAATTTATGGTAATTTTATAAGTTCGGTTAAAATTGTTAAAACAACTCTTACCTAGTTTATTTCATTTTACCTAGTTAATAAGAAAACAAAACAATTTCTCTATTTCTCCGCAAGCAAGCAGTCTTTTAGCTTCTGCGAGGACACATAAGTTAGTAGTTAAAGAGTCATTAAGTTATTTTCCGAATACAATAAAACAAAATAAACAAATAAAATGTGGCTACCATCTTTATACTGGCGTGGCGCAGTGATCCTTAGTGTAATAAATAATTGGCCACCGACATCATCGCCAGTTATTGTCCCGGTGCTTTGTCATTATATTCCGGCCAGTCGATGCAATGTCAGTCATCTAGTACCCATAACACAAGCTTTGCTTAGCTTGGGGCTAGATGATGCTGTAGCATTATTATGTGTCTATTCCATGATCTCGGTTCATATAGTGGCCGGGTCCTTTGAGAGACCTGCAAGACGCCGACGTAACAGCTTATTTTAAAACATATTCTAGATCTCTTAAATCCATGTGGGCCTTGACCCTTATGTTTTCCTTTATTCTTTCAAACAGTAATCTCACCACAAAAATCCCAGATTTCCATGCAACAATGAATCAGCTCTGTTACAACGCTATCTCTGAAACAATGGACATTTTATTCAATTTTCCTGTTGCATCTTGCCCGAGTGGCTGGCTGGCTGCATTGTCAATGTCATAGCATTGTCACGCGATCGGTGTTATTACGAGGCCCTATTGCTATCTGGCTTTACATCTGTAAAACACCTTGTTTTGTTCAACTACATATAAACACTTGTATCCGCAAATTTGTTTTACAGCACTGACATCGGTAGAGTACGCGACGCGCTGAAGGAAACGAATTTTAGAATTCGTTGTTTGAAGTTGTATGACTCCTCGCACACTTTACGAATTATTGTTAGAATTCATTTCGATTAGACGACCTCCGTGGCGCAGCGGGCGAAGGTCCGCCTGCGACGCAGGAGGTTGCGGGTTCGAATCCCGCCTCGGAACAAATTTGTGTACGATCTGCAGAAATTTGTTGCGTTGGTCTGGGTGTTTTCTATGTATAATAAAAAATATATATCTATGTAGTGTATTGTATTATGTATATTAGTTATCTAGTACCCATAACACAAGCTCTGCTTAGCTTGGGGCTAGATAATGCTGTGTGAATTGTCCAGCATTATTTATTATTATTATTATTTGTCGGTCAATAACGGGATGTAACCATGATTAATGTTATTTTGAATTTTCTAATATTTGTTTCGACTTTGCCGGTGTTCACCAAAAGATATTCTGACAATTAGGCAGCTTCGTCGGTTAACTTTAACGTTTGATGTATGAAATTTTGTGTCAAAAACGTCAAAAAACTGTTTAAAATTTAACCATCTATTGGTGATCTTGCGTCATTATTGCATGCGCCATGATCACGGAATAACTGAATACTTTCATTTGTTTCATTTTAATGACTTCACTTCACTGTCATTCTATTTATGTTCCATCTCATCGCTTTTGGACTTCAATTTCCCCATTTATTTAAAAAAAAATACCAAACCTATGAAAGCAATATATTTCCAATATATTTTTTTGTCAATAAAAGTAATATATTTCCATAAATATAATAATTGTAAACTTAGAAAAGTCCAATTCTTAAAATTAAAAGAAATTATGTGATATTTTTGATTTTTGGCTTTGATATACAATGTAGACTAAAGTAAAGAAGCGACGAAGAAACCTTTAGCCTGTTATTTGTTATTTTTCTGTATCATGGAATTATGACCCTCTGTACCCTCTTGAACACGTTCTCGGTTGTGCGCCAAGCAGCGCACCCCTATGTTTACGAGTCTACCGTGTATCTAGAATGTTTTTCCTCTATTATCTCCTCTAAAACCAGTCCTTACAATCTAAATAACGGAATTTCTTCATTAGAAGGATAGAGATAGCCTACGTTAGCGATACAGTAGCAAAACTAGTTTTATTATCAGAGTTATGCCTCACCGTTGCTTGAATTGCTTTTAAATTGTCAGTATCTACTGTACTCAGCTATGTAAGCTCTGTATTAAGCTCTGGCGGTCTATATTCTTTCTGAAAATGTCTTAAGGTTTTATAAATCTTATCAGCTCATTAAACTGTACCACGGTGGGAATCGAACCCACAACCTATTAAGTTTATAACTATAACTATGTATAACGGATCTTGACTTGATATCCCTTTAGTTTTTTTTACTTGCCTTGTGGTTCGGATGTTGGTTTCGTATTTCGGCGCTATTGTTTTTTTACAACCGGGGCGAAGTAGGTCTTCACCATGGTGTATGTTCAGTGTGGTCTTTTTAATTAAGTATTGTAATTTTATAAACATAACAAAGACTTTAGTTTCAATAAGTCTTTATTATGTTTAAAAAAGAAAATTAATTACAATTAAACAATAAATTAAGTACATATTATAAATAATATTATATACCTAGTTAAATGCCGTGTGTTCTTCTAACATGCTCCCTAGCGAGAATATGATAGAGCCTGAATAAATAAATATATATGTATAAATAATGCTGGACAATTCTCACCCCATCATCTAGCCCCAAGCTAAGAAGAACTTGTGTCGTGGGTAGTAGATATCTGATATCTACGAAAAGTTTTTTTTATTATACATAAAACCTCCGGACCAAATATCTGCAGATCGTACAAACATTTGTCTCAAGGTAGGAATCGAACGCGCAAGGTCCTGCGTCGCAGGCGGACCTTCGCCCGCTGCACCACAGAAGTCTCCGCGTCACTGATGATGATGATATTAATTTACATTCACGGAACATCTCTGTATACATTTTAAACTATATTATCTTATCTTTCTGGTCGAAGCGACTACGCGTCACCCGAGAGCTGGTGAGTATCTGGCGCAGCGCATCAGCATTGCCATACAGCGGGGCAATGCAGCCAGCGTCTTGGGGACGCGACGACTGGTATTGATTTGAACCAGTTGAGCTGTAGATTGTTTGCAACAGTCTGCGTACTCTAAACGTACGCCAAATTTCATCTTGATCTGTTCAGTAGTTTTGGAGATCCTAGGTGACAAAAAATCAGATTTCTCGAATCTTCGGCTTTATAATATTAGTAGGATTCATTTCTATTCATAGATCATGCAACATATATTCTACATCAGTGGTCTAGCCCAGGTAATTCAATACAAGTTGCCGTACCAGTCCGCACTGAACCTCTGTAGATACAATATACAGACAAGGTAGATTGTTATGCATATGCACTCGATTGCACATTCCATGATGCAATGATACGTGTGTGAAAGGACAATGAGTATGCTTCTGAAAGCTTATGTCATGCCTGAAGCTCCTTGACCGGTTTTTAATATAAACTAGGTGTAGCTAGTCACGTGATTAATAATAAAGGTTGTAGCATTTAAGGGCCGCACGCACCACATTTAGGCATTAAGTTTTGGGCCTGAACTCGTCTTATCTTTAGATATGACATGTTTTACTGTGACAGCATAAAACAGCAGACAGCGCGCGGTAAGCTCGCTTACCGCAACCTATACTTAGTTACTGCTTAGCTTCAAGCGAATGGCCAGCGAGCTGCAGCCGTGTAGACCCCTTGCTTTGCTCGAAGCAAGTTGTACGATCATACGGCTCTGTGCCGACCGTCCGAGGACTGAGAGCTAACTGCTAGCTATCGCCGCGTGAACAACATGCGATCTGTGTGCGGTAGCGCTGCTTTACAGATATGCTTTGCCATAAAAATATTTCGTAGTTTGACGAATTCATTATGAATGTAAGCGGGTTAACTACGAACCTAGTTTGTGTTGGAAGAACACCAACGTTTCATCCCTTAACGAGGGACTTCATCAGGGTGAGTGCGGTTCGCATCGCGCCTGTACCGCGTCTGATCCTGATGAAGTCCCTCGTTAAGGGATGAAACGTTGGTGTTCTTCCAACACAAACTAGGTTCGTAGTTAACCCGCTTACATTCATAATGAATATGCTTTGCCCTTTAGATACCTTAACCCTGTGGAATAAAGTCATAAATACAGCGCATTAGTGTAACTAGACAGGCATTAGTTAACATGACAGTAACCACTGGCCACGCTACGTCATTGGCCTTGGAACCCGACCCAAAAGTGAGACACATAGACATGTTATACCTTGCTAATTACTCACGGCAAATAAACTGTGAACTTGAGAAACATACGCGCCTTTGTTTGTTAAGACAGATAGGTACCTTCAGCAGTTCCTTGGAAGGTACATCCTTCACTATTGTTGTAGTTAATTTGGGTCTATATGGCTGGCTCGGTCATAAACAATTTAGTATAACGAACTTGAATGAAATTACAAGAAAATGAGACCTTGCTCCAATATCAACCGTGATAGGCAGAGTCCAATCTTTGATTTGAGAACTATAAACATGCTATGAGTAATCTTAAACCATCGAACTCGAACAAAAACATGAACAATATTATGTTTGGGCCATTATTGTGCGTCTGTGTACCTACATGACCTCGTAATGCATTCATTGCGATTCTAAGTCTCTCATTCTCTTTAATACTAAGTACATCTTTCTACCTTGCCCTAACCCAGGGGTGGCGAACCAATGGCACGCGACTTAATATATTGGGCACGCCATGGATCAAAACGGTTTACATGTTTAGTTTAAAATATGAAGTAGGATCTACTTCCTACCGATAAGGCCGTCCATTGTACATTATCTGTACCTATTTATTTTTGTGTTCTGTGATTTTTGATTACTTGGTGTGCAATAAAGAATATTTGTATTGTATTGTATTGTTATGTACTTTAATTTTAATTACACGTGTACACAGCAAAATATGTTTTTTGGCAGGAAATAATAGTTTTGAGTAGTTAGTATTTAGTTTTATTATTTTCGCAATAATCCCTAAGTCGAAAGTATTTGATAGCACGTCTATGGCCTCATAACTATTTTTAGAAAAAAAAATGTCTCAAAAAGGTGCGCCACCCCTGCCCTAACCGATAGCAGAGCCAGTGGATTATGTTGATATTTAGAGTACAAAAATTTCTAAAAAAAATAGTGCTAAAGAAAAAACAAGACATGGTTTTCAAATAGCCGGACGTATGTTTAAGCAAAAAAGCGTTTGAAATCTAAACCAATGTAACTATTTCTAAAGATTAGAAATCTGACACACTTGAAAAATGTGAGTCATGTCTACGTTTACTACATCTTACGGTCATGTGTGCGAATTGCCTTCACAAGGTCGTGGTCAGATGATTGAGGTGATGACTCAAAATTAAGACTAATAAGCACACGTGTTTGTTTAACTTTAAGGTTGACTTTTGATTGAATGTCCTCAAATCCATATTTTCTGTAAATACTGAAGGTCGAAATTTTTACACGATAAAATAGAATATACAATTTTTGTGTACCTATTTCAAAAACTTAAAATAGACTTTAAACTGAATTTTTATGGACAAATAGTAATCCGTCGGGAATTAAACTTAAATAGAACCACCCCAGGGTCATTCTCTATAAAAAACCAAAGCATCATCAAATAAAATTGAAATTGTAACATACATTTAAAAAATCATACCTACACTACAGCCGATTTAAGAACTTCTTTGTTTTTCATCTGTTTAAAAATAGTATCTATTGATGTCCAGCCAGACTCTGGACTCCAGAATAAAATTTTGTGCCTAATTAACCAGTTCCAGTGGTCGATAAGTACCTTTAATGTCACCTAGTTTACGTGTTCGATAACTTTATAGCTAAAAGAGGAAAGTTAATTCGCATTAGTCAGGTCATTCAATGTCCTTTTAGGTCAGTCGGTGTCTGGTAGTCACAAAAGACGGTATTTGGTTGACAACTATCGATTTCTCGAGAATTCGTAAAAACTTTCATGTTGTGGTTTGGTTTTGTTTGAAGTGCTATCGTGTGAAAACAGTGATATAAAGTGAGAAACTCGCAGGTCAGATTACTGTAGCATAAACTCAGCCATTCTATTTGTAAACAATTCGCAAAAGAAAAAACAAAAATTCTCTATTTGCGGTCTATTTTGAAAAATAATTTTCAGCATTGGTTGGCTCAAATCGACAATGTGAATAAAAATTGATTAAAAAAACTCATTGTTTGTCAAGAAAATTACAATCAAATAATAGAAATTAGTTCAAATTCTCACATCATTCAACAACAAAAAAGTGATTTTTACTATCGAGCATTTTATTTATTTAGATAGCCATTAGTATAAAATGTTTTACTGTTAAATACTGTGTCAATTTGTCTATTTTAGCTTGTAGATTTTATATTTGATAAGTTACTAGCTTCTGGCCGTGGCTAGCCTATGTCCGAGCCTGGAATACAATCTACCTCTGCCAAATTTCATTTAGTTCCGAATAGACGTGACAAGGTAAAAGACAGAGAGACAGAGTTACTTTTGAAATTAAAATATTAATATGGACTGTCAAATAATAGAAATAAATTAGACTACAGACTGTTGTAAACGATCTACATGTAGCTCAACTGATCCATATCGATACCAGTCGGAAGCGTCCCCAAGACGCTGGCTGCATTGCCCCGCTGTATAGCAATGCTGATGCGCTGCGCCAGAAACTCACCACCTCTCGGGTCACGCGTCGCTTCGACCGATTTATTTCTATTATTTGATTGTAATTTTCTTTGTGAATAAAGAGATAAGACTCCATGTCTCTGTGAACCAAATAAAATGTATCTTATCCGAACTAAATACTAACTTTTCCCTTATTTATTCCAGCTGCGGTATACTTCGCCGGAGTGGTGGGCGCCATAGGCGTGTCCGTGCTGGGGATATTCTGCATCCTGTCCATCCTGCAGCTGGCCATGGTCTCCTCGAAGGAGCGCGTCGCCATCAAGTACACCAGCCTCGTTATACTGAAGCTGGCGTTGGCGCTGTTAGCCAGTAAGTATACTGGTGTTGAAGTAAAGCAATAAAATAATGCTGGACAATCCACACGGCATCATCTAGCATTCTAGCTCCAATGTAAGCAGAGCTTTTGTTATGGGTACAAGATAACATGCACTACATACATGAATCGATATGTTTTTAAATATTTAGATCTTTATTATACAAAGAATACCCCCAGAACACCCGGAACAAATATCTGTCTTGAGGCGGGGATTGAACTCGCTCTTGCGTCACAGGCGCGCCTTTGCCCGCCGTCGCGTCACATCAGTCGTCATGTGAATGAAACTGAACTGTCACGCTCGGGTCGGTGACGCTAAATCGGGTAAATTCGGCTCCAGCCTGACGCTGAATAGAGTATACGATGTTAAAGTTTGACCCTAATAATTAAGTGTATCTTACTTGTTACTTGTTTCTGAACTCGATTCCACAACTAGGCCACAGGTGGGCCCTTTTTGCGTGTCGGGTGGGGGGCTGCTAAACTAACCACCCGATGTCCTCCAGGAAAGCCCGCAGCTCGCTGACGCCGGTGCATGCCTCCCTAGGCGTCCTCGGTGTCCCAAGGTATTGTAGTCATTGGGAAGCAACGCTATCGCACTCTACAAGCACATGCGCGGCCGTCTGCTCTGCGTTCATGCATGCAGTTCTTCCGAGAACGTTCCCGCCCCGGTACCTGTTTTCATTTTAGAGCCATCTGTGTATATTCTTACTTCATATATGTTTGAGCTATCACTTGGCTCTTCGTGATAGCTCAAACATTAGTGTACCTTATTGACCGCTATCATTTCCTTCCAGCATTGCTGTCCATAGCCGCAGCAGGCCTCTTCGCCGTGCAAGGCGATGACCGAGGTTTCTACCTGACGAGAGGAGAAGCTTTCTACGTTCAGGTAACATTATATTATACTAGCTTTCTGCTGGCTTAGCACTTTACTAAACTATAAAGTCATTCACAACTGGATATGTACCATGATTTGAATTTTGAGCTTTCCATTATATCGGCACAGTTTCATGCGCCATGAGCACGGAATAACTGATGCACTGTACCAATCTTGGTATGTAAGAGCACGGAATAACTGATGCACTGTACCAATCTTGGTATGTAAGAGCACGGAATAACTGATGCGCTGTACCAATCTTGGTATGTAATAGAACCTGGAACCCTGTTGTGAGAATGTGCTAAAACCGAAAGAGTGATATCGTCGAGTCGGTCTGCCAATGAAAATCCACTCGCAGTGCCGTCAATTATACTTATTCCGTGATCATGGCGCATAAAACTGTGCCGCAATATTGGAAAGCTCAAAACTCAAATCATGGTAAATACCCCGTTGTAAATTATTTTAGTTTTAAAAACCATGATTATTGAAAAGAAAAAAAAAACGAAACTTTACCTGGATTACTAGTATAGTATTATAATATCTGTGCCTGGATATAAAGTAGCTTATTTTGTCCTCCGGGATACAATCTATAAAAGTTATGTTAATACCTCACACTTATTTAGACGACCTCCGTGGCGCACCGGGCGAAGGTCCGCCTGCGACGCAGGAGGTTGCTGGTTCGAATCCCGCCTCGGAACAAATTTGTGTACGATCTGCAGAAATTTGTTCCGTTGGTCTGGGTGTTTTCTATGTATAATAAAAAAAAAAATCTATCTATGTAGTGTATTGTATTAAATATATCAGTTATCTAGTACCCATAACACAAGCTCTGCTTAGCTTGGGGCTAGATAATGCTGTATGAATTGTCCAGCATTATTTATTTATTTATTTATTTCGTATAGCGCCATCTAGCAGATATTTAGTGAAGATCAACCTCAACACCCTATTGGTCCACTGCTAGACGCAGGCCTCCCCCAGATAAGCGCCTTAATGGCTTTTATCTCATGGGGGGTAATGCTCCCCACGCTGGGCATGCAGGTACGGGATCGCAGTTCGGTGAAAGAATTTTTCCGAAGGGGGCGCTGCTGCCCGCCCCCGGTGGATATACCTTAGTCGGCTCTTACGAAACCCGCGGGAAGAGTTCTAAGCCGGCGCCACACGGCGTTCATATTTCTAACTAGTATCTATTATTTCCAGATCGTGTGCATAGTGATAAATTCCGTGCTGTTCATAATGTCTGTATACGACGCGTTGTTCGCGCGACGCGCCGGCGGCGACCCGACCAACCCGCTCGGCGCGCCAGAGGGCACCGCCATCAACAACCCCGGTTTTAAGGAAGGGCGAGGTATGTAGAACAGCCACCAATTATAGTAGCAAATGGCAATGGGGAAAGCAACAATGGGGATCATTTTGGCAGCCTTAATGATATCTAAATCTTATAAAACTTGAATAGGGGAAACTTTTTCGCTTAAATATTCCTCCTTTGGCGACCCATGACGACCTCCGTGGCGCGGCGGGCGAAGGTCCGCCTGCGACGCAAGAGGTTGCGGGTTCGATTCCCGCCTCGGAACAAATTTGTGTACGATCTACAGAAATTTGTTCCGTTGGTCTGGGTGTTTTCTATGTATAATAAAAAATATCTATCTATGTAGGTAGGTACCTATATAATGTATTAAATATATCAGTTATCTAGTACCCATAACACAAGCTTTGAGTAGCTTACTTTGGGGCTAGATGATATGATGTGTGGATTGTCCAGCATTATTTATTTATTTATTCCTTGCAAGTTTCAAAAGATTTGGACAGCGCTAGGCTGCCAAAATGATCCCCATTGTTGCATTCCCCATTGGCATTTGCTACTGTAATTGGTGGGCGGCTTATCATTCGGCACATTAGTAACTATAATACTTCTTTGTCGGCACACGACCCAAACAAGTTTGTATCGTTCGTATGTGTACTAAGTACCAGCACCAGAAAACATACAGAACAGATAGAAACTTCGGTAGAATCCTTCGAACAAAAACTAGATAGGATAGCTTCACTAACAACTTCACAGGTGCACTGCTAGATGGCGTTAAAAAGAGTGAAAAATAACGATTCCTTGATCGCGCTATCAGACTAATATAGAAATTCATTACGGATGTAAGCGGGTTAACTACAAACCTTATTTGTGTTGGACGTCGAACAGCAGTATCGAGCTGGGTGTAGACACTGTTAGTTCCGTATGTAGCCAAAGGATACCAATACCTGACTAGATAGTAGGATCTTTACGAGAAGATAAACTTTCACACTCTGCAGCATGAACAAGGAGCGCACGCCCCACCACCCCCTCGGTCGAAAGACCCCAGGCATGTGTACATACCTGCAAGGGCGTCGCCAGCCGATGGCGCAGGGGGGGGCAAGTTGACTTTACCTACTACAATTAATTTTTTTCTCATTCTCTATGAATGAGAAAAGTAGGTATGAATTGTAGGTAAAGTCGACAGCCCATGAAGCTGAGCACGAGCTCTTGACTATGCAATAAAAAACTTGTAAATAAGTTATAATAACATTTATTAGAAAAAAAGAATAAAAAGGAGTTTGAATTTGAATAAGTATACAACGTACAGCGTATTTATTTTAAATTACCAGATTTTAATATTATAGTGGTCGTTGTTTGTTTATATTAGGTTAATTAAAACATAATTTTCGGGGATTCATTGTAAACTTCTCGACCACTTTATTAGAGTAGAGCAGGCAGAGCGTAGTTGAGCGTGCGGAATATTAGGAGTGGAATTGGTGAATTAATTCGAGTTTCGACGTACGGGAATTATTGTTCAAGGCTTGAACTTCAAGCAAATCAACTCAAAGACTTAGGACTTTGGTTGCATTATATTTGGCAACTTTTTTAGAATCTCTAGGGGGGGGGCAGCTGCCCCTACCTGCCCCCCCTTGGCGACGCCCTTGCATGCCTGGTGTCTTTCGACCAATCCCATCTGGCACACGTGCCAGATGGGCCGGCAAGGGAAGACTTCCTTAGCTATTTGGGGGCATGCCATATTCAGTCCAAAGTGTCCATAAACTCAGTGCTATTCATAATGTCTGTATTCAGCCCGCCGTCAACAACTCCGGGCTTGAGGAAGGTAGCTTAGTACTTAATAAGTTTTCTTATAAAAAACTGGAACTTAATCTGTTCACCTGTTGCTATATTGAAGCGAAATAAATTTTATAGTACAAACACTACCTCTAACAACAGATTTCTTCTTCTTTATACTCATATATTTATTCGCCGTAGGAGCACAAGGCACACTTGGTTAAGTCTATTTACATTTCACATTATAATAGAAATAACTAATAAGACAAAATAAATAATTATAGTAACATAAAACAAAGAAATTAATACCTATAGGTAATAGTATTATAATATCTGTGCTATAGGTATCTCTTGTAAATGGGTATTGTCTGTTCGGTATAGGGAACAAAACTTGAAATGAAAATAGTTTTGGAGTTAAACTGGGTATAATATTGATAACTCCTAGTGAGTTGCAAAAATTATCAGTAAATAAATTCAAACAAATTGTCAAAACCTTGCTGTGCAAAAAGGCTTACTATAAAATATCAGATTATCTAGAAGATAAAAAAGCTTGGAACTGATTTTGCTCCAAATCGAAAAATAACAACTAACAGGCTAAAGGTTTCTTCGTCGCTTCTTTACTTTGGTCTACATACCGAAGCGACAGAAATCAAAAATATCACTTTATTTCCGTGTCAGTGTATAGTTTTATAATTTGACCTTTTCTAAGTGTACATTTATTGTATTTATGGAAATAAAAAGTTTTTGATTTTGATTTTGATAAGAATTTACAATTTTGTTGTAGGAACTTGAAATTAGAATGGGTGGAGATCTATCATGGCGTTTGTTCGATAGTGCAGTCTTCCTGTGCTCGCGTGGCCGGTCGTGGCTATTTTTAGAAATAAGATGTGATGTGGGCCCCTGTGATTGGTTCTTGACGGCTCGTCGCGTCTTTGCTGTGGTGCGCTGATTGGTGGAAGAATTCTCTTCGTTGTTCATAAACAACAGAAAGGGTTGACGCGTTTGGAAAGATCGGCGTAAACATTGTCAATAATCAAGTTAAACAGAATAATTATAAAATATGCTCGCATACGTTCAATGCTCCTTCAAACAAAAGTTTCAAAAGTTTTTTTTTTTTTGTTTCGCCATTATCACCATGCCTGGCAGATGGAATGGTGGTCGCAGTGAAGGTGTTATAATACCCTGCCCGCCCTCTGATTGTTTCCCTTAGTCAGTTCTTACGACATCACGGGAAGGGTCTTTGGAGGTAAAGGTGGAATTTTCCCCAAATAGAGACGGAGGGAGATCTCTGAACCAGTTCCAACCCATCTGGTCAACTCAGCCCGGTGGTCTTTCGACCGTCTTTCGACAGTTGATGTCGGATATCCGTATATGGTCAGTTGTAACTGAATCAATCGTATGCGCGATCTAGCATTGCTTTTCCGCTATGTTGGAATTTTGTCTAAACGACATCTAGCGGCCACTCTTTGAAGCGTTTAGGTAGGTTTATTAGATTCAGTTTTTTCGGTGTTGCGCCTCTATTGACGTTAGCTTTATAGTTCGGCCGATGACATGTGTTCTTCTTTTCTGTTTTTCTCTATCTTGGTGTGCAATACAGAGTATTTGTATTGTATTGTATTTATGTCGCCTAGGGGTCGCCTACAGGTCAATTCTACCGCTAGCACCACGGTAGCCCCTTTTTTACTGCCCCGGTTTTACTCCTTTTATTTGTACATTTGTGATATTTGTGTCACAAAATAAAAACTTTGATGCAATCGATTGTAAATCAGCCCTTCTATCAAGCAGACTTCCTGTGTAACAATGTAACTTACTGTTTTTATAAGTTGTTAACATGATGATGTTTCCAGGTATATCGATGACCGATGCCTCAGGCAAGCCTTACAGCACGAATGGACACGGCAGCGTTGCTTCAATGAACACCACAGCCACTACTTTAACAGGTATTTAAATATTATCACACTAATATTATAAACGCGAGAGTTTGGATGTTTGGATGGATGGATGGTTACCTCTTCACGCCATAACAACTGAACCGATGGGGCAGAATTTTTGCACAGATGTAGCTCTAAGCCTGATATCAAATATAGGCTTTTTATCCCATAAGACAGTTCCCATGGGATAGAAATAACCTTTAAACGATTCCATATAAACGCGTGCGTAGCCGCGGGCAGAAACTAGTATTGTCATATGGGCAGACGCAGCCCTGAAAAAGATAACCAATGACCTGAGTGGCTAGCATGAGTGTGTACAATACCAAAACAAAAAAAGTTGCCACAGACTTCTCAAAGTTGTGCTATTAAAATTCAACAAACTCAAAATCATCCAAAAACTTCGAATCGCTTCTAAACTATGTACAGTATTTCCTCTCTATTCGGCAGGGGCGCTGCAAGGCACTAAAATACATTTCTCGCCTTGCCTGCTATGCAGGACATAGGCCTCCCTTGATAGGCAGCTCATAATCCCCATGATGAGCATGCGGTTTGGGGATTGTAGTTTGGTGATCTGTTCTGAAGGGGTCGCTGCTACCCGCCCCTCGGTGGATATCCCTTAGACGTCCTCAATTTTCAATTCCATATAATATCTATTTTACTTTTTAAAATGAAGGAATGAATGAATGAACTTGCTTGGTTACTCGAAGCTAGCGCGTCTTTTGTTTTTTCATAGAAGTGAATAGGTACGCGTTCGTAAAGCCACAGCCCCACTGCGCAGGCGCACTGCGGTGTGCCAACGGCTAAAAATCTATCGGCAAAGTATACACAGCGCAACTAAAAAGAAAACAGGAGAGAAAGTGGAATATTCCTAATAATATTATAAAGGGGAAAGTTATTGCCATTGTGAAGATGTTTGGACCGAAGACAATCGAGTTCAAATTTTGCACATATAAATAATGCTGGACAATTCACACAGCATTATCTAGCCCCAAGCTAAGCAGAGCTTGTGTTATGGGTACTAGATAACTGATATACATAATACAATACACTACATAGATAAATATTTTTATTATACACCCAGACCAACGGAACAAATTTCTGCAGATCGTACACAAATTTGTTCCGAGGCGGGAATCAAACCAGCAACCTCCTGTGTCGCAGGTGGACTTTCGCCCGCTGCGCCACGGACCTCCGTGGCGCAGCGGGCGAAAGTCCGCCTGCGTCAAAAAAATATACTCGTAAAGTACCTTTTTACCTTATGGTGTTTCCTTTAACGAAATACCTGTGTGTGTTATTGTTAAAATAGTACTTAAATGTAGAATAAATAAATAAATAATGCTGGACAATTCACACAGCATTATCTAGCTTCAAGCTAAGCAGAGCTTGTGTTATGGGTACTAGATAACAGATAACTGATATATTTTAAACAATACACTACATAGATAGATATTTTTAGTATACATAGAAAACACCCAGACCAACGGAACAAATTTCTGCAGATCGTACACAAATTTGTTCCGAGGCGGCAATCGAACCCGCAACCTCCTGCGTCGCAGGCGGACCTTCGCCCGCTGCGCCACGGAGGTCGTCATCAGAATGTAACGTCATCAAGTGTATCATCAAGTGTACCTACGATGGAATTAATAAATACAAAAACAAGTTCTGGATTGTTATAGATAAGCTATAAACTAAATACTAGGTAGTTACTTATTTATCGCTGATGCAAATTGCACTGTAATCTTATATTTTTATTGTATATTCCAGGTTTATCAGACGCCAGCACAATAACGAGATCACCCCTCCGCTCGTCCCTCAAAAAGCCGAAGCCCAAAGGCGACCCGAGCCTCGGCATCCAGAACCCAGGGTACTCCGGCCATTCTCCGCCTCTCAACAGAAATGGAAGCCAGAAGAAAGTTCGCATACAGACTCATAGTACTGAAGTGTAGATTGAAAAGCTAGTAAAGACAATTTACGGTGGTCACACAGGTGTAAACTGTAACTAGATGAAGTTTTTTAAAATTGATCAGAACACAATATAAAAACTATTCACGGTCATCCCGTGACTACGACTGTGTGTAAACCTGTTAAAACGTCGGGGAAAAAAGGTAAATAAACGCGATAAATAATTTATCGGGTAATTATCGCGTACCTTGCGTTTATATTCATCGCGTTACAGCGATCGTTGTCTCAGGGCTGTGAATAGTTATTATAATGTAACTATACAGCAGCCAAACTCGATGTAGAATGTTTGTAAACAAACCACGACACAAATTACTAAAACTCGCGTGCTTGGCGCCGAGTTTCAGGTATAATTGTATTGTAAGCAAAATTTTATTGAAGGAACGATCTCAAATCGACAAGTTATATAAATAGTTTTAAAAAACGCGGCAACAGAATGAATTTTAGGTTAAGTATGGGTGGCTTGGTTACAAACATTCTACATCGAGTTTAGCTAGTGTATAGTGGCAGGACAATTCTGGTCGTATTTGCCATCTTTTTCATCTACCGTATTAGAAGAAAGTTGTAGTGTTAGTTCAACTTTCTGACACTACGTGGGCCATCCATGTTTAATCTGAAGTTGTGTATAAAATCCCATTATAGATAAGGTATCTATTTAATTCTACACAAGTAGGTACTATGTATAGTAGAAATCTCAATTCAAGACTGTGGAATGATTTTTTAGTGTAAAGTGTGTCAATGTGGCCTTTGTAATTATATGACCAAGATCCCTTTGTAATTATGTTTCATAAAAGAAGCGATGAGCGTTTTGTAATTGTATAGCCAAATTAAAATGTCTTAAATTTGACATGGATCTGTGCTGTCCTGAGTTTGCCTAATTTCGGCATAGTTGCGTGATTTATGACCACGGAATAACTAAAAGTCACTGGACTAAGTTTCAAGTGATCTGGTAACATTATTCACAAAGAAAATTACAACATATATAAATATAATAGAACTAGTACTTACAATTGAAACAATTGAGCTAACTGCAGACTGTTGCAAACAATCTATAGGTAGCTCAACTGATCCATATCAATAATACCCGTCGGAAGCGTCCCCAAGACGCTGCATTGCCCCGCTATATGGTAATTTTGCGCTGCGCCAGATACTCATCAGCTCTCGGGTCACGCGTCGCTTCGACCAGACGCTCAGATAATTTTTTTACTTTTTTTCGGTTTAATTAACTGACCTTTAGTAACCGTGATAGTTTCTAAAGTTGTATGCCCAATTGTTCGTAGTTCCTCTGAATTCTAATTACTTCCGTGAAATTTTCTCTCAGATTTTTAAAATCATACAAATATTTCAACTAAAAATTTGTTCGATTTTGTCAAGTCACCGCCCTAGGTCGCACGCAACGCAATAGCAGCCCCCCCCCCCCCCCCTTATTTTTAAAACTCGCGACAGTAATGGCTAAGCAGTCGTTTTTGTTGATTGACGTTTGTAAGTAGGAGCGTAGAGTTAACGCAGGTAGTTTCATTACCTGTTTAAAGCCGTCTTTTAGATAAGTTTTAATTATTAAGTATTAAGCGCACATTGAAGGTGCGCTAACAGACACAAAACCACCCAAACGAAATGAATTGTATTTATTTTTGATGTATGATATAAAGTTTGATTCGTTGAAAAGGCAAACAATTATTTATATATTACGGCACGGTGACCACATCACTGTAGCAATGTTGTGTGTGCATCTATAGCCAATACTGGTCCACCGATGGACGCAGGCCTCCCCCTAAGCGCCCAATTCGTTTGTATAGGCCTTGTAGGCCATAGGGGATATCGTATAGGTTCATAATCCCCACGCTTGGCATGCGGGTTGGGGATCGCAGCTCGTTTGTTTATAATGTATATGATGTAATTTAAAAATATCGTTTTGGGCACCTAGCGTACTATTTGACACCGAATATACCTAAGCGAGTTTTCTGTTGTAAGATTTGCGGGTATCGTATTTTATTTTAATTCACTAGTAATAATCTAAGTTAAACTAAACATCTATTTATTTTCTACCGAACATTATTGTTAATTCTACATAGCAGTTGTTCCAAAATTCATATACTTATGAAATATTTTAAATAAATTTAGGTACAGTAAAAGTAAGCAAGATTATTGATTCTATTGGCACTAAAATCTAAACTTATGCCTAAAATTGTTGCTGTTCCTTTTTTTCGACCGCATAAAAAGGGATGGCAATATATTTACAATGTTTACTTTAGATTTTGTGGCTACAGAATAACTACCTTTGTCACGGATTTATATTGTTTGTATTGTATGTAGTTTACTTACTATAAATAGCCATAACGCTTTTAATATTAATTCAGTGTAAGGTAGACCTAATAATCATAACATCTGAGTCAAAGTATATTGATTTAAAAATAAATTTTGTATATAATAGATCTACTTGTAACTGTTATCTCTTAAGTTACTCAGTAAATAAAAACTATAATTATAAAATTAGTAAAGCACATAGCAATAAAAAACATATCTTCACAGAATTATGTTTAAGAATATTTTATCACGATAAAATTATTTACATTTTATGTATATTTTAGCTTGAACAAAGTTCTTTTGTATAAAATCGACACGTTGTATATAAATTTCCAGCACATAGTGTTGTTTAAAATTTATTAATGTTTTTATTGTTAGTTGGTTTGCTTTGTTGTACATTTTCAGCAAATTTTATATTATAGATTTACATTATTGTGGTTATAGGTTGTGTAATATTGTCACGTTTTGTAAAATTTGTATTAGGACTACCGCATTATTAATGTTGCAGCTACTTAATGGGCATTTTGTAATATTACCTCTTCATTTCATAAACATCTGTCGACTTTGAGTAAAAGCCAAGAGTTACTTGTTTATTTTCTTCAGTCGATAAATCAAGAAAACCAATGAAAAGCCAGAATAGAAAACAAACAAGCCATTGCTAAAGTTGACAGATTTTATAAGTAGGGGGGATATAATACCTAGTGTATTAAGATTGCGAGAGAAAAACTTGAATACCAAATCTTGTATAGTATTTGGCGCACAAATCACTTTATCCTGAAAATGCCTGTAACTATACAGTTCAGTTCATTACATTTGTGCCTATCTTACCTAAGATTTTGCAGTGCCTTGTCCTTACCTAAATTGTATGTGCCTTAAACGTGTACATCTTTTATTTGATAATATAAAAGTATTGTTTGATTTTATCCGTCCGACTGTAAATGGTCCAAAAATTCTTGATGTTTTTATTTAAATCTACTTAAAAACGTAGGTAGATCACCTTAAAAGTTTTAAACTATTTTGCTTGTATATATGTTACTAAGTATACATACATGCAAATGATTTAAAATTAATAACTAGCCCATTAAGTAGGTACCATAAAAGGTACCTACCAATTTCAGGGTTTGATTTGTATTTATGTCTAAACATTACCTAATTTTATTTGTTTATTGTCACGGTTTTCCGTGAGTGTTGCCGGTTTCCGTCCAATAGATATGATCTGATGTAATTACTAAACCTAATTGAATAAAGAGTCTTAGAAGTAATCAAGTTGTTTTATTAAAATGTCTACAGAATAAAAGCCCGACTCATTTTTCGAACAGTCTATAAAATGAAATAAGTACCTATTTGCGTTCTGAATACTGCCTTAATTTAGAATAAAGTATCCTCACAAATAAAGTAGGTACCTAGGTAAATGAAGGAAGGAAGCTATATGTATAGTTCCATGGTCATCAATAATCTCAAAATTAGAAAGTGCGTCATGCGTGTGGAGCCCACATGAATCGACCTGGGCTCTGATGCTCGAACAGGTCCAGAAAAGGGCGATTTTTTTACTCGAAAAGGCGTGGCTGTTACCCTTATTTATAGGTAGGTAGGTATCCAACCAAATACTTGCAAGGAGACCTCGGGTTCAATTCTCTGGAAACGCGCAGACCATGCGACTAGATGATGACATGAACGTGTGCCGTATTTTGCGGGGTGTGGTCATCGACTGTCCGAACTTAGAGAGCGAAGCGAGCCGGTTCTTGAGTAGAAACCACGACATGACTCGGAAAACGTAGTGTAGGACGCCCTCCGGCAAGTGGGATGACGACCTGCGAAAGACTGCAGGCAAATGCTGGATGCGGCAAGCTGAAGACAGGGCGCTATGGCGCTCATTAGGGGAGGCCTATGTCCCGCTGTGGATTAACATAGGCTGATGATGATGATGATGTAGGTACATATTGTAACGCATTAGATATAAACCCGTAATGTTACATTATAATGATGATAAATAAACTCTTAAAACTATATAACTATCATAAAGCAACCTATAAACATAGCCCAATTTAATGATTTTAACAGGACTAAGACAACACTGTAACAAAAATGGCAAACAATGTAACAAAGATGCAGAGCCAAATACAAAAGAAGAAGAAGAACTTTATCTTTCTCTTCAAAGACTCTTCTCCCCTTAGTTTATTCACCTTTTGTATCTAAACTTTGTAGATTTAATTCTATAAATAATTTAAAATTGTAGCTTTGTAGATTATGTAAATATTATAAGTTTTTTCGTACATACTCAGAATGGTAGTTTTATTTTAGTGCTTTTTTAATAGCTTTAATTCTCTATTTTGGTTGATTTTGTTAGCTTTTGTAATGAACTTGTTGAAATTAAATACCTAATCCTCTTTTATTTTGGACAAACTGAACCTCCTTAAAATTTCACATCGTTTTTAAAAGAATTGTGTCAAAACAAGATGCAGAGCCAAATACAAAAGAAGAAGAAGAAGAAGAACTTTATCTTTATAAAATACCTACTAGCTGCATTCTTACTACCCGTTGTCCTATTTGTTAAGGACTGTTTTGTACTAAAACCTCTTTGTTATTTACCCTTTCACTTCTACAAAATCGTTGCCCCTAGCAACAGATTATTGTTATTCGTAAATATATTTTCAATGCAGTCACAATTCACGATTCTTATTTTAACTGATTAATTAGTTTTATCATGGTAGCAGAGCGTTAATTAGTTTTATCACTATTACCCGTTGGAATAAGCATTTTCCCGCGGTAAAAGTAGCCTTTGTTAATCAGGAATAATGTAGGCTTCTAATAATAAAAGAATTTTACAAATCTGTCCAGTGTTTTTGGAGCCTAATCAATAATAATAATAATAATAATAATAATGCTGAACAATTCACACAGCATTATCTAGCCCCAAGCTAAGCCGAGCTTGTATTATGGGTACTAGATAACTGATATACTTAATACAATACACTACATAGATAGATATTTTTTTTATTATACATAGAAAACACCCAGACCAACGGAACAAATTTCTATAATAAAAACAAACAAACAATCAAATCTTTACTCGTTTTATATTATTATAATATTAGTTTAGATTAGTATTGCGCGCGTAGCGAAAAGTAAGCAGCGCCACTAAGAAAGAAGTTGAAGTTAAAGAAAGAAGTTGATGTTTGTTTCAAAGTTCAAACAAAATAAAAAACCGCAAGCACAACAAAATAAATCCGAATTGGGACTTTGAAGTACTCACTTTTTGTGGAAGCCCTAGCTCATTATTAGTGCAAACAAAACGATAACCTGAAAACAGTGATTGATAACCTACTGAGCGGATTTATTTGTGTAACAAACAACCGCAAAAATTTTAAGATTTTTTATCTAACCAATGTTGTCCCACAGTTGGGCAAAGGTCTCCCCCAAACTCCGAATTGCTTGCGTTGGACAGGTCCCACCAATACCCGGAATGTGTCGACATCCTCTCGCTCAAATATAATTTTTTTGGGTAAAAAACCTACTTACCGTGCCGGACGTAGAAAGAGAAGATAAGGTTTTCCTCTACGGTGCCGGGATTTGTTATTGTTGTTGTAAGTGTAATAAATAAGTAATAATTAATTAGCCCCCGAATGGAATGACTCATCTAAGTGGGTTATATTATGTATGACATATTTCTCATGCTGGAAGTTGGAGCCACAGCTTTTGCACCGCCGACGCTGCTGCCTGTCGACGACCAAGAGCAATGCCTTCATCGGCTGTGCTATACAGCTAGCAGCTGGTCAAGAGAGTGGGAGTGAGAGGAAAAATGGGAAAGAAAGCGGGAATATCTTTTGCTTCTTCGTACAATTATCCATGCCAACGTCACTAATCGAGACCTCCAATATAAAAAGGACATTACATCAGATTTTTAATTTATCTGACGAACTCAGTGGCGCAGCAGGCGACGCAAGAGGTTGCGGGTTCGATTCCCGCCTCTGAACAAATTTGTGTACAATCTGCAGAAATTTGTTCCGTTGGTCTGGGTGTTTTCTATATAATATAATAAAAAAATAATCTTTCTAATGTAATATAATGTATTAAATATATCAGTTATCTAGTACCCATAACACAAGCTTTGAGTAGCTTACTTTGGGGCTAGATGGTGCTGTGTGGATTGTCCAGCATTATTTATTATTTATATAATGTCTATATTGCCATGGGGATATGAGGGATTAATTAGCAGCTAGATAGAGTATTCTGCGGTTGGGCACCTGTAACCTGTACAGCTATCAGTTATAAACCTGGAGAGATTCATATTCACCCTTTGAACATACAAACATGCACATGTTGTGATATAGCACTAACAAATGTCTTTTTACTGTAGATGTCCCAAAATACTGATACAAACATGCCCAATGAAATCTTGGAGGCTCTCATTGACCCAGAGTCGGTTTATGAGGATAGCGAGGGTGCAGTCAACAATGTTTCGGATCTACCCATGAGCCCCAATGGGACTTTAGACCCATTGTGTGGAGTATAAGTATTGAGTGTCTTACTTAAATCCTAATATAGATTTCTTTTTACTCATTTTATTCATTTTAGTTAGGTTCATCCATTCATAGTTTAATTTCTCATGTTATTTATTAATAAAATACTCTAATACTCCAACCATTCTCAAGTTAAAATTTTTGTAAACAACTTACAACACAAAAATCCAAAATTCTCTTTGTTTTTGAGTTTGAAAAGATATTGTCAGCATTATGCATTGGAGAGTGGCTTATATTGTCTCTGAATATACTATTTAGTAGTACCTACTCCTCAATAAATAAATAAATATTGGTGGAAAATTCTTGCAGCACCATCTAGCCCAAGAGAAGCAGACCTTACAACACAAACTCTGTTTATTTTGGGACTAGCGTCATCTAGCCCAAGGGCTTTTGATGCTGTGTAGATTATCCAGCATTACTTATTTATTTAAGGCTGGGTAGGCCAGCAAAGGCCGCATTCTTATGATTTTTAAAACCATCTGAGACTTAGAAAATGGTTTTTAAATTCTGAAAAAAATATATAAATTACCTAAGGATCTAGTCTAATCGAAGTTGCATTCAGCTACAAGATCTAAAGAACTTCACTCCGTAGAAAATAATCCCAAAGTTACTTTTTCTAACGTTTTTTCAATACTTTGACTAGTGAACTACTGATATCACACTTTTTTTTATACTCAACTAAGGACAATTAATATTTCTAAACAAATTCGCAGAGTTTGACTTGATAAAATGATTTTCTTAATCACTATGTTTAAATAACTACAAAAAACACGAGCGCGGCGGCTTGGCAGGCGCGCATTTTGCCTTACGCCTACTGCTGCAGGACTACCTGGCCTTAACCTAATGCCACGAAATCTGCCAATTTGTCATGTTTTTAAGTCTTCCCCCTCTAGGCGCTTTTATACCTTCTTACTTTTTAAATAATATTATTTCTTTATTTTCAGAGAGATTCTGACAACCACCTTAGGAGATACTGACAAACACCACAGCCCAGTAGATTTGAGCACTACAAGTGATAATGAGACTATCAACCCATTGTTAGTACCTTAACTTATAACAAAATATTGTAGTCACATCGCATAATGATGGTGGTTGAGTCCATGAGGGTCTTGAGTAACTGACCACTGCATAGAATGAAATGAATAATAAATAAATAATGCTGGACAATACACACAGCATTATCTAGCCCCAAGCTAAGCAGAGCTTGTGTTATGGGTACTAGATAACTGATAATATACTTAATACAATACACTACATGGATAGATATTTTTTCATTTTACATAGAAAACATCTAGAACACCCTGAACAAATATCTGCACATCATACAAACATTTGTCCCGAAGCGGGAATCGAACTCGCAACCTCCTGCGTTGCAGGCGGACCTTCGCCCGCTGCGCCACTGAGGTCGTCAATGAATACTTGTCACCACATCACAATTATAAAACACCACATAATAATGGAAGTAAATTTATTGGTATATGTTTTAAATATTCCGTCAGCTGCAAAAATCTGATAAAACTATTTGGACAGCATAATATGTTTTGGTTGGCTGTAAATATAAAACATCAGCAATATATTATATGTATTACGGACTAAATGAAGAATGGACGGCGCACCGGTCGAGAAGACGTAATTATCCGGAAATTTCGTTTTTATTACCCTAAAGATAAGTGCATGAATGGTGGTCCTTATGTGCCTTCGGTATAGGGCTACTTATTATGCCAGAAAACGCGTGTGAAACTGCAGGCGGAAGCTAGTTTTTAGCATTAGTGGGATGTGTAGTAGGGAATTTGTTATTTTGGGTTAAAAATTTATGAAATAATTTATATTATTAGCCGAGTTCATCCCACTGCTGGGCAAAGGCCTCCCCCACTCTCTCCAGACATCACGATCACTGGCCAGATCCGTCCAGTCGGCCCGAAATTTGTCTAATTCGTCCCGCCATCTCCGTCTAGGACCTAGACACGCGGTAGACCTAGACTCTAGGTCAACCGCGTCGCCTTCTCGCCTGAAAAATGAAATAATTAAAAAAAAAAAATCTTTTGTAACAGGCCGTGGATGCCGTCTTCATCTACTAGCCCGGGTCCTAATAAGGCAATGCCGCCTGCGCAAAGGTTATTATGAAACAGAACGTTAGTGAGCTGCAATCATTGAAAGCTTCTATACAAATAACTGTAACATTTGCCAATTTCTGTGGCATAGCGGGCGAAGGTCTGTCTGCGCCGCAGGAGATTGTGGGCTCAATTCCCGCTTCGGGACAAATGTTTGTACGATCTGCAGATATTTGTTTCGGATGTTTTATAAGAAAAGTAAGAAAGAAAGAAAATTAATTAATAATTCACATCACAAGAAAACTCAGAATATAAAAACCTTGAAAAGAATATATTTTATTTTTTTATGCAGTACAAAGCAAAAATATCTTTCTTTGCATGTAACATTGTAAAAATGATGACAAAAATTGTTTCATACGATGACTTCGGCAAATTGGGTTCATTTAAAATGTTTACATTGAGTACCTATTCATGCACTGATATGTCGCACCAACCTGCTGGGCTGTGTCTCTTACATTGGTGTGTAGACTCCCTAAGAACTTATTGTAAGTGTATGGCAAATATCTAGTACCCATTACACAAGCTCCATTTTATTACTAGCTAGACGATTCTCTGCGAGTTGTTCAACTTTTTTTAATTAGTTATTATAGAACTTGAGGGCAATTAATAATTTAAAAGCTTGCATACTAATAACTGTAATGTTTTCTTTTTCAGTTATACCATGGACTTTCAACCGAGCCTGAGTATGGTGAATACTCGAAGCATCAGGGGCAGCCGTGCCAGACAACGTAGACTTATTGCTATGGAGAAGAATAAAATGGGTGCTACGCGTAAGGGCAGAGGAGCGCTCTCTACCCCCACGCGTGGTGCCTGGGCTGTGAATGGCGAGAGCGGATGCCGGCGCGGGCAGAAAATTATAGAACTATACTCAGAGGATCAAGACGTCCCGCCAAGCTTACAAAAAATGGTGAATTTTATTGATAACGCTCGTGTGATACGAATGCTGGGGACGAAAGACTGATGGCAGAACGCCACGGCAAAAGAAGACAGTGATATTGATGATTATCATTGTTTCAAAAACTCGCGTCGGCACTGATTGTCTGACGGTAACGTCAATCGATTGCCGTGGTCGATGGTGCAGCTACAGTAACAACACCAGCCTATACTAGTTCACTGCTGAACTCAGGTCTCCCATAATAGCGCCTTATTGGCTCGTCTAAGTGGGTGATGCCCACAGATGTACACAGATTGAGTGACGTTCAAACTCTGCATGTTGAGGGTAGTTAGCATCAGTTGTACAGGCGTCCGACGTGACGCGCTGAACTAAAAAATGTTTACATTTTTGAGTTCAGCTAAAATGCATAGGTACACACTTAGATAGGCTTATAAGGTAACACACGGGATCACTTTTCACACGTACATACGTTACATTTAAGGGTCCGGCGACGACGGATGAATTTCCCATACAAACATAGTACCAAAATGATTTGTAATTTGAGAATGTTTTCATAATGGTTTGCTATTATTTGTGTTAGAATAGTATTTATACAGGTTCCTGTAATAAGATTTTTTCAAAATACTTATCTACACAATTACTAAGACAACATTCATTCTTTCATGTAAAAATGCGATTAGGTTTAATTTCATTTCAGAAAGGTATTTTGAAAAAAAATTGTGGCAGGAACCTAGACAAATACTATTTTAATACAAATAATAGCAGACCATAGTGAAAATATGCTCAAACTAAAAATTATTTTGGTATTACGTTTGTATGGGAAATTCATCCGTCGCCGGACCCTTAAAGCTCTTTGTTCATAAATTAATTTTGTTTCCAACGCACTAAAATTGGGAAATGTTTTCGAACGTGCAACATTACTCGAGTGAGTGGGGGGTGAGGATGCCGTGTTATCGGCACACAGCGCTCCGTGCAAATAGCACCGAACGCGCCATCAGTATATTCCTACATCTGTGGTGATGCCAAAATACCCATGCTGAAGTTGGGGCTACAGCTTTCGCACTTCATAGGCTGCGCAATAACGCTATCAGCAGATCGGGAGAGGGGGAGTGAGAGGGACAAATGGGACAGGAAAGCGGGGAGGCGCTTTAGGATACCATTGCCTTGCATTCCATTGCATTGGGTTCGATTCCCGCCTCGGAACAAATTTGTGTACGATCTACAGAAATTTGTTCCGTTGGTCTGAGTGTTTTCTATCTATAATAAAAAAAATATCTATCTATGTACCCATATAATGTATTAAATATATCAGTTATCTAGTACCCATAACACAAGCTTTGAGTAGCTTACTTTGGGGCTAGATGATGCTGTGTGGACTGTCCAGCATTATTTATTTATTTATTATTTATTTATTTATTGCCACATGGATAGGAGGGATGTGGCGGTAGCAGCTAAATAGATTAGTCTGGGATGACGCACCTGTAGCGAATCCGGCCGGCTATCGGTCAGGAACCTGGTAGATTCAACTTCACATGCAAACATATCCTATAACAAATATATTTTTATTGTAGATGTCCCAAAATAGTGATGGAAACATGCCTAATGATATCTTGGAGGCCCTCATTGATCCAGAATCCGATTATGAGGATAACGAGGGTGCTATCAACCATATTTCGGATCCACCCATGAGCCCCAATGCGACTATAGACCCATTGTGAGTATGAGTATTGAGTACCTTACGTAAGCCCTATTATAGATTTTTAAATCATTTTAATTAGTTTCATCTATTCATAATTTTATTTCGTGTTGATAACTTACGTAAATCCTACTTTAGGTATTTTTAATCATTTTATTTAGTCATTCATTATTTCTTTTCTCATATGAGACATAAAATTATGAACGAATGAAACTTATATATTAGCTTTAGCTTCTGCCCGCGGCTTCGCACGCGTTGTTTCTATAGAAACGTTCAAAGGTAATTTCTATCCCATGGGAACTGATTTATGGGATAAAAAGTAGCCTATGTTTGATTCCAGGATTAGAATTACCTGTGTGCAATTTCAGTTTTCAGCCCGATCCGTTCAGTAGTTTTGGCGCGAAGAGGTAACAAACATCCATCCATCCATCCAAACTTTCGCATTTATAATATCAGTGTGATTTGGCATTTAAAGTTGAAAATTTTATTAACTCTATTTATGTACTCAAGCCATTCTCTAGGTAGTTACAATGTTTGTAAACGACCTTAAAACACAAAAATCCAAAATTCTCGTTTTGGTATTGAGTTAAAAAGGAAATTGTCAGCATTATGCACTGTAGGGTGGTTCATATCGTCTCTGAATATACTATTTAGTGGGTGTACTACTACACTACACTACTGTGTATCCTTAATAAATAATTGTGGAAAACTCACACAGCATCATCTAGCATAGGTGAGCAGAGCTTTATAACACAAACTCTGCTTAATTTAGGGCTAGATGATGTTGTGTGGATTGTCCTATTTATATATTTATCGTACGGCCATGAAATCTGCCATTATTGATTTAAGCCTTCTTCCATTAGGTACTTATATACCTTTTTAATAATTAAAGTAAAGGTACTAGACTAGCCCATGTGCCAAATACGTAACCAATCAAATTTAAAATAAGCTTAATGTTATATTTTCAGAGAGATTCTGACAACCACCTTAGGAGAGAGCAACACACACCAGGGCCCGACCGATTCTGGGACTATGAGTGATAATGAGAGTGTGTAAGTACCTAACAGCAGAATATTTTTTTTTTTTTTTTTGTGAGTGACCTCACAATAAATACTTGCCATCACAATTGTTATAAAACACCACAATGACATATTAATGGAAGAAAATTTGTTGGTTTTCATTTTTAATATTTGGAAACCCAATTAATTACTAAATACCGATCTCCCACTCTAATTTTAATACACATCATCATCTATGGCTTATTATACATCCACGAAAGATGATATAATTAAGTGCCATCAGCCTGGCTGGGAGTCAGCCGAACACACACACACACACACACACTCTGATAATTCAGGGCCGAGCCGTTGTTAGGTTTACTTTAAAAGAAAACACCAATAATGAACGATTTTTGAATGGAGGGCGTACATACTAACATCATTCCTTTCCCACCAATTTTAAGAATTCAGACCTGGCGTCTTCACGGACGTGTTCATGATGATGGGCAGAACCTGCAGTTCACATAGTGTCAGTGAATTACCAATAACCATGTAAATATATTAGTAAATCAGCAGCAAATCTTAATTCGGATTTTATAAAATTTGGCATGCTATAAAATTAATTTTGATTTGCCAAACTTAATTACCCTACCTACTTAGGTACCTATACTATCTACTCAGGTACCTAATCTTCTTACCTACGTGTGTCAGGCACTGAACTCCTCCTTAACAGCTTTACCAAATTTATTTGCAATTATTTATTTATTATGTATGTTTGAGTGGGTGGATGGTTTGCACTTACAACTGGACCCGTTAGGTGTTGGGCCTCATGAGGACACCAGTCTCTTATGAGTCTGGACCACAAGAGGTCCCTAGTATTGGTTGAGTATCATGTATGGTATGAGTGAGAGCATCATTTTACTTATTTAAGCTGAATGAAACAAAAGTGCCGCCAATGACTTTTTAGAATGTTTTCGGTATCTTCATTTTGTGCAGGTGTGGATTCTATTATAGAGTGAAGGGTTCGAATAGAAATATCTTGTTCTGAAAGGAAAGAAAGAAAATTAATTTATTGATTCACATCACTAGAAAAGTCAGGTAAGAAACTCAGTAGGTGGTTTATAAACCTTAAAAATAATTATTTTTAATTTTTCTATGTACATTTTTTATTTTTCTATTAACATACCTGTATACATAAACATAAATAAACATAGGAATTGTTAAAAGAAGAGCTTTAATTTAAGATGCTATGTTATAAAATAAATCTTTAGATTGAGCCTTTCGATCAGTATCGTAGAATTACGAGTGTTGTATTTACACTTTGGCGGGTTCGATTCCCATTTCAGACAGGCGACCTTCACGATTTGTCCTTGAAAATCCTCGGAATGTTATGGATACCCACCGCAGACCAGCTCACATTTAGAACAGCTGCAGTCGAAAAGAGGTGTACAAAGCGTCCATCTTGTCAGACATAGCTCGGATCTTCGATCCGTTAGGCCTATTGTCTCCTGTCGTATTCCTTGCCAAATATATAATGCAGCTATTGTGGCTGTCTGGTGTTGACTGGGATGAGGATGCTCCTCAATTCATTTCGTCTGAATGGCTTAAGGTCAAGAACCAACTGTCGTCGCTGAGTGCTGTGGCACTGCCTCTGAGAATGGTTCCTTCGTTTTGCATCTCTTCAACTTCATGGCTTTTGTGATGCTTCTGAGCGATTCAAAAAATTTTGAATGCAGTTTAAATTGTTTTTAAAATCAAAATGAAGTCTTCTTTCAGTAAAATTTTCTATCTTCAATATTTGAGATACTTTCCCTCATGGCATAGCCGTGGCACGCCCTCATTAATAACAAAATATATTTATCTAATTCGTCATTCAGCTAGTCTGGTAAGTGCACTGAGCACCGCTAGGGACCGGGAAAGCTGGAAGAAACGGTAGGGGTCTTTGCCCTGCAGTGGGACAACACAGGCTGAAAATAAATGAATATCAACTGAAAAAAACATAATATTTCTGTATGTAATGTATAAAGTTAGTATATCAGTTATCTAGTACCCATAACATAACACAAGCTCTGTTTACTTAGGTACTAGTTGGATAATGCTGTGCGAGTTGTCCAGTTAATTGTTTGTTATACAACTGAGTTAGCTGCAATAAATAATTTATAAGCTTACATACAACAACAACTGTAACGTTTTCTTTTCCAGCTATGCCATGGACTTTCAACCGAGCCAGAGTGAGCGAGTGGAGAATACTCGAAGCATCAGGGGTAACCGTGCCAGGTTACGTAGACTTATTGCGACGGAAAAGAGAAGGGGGGGCGCTTCACGTAAGGGCAGAGCAGTGCTCTCTACCCCCACGCGTGGTGCCAGGGTGGTGCATGGCGAGAATGGATGCCGACGCGGGCAGAAAATTACAGAAGTATACTCAGAGGATCAAGACGTCCCTCCCAGCTTACAAAAAATGGTGAATGATATGGAAAACGCTAGTGCGATACGAATGCAGGAGACGAAAGACAAACGGCAGAACGCCACGGCGAAAGCAGACAGTGATATTGATGATTTCCAGTATGAACACTTCGAAGCGAAGGAGTTGTTTAACGGAGACCTCGATGCCACGGTGTTCAATTGGGCGTCTATGGCTTCATTTAAAGGTTGCGCGGAAGAGTTCCAGCCAGAAAATGCTGGCCCCACCGCCCCGGTCACGAGTGCTTACGAAGCTTTCCGCATCTACTGGGATGATGATATCCTTCAACATATCGTGCGGGAAACTAACCGATATGCTGTGGAATTGAAATCAACTTCAGAAATATTCGCCAGGGATTGGGTTGACACAAACGTAGACGAAATATTAATCTTATTCGCGTTTTGGATGATGAATGGGGTCATCAAAATGCCGTCAATTAAATCTTGTTTTTCAACCAATCCTCTTCTTAAAACTGGGATATTTAGGTCGCTGCTAACCGAGGCGCGGTATTGGAACCTGAACAGGGCATTGCACTTTGTCAATAACAAAACCCGGACACCCAACTCATCTAAACTTTTACCTCTTGGTCCATTGGTCGAGCATCTGAACTCCAAATTCCAGCAGGCTTACAATTTGCACCAAAACATAGTCATAAATGAACCATTGACTTTGTGGAAGGGAAACCTGTACATAAAACGAAAACCTGTTCGGTTTGGTATTAAATCCTTTGATCTGTGTGAATCTAATACGGGGTACCTTTGGTCATTCGTTATCTTCACGGGCAAAGACAATGACTCTGAAGGCAAACCTCGCTCGCTGGAAATAACAGATCTCGTAGTACAGCTCATGAGACCTTTGCTGAACAAGGGGCATACATTGTTTTTAAACAGTAGGTTCAATTCCCCTTTGCTAGCGAGGTATTTGAAAAGGAACAAGACTGATTGCGTAGGCACCTTACAGAAATCACGAAACCATGTTCCACCGCTGCTTAAACTAGCGACACTTTCAGAGGGGACATGCATAGCGCGACATTCTGGAGATGTGGTAGTGATGGCATACCAGGATAAGAAAACCGTTTACACAATATCCACGTGTCATGGCACCGAGTTGGTGCAGTTCCCGAGTAAGCCTGGTCGGCCGTCACACTACATACCTGCAATCATTGCTGACTACAACAGCTCCATGGGAAGTGTGGATCAGAAGGATCAGATGTTGGAACCATATCTGCTGGAGCGTAAACGTAACAGAAAATGGTACAAAAAAATGTTTAGGCGGCTGCTCAATGCGTCCATTTTCAACAGCCGCATTCTTGTTGACCAGTCGTCAGCGGGGGGCGTGAAACAGGTGGCATATCGTCTTGATCTAGTCAACTCAATCATCGAGCAACATTTGCCTTATGTACCTAAGCCGCGTCGACGTCAGGTAACCCGAAGCGCTCCTATTTTACCACTGAGGTTTTCTGGTAACCAACATTTTATCGTTCGCTCTGAGGTGAACGGAGCGCGAACGGTCGGCTCCTCTCGCTCGTCTACTGGACGAGCAGGTTGCCTGTGGTGTCAATTAAATAAAAAGAAAACAAAGAAAACTGTTTACAAATGTAAAACATGTGATGTGCCTTTATGCTTAGAAGGCTGTTTCGAAAGTTTTCATACGCCTTGATGGATCTGTGTGATACATACCATCACAAAAATTACTTTTTGCTATGGAATTTTATATCCTAGCAAGCAGTAGGTACCGGTAGGTATAAAGTATATACCTAATACCAAAACCAGCCGGTAGCAGCGAACGGAAGCTGACGTCGCGACGTGTTGTAAAACGTTGTAACGTTTGGTAAAAGGTTGATCAGAAATGTTCGCGAATACATTAACCGACGGCTTCGCGGCGATTATGCGGAAACAAGTATTATTAATCATGAGCAGAGTGAGAGGTAGTGGCAACAGCATTGTGAAAATAATATCAGACGAGAACGAGTCTCCAAATTCTTCACCACTGGGTGAAACCGAAACTAGTTATAATTTAGATTTAGGTATAATACCTACTATCCATACTTTTGTAAAATTTATTTTTATGTTATGTTGTCTATGGGCCATTGTTTCCTGCGAATAAAGTTATTGAATTGAATATAGACCTACACCCTACACCATGTTGCAACGTGCTAGACAAGGACCAACTACTACTTTTAAACCCTCTCACTCGGCTCGTTTTTCTACTCTGAGATGTCACAAAGAAAAATGAGCCTTAGCAACATGATTTTACAGGGTACTTTTGAATGAATAAAATATGTTCGTGCACGATCCAGTTTACTCTAAAGATTCATGTTAGATACAGGTTCATGGGCAAGGCATGTACCCATAATTTACTCAAAAGATTTATGGGGCAAGGCATCATCACATCATCGGACCGAAGTGAATAGCATTACAAGGCTTCGCCGTGTGCGTAAACCTTTTTATTTATAACTCTAACGAAATGAAGGAGACTACGGCTAAAATAATTGGGCGTATAAATGTAAATCAGCGGGTAAACACCGGTGGACACCCAAAGCCCCCGCTTAATACTATTTGGCTACCGGTAAAAAGCGGTAGTAAAGTAACCCGACTGTGAGACGCGGAAATGTGGGTTATGTTAATCGTTCTGGAATTGGTTTATACGCATACTGGGTGTTTATTTTTATGTGCATACTTAGTGTTAATATTTTGATGTTATTCAACAATTGCAATAAAATCAAATTCAATAAATTAGCCATGGCGATAATTTATAAATGAAATAAAATTCCTCATTCTATTTTTGCCGCGTATTTCACTTATGTTTCTTCTTTTGTTTACAAATAGATAGGTATGTATGGTCGTTCTGGAATTGTATAAAATTATGTAGAAATCGATGCAACAGATGTAGTTAGGTAGGTACCTATTTAAGATCAAAAGGTACCTCCCATTAAGGCGCTACCCCGACCCAAATCAGCGCCCCCACCTATTTTATCCTATTATTCTGTTCAACGAAGGAATTTTCAAAAATAGATTAGCTAGTTTGTGATACCTATCATAAGCTTATTTTTAATGCCTCTTTAAATGTCTTAGTTTGTATAGTGTAGGCAGAGATGCGAAGTTGCTCATTTTTGCCACCATGGTGGCCACTCCTTAAGATACTGTAAGGCAGAGCGGTTCCTTATCTGTTTCAAATGTGGAAAGAAAAGTGTCCGTCGATCAGAATGTCCCGACTGTGAAGCCGGCTTTTGACTATGGGATATAATATAAATTACATCTTGAGCTATATATTACATCCCGCGATTGCTATTCACACTGTAAGATATATATTTTGGAACACACATGATCAGTTTACACGTCTGCACACGAACGCCAACATTCAAACGGAGGGCGAAGCGGGGGAGGCGCGGTGTCCGGGGACGTGAGGTAAAATATACACCTTCAAATGACCTTCAAATATCGCTCACTCAGTCGAAAAAATATTTATAGTTTGGGATGTAATATATATTATAGCACAGTGTAAACGGTCCACAAAATGTATGGTGAGCGATAAAATATTATATCTCAAGATGTAATATATATTATATTATATCCCATAGTGAAAAGCCGGCTTAAGAAAACGGTCTCAAATACACTCTAAACAAGATCCGTCAAGTGCGAGTGTAACTCGCGCGCCGAGGGTTTTGAACGTTTGTCAACAAATATGTACCAAAAGTACCGGTTAGAGACTTCGCAATTTAACGAATACCTAAGAATAGTAGGTTACATTTCAGATGGATCTCTCTGCATGCTTCGGTTAAATGGGTGGTTCGGTTAAGGTGGGTATTGGTAAATTTTTCGACTTTTTTCGAAATATTTCAAAAAGTATGAAAGTTACAGAAATTTGAAAAACTGGTTTGAAATGTCCAAACCGATACCTTTCATTTGATACCCCACTCGGTGGGGTACCCCCCCTTCTGAAAATTATTCCCTTTTGACCAGTGTTCTTTTTACAGACTTCTCTATATTTTTCCTGTAAAATATAGATCCATATCTACAAACGCTCCATACATTTTAAACGGATCGCTCTGCAAACTTCGGAGATAGAGGGGGGGGAATGGGTATTTTTTCGACTTTTTTCAAAATATTTCAAAAAGTATGAAACCTACAGAAATTTAAAAAACTGTTTTGAAACGTACAAACAAATACCTTTCATTTGATACCCCACTCGGTAAGGTAGCTCTCCCTTTTGAAAATTATTCCCCCCCATTTTGACCATTTTTCAAAAAGTGTTCTTTTTTCAAACTTCTCTATATTTTTCCTGTAAAATATAGATCCATGTCTATAAACGCTCCATACATTTTACATGGATCGCTGTGCAATCTTCGGAGTTATGGGGGGGGGAATGGGTATTTTTTCGACTTTTTTCGAAATATTTTAAAAAGTATGAAACCTACAAAAATTTCAAAATATATTTTGAAATGTACAAAATGGTACCTTTCATTTGATACCCCATATGACTCTGTAGGTATCTTTTAAAATTTCGGCATCACAATTTGTATGGAAAATATTCATTTTCATTTTTCATTTATTTTCATTTATTTTTCTCAAAATCTGTACAGGCGCACGAAATGTATTATTATTTTAAATTACAAGTTGATAGCTGCAGTAGTTTTTGAGTTATTAAGGAGGGAAAAAAGGACAGACAAAGCGAGACCATAAGGGTTTTGAAACCGATCTTCGATCATCAAAACCCTAAAAACTAGTTAATCAGGATTGTAAGGATAGTGTGTATCATCATAAACATTTTGATATTGATGAGCGGAAGAAATGGTTAGGCTTCATTTCTTCATTCTTCACTTATAATATAACGCTGTTTTATCAATCCGCGATGACAATCCTAAAATTGACAAGTCTCGACCTTGTGTCGCCGTGAACATACCTTTTATCGGTCTTCTTGATTCCGGTTCCTCTTCTACTATTTAAGGGAACGGTAGTCATCAATGCTTACCTACCTAGGGATAGCGCTAAATTGTAAAATTGCGAGAAGGTTCACTTTGTACCTAAGTGCTGGTGGTAACAAGCTTGAGGCCATTGGGGTTCCCATTAACGGTATTTGTAGTTTCGGGCATAAATTACTCTCATTTTGGGAATGGATTTTTATATAGGTATCTATTCAAAATATTTGGCGACCTCAGTGGCGCAGCGGGCGAAGATCCGCCTGCGACGCAGGAGGTTGCGGGTTCGATTCCCGCCACGGGACAAATGTTTGTACGATCTGCAGATATTTGTTCAGGGTGTAGGTATAGGTACATCTCGATTTTATTTAGCCGCTCGCTTGCCCGGCCGCACGCAAGAAAAAACCGTTGATTGACCTTACTAGTATAGTATTATAATATCTGTGCCTGGATATAAAGTAGCTTATTTTGTCCTCCGGGATACAATCTATAAAAGTTATGTTAATACCTCACACTTATTTAGACGACCTCCGTGGCGCACCGGGCGAAGGTCCGCCTGCGACGCAGGAGGTTGCTGGTTCGAATCCCGCCTCGGAACAAATTTGTGTACGATCTGCAGAAATTTGTTCCGTTGGTCTGGGTGTTTTCTATGTATAATAAAAAAAAAAATCTATCTATGTAGTGTATTGTATTAAATATATCAGTTATCTAGTACCCATAACACAAGCTCTGCTTAGCTTGGGGCTAGATAATGCTGTATGAATTGTCCAGCATTATTTATTTATTTATTTATTTCGTATAGCGCCATCTAGCAGATATTTAGTGAAGATCAACCTCAACACCCTATTGGTCCACTGCTAGACGCAGGCCTCCCCCAGATAAGCGCCTTAATGGCTTTTATCTCATGGGGGGTAATGCTCCCCACGCTGGGCATGCAGGTACGGGATCGCAGTTCGGTGAAAGAATTTTTCCGAAGGGGGCGCTGCTGCCCGCCCCCGGTGGATATACCTTAGTCGGCTCTTACGAAACCCGCGGGAAGAGTTCTAAGCCGGCGCCACACGGCGTTCATATTTCTAACTAGTATCTATTATTTCCAGATCGTGTGCATAGTGATAAATTCCGTGCTGTTCATAATGTCTGTATACGACGCGTTGTTCGCGCGACGCGCCGGCGGCGACCCGACCAACCCGCTCGGCGCGCCAGAGGGCACCGCCATCAACAACCCCGGTTTTAAGGAAGGGCGAGGTATGTAGAACAGCCACCAATTATAGTAGCAAATGGCAATGGGGAAAGCAACAATGGGGATCATTTTGGCAGCCTTAATGATATCTAAATCTTATAAAACTTGAATAGGGGAAACTTTTTCGCTTAAATATTCCTCCTTTGGCGACCCATGACGACCTCCGTGGCGCGGCGGGCGAAGGTCCGCCTGCGACGCAAGAGGTTGCGGATTCGATTCCCGCCTCGGAACAAATTTGTGTACGATCTACAGAAATTTGTTCCGTTGGTCTGGGTGTTTTCTATGTATAATAAAAAATATCTATCTATGTAGGTAGGTACCTATATAATGTATTAAATATATCAGTTATCTAGTACCCATAACACAAGCTTTGAGTAGCTTACTTTGGGGCTAGATGATATGATGTGTGGATTGTCCAGCATTATTTATTTATTTATTCCTTGCAAGTTTCAAAAGATTTGGACAGCGCTAGGCTGCCAAAATGATCCCCATTGTTGCATTCCCCATTGGCATTTGCTACTGTAATTGGTGGGCGGCTTATCATTCGGCACATTAGTAACTATAATACTTCTTTGTCGGCACACGACCCAAACAAGTTTGTATCGTTCGTATGTGTACTAAGTACCAGCACCAGAAAACATACAGAACAGATAGAAACTTCGGTAGAATCCTTCGAACAAAAACTAGATAGGATAGCTTCACTAACAACTTCACAGGTGCACTGCTAGATGGCGTTAAAAAGAGTGAAAAATAACGATTCCTTGATCGCGCTATCAGACTAATATAGAAATTCATTACGGATGTAAGCGGGTTAACTACAAACCTTATTTGTGTTGGACGTCGAACAGCAGTATCGAGCTGGGTGTAGACACTGTTAGTTCCGTATGTAGCCAAAGGATACCAATACCTGACTAGATAGTAGGATCTTTACGAGAAGATAAACTTTCACACTCTGCAGCATGAACAAGGAGCGCACGCCCCACCACCCCCTCGGTCGAAAGACCCCAGGCATGTGTACATACCTGCAAGGGCGTCGCCAGCCGATGGCGCAGGGGGGGGCAAGTTGACTTTACCTACTACAATTAATTTTTTTCTCATTCTCTATGAATGAGAAAAGTAGGTATGAATTGTAGGTAAAGTCGACAGCCCATGAAGCTGAGCACGAGCTCTTGACTATGCAATAAAAAACTTGTAAATAAGTTATAATAACATTTATTAGAAAAAAAGAATAAAAAGGAGTTTGAATTTGAATAAGTATACAACGTACAGCGTATTTATTTTAAATTACCAGATTTTAATATTATAGTGGTCGTTGTTTGTTTATATTAGGTTAATTAAAACATAATTTTCGGGGATTCATTGTAAACTTCTCGACCACTTTATTAGAGTAGAGCAGGCAGAGCGTAGTTGAGCGTGCGGAATATTAGGAGTGGAATTGGTGAATTAATTCGAGTTTCGACGTACGGGAATTATTGTTCAAGGCTTGAACTTCAAGCAAATCAACTCAAAGACTTAGGACTTTGGTTGCATTATATTTGGCAACTTTTTTAGAATCTCTAGGGGGGGGGCAGCTGCCCCTACCTGCCCCCCCTTGGCGACGCCCTTGCATGCCTGGTGTCTTTCGACCAATCCCATCTGGCACACGTGCCAGATGGGCCGGCAAGGGAAGACTTCCTTAGCTATTTGGGGGCATGCCATATTCAGTCCAAAGTGTCCATAAACTCAGTGCTATTCATAATGTCTGTATTCAGCCCGCCGTCAACAACTCCGGGCTTGAGGAAGGTAGCTTAGTACTTAATAAGTTTTCTTATAAAAAACTGGAACTTAATCTGTTCACCTGTTGCTATATTGAAGCGAAATAAATTTTATAGTACAAACACTACCTCTAACAACAGATTTCTTCTTCTTTATACTCATATATTTATTCGCCGTAGGAGCACAAGGCACACTTGGTTAAGTCTATTTACATTTCACATTATAATAGAAATAACTAATAAGACAAAATAAATAATTATAGTAACATAAAACAAAGAAATTAATACCTATAGGTAATAGTATTATAATATCTGTGCTATAGGTATCTCTTGTAAATGGGTATTGTCTGTTCGGTATAGGGAACAAAACTTGAAATGAAAATAGTTTTGGAGTTAAACTGGGTATAATATTGATAACTCCTAGTGAGTTGCAAAAATTATCAGTAAATAAATTCAAACAAATTGTCAAAACCTTGCTGTGCAAAAAGGCTTACTATAAAATATCAGATTATCTAGAAGATAAAAAAGCTTGGAACTGATTTTGCTCCAAATCGAAAAATAACAACTAACAGGCTAAAGGTTTCTTCGTCGCTTCTTTACTTTGGTCTACATACCGAAGCGACAGAAATCAAAAATATCACTTTATTTCCGTGTCAGTGTATAGTTTTATAATTTGACCTTTTCTAAGTGTACATTTATTGTATTTATGGAAATAAAAAGTTTTTGATTTTGATTTTGATAAGAATTTACAATTTTGTTGTAGGAACTTGAAATTAGAATGGGTGGAGATCTATCATGGCGTTTGTTCGATAGTGCAGTCTTCCTGTGCTCGCGTGGCCGGTCGTGGCTATTTTTAGAAATAAGATGTGATGTGGGCCCCTGTGATTGGTTCTTGACGGCTCGTCGCGTCTTTGCTGTGGTGCGCTGATTGGTGGAAGAATTCTCTTCGTTGTTCATAAACAACAGAAAGGGTTGACGCGTTTGGAAAGATCGGCGTAAACATTGTCAATAATCAAGTTAAACAGAATAATTATAAAATATGCTCGCATACGTTCAATGCTCCTTCAAACAAAAGTTTCAAAAGTTTTTTTTTTTTTGTTTCGCCATTATCACCATGCCTGGCAGATGGAATGGTGGTCGCAGTGAAGGTGTTATAATACCCTGCCCGCCCTCTGATTGTTTCCCTTAGTCAGTTCTTACGACATCACGGGAAGGGTCTTTGGAGGTAAAGGTGGAATTTTCCCCAAATAGAGACGGAGGGAGATCTCTGAACCAGTTCCAACCCATCTGGTCAACTCAGCCCGGTGGTCTTTCGACCGTCTTTCGACAGTTGATGTCGGATATCCGTATATGGTCAGTTGTAACTGAATCAATCGTATGCGCGATCTAGCATTGCTTTTCCGCTATGTTGGAATTTTGTCTAAACGACATCTAGCGGCCACTCTTTGAAGCGTTTAGGTAGGTTTATTAGATTCAGTTTTTTCGGTGTTGCGCCTCTATTGACGTTAGCTTTATAGTTCGGCCGATGACATGTGTTCTTCTTTTCTGTTTTTCTCTATCTTGGTGTGCAATACAGAGTATTTGTATTGTATTGTATTTATGTCGCCTAGGGGTCGCCTACAGGTCAATTCTACCGCTAGCACCACGGTAGCCCCTTTTTTACTGCCCCGGTTTTACTCCTTTTATTTGTACATTTGTGATATTTGTGTCACAAAATAAAAACTTTGATGCAATCGATTGTAAATCAGCCCTTCTATCAAGCAGACTTCCTGTGTAACAATGTAACTTACTGTTTTTATAAGTTGTTAACATGATGATGTTTCCAGGTATATCGATGACCGATGCCTCAGGCAAGCCTTACAGCACGAATGGACACGGCAGCGTTGCTTCAATGAACACCACAGCCACTACTTTAACAGGTATTTAAATATTATCACACTAATATTATAAACGCGAGAGTTTGGATGTTTGGATGGATGGATGGTTACCTCTTCACGCCATAACAACTGAACCGATGGGGCAGAATTTTTGCACAGATGTAGCTCTAAGCCTGATATCAAATATAGGCTTTTTATCCCATAAGACAGTTCCCATGGGATAGAAATAACCTTTAAACGATTCCATATAAACGCGTGCGTAGCCGCGGGCAGAAACTAGTATTGTCATATGGGCAGACGCAGCCCTGAAAAAGATAACCAATGACCTGAGTGGCTAGCATGAGTGTGTACAATACCAAAACAAAAAAAGTTGCCACAGACTTCTCAAAGTTGTGCTATTAAAATTCAACAAACTCAAAATCATCCAAAAACTTCGAATCGCTTCTAAACTATGTACAGTATTTCCTCTCTATTCGGCAGGGGCGCTGCAAGGCACTAAAATACATTTCTCGCCTTGCCTGCTATGCAGGACATAGGCCTCCCTTGATAGGCAGCTCATAATCCCCATGATGAGCATGCGGTTTGGGGATTGTAGTTTGGTGATCTGTTCTGAAGGGGTCGCTGCTACCCGCCCCTCGGTGGATATCCCTTAGACGTCCTCAATTTTCAATTCCATATAATATCTATTTTACTTTTTAAAATGAAGGAATGAATGAATGAACTTGCTTGGTTACTCGAAGCTAGCGCGTCTTTTGTTTTTTCATAGAAGTGAATAGGTACGCGTTCGTAAAGCCACAGCCCCACTGCGCAGGCGCACTGCGGTGTGCCAACGGCTAAAAATCTATCGGCAAAGTATACACAGCGCAACTAAAAAGAAAACAGGAGAGAAAGTGGAATATTCCTAATAATATTATAAAGGGGAAAGTTATTGCCATTGTGAAGATGTTTGGACCGAAGACAATCGAGTTCAAATTTTGCACATATAAATAATGCTGGACAATTCACACAGCATTATCTAGCCCCAAGCTAAGCAGAGCTTGTGTTATGGGTACTAGATAACTGATATACATAATACAATACACTACATAGATAAATATTTTTATTATACACCCAGACCAACGGAACAAATTTCTGCAGATCGTACACAAATTTGTTCCGAGGCGGGAATCAAACCAGCAACCTCCTGTGTCGCAGGTGGACTTTCGCCCGCTGCGCCACGGACCTCCGTGGCGCAGCGGGCGAAAGTCCGCCTGCGTCAAAAAAATATACTCGTAAAGTACCTTTTTACCTTATGGTGTTTCCTTTAACGAAATACCTGTGTGTGTTATTGTTAAAATAGTACTTAAATGTAGAATAAATAAATAAATAATGCTGGACAATTCACACAGCATTATCTAGCTTCAAGCTAAGCAGAGCTTGTGTTATGGGTACTAGATAACAGATAACTGATATATTTTAAACAATACACTACATAGATAGATATTTTTAGTATACATAGAAAACACCCAGACCAACGGAACAAATTTCTGCAGATCGTACACAAATTTGTTCCGAGGCGGCAATCGAACCCGCAACCTCCTGCGTCGCAGGCGGACCTTCGCCCGCTGCGCCACGGAGGTCGTCATCAGAATGTAACGTCATCAAGTGTATCATCAAGTGTACCTACGATGGAATTAATAAATACAAAAACAAGTTCTGGATTGTTATAGATAAGCTATAAACTAAATACTAGGTAGTTACTTATTTATCGCTGATGCAAATTGCACTGTAATCTTATATTTTTATTGTATATTCCAGGTTTATCAGACGCCAGCACAATAACGAGATCACCCCTCCGCTCGTCCCTCAAAAAGCCGAAGCCCAAAGGCGACCCGAGCCTCGGCATCCAGAACCCAGGGTACTCCGGCCATTCTCCGCCTCTCAACAGAAATGGAAGCCAGAAGAAAGTTCGCATACAGACTCATAGTACTGAAGTGTAGATTGAAAAGCTAGTAAAGACAATTTACGGTGGTCACACAGGTGTAAACTGTAACTAGATGAAGTTTTTTAAAATTGATCAGAACACAATATAAAAACTATTCACGGTCATCCCGTGACTACGACTGTGTGTAAACCTGTTAAAACGTCGGGGAAAAAAGGTAAATAAACGCGATAAATAATTTATCGGGTAATTATCGCGTACCTTGCGTTTATATTCATCGCGTTACAGCGATCGTTGTCTCAGGGCTGTGAATAGTTATTATAATGTAACTATACAGCAGCCAAACTCGATGTAGAATGTTTGTAAACAAACCACGACACAAATTACTAAAACTCGCGTGCTTGGCGCCGAGTTTCAGGTATAATTGTATTGTAAGCAAAATTTTATTGAAGGAACGATCTCAAATCGACAAGTTATATAAATAGTTTTAAAAAACGCGGCAACAGAATGAATTTTAGGTTAAGTATGGGTGGCTTGGTTACAAACATTCTACATCGAGTTTAGCTAGTGTATAGTGGCAGGACAATTCTGGTCGTATTTGCCATCTTTTTCATCTACCGTATTAGAAGAAAGTTGTAGTGTTAGTTCAACTTTCTGACACTACGTGGGCCATCCATGTTTAATCTGAAGTTGTGTATAAAATCCCATTATAGATAAGGTATCTATTTAATTCTACACAAGTAGGTACTATGTATAGTAGAAATCTCAATTCAAGACTGTGGAATGATTTTTTAGTGTAAAGTGTGTCAATGTGGCCTTTGTAATTATATGACCAAGATCCCTTTGTAATTATGTTTCATAAAAGAAGCGATGAGCGTTTTGTAATTGTATAGCCAAATTAAAATGTCTTAAATTTGACATGGATCTGTGCTGTCCTGAGTTTGCCTAATTTCGGCATAGTTGCGTGATTTATGACCACGGAATAACTAAAAGTCACTGGACTAAGTTTCAAGTGATCTGGTAACATTATTCACAAAGAAAATTACAACATATATAAATATAATAGAACTAGTACTTACAATTGAAACAATTGAGCTAACTGCAGACTGTTGCAAACAATCTATAGGTAGCTCAACTGATCCATATCAATAATACCCGTCGGAAGCGTCCCCAAGACGCTGCATTGCCCCGCTATATGGTAATTTTGCGCTGCGCCAGATACTCATCAGCTCTCGGGTCACGCGTCGCTTCGACCAGACGCTCAGATAATTTTTTTACTTTTTTTCGGTTTAATTAACTGACCTTTAGTAACCGTGATAGTTTCTAAAGTTGTATGCCCAATTGTTCGTAGTTCCTCTGAATTCTAATTACTTCCGTGAAATTTTCTCTCAGATTTTTAAAATCATACAAATATTTCAACTAAAAATTTGTTCGATTTTGTCAAGTCACCGCCCTAGGTCGCACGCAACGCAATAGCAGCCCCCCCCCCCCCCCCCTTATTTTTAAAACTCGCGACAGTAATGGCTAAGCAGTCGTTTTTGTTGATTGACGTTTGTAAGTAGGAGCGTAGAGTTAACGCAGGTAGTTTCATTACCTGTTTAAAGCCGTCTTTTAGATAAGTTTTAATTATTAAGTATTAAGCGCACATTGAAGGTGCGCTAACAGACACAAAACCACCCAAACGAAATGAATTGTATTTATTTTTGATGTATGATATAAAGTTTGATTCGTTGAAAAGGCAAACAATTATTTATATATTACGGCACGGTGACCACATCACTGTAGCAATGTTGTGTGTGCATCTATAGCCAATACTGGTCCACCGATGGACGCAGGCCTCCCCCTAAGCGCCCAATTCGTTTGTATAGGCCTTGTAGGCCATAGGGGATATCGTATAGGTTCATAATCCCCACGCTTGGCATGCGGGTTGGGGATCGCAGCTCGTTTGTTTATAATGTATATGATGTAATTTAAAAATATCGTTTTGGGCACCTAGCGTACTATTTGACACCGAATATACCTAAGCGAGTTTTCTGTTGTAAGATTTGCGGGTATCGTATTTTATTTTAATTCACTAGTAATAATCTAAGTTAAACTAAACATCTATTTATTTTCTACCGAACATTATTGTTAATTCTACATAGCAGTTGTTCCAAAATTCATATACTTATGAAATATTTTAAATAAATTTAGGTACAGTAAAAGTAAGCAAGATTATTGATTCTATTGGCACTAAAATCTAAACTTATGCCTAAAATTGTTGCTGTTCCTTTTTTTCGACCGCATAAAAAGGGATGGCAATATATTTACAATGTTTACTTTAGATTTTGTGGCTACAGAATAACTACCTTTGTCACGGATTTATATTGTTTGTATTGTATGTAGTTTACTTACTATAAATAGCCATAACGCTTTTAATATTAATTCAGTGTAAGGTAGACCTAATAATCATAACATCTGAGTCAAAGTATATTGATTTAAAAATAAATTTTGTATATAATAGATCTACTTGTAACTGTTATCTCTTAAGTTACTCAGTAAATAAAAACTATAATTATAAAATTAGTAAAGCACATAGCAATAAAAAACATATCTTCACAGAATTATGTTTAAGAATATTTTATCACGATAAAATTATTTACATTTTATGTATATTTTAGCTTGAACAAAGTTCTTTTGTATAAAATCGACACGTTGTATATAAATTTCCAGCACATAGTGTTGTTTAAAATTTATTAATGTTTTTATTGTTAGTTGGTTTGCTTTGTTGTACATTTTCAGCAAATTTTATATTATAGATTTACATTATTGTGGTTATAGGTTGTGTAATATTGTCACGTTTTGTAAAATTTGTATTAGGACTACCGCATTATTAATGTTGCAGCTACTTAATGGGCATTTTGTAATATTACCTCTTCATTTCATAAACATCTGTCGACTTTGAGTAAAAGCCAAGAGTTACTTGTTTATTTTCTTCAGTCGATAAATCAAGAAAACCAATGAAAAGCCAGAATAGAAAACAAACAAGCCATTGCTAAAGTTGACAGATTTTATAAGTAGGGGGGATATAATACCTAGTGTATTAAGATTGCGAGAGAAAAACTTGAATACCAAATCTTGTATAGTATTTGGCGCACAAATCACTTTATCCTGAAAATGCCTGTAACTATACAGTTCAGTTCATTACATTTGTGCCTATCTTACCTAAGATTTTGCAGTGCCTTGTCCTTACCTAAATTGTATGTGCCTTAAACGTGTACATCTTTTATTTGATAATATAAAAGTATTGTTTGATTTTATCCGTCCGACTGTAAATGGTCCAAAAATTCTTGATGTTTTTATTTAAATCTACTTAAAAACGTAGGTAGATCACCTTAAAAGTTTTAAACTATTTTGCTTGTATATATGTTACTAAGTATACATACATGCAAATGATTTAAAATTAATAACTAGCCCATTAAGTAGGTACCATAAAAGGTACCTACCAATTTCAGGGTTTGATTTGTATTTATGTCTAAACATTACCTAATTTTATTTGTTTATTGTCACGGTTTTCCGTGAGTGTTGCCGGTTTCCGTCCAATAGATATGATCTGATGTAATTACTAAACCTAATTGAATAAAGAGTCTTAGAAGTAATCAAGTTGTTTTATTAAAATGTCTACAGAATAAAAGCCCGACTCATTTTTCGAACAGTCTATAAAATGAAATAAGTACCTATTTGCGTTCTGAATACTGCCTTAATTTAGAATAAAGTATCCTCACAAATAAAGTAGGTACCTAGGTAAATGAAGGAAGGAAGCTATATGTATAGTTCCATGGTCATCAATAATCTCAAAATTAGAAAGTGCGTCATGCGTGTGGAGCCCACATGAATCGACCTGGGCTCTGATGCTCGAACAGGTCCAGAAAAGGGCGATTTTTTTACTCGAAAAGGCGTGGCTGTTACCCTTATTTATAGGTAGGTAGGTATCCAACCAAATACTTGCAAGGAGACCTCGGGTTCAATTCTCTGGAAACGCGCAGACCATGCGACTAGATGATGACATGAACGTGTGCCGTATTTTGCGGGGTGTGGTCATCGACTGTCCGAACTTAGAGAGCGAAGCGAGCCGGTTCTTGAGTAGAAACCACGACATGACTCGGAAAACGTAGTGTAGGACGCCCTCCGGCAAGTGGGATGACGACCTGCGAAAGACTGCAGGCAAATGCTGGATGCGGCAAGCTGAAGACAGGGCGCTATGGCGCTCATTAGGGGAGGCCTATGTCCCGCTGTGGATTAACATAGGCTGATGATGATGATGATGTAGGTACATATTGTAACGCATTAGATATAAACCCGTAATGTTACATTATAATGATGATAAATAAACTCTTAAAACTATATAACTATCATAAAGCAACCTATAAACATAGCCCAATTTAATGATTTTAACAGGACTAAGACAACACTGTAACAAAAATGGCAAACAATGTAACAAAGATGCAGAGCCAAATACAAAAGAAGAAGAAGAACTTTATCTTTCTCTTCAAAGACTCTTCTCCCCTTAGTTTATTCACCTTTTGTATCTAAACTTTGTAGATTTAATTCTATAAATAATTTAAAATTGTAGCTTTGTAGATTATGTAAATATTATAAGTTTTTTCGTACATACTCAGAATGGTAGTTTTATTTTAGTGCTTTTTTAATAGCTTTAATTCTCTATTTTGGTTGATTTTGTTAGCTTTTGTAATGAACTTGTTGAAATTAAATACCTAATCCTCTTTTATTTTGGACAAACTGAACCTCCTTAAAATTTCACATCGTTTTTAAAAGAATTGTGTCAAAACAAGATGCAGAGCCAAATACAAAAGAAGAAGAAGAAGAAGAACTTTATCTTTATAAAATACCTACTAGCTGCATTCTTACTACCCGTTGTCCTATTTGTTAAGGACTGTTTTGTACTAAAACCTCTTTGTTATTTACCCTTTCACTTCTACAAAATCGTTGCCCCTAGCAACAGATTATTGTTATTCGTAAATATATTTTCAATGCAGTCACAATTCACGATTCTTATTTTAACTGATTAATTAGTTTTATCATGGTAGCAGAGCGTTAATTAGTTTTATCACTATTACCCGTTGGAATAAGCATTTTCCCGCGGTAAAAGTAGCCTTTGTTAATCAGGAATAATGTAGGCTTCTAATAATAAAAGAATTTTACAAATCTGTCCAGTGTTTTTGGAGCCTAATCAATAATAATAATAATAATAATAATAATGCTGAACAATTTGATGTAGGTTTTATGTTAGATACTATATACCTTCTTAGTTATAATATAAACTATAGACCATGCACAGAGAATGTCATCGTGATGTCTCGATATGTCACGTCATGTGGAATAAACCCTATACTCTGTAAACAGGGCTGTTTTATTACAACAATTTATTCCACATGTAATCGTATATAATCAGACTCTAGAAACATGGAAAAGTATCTCCGGCCAGAGCGGTTCGACGGAGACCCCGCGTTGACGGGGCAAGCTAACGATATTTCGTCACAGTGGATACATTGGAAGAAAACATTTGAAAATTTTCTCGGAGCAAACGAGCAAAAGCCTTCAGAATCATCGAAACTACAACTGTTGGTTAATTTTATCTCATCGGGTTTGTATAAGTACATAGAACACTGCGAGGACTACACAGAGGCCGTAAAAACATTAGAAGCATTATTTGTAAAGCCAAAAAGTGTAATTTTTGCAAGATATAAGTTAGCAACAAGGAAACAGCAGGCAAGCGAATCTATCGACCAGTATATACAGGCTCTACATTTATTAAGCAAAGACTGTCAATTCAAGGACACTAAAGCCATTGAGAACGAGAAGGCGTTTATTAGGGATGCATTCATTGCCGGATTAACATCCCCGGACATACGACAACGATTACTGGAAAATCAGATGCTGAGTTTGGAGGAAGCAGGTAATCAAGCGAGAGCCTTAGAGTCAGCTAAAATTCAAACAGCGGGTTATGTATCTCGATCTGTAGAAACACCCTTTGCCGCTGCAAGTAACTTGAACAGAAGCTTAAATCAGAGCGCATGCTATTTTTGTGGCAAATCAAGACATCCTCGCCGTTTTTGTCCTGCCGCAAATGCTAGCTGCTTAAAATGTGGCAAAACCGGCCATTTTGCAAAAGTTTGCAAAAGCCCAATTACCTCAACAACGACTCAAAAGGGTGATGACACCGCTTCATGTATCCAATTGGCATCAACAGCTGGTTTTCAGAAATGTATCATTTCAATTCACGTCAATGGAGTACCAGTAAAAGCCTTAATAGACACTGGAAGTACTGCCAGTTTTATTGATAAGGACGTGATACGACAGTATGGACTGGAAACAAAACCATGGAACCAAAAAGTTTTGATGGCCTCCTCGACCTTACAAGAAGATATTAAAGAAATATGTTATGCATCTGTTCAGATAAACGACCATGAAATGCCAAATACTCCGTTGCGAGTGATGAGGGATCTATGCACTCAAGTGATATTGGGTCATGACATTCTAAAACATCATGCCGAGCTGACCATAGTGTTTGGTGGAACCCAGCCTAAGCTCAGACTGTGTGTATTAGGACCAGCAAACATAGAACCTGTCAATTTATTTGAGAACTTAACAACTGACTGTAAGCCAATTGCTATCAAATCTCGCAGATATACACCTGGTGACCAAGCATTTATAGAAACTGAAATAAAGAAACTGTTGTTAGACGGAATAATAGAAAAGAGTACTTCTCCATGGCGTTCGCAGGTACTTGTTGTAACGTCTGGCTCTCACCACAAGAAACGAATGTGCATTGACTACTCACAAACTGTCAATAAATTCACCTATTTAGACGCCTACCCTCTTCCAAATATTGAAGATTTGGTTTCCAAGGTATCCAAGTTCAAGGTTTTCAGCAAAGTTGATTTAAAATCAGCTTATCATCAAATACCGATAATTGCAACGAATAAGCCAATGACGGCTTTTGAAGCAGCAGGAAATTTGTATCAATGGTGTCGTATACCTTTTGGAGTTACAAACGGCGTAGCTTGCTTCCAAAGAACGATTGATTCGATTTTGCAACTGTCAAATCTGGATAGTGTTTACTCGTACTTAGATGATATTACAATTTGTGGAGTAAATCAGGAAGACCATGATCAAAAACTGACCAAATTCATGGAGATTGCTGAAAAATATAACCTTACCATCAACAAAGACAAGAGCGAATTTTCAGTGAGGAACCTCAACATACTAGGATATAACATTAACGATGGAGTGGTTAAACCGGACAAAGACCGTTTAGCTCCCTTATTAGAAATGCCGGTGCCACATGATTCAGCTGCTTTAAGACGTACCATTGGTCTTTTCTCACATTATTCAAAATGGGTACCAGATTTTTCGAACAAACTACGAGCATTAATTGATGTAGAAGTATATCCACTAAACGATAAACAAATTGCAGCTTTTCAGAACATGAAGCAAATCATATCAAAAGCTTCTCTTTCTGCAATTGATCCAAAGGAGCCATTCACAATCGAAACTGATGCATCAGCACACTCAATAGCTGCATCATTAACTCAAAACGAAAGACCTGTAGCATTTTTCTCACGAACATTAAGTGAAAGTGAACAAAAATATCCTTCTATTGAGAAAGAAGCATGTGCAATCATCGAAAGCCTAAAGAAATGGAAACACTACGTACTCGGACGGCAATGCTATCTTATAACTGATCAAAAATCAGTGGCGTTTATGATGAATGGACATGCAAGTAAGATAAAGAATGAGAAAATTCAGAGATGGCGTATGGAACTTGCCAACTATAAGATAGACATTAAATATCGATGCGGAAAAGAAAACATTGTAGCCGATGCTCTGTCACGTACTAAAGCAGTATGTGCTAATACAAATAGTAATGATGTTATGAGATTACACGAATCTTTGTGCCATCCAGGAGTAACAAGAATGATACATTGGGTAAGATGCAAAAATCTTCCATATTCAGCGGAAGAGGTAAAACGCGTTGTTCTGTCTTGCAAAGTATGTGCCGAAGAAAAACCAAGATTCAATAGAAATTTAATCGGCAATTTGATAAAAGCAACAACACCTTTCGAACGTTTATCTCTAGATTTTAAAGGACCAATACCATCTTCCACCGCAAACAAATATATACTTACAATAATTGATGAATATTCAAGATTCCCGTTTGCATACCCCTGCAAAGACACAAGCTCGGACAGTATTATCAAAAGTTTAACGGAATTATTCTCAATGTTTGGAATGCCAAGTATGATACATACAGATCAAGGAGCTGCGTTTATGTCCAGAGAATTAAAAGACTTCTTAAACGAAAAAGGAATTGCCACTAGCCGGTCAGCACCGTACAATCCTCAATGTAATGGACAAGTAGAACGCTTAAATGGAACGCTATGGCAAACAATACGTCTTGCACTGAAAACCAAGAACATGGCTGTAGAAATGTGGGAGAATGTTTTAACGCAGTCTTTACACAGCATTCGATCACTTCTTTGCACCGCAACCAACATGACTCCACACGAACGGATGTTTGTCCATCAAAGACGATCATCCTCGGGACAATCACTGCCATCATGGTTCAAAGACGACAAAGTGCTTCTGAAGAAACATGTACGCGGCAAGTACGACCCACTGGTGGAAGAGGTTGAGATGATTGAACCGGCACCAATGAGCAGCAGAGTGCGATTTGCTAGTGGACGAGAAATAATGGTATCTAACAGACACTTGGCGCCAAGAGGCGAAGGCGCAGATGTTAGCGAAACTTCAGACTCTGAAGATGCGGAATTTCATGACACAGAAGAATCTCCTTCACTTCCTCCACCTGACCTTCGACGTTCCGAAAGAAGCCGACGTCCGCCACCTCATCTGCAAGACTATGAAACAAATCTAAGTAGGGGAGAATGATGTAGGTTTTATGTTAGATACTATATACCTTCTTAGTTATAATATAAACTATAGACCATGCACAGAGAATGTCATCGTGATGTCTCGATATGTCACGTCATGTGGAATAAACCCTATACTCTGTAAACAGGGCTGTTTTATTACAACACAATTCACACAGCATTATCTAGCCCCAAGCTAAGCCGAGCTTGTATTATGGGTACTAGATAACTGATATACTTAATACAATACACTACATAGATAGATATTTTTTTTATTATACATAGAAAACACCCAGACCAACGGAACAAATTTCTATAATAAAAACAAACAAACAATCAAATCTTTACTCGTTTTATATTATTATAATATTAGTTTAGATTAGTATTGCGCGCGTAGCGAAAAGTAAGCAGCGCCACTAAGAAAGAAGTTGAAGTTAAAGAAAGAAGTTGATGTTTGTTTCAAAGTTCAAACAAAATAAAAAACCGCAAGCACAACAAAATAAATCCGAATTGGGACTTTGAAGTACTCACTTTTTGTGGAAGCCCTAGCTCATTATTAGTGCAAACAAAACGATAACCTGAAAACAGTGATTGATAACCTACTGAGCGGATTTATTTGTGTAACAAACAACCGCAAAAATTTTAAGATTTTTTATCTAACCAATGTTGTCCCACAGTTGGGCAAAGGTCTCCCCCAAACTCCGAATTGCTTGCGTTGGACAGGTCCCACCAATACCCGGAATGTGTCGACATCCTCTCGCTCAAATATAATTTTTTTGGGTAAAAAACCTACTTACCGTGCCGGACGTAGAAAGAGAAGATAAGGTTTTCCTCTACGGTGCCGGGATTTGTTATTGTTGTTGTAAGTGTAATAAATAAGTAATAATTAATTAGCCCCCGAATGGAATGACTCATCTAAGTGGGTTATATTATGTATGACATATTTCTCATGCTGGAAGTTGGAGCCACAGCTTTTGCACCGCCGACGCTGCTGCCTGTCGACGACCAAGAGCAATGCCTTCATCGGCTGTGCTATACAGCTAGCAGCTGGTCAAGAGAGTGGGAGTGAGAGGAAAAATGGGAAAGAAAGCGGGAATATCTTTTGCTTCTTCGTACAATTATCCATGCCAACGTCACTAATCGAGACCTCCAATATAAAAAGGACATTACATCAGATTTTTAATTTATCTGACGAACTCAGTGGCGCAGCAGGCGACGCAAGAGGTTGCGGGTTCGATTCCCGCCTCTGAACAAATTTGTGTACAATCTGCAGAAATTTGTTCCGTTGGTCTGGGTGTTTTCTATATAATATAATAAAAAAATAATCTTTCTAATGTAATATAATGTATTAAATATATCAGTTATCTAGTACCCATAACACAAGCTTTGAGTAGCTTACTTTGGGGCTAGATGGTGCTGTGTGGATTGTCCAGCATTATTTATTATTTATATAATGTCTATATTGCCATGGGGATATGAGGGATTAATTAGCAGCTAGATAGAGTATTCTGCGGTTGGGCACCTGTAACCTGTACAGCTATCAGTTATAAACCTGGAGAGATTCATATTCACCCTTTGAACATACAAACATGCACATGTTGTGATATAGCACTAACAAATGTCTTTTTACTGTAGATGTCCCAAAATACTGATACAAACATGCCCAATGAAATCTTGGAGGCTCTCATTGACCCAGAGTCGGTTTATGAGGATAGCGAGGGTGCAGTCAACAATGTTTCGGATCTACCCATGAGCCCCAATGGGACTTTAGACCCATTGTGAGTATAAGTATTGAGTGTCTTACTTAAATCCTAATATAGATTTCTTTTTACTCATTTTATTCATTTTAGTTAGGTTCATCCATTCATAGTTTAATTTCTCATGTTATTTATTAATAAAATACTCTAATACTCCAACCATTCTCAAGTTAAAATTTTTGTAAACAACTTACAACACAAAAATCCAAAATTCTCTTTGTTTTTGAGTTTGAAAAGATATTGTCAGCATTATGCATTGGAGAGTGGCTTATATTGTCTCTGAATATACTATTTAGTAGTACCTACTCCTCAATAAATAAATAAATATTGGTGGAAAATTCTTGCAGCACCATCTAGCCCAAGAGAAGCAGACCTTACAACACAAACTCTGTTTATTTTGGGACTAGCGTCATCTAGCCCAAGGGCTTTTGATGCTGTGTAGATTATCCAGCATTACTTATTTATTTAAGGCTGGGTAGGCCAGCAAAGGCCGCATTCTTATGATTTTTAAAACCATCTGAGACTTAGAAAATGGTTTTTAAATTCTGAAAAAAATATATAAATTACCTAAGGATCTAGTCTAATCGAAGTTGCATTCAGCTACAAGATCTAAAGAACTTCACTCCGTAGAAAATAATCCCAAAGTTACTTTTTCTAACGTTTTTTCAATACTTTGACTAGTGAACTACTGATATCACACTTTTTTTTATACTCAACTAAGGACAATTAATATTTCTAAACAAATTCGCAGAGTTTGACTTGATAAAATGATTTTCTTAATCACTATGTTTAAATAACTACAAAAAACACGAGCGCGGCGGCTTGGCAGGCGCGCATTTTGCCTTACGCCTACTGCTGCAGGACTACCTGGCCTTAACCTAATGCCACGAAATCTGCCAATTTGTCATGTTTTTAAGTCTTCCCCCTCTAGGCGCTTTTATACCTTCTTACTTTTTAAATAATATTATTTCTTTATTTTCAGAGAGATTCTGACAACCACCTTAGGAGATACTGACAAACACCACAGCCCAGTAGATTTGAGCACTACAAGTGATAATGAGACTATCAACCCATTGTTAGTACCTTAACTTATAACAAAATATTGTAGTCACATCGCATAATGATGGTGGTTGAGTCCATGAGGGTCTTGAGTAACTGACCACTGCATAGAATGAAATGAATAATAAATAAATAATGCTGGACAATACACACAGCATTATCTAGCCCCAAGCTAAGCAGAGCTTGTGTTATGGGTACTAGATAACTGATAATATACTTAATACAATACACTACATGGATAGATATTTTTTCATTTTACATAGAAAACATCTAGAACACCCTGAACAAATATCTGCACATCATACAAACATTTGTCCCGAAGCGGGAATCGAACTCGCAACCTCCTGCGTTGCAGGCGGACCTTCGCCCGCTGCGCCACTGAGGTCGTCAATGAATACTTGTCACCACATCACAATTATAAAACACCACATAATAATGGAAGTAAATTTATTGGTATATGTTTTAAATATTCCGTCAGCTGCAAAAATCTGATAAAACTATTTGGACAGCATAATATGTTTTGGTTGGCTGTAAATATAAAACATCAGCAATATATTATATGTATTACGGACTAAATGAAGAATGGACGGCGCACCGGTCGAGAAGACGTAATTATCCGGAAATTTCGTTTTTATTACCCTAAAGATAAGTGCATGAATGGTGGTCCTTATGTGCCTTCGGTATAGGGCTACTTATTATGCCAGAAAACGCGTGTGAAACTGCAGGCGGAAGCTAGTTTTTAGCATTAGTGGGATGTGTAGTAGGGAATTTGTTATTTTGGGTTAAAAATTTATGAAATAATTTATATTATTAGCCGAGTTCATCCCACTGCTGGGCAAAGGCCTCCCCCACTCTCTCCAGACATCACGATCACTGGCCAGATCCGTCCAGTCGGCCCGAAATTTGTCTAATTCGTCCCGCCATCTCCGTCTAGGACCTAGACACGCGGTAGACCTAGACTCTAGGTCAACCGCGTCGCCTTCTCGCCTGAAAAATGAAATAATTAAAAAAAAAAAATCTTTTGTAACAGGCCGTGGATGCCGTCTTCATCTACTAGCCCGGGTCCTAATAAGGCAATGCCGCCTGCGCAAAGGTTATTATGAAACAGAACGTTAGTGAGCTGCAATCATTGAAAGCTTCTATACAAATAACTGTAACATTTGCCAATTTCTGTGGCATAGCGGGCGAAGGTCTGTCTGCGCCGCAGGAGATTGTGGGCTCAATTCCCGCTTCGGGACAAATGTTTGTACGATCTGCAGATATTTGTTTCGGATGTTTTATAAGAAAAGTAAGAAAGAAAGAAAATTAATTAATAATTCACATCACAAGAAAACTCAGAATATAAAAACCTTGAAAAGAATATATTTTATTTTTTTATGCAGTACAAAGCAAAAATATCTTTCTTTGCATGTAACATTGTAAAAATGATGACAAAAATTGTTTCATACGATGACTTCGGCAAATTGGGTTCATTTAAAATGTTTACATTGAGTACCTATTCATGCACTGATATGTCGCACCAACCTGCTGGGCTGTGTCTCTTACATTGGTGTGTAGACTCCCTAAGAACTTATTGTAAGTGTATGGCAAATATCTAGTACCCATTACACAAGCTCCATTTTATTACTAGCTAGACGATTCTCTGCGAGTTGTTCAACTTTTTTTAATTAGTTATTATAGAACTTGAGGGCAATTAATAATTTAAAAGCTTGCATACTAATAACTGTAATGTTTTCTTTTTCAGTTATACCATGGACTTTCAACCGAGCCTGAGTATGGTGAATACTCGAAGCATCAGGGGCAGCCGTGCCAGACAACGTAGACTTATTGCTATGGAGAAGAATAAAATGGGTGCTACGCGTAAGGGCAGAGGAGCGCTCTCTACCCCCACGCGTGGTGCCTGGGCTGTGAATGGCGAGAGCGGATGCCGGCGCGGGCAGAAAATTATAGAACTATACTCAGAGGATCAAGACGTCCCGCCAAGCTTACAAAAAATGGTGAATTTTATTGATAACGCTCGTGTGATACGAATGCTGGGGACGAAAGACTGATGGCAGAACGCCACGGCAAAAGAAGACAGTGATATTGATGATTATCATTGTTTCAAAAACTCGCGTCGGCACTGATTGTCTGACGGTAACGTCAATCGATTGCCGTGGTCGATGGTGCAGCTACAGTAACAACACCAGCCTATACTAGTTCACTGCTGAACTCAGGTCTCCCATAATAGCGCCTTATTGGCTCGTCTAAGTGGGTGATGCCCACAGATGTACACAGATTGAGTGACGTTCAAACTCTGCATGTTGAGGGTAGTTAGCATCAGTTGTACAGGCGTCCGACGTGACGCGCTGAACTAAAAAATGTTTACATTTTTGAGTTCAGCTAAAATGCATAGGTACACACTTAGATAGGCTTATAAGGTAACACACGGGATCACTTTTCACACGTACATACGTTACATTTAAGGGTCCGGCGACGACGGATGAATTTCCCATACAAACATAGTACCAAAATGATTTGTAATTTGAGAATGTTTTCATAATGGTTTGCTATTATTTGTGTTAGAATAGTATTTATACAGGTTCCTGTAATAAGATTTTTTCAAAATACTTATCTACACAATTACTAAGACAACATTCATTCTTTCATGTAAAAATGCGATTAGGTTTAATTTCATTTCAGAAAGGTATTTTGAAAAAAAATTGTGGCAGGAACCTAGACAAATACTATTTTAATACAAATAATAGCAGACCATAGTGAAAATATGCTCAAACTAAAAATTATTTTGGTATTACGTTTGTATGGGAAATTCATCCGTCGCCGGACCCTTAAAGCTCTTTGTTCATAAATTAATTTTGTTTCCAACGCACTAAAATTGGGAAATGTTTTCGAACGTGCAACATTACTCGAGTGAGTGGGGGGTGAGGATGCCGTGTTATCGGCACACAGCGCTCCGTGCAAATAGCACCGAACGCGCCATCAGTATATTCCTACATCTGTGGTGATGCCAAAATACCCATGCTGAAGTTGGGGCTACAGCTTTCGCACTTCATAGGCTGCGCAATAACGCTATCAGCAGATCGGGAGAGGGGGAGTGAGAGGGACAAATGGGACAGGAAAGCGGGGAGGCGCTTTAGGATACCATTGCCTTGCATTCCATTGCATTGGGTTCGATTCCCGCCTCGGAACAAATTTGTGTACGATCTACAGAAATTTGTTCCGTTGGTCTGAGTGTTTTCTATCTATAATAAAAAAAATATCTATCTATGTACCCATATAATGTATTAAATATATCAGTTATCTAGTACCCATAACACAAGCTTTGAGTAGCTTACTTTGGGGCTAGATGATGCTGTGTGGACTGTCCAGCATTATTTATTTATTTATTATTTATTTATTTATTGCCACATGGATAGGAGGGATGTGGCGGTAGCAGCTAAATAGATTAGTCTGGGATGACGCACCTGTAGCGAATCCGGCCGGCTATCGGTCAGGAACCTGGTAGATTCAACTTCACATGCAAACATATCCTATAACAAATATATTTTTATTGTAGATGTCCCAAAATAGTGATGGAAACATGCCTAATGATATCTTGGAGGCCCTCATTGATCCAGAATCCGATTATGAGGATAACGAGGGTGCTATCAACCATATTTCGGATCCACCCATGAGCCCCAATGCGACTATAGACCCATTGTGAGTATGAGTATTGAGTACCTTACGTAAGCCCTATTATAGATTTTTAAATCATTTTAATTAGTTTCATCTATTCATAATTTTATTTCGTGTTGATAACTTACGTAAATCCTACTTTAGGTATTTTTAATCATTTTATTTAGTCATTCATTATTTCTTTTCTCATATGAGACATAAAATTATGAACGAATGAAACTTATATATTAGCTTTAGCTTCTGCCCGCGGCTTCGCACGCGTTGTTTCTATAGAAACGTTCAAAGGTAATTTCTATCCCATGGGAACTGATTTATGGGATAAAAAGTAGCCTATGTTTGATTCCAGGATTAGAATTACCTGTGTGCAATTTCAGTTTTCAGCCCGATCCGTTCAGTAGTTTTGGCGCGAAGAGGTAACAAACATCCATCCATCCATCCAAACTTTCGCATTTATAATATCAGTGTGATTTGGCATTTAAAGTTGAAAATTTTATTAACTCTATTTATGTACTCAAGCCATTCTCTAGGTAGTTACAATGTTTGTAAACGACCTTAAAACACAAAAATCCAAAATTCTCGTTTTGGTATTGAGTTAAAAAGGAAATTGTCAGCATTATGCACTGTAGGGTGGTTCATATCGTCTCTGAATATACTATTTAGTGGGTGTACTACTACACTACACTACTGTGTATCCTTAATAAATAATTGTGGAAAACTCACACAGCATCATCTAGCATAGGTGAGCAGAGCTTTATAACACAAACTCTGCTTAATTTAGGGCTAGATGATGTTGTGTGGATTGTCCTATTTATATATTTATCGTACGGCCATGAAATCTGCCATTATTGATTTAAGCCTTCTTCCATTAGGTACTTATATACCTTTTTAATAATTAAAGTAAAGGTACTAGACTAGCCCATGTGCCAAATACGTAACCAATCAAATTTAAAATAAGCTTAATGTTATATTTTCAGAGAGATTCTGACAACCACCTTAGGAGAGAGCAACACACACCAGGGCCCGACCGATTCTGGGACTATGAGTGATAATGAGAGTGTGTAAGTACCTAACAGCAGAATATTTTTTTTTTTTTTTTTGTGAGTGACCTCACAATAAATACTTGCCATCACAATTGTTATAAAACACCACAATGACATATTAATGGAAGAAAATTTGTTGGTTTTCATTTTTAATATTTGGAAACCCAATTAATTACTAAATACCGATCTCCCACTCTAATTTTAATACACATCATCATCTATGGCTTATTATACATCCACGAAAGATGATATAATTAAGTGCCATCAGCCTGGCTGGGAGTCAGCCGAACACACACACACACACACACACTCTGATAATTCAGGGCCGAGCCGTTGTTAGGTTTACTTTAAAAGAAAACACCAATAATGAACGATTTTTGAATGGAGGGCGTACATACTAACATCATTCCTTTCCCACCAATTTTAAGAATTCAGACCTGGCGTCTTCACGGACGTGTTCATGATGATGGGCAGAACCTGCAGTTCACATAGTGTCAGTGAATTACCAATAACCATGTAAATATATTAGTAAATCAGCAGCAAATCTTAATTCGGATTTTATAAAATTTGGCATGCTATAAAATTAATTTTGATTTGCCAAACTTAATTACCCTACCTACTTAGGTACCTATACTATCTACTCAGGTACCTAATCTTCTTACCTACGTGTGTCAGGCACTGAACTCCTCCTTAACAGCTTTACCAAATTTATTTGCAATTATTTATTTATTATGTATGTTTGAGTGGGTGGATGGTTTGCACTTACAACTGGACCCGTTAGGTGTTGGGCCTCATGAGGACACCAGTCTCTTATGAGTCTGGACCACAAGAGGTCCCTAGTATTGGTTGAGTATCATGTATGGTATGAGTGAGAGCATCATTTTACTTATTTAAGCTGAATGAAACAAAAGTGCCGCCAATGACTTTTTAGAATGTTTTCGGTATCTTCATTTTGTGCAGGTGTGGATTCTATTATAGAGTGAAGGGTTCGAATAGAAATATCTTGTTCTGAAAGGAAAGAAAGAAAATTAATTTATTGATTCACATCACTAGAAAAGTCAGGTAAGAAACTCAGTAGGTGGTTTATAAACCTTAAAAATAATTATTTTTAATTTTTCTATGTACATTTTTTATTTTTCTATTAACATACCTGTATACATAAACATAAATAAACATAGGAATTGTTAAAAGAAGAGCTTTAATTTAAGATGCTATGTTATAAAATAAATCTTTAGATTGAGCCTTTCGATCAGTATCGTAGAATTACGAGTGTTGTATTTACACTTTGGCGGGTTCGATTCCCATTTCAGACAGGCGACCTTCACGATTTGTCCTTGAAAATCCTCGGAATGTTATGGATACCCACCGCAGACCAGCTCACATTTAGAACAGCTGCAGTCGAAAAGAGGTGTACAAAGCGTCCATCTTGTCAGACATAGCTCGGATCTTCGATCCGTTAGGCCTATTGTCTCCTGTCGTATTCCTTGCCAAATATATAATGCAGCTATTGTGGCTGTCTGGTGTTGACTGGGATGAGGATGCTCCTCAATTCATTTCGTCTGAATGGCTTAAGGTCAAGAACCAACTGTCGTCGCTGAGTGCTGTGGCACTGCCTCTGAGAATGGTTCCTTCGTTTTGCATCTCTTCAACTTCATGGCTTTTGTGATGCTTCTGAGCGATTCAAAAAATTTTGAATGCAGTTTAAATTGTTTTTAAAATCAAAATGAAGTCTTCTTTCAGTAAAATTTTCTATCTTCAATATTTGAGATACTTTCCCTCATGGCATAGCCGTGGCACGCCCTCATTAATAACAAAATATATTTATCTAATTCGTCATTCAGCTAGTCTGGTAAGTGCACTGAGCACCGCTAGGGACCGGGAAAGCTGGAAGAAACGGTAGGGGTCTTTGCCCTGCAGTGGGACAACACAGGCTGAAAATAAATGAATATCAACTGAAAAAAACATAATATTTCTGTATGTAATGTATAAAGTTAGTATATCAGTTATCTAGTACCCATAACATAACACAAGCTCTGTTTACTTAGGTACTAGTTGGATAATGCTGTGCGAGTTGTCCAGTTAATTGTTTGTTATACAACTGAGTTAGCTGCAATAAATAATTTATAAGCTTACATACAACAACAACTGTAACGTTTTCTTTTCCAGCTATGCCATGGACTTTCAACCGAGCCAGAGTGAGCGAGTGGAGAATACTCGAAGCATCAGGGGTAACCGTGCCAGGTTACGTAGACTTATTGCGACGGAAAAGAGAAGGGGGGGCGCTTCACGTAAGGGCAGAGCAGTGCTCTCTACCCCCACGCGTGGTGCCAGGGTGGTGCATGGCGAGAATGGATGCCGACGCGGGCAGAAAATTACAGAAGTATACTCAGAGGATCAAGACGTCCCTCCCAGCTTACAAAAAATGGTGAATGATATGGAAAACGCTAGTGCGATACGAATGCAGGAGACGAAAGACAAACGGCAGAACGCCACGGCGAAAGCAGACAGTGATATTGATGATTTCCAGTATGAACACTTCGAAGCGAAGGAGTTGTTTAACGGAGACCTCGATGCCACGGTGTTCAATTGGGCGTCTATGGCTTCATTTAAAGGTTGCGCGGAAGAGTTCCAGCCAGAAAATGCTGGCCCCACCGCCCCGGTCACGAGTGCTTACGAAGCTTTCCGCATCTACTGGGATGATGATATCCTTCAACATATCGTGCGGGAAACTAACCGATATGCTGTGGAATTGAAATCAACTTCAGAAATATTCGCCAGGGATTGGGTTGACACAAACGTAGACGAAATATTAATCTTATTCGCGTTTTGGATGATGAATGGGGTCATCAAAATGCCGTCAATTAAATCTTGTTTTTCAACCAATCCTCTTCTTAAAACTGGGATATTTAGGTCGCTGCTAACCGAGGCGCGGTATTGGAACCTGAACAGGGCATTGCACTTTGTCAATAACAAAACCCGGACACCCAACTCATCTAAACTTTTACCTCTTGGTCCATTGGTCGAGCATCTGAACTCCAAATTCCAGCAGGCTTACAATTTGCACCAAAACATAGTCATAAATGAACCATTGACTTTGTGGAAGGGAAACCTGTACATAAAACGAAAACCTGTTCGGTTTGGTATTAAATCCTTTGATCTGTGTGAATCTAATACGGGGTACCTTTGGTCATTCGTTATCTTCACGGGCAAAGACAATGACTCTGAAGGCAAACCTCGCTCGCTGGAAATAACAGATCTCGTAGTACAGCTCATGAGACCTTTGCTGAACAAGGGGCATACATTGTTTTTAAACAGTAGGTTCAATTCCCCTTTGCTAGCGAGGTATTTGAAAAGGAACAAGACTGATTGCGTAGGCACCTTACAGAAATCACGAAACCATGTTCCACCGCTGCTTAAACTAGCGACACTTTCAGAGGGGACATGCATAGCGCGACATTCTGGAGATGTGGTAGTGATGGCATACCAGGATAAGAAAACCGTTTACACAATATCCACGTGTCATGGCACCGAGTTGGTGCAGTTCCCGAGTAAGCCTGGTCGGCCGTCACACTACATACCTGCAATCATTGCTGACTACAACAGCTCCATGGGAAGTGTGGATCAGAAGGATCAGATGTTGGAACCATATCTGCTGGAGCGTAAACGTAACAGAAAATGGTACAAAAAAATGTTTAGGCGGCTGCTCAATGCGTCCATTTTCAACAGCCGCATTCTTGTTGACCAGTCGTCAGCGGGGGGCGTGAAACAGGTGGCATATCGTCTTGATCTAGTCAACTCAATCATCGAGCAACATTTGCCTCATGTACCTAAGCCGCGTCGACGTCAGGTAACCCGAAGCGCTCCTATTTTACCACTGAGGTTTTCTGGTAACCAACATTTTATCGTTCGCTCTGAGGTGAACGGAGCGCGAACGGTCGGCTCCTCTCGCTCGTCTACTGGACGAGCAGGTTGCCTGTGGTGTCAATTAAATAAAAAGAAAACAAAGAAAACTGTTTACAAATGTAAAACATGTGATGTGCCTTTATGCTTAGAAGGCTGTTTCGAAAGTTTTCATACGCCTTGATGGATCTGTGTGATACATACCATTCACAAAAATTACTTTTTGCTATGGAATTTTATATCCTAGCAAGCAGTAGGTACCGGTAGGTATAAAGTATATACCTAATACCAAAACCAGCCGGTAGCAGCGAACGGAAGCTGACGTCGCGACGTGTTGTAAAACGTTGTAACGTTTGGTAAAAGGTTGATCAGAAATGTTCGCGAATACATTAACCGACGGCTTCGCGGCGATTATGCGGAAACAAGTATTATTAATCATGAGCAGAGTGAGAGGGAGTAGCAACAGCATTGTGAAAATAATATCAGACAAGAACGAGTCTCCAAATTCTTCACAACTGGGTGAAACCGAAACTAGTTATAATTTAGATTTAGGTATAATACCTACTATCCATAATTTTGTAAAATTTATTTTTATGTTAGGTTGTCTATGGACCATTGTTTCCTGCGAATAAAGATAATGAATTGAATATAAACCTACACCCTACACCATGTTGCAACGTGCTAGACAAGGACCAACTACTACTTTCAAACCCCGAGTGAGAGGGTTTGAAAGTAGTAGGTAGTTGGTCCTCGTCGCTCGTTTTTCTACTCTGAGATGTCACAAAGAAAAATGAGCCTTAGACACATGATTTTACAGGGTACTTTTGAATGAATGAAATATGTTCGTGCACGATCCACTTTACTCAGATTCATGTTAGATATAGGTTCATGGGCAAGGCATGTACCCATAATTTACTCAAAAGATTTATGGGGCAAGGCATCATCACATCATCGGACCGAAGTGAATAACATTACAAGACTTCGCCGTGGGCGTAAACCTTTTTATTTATAACTCTAACGAAATGAAGGAGACTACGGCTAAAATAATTGGGCGTATAAATGTAAAGCAGCGGGTAAACACCGGTGGACACCCAAAGCCCCCGCTTAATACTATTTGGCTACCCGGTAAAAAGCGGTAGTAACCCGACTGTGAGACGAGGAAATGTGGGTTATGCTAATCGTTCTGGAATTGGTTTATACGCATACCCTGTGTTTATTTTTATGTGCATACTTAGTGTTAATATTTTGATGTTATTCAACAATTGCAATAAAATCAAATTCAATAAATTAGCCATTGCGATAATTTATAAATGAAATAAAATTCCTCATTTTTGCCGCGTATTGCACTTATTTTTCTTCCTTTGTTTACAAATATGTATGGTCGTTCTGGAATTGTATAAAATTATGTAGAAATCGATGCATCAGATGTAGTTAGGTAGGTACGTATGAAAAAAGGTAAAAAAAAAGGTACCTCCCATTAAGGCGCTACCCCGACCCAAATCAGCGCCCCCACCTATTTTATTCTATTATTCTGTTCAACGAAGGAATTTTCAAAAATAGATTAGCTAGTTTGTGATACCTATCATAAGCTTATTTTTAATGCCTCTTTAAATGTCTTAGTTTGTATAGTGTAGGCAGAGATGCGAAGTTGCTCATTTTTGCCACCATGATGGCCACTCCTTAAGATACTGTAAGGCAGAGCGGTTCCTTATCTGTTTCAAATGTGGAAAGAAAAGTGTCCGTCGATCAGAATGTCCGACTGTGAAGCCGGCTTTTGACTATGGGATATAATATAAATTACATCTTGAGCTATATATTACATCCCGCGATTGCTATTCACACTGTAAGATATATATTTTGGAACACACATGATCAGTTTACACGTCTGCACACGAACGCCAACATTCAAACGGAGGGCGAAGCGGGGGAGGCGCGGTGTCCGGGGACGTGAGGTAAAATATACACCTTCAAATGACCTTCAAATATCGCTCACTCGGTCGAAAAAATATTTATAGTTTGGGATGTAATATATATTATAGCACAGTGTAAACGGTCCCATACAAAATGTATGGTGAGCGATAAAATATTATATCTCAAGATGTAATATATATTATATTATATCCCATAGTGAAAAGCCGGCTTAAGAAAACGGTCTCAAATACACTCTTAAAAACTAGTTAATCAGGATTGTAAGGATAGTGTGTATCATCATAAACATTTTGATATTGATGAGCGGAAGAAATGGTTAGGCTTCATTTCATCATTCTTCACTTATATTATAACGCTGTCATATCAATCCGCGATGACAATCCTAAAATTGACAAGTCTCGACCTTGTGTCGCCGTGAACATAGGTACCTTTTATCGGTCTTCTTGATTCCGGCTCCTCTTCTACTATTTTAGGGAACGGTAGTCATCAATGCTTACCTAGGGATAGCGCTAAATTGTAAAATTGCGAGAAGGTTCACTTTGTAAGTGTTGGTGGTAACAAGCTTGAGGCCATTGGGGTTCCCATTAACTTTCAAAACCAAACCAACTGACTTAAGGTATTTGTAGTTCCGGGCATAAAACACTCTCATTTTGGGAATGGATTTTATATACCTATTCAAAATATTTGGCGACCTCAGTGGCGCAGCGGGCGAAGATCCGCCTGCGACGCAGGAGGTTGCGGGTTCGATTCCCGCCACGGGACAAATGTTTGTACGATCTGCAGATATTTGTTTAGGGTGTAGGTATAGGTACATCTCGATTTTATTTAGCCGCTCGCTTGCCCGGCCGCACGCAAGAAAAAACCGTTGATTGACCTTGCGTCACACGTTGCGCGCACGCAGAACAAAGGGTCCACTGTCAACACAATTTAGAGCAAGAAATAATGCTCGTAGCTATTTGGGCTCTTCTGAGAATTTGTTTATGGTAGAGTCAAGTATCCTCTTGAAATATTTTTACTGACGTACTTTGAGTGGTTTTGTATTACCTACCTACTGAGAGTGAAAACATAAAAATAAGGGTCTTTCGTTTCATTTGTTAGTAAAATAGTTATATTTAAAAAGTAAATAGATAACGTTATAGTAAGTTAAATTTTCCTAATCTATTAGGTATAGTTTTTTTTATCGATATTAGGTATTAATTAAAATGACCAAAAACGCTACAAAATTTAAATTTTGTAGCCTTCAAACATACTCCATGCCGCCGTTTGTATGAGATCCTAGAAAGAGCTGTAAATATGATTCTAGCTTAGCATTTAAAATAAAAATAAAATAAGATCATGAAAGTTGAAGATTTAAGGGATGTTTAGAGTAAATAATATTTTAAGTTTTGTGTGAATTTTCATAAATTATTTGTAATCAAAACTGACTACCTACTTGCTACAAGCAAATTGTTCATTGAATTTCAAAGCACTTTACAAAGCACCTACTGATAGATTTGAACTAAGAAGTAATCTGTTGTATGTTTAATTTTAAAGCTTATATACCAAGTATATGAAAAAAAATAAAAAATAGCATATTTGCTGCAGTTCTGAAGCAAAGTGGTTACTGGGTATAAAAATACCCCAAGGTCAATTTCATTATTCAATGTAAAGTTTGTTTTTATCTGTTTCAAGTGTGCATCAAGGCACACTTGGCAACACATAAAAACAAAACCAGCTACATAAATAAATATATATTATGAAATAAAACAAATATTTCATTATAATAGTTTAATATTTAAAAAACTTCTAAGCCCGTGCCCCGTATAGGTCCCCGTATAGGTAGGGAGAGGTCTATGTCCAACAGTAGGTACATCGTAAATTCTGTAAGTATCGTAAAACAAATCGTAAAACAACAACTAGGTACCTACATCGTAAATTCTGAGGTAGGTAGTACCTACTAAGCAAAACATAACAAATCTACAAAATTAGGAATGCAAATAAAAAAAAGAGGAGAATAGCCTATGTAGAATTATTAAAGCGTCTGGTAATTTTTCAAACAGTCCAATATCTCGAAAACGGTTAAGTTTGGGGAATAGTGTTTTATAGTCAAATCATTCAGTCATCAAGGAAAGTAAAACCCCCTCAAGGATCTAGGTCAACTTAACCAGTAACCCTGTATATCTATTCACATTCTTCTGGTACCTAGATAAACCATGTCAATGTTTCAGTAACGCTGCCTAAGGCCTAAGCGTTACTCAAGCATAGATCGATCTAAAATCATATCTTACTACCGTCACACTTAGGATAAAGAGTCTGCCGGCCAAAATTACCCCCACAAACCCCCCAAAGAATAATATCAGTCCATGTACCCAACACCCTGTTTATGTATCATAACATAACAAGTTTGTTGAAACAACCAACCATAAAACATAACATACTAATATCTGTAGTACCTTCAATAACAAGTCGACGCGTTCAAATAGCACGCTTTACAACAAACCTCTTTTCTGAAATCATAATTTCATCGATAAGTACGGAAATTCACCTCTCTAGTTTGACTTTAGAAGGCTCGAAAGAAAATGACCACATTTGTGTTTGAATACAACCGGAAGAATTAAAATACCTATCTCTTTTTTTCTTCAGACAAACTACCTCAGAGAAAGAAGTCAAAACAGTGTCAAATTGTCGTTTTTAAAACGAGGCATCTGTAGGTATACAATATCTTTGATAAATAAATAAATATTCTTACCACGAAACATACAAGGATCAACCGGAGTATTAGACGATAGACCTCGTCATTTCTGTCGGGATCAAGAAGTTGGCGTGGCTTCAAGAAGTTGAAGTTGGCGTGGCTTCGAATTTTGTTTATGGTCCGTACGTTGAATTTTTTAATCTCTGTGATGAACGCTGCGAACGCAACTCACTGCTCTGCTGCTCTGTGCGTTGCGCGTTTCTTGCATTATTGCCAGATTACACTTCTTACATTTTTCGTAACTTTTGACCCCCTCGCGTAACATGTAATTTTTGTATGATATAAGGCAATTTTCGAAACTTTTGAGAACAACGACATTTGTAATACTAGATTTTTGTTGTAAACAGCTTACGAACGCATCAAAATTGAACGTACCTAAAATTGGCTGACTGAAGTATTTCACTCTAAATCACACTCAGAGATGGCTCTGAATCTGAATAGAACGCACCATGAAAAAATGAAACATATCCTGGATGGATTACAATTTGATTTTGCTTTACGTTTCCTAGTCCGCACCGTTCGCGGTTTCGTGACCATTTAGCTAGAAAAAGAAAATAAACAAACATGGCATAGTTCAGTGTAAGACTAATAGATGCGCCACCTTGTAGTTTTGATTCAAACTAATAGAATAAGTAAGGTGCTAGAATAGCACCTTAATTATTATTCTTCTTACTATATCTACTCTAGCACTGCTAGACTGGATAGTAAAACTACATAATGTGGATTTCTGAGCAATCCACCTGAAATGTATGTAGAGTTTGTGGATATGGATATACATTTTACTGGAAAAATATAGGAAGGTTTGTAACATAACATCCTTAGGGGTTCCGAAACCGATCTCGAATCCTTAAAAAAAGAAATAATGTAACTTTTGCAGCAAAAATGTAACATTTCAGGAAACGAAACGTAACTTACGAGCCAAGGGCCCTGGCAACACTGGTTCCACCATGGCGGGCGTCACCAATACAATATGGCGTCAGTCAGTCAGTGCGTGCATAAAAACGGACAAAAATAAAAATGTCTGCTCCGTGCCGACCAAAAATGTTAGATCAAAATGTTAATTATCGAGGGAGATGGGGTTGGAAGGACCATGGGAAAGAAAATCGGGATAGGATAAATACCTTTGACTATTCCTTGCTTGCGCGTGATGCCGCGTGCATGTCGCGTGGCCTTTTTCAGGTTGCACCGTGTAGATTTCTTGTTTTCTTTTCGGAATTTGCCGGGCCCGGCTTGGAGCTGCACGGACCAAAGTGAATAATAATATATCGGTACGCTATTTTTATTACAAACAAAGTTAAAACACTAAATACAAGTGTTCAAGTGTTTCCCGGACAAAATATATCACACAGAAGTTGGGAAACAGCAAGTGAAAAATGGAAACCAAACAACGTGAAAAGTCAAACAAAAGGAAGGCCTATTTGGAAAAGATTCGCATTTGCACGAATGCCTGTGTTTTTAAGAAATTCGCTCTTACACATCGATAGTAAAACGCTTTAAGTTATCTACAAACAAAGAATCAAACTGTGAGTAAACTCCCATTTAACCAAACTTGCCTACGTTCCGATTGCGCATGTAAAATCACTGACTTGGTCGAACGAAATGGGTGATTCCGTGGCATTACTCCTAGGGGAAACATCAATCCAAAATTTCGTATCTCGTGTTATTAAAAATGCGAAAATTTGGTTTGAGAGGTGGATGTTGTTACATCATTGAATGATAATATCGGAAAGAAGCTGCCGGCATAGGTTATTTCCAGTGATCGGAATTAGGTGGGCTAAAATACCTAAAGTTCAAAGAACAGAGGCAAAAAAAAAATGGAGACTTCCTTACTACAATAATTTTATTGGACCCAATTGGGACGAAAATGGAATACTTGTCGCAGTTAGCATGTATATTTAATATTAATGTTTTTATAATATTACGAACTAATTCAAATCATTTTTAACCATCCAACCCAACCAACCATCTTTTTAACCAACTGCAAGAAGTTTAATATTTTATAACTTACATTTCTAATTGTTATTAGCTCAGGTAAAAAACTGATTCACCTCATTGTTTTCTTTTCCCAGAATAGCCGAAGCTTGTTGTCTCTTTCTAGATTTTGCTATCTTTTGTTTGTCACTGGATTGCAGTGTAAGTACCAATTGACAAAAACACAAAATTACAAAATTGCTTCAATTTATGACCATGTTCATAATCAAAAACTTTGGATTTCTCTAGATGAAACTACCGATTATTTAGGTCATTATAATTATTGTAAATTTTCTAGTAAAACCTTTAAATGTGGTAACAAACAAACCATTTTAATAGCTTGCAAAATGTGAATAGAGAGACAGTAGCTCAATTTGTGATTGGATGTTTAGAAAATATGTGGGGAGACTCCTATGAAGCCAAAGTAGGAGATGTTTTAGTATTATGTTCTGATAGCGTAGCATATATGTTAAAAGCAGGAAGAATTTAAAAAAAACTATTTGCCGAATATGATGCATGTAACCTGTTTAGCACACGCTCTTAATCTCGTTGCAGAACAGATAAGGGCAGATTATGTGGATGTTGATAGGTTAATTTCAAATGTAAAAAGAAAATTTTAAAGGCTCCCAATAGAGTAAAAATATTAAAGGAAAGGTTTCCGAACATGCCATTACCACCAGAACCTGTCATAACAAGGTGGGGTACATGGCTAGCAGCAGTCTCGTATTATGTCAAATATTGCGAACAAATTAAAACGATTGTAGGACTTCTCAGAAGCTCTGAAGCTTTATCCATCAAGCACGATAAAGCTGTGCTAGAAAAAGAAACTTTAAAAACCGATTTAGATTATATTGACGAATATTTTAATATCATTTAAATTTCATTAAAACGATTACAAAAGTCTAATTTATTGTTAACAGAATCTTTCCGGATATTTGACGAAACCAGAATAATTTTAAGCTGGTATTCATCTGAAAGAGTCAAAGTAAAACTAGAAAACGTTATGGACAGAAATCCCGATCTAGATGCATTAAGAGATATTTGTGAGAATTTAGAAAAAGAATCGGAGAATGAAAATGAATCTTTGTCATACTATAGATATGTACCTATAACTTCAGTTGATGTTGAAAGGTCCTTTTCTACCTATAAATGGATCTTAAGTACAAAAAGAAATCGTTTAAAGATTGAAAATATGGAAAAACTCATGATAATTTATTTTAATACTTCAGACGAAAATACATCTGATGATGACAAAGAAAACTCCATTCCTGATGGTGATGAAACATTTAGCAATTCAGATTAACTGACTAATTTCTACATCAAATGAAATAATATTCTCCTGTGTCTCTTAACATTTGGTTACCTTTCATAATTTTTACTTTGATTCCAATGATTGTACAACATGACAAAATGGTGTGAAAACTATAAAATGGTTTTTTTAACCTTTACCTACCTACTTTGTTAGTCACACTAATATTATAAATGTGAAAGTTTGGATGGATGTTTGTTACTTCTGGGACGAAAAAATAAACGGACGAAAAATTGGGACGAAAAAATATTTAGTCCTAAGGCGTCTCCATTTGGTCTCTGTTATTTTTCGAACTTTAGGTATTTTAGCCCGCCTAATTCCGATCACTGGTTATTTCTCCCCCTAGATCACCCACTCTGACCCCTTGTGACTTTTTAATGGGGATATCTCAAATCTCACATATACACTCATAATAACAATAGAGCCCCCACAAAAAAAAAATATCCGATGAGAGATTACAGCTATAAAAAAATATTGCTCTGGTCCGTTCAGTAGTTTTTGCACGTCGAGATAAATGAAATGTGTACACAGCCAATATGAATATGAGCTAGCGTTTTGGTCCACCAAATACTTTTTCAGGATACAAAGTAGCCTATGTCCATCCCTGGGACTCCATCTACTTCCCTGCCAAATTTCTTTGAGATCCATTCAGCTGTTTTTGATTTTTCATGTATGGTTCCAGGTAAAAGTACCCCTGAAAGTTCTAACAGCCCTCTTGCAAAGCTTGTTACGACATCAGGATGTCAGCACCCGACGAGGAGGACTGTTTTGCATTCAAAAAAGGTAAATAATCATGTTGAAACTTTCTTCCTGCATCAAGGATGGACAATGCGACTCAGTCCATCAACAACAATGTAACAATGAGAATATTTTATGTACCTTAAAACTACTACACAATAGCCTTAACCCTTAGACTCGCGCGGCGCATCTGTTGCAGTATGCAGTCTTGCGTATGCAAATATACGCAAACGAGTCTAAAGGTTAAGACTATGTTCATTATTACACAAAAAATATTTTGTAACTTAGGGTGGTCACAAAATATTTTTTTGTGTGAAGCAGTGTTTATGGCAAATATGGCCTACACCCATCATTGTACTGGGTGCACACTGGTGTGTCAAAAAATATTTTATGACCTATTTTATGACCTAAGTTACAAAATATTATATAATTATATAATATTATATAATATAATATTATATAATAAACATAATATTATTTTATGAACAAAGTTACAAAATATTTTATTGTGTAATAATGAACATAGCCTTAAGCTATTGTGTAGTAGTTTCTGTAGTAGTTTCGCGGTGCTCGCAGTAAAGTGTTAAATACCCAGTAGGATGCTGCTGCCCATCCTCTGGTAGGTTCCCTTAGTCGCCTCTTACGACATGCCCGGGCTGAGTTGGTGAGGGCGATTCTTGAGCCGTGACTGCCAACTGTGCTGAAATATTGGGAAACTCAGAACAACACAAATCTTGATAAATATCTTGTTTTTCGTGAGTTTTGTCAATCAGTCGATTTTACAATGTCAGAAACACCTATTATCATTACTGGCTGCGCACTGTAAAGGTGTAAGTACGGGGAAAAAAGGCGCTCGCAACAAGCAACGAGAACTTTTTGCAAATGGCTTAACGTTTCATGCACGCTGCGAATGGTACATTTCACTCCGTAACACGGTCAGTCATGTTAATGCTCGAACATGTTGAGCAAAAATAACAAAATCGATTTCAAGTTTATCATAAACGAAATCGCTTGTCATAAAAAAAATCTAATTGGTAATGCATGACTATTTGATTGTCAGTCAAACTAGAAAACGAAGAGTGGTATAACTATTGTATATATCTACCACTAGCGACCCGCCTCGGCTTCACACTGGTACATGATACTAAAAATACTACAGAAACCCCCGGCCGGTACCGCCCGCCGAAACCGCTTTGTCCCTGCATTTTAAATCTGTAATATCTTCGAAAATGTTCATTTAAATTACATGCTGTAAAGGGCCATATTGATCTATATTAAATGCACAATGTATTTATGGTACTTAATTGGATAAGGATTAATGCTGTATAGCTTAAAATCGGTAAATAAGCCATTATTTCTCGTAAAAAGTAAAAAATAAAAATATTGGTTATTGTGGGTTATCCCTAAGAGCCTCCACACACAGAAACCGTGGCCGGGCCGGAGACGAAGGCGTGCGGGTTGTAATGCGTAAATGTAATGAATTTATATGAGAGACTACACGTACACCGCCGGGCGGCGTGTGTGTAGTTTCTCATTTAAATTCGTCAGCACAACTCGCACGCCTTCGCCTCCGGCCCGGCCACGGTTTCTGTATGTGGAGAGGCTTTAAGAGATAGACTTATACCACTGCGGATTTTTTGTAGACCTTTTTAAGATGTACAATACTGTAGTACATTATTTTGATCTTTCTCGTAGGGTTCAGCCAGCGTTTAAGCATACATCTTAAGGACAGACAGACAGCGAGAAGCGACTTTGTTTCATACTATGTAGAGATGTTTATTTTTTTCTCACTGTTAGTACGTATAATTCAATTGGTAACAAATAAAATTTGCTTTCTAATTTATTAGAAAATCACGAACCTTAGCGCAACATATTATCTACCTAAACTATTTTTATACTGCTTTATATTGTTGTTACTTATGTATGACTCATGATCACAAAAAAATACTACTGAACTTTTTAAGATAACTAACAAAATTATAGCCGTGGTGGTCTCAATCTAAATCACATTGTCCCTGTTTTACCTTAACTGACACTCATTTTGATCTGAAAAATATGATCAAGGTGGTCGAACTCTAGTCTGCCCATCATTAAACATTCGCCCTATCTAAGGGTGAATGGTTCTCATCACGAAGCGAGACGTTACGTAGTGAATTCCAATCTCTAAAATCTATTGTGCACTACATCACAGTTTTAAATAAATAAAAACAGAAAGAGTAATCAAAATCAAATCTACTACCACCTACTAAATCTCACGAATTTTACCAAGTCCCAGCAGAATACGGTTACGATCTTTGGGTAGGCCTAAGTCCACCAGTGGACCTGCACATCTTACTATGTTCATAATAAAAACGGTTATTTAACTCAGTATAAATGTATTCGCAGGTTGATCGACAGGCCGGATTCCCTCCTCAACTTCGGCCTAGGCCTCCAAACGGTGCTCTCGCCTTCGCACGACGACGCCACGTACTTGCCTCGCCACAGAGCTATTGCGCGAAACGACGCAGTTTGACACCATCTACCCATCTACAGACCAGTCAGAGTTTTTGTTAACTTTATACAGGAACATAAATGTTTTATTTACATAACATATCTTGGCTTCTTGAAACGGCTACAGTAAACTTAAATTAGCTATCTTAATGTAATCATCGCTATTTGTAGCGTCGTATAGGTAGGCCTATGTCCAGTACCTAGCTGATGTCTGTGGGCAGCCTGAGGTGATGAATGTCACCTTAAAGACCGAATTCATGTGCAGTGCTGTGACAGGGAGCATGTACCTAGTACCTACTTATAAGCTAGTCTACTGAGATCTAATGCTTGGAGCAAATTGATAAAATTTGACATATGATCTCCGTCAGGTGCAGAAATTAGTTGTTCCCGATGTCTTACTACAGAAATTAAAATTCAATAAAGGTCGTTTATTGTGTATTATTACTTACTCGAATAACGTCGGCAACGGCGGTATGTAGGGTGTAAATTTGTTGAAAGGTGGCATTAGGCATCGGAGCTCAAAATCTGTGAGCTCGCTATTACTCGAACCCAATTTTACAAAATCAGTTAAGTCACGTTAAAGATTTTTGACCAAAATTGACAAAGAACTAAGAATCTCATTTCATTTATTTATTTAATCAATTTATTAATTTGTTTATTTACTTTCAATATTTTATTTTCAACGCTATCTTATTTTCCTTAATTTTAATCATTGAATTTGTTTGCACAGTTAACGGTAGAAATAGATATTGAATCACATTTGTCCCTAGAACATCTACCTGCATGATTTGAAAATGTTTCACCGACATCGACCAATTTATTCCCGCCCCCGCAGCAGGCTGCGAATAACTTGATTCTTTGAAATAGATTATGTTCGCGTTATGAACAAAACGCGCATGACTCACAAATACTTGCAATGAAAAAAGAATACAAGCTACGCCTTTGCTGGCGTGGTTTCTGGATAAAAATGCATAACTAAACCTAGTTTAAAAGCGATAATATTACTAGCAATAGGTATAAGTGAAAGATTATTTAAAATGTTCTAGGTAAGTAAGTTTTATCTAAACGCTATCTACCTATGTGCCAAAACCTGTTGTTGTTCCCTGTAGTCCTATATTATAGGTAAGTGTGACGGTATCGCACTTCAGAAAGAAGCATGTAGTCACGCACGCACACAAAGAGAAACGACACTATCGCTCGCTCGTCTGCTGTTCGAGTGGATTGGGGAAGAGGGGAAAGCGCGCGCATCCGGCGGGATTTGAATGGCGTGAATGAGCAATGCGGCATACCATTCGTGCCGCTGCTCGAGCACGGTAGTATGTATTATATACAGTATTCCAACTTCATACAAACGGACGAAGCACGAGCTATGCCTGCATACGCGCCTCGATCTCGGCATGCGCTCGGCATGCAGACTATTGCAGACGGTGCGGCAGGCGCGACTGTGCCGCAGTGACGAACGGATGGAGTGTTGTTTTTTTAACAAAAACCAAGCGATTTTTTCTCTAAAAATAAGTTCAAGTACATATTTAATATGACGAGTAGGATATATTGTGCTGGTTTTGGTTTCATGAGTTCGTCAATAACGCTAACGTACACTATTGAATACGTATTTAAAAAAAAACCCTCGTTCTGTCCGTGAAGGGTGCTTTTCATATCCTTGTGTTGTATTATCATGACCACATTAAAACTGGTTGCTCGCATCAAACAGCTACTTCAGTTCATCTTCGACTTAACTTGAACCTGAGTGTTCCACGTTAATTTATTGATTACGTGAATAAATAAAATAATCCCACGTTCTGTCTATGAGGGTTGCTTTTCATATACTTGTGTTGTGTTATATTGATCAAGCAGCCACGTCGGGTCATATACGAGTTTACTTGAACCTGAGTGTTCCACGTTCATTTTTATCAATAAATGAACGTGGAACACACAGGTTCAGTGAATAAATAAAATAATCCCACGTTCGGTCCGTGGAAGATGTTTTGACTATCCTGGTGTCGTGTTATCATGAACACAATAAGACTGGTTGCTCGCATCAAGCAGCCACGTCAGTTCATCTACGAGTATACTGGAACCTGAGTGTTCCACGTTCATTTCTTGATTACATGAATATATAAAATAATTCCACGTTCTGTCCGTGGAAGATGTTTTGACCATCCTAGTGTTGTGTCGACCACACTATCTATGACTGTTGCTTGCATTAAGTAGGCACGTCAGTTCATCTACGAGTATACTGGAACCTGAGTGTTCCACGTTCATTTCTTGATTACATGAATATATAAAATAATTCCACGTTCTGTCCGTGTAAGATGTTTTGACCATCCTAGTGTTGTGTCGACCACACTATGACTGTTGCTTGCATTAAGTAGGCACGTCAGTTCATCTACGAGTATACTGGAACCTGAGTGTTCCACGTTCATTTCTTGATTACATAAATAAATAAAATAATCCCACGTTCTGTCCGTGGAAGATGTTTTGACTATCCTTGTGTTGTGTTATCATGAACACACTTATATATAATATATGGTTATAATTACTTATAATAAAGGGTTATTAACTACCTTTAAATCTAACGCTAAGCTCAATAATTTTGGTGTGCCACAAGGCAGTATTCTAGGCCCGCTGCTATTTCTTAGAAGAGAGAAGATCTTTGAGAAGATTAAGAAGAAAATCAGGCCAACAAACAGCATTAACCGCATATTTTGGCTACGTCACTTCAGTACTAGGGTCTTTTGCTTTTCGGTATCTCTACGCACATCAAAAGAGCTTTCATTATCCAAAAAAAGTGTGTAAGAGCCGTTTTTGGAATAGGCCCATTAGAGTCACGCAAGCCTCTCTTTAAGAAACATAAACTCTTAACGCTCACTGGTTTATACATTTTTCAAATTGGCTGGTTTGTAAAAGAGCACGCTTCCTTTTTTAACCAATATAAAGATAAAAACAACTCTGTTATAAAAAATAGAGATCCCACTAGGCTTATATTGCCCCTTCACAAAACTGCACTGAGTGGGAAAAATTGCTCTACCATGACTGTTAAAGTATTTAACAAAATTCCTAGAGACATAAGAGAACTGCCTACTAGTAAATTTAAGACAAAACTCCGTAGGTGGCTCTTAGATAAATGTTTTTATGATATTAAAGAATTTTATAATCAATAAATTACCTAGTTATATAAGTTAAATATTGTACGTCCATAATTAATGGGTTTTTCCATTAATTATGGACGTACAATATTTAACTGTTGGTGTAGGTGTTGTTCCACCTAGCTTTTAAGATCTTTTTTGTACACAGTTTCTACAATAAATAAATTTCATTTAATTTCACAATAAGACTGGTTGCTCGCATCAAGCAGCCACGTCAGTTCATCTACGAGTTTACTGGAACCTGAGTGTTCCACGTTCATTTCTTGATTACATGAATAAATAAAATAATCCCACGTTCGGTCCGTGGAAGATGTTTTGACCATCCTAGTGTTGTGTCGATCACACTATCTATGACTGTTGCTTGCATTAAGTAGGCACGTCAGTTCATCTACGAGTTTACTGGAACCTGAGTGTTCCACGTTCATTTCTTGATTACATGAATAAATAAAATAATCCCACGTTCTGTCCGTGGAAGATGTTTTGACCATCCTAGTGTTGTGTCGACCACACTATCTATGACTGTTGCTTGCATTAAGTAGGCACGTCAGTTCATCTACGAGTATACTGGAACCTGAGTGTTCCACGTTCATTTATTGATAGTGAATAAATAAAATAATCCCACGTTCTGTCCGTGGAAGATGTTTTGACTATCCTTGTATTGTGTTATCATAAATTTTTGACGACCTCCGTGGCGCAGCGTGCGAAGGTCTGCCTGCGACGCAGGAGGTTGCGGGTTCGATTCCTGCCTCGGAACAAATTTGTGTATGATCTGCAGAAATTTGTTCCGTTGGTCTGGGTGTTTTCTATATATAATAAAAAATATTTATCTATGTAGTGTATTGTATTAAGTATATCAGTTATCTAGCACCCATAACACAAGCTCTGCTTAGCTTGGGGCTAGATAATGCTGTGTGAATTGTCCAGCATTATTTATTTATTTATTTATTTATAACCACGTTAAAACTGGTTGCTCGCATCAAACAGCTAATTCAGTTCATCTTCGACTTAACTTGAACCTGAGTGTTCCACGTTAATTTATTGATTACGTGAATAAATAAAATAATCCCACGTTCTGTCTATGAGAGTTGCTTTTCATATCCTTCTGTTGTGTTATATTGAACTCATTAGGTCTGGTTGCTCGCATCAAGCAGCCACGTCAGGTCATCTACGAGTTAACTTGAACCTGAGTGTTCCACGTACACTAATTTAATACACCTAAAAAAATCCCACGTTCTGTCCGTGAGGGGTGCTTTTCATATCCATGACCACATTCAAACTGGCTGCTCCCATCAAACAGCCACCTCGGTTCATCTACGAGTTTACTTAAACCTGAGTGTTTCACGTTCATTTATTGATTACGTGAATAAAACATAATCCCACGTTCTGTCTGTGAGGGGTGCTTTTCAAATCCTTCTGTTGTGTTATCATGACCGTATGAAGACTGGTTGCTCACATCAAACAGCCACGTCAGTTCATCTACGACTTAATATAATAATAATAATAATAATAATAAGAGTCATTTATTTCAGATAATAATTAAATCCATATAATAGTTAGTAACAAATGTCTTAAAAATTATGTTAGTTTATCATTGGAGAGTGAATGTCATTTTACAAACACAGCAATGCTGTGTTTGTATAGCGGCCCATCTAGCTTGTCCGCTATCATCGTCATGGATGCTGTTAGTGGACCGGCGGACCCTGCTCAACAGTGAGGCCGTTTTTTTGCGCATGCAGGCAGCGAAGCCATCTACGCGCGCCTCGGCGAACATGCCGGATGCGCTGCAGAACCGCCGGAGCCCTAACAGCATCCTGAAGGCATTGTTATATTGGACGCGAAGAGTGTTGACGGCTTTCTGAGTGCAGCTGAACCACAGGCCGCTCGTGTAGAATGACTGACAGAATGATCTGAAAAGACTTATTTTGACGTCATCAGAACAGCGAGCAAACCTGCGGGCCAGCATATTCGCTCTCACCGTCAAAGCTCTTCGCTCCCTCTCTAGGTCCTCTTCATCCCTTATATTATCAACTATCATATGTCCTAAGTATTTAAATTTATTTACCCTATTTACTAATATTCCATTTAACATAACTGGAGGTACATATTCAATCTTTTTACCATTAGGTCCAAACATCATAAATTCGCATTTTTTTACATTATACTGCAATCCATGATTTGCAGCATATGTCTCACAGTAGGCCATAAGGGTTCTCAAAGCTACAATAGATGGCGCCAGCAGTACCATGTCGTCAGCATAACTGAGATTATTGACTGAGACTCCGTCAATAGTGCATCCGACAAGCAGCTGAGGCCATGTAATTTAAAATAAATCGTTGGTCGGTACAAAAATAAAGAAATATTGTTCATTGGTTTTTTATTATTTCTTACCTACTTCCAAGGAAATTATATTAGCAACATTTATGCACTTAAAACTATTATTTAAATGGTGCAATGATTTCTAGGCAATGTCCAACGGTGAAAGACCTATTTTTTATTGATCTATTGCCTCAGAAATCTCTTCATCGGTTTTTTCTTTATAATTTTGGCTTGACGATTTTTTTTATTCGTCATATTCCTCGTTTCTTTTGATAGAATATCTAGAACTTATGCTAATGTGGGATTTTTGCGTCCCACATATCTAATAAGTCTGGCTTGCCACCCTTCCAGATTATTGGTCGTTCTGATCTCTTCTAAAATCAAAATCAAAAACTCTTTATTTCCATAAATACAATAAATGTACACTTAGAAAAGGTCAAATTATAATACTATACACTGACACGGAAATAAAGTGATATTTTTGATTTCTGTCGCTTCGGTATGTAGACTAAAGTAAAGAAGCGACGAAGAAACCTTTAGCCTGTTAGTTGTTATTTTCGAGTTGGAGCAAAACCCGTCCCAAGCTTTCGCCATAGCAACACCATGTTTTTATAAAACTATCACCATTGAACCAATAACGGTCCAAATACTTATTGAACTGTTGGATGGGCTTGCTTTTGGGTGATCTGGTCTTGACATAATTGTAGCCTGCCGGGACATATTTTAGTGGCAAACTAGCTAAGCCAGCACATCTAGCAACATGGCGTCTCTGTACACTGGATTTGATTCCCAGCTGCTTCGCCTTCCTGAAAAGGCTGGAACAAAAGTGGTAATAACATCCCTTTACTGTGGTATTAGGAAAAAAAATATGGATCGCTTTCATAGCTGACATTTCGTAGTCCAGTGTTATTTTTATGGGGTTCCATCCTGGTACCTGTGACTTGATGATTTCAAAAAGAGTTTTGTTGGTTTTTTCAGTTTTGCTATGAATGAAGCCAAAGAATAAAGGTAAAGAAAGAAAGAAAGAAAGAAAGAAAATCCATTTATTTGACCCAATACACATATTAAAAGTAATAAAATAAAATAAAATACATAAAAGGGGCCAAAAAGGTCCCTGTCTCAGCATTGTGCCGCTACAAGCCACAGCGAGTAGCGGCGCTGATTTTCAGACAGGGCCTCGTGTGGTGGCACAAGGCACAATGTTTGTGGTACGTTTGTGTAGTACATGGATCGTATATATTTGAGTGAATGGTGAAGGGCAAGACTTAAAAGTCCCATCCATAAAGAAATGTAAAAAAATCATCTTTTTTTATCTTGGGACAGGAAAAAACCAGCAAATATGTGAGCATAGCAATAGATATTGGGCTGCTTGCAGTATCTTCAGTCTTGATATTTATCTTCGACGTATCGACATTAACCCTTTTGTTTTCTATTTGGCTTGGTTCTAACATCATCTCTCCAGATGTTTAGCCACTTTACCTGGTTTCCATCAGAGTCTTTAGAACGATTGAACATTGTTTCGTAAACGAGTTTTTTGAAGTCATAAAATTCGTTGAATTTAAACTCTTTAGTTCTGTATTGAGTTTTTTTGAAAGTTTGTCCATCATGAGTTACAGTTTTTTTGATCTAGCTCTATGGAAAATTGACTTGTAATCCGGCATGCAGTAGATTTCACTGTTTTTATTTGCTGACTCAATGCTGCTGTGCATACTATCAACTTCCATGTAGCTGTGTCCCAATTCAAAAAACTTGTGTTGGATTTTTGCTATGTGAGGTATAAACTTTTTAAACTTTCGCGATTTGTTAACATAGTTAATGGTTTAGTCGGGTATTTATCGCGTACCTTTTGTTTTTATATCCCAAACAAAAGGTACGCGATAAATACCCGATTAAACCATTAACTATGTGAGGTATATTTTGTACGGCAAAGAGCAGTAATGCAGCCACATACTGGTTTCTATTCTGCCCACCGCACGTTTCAGAATACAAACACACTTCATTTTCATGGGAAAGCACGCATGTGGACAGATAGTGATACAGAATACTGCCAATTTCAGAACTCCCTCTTTTTCCATTTACTTCGCACCAAGCAAAGCAAAGCAAAAGTTCAAAATTGGCAGTGCAGCTTCGTAAATGCACAAATTGTACACGCACAGCTTTCGACAATAGTACAGCTGCCCCACTAATCCAGAGGGAATCTGTAATACATATTATACATCTCCATATACATCTCTCGCTAATACTTTAACACCAGGCGTTCCAGATACTATATTTTCACTACGTGTTCGAATGTTTGATCTAGCTGGAATTTTATGCCACAAAGTTCCGTCTTTACCTTTGTAAATTCTTCCTGATAACCACCAGCGAAGTCAACTCTGACAGTGGAACGTCCATTTCGGAATCTGAAGAGTTCTCATCAGCAACTATTTCCTAGTTCTCTTCAGCGACGTCTTCCTCCAAAGCAGCCATATCCATTTCACGGTTTTGTCTCGTGAGACTCTTCATCGCTGGATTTAAATACAATATCATGTTCATGATCTTCGTCCACCTCCTCGAGTAGCAAACTAATGATGTCCCAGTCACGTAGGTGGCTCTCCATTTCGAACTATAAAAGTATACGATAGCATAAGTTGAATTCGAAGTAAAATAAAAACCTTCATAAATAAGACCAATAAAATATGTAAAATCTTTAGTACACCAAACTAAAACAATCAAAATCTAGCGTTTCATAAAAAACGAGAACGTCAAGTGCGAGTGTAACTCGCGCGCCGAGGGTTTCGAACGTTTATCGATTATAGGCTCTATCAATAAATCACAGGCAAAACCATAAGAACAAGGCTTCCGTGTGGTCTTAACTGAGCTACTTCAATGAGTAATGAATATTATGTACACAGGTAACCAGTTATATCTGCTCGGTTCTTGGCCCGAGTAATGCTTGCCGAGCATACGAGCTTGCATTTCTCTTTGAGGAAAAAACAGTTGTGGATAAATGTACCTATTCAGGAAAGTCTCTAAACACTACACTTCATCAGTTTCCTTAATATTTGCAGTGCACATCTGTTCCAAGAATGCGAGAGTAGGATATTCATTTTACAGATGCTGCCATCACTGATAAGATACTTAGTGTTGTAACGTAATAATTTCACCTTTCCCAAAACAACACTTCATAACCAATTTCAGCGCTCGCCCTGGACCCGGACTGGGTGGCCTTTGGGTGGTCCATTCGTTATCTTGTTGCTGGGGCGGTTTATGGCTTTCTTGCCTTTTCCCTTGCCAGGGACGGGTGGTGGTGGTGCTGCTTCAGTTTTCGATGGAATAGTTGCTTCTGGAGTTGCCATAATGGCGTGATACGCCAATACGCTTTAGAGTTCTTTCGAATTAAAAAGGGGTACCTGGGGGTTCATTTTTATTTGATCGAATGCCCAGGCTATTTTGGAAACTAGCGCTTCCCGGCTTTCTAATGCACCACCTTTGTACACCATGGCTTTTACGTGCCCCCACAAATAAAAATCCAATGGCGTAAGATCCGGCGAGCGAGGAGGCCAGGCGACAGGCCTGCCGCGGCCTCTCCATCGAACCGAATATTCCCGGTCAAGGTATTCACGCACTTGACGAGAGAAGTGCGCCGGCGCTCCGTCCTGCTGGAAGTACATGCTTCTTAGTGCGGGCAAGCGGTACATCTTCCCGTAACTCCGGCAAAGTGTTCGTCGGAAATTCTAGATATGAAACACCATTCAAACGGTCTAATATCACTGGGCCGAGCAAGACATTGCCCACACACTGAGAACCGGTGTTGAAAATTATGCGGCCTGGGTTCATGGGGATTTTCGTGACACCACAAATGTTCGTTTCGTGTATTAAAAATCATCTTCATCTGAACTTGCTGGAATCGTTATACATAGTGCTCAGTAAAAAAGTTTAAGTTAGTCCTACAGATGCTGACAGAGTACTTAAAATAGGCTTGTTCTTGCTCGTTCAGTGACAGGATCGCTCCGTACTAGTACATTTGCATAAATGTACTAGTTCGGACTTCTAGTTCTATTAGTACATTTAGTACCTCGCTCACCAACATTTTTGAGTCATACAAATCACCTATTGTACCTTTATCAAGCTAAATAAATTACATCTAGGTATTATTGTAAACATTATAGTCGAGCCAAATTCGATGCGAAATATTCGTAAACAAACCACCTATACTTAGGTAACCTAAAATTTGATTTACTGTCGTGTTTTTTTGTACGCAATGGACGTAGTGTTTTTTATGCTAGCAACTTACCAAAATAAATAAGCTACACAGTTGGATAAAGATGATACCCTAGACAAATGTGACGGCTTTGAGAACTTTAAAATTTTGCAGCATTATAATGTTAGAACGTATACCTCAACCAAGCTAAGTTTGCACCTCGCTGGAATGCGGCGCCCCGCCCGCGAGGTGCAAACTTAGCTTGGTCGAGTTGTAAAGAACGAATTATATCTCCATCTCTTTTGCACTACAGTGGATTATCGCTGTATGTCTTTGTTTTTCCTATTCTGTGTTTGTTTTGCAATTCAGTCGGTCAGGTCACACACAGAGGAATAGTGAACTAAAGGAAACATGTACTAGTATGATAGTAGTATCATACTAGTACATACGAGTACACGGAGATATGCATTTTGATTAGTGATGCAACGAATAGTACTTTTACGAATACGAATACGAATACGAATATCAAACCTACTATTCGGCGAATACGAATACGAATACGAATATCTCGACATGGTGATAAAAGACTAATTTATTTGATAAATTTCTATACTTTAATAATTAAAATTTACAACTGGCAAATTTTTATTTAAAAAACATAAAATTTGTAGATTTTCTGGTTTTAGGCGATTTCTTTTTTCAGTCTGAATGTTCCCAGCCGTTGAAAAAAGTCTTTCTGAGGCGACTGTACATGGCTTCAGTGAAAAATATTTTTGGGCAAGTTTTTTCAGACTTGGAAAATGGACATCTTCTCGCCAAAAGGCCAGTGGATCAGCAGTCGGCGATAAATTTGGGAGCTTTAGATAAGCATCTATCTCGTTTTTAATTTGCGAAACCCCTGTAAAAAAAGACATTTTGAAATTAAATTTAACTTTTAGTATACTACGTAGATGACAAAGAGTACCTATTACCTATTATATTAATAACTTTTTTAACTTTTTTCATACTCACCAGAAAATATGGAAATTGGCTCTTCCATTTCGGCCTCTTCAATTATTTCTTGGCACACTTGCCAAATTCCTCTACTTGTCGACGGTTGAGGTTCTTCTGGAGGGCTTGTCGGTCTTACGGCCTCTCTGCCATCAACAGCAGCGTTAAGAACTGATCGAGCGGTTTCAGCGACCACTGTTGAGCTGAAAATCCTTGTTTTGAACCGTGGGTCAAGGATCGTTGCTAATAGATAAGTTTCATCACTTTCCATAAACGCAAATCTATTTAAAAGTCCACTGAATAGGGAGTTTGCCAGATTATTTACATCAGGATGAGAAGAAGGATCATTTGAAATTTTATTGAGGCAAGATTTTAGACTTCGTATTATTGGGATTGCTTGAGATAACGTCGTTGATTCTTTGCTTAGCTCTTTAGTAGCTTCTTCGAAATTGGCCAGAATATCAATGATTTGGCTCATAAGAGCCCATTGCCTTGCTGTGATTTCATGACGACAATTTGGTAGAGATGGTAAAACATCTTGAATCGCTATGCGTTGTTCATGTAATCTCTTCAACATCTGATATGTTGAGTCCCATCTAGTTTCAACATCTTGAAACAAAACATGTTTCGGTATATTGTTAGCTTGTTGAGAATCTTTCAGTTGTTTGAGTGCGGAGGTTGAGTGATTAAAATGAGTAATAACTCCCCTGCATGTGGTTAACATTTCGGTTATGCGTTCTTGACCAAACAAACTTTTTTTCAGCGCTAATTGGATGCTGTGTACCAAACAAGAAATATGTTTAATACTAAGATCAAGCTCATCATTTGCTTTAACCATATTCCGTGCGTTGTCCGTTACAACTGCTGCAACTTTACCCAATAGCTCCCATTCCAGAAACATCATGTGCATATTGTGGGCAATATTTTCTCCTGGATGTGAGTCACCTTCAAAGGGAAACACTTCCAGACAGTAAGATTTGAGCTGGAAATCTTCATTGACACCATGTCCAGTAAGACTTATAAAATCATTGACTTGTGAGGGAGGAAGCGTCACTGGTCCACATGTCTGTTGTGACAGAGAGATATGGGGTCTTTGTTAACTGCTCCTTCAATTTTATTTTAACACGTTCATTAATATCCGGCAGAATTTTTTCTGTAAGGTGGGTTCTAGATATAATATTATATCTGTAAAAAAAAATAACAGTCAGGAATTAAAAAGGGTTTTGTGAAAGTTGAAAGAGAATCCCACTGATATGTATGAATGAACAAATGTTTAGCATTTTAATAAAAGCAAACAAACCTTGGAGCTAGTTCACTGAGCAAACGACGGTATCCCTGTTTATTTACCAAATTCAGGGGCTCCATGTCTAGACAAACTTGTTCAGCAATCAAATATGTGATTTTGACAGCCCGATGATCACCCGTTTCATACGTAGTTCGTTTTTCCCATATTTCCTTTAAGGACGCTTATTTCTTCGCTGGAGTTACTTCAACTTCAGTGCTTGTTTCGTCTACAGTACTTATACTGGCAGCAAGCTCCTTTCCGTGAAATCTCTTCACATGAGTCCACAGTGCGGTCGTAGTAAATCCTTTATTATATGCATTTTTCCCTCCCCGAGACAATTCACAAGCACAATATCTGCATCTAGCTTTGCTTTCATTGTCTAAAATAAAAACAACACAATTTAACATTTGTTAAACACAATTTAAAATCCTATCCCACTATAATATTACATGTGAAAGTAAAACCAATGTCTGCGTGGACGAAGTCGCGGGCAAAGTCTAGTACTACATTGACGCAGCCATTACCTACTAACGTTCGTCTAAGTTACTTACTTACAATCCTACCTTTTGTTGATACCAAAGAAATACAGAACCATACAGCTACTTACTCGGTAATTTATCGAAGTGTTTCCATATGTCACTTTGATCTCGTTTACGAGAAGACATTTTCAATTAAACTTTAACTTATTTTATTTCGCAGCAACCTCAGAAAATAAATAAAACAATACTCTCTTGCTGGACTTCTGCTTCCGACTAACAAAATGAAGTGAAAGAAATGAATGAATCATCAATGGTTCGTCGTAATTGTAATGATAGGGAAACTCCCGGAGCCGCGGTACTGTACAAACTATGGCCGGGGAGTCCCCGGACGCGTCGTCATTGCTGTTAAGGCCCTCTGCACACATGCGTATTTTTATACGCGCGTTTTCAAGTCTGCCAGTAATTAGAGTTGCGTTTGTACGTAAAATATTAGTTTTTAAATATTTGTATTAGTTAGTATTCGCCGAATACGAATATTCGGTAAATGTCTACTATTCGGCGAATACGAATATTCGTATTCGTATTCGTTGCATCACTAATTTTGATCTCTAGTTCAGTAGTGAACTAGAGATCAAAATGCATATCTCCGTCTCTTTTAGTACCGCGGATTTATGCGCTGTCTCTCTCTGTCCTTCGTTAATTATTCCTAATAGTTCTTTTTCTTCATGTTATCAGATTTTAAACTTTATGACATAGAAAATAGGGTCTTTTTAGTATAGTGGTTCTGAGATTTCGTGACTGAAGAGCAAGTGAACTAGAGAACTACTAGGAACGAGTTATGCTGAATAGTTCATACTCGTTCACTAGTGGGAACTAATTCATTTTAGTTCATCATTCCTGAACTACACAAGACTAACTTAAAATATGCCTACGGTACACTACGGACGTGAGACGCATAGTGTACGTGTTTTCCATCATCTCTGAACTGATAGACATTGACAAGGTAATAAAATGGTCATCTATCTTTACGCTTTCACAATCAAGTAACTTCCCAGAAATAAATAATCTATTTTTGTTTTAGGACAACCCAATTGTGGATTTCCTACCATTTGCACTATATTGGAGTTTTTGAAAACAAAGTGTCATGTAGATAAAATAAAATAAAATAAATAAAAAGAGCTTTATTTTTCCTTACCAGCTAGTACAAAATAAGTAACTATATATAAATCTTAAACTAAACTTAAACTATAACTATACTATTTACATTAACGGACTGGCAGTTGTCCGGTAAGGACTGCCTTTGGCGGTGAAAGCCTCCTCCAAGCTTTTCCATCCACTCCTGTCCCTTGCTATTCTGTTCCAGGTGCTTGTCATGTAGATAATACAAGCAAACTGCGGATTCTGTCTCACCAAGTGTTGATGAAACACCCTAAGTACCTTGATAAAGCTAATCAGAGACCATAGTCCAAACTTTATGGAAACATTTGAAGTAATACTGAACAAGACTGAAGATTTACATTCAATAATAGAAGTAAGTTATCTTCCGTATACAACTGTAATTACGGGTAATGTTATCTCAAATATCTGTAAATGGTTAGTAATAATTCGTACTGAATCTAAAAACTAAGGGTTGTATGGTCCTATTCATGAATGTGAATGAATGGGCAAAGCGTTCAAAATAATCACCGCCACATCCCACACACAGTCCACATCTAAACGTTAATTGTTCTTGAACCCGGGATAGTACCTGGGGGTTCATTTTTATTTGATCGAATGCCCAGGCTATTTTGGAAACTAGCGCTTCCCGGCTTTCTAATGCACCACCTTTGTACACCATGGCTTTTACGTGCCCCCACAAATAAAAATCCAATGGCGTAAGATCCGGCGAGCGAGGAGGCCAGGCGACAGGCCTGCCGCGGCCTCTCCATCGGCCCGAATATTCCCGGTCAAGGTATTCACGCACTTGACGAGAGAAGTGCGCCGGCGCTCCGTCCTGCTGGAAGTACATGCTTCTTAGTGCGGGCAAGCGGTACATCTTCCCGTAACTCCGGCAAAGTGTTCGTCGGAAATTCTAGATATGAAACACCATTCAAACGGTCTAATATCACTGGGCCGAGCAAGACATTGCCCACAATTCCCGCCCACACACTGAGAACCGGTGTTGAAAATTATGCGGCCTGGGTTCATGGGGATTTTCGTGACACCACAAATGTTCGTTTCGTGTATTAAAAATCATCTTCATCTGAACTTGCTGGAATCGTTATACATAGTGCTCAGTAAAAAAGTTTAAGTTAGTCCTACAGATGCTGACAGAGTACTTAATTAAAATATGCCTACAGTACACTACGGACGTGAGATGCATAGTGTACGTGTTTTCCATCATCTCTGAACTGATAGACATTGACAAGGTAATAAAATGGTCATCTATCTTTACGCTTTCACAATCAAGTAACTTCCCAGAAATAAATAATCTATTTTTGTTTTAGGACAACCCAATTGTGGATTTCCTACCATTTGCACTCGCTATATTGGAGTTTTTGAAAACAAAGTGTCATGTAGATAAAATAAAATAAAAAAGAGCTTTATTTTTCCTTACCAGCTAGTACAAAATAAGTAACTATATATAAATCTTAAACTAAACTTAAACTATAACTATACTATTTACATTAACGGACTGGCAGTTGTTGTCCGGTAAGGACTGCCTTTGGCGGTGAAAGCCTCCTCCAAGCTTTTCCATCCACTCCTGTCCCTTGTTATTCTGTTCCAGGTAGATAGTCTGTCATGTAGATAATACAAGCAAACTGCGGATTCTGTCTCACCAAGTGTTGATGAAACACCCTAAGTACCTTGATAAAGCTAATCAGAGACCATAGTCCAAACTTTATGGAAACATTTGAAGTAATACTGAACAAGACTGAAGATTTACATTCAATAATAGAAGTAAGTTATCTTCCGTATACAACTGTAATTACGGGTAATGTAATCTCAAATATCTGTAAATGGTTAGTAATAATTCGTACTGAATCTAAAAACTGAGGGTTATATGGTCCTATTCATGAATTTGAATGAATAGGCAAAGCGTTCAAAATAATCACCGCCACAACCCACACACAGTCCACATCTAAACGTTAATTGTTCTTGAACCCGGGATAGTACCTGGGGGTTCATTTTTATTTGATCGAATGCCCAGGCTATTTTGGTAACTAGCGCTTCCCGGCTTTCTAATGCACCACCTTTGTACACCATGGCTTTTACGTGCCCCCACAAATAAAAATCCAATGGCGTAAGATCCGGCGAGCGAGGAGGCCAGGCGACAGGCCTGCCGCGGCCTCTCCATCGGCCCGAATATTCCCGGTCAAGGTATTCACGCACTTGACGAGAGAAGTGCGCCGGCGCTCCGTCCTGCTGGAAGTACATGCTTCTTAGTGCGGGCAAGCGGTACATCTTCCCGTAACTCCGGCAAAGTGTTCGTCGGAAATTCTAGATATGAAACACTATTCAAACGGTCTAATATCACTGGGCCGAGCAAGACATTGCCCACAATTCCCGCCCACACACTGAGAACCGGTGTTGAAAATTATGCGGCCTGGGCTCATGGGGATTTTCGTGACACCACAAATGTTCGTTTCGTGTATTAAAAATCATCTTCATCTGAACTTGCTGGAATCGTTATACATAGTGCTCAGTAAAAAAGTTTAAGTTAGTCCTACAGATGCTGACAGAGTACTTAAAGTCTTAAAATATGCCTACGGTACACTACGGACGTGAGATGCATAGTGTACGTGTTTTCCATCATCTCTGAACTGATAGACATTGACAAGGTAATAAAATCGTCATCTATCTTTACGCTTTCACAATCAAGTAACTTCCCAGAAATAAATAATCTATTTTTGTTTTAGGACAACCCAATTGTGGATTTCCTACCATTTGCACTCGCTATATTGGAGTTTTTGAAAACAAAGTGTCATGTAGATAAAATAAAATAAAATAAATAAAAAGAGCTTTATTTTTCCTTACCAGCTAGTACAAAATAAGTAACTATATATAAATCTTAAACTAAACTTAAACTATAACTATACTATTTACATTAACGGACTGGCAGTTGTTGTCCGGTAAGGACTGCCTTTGGCGGTGAAAGCCTCCTCCAAGCTTTTCCATCCACTCCTGTCCCTTGCTATTCTGTTCCAGGTGCTTGTCATGTAGATAATACAAGCAAACTGCGGATTCTGTCTCTCCAAGTGTTGATGAAACACCCTAAGTACCTTGATAAAGCTAATCAGAGACCATAGTCCAAACTTTATGGAAACATTTGTAGTAATACTGAACAAGACTGAAGATTTACATTCAATAATAGAAGTAAGTTATCTTCCGTATACAACTGTAATTACGGGTAATGTAATCTCAAATATCTGTAAATGGTTAGTAATAATTCGTACTGAATCTAAAAACTGAGGGTTGTATGGTCCTATTCATGAATTTGAATGAATAGGCAAAGCGTTCAAAATAATCACCGCCACAACCCACACACAGTCCACATCTAAACGTTAAGTGTTCTTGAACCCGGGATAGTACCTGGGGGTTCATTTTTATTTGATCGAATGCCCAGGCTATTTTGGTAACTAGCGCTTCCCGGCTTTCTAATGCACCACCTTTGTACACCATGGCTTTTACGTGCCCCCACAAATAAAAATCCAATGGCGTAAGATCCGGCGAGCGAGGAGGCCAGGCGACAGGCCTGCCGCGGCCTCTCCATCGGCCCGAATATTCCCGGTCAAGGTATTCACGCACTTGACGAGAGAAGTGCGCCGGCGCTCCGTCCTGCTGGAAGTACATGCTTCTTAGTGCGGGCAAGCGGCACATCTTCCCGTAACTCCGGCAAAGTGTTCGTCGGAAATTCTAGATATGAAACACCATTCAAACGGTCTAATATCACTGGGCCGAGCAAGACATTGCCCACAATTCCCGCCCACACACTGAGAACCGGTGTTGAAAATTATGCGGCCTGGGTTCATGGGGATTTTCGAGACACCACAAATGTTCGTTTCGTGTATTAAAAAGTCCCACTCTCCCGAATGTAGCCTCATCAGTCCACAACACTACAGGCATTTCGGCGAGCAGCCAGTTACAAAATGCAACCCGCGCTGGTTTGTCATTTTCCGTCAGTTCCTGGACTCGATGAAGGGGAAATGGAAATGTTCCTTCGTTGTGTATCACTGTCCATGCGAACCATTGCGACACATTGAAGCGTCGAGCTGCATCATAAAGCATAGTTTATACGAAGCCAGTAATGCTGGTGCCAGGCCTGCATACAAGCCAGCGTTGGCCTGGCCCCTGCTGTTTAGACGGTGCCATTCATTTACGGGTTTTTCTGCGGGTGTGCACACGTTTAAATTAAAAAACATAATGGAATCGCGGCAAAGTCTGTTAAAAAAAAAGTTTAAGGAATATCTCTGCACTATTAAGAGAACAATTGATTGATATATTAGAAAAAAAGAAAGCGAAACGAATTTGGACAAGAAAATGGTCAAGCGATAGACATATAACTGGAGCTTCTGCCTTGTTGCTCAAACAACTAAGATTAGAAGATCCTTCTGAGTACAGGATGTCGTTGCAGTTACTACTGAAAACTTTGATGAGTTACACAAATAATAAATAATAAACAACCTATCTATGTATTTCTATTTCTAAAAAACTCAATCGCAGCATTACAGGTCATGAGAAATGTAGCAAACAGCTATTGCCATCTTGCTTGTTGTGCGAGCTCCATTTCTCGTAACCTGAGAGAGGCCGCATTTTGTTGAGATTCTAGGCGGCGCCGCCGTCTTGGCGTAAGGCGTCTTCTCTCACGATCGGTATTTTGAAGGTCGTCGAAACGGCCCCTTGGTGTAAGGCGCCTCCGGGGTGTGATGAACCTTCTGGAAGTTGGTGTTAGGGCGCTGCCAGCCGGCTCATGCACGCCTTTTTTTTTTTATTCGGCGAGGAAATTCTTTTACGAATAAACTGGTCTCAGGGGGACCAGAATTATGTGGGACTCGACGTCCTGAAAAGAACATAATACCCAATAAAACCTATCCGGTGTCCCTCTCTCGCCATTTTCGCCGAACCACGGGAACATTTAAAACCTCCGCGGCCTGACTGGCGTCCCCTCTTCCTCCTATACATGGCCGGCGAGCCCACCGATCCACACACTCGCCGACCCCATTCTTCTAGGCATGGAAATAATTGCTACTTTTAATTCATTATCATTGAATAATATTATAAAAAAAGTCGCAATGATATAACATGTGATTTTTCACAGGCAAATGATTTTTCATGCCTATAATTATCCCAGTATCATACGTTCCGTATGCCTAAAAATGAAGTATGATGCCGCGACTTGAAACAGACAGAGACCGGATTCAGGCCATGAACTTTTCCATAAAATTTTAAAGGCTTGGGACAGACAATGTAAGATTTAGACATTTATTGACACAACATCGATACAGTACCTACAGAACCAGAAAGGAGGAAAATAAATTATTGTTCTCTCCTACCTACTCACCCACAGACTAAATACAAGAAAGAACTATGCTAGTTAGGTGAGTAGGTAGGCAGGCAAGCTTGGTTGTGGGTAAGTCAGGCTCGGGTGGAGTGTGTGCGCTGCGCTGTAACGGTGCAGGCCAAAAAAAAATGTTGCAAGTACCTATTTAATTAACATTTCACATGAATTTAGTTACAATAAATCAAATAAAAAATATAAATATAAATAGTATGTACTTACAACAAAAAAAAATAGGTACCTATGTAGTAATACAGATAGTTTACACAATTAAATAACTTTACTGCACATGACATTATGACCATTGGTAGGTACCTAACCTACTTACTATAAATGTAGTTCAGGTTTTACATTGGCGTAGGTATTTGTTAAATGAGATGAGATACTATTCAGAAGTTCACTGATTTTGAGTAGGTACATTCTTTTTATACATTATGTATTTACCTACTTGTTTTTTCTATTTTCTTATTTTATTTACAATATGCCTCATTGCTTTTTAGAAACACCAGCTCTGAAGTACGTTTCCTACTAAGTCGTGCTCTTTTTTGTGTTACAAAATTTCCTGCTTTTGAGAAAACTCTTTCACATGCCACTGAAGTCACTACGATGTGGCAGTGTTCATTAAATATCTCTGCTAAATTAGGATAGATAAGAGCATGAGCTTTCCACCAAGCTAACGGAGAAGACTCTCGCTGTGCTACTTCTTCTTTTAAAAACATGTCGAGTTCATTTTTGGCCTTAGTAGTTACGTCGTCGGCTAAGGGTGTGATTGCCGCAATGGTTTTGTCTATTTTGCCCCATATAGAGATACTTTCAACATATTCTCCAGCAATAGATGTCGATGTAAGTGGAACCTCTGGAGAAACTTGAACCACAGGTGTATGTCGTTTAAGTCGCAATTTATTTTTTAATAGCTCCAAGACTTGCTCTTTAATTAAATAAGCACGCCTTGTTCGCTGACTCATCTCTTCGCTAGGCAACACTTCAAGAATATTGTAATCTTCTACAAAAGCATGGGTTTTAAAGCGGGGATCTAAGAATGTACATATTCCGAGAAGCATATTATCTTCGACCTCATTCTCTGGAAAATATGATCGCATGCCTTCTTCTAACTTCCTTAGAAAATCTCTCGCCACGCCAAAGATAGGTTTGGTTTTCATAATCGAAATTACATTTTTCAACCCATCTATGATTACAATTGCGAGACTTGCTGTAAGATAGTGGGTTCCACTCATAATACGTGTGATTTCTTTAAAAGGCTTTAATATTAAGCACACTTGCTTTATTGCTTCCCAAATCTCTACCGTAATAATGGGTAAATCAGTTTTCAAATTTGGTATGATGGCCTGCAATGCTCCTTGTAGTTTTATGAATCTCTCCAGCATGTAAAAAATTGAATTCCACCTTGTTGGAACGGATTGAATCAGTCGAAGTGCTTCAGTTTTTTTCTCAAAATCAATTTGATATTTTATTAGAGCATCAGTCGCTAAACTGCTTTTTTTAAAATAAGCTACTATTTTTTTCACTCGTTCTAAAATGAAGTCAATTATTTGTATTGCCTTTTCTATTATTAGGTTTAGTTTATGCAGGAAACAACCGAAAAACGGCCAACCAGTTTTATGTATTGCACTGGTTACGTTTGGTGCATTATCCGAAACTACCAAAGTAATTTTATTCGTCACATTCCATTCTGATGCTATTGATCTCAAAGCGGCTGCTAAAGCGTCTGCAGTATGAGAGCCACTGAAGTGTTCGCAGTGCAGCAAAACCGTTTTTAATTCGAAGTCGATCAGGAAATGAGCTGTTACTGCTAAATATGCATCCATGGTTAAAGATGTCCAGCAATCCGTAGTAAGGCAGACTTTTTTTGCATTTTGAACTAAAGTCATAATTTGACTTTTACACTCTAAATACTGCCCTGGTATCAATGTTCCAGATATTAATTTTCGATTTGGCAACACGTAACTGGGGTTCAAAGCTTCGACGAAACTTTTGAATCCCTTATCTTCGACGATCGAAAAAGGCTGATAGTCCTGAGTGATCATGAGGAGAATTTTTTTGTCAATAATTTTTTTACGCTGTTCGTCGATTTTGCGAGGCACGTATGCGGTTATTGGTGCTTGCTGCTGTGGATTACGTTTTGTACATGACGGGATAGTTTCAATATTCGCTGAAGTTGGAGGTAATATAGATGGCTGAGAATAAGTGTCCATAGAACCACTGGCCACCGGTTCGTTCACTGCGACTTGACGATTTTCAAGCAAAGTCGCTCTGGTTTGATTGTCATTTAAAAAATTTTGATAGGCACTTAGATGTTTGTAACTTAAATGTTTTTTTAGGTTTGTACTGGAAGTTTTGTATGAATACTCTTTTTTACACAATATACATTTAGCCACAGTCTTTCCTGGGATTTTTTCATAATGATCCCAAATAGATCCACTCATTGTTTATTTTAGTCTTATTTACACTTACCTAATTCTAACACTGTACAATATCTAAAGTTAACACTATACACCTTACTAAATAACAATCTATACTCATTTATTTAAAACAAACTAATCAATGGAAGTAAATTTATCGCAAAAAAATCACAAAGGTCGCACGCCACGCTCGACCTGTGACCTAATGACAAATAGTGAAATTTAAATGCAAGTAAACAAACAAGTGGTTTTGAGATCTACAACAAATATATTCCAAAGAAAATAATACCTTACAGAACTAACTTTAAAGCATATTTTTAAATATTCAAGCTGGTCAAAGTTCAATTTACCTACATAGTACTCGGAAGGAGCACGGTTGGCGCTGCGCTCGTCGTAGTCACGAATTAGCAAAATATGGATTGTTCTTTCTAACATGCGCTCTAGCATGATTCGTCGCTACTCGCTCGCTCTGTACGATGATATTCCGAATATATTTTACGAACGCTGCGATTTCATTGAGTGTGACTTTTCACAGACCAAATGGAGTTGAGTGTGACTTTTCACAGACCAAATGGAGTGGGATAGCAGATGCGATGTATGATATTGCATGTCATATGATAAATCACATGCTATTTGTGATATGTTCCATGCCTACATTCTTCCGTCTTCTTTCCTCCCCCCGACTAGGACATAGACAGGACAGACGCTGGAACCGCGAGTGTCAACCTCTGTGCCCAGATTTTGCTCAAAGATATAAATGTCTGCAACAGTCATTGGAGTGGAATATTTTTTGTACCAAATGATTTACTTTCTTGTTCATTATTTTTGAACAACAAAAAATTTGAGAACAGTTCAAAATTGACTTTAGCACAAATGTGTTTTTGTAAGGTGGTGTTTATAACATGGTCTATTTTACTGCGAATAGAGTTCAGAAATGTATCTACATAATTCTGACACTCATCTTCTGCAGCTATACGATACGATATTCGACACTTAATAGCCGACGCCACAGTTTCAACCCCATCTCTATGTAGCTGGCCCAAATTATTCCCTCTATGTTTATTACTACGTAAATGTCCTATCCATGACTTACATACTACTAACTGATTCATTACAAACTTGACAAAATGGCATTTTAATTTTTTGTGATAAGGAAAAAACTTTTCTACTGAAAATAAGAGTGAGTAAATAATACAACAAGTAATCCTAAAACCCTATCTGTCGATATAAAATAATAATTAATAGACTATCAAATCTTATACTTATTCCTACCAACCTATTTTTTACCTACCAAATTCCTAACTATCAATAAAAATAATACGTTAATTATGAACCTAGATCCTATTCAAATTTAATGAAAAGTTATCGATAACCTATTTCTAGCAACCTACTTTTACCTAATGGAAAATAAAATAAATTTCGGAAAATACAAAATTAATTTTTATTTAGTTACGTTAAAAATATTTGAAGACAACTTTGTTAGAATAGAACTGTTGTTCCGAATCCCGAAATCTTTAATAAATTACATTTAGGAGCTCCTGGAGTAAGTCCCACTCAGGATTATCTTCTCCCAACCGCAGCTTTATAGATATTAGGGCTTTTCGATATCGCTGGTCGGGAACAGTTGATTGGACGTCCTCAACCTTGTACAGCTTAAAGTCAATGAAAAATTCACCCTCGTCGGTGGTGATGGTACGGCGCGACTGCCCGTCAGACACTCGGGTGGTGAAGGATGAGACGGCGGGCGATCCGCCACGCGTGGCGGATCGGCCGCCGTCTCATACACATCTCATAAACAGAATTTTAGAAAGTATAACGAGAATTTTTTCTCCGTGGGCCTTTCGTTGACGGAGCCGCAGCCTTCTAATCCTCCGCTTTTATAATTGCGAAAATATCTCTCTTGGTTTTCATGTTCCTGTAAATAAGAAGGTTTCATCAAACAAAGGTTGGATAAAGCCAACAAAGGAAGGTTTCATAAAACCTTCACTCCAATAAATACCACGATCGTTTTCTACCCATTGGACCCGTTTCTTTTCTTCTTTCGTTAATTTTGTAAATGCGTAGGGTGGCTTCACCAGAAATATTTGAGAATATCCATTGATGAAAATAGCGAATTCTTTTAATATAAATTGATTTTGGTAGTCCTTGAATCCTTGCAAGTCAACAATAACAATATCAGTATTCATTTTAATTAAGATATTTTTTTTACCAAGTTGCTCAGTGGTCTATACTCAATTATGCAATCGTTTAGAATGAGACAATAAGCAGCCACCACCCAACGACAAATGGTAACAAGTCGCGTCTTGTTAGCCTGCACTGTGGTAAGTTGCGTTTCTTGTGGTAGCTTTGATTCTGGCATTTTTACCACATAACCATAATCTTGAAGTGACGAAGCCGCGTCTCTAAAGCCACGGTCTAAAATAAATATATTATGTCCCCCGCGCCGTAGAACCAGTGGAAAAGGCCGTCGCCGTGATCATCTTCGCTATTTAATATATTATTTATAATCTCTGCATCGGAAGAAGTGGCAGCGTAGGGGCCAGACACATTAATAATAAAGGGTGTCCCAACACGAACGCAAGATTTAAATTTTAAATAAAACACAAACTGAGGTGTATAATCAGGGAGATCTAAGCCCACGGTCAACCATTTTGCGTCCATAGCAGCGCGACCCTTCGTTAAAGCGGTCGGGTCCGAGAGAACCTTAGCATTTAAACGACGACGGCGTGATGCGTCCGAGTGATTTTGTTGGCTCTGTTTGCCAGAGCGGCGCTTCCTTTTGGTCGATTTCGGAAAATCTTCCTTAGGAACAACAACTTCCTCCTCTTTGTTTTGCATCATGTATAGTACCACGTTAATCTTCAGGTGAAGATTCCCGTCGAATATGTAAGTGGCGTTCGCTTTAGTGGTCTCAAGGTGATGTTTTAGTTGCAAGTCTCCAGCGTCAATTCTAAATCTTAGAAGAGCTCTAAAGTTTCCCTCGTCACTCACTATACTTTCACGATCATTTTCGTTTTCTAATAGACTCCCATCATCTCTGTGAGAATATAAATAATACAATATTCTCCGCAGAGGAATATTTTGCTTTCCATGAAATATGATTGTTTTTATTATAGGTACAAGACGGTTTCTGTTTTCTCTAATGCTTTCCATTCTCTGTCTTGACAATTGATTTATTACCTCAAGTTCGCGGTTTTCTCGTGTCGCCAAAAATAATTTAGCATTTGTTGACGCTTCAATTGTGCGTTGTTTCGGAGGAAGGTGAAAGAACTCTTGACAAATAAATGCTATTACTCCTTTCATGAATTTATGACAGATAAATTGTAGGTAGATAACGTTGACACTGTATTATTATTATTTCTTATTTGTCTGTGAATTTTATGTATTATTTTCTTTAGAATTGTATAAGCATTTATTTTATATTCTAAATTTTAAGACATTGCACGCCCAATAGGGCAGAATACACTGTGACATGCTATTACATTATAATTACAACTTTTATAACATGTATTTCATGCAATAAATAAATTTGATTTGATTTGATTTGATTTGATTCAATGTGGTACTTGAGCTGAGAGTGGGTCTCAAGGTCACCATCTTTACCAGTAAGTTTGGCAAACTTTGTTAGTGGTTCAGTCACAAGTTTCTTGGCGGTAATGGATTTCTTTCCTCCAACCATTTTAGTATTCACAAAAATTGAACAGTTAAAGCAAAGAAGTCCCTTTTTTACTTGTGAGAACACCAGCCATGGATACTGTTCAAAGTGATTATCTTGCACTTGTCTGTGTTCAACCCGTCCCCTCTTGCTGTGTTCGGAAGTAGGATAGATATATCCATTTTCAGGTTTCCTTGGAGCTGTGAGAAGCTTGTATTTTACATCATCACTAATATTTCCTGACGCCAATATATCCAAATAATTACCAATATCCGTGGGATTGAAGCAAGCCACTGCTGCCACTCGCCCCCGATGCGCCAGCATCCACTGCCATCTCCTGTACTGAGGCCCACGTGATCGCCTCTGGTTGGCCTTGAGAAAGGCCGTTGGGAGAAATTGAATTGTCCATACAAAATCCCACGAGTACCGGGGAAAAGGTACGACCCGGACAGTGCCCACGTGTATCCGGGAAGGGCTAGGTGGACCTAGCCGAGGCGCGAACGCCTAGAAGCAGTAGCGACTGACTTTTCCGGCCAGCCATCCTCAGAAGAGAATGGACCTCGTGCTGCTTCTCCACTTGTCCTTCGGGATTTTTTATAGAGGTTATCTCCTCGCGGCCCGGGCGATTAAGCCAAAGCCCCCGGTCAAGACACCCGTTACGAGACATATCCGCAACGAATGTCAAGGCTCCGATCTGCAACGCTGGCATGGAAGACTGAATCTTCCAATGCCTGCCCGGTGGCAGTGTAGTACACGCCGGGCACGTCCCTCACTCCATCAACTGTACTCTCCGCTGATCAGAGAGTACGCAGAGGAGTCCATCCCGGTCACGTTGGCCTGTGGTGAGAATTATGACAAAGAAAATTATTACACTTCTCACCACAGTTTCCAGGGAGGACCACGTGGAGGTGTAACCATCCCCCCCCTATAACCATCCCCCCCGTACTTTTTTCTCTAACAACTGATGGCAACTGGGATTTAGTGTAACGACACCTTACCGTCCGTTGCCTGAGACAATCGAGCCATCATCGACGACAAAGCCAAGCTTGTCTACTAAAACCTCAATGCCACGTATGTTACCCAATGAGTGACCGGGGGGGCAGATATCCGGTTATCTCGCCTTTTCGGTTGGCAACTATGATAGGCATACCATATAATCGCTCCTTCGAAAGGTTTCCGTTTATATCGAAGTCTGGCTCCGATCCAAGATTTTGGCTGCAATATTGTTGGCTTCAACAGAGTCTGACACACGTGCTCTGCTAGTATCATGTATAAGACTATGTTGGATGCATAACTGAACGCACTTAGTGATTACTTTGTGTAAGATTTCTGGCTTAGCACTGATGTCATCCCAAGTAGGAGCCACGTCAGTAATCGCATTTTGTTCTGAAAATATAACTAGGCCCGCACCCTGACTTTCATCAGGGCTGGAAAAAGTCCCGTTGCTTTTCTTCACGTTTAGCGAATTTTTCGCTCTAGCGTTCTTCCTTTCCCCGGAGGTACTAGTCGAAGGGGTCGGTGTCTCTGTTGGTGTATTATCATTTATGTGTTCTATCGATGTCGTGGATGTGCTAAGACGTGCTTTTGATGCGTGATTGGGAGCTCTAGAGCGATATTTCATGGGTGCGGGATCATCACCAAGCATCTGGGCTGCGAAGCTGCCCAGTGCAGCAGCGTCAACTGAAGTGTATTGAACACTTGGTATACTGGAGAGACTGATTCTATATTTATCCGTGCGATTATCATTATTTTTGTGAGGGTTGGCAAAATCGATGGACGAAGGGTTGTCATTTCCGGCTACAGAATAGGATAATGCTCCATCTGCTCGAGATAACATGACCCGTGAGTTAATAACTTGTATGTGACTGTGCTCCCCAGTGACACGAGCGATGCGATTAACGAAGGTCTCTGAGTGAAAAAGTTTCTGCCTGTCTTATTTCACCCACAAATTCTTCGCCCTTGGGATCGAGTTTATATGTAGTGACCATATAATTGGTATACTTTCCATCTTCTGATTTATATAGCGTGGTTAGGCGAATGGGCTTATACGCCTGACGTTGAGTCATCGTGAATGGTCGTAGTGTCCGTTTCAGGTCTTACGCGACGACACGTAGAGAAATATCAACCTGGCCTGAATCAACCGCAACTAGTGAATATATTTTTTTTTTTATTGTTTGTTCCGCCTTGTTTTCCCTCCGATATGGATCGGAGACATTTTTAGGCTAACATTTTGCTTAAACCAGCTGTTTAATTTAATACATAAAGCGATCAGTGCAACTTCGCGTCTGGTCGTGTCGTTGTTTTGTTATATACAGTGGTGGCTCATATTATTAGAGCCACCCTAAAAAAATATGTTTTTATGACTTTATGATGAAATAAAACCAAAATATAAATACTTTTACAATAAGATTTAATTGGCTTATGGATTATCTACGATAATAAAATCTAAATATGAACTAACGTTAGAATACAATTAAAAAAAAAATAAAAAAAAAATAGAAATTCATATTTGGTGACACCACCCTTTGCAGCAATTACGGCTTCAATCCTTCTGGGCATACTTTCAATGCATTTCGAGCAATTTTCTTTGATGGATTCAACCCTGTGCCATACTTCTATCAAACGCTCTATTAATTGGCGTTTGCTGGTGTATGTTCTCTGGAAATTTCACGCTTCATCAGCTCCCAAAGGTTCTCTATAGGGTTGAGGTCTGGGGAATTTCCAGGCCAGTTAAAAACCTTTATTTTCTTGTCAGCAAGGAATTTTGTCACCTTTTTCGCCTTATGGCAGGGTGCAGAGTCATGCATAAAGGTGAAATCACCATTAGGAAACCATTCCTGAACCTGGGGCAGCATTTTGGTTTCAAGCACCTTGATGTATTGGTCCTGCCGCATGGTCCCCTCTACGATGTAGAGCCGTCCCGTGCCTTGACTGCTGATCACAGACCATACCATTATGCTGAGAGGGTGCTTCACTCGCTGTACAATGCAGTCCTCTTTATATTTCTCATCAGGCCTTCTTCTGACAAATTCAGACTTGTCCATTAAGATCTGCACCGTTGACTCATCCGAAAAGCAAACCTGAAAAATATTTATTTTGTTGGTTCACTATTGGAATTCATTAAACCTTGCCTTTATTAACACTAAAGTACGAAACCCTAAGTATTAAATATTGTCTACTCACTTTATTCCAGTCATCAGCGGTCCAGTTCTTGTGTTCTTTTGCCCATTTGAGGCGCTTTTCCTTCATAGCCGGAGTCAATAGTGGTTTTTTAGCTGGTCGGCGACAGGTGAAGCCCAAGTCTTTGACGCGCCGACGAACTGTGCCTTCAGAAATGTTGACGCCAGCTTCTTGAACCAACTTTGTGAGAAGCTTACGAGGTGCTTTTCTATTTTCCACACAAATTTCCCTTATTTTTCTCATGTCACGTGGTGTCGTAATTTTTTTTCGGCCGCACTTGTTCACACGTTTTGGTGTCAAAGGGATATTTTGTATCAAGTTTTTTTTTATTCGATCGACTGATGCACATGATACGTTGCTAATTGATGCGATTTGTCTCTGTGAATGTTTGGTGTGCTGCAATAATGTTTTAATTTCGGATATTTTTCTTGGAGAGAGGTCCTTAGCTTTTCCCATTTTGAAAATATCCACTGCAACAGAAAATCAATAAATAAAAAAAACCGCAATTATTTCGCAGCAACACCAGTTTAAATATACTTCCTAAATACATAGGCTTCACAAAAAGAAACTTTATTCTAAGCCTACACATCATAAAACCTCAAAAATATTTACCCAAACACGTGCGTCGTGGCTGGCAAACGTCGACAGACTGGAGGGCTGACTGACTTACTATTATAAAATGGTGGCTATGCAACAAATGGCACATCTACAGTGTTGTCAGGTACAAATTTAGAATCTACGGAAACACCTTTTTCATAATAATAATAAAAAAACAACAAGAAATCAGTTTTGAGATAAAATAAAGCAGATTAATTGCAAATTTCGATATTTTAGTAGGTGGCTCTAATAATATGAGCCGCCACTGTAGTTATATACATAGATACTTAGGTTATGATCTTTTAAATTTCTTCCTTTTTTTTTCGTATTTTTCTTTTGTTTTATCGTGTCTTTTTTTATTTTATTTTATTTTATTTTAGTTTTTTTTTTTCTCTTTTATACATATACATATAATATTTGAATTGATTTCCAATTTCTTGGGTGACTGGACAAGTGAAACAAAGACAAACTGCGTTTCATCTGTAAAACAAAAGATTTATTTAACTACAACATATTTTAGCCTAGGTATTACATAAATAACCGCTAGCAAGTCATCCAAGATGGCCGCTTACGTAACGCTTACGATGCGCGTTTTGGCGCGAAACCGAGCGAGCGCTCCGCGTGCGCTCCGCACTGTCGATAAGTGGCTACTAGCCCGTTGTTTACAATGGGACTCGTGGAGTATTTGTGCTCTATGAAAAGAAGTTGAATGAAGCTTGCCAGTACCGTAATTCTTATCTATGATCGAGTTGGGATATTTTGAAGACCATCGAGTAAAAATTACGTCGGCTGAAATGAGCGGCATGTTTTGGTTTAGAGCCTGTAGTTCAAATTTTATTATGATCTATCTACATTTTCTGGTCTCTGTAGATAGTTCGTAGTATAGCCTATCTAAATAATATAAACTAGGTAGGCTGTCTTGCAGCAAAATTTTAATAATGAAATAATAATCGTAATTCTACAATGTATGAACTCGCGCTTTTGACGCTTGGGGATTCGGAGTCCAAAATCTAATGTTTGCAATGATTTACCATAGAAATAAATAGATTATTGTAAACGCTTACATTTATAGAGTCTAAAAACAAAAAAACATAGAGAGATTTCATTAATTTTGAATGAAAAATAATTAATTTTGAAAAACATGAACCACGACTTCGACGGGGTCAGTTTGTCACAATTCATGTCTGTTTTGTTTAGATTTTTATACCAAACGGTAATAAATGAATTCGTCTAAAGTATTCTCTGTTTATTTCCCTTTCCAATGATATATTACACTACCATTAACATTCCGAGGAATTGCCAATAAAAATTACAACAAAAAACCAGGTAGCAAAAACTTGGGCAAAAAAGGGTCGGGTCGGTGGTCGGGTAAAAAACAGTGATTCACTCAACTTCTTTTGGATGGACAAAGGATGTCAATGTCAGATGTCATAGATAATTTTAGGTGGAATGCACTCATTTAGCATGAAATACGGCTTTATGCTAAAGATTTACCAATATTTTTGATTTTTTGGTACGAAACGTGGTTGGCAAGAAAACTTGCCAGAATCACTCAACGGGTATTTATTTTTGGCAAAAAATTTGACCAGAATCGCTTTAGCGGTCTTATAACAAAGATTCACTGACCCGTAAATCAAAAGAAACAGCATTAAAAGCCTTTATTTCCAGTGTTTTCTATCTATCTCTAAGTAAAATGTTTTATGCGCAGTCACCTCTATGTTCATCAACTTCTTGATTCCCAGGCCTTCGACGACTGGCTTGACACTTATAAAATGTGACAGATGGATGTCTCAACTTCTTGTCAAATTAGAGCACCAGACGCGGCAAATTCAGACTTAAAGATAATTCTTTACATACATATGTTTGCTTAGAAATAACTTCAATATAAAAATAATATAATTAAATATAGCACAAAACCACACTTAAAACAATTACATTTATAACTTAATATTTACATTGTTATATTTAATTTCATGCATACAATATATTATCATTAATATATTGCGGTCATGATTGTCCCTTCTGTTAGTTAATACCTATTTGTTTTTGTTTTATTATTTCTACTATCATGTTACGTAATATCGTTCTATTTATATGGAATATATTCGATAATATATTATATAAATAGGTTTCTTATTCTTATAACTTCTAACATTTTTATATTCTATAATATAATATAACATATAATTATTATATAATAACAAAGTCTGTCACCAAGTTATTGAGTTGTGTAGATTTATGGTACGTTTATTACAACTATTCGCGATTTGTCTAAACACATTAGGAGTGGTCGTTGAATGAACGAACTGTTTTTGTAGACTGTTTGTTTGCCGTCGACTGCTAGACCGGTTTACAGTCCACTGATGAACCAGTTTACTCGTGAACGACATTGGCATCGCCCAGTCCAAAGTCGAGCGTTGATGAAACTGTTTCGTTTCTCGCTCTCTAGCCACCCGTCTATCAAGCATTCTGCTCTCTTCACACTTGCTTGTTTCGCTAATATGACTATCTCTCTTTCGCCATGCGCCAGGCCAGACTGTATTTCGGCGGCGGCGTAAGTGGTGTTTTGTAAAAGTAAACTCTATTGCAATGCAATATGCATGTCAATTATCTTCATATGGTAGGTAAGTTGCACTATGCACACAAGCGTAGGTTAGGTACCTAGGAGGGTTATTTATTTCTGATTTTCGGGCATACCTATCCAGGTAGAGACAAACCATTCTAAAAATGCAGACCCTCTTCATAAAACGTCATAGGTACCTACCTACTTACTTGGCGTGCATTTTTAGAATGCTTTATCTCTACCTACCTAGGTACCTATCCCGAAGGTAAGTAGGTAGTGTAGGTTCCCTAGGTACTACCTACCTACTGACCTATGGGATTTTTCTTTTGATGCGTCAAAAAGCAAGAGGCACCGATACTTACATTTTAATACCTACCTACTTATGACAAGTTTAGCACCACTAAACTGGTGCTTAAGTATTCTGATAAGTGATACGATAACATAACACTATTGCTCCGTGCTATTTCACACTGGCTACTGGCATGGCGATTTGCAAGCGAGTTAACGCCAAAAGACATGGTACCTAGGTAGGTAGGTACCTAGATAAATTCATTGTTGAAAAAAAGTAGTGATCGCGAGGTCTACTGTTCGTAGAACTACTAGTTATATAAAAATACCCAGAACACCCGGAACAAATATTTGCATATCGTACAAACATTTGTCCTAAGGCGGGAATCGAACCCGCAACCTGCGTCGCAGTCGCAACCTTTGCCGGCTGCACCACATCGGTCGTCAAAATAGTTCATACGTCGCGTCGTCGATTGGCAAGCGTTTATGATTGTTTTGATTCTCGTCGTCGTTTACCAATCTGTGCATCAACGTTCAACGATCGAACATGTCCTGAACTGAACGGCATAAACTGGTCGAACAGTAAACTGTTTTATGAACTAGTTCATCGTGGACGGTAAACGGTCTCGTTTCGTCGACTGAAAAGAAGTCGACGACCCATTCCTAAAACACATTAACTAAAAATATCTGTTTAACAATAAACGATTCTATCTTGCTATCTATTCTAACATTCAAATCAAAATACATACCTACTATACCTACCCTACTTGTTTCTTTTAATAGCGTCTTCAACGACGCAAATGCAAAATTCCAAAAAAGGTGTTCTTGTGTTATTATCATCTAGTATTTCGTTTAAAATTTATTTTTTGAGTTCTCTATCTATTTTCATCTCTAGTTCGTATCTACGTAAACAATACCTCGGGCAGTCCAGTATGAGGTGTGTTATTGTTTCGTTTACATCCGGATCGCACATACATCCTGCTAGTATGTATGATCCGCAAGCATATTTACATTTAAATCTATTTAGGTAATGTGCAAAACCCCATGACCTGTTAAAAGTTGTGTTATTTTAAAATTGATTTTAATTTTCTTTAAAGTACTATGAGCTTTAACTAAATTTGGAAAAAATATTTTTGTTATTTCTGCTGTCTCGCTTTCATCGTATCGTCTTTGTAGTTCTTCAATACTTTCTTTTCTCAAATATCTTTTAATATACGAATCTGGACATTTATCATAGTCTGCGCGTGTTCTCTTTTTTAGTGCCGCGTCTTTTGCTAACTCATCTGCTCTTTCGTTACCTTCTATGCCTACATGTGCTTTAACCCAAAATAATCTTATTTCTTTTCCCTTGTTTATAATTTCTTTGATTTCTCTTCTGATTGCAAATGCTAAGGGATGAAATGTTGCTCTATTTCTGACAAGGTCTAGTGATGATCTGGAGTCGCTTAGTATTGTAAATTTATCATTTTTATTATAAGTAATTAACCCATTTTAATGCAGTGAATATTAAATAGAAGCATTCTTTAGTGTTACGAGAAACGTTGTAACTGGCACTCAATTCATCCACTACGTCGACTCCAGCTTTTGTGACTCTAAAGGAAAGTAACATCTCATCAATTGTCAAAAACTCGCTAGGAGTATAGGCCTTTTGGCAGCACTGAACAAACTGCTGAAAAATGCTCCTCATGGCCGCCATATTGTCAGTTTTTTATTTTATTTTATTTTAATTTATTTGGGAAACATACAGTTATTATAGACTAAAAAAAAATATACTTAACTAACACTTAAACCAGCAAAGTTTCCACCATTAAATGAACAATAACAAAAAACAGACAGTTCAGAGATCAATGTGCAACTAAGAAATAAAAAAAAAAATTTTTTTTCGCTCTTCTCTTGTAGATTTGTCATCAAAACGAACGTTGTTGTTCTGAAGAAACGAAAATCTTTGTAAGGACATAGTAGTACGAAATATGCCAACACCAGTTCCATCAGTTCGCCATAGGTCATTCAAACTCTGACGGTTCGATTTAGTCAGGCCAGTTATGTACAATAAACCGAGAAATGCTTTCAGTTCACTTATGGTTATGGTTTTCGTAAGACTGCGATGATGGTGGCCTGTTTATGATGCGCTTTGGAATAGAAGTTCAATAATTAATAATAGGTACTATCTATTGATCCAGCTGTTCATGTTCACGGGCTGAATAGATATATAAATACCAACTTAGACAAGTAAAAGGAAATGTGGTTTTGGGAACAATAATTCATAAGACTCGAGTTTTAAATAATTATAAGCAAGGCCTTATAACAAATTTATGGCATTACTCTTAAAGATACGTAAGTATTTTAAGTTCTTACCGCATTTACTTGTAAATTTTTGGAAATAAATATTCTTATTCTTATTCTACTTACGGCAAAGATTTAAAATGCATTTCCTTATACAGAATGCAGTTGCCGCCATTGCAGCATTGTGATGAATCTCAGACCTATTGCAGCAAATAAGGACGGAAGTTCGAACCGCGCCTTTGTGTCGTACACTTCGATGGGCGGTGCGTCTTCTGTGAACAAACGATATTAATAAGTTAAAATGTTTTTTGTGCATTTTAAATTTATTTATGCATTCTTATATTATAAAAGCGAAAACAACTCTGACTGTCAGTCTATCTTTAACACAAATGTTTACCTTTTAACGCCCAAATGGCTGAAAGGATGTTGAAATATACATATTAAATAAACAAACCTCTAGGCAACTAGAAAATCGCGTGCGTAGCCGCGAGCAGAAGTTAGTTTAGAATAATGTGTCTACTAACCAATGCGCGCTTCGAATTTCGTCCTGTGACAAAATAGCGAAGTTTTCCGCGAAATTCAGTTGCAGCACAATTTCTTATTTGTGGTCTGCAACTTTTGGTTCTGAATTGATTCAATTTTAATTTTTAATTTAATTTTTTTTTACAAAACACCCGGCGTCAGCGTCTTAACGCTGCGTGCGACATGGCGTTGCGTACTGCTAGCGCCGCCCCGCCGGCGGCGTTCATTTTGGCAGTATAGGCTTCGCCAAATAACACGCATACTTAGCGCCGCGTTATAGCGTTTTAACGTCGCGCTCTTCGATGTCACACTGAAATTTACTACATTAGCGCTACGCTCCTTCGCAACGTACCATTCACCAAAGCGTAGTGTAGATCGCTAGCAGTTCTTGGAAAAAAATGATCAACGGCTGCGGCTTTCGAAACTACACCACGAGGTCAAGTGAAAGAGTCGAAAATCTCTGCGACTTCCTACGGATTTTTGTCCGTTAGCTCCACCTACAGGGGAAACATTGAAGTTTATCCAATCCTGTTCAAAGACTAATAGCCGGTTTACATTATTCCAGTCCAGTGATCCAGTCCAGTGCCGTACTGGATTCGTTATCGTCTACATTATTCCAGTAATTAAGAAAGCCGGTGAAACGTGAAACTACAGTGACAATGATTTCAAAAAGAGATCAGCCAGTTTCGAAACTGTTCAAACGTGCTCAATCACTCTTGCTACAAGAAGTTATTAATGAGGTTGTTATGGAACTAAGAAAAAGGAACGGATTTGGGCGAGAAATTAATCAGCGAAAGAGATCAAAAAGGAAGATCAGTAATGCTTTTGCAACAACTGAAGATAGAAGATCCCAATGAATATAGATTGGCACTGAGAATGACAGCAGAAAACTTTGAAAGAACTGTTATCATTAGTTTCGTTTAATATCCAGCGTAACAATACGTTGTTCAGAGATGCGACACCCGCAAAAATAAAATTAGAAGTCACTCTTTAATTATGGAGATAGTTACAGAAGCCTCAGTCGTATGTTTCGATTGCCAAAACAAACTATTTCAAAAATTATACCAAAAGTCTGTCAAGAAATTAAAAGGGCATACTCTTAATTATGGAGATAGTTACAGAAGCCTCAGTCGTATGTTTCGATTGCCAAAACAAACTATTTCAAAAATTATACCAGAAGTCTGTCAAGAAATTAAAAGGGCATACTCTTAATTATGGAGATAGTTACAGAAGCCTCAGTCGTATGTTTCGATTGCCAAAACAAACTATTTCAAAAATTATACCAGAAGTCTGTCAAGAAATTAAAAGGGCATACTCTTAATTATGGAGATAGTTACAGAAGCCTCAGTCGTATGTTTCGATTGCCAAAACAAACTATTTCAAAAATTATACCAGAAGTCTGTCAAGAAATTAAAAGGGCATACTCTTAATTATGGAGATAGTTACAGAAGCCTCAGTCGTATGTTTCGATTGCCAAAACAAACTATTTCAAAAATTATACCAGAAGTCTGTCAAGAAATTAAAAGGGCATACTCTTAATTATGGAGATAGATACAGAAGCCTCAGTCGTATGTTTCGATTGCCAAAACAAACTATTTCAAAAATTATACCAGAAGTCTGTCAAGAAATTAAAAGACCACATCAAGGTATTTTTTTAGTAAGTATCATTTGTATGCCGACAATTAAGCATTATTGAAAGCTTTCATTATTATATAAATGTATTCTGGGTCATCTCTTACTACATTTAATGAGTCCTCAGTGGTTTGTGTATCTACAGACGCTGGACTATTCAATGGCATATAAGTACTATTACTCGTACTTGGTCGTGACGCATAATTGTTACTTGGTCTTGACGAATTGTCACTGGCATTTGTGTTTGCAGAATATGTAGGAGTATTCACATTTCCGTATTTCAAATCGTGCAGTCGACATTTTGTTATTTATTACACTCTGAATTTCTTCTTGGCCTAGAATAGCCTGTTCTGTAGAAAGGGTCCTTAATTGTTTCGCAATGTGTTTCCCGAAGATGTCGAATACATCTTCCCCTCTGAGTTCGATAAATCGTATTGCATCTCTTTCATGCTACTGACTATTGTAGACAGCTGTGAAATTTTACTCATTTTCTTTCGCGGTTCTGATAGACATGGATATTGCTCAAAACACGTGCCACTACTTGCTGAAGTGACAGGCATCTCGTTTGTGATGGGTGCAACATTTTTTGTGGCTTGAGGTCTTAAAAGTCTTGAAATTGCTTCAGCGCCCCTGATCTTTTTGAGCTGTTGTGAATAAAACTAAATATATTTTGCCAATTGTTCGCACCCATTTGGTTGTTTTTGACATGCGGCACTGGCGCAGAGATGTGCGGAATGGCAGGTACATTTTAGTATGACAATACCAGGACAATCTTCTCTGAATCTGCTTCCAACAGAATTTTCTCGTCCCATCATTACATTACAGCCGTCTGATCCGAAACCCACAATGTTTTCTAAGGGAATGTCGTATTCTGTAAAGCATTTTTTCAATTTATTATATATATATATACAGGCTGGGGCAAAGTTTTGATCCCGTAAGGGTAGCTACCTTTTCTTTTGTAGTTAGAAGGTTTTGTTCTTAGGAACTTTCTGTTTTATTTTGAAGAAAAAAATATTGCCTTATTTAGATTTTTGAAAAAAAGTACGGTTTATCCAAAAAATTACATTTGACAAAAAAAACTAGTTGTCTTAATCGACTCAATTTCCAACCAGGAAAACTTTTCCCAAAGTAACATACCAAATCGAATCGTAAGTTTTGGCAATAATTAAAAAAAAACCATTCCCGACATTTTCTATGAAAAAACGAGTAAGTGAAAACAACAATGTCACTCATTCAATGGTTCCTAATTTAAATTCGTATGTAACTACTTTTTTAAGTTCGTTTGGATTGGTTGGGACGATGTTTGATTGATTGTTTTTTTTGTTTGATGTTTGGTTTATACGTAAAAATGTCTCTAGACCAAAATAAGAAGCATACCTACCTAGTTACTTCGTAGTAGCAAAACACACCCATTGTATTGAGTTAAAATAAAAAAAAATACTTATTTAGTTAGTAAATAATTTCCTTTGACATAAAAAAAAATAAGTGAAAATTTAATTCCTGAGATGATCAAAGTGTAGTAGACCATTTACTTGACTACACAGATTGGCACGCGTTAACACACTTAACGTAGCAGCCCTTACCTTCATGTAATACATATTTTGCAAAGCACTTAGTATGCCGGCTTTCAGTTCGGCGGGACTTTCGAAATGCCCAGCGTATACCTTATCTTTCAGGTAACCCCATAGAAAAAAATCGCAAGGGGTAAGGTCGGGAGATCGTGCTGGCCACTTGAAGTCTGTTGTGCGTCCCAATCCAGTTCATACCAAAGTGTTCGTCAAGATACCTTCGAACTCTTATGCAATTATGGGCAGGTGCCCCATCTTGCTGATAAATCATGGCATTATGAACTGCCACTGGAAGGTCTTCAAGGTCTTCTCGTAACTGCTCTAGCACACCAATGTATTTTTCGGTATTGAGCTTACCGTTGTAGAATTGTATGGATACTATCTTGTTATCTATGATAGCACAGTACACGTTGAATGAAAAGCGGATCTGGTTACCTGTTTCCGTAACCAGCAATGGGTTTTCGCGAGACCAGTCGGCTGCTTAAAATCAAAACATAGTAACTCGTTCCAACAAAAATGTTCAGGAGAGCCAAAAAACGTGTTGGCTTCTTTGATTCGTTCGCCCGAAGAAACCAAAAGAGAAAAGAGATAGCGATTTGAATGTTTGCCGAAAAGTTGTGCTATATCGTTGACATTTTAGTTTGCAATTCTAGTAATCGTTTTAGACTATAGTTACACTTAAATCGCTCATACTTTATTTTTATTTGTGAATTTACCCAAATATGACTGGAAAAACAATATCAAAACTTATACTCTATCCATCGAGCTTGTAGAATTTTCAATAACAAAGCCACTGACAGTTCAATCAGCTGATGCAGGGGTGAAAAACATTTTTAATAATGTGGTTGGCTCTTGCCTGCGGCTTCGTTTGCGTATTTAGGATATACATAATTTAGGTCTTATTTGATTTCTAACTGACGCAAAGAAAGAAATAATTATAAAACCTATGACATACCTAACTAAAATTAAACAAATTAGTACATAACCTACCAAGCTATACTCATATGGCGGCTATTTTGAGCTTTGATAGATGTCTCTGGGTAGTGATATTTAATGTGAATAATAGTTGGCATAAGTAAATAAGGTAGTCTTGTGAAATCAGTACTACTTTTTATTGTTACCTATCCTTAAAAAGGAAATACAAGGTAAAGGAGATGAAATAAGACTATAAATGCAAATTATAGGAATAATTTATTGTTGCATCATTAGTTAATTTAGTTATCATCATTTTATGTCTTTAATCTTTAGTATACATGTGTCTCTCTTCTGGGACATTATTGATAGACAACAATCAATTATCATCATCACTGTCAGAATCTGAGCTACTTGATGTATCTCCGGACACCTGGATGATAAATTGATCAATTACATTATCTGTAATACCATCCAGTTCCCTCATTTTTTTCTCTTCTTGTATAACATGGTCTATGCATTTTTGCCATGCTGCAGGTGTTATCAAATTCATAGATTCTTCTAATAAAATCTTCAATTCATGCATTTTAAATGTTTTATTTTTATCTGCAACATGGCCTTTGACTTGCCCCCATATCATTTCTATTGGGTTTAATTCACAGTGATAGGGGGGCAATCGCAAGACTTCAATATTTTTTTCTTTTGCGAATGTGTCAGTGGCATAGGCCATGTAATTATGTTTTATTGGTTTTATCAAATCGATAAGCTCCCTTTTTATCATAGTGTCCTGGAACGAGATACCCTTGCTATTTAACCAATCTTGGATGTCAGCTTTTTTCCATTGCATGTTTGGTAATCGTTCCAGGCGACGAGAGTGATAGGGAGCATTGTCCATTACTATAACTGATTCTGGCTCAATTAAATCTATAATTTTTTTGAACCACTTTTCAAATACTTCTGCGTTCATTTCTTTGTGATAATCTCCATCACCACTTTTGCTTTCGAATATTAATTTTCCACCATTCAAAAATCCATCTTCGTTTCCTAGAAAAAAAAAACAAATATTAAACTTTAAACAGTTGATTTGATGTTATTGACACAAGTTTTGATACATTTAACTGAAAGCTACCTAATTGTCCGATTATCTATTGGTGAAAACCGACCTTATTGCATCACCACCCATAAAAATATCAATGATATTACAAGATGCAATAATAATACTCAATCTATACATATTCATACTTGACCATGGTGCTACTTCTTTGATATGTTGATGCTATTGTTTAAATAAATTATCCTGATTCATGAAAATACAACAGATAACATACCAATATGTACTATTATTAGGCGTTTTCCTTTTCCAGAAGGCCCTTTGAGTCCTGTAGAAAGGCCTTCCAGGTGTGCCTGCCTTGTTGACTGTATTGTCATGTCTTGCCACACCTTCGTTTTCGTATGACCTACAAAAACAAGAAACAATGTTAACATAACATACAAAAGTTCAGTTCAGTTCAGTTTAGCGACTACATGTTTGATATTTAATATAATTATTTACAAAAAAGGATAATAAACAAAGAGTAAATTACCTTCGTTTAACCATGTTTCATCTGTATAATATATCTTGCGCCCTTCTTCTCTCATTTTGGCAATTTTTAGCAAATAATTGCGCCTCCATCTTACTATTTCATGTTTTTCAATCAGACTGCTGTTACGTGATCTTTTCAGGTGTTTTATTTTTAGCTTTGCTAAAAGCTTTGCAAATGTACTCCTTTTGAAATTTGGTAGATCATCATCTTCGTTAACCGAATTTAACACTTTGTTTAGTGTGGGGATTTCATTTCTGAAGAAGAATTCATGCACTTTTCTTCGTATGGCACTTAGTTCAAAGTCCAAGAGTTTGTCAATTTTGGCTACTCTTGGAGGTAGAGGTGCTGGTGACTGAACGCGATGCTCAGTAGAATAGCCTTTCAGGACTTTCCACACCGTACTAACGCCAACTCCAGCGGTATCGGCAGTCCTTTTCACCATCTCCTGCTTATAGGGAAATTGGTCTCGAGGCCAAGTTTCTTCCACCAGTTTATAAATATTAATAATCGTGAGCTTCTCTGCAGAACTGAGAGGCGTTTTCTTTTGACGCTTCTTCTTGGGCGAAGCAAAGAGCTTCAACGAACTCGGGCCAGGTTCATTGCTCATTGTATCAAAACAACAAACGTAACAAACAACAAAAACTCAACAGTAACACTCAACAATAACAAAAACTCAAGAAACAACGATAAACTCAACGAAAACAACGTAACGTAAGCAGAGAGCACAAAAGGAGAGAATTACTTGAACTAACCACAACAAAGCAAGAAAGTCAAGTGAGGAAATAAAATGGCGATCGTGGGTAGTGTTACCCACTCTGTCAGAAAAACGGGGAAAATAAAGTTATGTTATCATTCGTTCATTCATTCAAATTTTATTGTAATAATTCTGTAGATTTGTAAGTATTAGCACAGCCAACTTAGCATACAGTTGTTCGACGAAGGCATTTAGACAGGGCAATCGTGCGGGGGGCAAGGGGCGAGGCATTTGAAAAATCACCAAAAATAAAATCATAATGTTTTATTTATGATGATGATTCCTTATAATAAATAATTAAAAGTTTTCATTTAACACTAGCATTGTGCTAGCATGGTGACAACCCTGGCCTGATTACCTGGTCGCGTCACTTGTCGGCAGGTTCCGCGATATCAAAGGCCTACTGTATATTATTATTTATACTGTGGCATTAGTATCTAGGTAAAGTATATGACACAATGGTGCCCAAGCAGGGTGCAGTGACAGCAGTAGCTACATTATTATCCGCATACTTTTACACACATAATTTTACGTACGTAGATTTACATATTTTTGTAATTTTACACTGGTTTTGCTGAAAATTCTCAAGTCTCACCCTTCGGTCTTGAAGAAAGCATTGTTCAAATCATTGTTAAATAAAAAAAAACATAATCCAAGAAATAATCTTGTAAATGTAAAAATGAAACGATTTTTACTGGTAGAGTTCAATTTATAAATCAATAGTGTGGAAGATTTAGATTAGCTAGATTATTATTTGTCAATGAGGTTCCATTGGAAGGAAGGCGTTTCAGGCCCAGGCCCATTAGTAAATAGACGTTCTTAATTTTATGTCTTTACATTGACCATATTTTCTAAGCATCATTGATTTCTTAGATTCTTCCTGGGTCTATGATAATATTTAGATTTTTTTGTTTAGCCATTTTAAGGATCTCAATTATATTTATATATCATATTATTTTATATTTAATAATAAAAAACTAAAAGTACTTCATATTTTTTCTCTCATTGCAACAATTTACTGAAGAACAATTTACTCAGGATTCAGATTAAAAATAAAATTGAAAAAAAAAATGCAGTAAACAAGGTTAAAAGACCATCACAGGTTGTAGACGATCTCGATTTTTTTTTTATATTTACCTTTTCTTTACAAATAGGTCACTTAGATTTTTTTAAATTTCTTGTGATAAATACCCTGACTTGGCCTGTCACTTGTTTCCGTCTTGACGTGGAGTTTTGGGACACCGTGTTTACAAGCCACGATGCTTTAAACTGCACGACTATCTATCGTCACTAAAAAAAAAATGGGAACACACCCTAAAGCGCCCTAAAACTACACTCAATAGGGTAGCTAAGACCAGCTGGCAGCACTCGCTCAGTGTTGAGTTTACGTTCCATTCGTTCTTCAATAATCCGGCTAAAACTAAAATACTGCTCTGTATAGGAAATAAGTATGGTCATAGTGTTATCCTAAATTGGGAAGCATAGTTCAAAAGATACCAATTGTTTGCATCCCATGACGTCAAAACTAAGATTCGTTAGGGTTGGCACTTTAACAAAAGATAAAAATATCTGGTCATTTGAATCTTCGTTTTTGACCAAATAATGACGATTTGTAAATTGCTACAACTAGATATTGCATAGATATGAAGTAAAGATTGAAAAAAGTAACAAATCTAACGGAATCTATGGGTGAAATCATTGGAATTACGTTAGGCCTGTGTCATTTCATGGTGATAACCCTAAAAATCAGCTGATTACGTTTGTTTACGAAAAATCTACAAGCTCGATGGATAAAGTATAGTAAGTCCGCTTACTAGGTTATAAATTTGATTTTCTATTGTAAACGTAGACTAAAAAATTAATTATAGGTACTTAGTGTTTATAAGAATAAAAAATTATCCCAAAGTACAGAAAGCCGCACATCAGCTGGTTACTACAATCAGTCAAATGAAAAACGTGTTTGACATTAAAGTGAGAATCGATTGAAGAAATTTGACAGATTTGTTTATATTGATGTTTGGCTGTCCGTACCTATGAATGCAGAATATTATTATTATTATTATAATTAAAACATGACTCAAATTCTCAACAGTCAACTAAAGCTAAAAAAAATAAACTTATGCTAAAATCATTATTAATGACAATGTTAAAAAACTACTCGTTGTTATTGGTAACGATTTGACCATCAATTTGCAAATCAATGGAGTTATCACTCGTGGGTAGATTCAGCCAAAACGCCCTTCTGTTCAATGGCATTAGGGGGACCAATTTTGAAACAATACCATCTTTCTTTGATGATTTCACCCCTCGAGGCATAGTATCTGAAAGTGGGGGGATAGTGTTGACACTAAATTTCTGCATCAAGAAGTTCAGTTCTTTGTAAAGTTCATCAAAATCTGTTTTATAGAATAGAACAGATTTCGTGATCCTTTGACGAATTTAGCTTCAACCACTGGGTTTAGCAAAAATTTGCTGAGAGGATCGTCATTTGTGTTACGCCGTGGAACTCGTTTCTTTTTCACCCATTGGTATGATTTTTGCACTTCAATAATTTCAATGTTCTTTCTACAGTTCGCTATAATAGACTTGTAGTCATCATAATCAAAAACTCCATCTCTACGCTACGATTCTTTTACATTTTTGGCATACTTGGCGGTTGATAATCGCAAGACGGGCGGTTGCAAGACGGGCGGTTAAAAGATCAGTTGAGTTCCAGACCGTCATGGACACACACCAGATTGTAGCACCGCTTGTTAAGGTTGAGGAGGTATTTTCAATAGGTATATTTTTCTTCAAAAACTGTAACTGATCATCATATATGTACTTTTAGTTTTTTTAGCTCCCGATCCAGATTTTGTTTCCGTTACAACTTTTTTGTTGGTTTTCATCCAGCAATCTTTAATATTTTTCCATTTTTTAATAATCATGTTACCTGAAAAAATAAATACGTAATTAAGTAAATATATTTATTTCAGATAGGGTAGTTGGACCAATAGATGACTGATTAAGCGGAATTCAAGTTGTTTTATTTTTTATCTCAACTCCTATTCAAGGAATATTCTATGTTTTTGGTTGTATACGTAGGTAGATATTTGGTGCATCAACTAGATAAACTGTTTTTACTCTGAACTATTTGTAAATATGTTAAAATTGCAAAAATATCAAAAAAATGACTTTGGCCCTAATTGTGACCGGTTTGGAACTAATTCTGACCGAAATCGGCCCTATTTATGACCGACAAAATAAAAGGCGAAATTCTTAGTAACAAGAGACTTTATTTGAAAGTAGTGGGGTTCCGTATATATAACTTTGTCTGCATATAATACTAAGGTACTTATCATAATTTTAATTGCTTGATAAACAAATAACAATTAGTCTACACAGATAATAATCAGTCTAAACAAATAACAATCAGTCTAAAACAATAACATAATAACAATCAAATGACATTTATTTTAAAATGTAATTTATTGTAATTTATTTTATTTAAAACAATAATAAAGAACTTAAGAAAAACTATAATAACAAGTAATGTAATGATGACAACAGTTTGTAAGGCCAACGAAATTGGTTTACTTTTGATTACGAAGAACCCTAATAGAATTCCACAACAGTTTTTTTGCAACAGTCAAAATCAGCCGGTCACTATTAGGTTTTGAGGTCCAAATTATGAACGAACAAATTTCTTCGGTCACAAATAGAGCGTTTGGAACAATAAATGACCAGCTAAAAACTAACAGCCCAAAACAACGATTTTTCTTTAATTAACCTCCGGTCATGTTTTGGTTTATAAAATTATGTATCCAAAACCATTAAGAAAAACGTAAAAAATCAATAAAAAATCAAAGATACAATCTACAATATCAAAACAAAATTTGCAGGTCGGAGCTAATTCTGACCGCTCGGTCACAAATAGGATTTTATGTATCTTTTTTAGACCAGTAATTGAACAGCAAATTTCTCGAAAACCTTATTGAAAATTACTTATTTTCTTTGATTTTCTACTTGAGATAATAGTCATAAATGCAGGGGAACACATTAATAGGGCCTAATTATATCAAGTAATCGGCAATCCACTCATAAGCTTAAGAAACTGGTTTACTCACCTTAGCTCGTTCTCCATACAAAATGGCGATGGCCGAAACAAGTCTGCACTAAATGAGGACTTGGAGCGTGACTGAGGGTCCAATGACGATGTATTAATTTTTAAAAGAGGGAACAGTATTGCCGCTTCGAAAGAAAAAATACGCCACTACAGGGAGTACCACTCAATTCTTATAATTCAAGAAAATGTGCGTTTCGGTCATCTACTGGGGGGTGGTCATCTTTTGGTCCGACTACCCTACCTAGCAAGTGGGACTTCAATGCACGATTTGCACTACACATTTAGAATTGGGCACACAACTATATCAAGTATAAGAACGACATGTGAAAAATTATGGGAGGTGTTAATGTTTGAATGTTTTCCGGTAATCACTACAGAACTTTTAGAAGAAATTAGCCAAAAATTTTACAATTACGCAAATTTTCCTAACTGTGTCGGAGCAATAGACGGCAAACATATAAGAATAATTAAACCAGATAACAGTGCTTCAACTTACTACAATTATAAGATTTTTTTTTCATTTGTGCGGATTACTGCTTTGTTTTTGTAGACATTGGAGCCCCGGGAAGTAATGCTGATTCAACCATTTTTAAAAATACTACTCTTTGCAATGCGCTTAATAGCAATTCTATCATACTACCTAATCTAGTGATTTATCATCATCTACAATAGATTCGAGAGTAAGGGTCTGTTTCACAATGTCCTGATAAGTTCTGCATAAGTTCCAAATAAGCTATTTGTTACTTATCCGTTGTATAAACATCATTGTTACGTTTCACGACCGCCAAATAGCGCTCACTGTCGCATAAAGTCGTCCATAACTTATTGGTCAGATGGAGAGGCAAATAGCCGTTTATCTGACAGATAGTGTTTGACGGTTAAAAATTAGTAAACAAATTAGTGGTAGACATCTTCATTTTTCGTAGACGGATTACCATATTAATAATCCAATCCAAGTAATTATGTGTAAAGTAGAAACGTTTTGTGCAAGTAGGAACCTACCTAACATTAGCTAGCTACTAATCCTGAAAAAAGTTTATATTCCTGTCCAGCAAATTGTTTTCGAGATAACTAAAACTTTAATGGCATAATGTAGAAAAATAACTTACTTATCTGATGTTCAGAGGGCTCCACATCTGCCGATGAGGCATGAGGCGAGAGGATATGATACTTTCATACTCAAACACATTTTCTACTATTATTGGCTGCGTAGAATCTGCAACATAAAGAAAATTCACTCATAGGCAAGTCCAAATCACAGCTTAGTTTAATTTATACATATAAGAACTTACCAATATGGTCAGAGTCAAACTGGCTTTCTATTCCATCAACGGACAGCAAAATCATATCTTTGACCTTTTCTTCAATAGGAGTCAGTGGAGGAGCAGTACTTGTCCCACCTCCTGTGCGATATGTTTCAGCACGTATTACTGCAGACTTTTTTCTCGTATCCCTCTTTAAACCCTCGTATTTTGCTTTAAGTGTTTTAGCACTGCGGAAGTTTACCCCGCTTGTGCTGTTGAATAACATTTCTAATGTATTCCAGCACTTTTCTTTTTCCTGCCAGGTGACTGAGTCACTCTTTTTGTTTTCTAAAATATCTTTATGTCGAGCCACAAGTTTCGTTAAGCTCAACTTCCTCCCTGCTGAAGTTGACGCTTCTCTCACGTTTTTTAGCTGACATTTTAATTCACAGTACTAGTAATTAAAAATCCAACAAAAATCACACGCGCTTATATTGTTTACAACGACGACGAAGTAAATAAATGACAAAACAAAGCAACAAACAACTAGAAATCTATCTTTGACAAGAAGAAAGAGACAGCACGTTTCGTTACACGCAATATTCAATAACAATCGAATCATTCGTTTAGGTTTATTTTTTAAAAACTTGAGTGATAATTAACGATGCAATAAAATTAAGTGCAAAAGACTCAGTACGCAAATAGAATGGATTTATGCATGTTTCATGTTCAATTTATGTGGTTGATATGAAATGACATTTAAAAACGGAACGTGTGGATCTGGTGTTGCCAAGTGGCTCTCCTCTATGTCTCGAATACTTATGTGCCACTTTTCTAACGATTGTGAAACGCAACGTTTCTTATCTGGAACTTTTATCCTCCAAATAATTTATGTGTTAGATAGTTATTCAATACTTTATCAGGACATTGTGAAACAGACCCTAAGTATAATAAAAATGACAACAATAAATGTATTGAGTATTGAGTATTGATTATTCATAACACCGATCTTTGACGAAAACGGAGCCAAAATAACGGGAAAAAAGCTCACTTGTTGATTGTCCACCAAATGAAGATTCACTTCCAAATAACATCGTTTGAGGCATAGATACGTGTCCTAGGGTTGCCAGATACGGGCTTATCATTTCCTGGACATTTCTGGGGTTACACATGGAGTTGGAGTTTTAGAGTTCAAATCCAATTACAAATGTTTGCTGCTGGACGGGCAATAGAAAAAATATTACAAAATTACTAGTTAAAAGAAAAAAAAATCAAATTATTTTAAAAAACATTTATTTTTTGGAAAATCTATAGATATTAACTTACACACTGTATACACACCAGACAATCACATTTAGTCTTTTTATTTAAAAAAAAATTAGGCACCTCTTAAATAAAAATCAACTTCAGGTATTCTCAAACATAAAACAAAACTTAACTTAAAACAAAGTTAATATTTTTTTAAGGCAAAATCAACATTAAATATTATCTAACAAAAAGAAACAACTAAACTTAAAACAAAAATTGAGTATCTCTTAAATATTAAGTACTAGCGGAAACGCGTTTTAGCATTAGTCATTTGACATGACATAATGCTAAAACGCGTTTTTGCTCTAAACGAGTTTTCATGTCAACGGTGAAAACCTCTCTTAATCTAACTTTACTACCAGATTATCAACATTAATATGATCTACCCTAAAAACTAAACTTTATTGAAACAAAAACTAAACACCTCTGTTTGGCTACTTTAAAATCATCTTCAATCAAAGAAAATTCTATCCGACTATTTTTTTAAATATTTATCACTAGATTTTGCCATTTTTAAAAGTTTTTCTCCGGCACTGCTTTGCAAGACTGATAAAATTTCTGAGCAAGACTCTTCATAATTGACACGAGTTTGCAGTTCAGATTTGATCAAATCCATGGACATTCTGTTTCGCTCTTTAGTCCATAAATTATTTAACAGACTAAAAATTCTTTCGCAGAAGGCGTTGCTTGTTGGAATTGACAAAATAAAACCAACTATTTTCTTTAGATTTACAAAGTCATTAGAAAGGTTAGTTCTAAAGAAATAGGCCCAGATTTTATCGTTCGGCAAGTCTTTTGGAAGGACCTCAAAAACAGCTTTCAGACACGCGAACTCTGTATACAGTGAATCAATGTCAACAGTATCTTCAATTTTCAATATAACAGGAAATTCAGAGAGCACTTCCCAAGTCAATTTCAATTCCTCTGATTTAAGAGACAAAAACTCAAACTTTTTGTAAATACCATCAAGGCCAAAATCATATCTCTCTTCCAAGTATTTGATTGCTCTCTGCAGGAAAATGTGTGCCTGTGATGTGAATTTATTCCTCTGGTCTTCAGTGAGCTTTCTAAAAATGTCTCTGACTTTACTTCCAAAAAACTTGTTAGCCAACCTGCTTTTTAATTGGTCAGAAAGACTTCGCATTGCATGATCAATGTCCAAAATAGTGAAACTATCACTTTCTAATAGCAATATCACTTTTGTGAATTCAGGCAATATATTGCTCAAGAAGAAAAGGTAACAGTCATTCAGACCTTCTTTTTTACACTCTTCATCATTATTTATGTCATCATCATCGCCTTCGGAAATAAATTCCCATAGCACTCTGTGGCTGTTATTTGGACCTTTTTCCAAAAAATAATATTTAACTGCAGGCCAACTATGCACTAATCGATCTATAGCTGGCAAAAGTGACAACCACCTTGTAGGGACATGTCTTAGCAGCTCTTTGTATTCTATTTGAGCAAACTCACAACATTCTTTTAATTTTTTTGTTTTCAAAGCTGATGAACTGAATTCGTTGTAAATTTTCATGACGATACTTTCCACGTCAACATCAAGACCTTTCAATGCATACTTCACACAATTATTTATTACGTGACAATAACAGTTGCCTTTGAAAACATGCTCGTTTTCCGCTTTCAACTTCTGATACACAGAATTATGTAGTCCGTAATTTACAGAAGCATTATCTGCACTGTATGCACTTATTTGATCAATGCTGAGGCCGGCATCAGCAGTGATTTTTATAAGGCATTGATATATATCAAGCGATGTTTCGTCGGCGTCTTCGTAAAAGTCCAATAATTTTTGGCATATACCTTTTTTACTATCAAAATATTGAACGGCATACGGAAATGTATTTATATTACGAACGTTCTATGCGTCTGAGCCTACTGAAAAATAATAAGATTCTTTCAAATCAGATATCAACTTTTCCTGCGAATAGGGTCCTAAAACACTGCGTGTGATTGCGGAAGCCTTAGTACGTCCACATGTCATTTTTGCAGCTATTTGACTATCTGGAATTATTTTGTGTATATTTTTTCCCAAGCAGTCTAAACTATTGTAGCTCAAACCATGTTTCACATTATGATAAATTAATGCAACTTCTGCATTTACGATAGAAATTTCTTCCTTAGTATCTTTTTTTATGAAAAAATTGTCCATGCATCTTGAAGTCTTTTTGGCTGACACCATCTTATTATGCTTGGTACTATTGGCGTGAACCTATAACAATGCAATACAAATTAGGTATAATACAATGACTGCGATATTGTGTACAAAAACAATAAATAAGCATACCTACATAATTACCTACCTACTTTTAGATACACCCACATAATATCTAAATTATCCACGACCCCCCTAGATCGTATTTAAAACACTAGTTTCTACCCGCGGCTTCGCATTCCTAGCACGCGTTGTTTCTAGGAAAACGTTAAAAGGTTTTTTTATCCTATAGGAACTGATTTATAGGATAAAGGCTATGTTTGATCAGTAGTTGTGGCGTGAAGAGGTAACAAACATCCAAACATCTAATCATTCAAACATCTATCAAAACTTTCGCATTTAGTTATAATATTAGTGTGATGTGATAATAAATATAGGTACCTAATTACCTACTACTTACCGTCAACGCACGGCGACCTTCATACTGAATTGCAATATCTGAATTACATGTTTTACAAATTGCAGTAAACTCATTTTTTTTCACTATCCAGTCTTTAAAATCAGGATCATTTATCCACTTGTCATTAAATCCAGTGAATCTCTTTTTGCTCGTTGATGGTAACGTTTCGTCCATATCGATGAATATTGTACGTACGTCAATTCCAAATCAAAACAAAACACGAATGAAAGACGAAGCGCGAGCGAGCGGCGCGCGCGGGTTGGCGCGGGCGGCGGGACGTGCCGAGCCGGGCGCTCACCTCCCCTCTCCTCAACCCGCGCACCCACGCAGCTAGCGCGAGCGCGGCATGTAGGTAGCTATGCGCGCCGCCACGCAATGGCGTAACTTCGTGGAAAAAAACTAGTGTTCATGAATTTCGGAACAGTAAAGGGTAATTACTGGACACGGGACCACACGTGAAATTCCGGGACTTTCCCGGAATTCCCGGCCATCTGGCAACCTTAACGTGTCCCCCTTTCTTTTATTATTAAACCTCCAGAAAGATTTTATGTCTTTTTCGATACAATCCTCAATAGATGCGATATATCGTTCATAACACTCCTCGGATAGTTTTACATCTGTCGCGCAACAGGGAAAACGTGTCGTAATCACGAGGATTGCTAAATTTCTTAAAAAGTTTCATTGCATAACTTGTCCATTTTAATCTTGCGAATGTATTTTACACTATTTGTGACCAACAAAACTCGCTACCACATGAAAAAAAATTGAAGCTGATAGAAGCTAAAACTTGAAAAAAAAATCAATATTTTGATGAACCGTTTCGTTTTCAATCAAACCTTGCTTGCAGTTTTTACCGTTGATAAACAGGTGTTTCCACGCCTCAGTGTTCTCGTGGGTTCTATTTTTGATTGTGAGGAGGGTGTGTCGCCCACGATTCATAGGCTGTTCAAACTGTTTGTCGTCACAGTACATATACCATAAGGGCCTACACTACAAAGAGACTAGACATGCGCAAAACAGTACACTAGAACGTGATGCCATATTACTATTGCACTACGATAAGGTGATATCACTTTGTAATATTACCATTACGCGAAACATTACCCGTGCACGGTGATGTCAGTGATGTCGGACACGGCTATGAATGGTTGTAATAAGTAGGGTAGGTAATATTACAATTACCAAATGCAATGCTTCCTTAATTTATTACTTTCTACATGTAGCTCCTTCCCATAGAAACGATACTTATACCTACATTCGAGTACGGACAGAGTGGCATAGTAGGTAAGTTAATGTGGTACCTACCTAGGTAATACTGTTGTTTGGTAGGTACATACATACCATAGGTTAGGTAGAATCAAATTAATCTTAGAATACATGAAATTTATAGGTAGTAAAGTTGATTTTCCTTCATACTTAGGCCCGTACTACCTAACCTACCTACACTAAGATGAATCTGTCTCTGGCTAGAGAGAGATTCATCTTAGTGTAGGTAGGCTAGGTAGTCAGTTTATTTTATATAAGCTAGGTAGTGTACGTAGGTATTGTGGTAAGTATTATAAGACTGAATGAGCAAGTAGGTTGGTTTTTAACCAAATATAATTATTATGTACCTACGAAGCATAACGAACAAAGCCGAGTCCGCGCAACGCAATGCATCACTCGCTCGCATTAAAATCTCCAACCAAACCGAACTCCGCGTAATGTTTGCCGAATGCAATGTAGGTAACGTGATGGTGATGACTTTACTTTTGTATTTACTTTCATTCGCACGCATTACTTACACATCTATCTGCGTCTCATTCGCACGCAATACAGTGCCATATAAACTACGAAACATTCCGAACAAAGCCGGATCCGCACGATTGAGATAAGGAGATGGAAAAACGTGCATAGGTGCCTGCCTATCACCAACCGAGCTTCGCGTGATGTGTGTAATGCGTAATGCTTCGGCGTCTCGAGTGATGAGTGATGTTGTATTACTTCGTCGCGTAATATTACTTTTGTGATATTACAAGCATTACTTACACATGTCTAAAAGAGACTAAACTCATTCGTGCGTAAACAGCATACGTACACGATGCTTGCAAGGTACCTAAAACACAGGCGAACGGATTGTGTCGAAACAACTTCGTCCATCCCGTAGAAAGGTGCCTGCTGTCATACAAAGGACCCCGTTGGTTGAAGGAGATTTCGTACCGAGACAATCTGGAGAGAAAGAAACTAGACCTAGACACTAGACCTAGACGACCTTTCCATTTTAAACTTGAACTGAATACAATCACGGGGTGGGTGGAGTTGATCGTTTAGATCAATAGCCCTATTTAGTCGAAAGAAAACATTGTTTTGAATGAACTAGAAAACTTTTTAAACGCAGAAGGCGTAATATCACGATCCAAAATGCAAGAATTTTGCTGGAGAAATCCAAAAACACCAGAATAAGTTCCTTGACATTTCGTTTAGCCCTCGTCTAGTCCACCATTGACCAACATCGCAGTGACGTGCTAGTACGGAATTTCCAAAATTCCACTCCACGTCACGTCCAAGTATATCCTATCTCCAATTCCCTGCAGAACATACAGAGCGGCACTTTATACGTCGCTCATTACCGCTGAGATACGCGCCAAAGTCCGGCATTCTTCCAACTTGGGGCGTCGTCGTCGACAATACGGTTGGTGTACTGCGAATGGGCGCAGAAAAAGCAGGACTGCTTATGAAGGTCCACAGTTTAAGGAATCGCTCTGCTTGGATTTCTGTATACTGTACCGCATCCGAGAACTACAGGGTGGACCAAAAGTCCGTTTATATTTGAAATGAGGATAAAAAAAAACTAATTACAGTAGATTAAAATTGTTTATTCTTTTCAATAGTAAACAAAAGGGGAATTTATTTCTTAAAAATCACATCATCCATATGCAATCCTTCATTATTCTGGCATTGCTGCAATCTAGAGCGGAAATTTTCGATAACAGCTTTACATGTTTCTGTTGAGATGTTTTGGATTTCTGTGCGAATACGATCCTTTAATTCGTCAAGAGTTATTGGGTTGGTGTCGTAAACTTTAGCCTTAAGATATCCCCAAAGAAAAAAATCCATTGGGGATAGATCCGGGCTACGAGGCGGCCAGTTAATGTCCCCTCTTTTCGATATCACTTTTGGGCCAAAGATGTCTCGAGCTGCCCTTAACGACTCATTACATGTATGACAAGTGGCTCCATCTTGCTGAAACCATGAGCGTTGATTAAAACCAACAAAATCCTGCAGTGCTGGAGCGAAAAAGTTTTGTAACATGGTGATATACCGCTCGGAATTCACCGTAACCGCACGTCCTCTTGAGTCTTCAAAAAAATAGGACCAATAATGCCTCTTGCTGATAAAGCAGCCCATACCGTGACTTTGGGTGAATGCAGGGGTCTTTGATGCTTTAATTTCGGATTAATTTCACTCCAATAACGACAATTTTGTCTATTAACATGCCCATTTAGGTGGAAGTGTGCCTCGTCGCTGAAAAAAATGTTTGTAAAGCTGGTGAACCGCTCTACCATTTCGTTTGCAAACTGCAACCTAGTAGCATGGTCCTGAGGTCTTAATTCCTGCACCATTTGGATTTTATAGGGATGTAGACGTAAATCTTTCTTGAGAATGCGGTTTAATGATGTTCTTGGCACGTTAAGGACAGCAGCCCGTTTTCGAGTTGAAAGTCCAGGTTGGTCACGAACAGACGATTTTACTCGCTCCACGTTTTCGGGGTCCCTCGACGTTCTAGGCCGGCCAGATCGAGGTAAATCCATTGTTGAACCCGTCTTCTCAAACTTGAGCACCCATTTTTTAATTAACACACCTGATGGAGCTTGATTTTTGTGTCGTATCTTGTAATGACTGCAAAACTTTCGTTGAGCTAAGGTCGAAGAATCGTTGTTTTGATAGTACTCGCGTACACAAAACGCATGTTGACTACCGCTGAACGACGCCATCGTACTAAATTCCCATTGGCCGCTCTTGCAATGCGTAACCCCTCCACCCCCCTCCGCTGCCGCTGCTAGACGCGGCAACCGATTCAAATATTAACGGACTTTTGGTCCACCCTGTATTTCTAAATGGTATGAAAGAGGCGAGGGAACGATTATCCTCCTTTAAAAAGACGTAACGTTAGCATGACTAATTTACAACACAGTTGCCATTTGTACTTTCCAGAAATATATTAAAAAAAATCCTCTTCATCCTCTGGCACCTGCATCTCTTCATATTCGGGTAACTCAGGAGGGTAGTTGAAAAAAGTAGATGGGTTAGGCTGATCCTCAGCCATCGGCAAACTAACCACTAAAGGTGTTTCTTCCTGTAAATAAATAATATTATTAGATAAGATAACGCAGCATCATCTAGCCCACAGACCACTTAGCCTATAGACCCCGCTTCATAAAACTTTGCCTAGTATCTCATCATTATGCCAAATTGGCGGGGCGCGGGGGGCGACAAATGCACTGTGATTGGCTAGCTCAAGGTCAACGAGCAATCATATGTACGGTGCGTGACGCGCGCCATTTTGGGTAGTGATGGGACACACTCAAAAAATACTACAGAATATTTTGTGTAAATATTTTTTATTGGAATCAACTTTAAAAGCCTGGGGTGGAAAAAATTGTTTTATCTGTTGACCAGTAGTGTGATAAATGTGATTTTACAGTGATACCCATTGCCATGACCAATGCAAAATCGATGTATAGTTCGTCTGCGTCGGTACCTTTCCCATCCACTATGCGACTTTGCGGCATCATTTCCCCGCAGTTGAGCAGGTGCGCCGCGTACTGTTGCGCATAAATATTTGTTTGGCACGCAATCTCCTCCATCTAAGGTTGCCAGATGGCCGGGAATTCCGGGAAAGTCCCGGAATTTCACGTGTGGTCCCGTGTCCAGTAATTACCCTTTACTGTTCCGAAATTCATGAACACTAGTTTTTTTCCACGAAGTTACGCCATTGCGTGGCGGCGCGCATAGCTACCTACATGCCGCGCTCGCGCTAGCTGCGTGGGTGCGCGGGTTGAGGAGAGGGGAGGTGAGCGCCCGGCTCGGCACGTCCCGCCGCCCGCGCCAACCCGCGCGCGCCGCTCGCTCGCGCTTCGTCTTTCATTCGTGTTTTGTTTTGATTTGGAATTGACGTACGTACAATATTCATCGATATGGACGAAACGTTACCATCAACGAGCAAAAAGAGATTCACTGGATTTAATGACAAGTGGATAAATGATCCTGATTTTAAAGACTGGATAGTGAAAAAAAATGAGTTTACTGCAATTTGTAAAACATGTAATTCAGATATTGCAATTCAGTATGAAGGTCGCCGTGCGTTGACGGTAAGTAGTAGGTAATTAGGTACCTATATTTATTATCACATCACACTAATATTATAACTAAATGCGAAAGTTTTGATAGATGTTTGAATGATTAGATGTTTGGATGTTTGTTACCTCTTCACGCCACAACTACTGATCAAACATAGCCTTTATCCTATAAATCAGTTCCTATAGGATAAAAAAACCTTTTAACGTTTTCCTAGAAACAACGCGTGCTAGGAATGCGAAGCCGCGGGTAGAAACTAGTGTTTTAAATACGATCTAGGGGGGTCGTGGATAATTTAGATATTATGTGGGTGTATCTAAAAGTAGGTAGGTAATTATGTAGGTATGCTTATTTATTGTTTTTGTACACAATATCGCAGTCATTGTATTATACCTAATTTGTATTGCATTGTTATAGGTTCACGCCAATAGTACCAAGCATAATAAGATGGTGTCAGCCAAAAAGACTTCAAGATGCATGGACAATTTTTTCATAAAAAAAGATACTAAGGAAGAAATTTCTATCGTAAATGCAGAAGTTGCATTAATTTATCATAATGTGAAACATGGTTTGAGCTACAATAGTTTAGACTGCTTGGGAAAAAATATACACAAAATAATTCCAGATAGTCAAATAGCTGCAAAAATGACATGTGGACGTACTAAGGCTTCCGCAATCACACGCAGTGTTTTAGGACCCTATTCGCAGGAAAAGTTGATATCTGATTTGAAAGAATCTTATTATTTTTCAGTAGGCTCAGACGCATAGAACGTTCGTAATATAAATACATTTCCGTATGCCGTTCAATATTTTGATAGTAAAAAAGGTATATGCCAAAAATTATTGGACTTTTACGAAGACGCCGACGAAACATCGCTTGATATATATCAATGCCTTATAAAAATCACTGCTGATGCCGGCCTCAGCATTGATCAAATAAGTGCATACAGTGCAGATAATGCTTCTGTAAATTACGGACTACATAATTCTGTGTATCAGAAGTTGAAAGCGGAAAACGAGCATGTTTTCAAAGGCAACTGTTATTGTCACGTAATAAATAATTGTGTGAAGTATGCATTGAAAGGTCTTGATGTTGACGTGGAAAGTATCGTCATGAAAATTTACAACGAATTCAGTTCATCAGCTTTGAAAACAAAAAAATTAAAAGAATGTTGTGAGTTTGCTCAAATAAAATACAAAGAGCTGCTAAGACATGTCCCTACAAGGTGGTTGTCACTTTTGCCAGCTATAGATCGATTAGTGCATAGTTGGCCTGCAGTTAAATATTATTTTTTGGAAAAAGGTCCAAATAACAGCCACAGAGTGCTATGGGAATTTATTTCCGAAGGCGATGATGATGACATAAATAATGATGAAGAGTGTAAAAAAGAAGGTCTGAATGACTGTTACCTTTTCTTCTTGAGCAATATATTGCCTGAATTCACAAAAGTGATATTGCTATTAGAAAGTGATAGTTTCACTATTTTGGACATTGATCATGCAATGCGAAGTCTTTCTGACCAATTAAAAAGCAGGTTGGCTAACAAGTTTTTTGGAAGTAAAGTCAGAGACATTTTTAGAAAGCTCACTGAAGACCAGAGGAATAAATTCACATCACAGGCACACATTTTCCTGCAGAGAGCAATCAAATACTTGGAAGAGAGATATGATTTTGGCCTTGATGGTATTTACAAAAAGTTTGAGTTTTTGTCTCTTAAATCAGAGGAATTGAAATTGACTTGGGAAGTGCTCTCTGAATTTCCTGTTATATTGAAAATTGAAGATACTGTTGACATTGATTCACTGTATACAGAGTTCGCGTGTCTGAAAGCTGTTTTTGAGGTCCTTCCAAAAGACTTGCCGAACGATAAAATCTGGGCCTATTTCTTTAGAACTAACCTTTCTAATGACTTTGTAAATCTAAAGAAAATAGTTGGTTTTATTTTGTCAATTCCAACAAGCAACGCCTTCTGCGAAAGAATTTTTAGTCTGTTAAATAATTTATGGACTAAAGAGCGAAACAGAATGTCCATGGATTTGATCAAATCTGAACTGCAAACTCGTGTCAATTATGAAGAGTCTTGCTCAGAAATTTTATCAGTCTTGCAAAGCAGTGCCGGAGAAAAACTTTTAAAAATGGCAAAATCTAGTGATAAATATTTAAAAAAATAGTCGGATAGAATTTTCTTTGATTGAAGATGATTTTAAAGTAGCCAAACAGAGGTGTTTAGTTTTTGTTTCAATAAAGTTTAGTTTTTAGGGTAGATCATATTAATGTTGATAATCTGGTACTAAAGTTAGATTAAGAGAGGTTTTCACCGTTGACATGAAAACTCGTTTAGAGCAAAAACGCGTTTTAGCATTATGTCATGTCAAATGACTAATGCTAAAACGCGTTTCCGCTAGTACTTAATATTTAAGAGATACTCAATTTTTGTTTTAAGTTTAGTTGTTTCTTATTGTTAGATAATATTTAATGTTGATTTTGCCTTAAAAAAATATTAACTTTGTTTTAAGTTAAGTTTTGTTTTATGTTTGAGAATACCTGAAGTTGATTTTTATTTAAGAGGTGCCTAATTTTTTTTTAAATAAAAAGACTAAATGTGATTGTCTGGTGTGTATACAGTGTGTAAGTTAATATCTATAGATTTTCCAAAAAATAAATGTTTTTTAAAATAATTTGATTTTTTTTTCTTTTAACTAGTAATTTTGTAATATTTTTTCTATTGCCCGTCCAGCAGCAAACATTTGTAATTGGATTTGAACTCTAAAACTCCAACTCCATGTGTAACCCCAGAAATGTCCAGGAAATGATAAGCCCGTATCTGGCAACCCTACCTCCATCACTGGCCTATCCCAGATTTGCACGAATGCATCATAGGGAGTCCCCGTAGGGTGGGGCCGTGGCGGCCAACAAATACTTCCCTTCTCAGCTCCGGGGAAATAGACGGAATCGAAAACTCCCGCCAGTCGAACTCCAGAAGCGATAGTGGCCCATTCATCTCCCCTTCTACAATCTCATTCATCTCCTCTTCCACAATCTCCATCTGGCCTTCCACATTCATCGCATTCACCTCATTCACTCCGGGCGGGTTATAGATGGCCGCATCAGCCTCCTGCACCGTGTCTTCATCGGCCGCGACGATAACACGCAAGCCGCGAGGGACGAACGGGCGTGACTCATCCTCCTCGTCCGAGTCACTAACCTCGTCTTCACTTCCTATGTAGAGAAAAACAACAGCCTATTAGTGACCAAATAGACACAAAAACATTCATAAAAATTAATCAGTGCAACGAAAAACTACTGACCGACGTTGAGGAAGCGCCCAATTTCGTCGTCCCTCAACGACCGGTGCAGGGGGCGGGTGTGCCGACTTCCGCATTCGTAGAACCTGAAACAATTGATGATTTTAATTAAAAGTTAAATTCACAGCTAGCCACAGCAGAAACGTCTTCCCTTGTCCAGACAATATTATTATACTTACTCGGCCGGTGATGGCACGCGATGCTCCATATCATCCGCCTCAGCGCTCGACGAGGGCCAAAATCTAGAACAAAACATACACTTGAGATGAGACAGATGTAAAACTAAAAATACCATGAGTAACACACACGCCATTAGTCACTTTTGTTTAATAAACATAACGTAACTACTTACGGCTGGGGTTCCGACGGCAACGGCGCCAGGGTACCAGGCGCCCCCGAGCTTGTTGACGCCAAAGATCTAGAACAAAATATACACTTGAGTTGAGACAGACAGGCTGAAATGAGACAGATGTAAAACTAAAAATACCATGAGTAACACGCACACTTATAGTCACTTTCGTTGAATATGCATAACTACTTACGGCTGGGATTCCGACGGCAACGGCGCCAGGGTACCAGGCGCCCCCGAGCTTGTTGACGCCCAAGATCTAGAACAAAATATACACTTGAGTATGTACGATTACTTTCTTATTTTATGAGTGTTCAGGCATTTTCATGGTTTATAACTTACAATGGCTGATAATCGTTGAACGTCAAAGTGCGCCGCCGTTTGACGTGAAGGGGCGTCTCCAAAGGGACGCCCTGGGGCAAGTCGTTTATCATCCCCATGTTCATGCTGCGTACATTACATAATTGTTAATATTATTTTTTATCTCAGATAGTTTTATTAAAATATAAATTGTATGATTCTAAATTACATATACTTTTTAAAATTATAATAGATACGGAGATAAAAGCTGAGAAAAAATTAAAAATAAATAAATAATAAATAAATAAATAAAAACAAATAATTAAATTAATTAAATTATAAAAAAATTACGTACTCTCCAGTAGCAATGGGCCGGCGCTGGCCCACACCGGCTCTGCCACCTCTGACGCGGGGGCCTCGGCTCCGGCGTGCAGGTGCAGGTGGCGCAAGCGATGCAGCAGGCAGTCGTGCTGGCGGTGCAGCAAGCGGTGCAGCAGCTGATGCATCAAGCGCTGCAGCAGCCGATGCATCAAGCGCTGCAGCAGCAAGTGCACCTCCACCACGAGCACGCGATCCTCTGCGCCCCCTACGCTGGCTTAACACACGTGCATTGTTCCTATGCCACCACCTACTTCAAAGATCCGACATATTTTTGTTACAGTTTCAGATGGATATATCAAACCCCCTTTATCTCTTGCAAATATTAAAGAGGCTTGTGTTTCACAGTTGGATCGCAGGGCTTGAGAACATTTTTCGCATTTAATTTTTTTTGTCAGCGAACGTACAACGTAACCAGCTATGTACTCGATAATATTTTCTGCAAATAAGGACAAAGAGGTGCCTTGTAATAGGGATGGGCAAATGGAAAAAAAATATCAATATTAATCGTATCGATATTTTTCAAATATATCGATATATACCACCCAAGAAATATCGATATTTCGATATATCGATATTTTTTGCCCAATTTGCAATTATTTATAAAAGTTGCCTAAATTATCGAAATTTTAAAGCAAACACACATCTGGCTGTTTCAACATAAGTTTTATTATTTAAAAAAAAATTCGAATTGCTTGACATAAAAAAAAGAAACAAAAAAAAACATTATTCAAACCAGTATTTGTCTGATATTGACATCAGGAGCACTCTTTGTTTGATGTGTTCCCCTGTTAATCTGCTCCGATCATTTGGCACAGCCAAATTTACCACTGAAGCTACCCTTTCAGATGACACTGAAGATGCTTGACAAATCAAATATTTTAGAGCGATATCCGAGAGAACTGGCGTGAAATGTTGACAATTTACCCAGAACTTTATTGGATCAGATTTTCTTTCTAAAAGTGGTTGGTCCAAATACTGCTTCAGTTCATTGGGGACACAGCTCCTGCTTGGAACCTCTGACGAAGCTCCAGAAGGACCAGATAGAGGTCCCACTAGCCTGTTCTGATGCTGCTTGATCAGGATTTTTATCCGGAGAACGTTGTCCTCTACGTCGATGTTCTGCATGAATCTCAGCACTAATTTTGGTAGCATTTGACACGACAATTGGCTAGGTAAAGTGAATACGCTTGAACCGAGGGTCCAAAACAGTAGCTACTGAGAGAAAAGGATTTCTTTCTAAAGGAGCCAGTTTGTCTTCAACTTTTTTGAGTAAAGCCTTTTGTACAATCAACCCTAAAGAGGTTGATGGAGTTGCTTGATCTGTAACTTGGGTAACTAAATTTGTAAGAGGAATGGCTAAGCTTGACGTTACATAATTCGCACCACATATTTCCTCTGTAGCTTCTTTGAAAGGGCCAAGAAGAGCAATAAAATCTCGTATCACATTTAGTTGCGACGATGGAACCATATCTGGTGTATTACAACAAAAAAAAAATTAGACTTACAAGGCTTGTAAGTCTGTTACCAATTCGTCGTCTTCAGCCTCTTCAACATTATTATTTCGTGCTGTGGTCATATTGATTCGCGAAACTGCTGACGAATAATTTAAAATAGATATATTCTTCAACGGCACACAGTTCCCAGTACGTGATTGTTGAAGTTCAGCATGTACCAAAATTTTCTTATAAATTCCTTCAAACTGCATGGGTGTTGGGTTATTATTCGCACCCCCGCCTGACCCTCATATTACAAAAAAATAGCTCTTTATGGTTTTGGCTAATTTTATGCAGAGGCAGATAGGTCATAGGGGGAGATGTGCCTATTATTAATTCTTTAAAAAGAAACTTTGCACCCACAAACCCAGTGAAACGTTTAGTTTTGACCAGTTTCAAATTTTTCTCAGGCCTTGGCGAAGTTTCACTTACCTGTACAGTTAGAAGGAATTGTTTGGCCTCTTCCATGTATATAACATATAGAAGCATTGCAACAGAGCTGTTGCAATGCTTCTGCTGAATATTTGTGTTCCAACTTCACTTTCATTATATTATTTATAAAATGCAGGTGTGCTGCACGCAGCTTATTGGCCATGTGAAACGTCTCTTTTTCTTGTAATTCGTGTAAAATCTTTGAAATCCCTGTAGAATTCGAAACTGTTGCGAATCAGTTTTACCATATGAACAGTAGGGTGTCCCTTATTTTTCAAAGTTGTTTTTTTTTACGCATAGGTTCTATTTTTTTTAATATCCTCCTTAATTACTCGGAAAACAAAATAATAACCAATTCAATGCATGGGAACCCGTGCTGAATCGCATTTGAATCTTGTTCAAACAAGTTGTATGGGCAATATAGCATAACCTGCTATAACATGAATTATTTTGCACTAGTTTAGATAATTGGAGTGTTTTGTTTTATTTATTAACAATGTCAGTGAAATTACGAAGTTCAAGAAAAGGTATTTACCTAACTGGAGAGCCTAACCACCAAATAAATGGCGCAAAACTGCCTTCAAATCGACATGTTTTAGCCGTTTTGTTTTACAACATTCGCGAAGTCAAACTCACAATTAATGAAAGTGCAAATCTTGTCATTCGGGAGTGCACTTTATTCTGAGAAAAGGCCAGAATCCCTACAAAGGCATTTTTTGCGTGAAAAAACTTGTGGATATGTATCATGTTTGGAGAGAGTTGCAAAAAAACTAAGAAAACTCAGGCCATTTACAAGGGTCGCGAAAAGAGCTTTGAAACTGATTTAGACAATTTGTTTGATTTCGCACACTGCGTCGCCCTCGAAAAAATTAAAATAGAGGAAGATAAACATTCTTAAAGAAACAGAGGGAGCCAGGACGTCCCGGCTGCTTAGCTGGTGTAGATAAAAAGTTAGCCGACAGAGAAGACAGAATTAGAAAAATGAAATTAGAAGAAGAGCAAAGAAAACTCACAGTCTTCCGAACTTCCATCGACTTCTGCAGCATCACAGAGCTTGACTACTTCTTCCGTGACTTTGATTGAAGAAATTGGAGAAAGTCACGAGTTCTGAAGAAGAGTCACAGGAAGTTTCACTTTCGACAACTCGATGTGAATCGGTTTCAAAAAGAGGGAGAACGGATTTTGTTACTCCAAAATTAGTTGCAGCTTTAGATAGATCTTAGCATAAGAGACTCCGTTTACATCCTTCAAGCGACAGTAGACGCACTAGGTTTGAGGCTCAAACCTAGTGCGTCTACTGTCGCTTGTTGATCGGAAATTTATCGGAGCTCAAACTTTGAGCTCCGATAAATTTCCGATCAACAAGTCTTCGATTCATTCAACGCATCAGGACCCGGACACGAAAAATCAGAGCAGGACCATCAAAAAAGATTTTCGAAACGACGTGCCCGACGTAGTTACTGTTCATTGGGATGGGAAACTGTTACCTGGCCTGGATGTGAGAAGGTCGAAAGAAGAACGACTGCCGATTCACATTTCATTTGATGACAAACAACAACTTCTCGCTGTGCCCAAACTGGAAAGTTCCTCCGGCAAAGACCTAGGTAGAGCAGTTTCAGATGCGCTTTCTGATTGGAACCTCAATGAACGAGTTCAGGTAATGTCTTGTGATACTACAGCATCTAACACAGGCCGTTTCAACGGAGCTTGTGTTTTCTTGGAACAAAAAATTGAAAGAGAGCTGTTACTCTTTGCTTGTCGTCGTAATAATTATGTCGTCTTAAATAATGCAGGATTTTCATGGTCTTATTACAGCTGAAGAAGAGCAAAAACAGTTCCTTTTGCGATGCGTACAAGAGACTAGAAACCTTTATCCTGATCGTAAAAAATAAACTCCTAAAAGAAGTTACCCGCGTTAAGTTTGTTGTTATTTTACTTGCTTTATTGTGTTTTTTGTGTGTGTATTTTGTGTAACTGTGTTAGTTTTTTGTGTAATTTATGTGTTGAGATATTAAATAATATTATTTTAAGTCTATGTGTATCTGTTATTAACCTGCTTTGCTATAATTTTCATGATCTATAAAAATTTTATGATTAAAAAAAAATCTACATTTCTGAAAACTTTGAGGTCCTGTCGGCACGGGTTCCTCTTATCATAGAGAGACCAAATTTTATATTTAGGTTAGGCTTAATCGTTCCAAAAAACATAGAGGGTATGCGTTTCGAAATTTGACAAAAAAATTTTTTTGGTCATATAAGGGACACCCTAATGAACAGGGTCCAAAAAAATTGCTATTTCCATGTCATTAACATTGAAAGTTGTTTTTAGATTCAAGGGTTGTTTGAAGATTCAGGTTGGGCATGTCACAGCCTTTATCATGAAATTCCCTTCCTTGCACAAACAAATTGCTTGTTTCACCAATGTCATTTTTTGATCTGCGTTTATTCTATCAGCTAAAGAATACCCTATTGGCACATTAAAAGATGAATTAAAGGGGACGACCAAGAATACAAGTGCTTCGGTAGGTACACTCTGCAACACAATCTGTATCAATCTCGCCTCCAAAGTCGGTATAGCCATATTCTCTATGATGTATTGATTTATTTCGTCGATGTCATTTCTTATTTTCATTTCATCGAAAATAAAAGTGCCGTTCAGCACTTTTCCTAAATGTTCTGATTTTGCTCGAAGGGCATCTAAAGCTTCTTTAGTAAATCCCGGACGACCATCGACGGTTTTATACCATTTTGTCAAGGTTTTCAGTGATGGCAAACATGTGTTAAACGTATTTCTGACATACTGATAGGCCTTTGTCGAGTAAAAATTCAAGGTTAATGCAAATGCCCTTAGTTCCGGAGAGTACTTAGCCCGACTTATTTTCCCAGATTTAGCATTCATCAGCTGCCTCTTCATAATTTCTGCACTTTTACTCCAAGATGGCTCAACACAGATACATGTTCATCATTTATCATTGTTATTAGAATGTCGGCGGAGTTTGAACAAATAAAGACGTTTAAGATCCTCTACTGTGCGTATGTTAGGAGTCATCTCGAGTACGTTTCTCAAGTGTGGAGCCCTAGTTATAATGTTTACATTGATCGGATCGAAGGCATCCAAAAACGTTTCCTCAGGTACTTACAATATCGAAGTAGAACATATATACCTAACTATTTATCACGTTGTAAGAAGTTTCACATTCTTCCACTGGCAGAGAGACGGCGTATAGCGGACGTAATGTATCTTCTTAGCATTGCGAGTGGCAGGGTCGACTGTCGAGAACTACTCGGTTTAATAGGTCTGAGAACAACTCCAGCATCTCTCAGAAACCATAATCTTCTATACATTCCTTCATCTAATTCAAGATATAGACAGAACTCATATATTCTACGTGCGAGCAGATACTTCAATGCTATGGCAAAAGAAGTTGATTTGTTTAACACTTCTCCCAGTAACTTCAAGCGTATCTGTGGTAACCATTTCTTTAATTCCTAACTTCACATTTTACCTACTTTGTTTGTCCACCACTTATTCTCTTCAATATTCTTTATATACTATTTGTGAAAACTTTTAATTGGCCGTCCTTATATTTATGCTTAAATTTTGTACATGTTTAGCCGTAAGTTTTCCTAAAATAAATAAATAAATAAATAAATTTACTAAATCTTTTGCTTGCAGTTCATTCAATAATGTCTGCATCGAACCAATTTTTTTTTTAGTGCACGTGTCGAATTTGCAAGCGCTTCAGTTTTACATTTTTCGTTTTTAGTTTCCGTGAAAGGTCAATTATAGTGGAATGTAGACGCCTGTTTCGAGGAGTACTAATATTGGAAGGTGTATCTATTTCTACATGATCAGTAGTTTCAATGTGAATCGAAGTAGATGGTACCGAAATATCCTTTGAATGAGTCTGAACGGTGACCTGCGAAATTGAGGAAATACAACAGTTAGAAAATAAACTGAACTAAGATAAGAATCTCAAGAAGAGAAATATTATACTAACCTGTTTCTGGATTCCCATAGAGCTATACGAAGACAATGCAGAGGATTATTATAATTATTCACGGGTATTTATCGCGTTTATTTACCTATTTTTCCCGACGTTTCAACAGGTTTACACTCTGTCGTGGTCACGGGATGACTGGAGTACTGGAGCTACCGCCTCTGCGAAGCGGAGGCAGCATTATTTGCAGCTACCCTCACTTGTTCTTCAGAAATAGGAATGTCCATCTGCACACTAGGACGACACACAACACTAACCGTGTCCGCGACGCACTGAGTAACCGGTCTATGACGAGTACACTTAGCTATTACTGGATTCCACGAGGCAGAGAGTCGGAAACCGTCTTCACGATTGAAATTAGGATATTTCTTAATTTCAATCGCTTCCCGAACCATTCTCTTGTAGTAATGCCTTTCATTACTGATAACTTGTGGTTTATGTAGTTCAATCCAGTGATTGGGTCCTGAATCTACCAAGTGCTCGGCTATTGCAGACTTGTTCACTTGTCGATTTTTGACCGCTGCTATGTGTTCTTTAACACGTTCCGCGACCGTGCGTTTAGTCTGGCCTATGTAGGAACGCCCGCAGCTGCAATCGATTTTGTAAACTCCAGGAACTTGCAAAGGTACAACGTCTTTAGGTGTTCGTAGACATTTCGCCATCTTGGTGAGTGGAGTGTAGATCGACTTGATTGAAAATTTACTGAGGATGTTTCCAATTTTGTCCGTCACTCCTTTCACATAAGGCAAGAATGCCGGCTGTCTTTTCACATCAATGTGTCCCTGTTTGCGCCTCCAGTTAAGATGACATCCGATGCGAGTATTGTAGCCATTCCGTTTCAGAACTCCTTGAACATGATCTAGCTCACCTTGCAGATGTTCAGGGTCGCAGAGGTCATGAGCTCTGTTCACTAGTGAGGAGACTACTGTCTCCAGGTGTCTCGGATGGTGGTGTGAAGCTGCATTCAGGTATCTGTCTGTGTGTGTGGGTTTTCTATACACTGTGTGTGCCAAGGCCAAGGGGACCAAAACGCCACACTCGGTAGGAATCGATCTCTTTCTCGCCTAGGTGTAAAATGTACTTACTGTCTAATACTTACAGAAGAAACCTTCAGTCGGTAGCGGTCTTCCATATTTTGCAGGCATCTTCGTGTAATACTTATTCCGATACGCAGGTGATGTCACGATTCCAGTGTCATGATGATACATGTCAGTAATATCTTTACTCGTAGACTTCCTGGAAATTTACAATTTCTAAATGTACATATTATATGTGTAATAAGGTCAATAGTACCTATACGGAATTTTTTTTAACGACGTTTTTGATTGACGCAGTAACGAGTGAGCTGTCAATGTAAACATTTTTTTTAGATATGGCAGAAGCCTCTATTCACAAAGAAAATTACAATAAAATAATAGAAATAAATTTGAATTAGTATTTACAATTAAAACAATTGAGCTAACCGCAGACTGTTCCAAACAATCTACAGGTAGCTCAACTGATCAATATCAATTCAACCATTATTTATTTATTTATTTTATTTATTTATTGGTGGTCTTTCCTAACCCATTGTAACCAGGTACATTCTGCGTCTTCCGGTATAATTTCAGTCATATCAGGTTCTTTATTTTTACATGAATTGCAATTCGAGTAATGTGACGAATTTCAATAAATAAATCGAATACTTTAAATCATTACATTGAAATCCACTGTCACCTAGTGTAAATAGGTAGAGTCTACGGATAGATGACGCTGCAATACGAACACCGTTTAAATAAATTTATCAAAATAGGTCTCCTCAGGCCCAAATTTTGTTCAACGCAAGTAGCTCCGACAAGCAATATGGCCGCCGCCCGGGCCTGTGCAGACGAGCGTTTTTAGATTTTTACCTACAAATGTACCAACGTGTCAGTAATTTTGATTTTAATATGTACCTATTTAATAAACAATTCTTATTTTTATTCCATTTAAGTACTTTTTTTTTCATCATCATCAATGATGATCACTTAACTAGTTTTATTTATACATAATGTGTGGACATAATCTTTAAAAATAAAACCGGTTCTGTGATCAGATCAGCAATGATGATGAAAAAAAATTACATGGAAAACTAAGAATTTATACTCTTATTTTTAGAAAAGCTTTTATTTTTATACGTAAGTAGGTAACGCGTAGCTAGCTAGTAGCGCGTAGCTCGTTGTCAAGTTTTCTCGTGAAGATGTGGAGTAGAAGCAACGACCATTCTTTTACAGGGAATCCTAGACTGAGTAGTCCACTTGTATTTTCTTGTAAAACATTCACAAAAGTCCGTAATTGCGGTGCGTTTTTTATTGAAACTGTAGGTAGTCCGCGATCATTCGTTTGTCATCATATCTTTCGAGTAGTAAACTTCGGGCTACTTCGTAATTGTCTGGAATGCTCGCGAGATGTTTAATCAAATTAGCAGGCTCGCCCGACAAACAACTCGTCAAATAATGCTTTTTTTGTACCAAACTCAATCGATCGTTTTTGTGAACTAATTCGTCAAACATGCTTAAAAAACTAGGAAAATCCTGATAACTACCCGTGAATCGAGGCAGACTGATATCGGGCAGTTTGTAACTCGTTTGATTCGATCTTTTGTTTGAGGAACAATAGTCAGGCAACTCTTTGTGAATAGCTTGCGTGAAGTCAATTTCTGACGATGACGTCATGGTAGAAAGTATGTATTTTATATGTATGCATTGTTCCTCACACAAATTAAACTTCTGTTCATTTGATTCTAATTGATCTCCATCCTTATTGCCTGATTTTGCAACAAGAAAACATTCCTCAAGATCATTTCGAATCGAGTCTATTTCAGTACAACGAATTTTAAATTTACACACATCTTCCCTGTTCGAAAAGTCTAAATTTTGGGCAGCAAGCAATGTACAAATTATTTACCTTTTCGCATAAGAAATCGTATTTTAACGATAGTAATTGATTTTTTGACATGATGGATATCGATTTCTTTGGAAAGTTATCGAACACTTTCACACGGCAACAATGGCGGTGATTTTACTTAAATTAGGTACACCAAAATCTGTTTCTGTCTTATCCGGGTCGAAGGATCAAAATGTAACATGCACAGGTACTTACGTGGATAGGCAGGGATCTCTGGATACTAGGACACACACCACTTGTTGAGTTTTTATGATTTTCTAATTAAATTGCAAATTGCGGCCGAATCGTGTTGAGTGAAAAGTTTTAGAGAGAGGGAAACGGAAATCGGTAGTGATGGGGTAGGACACGAAATTTTGGTCTGGGAATAGAGATGTACCAATGCATAAACATAATGAAACCTTCTACCGGTTTTTATGACATTGACAGATGTGAAATACCAAACAGGTAGTATTTTTTTAAATTCATCATCATGATTAAAAACTACAAAACAAAAAAAAAATATTTTACATAGTGCATAATATATAGAGTAATCATAATACTATGTGTAAAACCGCCTAATAGTCGACACTTAACCTTACGTACGTTTCTGGTGAACGCACGGGTGTGCGATGATCGGGCGGTGATACAGACTAACTCCTACTGTAGAACAACCCAGTACGTGGTACTTTACCCTACGTGTGGGCGTTGAGTGTAGGTACACACGGGTGTACTATAAGCACAGAGCGTTCCTACTCACTAACACCTAATCTACGTAGCCTTTTCTACGTAGCCTAACCCCTTCCTAACCCCTTTTTTTTTTTTTTTTTTTGTTTTCGAGGGGAAAAATCTGCGTGGTTAGGGTAAAAATACGTGGTTAGGGTCCTAACCCCTACTTACGGACCCTAACCACGTATTTTGTCCTTCCAGCCCTAATAGTGTAGCCCTATCAGTGCGTGTGATTCTACAAACCTATCAATGTGTGTGTTCCTACAACCCTATCAATGTATATGTTCTTACGACCCTATCCCTAACCATATAAGTGTGATAAATAATATATTGATATAAAACGGGATATCTGTTACCTAGGAGACCTAAGTTAGCAGACGGAAGGTGGGAAGGAAACAAGGGCGTGTACGGCGTGCAATGTACACAGAGAAGGATTTTCTCACTGCCGGTCAAGCAGACTCACAGGACCGATTAGATACTAACCTTAGCCATTAGTATCTAAGCTTGCCACAGTGAGAGGATGCTGGAAGCATGAACGGGCAGCTCATCCAGCGGATGCTAGGAACTTCTGGGCAGCTCGTCAGCGGGTGCTGGTACTTCAGAGGGCACCTCCAGCGGTTGCTGGGAACTTATGGTCAGCTCATCAGCGGGTGCTGGTACTTCAGGGGGCACCTCCAGCGGTTGCTGGGAACTTCTGGTCAGCTCATCAGCGGGTGCTGGTACTTCAGGGGGCACCTCCAGCGGTTGCTGGGAACTTCTGGTCAGCTCATCAGCGGGTGCTGGTACTTCAGGGGGCACCTCGAGCGGTTGCTGGGAACTTCTGGTCAGCTCGTCAGCGGGTGCTGGTACTTCAGGGGGCACCTCCAGCGGTTGCTGGAAACTTCTGGGCAGCTCGTCAGCGGGTGCTGGTACTTCAGGGGGCACCTCCAGCGGTTGCTGGGAACTTCTGGTCAGCTCATCAGCGGGTGCTGGTACTTCAGGGCCCGTAGGTTCTTCGTAGAGGGAGGAGGAGTAAAACTCGTAGTAAAGTGCTTCGTTCCAAGTATTTATTTATAAAAATTTATAGTTTGTATACTAAAATCTAGCGCAGCAGTATTGCCGAGTCGTCGCTCTATTGATGTTTGGACTTAAGACAAATGCTATAACTGCGTAAATGCAATTAGTCTAGTATTAGTTTTGTCGTTGACTTGGCTTGTTTGTTGATTAATTTATTACAATTGTTTTTTGTTTTAAACTGAGCACCTAATTGTTATATAATATTAATGCAGTTATAAACATAACGATAAAATAAGATTATACTATAGTAAAAACATGTTCATTGATTTGAACATTCTGGGGCATCTCTAGGGTAGGACTTTAAGATTATAAAGAAAAACATGTTCAATGGTTTGAACACTATGTAAAAATAAAACTTTATTGTTTTGTGGTCATCAATGATGTTGATGAAATATATACATTTTTTATTATACAACTACTACATTTAGTTTGTAAAAATATTAGAATTGGTCATATTGATGAGATAAAACAATATTTTTACACTTATTGAATAAAATTAATAAAATTAATTCCTTTCCGGTAGTAGTCTGGTTACACCCGGTCAGGGTCGGGCTTGTGGTAATTCCTGAAGCACCCAATTATGCACTGCACTGGTTTACCTTGCATTCCTGGCACATCCAGACTGACCGGGTTGTGATCCTCTTCGTATGGAAGCACCACCAACACCAGCCTCTTTGAGCGGGGCTATGTGCCGGGAAGTGTTCACCTTCAACGACCGGACGGTCTGCCTTCTTGGATGTACAGTTCTGTTGTCTCACTGTAAAAGTCGGCTGTCCGATAGTCCGAGTGTCGTGTCACACGTGTCTCTGTCGTCAAGTCGATGTTTCTGTAAGTTTTCAGTAATGATTCAGCCAGCGTGATTCTGAATTGTCGATGTGACTGTTTGTGTTTAGTATTGTAAAGTACAAAACAGTTAAAAACAGCGCTATTGAACAGTCGGCGAAAAACTTTTTTGTACCATACGCGGCTTTTGGTTCTCTCGACTTGGCGGGCTGACAAATATTGGTCTTTGCGATCGATTCCACCCATGTTTTTGTTGTAATCCAGAATCACACTTGGCTTTGAATATCGTTCTGTTATATTTTTCATTTGTTCCGATCTGCAGTTGATGGTTTGTCGAAATCATATTTACTAAGTTTGAATCTCGCCATACCATCAGTGTCAGATCGGAACAAAAGCTTGCGACAACTTCGCCATGTTGTAAGTCGGTTTTGGTCAGGGTTTTCATAGACGTGGGAATTAATTCCCGGTTCAGTCGTTGAGTCCCGTAACAGTCTGTTTGTTGTAGTTATAATCTTTGAAAGTCACAAGCGGCTACATTATTATATGTTTATTTAAGTGTTTTCCGTGTGCGAAGCATACTTTTCACCGTTTTAGAACGAGAGTGGCGTAAAGATATTTTATTAATGTGTGATGGTTCAATTTTATTTTTAGTAAGAATGGCCCCTTTTTACACAAAAGTGGCGATATCTCAGTGTTTCATTCTATAATATTTCGTAGTTTTTTATCATTTAAGAATCCTCTTGAAATGGACATGTTTTTTATGTACATGGCTTCTTATAGGTTTTCATACCTTTTTTAAACCACAGATGCTTAAACTTAGTAAAAATAAATGAAAAATTTCAATTTTCCACTTTAATACTGTCTTGAAAATTACTGCTCCTAGTTACCAAAATTATTCAAACGGTGTTCAATTACGCTATATTTTCTTAATATATTCCAAATACAAAAATAAAAAAATTGTTGGCACCAAGTCTAAAAATGTGAACAAAGGTACAATTTTTTCCAAATTTACAAAAAGTTAAATATTTTATAATAATTTTTTGAAATTCACTCATTAATCTGACCTTAAAATATTTTATCTGTCCTATCTAATACTTTATAAGGTCCATCATAAGATGGTTGTAAAGATTTACGCACCGCATCACCTTTATATCGATCGAACCAACATTTTGGGCTGCAATTTTGTGCTTCGCTATTCCCCAGATAAGCTCAATCGGATTGAGGTCACAGTGGTAAGGTGGAATGCCCATGTGCACCTAAAAGCTCATCGTTTTCAAATCTTGGCTCTGGCTTGTGACGTTTAACAAGCATCGACAGCTGGGGCTTTTTTAATGTTGCATCAAATAGTACTTCATTTTGGATTAACCATTCCTTTATTTCGGCTACTTTAGTGGCAGTGGTAGGCGCTTTGTTCAAGACTACTGAATGGTACGGCGCATTATCCATTACTACAATTGATGCCGGTGGTAAGTTGAGAATCAACTTCTCTTCAACCCATTTTGTAAAATTTTTTTTATTCATCTCTGAATGGTAATCAGCATTTTTGTTTGCTCCAGTAAATATCAGCAAAGCATTGGGGATAAACCCTTTTTCGCTGCTAGCATGAACAATAATATAACGTGTTTAGGATTGAGCCTAAATACATCCATCTCTTTCTTGGGTCGCTCTCTTCTAACACTGCCTTGCAACGGGACGTTCGGGCTCCCGGTAATTTAATCTATAATAAATCAATTCAATGTATAACTAGCCCTAAATAGTGTTTAAACTTAAGTGAAACAGTGTGTGACTCAATACAAGTGAAATCCCATACATAATTTTGGTCCTTCGAGTGTCAATGAAAAAGTTCGACGCCATCTTTACGCATTTTATCAAGATTCTCCGTTCCAATTCCTTGCCCGGAGGCCAGAAAACCGAAGTGAACTTCGTACAATTCCTACAAGTGCGGAAGATACGCCGATCCGACGAATAGAACAGCGACTTACAGAAATACAGCCAACCAGAGAGACGACACTGTTTTACCGACGGACGCAGCAGCTGTTAGAAGAGCACCAACCTACACGTCGAGCGACACCTACTGTTCGCAACACGAAACATTATCGATCTGCTTTATCGACTCAGCGATACATCGCAACTAACTTCACGCGTGACGTCACTGCGCGACGCACCAATTACATTACAATCAAACTTTGAATCAATCAACGCTTGCTTTGCTTGCTTACTACGCAACGCAATCCATCTACGAAATACGTAACAAAAAACGTGAAACGACGGAAACCTACTCCGCCAAGAAAGGAAAACTATTCTCTTCAACCTCTATCACACTACAGTGAACTCTTTCTACAAATCTCCAACATACGTGAAACGACGGAAACCTACTCCGCCAACAAAGGAATACCTACTCTTCAACCTCTATTCACACTACAGTGAACTCTTTCTACAAAATCTCCAACATACGTGAAACGACGGAAACCTACTCCGCCAACAAAGGAATACCTACTCTTCAAACTCAATTCACACTACAGTGAACTCTTTCTACATATCTCCAACATACATACGTGATACGACGGACACCTACTCCGCCAACCAAGCCAACACGACAATTTTCGACGAAGAATTGCCGCCATACTTGTGAAACAAAAACGTAAAAAAAACATTTTTCTCTCCAATCTCAATCACACAACAGTGAACTCTTATTAAAACCTACGTTCTACAAATTTCTAACATACAATATCCCATCGTCTCAAAAAAAAGTGAACAGAATCTTTCTCAGGGATTCCAAAGCAAAACCCCTTTGCTACCTACCTAACCTACTACGCACCGCACGTGTTGTGCTCTTATCGTAGTTCATCATGTCGGAACCAGCAGAAAACATTGAAACGCTCAAACTACAGCGGAGCGCGGCCAAAGGAAAACTTACTAGAATAATGAACTTCATCAACGAATACGACGACGACCGAAACACAGTACCGGAAATAAAAGTGCGACTAGCAGAGTTGGAGCTCATCATGAAACGATTCGAGGACGTCCAACTACAGATGGAGATGCTCGACTCAGGCGCGGACAGGCGCGCTACACACGAACAGGAGCGGACCACCTTCGAGGATCGGTATTATGAAGCAAAGGCGAGAATGGAATCAATGACGTCGACTATGTCGACACATCCAGCTGCGCCGCCAGATAATGCATATCAGTTTAGCTCCACAGCCATTCACTACGACTGCAACAGCAGAAGACCACGTGTCAAACTACCACAGCTGGAACTACCTAAATTCGATGGAGACATTCGCCAGTGGCCAGCATTCAAAAACATTTTTTACGCATCAGTACACAGCACGGATTTGCCTGCTGTGAACAAACTACAATACTTGAAGTCTGCGCTACAAGGAGAAGCCGCGGGCTTAGTGTCCTCTCTACTGATTATTGATGAAAATTATCAAAAGGCATTAGATATTCTATCAAAAAGGTACGAAAACAAAACAATAATCGTAAACTTTCACCTTAGAGCCATCACCGACAGCCGCGGTATAAATAGAAATAACCTTAAAGATTTTTTGGTCACTTTACAACAAAGTCTAGATTCACTTAAAGCTATCCATTTGCCAGTAGATAGCTGGGATGTCCTACTAGTGTTCCTAATCACACAACAGCTTGACAATTCTCTGCGCGCTGCTTGGGAACTTAACCGTAAAGAAAACTCCATTGCCACTTTGAGTGAGTTACTAGACTTCTTGAACCAGCGCAGAACAGCCTTCGAGTTATTGTGTGACGGTAAACAATATAATGATAAGATACAATACTCAAAGGCCTCCCACCTTACAACCAATCAAGGTGATAGAATTAGTTGCATATTATGTCAAAACAACCATACTCTGTACAGGTGCCCAAACTATCTCGAACTACCTATATCTGGTCGCATAGAACTGATAAAGTCTAAATCCTTGTGTTATAACTGCTTACAGCCATTCAAATTCGGGCACAAATGCTCAAAATATCATTGCCAAACATGCCGTGGTAAACACCACACAAGTATTCATATGAATAGAACTGAACAACAAACGGTAAGCTCTACCAATATTACAACTCTCAGCCAACAGGTAAACAACCCAGCGCCTACATCCGCTAACTTAACTATGCCTACACTTCCCACTAACTCAGTACATGGAAGTCTACAGCCAACTGGAACACCAGTCACTACAGTTACTAACGAAAATCTATCCCCAATCCTACAAACCCCCAATCATTACGCACCATCTACTGTGCTAGTGTCCAATACTAACAAATATCAAATATTGCTTTCGACAGCCATCATTAAGATACAAAATGCAGCAGGAAAGTGGGTACAAGCCCGAGCACTGCTGGATACAGGGAGCGAGGTGAACATTGTTACCCACAGACTTGCATCTATGCTACAATTGAAGACTAACAAGGATGCTTGCCTTGTCATGGGAATTGGCAATAGTCAGGGTCATTCTCAAGCAAGTATCAACACGAACATAGCATCTCGCTACAACACATATCAGGCTAACCATACATTCTTGGTTATGGACAGTATCTCAGTTCAGCTGCCACATTCCTACATTCCAACACATACATGGCATATCCCAGACCAAAAGGCCCAAAAACTTGCAGATCCAACATTTTTCATACCTGGTTCAATAGATCTAATACTAAATGCTGAAGTATTTTACTCAACTCTTCATTCAGGCCGTTTCCAACTTGGTACAAATCTACCATTCCTCATAGAAACCAAGTTTGGTTGGGTTGTCTCTGGTTCGTTTATAGCTGACACATACTCACCTACACCTAAATGCACCATGCATGCCAGCAAAACAACAACAGACAGCATACTACACACAGACTTTAATTATTTATCTGAACTGCAAAATAGAAATAAATGGCAGAAAGCTCAAGATAACCTCAACATAGGAGACCTAGTTATAATAAAAGATGAGTCTTGTCCCCCTACATTTTGGCCGCTAGGTAGAACTACCTCAATTCATGTCAATAAAAATGATGGTCTAGCCAGATCGGTGAAGATCAAAACATCTAAAGGTGAATTCAACAGACCGGTCCACAAATGTATTCGACTACCAAGTAAAGATTAACTTTAATTTTCATTGTTAATGCAAACCTACACCTGTTAAGCTACTCGTACTAGCTACAGATAAGGCATTGCAGATAGAAACCTACCTATGTTTTTAAGATAGATGTAACTAACTCTAAGAATATTATTTGTTTACCCATACTCATAGTATCATTATGTACTTGTTACAGTTACTCATAGTATCAATAAGTAAAACCCAGTGCTAATTAAGACATTTATTAAGGCTTTATCATTTTTGTAATTTCAGCTTTATAATAACCCATAATATAAACACTTAACTTCATTTATTCATTTCCTTAAAATAATATTTACTCATTTAGGAAATGAATAAACATTTACCTTTGGATACATTGTGCTTTACTCCACTCACATCAATAGACTGCCAGCACTTTTTTAATTTGTATGACTGGTGAACATAGCTTTCATCAAGATAAACTATATCTTTTCTGAGTTCTTCAGGTAAGTTTATATTTTGGGTTATGATTTTTAGGTAATTTGCCCGTTTAGTAGCGATGTACGGTCGTTCCATTAATGCAGTTCTATTCGACTGACATTTTTTTTATTTAAACCCCAGGGCTCCAAGTACCTTTCGCAAATGCTCTCGGCTACCATTAAAGTTTAAATCTTCTTTTTTACGACATGTAGTAAGTTTCGTAAGGTGAAAAAAATTATATTGAATTCACATTTCATGTTTACAATGCTATGTATTGCATCCCTTTATATTATGCAAATTATTTCTTATAAGTTTAATTGTTATACCAATAAAATAATCATAGATGTACCTGTTTTCTCACGGTGTAAAAATATTGAACTTTTTGTCTGATGGCACATAAGTGAAAGTCATCCAACTCTTTTTTGGGACGACCTTTTATGTTTTCCAGGTGTAAGAAACACCCCTCTATTTTGATTTCCTTCCAGCACGATTCTTTTTACAGTGCTAAGTGATTTACCTGAATTGAATAAAATACATTCTTTATTTTATTACATACAAATAAATTGCATCATTTTCTTTTTGTAGGTACCTATCTAATTTTATGTGAGATAATAATTTACTTTGTTATTTATTACATATTTGCACTAGCTCAAGCATCAATTAACCTAAGCGCGCTATACCAGAGTACTGCAGAACAAAAGTAAACATTACCTAACTGCCCGATGTTTATTGTTGAATTATCCACATATTCCGTATGAAATTCATTCAATCCTGCTTTGGGGCCATCAAGTATCGTTTGATTCAACTAAAAATTAGAAAACAAACTCTTACATACCTGTCATATCAGCGGTTCTTTGATAAACATTGTTGAGATCCGAAAGAATCGTTTTGGCCTCACTTTCTACCAAACATCGCCTGTATACCTTATAAATAACCTCCCTCCCTGGCAGCCCTTCTAACAGTTTTGTTCATTATTTTTCACTATTTCGTATTTATATCACCGTTTGACCGCAGCTCAGATTTTAAGTTTTTTTTTTGTTTTTTTAATAAGCCTGCCTTTATTCACGACATTAAGTATTTAGTAAAACATCCTGGCTGTAGAAGAAGGGGGCGTCAATCTCCGCAAAATCGGCCTCCACAGCTGGCGAGAGATCGAGAGCTCAGAACCGAGATGCCGCTCCGATAGATGAACAACCAGGACTAACGCGCAATCAAGTTCCGAGTGTACGACAGCCACAGTAGTCAGTTGATCTCTATTACTAAATTTTAAATAAGTTTAACATATATTCCATTTATGATTGAGTTTTATATTTAACCCAATCAGACTCCGACCGACGCATCAGGACCTCCTAAAATTCAATCATTACACGTTTGTCGTCTTAAGCTGGCTGTGCGCTCGGTTAAGTCTAGATAAAGGCTGGACCCCTGTGGTATGCACCCATAGTGGTCCAGACGGGACCCCTGTGGCCTGGACCCATATGGGTACAGACTGGACCCCTGTGGTCTGGACCCATAGGGGTACAGACTGGGAACCCTGTGGTATGGACCCATAGGAGTAAATACTGGACCCCTGGGATTTGGACCCATAGGGATACAGACTGGACCTCTGCGTTCAGGACCCACGAGCGCAATATTTTCACGCAGAGGATTTTGTCCACGTGGCTCATAAGTCCACCGCTTGTACCTTGCTCCCTCGTTTACTATGGACAATTCCACTTCATGTACACAATTCCCCTCGTGGTACCGTCGAACTTCATTGCGCATTAGTGCTGGTCGTTCATTTATCGGGGTGAGGACTCGCTCGACACTATCCTCGACCTGATTTTACTCACTATCAATAGAGTCATTACTCACTATACGACCCGTGGTTTGGTTTTGGTTGGTTGTGGAAGTTTCGATTGGCGTCTTCACTAACGTATTCATGATGATGGGCAGAACCTGCACTTTACGTAGTGTCAGTGATTAACCAATAACCCTGTATATTGTAATATTAAAAAATGTATGATTGAGGGATGTGTTATTAATTGGTGATACAAGGTGTTTGCAATCCTAAAGTCCCGTAGGTCGATAAAAAGAAAGAATATTCGGGCGCCAGACCTAGGGAGGATTGTCAAAACTGTTGTCCGGAACGTCCAGCGGGAGACTGAACTTCTAATCTCAAGTCAGGGACCTTTCGAAGAAAAGATTGTGTAGGTGTAAATCTTATTTATTCTAAGAAAAGGTTTAGGAATAGCCTAATTATCTTTATTTATCACTAGAGCAGGTAATTAATCCTAAAAAGAATTTTATAGTAAATACATAAATTTAATTAAAGTTGATCCAATTTAAAAAAAAATGAATCTTGAAGAAAATGACTTTATATTTTAGTTTATCTGCGGTAGATGCATCCGTAACGTGATCTATAAGCCGAGCAAGGATTAGACTATACTTAGTTAATCTCTGCATAGGCTTAATTAATATGTCCTGCAACTTTAGTCTGTTTGGAGGAAAAGAAAAAATGATGATTATTACTGGTTATTAGGTTATTATCAGTGGTTGTGTGTGTTCGGCTGTCTCCAAGCCAGGCTAATGCGACTTAAATCATCTTAATGATGGTAAAGCGATTTTATAGAACACGTTTAAACTTTACGAAATGTACTCATGTATTAACGATTACCTTTATTTGCTGCTTTGGGGGTATTTGTTTTTGACTCCTCAAAACAGTGCATTTTACACCAAGGCGAGAAAGTGATCAATTCCTACCGAGTGTGTCGTTTTGGCCTTAAAACACACGAGGTGGGAATCGCACTTTCTGCCGAGTGATAAATAGTGTTTTATACTACACCTTCGAGGAAAATAAAAAGCAGAGTTAATTATTAATTGCAATTTAGAAGAACTTACCGCGCCCAATGATGTTGGTAAAACCTCATTGACCGCGCCAGCCTTTGGGTTCTTTTTTCAAAATATTGTTCGGAAATCAGAGGAGGCCTAATGGACTTGGAGTAAAAACTTTTTGTCGTTTGACCGCACGAAAATAACCATAGCTACCGGCCGATCTTTTAGGAAATAAAAAAAAATAACACGTTAGAAATGGATTAACATACACTTTTTCCTCCCGCTAAAACACGTGAGAAATGAAATTTCATAGAGTTTTTCCTCCCGGTTTCCTATAGGCCTGCAAAGACATACTTTCTATTCTACACCACTACAGTTTAATTACCAGAAAAAAAAAACTGGGATATCTGTAGCAGTTACTGAACCCATATTTGAAATAAAAAATATAAAAAATTAAATCAAAGATTTGTCCCACATATCGCTAAAAATACAGACAACATAAACCGGCATACTAACTATTAAACACTTACTATTCTGTGGTAGGCGTAGCGTAATTTCGCGGTTACAACTATTCATTCATTAAATTTTAGCAAACTCGCGTCGAAGCTCAACCTGCTGGCCACCGGACCCTACCCCTCACCCCCGCTTCCCCACCCGCACCGCACGCGCCGCGCGCCGCGCGCCCGCCTCAGTGGTACGGGCGCACTTGTTGCGTAATTATCTTATCGCTTATCGTTTCGCATATCATTACAATGGCTTATCAATTTACGTCGCGAGAGTACACATTAATGGTTCGCGCGTATTTTTTAAGTGGTGAAAATGTGAGTGCCGAGTGAATATCTACACATAGGTACTTAACTATCGCCGTAAACAGAGTAGGTAGGTAGTCGGCGGCGCGGGTGGCGCGCGCGGCGCCGCTCGCGCTCGGGCGGCCGACGAAGGAAAGCGGTTGCGCTCGCCATAAGAGTGAAAGAGTACAAGATATTAGCCTCTTTCCTATCTACGCGTCCGCGATAGTTTAATGAAATTTAGTAGTGTGGGTGCAGAAACGAATGATCAGCTGTCTATACAATGTACTATGTCCAGAATTTCGAAAAAACTTTAACATGATGTAACTTTCTTATTAAAAGTAAAACATAAAAACTAACTTCACATTTACAATGGTAGCCCTCATTTACAGCAGCTAATTTTTTTTTTCTGGTAATTAAAATGTAGTGGTGTATAAATGGAAAAGGAATAGGCAACTTTCCGAGCAGGTGTAGTATAAAATAATTTTTCCTGTTCGCTTGCCATTAATTGCTGCTGCTCCAGAGAGCGCTGAGTAATTTTTTTTATAGGTTCGTTTACTCCAGCACCCGTCCACGATTACATCGATAATGGGTATAAGTACTATTTTTGTCTACACGTCCTTCGGCGATAGACAAATTTCGTTCTTCTTCTGCAGCTTTATTCATAGATTCAAGCGCTATCTTTTCCCATTTATCTGCCAATTGGTCGTGACAGTCCTGGTATATCTTTGATGATATCAATGGTAAATCCAATGCGGCGGACAATTCTTCAAGCTGTGCATGACCACACCCAATTGAAATTGTACCCGCAACAGCTCGGCGATTAATATCCAAATCGTAAAATAAAGGGATCAATGCCTTGAAGGTTTGTCCCTCGTAACTGTGACTCATCTCTAGATATCTCTATTGTGTACATGCCGTGAGTTCTCAAGTGTTCTCCGACATACGATTTTGCCTGTCGAATTTGATAGGTACCCAGAGCAATAAGTTGAAGATCCTCAATAGTTAGCTCTGGGAAAACAATATGGGTCATTGTAATTGTGTGAAACTGAGTGTACCTCATGTTAAGATTTCCTTCCCGTACAAACTGACCCACCTCATTTTCTTGCATTATTTTTCCTTGAATTATATCAATAACTTCTGTGACATTTGTTCTTTCCGTAAATTGTACCGCAAAATAATTTAATAATGCCGCAGCAATCATGAAGTCTTTCATTATATGGGGACAGTTTTTATTCAAACAGTCCTCTCTAAATATTTTAAAATCTCTACTAAATCTTCCATTTACCGCTTCAACTACCCACCGGTTCATAGTTACACACCGGGTAATGTTGGCTTGGAGTGTGGTAAGTTGCCGCTCTCCTTCTTGTTTGGTTTCAGGCATATGTACTTGCAAACCTTTGTCAATCATTGTGTCGGCACAATCCCTGAAGCCTCGATCTAGGATGAATACATCATTCCCTTTAAAAAGTGATCCAGGTGCATTAAACATGTCTTGTTCCAGCAAGTCCTTCATTATTGAAGCATCATTTTTGATAGCTGAGTAAGGTCCTGATGCTTCAATAATATACCCATCGCAGCAAACTATCAATAATGGTTTCACCAAGTTATGGTACTTGTGCAATGAATATGTTTGTTTTTGAAACAAATAGTTACTGCTTTTTTGGGTATATTGGTATGTTCCATCAACAATAACTATCAACTCCCTTTCCTCAGGAGGCGCTCCTGGATTGCCGAAAAGGTGCTCAGCTAACTGTGTGTTTTTGTTAACAAATTCTTGTCTCTGCAAATGTTGCCACCCTAAATGTTTGGGTACATAATCCTGCAGCAAAATCTCTCGTGCCTTAGTCATATTATATTCCAAAGTCCTTCTGGCTAGCTGGAATAATGAAGCGATTCTGACAGTGTGCAATTTGCACAATAAGGCAGTTAATCCCCGTTGAATGTGCGGGCTCTTCAGTCTAGGAGCTTCAACCAGTATTTGCTGGTATTCTATTTTTGTCCTTCCAAACCAATACTGAAAAAGGTCATCATCAATATTTTGTGGATCTGCAAACCCCAGTGCATCTTCTTTGAACTTCTAATGTTTTGTTAGCAGTTTTTGGGCCAAAGATTTAAAAGACGACCCCAAATCAATATTTTCCACGGTAAGCAATGAGTTTTCTTTGGAATTTGCTTTGGCGAGCGCTGATTTGACCGACTCGATATCTCGAGTAAATAGCTGTTGACCGTCGGCATGAGCAGCTCTTAGAAATGGGGGACCAGTCCCTTTGTGCTGCATTGGTTGGTGACAGGGCAAATGAAAGCAGAATTGTGTCGTCTAGTATCAATATCCGCCAGATCTAGAATAGTAAATTTTACATGGCTTTTTTTCTTTGTTACTGCTGCAAAAACACTATCTTTTTATATAATTAAAAGTAAAATCACTTTAAATGACTCTGGGACTTATAAAGTAAACAACTAAATATATACAAAAAATATGGATGTACTTAGCGGATTTTGACATTCACTTTCTTACAGGATGTCATAAAACTATAACTTAAACTACTACTACAACTACTAAAACCAAAACAAAAACTCAAAAAGTAAAACTAATGATTGTCGTTAGGAAATAGTCCTTGAGAAATTATAAATAAAACAATTTTCGTATGATTAAAAAAGTTATTTTATAAATATAATTACATATATAAAATTTTCTCTTTCTTCTAGTGGGACACACGGAAGGTACTCATGTTCTTCAAAATTATCATTATATTCTTCTACGTCTTTATAATATTTCAAACTATCGATTGTCCTCCAGTCTTCACCAAAGTGCTTCTTCAAAAGGTTTGCTACATCAAGTATTTTCTTGATGTTTACTTTGTTTCCTCTTCGCAAAATTGTAATGTAAAAACAAAAAAAAAAATAGTTTTTTGCTCATTGCCACAAGTAGGTGATTTTGAGTTACGCCCTTAAAAAGAGTTGTGTTATTATTCTGGCCTCCACAGCCGTCAGGGAATAGCATCATTTTATGAATATTTTCCGGAATAACCAACCTTTCCACAGGATTTGTTTGCGGGTGATATACTGGCGTAAATGAGTGCTGAATGTCTAGACAAAACGTAAGCTTTTGCATCACAGCACTGACAAACTGTGTTCCATTGTCGCTAATCAACCGGCGGGGCACTCCATAGCGAAGGAATATTTCGTTCAGTAGAATCGCTGCGCAGGCCTCTGCCGTTGCACTTTCCAAGGCGAACAATTCCACCCAGCGGGTAGCCACATCCTCCACAATAAATATCCAAACCCGGTTGTCCAGTGTGGGTGGTAAGGGACCAAACAGGTCGAAAGATATGGTCTCAAAACGTTGTTTCATAGCAGTTGTTTGTAAAAGTCCAGCTGGTTTCATATTGCTAGGCTTATATCGTTGGCACTTGATGCAGTTTTTCACGTAGTTTTCTGTATCTTTCCTCATTCCCTTCCAATAATAACGTGATGCAATTCGATGAAGGGTTTTATCGATCCCGTAATGCCCAGCGGTTGGGTCATCATGGTAACAGGCTAAGACAGCTAACCTCTCGTGTTTCGGAATAACTAGTTGAGCAGTGTCACTATCACTATCTTCAATATATCGATGCAGCATTCCACTGTTCATAAAGTAGCCTTTATTAGACCAATAAAGCCCATTTTCGTCTGACACAGGGTTTTCTAGAGCATCAATGATTTTCTGTAAGTCTTCATCTTCCCGTTGCTCTTGTCGTATTTCAGATCCTGTTCTTCGTGGCATATCAACCGAAACTATGCAAACACCGTAATCTTCTGGTGTAGTCTGACGCGGGGGTCGCGAGAGCTGATCAGCTACAGTGTTTTTCTTACCTGATATGTACTCAATTTTGAGATTATAGGGCTGAAGTTGTAGAGCCCATCGTGCGAGGCGTCCAGTGGGGGATTTAAGCGACATCAACCAGCGCAATGCCTGATGATCTGTGGCTATCACTACAGGGGAGCCCTCGATGTAGCCTCTAAATTTAGATACGGCCCAGATGACTGCTAAAACTTCGCGTTCTGTCGTGGAGTAGTTTCTCTCAGGTTTGGTCAAAAGGCGGCTTGCGTATTCTACTGGATGTTCATCGCAGCCCTCCCCCTGCACCAAAACTGCTCCTATAGCGTAATCACTGGCGTCTGTTTTAATAATGTATGGCTTAGTCATATCTGCTGGTCTTAGAACGGGTGCAGTAGTGAGATGTTTCTTCAAGTCTTGAAAAGCACTTTTTTGCGCAGAGCCCCATTGTCAGTCTCGTGAGTGGTTCTGCGATTTTGGCGAATTCTGGTACGAAGCGGCGATACCAGGAGCAAGTTTGCAGAAAGGACAAGACTTGGCGAACATTACTAGGTGCTGGCATGCTGATTATTGCTTCTACTTTGTTAGGTTCCATAGTTATCCCTTTCTTGGTGATAACATGCCCAAGATAGGAAATCTCTTCCTGGCAGAAACGGCATTTTTCTCTATTGACAACCAAAAATCTTTAAGCCCCTTTAGTTAATGATGGCTGCACTTGGTCTCTCAACTCAGGGATGATACCAGTACATTGGATTTACTTCTTACATTTCGAGAAATGGGTGTCTCAGCTGGGCCGATCCCAATGGCCACGGAATTTGCAATAATAGACAGGATCTTGTTTGTCCTGTCCGATACTGGCAATTCTGGGCCGCCGCCAGTGGCCACCAAATGGGACTGAGACCGCGCTTTTTCCGACCGTGCCAGCTTTAAGTTCCGTCCATGTCTGAAAAATGAAATTTATATTACCCACCTTATATATATAGGCCTCCTCATCGATTTCGATGATGGTGACCCTAGAGATTACGGATTCCTATCAAGAGACCATAAATGGCTCACTAGACCGAATTTAGTCATGAATAGCCTACGAAGACAGTAGGGTTGCCCCGAAAATTAATACTATCAATGTGAGTTTGTGAAGATGTTTGAGTCAAGATAATGCTTTATCTGCTAAAGGAGGGGCCCGAAATTTTGAATAGACGTTTTTGGCTTTTTAAATAGGTATTATGGAACAATTCATAAGCCACATTCATAAGCACATACACACAACAATTATTGTTAGAGAGTACTACATATAAGCTTACACTTTGAATTTGCGCAATAGATCAGGGGGCCCTGCTCGATTTACCAGACTCTGAAGGTCTTCCCATTTTTTGGTAAACTCAGAGCCTCCCTGTGCTGCAAATATTCTCCGTTCGCGAAGTAGTCGTTTTCGGCCATATAATCGATAAATACTTACTGACACACAAACATAAAGGGACTCGATAGCTTCTTGAATCGTAAATTTAATTTTCTTTGAGACTCTCCCCTTCGGAGGTACCAAATGTGCCAGTATTTTGAGCTGAGTTGGAAGTTTTACTGAAACAATTGAAAAATAAAATGTATAAAATAAAAATGTTAGCTTTGCATATTGTTTTAATTTATTATAACGTAAAATGGAATTTTCAAATTACTTACAATCTTCCTCAAGATTTTCCAGTGACTGCAGAAGGTTCTTGATACCTTCATCGCGTGTCGGTTTCAATGAGATAAGTTTTTGAAAGAAACTATTCCAATTCAGATAGAAATTTAGTCCTTTTTCGGGATATAGTAAATCAAAGTCAATATTTATCTGAAAAAAAAGGCATAAAGTTAAAGTTAAGTAAAGGAAAGGCATAAAGTTAAGTATTGTTGGTACACAGATTGACTTATTTTCTCATTATCAATCTACAAAACCGCTCTACAAAGTGAGGAAGTTCTCATTATGATGAAATCTACTGATAGTTGAATGGTCACCCTTCCAGTGAAGAACCGAACCAGATGTTGCTTAACTTTGTGATAGATAAATAAATAAATAATATATAAAATCGAACCCGAAACCTCCTGCGTCGCAGGCGGACCTTCGCCCACCGCGCCACGGAGGTCGTCGACAGATAAGATCCGCCATGCCAGTCAGACCACGCCGTTGAGCACATCACATACAAAGTAACAAAAATAAAATATTTAGCTATAAATATAAATCACACACCAGTATGTCACTTCTTGGGTCAGACAGTATTTTCCAGTCTCGTAGGAACTCGTGAACACTTCGGTGTTCACTTTCTTTCCTGACTAAAAATGTGTTCTTCCATTTTTGTATTACCTCATCCCATGGTTCGGTGTTAGTTTGAAGAAATATTATATCTCTCGAATGCAAACCTAAAAAAAATTGAATTAAAATAACTGTCATCATTTGTACCCATATAACACTCCAACATAACAGTCCCATCATAAACAACCTGTACAAATATTTTTCAGACAATAATGTAGTCTATTGAAAGTGTTTTTTCATAACATCAAAGAGGAGCAACAAAGAGCTATGATTACAAAATTAAATGCAGTCATCAATATCAGACCATAATGTCTCCACCAAAGCCTTAGCCATCCTACAGAGGGGTGATCAGGCCTTAGTCGACCATGCTAGCCCTGTGCGGATTGGTCGACAAAGGCAAAAGGAGTAGAAGGTTGGAAACCTTGTTTTAATATTATAAACATTCTATTAAGTCCCTGTAAATATTACCTACGAAAAACTACTTACTCTGCAAATCTTCTACATTGCGTTTTTTTGGTGGTGGTGTATTTTCACAGTCACTGGAGTGGCGTTTGCGGTCTCCATATTTGTAAAGCAAGTTGCGGACTTTGTCCACCAATTTCCCTCGTGCTATTGTTGAGCGCCCATTTGCAGAATGAATTTTTTTTATGGGTTTTGTAAAGTAGGTGCCTATTGACTCCTTGGGGAACAATGTTATTATTTTAGCAGCAATCAAATTGTATTCTTCATATGTTATTCGGCTGAAATAGAATATTGTGAAGTAGATACATAGTTGTTATTTGTACCAATTAAAGATAAACTAAGGATTTTGTGTTCTTACCAATTTACAACATTGTATATATATGTTTTATTATTATGTCAGTTAACTGGTTTCGTTTGCTGTTGTCCAAAAACCCATATGTTTCATAATATTTCAGGATACTGTTACCACCTGCTGATGTTTGAAGTAATGTCTCCAAGTCAAAATTTGGAAATGATTTTCTAGGAGTGCTGGCAGGGGTGGTGTTGCTAGCGGCACTATCACTGGTTTGAGTTTGAATTAAATTTGCCACTTGTACATCGTCTAAATTAATGATTAATCTAGTGTCATATTCACTGGTCGTGGAATCATAAAGTCCTACGTCAGTCCTAAGTCCTTGATAATTACTGTTATTTGGTCCACTGCATTCACTTGAGTTTATCTCTGTTGGTGCCTGTAAGGATAAGAAATAGATATATGTACTTGCCTATACTAAAAATACTCTAACATCGACTGAAAATAACAATATAAACTACATTGAGGAACTGTCGTAGGCACATATACATAGGTACTTGTGCAGTAATTAACTCTTCTATTTTTTCTTGTAAAAGTAATCTCGTGGCCATATGTGGGCATAATTCCCTCAGATTTTCTGGAGTTAATTTAGGAAAATGCTCAATGGTGATAGCATTTTCTGAAAAATAAGACAGAAGTAGGTAAGTCTAAGTAGGTATTTTACTCATAAGTAAAAACGCCGGTCTTTGAATGCGTTTGCACCGTGCTTGCCTCATACACAATAGCCGCCTATGATTCTGCCAGCCGCGGTGCCTCGGTCTCTTCACTTACGCACAAAATTACACTTACCCACAAACATTTTTACAGTTCCTTGCGGAATATTCCACGACTCCATGAGTTCCTTGACGGAATCCATCGCTGTGGCCACAGCAACTCACGGGCAGTCATTCACGGGCACTACGTTTGCAATATAAACTAGAACTCCAGGTTCTAGTATTGCAGGTTTTCAATAACTTTGTCTTGTTTGCTTTTTTCTATAGAATCACTTACGATTATCAGCTAGCACGCAGCACAGACCACTATGAGATGAGATACACGACGCGTCAACGCAGTACGTACGCGGTACAAGAAAAATAAAGAACGGTGTTGCCAGCGGCGCCTAGAAATTTTGAACGCCAAGAACACGCACGCCACGCGCCAAGATGATTGAAAAGGAACGAAATTCGATGTAAAGCAGTGCTGCCGGTTAAACTTAAAAAGCTCCGGACCGATCGCGAATACGGTCCGAAATATGACAAAATTATTGTAAATTGTAAATATTGCCGATGTTATTGCTAGTGAAATTTTATATTTATAACCATAGTTATAACACATGATTCAGTCAAGATTGACAACTCTGAAAGATTAGATACGACTCAAATATTTTGAAAAACTGAGAAAAAAGTTTTTACTGGCCCGAAACTGCCCAATTTTTTTGGCCCAACTTTTTTTTTGAATTTTTTTTTGGAAAGATTGCACGGAACTCTGAATGCACGAGGTCCGAAGCGCATTTGGTCGGTTTTTTTCGCACGGTTATTTACTTCACATCTTTTAAAATGGTTTTTCGTGCATGACTGTCAAGCACTGCTAAAACTATTAAGTCTATAGAAAGCTGAAGGAGCATTGAACTTTGCTAGCACACCTACCTACTGATATTTACTAGGTACCTAAAATCTCCAATTTTCGTGAACACCTATGAATTGTACGTACGAAAATTGAGAGGAAATAACATATTAGGTCCTTACATATGAAATTGGCGTTTTGTATGGGAGGAACAAAAAGTCGAATATTTTTTAATATAATATATTTAATTAATCAAAGTATGAACCATTATTTTCTATGCACTTTTGCCATCTTATAGGTAGTTCATTGATCCCTTTACTAAAAAAACCAGTCGGACGGGAATCAATAAAATCTTTGAAGGCGATTTGGACTGCCCCATCGGAGTTGAATTTTTTCCCTTGCAAGAAGTTATCCAAATTTCGAAAAAAATGGTAATCTGTTGGAGCAAGGTCCGGGGAGTACGGAGGATGTCTTAGACTTTCCAATTGAAGCTCTTCTAATTTAGTAGCCGTCTGTTGCGCAGTGTGTGGTCTAGCGTTGTCGTGAAGCAGCAGTGGCGTGGAGCGATTGACCAGCCTAGGTTGTTTAGCCGCTAGCTTTTCCATCATGGTTTGCAATTGCTGACAATAGACATCAGCCGTAATAGTCTGGCCAGATTTGAGAAAACTGTAATGAACAATACCGGCACTAGTCCACCAAACGCTTACAAGTAACTTTTTTGGGGTTAATTTTCGCTTGGGGCAGGATTTGGCTGGCTGGCCAGGATCCAACCATTGCGCTGAGCGCTTCCGATTATCGTAAAGAACCCATTTTTCATCACAGGTAATGATTCGGTTTAAAATACCTTCATTATTGTGCCGGTTTAGTAATGTAACGCAGCAGTCGACGCGCGTTTGCCGGTTTGCTTCAGTCAATTCGTGAGGTACCCACCTTTCAAGCTTTTTAATCTTCCCAATTTGCTTCAAGTGAATTAAAACAGTTTTATCACTAACACCGCAGCCTGCAGCTAACTCGGACGTGGTTTGCGATGGATCCGCTTCCACAATAGCCTTCAACTCTTCATTATCAACTTGAGTCTCAGGCCGTCCACGGGGCTTGTTCTGCAAGTCGAAATTTCCAGAACGAAAACGTTGGAACCAAAAACGAACTGTGTTTTCTTTTGCAACACGACCGCCATACACATCATTCACCCTTCGAGTTGTTTCCGCAGCACTAGTGCCACGGCGGAACTCGTACTCGTAAATAATGCGATATTTTAAGTTTTCCATTTTGTAAAATGAGTGACGCAAACAGAAAAAAACAGAAGAAAAAAAACAAATGAATGACGATCATCGAAGCACAAATACACGAGTCTATAGCTGTACAAATTTGAATTTGGAATTCCTTACCAAAGAGGAGAAATTTGTGATTAAAGTGGCCAGTACGAAAAACGCCAATTTCATATGTAAGGACCTAATATTACTAAAAACAATTAATTCTGTCAAAATTTCTTAAGGCTTATTATCACTCCAATGACCTTCAACGTTTGTGAAAAGGATAGGCATAGGATTTCGCGTTCATAAGAGTTGATAGCGCAGAGCGTTGTAAGCGCAGAAATCACGATATTGCTCATTATCTAGACTACTTTTCAAGTAATCAAATATTTATCTTGGTAAAACTGTAGCCCTGCCTTTGCTTGATTTTTCAATATAAAAATCAAGTTAATAAGTCATATTGGTTGGGAGAAGAAGGCAAAAATATACCAAAATAGAGATATTTTTTTTATCGAACATAATGCATCTAATTAAAAAACCGTCCTGGCGCTTTTGCACAGAATGAAATGAAATATTAGGTATAGTAGTTTAAGAATCCTAGCTTTCATATTTGAAGAGCAGTAGGTTCTCAAAGATCCTGGAAATGTTGATTTTTTCGAAATAGCAGCCTTAAGTGATAATAACCTTAAAAAGGCATTTCAGTTTGAAACTATAATGTTCATTATTTTTTAATTCAATCACAAAACGTGTCGCGTCCTGTTTTTTTTTCTAGGGATATTTTTTTTACAATAGCTTAATAAACTAAACAAACAATTACAGCTAATAAAAAGAACGGTTAACGGGAACGCCTTGAGCGCATAAAAAAGTTACTGTTCCGTTCTTTTTGGAACGACCTGGCATCACTGAGAAAGAGATTCGGGACGCACGTGGATAACAAGTTTCGACAGGTTGTAACCTGCATCCCTGCACCATGCCTCCACGGAATGAAATGTTGCCAAGCCAAGATGAAATTTCTTTGTTTGAGGGAATTTTTCTCACTCTAAAATTTTAACGTGTTGGTAAAAGACTATTAATTCTTTGTTTTATTTTTACCATTTTCTATGTTTGAATCTACAATTCTCTTTATCGAACACAACATTTCCCTAAATACAAGACAAAAAATACCGATATATGAAATAACGATTTACACAAACTTAGTTTATTTTTCTTTGGACCAAAGTTAAAAGTCTAACCTTTATTTTAAAAATTTTTGATTGAAATAAATTTAACTAAAAGTAATATTTTTGTTTCTTGACCGAAAACAAAGGTTAATTTCAACAGAGTAACACCAGATTCAGAATTAGATTTTTTTCTTCTTCATATTTAATAAATATTTTTTTAATTTGAGGGATTCTTTTCTTATAATACATACATCTTCATCCAAGAAATTTGTGATTTATTTGAGAAAATTTTAATTAAATGTAAGAATATAACATTTCTTAGTCTAAGTAAAGTTTCAATATAGGATTAGAAAGAAAAAAAGTCTTGAAATGAAGATATTTATCTGAATATTAGAACAAAGTTGAGAATAAAATACTATCAGAGCAAGAAAAGCAGTATTTTTATAGTAAAAATATTTTATTATTCGTAGTCAATATTTTTTTGAATCTACCAAATATTTTGAAAATCTGCTGTTTCTTATTTTAAGAAATCCTTTTTACCCGTGTACGAACATAAACTCCGGGTGTTCGTTCTGCGGATAGCTTCACCACTCTCACCGTAGGTAACATTGTGTCCCGCAACAACTCTAAGTAGTGAGCATCGCTAGCCCTCTCGGGTAAGTATACCAAATGACGGCAATCCTTCCGGACTCGGTTTTGTGGAGTATATTCTGCGGTTCGTATCTTGTATTATTCAAACGACTTATGTGCCGACGACCATGTTGACTTGATCTTAAACTTTTTCGTCGGAAAATATGGCCTCTGATTCCCTGAAATCTCTAGCGAATCGGACGCGAGCCGTTTTTTGAGCGTCGTTAAAATAGATTTTGACTGCAAGCTTTCTGTTGTGTGTGTCTTTTCTTGTTAAAGTATTACGCACAGTTGAAGTCGTGCCATCAAATTCTTTTGCAAACACTCTTGTTGGTGTAAACGGATGTTCCTCTTATGTGGCTACCTCTCTATCCAAGGAATTGTTCGATATAATGGGGGTTCGCGATGCTCGTGGCCTAGGTATTCGTGGTGTTGCCTTCCTGATCAAAACGATAAATCCACAGTCCAACTGTTGTTCTCTGTAAAGAAAATACAATTACAACAAAATACCTAACATTTAACACTCAATATTAAATACCTTTGTATTAATATTTTAGATTTCACTTATGTATTGATTAACTTAGCTGGACAGAGGTCAGGCATTTTAAGTTTTGGGAGACATGTCGTATATCGTTACAAAGAGCATTTAGTAGAGCACTTTTTAAAAGCATTTAAAATTCATAAGCGGCCTTAATTATTTTTTTAAGCTGCTGTCAAGTTGAGGTATTCGATATTTTTTTCCTATTTTCATATCTTTAAAAGCCCATAAGTTTTTCGTTTGTTGTTCTTTGCAGTTTGTATCATTACTTTTAGACCACGAATACATTACAAATTGAAGATAATGAATCTTTGACTAAAGAAACAACACAAATCAAAAGTTATTAAGTCAAAAAGTCTCGGTTTTGGGAATTTAATAAAAAAGTGTTAAGTCCAGTGTTGCCAACAGTTAAACTAGCTCTCCACCAAAACGGTCCTACTGTAAAAACCGCAAAATTCCACTAAAAATTGTAGGTTTTTACGAACGAAAACAGTAAGTATGTATGTTAGTAGATAACCTTTATTATTACGAAATAAAATATTAACAATTGGTAAATCAGAGTATAAGCCGATAAATTTTTTGTCACGCTCACACTAAAAGCCGCCACACACAGAAACCGTGGCCGGGTCGGAGGCGAAGGCGGGCGGGTTGTATCATACGAATTTATGAGATTTATACACGCCGCCCGGCGGTGTATGGTGTAGTCGTGTGCCGTTTTCAATAGGGTTCATTTCATTTGAATTCCCCTGGGCAAGGCAAAACAGTGACATTTTTTAGCCAAGAATGCAGAACACTCATGGCTTTGTGGCATGGTGCCGAGTCATGCATAAAAATATATTCGTCATCATCAGACTGTTGAAAACAATCTACAGGTAGCTCAACTGATCCATATCAGTAATATAATAAATACGAACGTTTGTTTGGATGTTTCTCCTTCATATCAAAATTAACAAACAGATTGAGCTGAAAATTTTCACAAATATAGGTCATAGGCTACTATTATTCAGGTACCACGCGAACAAAGCCGCGGGCAGAAGCTAGTATTTATAGTAAATAAAGAAGACACGAAGATCCTGATGCCACAACTATAAGAGCAACTCGTGTACTATAAAACTTTCAAAGCACTGTGATAGACATGTCAGTTCTCCGGTGCTCGTCTGTAGTTTAATAATAATAATAAATAATTATGCAGGGCTATGTTCTGTTATTCCACAATCTCTAAAATTCTAAACAGTGATAGATACTTGTCGACGGCCATTTTTCCGCATCTGGGATTCTTTCTGGTCCTCAAACTTGATATCTATCTGATTCTTGCTGATTTCTTTTAGCTTGGGTGTCTGCGGGAGACAGCTCAGGTACAGGAAGTCTATCTCTATTGGCCATGTTATGTAGGACACAGCATGCATTTATTAATTTTGCCACAGTGTGGTGGTCATAATACAGCACTCTATGAACCAGCAAACAACGCCAACGAGCCTTTAGTCCTATGCACCGTTCAATGGTGTTCCTGACCAGTGGATATTTGTGTAATGTTCCTCAGGAGTCTCAGGGCCAGCATTGACATTAGGGCTCAGAAGCCAAGGCCTTAAAGGATACCCTGAGTCAATAAATATAATTTTAGTACCTAAATTATTGGCAAAAGTTGGTCAGAATTGGAAGAACCTGCTAATATTTGTACCTACCTAAAAGCCACAAAGTTCCCCCATCACTATGGAGTTGTTGGATGTGTGGCTGCATACCTAATTTCATAGCTAGAACGGTAACACCATTTATGATATTTTCTCCTGTTACCTCAGGCGGTTGTCCGATTTCGAAATCAGCTAGAAGTGTTTCTTGTTCTCGATCCTCAAGCTCCTGTTTCAGCTGCAGCACGGTGCGCTCTAAGTCCGCCACTGCCTCCTCCCCTGAAGACGACAGCGGCGCCTGCTCAATAGCTTCCAGTCTCCGTTCAACGCCATCAATCCGCTCTAAGGCAGTAGACATACAGCCTCGAGGAAAATTCGACCATTTCTTGCCTATAGGCACGTAATTCAACCATGTAATCCGCAAGCTCACGGCGCATATTTTGAATAAAATAATAAATAAATGGTACTCTTTAAAGCATCCAACGATGCATAAGTTGACGTCGCAAGTGTCACATTTATACGCGGTGTGCGTCCTGCACCTTTTTTAGAGAGCTCATTTGGCACCGGGACCGATTTGTGTCTCTGCTTTAGTCGGGAAGTGGCTCGTGCGTCTTAATTCACGATGAGGATCCGGTACTTCACCCTGAATATTATTTAAAATTTCGTTTGCGAGAGTAAAGCACAAAACCCTACTTTAAAGGAGAGCCAAAATAAGTTGTTTTTTAGATTTAAATTCATTACGCTTGTGTTTTTAGAGTTAGAAAAAAGTTATATAGACAAAATATGCTTAAAATCTTGACATGCAGACGATGAAATATTCAGGTTTAAGTACAAATTGTTATATTACGATATAGATGTGCTTTACATCTAAGAAATTTCATAAAAATTTTCTTTACGTCCATTTTTATTATGAGGATGAGATTGACTTTGGGTGTAAAGCACGATTCAAAGAATAATGTTCTCTACGCCCTAAAAAATAAATGTTTAAGAGTGTTAATATGAAAATAGTATGCAGGCGTAAAGCTAATTAAAAAAAATAGAAACTTATATTTTGAATTAAAATTAAATTATTGACTGAAAATTTAGTGTCTGTCTTGATCAAAGTTAGTAGGTATTATTGTTTCTATTGTAACATGTATGTTTTATTAAATTTTAGATAGTTTTATATCAGACCCTAGAAAAAAATCGACAAAACAACTAATTATTTACTTAATCAAGTTAGGTATTTGCTCTTAGCACTTTTGCACACACAAAGCTTACTAAAATACTAGAAAAACAAAAAACTAATTATTAGACAAACAAATTAATAAGTTTAAAAAATCCTTCATCATTAACAAAAAGCTACAAGGTTCTCAACATTGTCCTTTGTCAATCTGTCTTTAAAATTATAAATAATCATCCTATAATCAATAATCAACCATAAACTTTTCTCATAAAAAATATTCTGCAAATATTTTTTACTTATTTCTATCCCTCTCTCTTCTTATTGTTCGTTGTTTTCATCGTCTTCTTCATCAGTTTCTGCTAATCTGTCTGTAACATTTGAATGTGTAGGCAATTTTCTGTATTCATTGTGAAATCTTTTAGGTATAACACCTTTCACACATAGTGAAATAAGATCTTTGTACTTTGCATCTGATATTGTGAGTTGTATAACCTTTTTATCCTATTCACAGAGCAAGAATCAGACTATGGTAAAGTTACTCACCGCCCAAAACGAAGACGCTGTTCTGATGTGGATCTAGATGCTTCACTAACATTTAAATTAACCTCGTTTAAGCACGATATAACAGAACATATAACAAACCTCTTTACCATGTTCAATGAGCAGCAGGATATAAAGCTTTCGGCCCTATTGTCGGACATGAGCGAGCTTAAAAATGAATTAATAGCGCTTAAAAAGTTCAACTCGGATATGGAAAAAAAAGTATCTACACTCTCCACAAACTACGAGATGAGTTTAGAGGCTAGTTCCAAGCTGGCCAAAAATTATGAGATGCTAGTACAACAGGGAAAGCAGGATCGAGAGCGAATCACCATACTGGAGGATAGGATGGAAGACCTCCAAAGGAGCAGTCGTAAGACTACAATAGAATTGAAAAATGTACCCAAACACAAAGGTGAGGACAAAGAAAACCTAATTAGCATGGTACTTAACCTCGGCAGTTCCATTGATTGTAAGCTAAGTAAGACTGATGTAAGAGACATCTATAGAGTACGGGAGGACAAAAAAGAACAGAAAAGAGCTCCCATCGTCGTAGAATTCGCCTCAACAATGGTAAAAACTGATGTCTTAAAGAAAACTAAAATGTTCAACGTTAAAAATAAAAATAAACTGAGAGCCAAGAATTTGGGTTTTACCAAAGATGAGGAGATGTCCGTATTTATATCCGAGCAATTAACGGTGAAGGCCTCCCGTCTCTTCTACCTCGCGCGAGACCTGGCGAAATCCAGGGGATACAAGTTTTGCTGGACATCCTTCGGCAGAGTGTACGTCAGAAAAGATGAAAATGCTCCAATAATATCTATAAGATCTGAAACACAAGTACAAAGCCTTATGCTTGAAAAATGACTAGAACATCCAATTGATCAAGTATACTCGTATATAGTCATAGTCTTCATTAGATTTTCTAAAATATTCACCTTTAAATTTCAGGAAGGGACTAAAATCACCAAAATCAAATCAATCACACAGCCATCACTCATACCAATAAACCTTACTAAGATACATATATTTTCATCCTCATTCATTCAGCACGCAAAACTAGAAACGAACTCAGGTTCTACATTTTTCATTAATTATGGATAGTAATATACAAACAATGCAAGAAATAGACAAATTGGAATTAGCCGAGGTTACGAGTTGTAGTATTGTCGATTTTCCGAATATTATCACATTAAAGAACTCGGATCTAACAATAGCTTCACAAAATATTAGAAGTATTTATTCCAACTTTGACGATTTATTGTTAAACATAGCTAGTCTTAAAACAAGTATTGATTTCCTCATACTCAGTGAATGCAGAATACATTCAAATAAAAATATTCCACAAATTGATGATTGTACATCATATCAGACAGCCAATCATTTAAATCAAGCAGATGGAGTAGTTGCCTATGTAAAAAATAAACATAAAGTACACGTCTCTGAAGTTAAACTTAAAAATGCTTCTTGCCTACAAGTTAAAATATTTCCGGACATAATAATACTTGGAATATATAGATCCCCGTCTATACCAAATACAGACGACTTTATTGATAGTCTAAATCAGCACCTTATTTCTATATCGTCTCAGAGCAACATTATAATCACTGGGGACATAAATATAAATTTAATATATAGAGATAGTGAGACTACAACCGACCGTTCGAATAGATTAGGTTACTTGAACATGCTGGCAACTCATGGATTATTACCAGGGCACCTCCTACCTACTAGAGGGAAAAACTGTTTAGACCATTTTATTATAAAAATCAAAAGTGAACACAAATCAGCCAAAATTATAATATTAGACACAACAGTAACTGACCACAATATGATATTCTTAAAACTCTCAAAAATTAGGAAAACTGAAAAAAAACTAAATACTAAAAGCATTTTTAACTTGGAGGGAGCTATAAAATATTTAGAAGAAGAAAGTAACCTAGGAGACCTTTTAAAAATAAACTGCCCGAATGAGCTTATTAACAGCTTCATTGCTAAACTACAAAAATGTATTGAATTAAATACTATAACAAAAATATTATCGAATAGACATACACTTATTAAGCCCTGGATGACATCTGGTTTGCTGAGGTGTATAATAAACCGTAATAATATGCAAAAACGACTAAAACTTGACCCGTATAATGAAATATTAAAAAATACTTTCAAGCGCTACAGGAATTATTGCAACTGTATTATTAAAAAACAAAAACGGAAATATGACTACGAAAAGTTACAGAATGCACAAAAAGATCCCAAAAAATTATGGAAAGCGATAAATTATATAACCCAACGAAACCCTAAAACTAATAAAAGTATTGAACTGTTAAGTATAGATATATCCCCACAGCTTAGTGTCAATAAAGTTAATGAATATTTTTGCTCAATAGGTAAGTTACTAGCTAATACAATTACAGGATCACACACCACACACCCACTACCCAAAGTACCACTAGATCTTGCAAACTCTAGAATTACAGATTCTTTTGCTCTCTTCAATACAGACAATGATGAAGTAAGAGCTGTCCTCATGGGTTTGAAATCTGATAGTGCTCCTGGTATAGATAAAATATCCACCAGTTTTCTTAAAACCACTTATACCATTACTGTTCCTATTATAACATATCTAGCGAACTTGTGTTTTGAACAGGGTATTTTCCCGCTAGCTCTAAAGGAAGCCTTAATAACGCCCGTACACAAGAATGGAGACGCAGACATTTTAACAAACTTTAGACCGATTTCAGTTCTTTCCCCCATATCTAAAATCTTAGAAAAATTATTAAACTCAAGACTAGTGCGTTTTCTTAATAAATTTAACATATTGTCACCTTCACAATTTGGTTTCAGACAAGGTATGTCCACAGAGGATGCTATCTTGGCACTTACTTCTACAGTCACTGAAAAACTGGATGGTAGAGATAAGTGTCTTGGCGTCTTCTTGGACCTGAAAAAAGCCTTTGACACGGTTTCTGTACCCATCCTTTTACAGAAGTTAGAAATGATCGGCATAAGGGGCTTACCACTTTTACTGTTTAAAGACTACCTATCGGATCGAAGACAAAGAGTAAAAATAGGAAACTACACGAGTACTATCAAAGAAGTGGATTTTGGAGTCCCCCAAGGCAGCGTACTTGGACCTACCTTATTTCTGATATATATAAATAACTTAAGCTTTCTAAACATAGAGCAGGGTAAAGTCTTGTCGTATGCTGATGACACTGTTTTAATATTTTCTGGGAAGACGTGGGATAGTGTGCGTGAATTTGCTGAAAATGGATTAATAAAGGTAGCTAGATGGCTTGACTCTAATCTTCTGACCCTGAATGTATCAAAAACTAACTATATATGCTTCACTATCAACAGTGCCTCTCAACCTTCAAACGATTTTAAACTTAAAATGCACACATGCTCTGGCTCAAACCTTACTTGCTTGTGTACTGAAATAAGTAGAGTCAAATACAATAAGTACCTAGGGATAATACTTGATTTTAGACTTTCCTGGCATATGCAAATTGAACTTGTTATGAACAGACTTAGAAAATTGATATGGACCTTTAAAACACTGCGACATGTTACAACACAGACTCTACTTACAAGTATTTATAAATCGTTAGCCCAATCAATTACAGGGTACTGTTTGCCAGTCTGGGGAGGGGCAACAAAAACGAAATTTCTTGAACTTGAGCGTGCTCAGCGATCCCTACTTAAAGTAATGTTTTTTAAGCCGCATAGATTTCCCACTGAAAGCCTTTACCTTACATCTGGTCTACTTTCAGTCCGGAAGCTGTATGTGCTCCAGCTAGTTTTAAAAACGCATGCGTCACTGACATATGATGCTAAATTGGTAAATGTAAATTCTCGTAGAAAAAAAGACCCCGTAGCAGTGAAATCATCAAAAACAACATTTTCTAAGAGACAGTACATTGATCAATCAGCTCATATATACAATAAACTAAATAAAGAATTAGGTATCTATGAGGTCACCTTTTTTCATTGTAAAGAGTTTATCATGGAGTGGCTAATGAATAAAAATTATGACGAAATAGAAAATTTAGTACAAAGGATGAGTATATAGCTGAATAATTATAGTAATTGGTGATTTGTTTATTTTATATAACTTTTATTTTCTGTTAATTTAATTATAGTCTAGTTTGTAATTTTAGAAATACCTTGTCTATGTAGGTATCTTTTGTTCGTATGTCACTGGCAAGAGCGGAGTCCCCTAACACAAGCAAATGTTTGCTTAAATGGAGGCTCCCAAATACATTTATATTTGTAAAAAAGGTACTGCAATAAACGATTTATTTATTTATTATTTATCCTGATTGTTGTAAGTGGCGCTTCATTAGCGTTAGTTTGCTTTAAACTTTCGGCTTTCCTTCCTTTACCAGTGCCTTTACCCTTTCTTTTTGTATACGTCTTATCACACAATTTTACTTTATGGCATTCGGCATTCTCTTTCATCGAATACTTAATGTCAATTCTATTCGTATCCTTCTTTTTCATCGTAGCGATTCGTATTATCTTTAAACTAAATATTACTCAAAGTGCTTTTAGTAAATAGTTCTGCAGCAAAGTCATCAAAGCTCAGAAAATCGGTGTGGTCGAAAGCAATGACTGTGTAAGGTCTCGGTAGTTTACGGACAGATTCAAAGTATGAAGCCCATTGTGAGGGACTCCACACAATTAGCCTCCTCACTTCTCTCTCTATCACAGCATGTACCGAATCTACAGGCATGTAGGTATGGCCTGGAAGCAAAAAGTTGATTTGCACAACTTCGACATGTTTTGAAACTAATTACGGAGGCCACAGACGACGGTTTTAAAAAAAACCAAAAACTTTTAAACTATTTATTAAGTTTAAACTTTTACAGAGTTCGTAAAGCAAAATTATTCTAAGTTAAAAGTAACGAAGCTACACTCGGTCGATGCAAGTACCAAGCGTAGAATGTCGCGATCGCCGTCGCGGCAGGCCACGCTGAGAGAAAGACGTCATCGCTGAGTCGGCAGAGTATGTACTTGGCAAATGACAATTATACCGGACGAACCACAACGAAAATGCAATGTCGCAATCTACGTCTGCAGATTAGGTGCATAGTTTCTATGTAACACCTCCATCCTCAGAACAGCAACTATTTGAGAACATTGAGCGAAAATGTTGCTGGAACAGCCTCCCGAGGTGTAGATCTGTCAGGAACGGCGTATGTGTGCTCTGGTGTACGTCCTTTCTCGTTCGATGGATCCTCGATCGTTAGCTTGGAACGTTTTCTATGACGTCGTACTACGATGATAATAACAAGTACAGCTGCACCGGATAGTGACATGTAGAGTGGTAGAGTCGTCCACACAATCGCGACGCTTGTGCTCTTTCCCACGTCTGTTGCCCGGGAGGAGGCCGTATTCGGCGATGCGGTGTGTGATGTCAACTACGTATTGTGTCGGCGCCGGCTGAGGAGGAGGAGGAGGAGGGCGGAGAGAACCGGGAGGACAGTGCTTGGAAATAAGGGACGTAATTAAGGACATGCGGAAGGAGCGGTGAGGGATGGGAGATGCCACAGAAGAACGATATATAACATAGCTATTGAGGACAGATACATTCAGTAGCCTTCTGAAGAGTTTCTTGTACCAGACCTTTGTTCGTTTCCGCTCGACGGGGTACATTGCGAGGAGCTGGTCTTTCTTATCCACCCCACCCATCATAATATTGTAGTCCAATATCAGGGTGGGTTTGGTGGAGCCTCGGAGGGTTTGCTGGTGGTTGCCATGGTATGTCGAGATCATCGCAACGCGGTTTTTATCTCGCCATACCATGACATCCACGTCTCCCGAGGTAAGACCAGACACCTGGCCTGGGCGCATATTTCGCGTAGTCAGACTGTGTAGGGCCTGCGGAACGAACTTACGATCAGTCCGCAGGGTTCCTACACAGTCAAAACCCAGGCATTTCAGCCGTCGAGCGAGGGATGGCGAATTGTAGAAATTATCCATCCACAGTGTGTATCCCTTGTTTTCCAATCCTTCTATTAGCCGCAACACAATGGATGGTGTCGAGGCTGCAAGGGGATCCTCATTGTGCTGCAGCGGTGTCCTTTTTTGTGCGTGAACCGCCATAGGTAGCCGGTTTGAGATTCACAGATTTCATAAGTTTTGATGCCTCTCTTAGCGGCTTTGTTAGGGATAAGCTGGCCTATGTCGAGCCAGCCTTTCCACATTAAAAGACTCTCGTCTAATGCTATATTTTGCGCAGGCGTATAAAGTTCTTGAAATTTTGCGTTCAAATGCGACACAATTGGGGCAATTTTAAAAAGCTTCGCTTCGGTTCTACCCAGTTCTTGTGCACACATGTCAGCATTATCATTAAAATGTAAACATTTCCACATTAAAAGACTCTCGTCTAATGCTATATTTTGCGCAGGCGTATAAAGTTCTTGAAATTTTGCGTTCAAATGCAACAATTGGGGCAATTTTAAAAAGCTTCACTTCGGAGCTACCCAGTTCTTGTGCACACATGTCAGCATTATCATTAAAATGTAAACATTTCGTGAGTAACAAAAACCTATCGTGTGACATGTGTGCACTAAAACCGGGTGTGTAAAATATGTCCGAGGTGGATGACCAATACTCCTCTACCCGTGATTTGACGACCACCCCCATCCCCAGGACAATGCCGAAGAATACGTATAATTCATCGGCATTGGTGTCCTGCCACCTGGAGATGCGGCTGGTCGGTTGGAGGGCATTGGTCCGGAACATTTGTTCACCCACCTGCTGGGCATATTTGTTGGTCTCCGAAGCGATGTACTCCATAATTTGGCGATCCCATACGTCAACGAAAATGTCGTATGGGTCGTCACGCGGAGTTGTCGGACCCACATTAATTGGGAAAACTCTTCCCGCCTCAGTTCAGGTGAGATCAGAGGCTGCGGAAACTCTTTCCAATCAAAATCTAACCAGCTCCAAGGCTGATCCGTCGCCATTGGAGGTACATAGGCGATCTGAGGATCTTCAGGCCGCACTTCATACGGCACTTCAGCCGGCACCTCAGCCGGCACTTCAGCCTGAATTTCAGGCGCTGCTGCAGCATCATCTATCTCATACTCGTCCAAGGGCGTATCCAAAAGGCCCAAGTACGCCCTTGGTATGTTGGGCACCATCTCGTCGTCGTCGTCGTCTTCAGATTCCTCCTCGCTTCCTGAAACAAATAGTAAAAATATTGATACGATTCACACAGCATTATCTAGCCCCAAGCTAAGCAGAGCCTGTGAATTAATGAATGAGTGAATGAATGAATGAATGAATGAACTAATATCTAAATAAATAAATAAACGAAGTCGCGGGTACAGCTAGTAAATAAATAAAAACATAGTACAAAAGGCGGCCTTATCGCTGAGAACGATTTCTCCCAGGCTGTGTTCCAAAATCAGGTGTCTAGTACCCATGTACTAGACACCTGATTTTTTATACAAAGAAAACAACCAGAACAAATATCTGCAGATCATACAAACATTTGTCCCGAGGAGGGAATCGAACCCGCAACCTAAACCAAGCTTTAAGCAGCAAGTACTTACCACAATAAAATAAGGGCACTAATATCATCAGTGCGAAGCGGACAGGGACGACGAGGTGGTGCGAGATGCTGCAGCGGAGACGGCACCGGTGCTGGCCAGCCCAGCTGAGAGGTGGGTACCACGCTAGGCAAGGTGGGTGCCGGTGGTTCTGGGCTGGGAGGCAGCGGCTGGAATTCCCACACCTCACTATCACATTCTTCAAACCTAGAACAAAACCAGTATTGTAGTATCCATATCTTTTAAATTCTATTCTATTCTACTTTTTCTTTATTTGTTTGTTTTATTTTAGTTTAGGCAATAAATGTAAAATAATTTTTACTTACAATGCTGGTGAAGGCACCATGCCTGAGGAATGTGATGGTGAGGGTGGGACCTCCGGGGCCACCGATAGTGAGGGTGGGACCTCCGGGGCCACCGATGTACCACCGGGTGTATGTTGCAGCCCTGCTTCCATTGATCTAATAAAACATTTAAAAAAAGTTAAAACTTTCAAGGAGTTAGTGTTACAAATTAAGATACATAAATAGAACTACTTACGGTCGCCAAACCCGCATCCTTTTTGGGTGCAGGGCCGTTTCCAGACCCTGCCCCTCCGGCCACTCATTGAGGTAGCTCACCGTGAGTCTAAAATTTTAAACAATTCAATGTAATGTACATAATAAATGTAAACATCCACGAACTTTCATTAAAAAAACATCATCATCATTAAAGCATTAAGGGCGCCTACGCACTGGCGACCATGGTAGGCGGCCAGGCCGCCGCGGCCTTGGTCGCCGGTGCGTAGGCAGGCGCGATATTCAGACGGCCAAAAAATTGCAGTCGACTTCCAAGGGTGTGTCAAGATGGACGTGCAGAAGATAATCACGCTAACTGTGCTTGTGTATTTACTACGAAAACGAAAACGGAAGATTTCACGTAGAAAACAGTTTTGGGTGCATCCATTACTTTGCGAGAGAAAGACTAAAGGTAGCCATTGACGATGCATCCATTTAGAAGATTTCCAAATGGACGCATTCCCAATGGATATACTCCAAATTATGGGCACATTGACTGACTTCCATTTGGACGTACGCGCCGCCGCCACTTCGAATATTGCACGCTATCAAGTAACACGTACGGAACAAAACAATGGATTTTTTAACGTTGGCAACAGCAGTGTGCATTTCGATAAAAATACAGAAAAGACGTAGGAGAAAATGGATGAAAGGGTGGTTGGAAAAAAGAAGTACATTAACACATACCAACTTATTGTCTGAATTATCATTAGAACCCAGCGATTGGAGAAATTACTTGAGGATAGATGAACAGACTTATTTCAAATTACTGCAACTTGTGACACCAATAATAAAAAAACAAGATACTAACATGAGACAAGCTATAAGTCCCCATGAGAGGCTATGTGCTACACTTCGCTTTTTAGCTTCAGGAATGACGTATGAAAATCTGAAATTTTCAACAGTAATTTCTGCACAACGCCTAGGAGTTATTATTCCTGAAACTTGTAAGGCAATAATAACTGTTTTGAAAGATTATATGAAGGTAAGTAAATGATACAATTTGTATTCAGTTTTTATTATATAAGTGTATTAACCCTCGGCATGCCTGGTGGAAAAAAGTTACATGGCATGCCTGGTGGGTCTGTGAGACCCTAAATTTCAAATATTTTTTTTGCCTACTAATTGGTGTCAATAAGAAACATTTATGGTTTAATAATAAAATTAAAGAAGCTCTTTAGGGTTTTAAATAAAATACGTTGTCGAATCAACAATATCTTTTAATAATTTTTTTATAAACTCGGTATACGTTTTTTAACGTAAAATTAAACATCTTATGTTTATAAACATGCAAAATCAACTAAAACAAAAGATATCTTAATCAGACTTTGGGAAACATTAGGCACATATATTATCTTACATTCTAAGCTAAAGTAATTAGTCTTCTTCATTTTCAACATCATCTTCACGAGCTTTGTTTTCGAAGCAATTTTCGCACTGGAAAATTGCATGATCCAGGCACACGTGGCTCTTGCACATCTCACAGATGTATTGCGTTTTGCGGTCTTTCTTTGACGGACATACGTGACATCTACGTCTCACACCTGGAGCTGTTTTTTTTACAGGTGGCCCTTCTTGGAGACCAATACGGTTGGCAATTCGTTTGCGAAGATCTGTAGAAAGACGAGTGTTTTTCTGTCTTGTTTGTAGATGTGAATGTATCAGTGCGACACCCAGATCTTTGATAAAACTTCTACGATTGTTTTTTATGTCAGGGCAGTTGAGCATTTGGATGATTTTTGCATTTATTCCTGCAGAGTTCAGCAGCCAGAAGAAAAGCGTGAGCGGCCATCTTCTGGAGTTTCTTGATACATCATAAGATCTAATAAGCTTGTCAACGTTGTCAACACCACTCTTCGTTTTGTTATAGAATGTTATAACTGCTGGTTTTTGCTTCTCGCCTGCCTCAATTTCTATATCATGATGGAGAGATGACAGCATGAACACATTTTTTCTAGGTTTTGGGATGTATGATACCAAAGTCATATTTTTTTGAAATCCGAACAACGATGAATTCTGTTCTCGATTACCTGCTTTGAATTTTTCAGGTATGCAGGCTTTGTTTGATTTCATTGTACCGACAGCGGTTAGTTTATGATGGTTTAGCAAGTGTTCGTATGTTGGATAGCTTGTAAACCAGTTGTCCATCGTGATATTCCTTCCTGATTGGGAAACTGGTGCGACCAGGCGATCGACTACATCGTGTGGCTTGTTGCTGACCTTATAAGGCCCCTCTGGTTGCTCGCCTGCATAAATCTCTAAATTCAGTGAGTAGAATGTTCTGGCATCTACGAGTGCAAATATCTTTATTCCATATCTGGCTGGTTTATTGGGCAAATATTGTCGAAATTTGCAGCGGCCACGGAAAGCAACAAGCTCTTCATCTATTGTCAAATTTTCAAAGGGCGTGTAGTATAGTTGGCATCTGCTTACGAATTCATCGAACAGATTCCTGAACGGAGCTAGTCTATCCTGTGACAATCTTTCTTCACGTGTATCAACATCATCAAATCGCAAATGATTGACAATAAAAACGAATCTTCTCAAAAAATAGGAATACCAGTTCCATCATTGGACCACAAGTCTTGTAAATTCTGTCTGGCAGATTTGTATAATCCTGCAAGGTAAATGAGACCAATGACAGCCTTCAGCTCATCCATACATAATTCTACATAAGCGTAGTCATTTGAAGCATTCAGACCGTGTCTGGTTCTTCGGATCCTCACATTTGTGTACAACAGTATATCCAGCAACATCGACTCGCTCACAAAAAGATTGAAACACTCTAAAGGTGTTTTTGCATCTCTCGCTAATACTTTAACACCAGGCGTTCCAGAAACTATATTTTCACTACGTGTTCGAATGTTTGATCTAGCTGGAATTTTGTGCCACAAAGTTCCGTCTTTACCTTTGTAAATTCTTCCTGATGGTTGCGAAGTCAACTCTGACAGTGGCACGTCCATTTCGGAATCTGAAGAATTCTCATCAGCAACTACTTCCAAGTTCTCATCAGCGACGTCTTCCTCCAAAGCAGCCATATCAATTTCACAGTTTTCTTCTATGACCTCATGAGACTCTTCATCGCTGGAGTTGAATACAATATCATCTTCATGATCTTCGTCCACCTCCTCAAGTAGCAGACTAATGATGTCTCTGTCACGTAGGTGACCCTCCATTTTGAACTATAAAAGAATACGATAACATAAGTTGAATTCGAAGTAAAATAATAACCTTCATAAATAAAACCTTCGTAAAATCTTTAGTACACCAAACTAAAACAATCAAAATCTAGCGTTTCATAAAAAAACGTTTTCCCAGTAAAAATGTAATATTTATTATCAACAAATAAGTCAAAAATCACAGAAAGAAACTAATTAATACTTACATAAAAAAGTCACGCCGTATGCCTGGTGGGGTCAGTGGGACCCGAGAGCACTTTACACACGTCCTATCCCTACTGGAGCGCGCCCCGGACTGAGGTAGCGGGCGGAGAGCGTAACTAAGTTCACTTCGGTCAGCTACTAAGAGCAGTTACACGCGGAATTCAAATTTGAATGAATTGTAACGAATTAACTGCAGGTGTGGGTCTCTCAGACCCTACCAGGCATGCCGAGGGTTAAAGTAAGTAAATTATAACTTCACTCTGCAACATCAGTTATTATTATATTATTAGTGTTTTCTGGTGTTTCGCCTATAGCGGCAACAAATGCGTCATATAATATATTATGGTCACTTGTACTCTGTGTTATTTGTGAATTTCGTAGCTGATGTAACGAATTGTTGGAATTGAATTGTTGAATAATCGAATCATCGCGGTTTTGAGTTGGTGGTCTGAAAAGTACTTGTGAATTATGTACAATGCGCGAGTCCACGGTCAAATTGTTAGTTTCAGCCATAAATACCGCATCGTTAATTATTTTTTGGCAGTATATAGCCATCATAGTCGGCAAATTTCTTAACTTTTCCGCAATATGTTCTCCAAACGCATCGTATTCCAGTTTCGCCCGTTGAGGTGGAGTGGGTTCGTCCATTTTCTTAGCAATTTTTTCTAGAATATCATTCGCTTGGGCCTTGGTTTTTCGTGATTGAATGGTTCAATGGTTCAATGGGTCTTTGAAGAAAGATGGCAGTTTCCTAATTGTTTAGGGGCTATTGATGGAAAGCATGTACGGATTATACCCCCTCCTGGCAGTGGTTCATATTTTTGGAATTACAAGAATTTCAATAGCATTGTGCTTATGGCGTGTGCAAATGCCAACTATGAATTTATATGGTGTGAAGTTGGTACAAATGGCCGAGTTTCAGATGGAGGCACCATTCAGAATACGCTTTTTTACAAAAAATTGCAAACAAAGGAGCTGAACATCCCTAATGATGATAGTTGTCAAAACAGCAATACTAAATTGCCCTTTGTATTTGTAGGGGATGAAGCGTTTGCCCTCAGAACTGATTTTATGAAGCCTTTTAGTAGAGCGGCTCTGACCACAGAAAGAAAAATTTTCAATTATAGGTTGTCAAGAGCTAGGCGAATAATAGAAAATGTATTCGGTATAATGTCAAACCGATTCAGAATCTTCCATTCTGCTATAAACTTAAGTTTGGACAGAATAGATCTAGTGGTTTTAACATGCTGTCTCCTTCACAATTTTCTTCGTAAATCAAACTGCCCTTATGCAACAGACAATGCATTCGATATTGATAGTGATGAAACTACTGCTACCATCGGGCTCACTCCATTAAATGTTACAAATAGAAATGCCAGCACTAATGCAAAAAATGTAAGAGAAGCCTTCGTACAATATTTTAACGGGGAAGGCAGTGTTACTTGGCAATATGATAAAATAGCATAGTAACGTAAGTTCTGTATGTATGTACCTCAGCATCTTCAAACGGCATGTCATCAAGGATTGAATTTACTGATCTCGAGGGCCTTGGTACATCCACATCTGCCAAGAAGAGCAATTCGCTGTAGTACCACAGCTTAGGGACATGAATATCTGCTGTTCCTGCACCAGATCTGCTGGACGTTTTAACCTGTAACGCAATACAAAGTTGATTCGAATATAATAATTAAGCACCTAGTTCTCGCAGAACATAGTTATACTAAAATATATACATATTCGTTGAACCAAATAAATGAATGGGAATACTAAATATATGTACTTTCACACTGCCTATCATCATCATCAACAGCCCATAACAGTCCACTGTTGGACATGAGCCTCTCCCGTAGGAGGATTTTGCCGTAATCTCCACGCTTGGCAGGCGGGTTGGAGATCGCAGTAAAGGAAGACAAACAGATAACGCTGCTGCTCGTTTTCTGTTCTATGGAGGCTTTAGGTGTTCCGCCTCAGACATCAGTCGCCTTGTACGACACCCAGTCTTTGTAATGGGTTGGTGCTATTCTACTCTGCCTATAGAAAGTAAATATAAATACTAAAGTGAAATAGGTTACTATAATGAACAGAATAAAATAAATACCTTATTTAATTCCTTTTTAAAACAATTTCTCATAGAGGTTATCTTTTTTTTAACGGTATCTAAGTTGGCGTCAGGGTCCTTTGTTTTAAACAATGCCAACAAATCATTCATTGCTGCATTTCTCTTTTCCCTGTTGTGATAATCAGTATGTTTCACTTGCCATAAACATGGGTGCGATTAATATTTTTCAATTACTTCTAAAACAAAGTCACGGGCAGACGTAGACATAATTACAACACATGTATCCGCCGTCAACACAAAGCATAAACTGAGACGAAAATCACAAAAAAATGGACGCGGTTTTGCCCATTCACGGACAATCCGGACGGCTTCCAAATGGCGTGGCGCTCGTTTTTGACATTGACAGTCGGCCGTGGATGACGTCCATTTGGATTGGATGCATGGATTTCAATCCGTTTGGAAATCCAAAGCTGGAAGATATCCATTTAATTGGCATACGTTTAGCACATTCACGATTTTGGAAGACGTCCACTCCATTTGGATTGATGGACGTATCGTCAATGGCTACCTTAAAGGATTATATATACACTTATATACTTATTTTTTGGATTTAAAAATGTATGAGAAGAGATTCTTTAATTACATGAGAATGTCAACGAATACTTTTAACCTGTTACTGGATACAATAACACCAAAAATTACTGGCACTGGTAACAACTATCGGAAATGCATTACAGCAGAAGAAAAATTAGTAATAACAATAAGGTAAGCTTTTTCTTTTTTAAATACAGGATGTTTAAAAAATACGTGATTTATTTTAAAGGATGTTTCGGAATGGAGTATTGTGTACAGGAAAAATAAAAATAATGTGATCCTTTTTTACTTAAACTGCTGAATGGATTTTTTTGTAATTTTGATGTATACAAGACTCGATTCTGAATCACCACCACTGTTGTTTTTCACAACACCCTGTATAATTCATTGACCATGGTTTTGCCACGTTAAATAATTTATGAACAATACTAAACCACTTTAGGACTTTGAAAAGGAGAGGAAAAGGGCTTGCTTATAACTATGTTGTTAAATAATAAACTGAAGTAGATAATCAAATTATTTGTATTTTCATAACTTAAAAATTGGCAACTGTGAACAATTAATTATTAAAATTGGGAAATAGGTCTATCATTTCTGAATTTTGAGAAATATCAGAATAATTAGTATGAGTATCGCTGTAATTTGAATCATCTGATATCCTGTTGGTAGAATAACCTGAATAACTCGGTCGATTCGGGTCATATTCTTGGTCGTGAAGAGTATTGAAATTACTTGAATAGTTTATGTGCCCTGTTGATGAACAGTTCGGTTGGTATTTTTCTATAATTTCCATGATTTCCATTTTCGCTTTAGTCTTCATTGCTGTAGGGATATTTTGAAAACGTTCGAGGAGGGATAAAAGAAACAGTCTGTCACAATTTGAATCATTCTGTGTATCTTTTTTCTCTATTGTCGCTATGGTCTTATGCAGAACTGAAATTATGGGGTCTATATCGGATTCTTCGTTTGGTATTTTTTTCTTCCTTTTTGTTCTAAGCGACTTTGATGCAGACTGTTGAGTCTCAAGATCAGAAGATCTTGCATTTTCATTTTCTTGACTTGGCTCTTGCGGGACTTCGAGACTAGTTTCTGTTGCGTTTGTGTCCAGCACTGATCTCAAAAATAGTAATTGGTTGAAATATGTGTATTGTGTTTTTCGTTTTGCAGCTGAACCACTTCTAACATTTTTAACACGGCCCAGCTCTCTTGTGAAGAAGTCTCTAATATTTTTCCACCTTTTTTGGAGAGTCATGCCTGTAAAGCAATAAATAAATGTAGTACATAATACAAAACTAATATTATGTTTATTAATGTGAATATTATTTTCAGGTATTTAAGTACTGGATGTTCTTTATCACATATAATATAAGTCATGAATACCGTATAGGGCTTGCTACAGTATCGGAAATAGTATTTGATGTTTGTGAAGCAATATGGGAGATATTAAAACCAATTGTGATGCCACAATTGACCAGAAGTGGCTTGAAACTGCTGAAGGTTTTAAAAAATACGCCCAATTTCGTAATTGCATCGGAGCCATCGACGGCAAGCACATTAGAGTTATCAAAGCACAACATTCAGGATCTCTTTATTACAATTACAAGAATTTTTTTTCAATCGTGTTACTTGCAATATGTGATGCAAATTATAAATTTCTTTACGTAGACATTGGAGCATACGGCAAATGCAGTGATTCGTCAATTTTCAAAGACTCTGTATTTTATAATAGGCTTTTAAATAATGATCTCGATATTCCGAGCAATAACCCCATCAAAGAAAATGGCCAACCAATGCCGTTCATTTTAGTGGGTGATGAGGCGTTTTCACTATCGGAACATATGATGCGACCATATGCTGGGAGAAACTTGAATAATGTATAGACTAATTTTAATTATCGACTATCCCGTGCCCGCCGCTATATTGAATGTACATATATTAGCCAATAAATGGCGGATTCTTCACCGACCCTTAAACGTCAAGAAAGATTTTGCAGTTGTGATTATAAAAGCTCTATGTGTGCTTCATAATTTTGTGCGAGAAAGAGACGGATATAATTTCAAAGACACGTTGACTGTACCAGAGGCTTTATTAGAAATACCTGCATGTTCACCTAACAGAGCAAATAGAACATCAACCGAATATCGAGATATATTCGCAAACTACTTCATTACTGATGGTCGCTTGCCTTGGCACAATTTGTAAATATAGGGGTGCGAACCTACGACGCGACGGCTGCTCAGTTTGTGCGTTGAGGCACTAGCTCGCCGCGAGCCGCCGCCATTGCGCGCCGTAAACAAAATGGCGTCGAACGCACGTGCGGTATGAGTAATATTTTTTAAAAGTTGTTCAAATCATTACGAAAACCTGGGAAATTTTTGAAAATAATTGTCAAATCTCATGTAGGTACAAAGCGAAAAAAGGTTTTGAATGATCGGAACAACTTTTAAAAAAATCACTCATGCCACATATACGTGTCGAACGCTACTACAGCTCCTGCTGCGTTTATTGTAATTCATCGCATTATTAATCTACTTAGGTATAATAAAATAAAAGACTTACCAAGTTCTTTCTGCCTTTTCTTTATTGTCCATGGATTCACTGCCAAATATATTGGTCACTTCAAGCCACAACTGCCGCTTAACATCTTTATTGGAGTATTATCATTTGATGATAAATCCCATAAACCTCTTCTATTTTCGACTTCAGTTATGAACCTTTCCGTGTCGAAATGATCGGCCATTGTAAATACACTCTGTAGCGATGCACGTCCGGTTGCCGCGGCCGATGCGGTAGCACTGATGAATTTTAATACAGAAGTGATGTTCCCGACGGCCACGATTGGTCGCTGGTCGCGTGGCATCAAGTTGGACGCCGCGGCCAATGGTGGCCGCTAGTCGCTGGCCGCTAAGTGCGTAGGGGCTCTAGCGTTTGCCTTATAAAGTCCAGAATTCACTGGCCGCGGCGGCCAGGCCGCGGCGGCCATGGTCGCCAGTGCGTAGGCGCTCTAATACTTGATTTTACTTATTATAATAATTAAAGATAAATTGATACTAGATTTTACTTACAATAATAATTATATAAATTATTTACAAAATTATTTTTATGAGTAAAATGAAATAACATTAACCAATTTTAGCTCCCAAGAGCGTTTTAGACACGGGAAGTCGTTGAAGTCTGTGCTTCTTTTTCTGTCAATATTCTCTGTAGCCGCATTTCACTAGTTTTTTGCCATTTTTCAGCACAAAAGACTTACGTCATTTACAGATGATTTGATTGATGACTTTGATTCTGTTCGATAGGCACATACAGTAGGCAACGAAATATGTAAAAACTTATGAAAAAAAGTTAGTTTTGCCATCCTAGGTTAACACTTTCAGTGCCCTTGCTAATAAAAAAAGTTACTCGGAGCCGTAGCTGGGCAGTGAATGAATAAGACAACCCCATCACGCGAATTATTTCTGGTAATTCTAGTATGTCCTGCAAATATAATTATAAGGTAGTAGTAGTAACCAATTATATTCTAGAAACAAACAAATTGTAGTTGTAACTGTGTGTTGTCGTATCAACTGATTCCGAAATCTTGGTTTCATTCAGCTTGGATTCATATTATACAAAAAATCTTCCTTTAGTTTAGATAGGACATTCGATTCTGAAAGCTAGAACTACATGGACACCCAAGTTTTTATGTAATTGGGTCATGAAAACGCAAATCTACCACACTTTGAGCGTAGTGCACGTGTTATTTGCCAATTACTTATAATATATGAGCAGGGGCACCAATCAAACGCCCTACGCAGGCGTTCGTGTCCCACAATGCCCAAATTACTATATTTTAAGAGTACTGACGATTTTAATCCCATGAACATTCCATGTCGAACTTTTTCTCCAGCTGTTCACGGCCCGTCGTCGTCGATCCCACGAGTTCCGTGGTCGGAATTTGGTATTTATATCGTCTTTAAATCTTTGCTACAAAAAAACAGTATTTTAGCATACAGGAACAAAAACCAACAAAAGCTGGAAAATAAAATTAACAAAACGAACGGTAAAACCGTTAAAATCTCGTTTTAAAATAAAGAAAGGACTGCCAATGATAATAGCGGGAATACTACTTGCTAGGTTGGACAAGCCTCAGCTTACGTCATTAAAATAATAAAATAACCACGTGTTTGCGAGCACGTGTTATTAAATTCGAAATAAAAAGTCACTCAAACATAAATTACTTACGCGGTACCACCTCGTGCGAGGTAGTAAAAGCGTTAGCTTTCGTAATGACGAAGCGACACGGACGTGTCGTTAGTCTACGAAATAATAGAAATAAAATGGACCATCGAGCCGATGGAATTTTTTTTACGAAATTAATTTCGCAAATTAAAACTTTGTACAAAACGTGTTACGTTGAAGAAAAGGTTACTTACAGTAATGCTCTGTTTTTCACCGTACCTTCACATTTGTGCACTTTGATAATAATTCTTTGTGAATTAATGCACCTTCAAATAAATTCCGGAATAGGAAATTCTTCAGAATCGTGCTACGTTTTGGTAGCACGTCCGTACTCGGCGGGAAACTAAACGCCAATGGAGAATCAAAATGGCGGCACCACGAGCTCGCTCGCGCGCCTCTCTGTCGTGGCGGGAAGACACCTGATTGGCTAATTCCTAATTGGACGAATACGAACACTTACACAGCTAATTACCGAAACTGAGTTGAATGTTTGTTTACGCCACTACAAGGTAAGGTCCACCGTACGGTTGACCACGTAGCATGCCTGCTGAAGTGTCAACCGAGGATTTGCCCGTGTATGCGAAGTCTGGATGAATAAATCCTAGAAATGGTATGTCCTATAGGAGTAACCAGGTCTCCAGTAGTGCGAGGATGTCGGCGATGCCACAAAGCTGATTAACACACATAACAGACCGCTTTACAGATTTACAATTAAAAGTGATTAATATTATTATTATTATATTATTAACTGTGAACTAGCACTTGTTGTCAATTCCTTCTTCCGAATTTCTAGGGTTGATTTTATTCGTAATCGATCCCCAATTGGACCGAAGTGATGTATCGCTATCGCCAATTAGTTGTAGTGTGGTTATATCAATTCTTGCATCAAGACAAAGCGGAAGCCACCATATAAGCATACAAGATTAGTAAATGCATACACACAATGCCATTACACAATAGGTAGATATCTATGGCGGGCACCGAGAAGTTCCAGCAGCTTCTCGGGAATAGATTTGTTGCCTTGGATCCCACTGATGACGCTGACGAGACCCTACACAATCTGGTTGAAACGCTGAGGGATGAGGGCATCAAGTTCTGCAAAAAGCAGCGCAAAAGCAGCGCACGTGCCGTCGAACGAATCTTCTGACGAGTGGTTTGACGACTTGTGGAGTATCGATGGGTTTTTAGTGTTGACATATCAACACTCTGTTAGTAGCTTAGTGGAGAGCCCAACATACCCCCCTAGCCATCCTCAGGCTAGAAGAAATGCGCAAACAGCATTTTCCCATCGAAAAAAAAGGATCTGAAATATGTGTTGATAATTTCTTTAGAAAAAAGCAACTTGATTTGCTGAGCATAATCAAAATCAAAATTGAAAACAGTACTGTATTCGGTTTTTGGGGTCTTCACCGGGAGATATTTAATTATCAAATTGCTTAGACGTCAGTGGCTACTACTACTAGTCAGCAGTCCATTTTCGTTGTGAGCATCAATTATTGATTCTTCTTCTGCTGAGCTCGTAGTTCTTCCAGGTGCTTTAAGCGAACAGAATAACACAAATTATGTATCTCATTACATAATGTACCTTGCCATCTACTGTATTAATGATTTTGAGGAAATGGTCAAATATTTTATATAAATACAATTTCTTTGGGAAACATACAGTTATTACAAACTAAAAAAATATATGCTGAACTAACACTTAAACCAGCAAAGATTCCACCATTAAAGATATGACATGTTATGATGTAAAAAATAAATATACAAAAGTATCTATAAGCCAAACTATGAATAACAGTTAACCGCTGGGGCTTGTGTGTCACTGCAACCTGGTCCTGGTGATGATATACTCGATGATGATGTTGCTCTTGGAGTAGATGAGTAGCATATGTCACGTTCATGATCAATTTTATTAAAAAAATATTTTATTTATATTATATAACGACAGTGGAAAAGCAAAATGGCTAAAGCGCCACTTTGCTCGAAATAGACTTATATAAATCACTAAACTCGTTTTTTTTTCTGCGTCGATCTGTCTATGTTTCGTGTCGATTTGAGCAATTTTTTTGCGCTTTAGCAGACCAAAATTTTGTACCTTTGTCATTGATCCATGGACTAAAGCGACTTTTTTTTGGTGTTTTTGATGTTGATGTCGTTTAAGTTATTGATGCGTACGGTTTATTCATGTTTGACAATGATTTAGCATTTTTGTATAATTGCATTTGACGTCTTAATGTCTTATCAGCTGTTTTACCTTACCTGTATTATTGGTTGTGTCGCTTTAGCAAAACTCCGTTTCGGTTTTAATAAACTCTTTGGTATTTTAGCGAAAGTTAATGTAAGTAGTTTTCCATGGAACGATGGTTTAGCGTTGATTGATTAGCGTTTTTGCCAGGGGTGCTTTTGGAGAGGGGTGAATTCTTGCCTCCATTGTGAAACCCTGAGATGTTTTCGAGGGCTTTCCGAGCACAGTTTTAGTTGCCGCGCTGAATGCTTCCACTAATGCTTTAATTTGGCCTCTCTTTGTGGCTTTATCCTCTTGTTGTTTTTTGGATTGCACAAAAGCCTCTTTTTCCGCAGATCTTTTCTCTTGGAGGAGTTCAGATCCACTCATTGCTGCTGATACAGGGTGTCCCCAGCAGTCGGTTGCAGAGCTTGAATTGTGTGTTCTTAAGAAGTTGAGATTTTCACCTCTGTCTTCATACACAATTACATGTTGTTCAGAGATTTTTATGCAACCGAGCCTGTCTGCGACTTCTCCCTTCTCATGTTCAACAACTAGTGCGTCCACGCTAATTATGCGGGAGATGGGGTCCGCATCTTCTGTTTTTTCTCCAAGCATGGTAAGCATCGATCTCGCACGCGTGAAGGGTGTCAAACCAAACTCAAGCTCGAGAAGCGCGATCGTTTTGTTTATGGACCGGACTAGTCGGAAGCAGTGGTCTGCCACCTCTATCACGGGTAGTGCACTGTAGATCTTGTAGTGCATTGTTGTTTTGGATGTGCTTCCGTTCAGGAGTGATGCAAGCCCTGGAGATATAGCCACTCGGAACCTCTTGCCTGGTCGACAGAAGCAGAAGCTTATGCCGAATCGCTCGTTGGTTCTATCCATGAAGAGAGCTACGCCTCATTTAGCTGCAATAACACCTAAAGTTACAGAAGAAACGATGAGTTTAGACAGCTGAAGAAAGAAAATGAGACTTCAGCTTGGATTTGAAGGAAACTTTTTCATTTATTTAATATTAAAAATGGCCAAAATTACCTCCTCTCTGCTAACATTCTAAGAGCCTCTGCAATTGCATGAAGTGCCGATGCAATGGCCCTATTTGCCTCGGTCAGGTGCTCATTTTGACTTTGAATAGCTGCAGTAACAGCCACCAAAATGTCGGTGTTCCGTCGTTCCAGCTCTAGCCGCTGTTCTTCCAATCTCAAAAATCTGTCAGTGGTGCTGGCCAACTGAGATCGCCGCTGTGATGGTGGTGATGGCGGTATCAATGACCGTTTAGGGCGACGACGTGGACCTGTAACATTTTTTAATATTAACAATCCATGTTAACATAATAAATTCAAAAGACACTGTGTCGCAAAGGTCTGTAACCTTTTCACGGCTATATGAATGATCGAATCTTGATTCAATTTGGCATCGATATGGCATCTTAGAAGCTACTTTATAATCCAAGTACCATGTGGCGAAGCCACAGGCAGAAGCTAGTAACAAATATTTTTGGACAAAAATAAGAGCACCTAGTTAGTACAAAAATAAATAAGTAAACTTTTAAAAATATTATGTCAAAATATTAATATTCAGCACTTCCAATTTTAGCATTCATTGTGTGGAATTTTAATACATTTTAATACAGGAATATTGAACAGGAAAAATAAAAGAAAAACAAACCAAATAACATACTTGTGTGTCGAGGTGGCAGGTGGCTCGGTTGTAGTGAGTTGCGAAAGTGTTGGTGCAGTGGTGTTGGAGAAGCCATGATTGGATATGCAGTCTGGAAGGAGTAGTTTCAACATTGGGTTGTTCATGCACAATTGGAGGGGTCCTGCCTGGGTGGTGGAGTAAAGCTTCGGCGAGCTTCTGTAGACACCTAGAAATATATTGTATATTACATTTTTATCAATGTAAAAACAGTATTTTTTTTTTTTTTAAGGAAGGCCTACAGCTTGTATAATTACAACATAAGTAACAATAAACTATCAACATATAGCAAAAGCTAATGAATGCCCTTCACGGATAAAAGACAGTGTGGATATCAAATACGCTATGTAATCATACAATTTAGGAAAAACAAGTTTTTAGCAATAAACAAATGTTTACCTGGTCTAATGCTAATACTACATATTTTCAGTGCCTTAGTGACTTCATTCACAGCATTTGAAACGCTAGATTGACTCAAGCCATGAAGAAATGTCATGCCAACTGGTTATTGATATGATCCAGTAGCATAAAAACAGAGTGCCATTAGAACCTTTAATGAAAAACCTTTTAGTTCAGAATTCGAGTCTATATGTATACGGGTGGGTGGTTCGAGCCTGAACGGCGTGATAACTTTTTGCATGTTATGAATGTGTACAATTGGTTACAAGCGAATAGAAGTTATAGAAAATATTTTGTAGACAAGGGGGATACTTAACTCTGATGCCCACTGTACATGAAACACCTTTGTAAAAATAGCGCAGGAGTGGTCCGAGTTAAGTGGTGTGCCTAATAGTTTTATGCACATGGTAAATAATTTGCTATGAATTCATGCTAAAACAAACTACGAATCTATTGTAATTTTGGCATATATCGACACTAATAAATAATGTATATTGATTTTCTTTAACATGGACAGGACAATTGATTCGAAGTGTGTTTCGACATGGGTTCATAACAAATATCTTACAATGGTCGCAGAACTACATATCGAACGCAGAAATTTTTAAATCTTGAGCCGCGAAGTGTCGTCTTAATAATAGTGTAGTACATACAAAAGTACCTATACGTATTTTAATGAAGTAAGTCGTAGTTTATTGTAGTTTAAACTTACATTGTAAATTTAACCCCCAGGAGGTGCTGAAAAGCTTCCTTTGTGCGCTGCGCACCGCATTCTTTTTGCAGTCTGAACGAACTGCCTACTACACCGCGAATGTATTTATTGTAGTCGTTGACAACTACAGGTTTCGGTATTTGTCGTCCTGCTCTTCTTCCAGGCATTATGTCCGCATTATGGTAAGTCGACACTGTGGTAACTAATTTGACATCTTTCCAAGATAATACAGACACATCACCACAGTGTCGAGCTACAATGTCCTTCAGTGTTTCCAATCTTCGCCTGTTCAGAGTTCCAATAACATCGGTCTTATTCGACTTAAAAAACCGTGTCAAACCCTTAGTTGGGCCTGAGCAAAATGGTGAGTTTATATAGTAACTGCAGTTATTTATGTAATGTAGACAGGGAAATAAAGAAGACCAGTATTAAATTTTTTGATATTTTTATTTGTAAATATAAAAAAAAATTGTGTGGGAAGTATGTTCCTTCAGCCTTCATAGGACCTGAATGGAAAGTGTCATGTGGGAAATATTTTTCATGTATCTTGTGCAGGAAAATTATTTTCCACATCACAATTACAATGGAACCTTTCAAAGCATGGAGCTGGACATAATGGCACTTGACATGTACTGCAAATGTATTTGGAACGCACTTCTTTAGCACGAGTGCTGCAAAAACGGCATCTTCTAAATTTATTTAATCTTGGCATATGGTTTCCTACATGTGAGAGCCGAAGCTCATCAGGTACACGGTACACCATACACACCACCTTTTTTGCTTTTGAATACTGGTGGCCTTCTTGTCCTGCTGGAAAAAGAGTCGATCATTGATCGACCTAATCGCAATCTGAAACTTCTGTGTGTGTTCCTTCTGCTGGAGTGACCTTGCATGTACAAAATATAAGCATTGATCATTGCAGATTCAAGCAAAAACCAAAAGAGTCTGTGCCAATTTTTTTTTTATTTCCTCCCTAGGGGATAGGATGACCTGTAATGATCAAATAAATCCACACCCCCCATATTTTCTGTATACTTTTTTATAGCCAGCGGACAGAACATCTCTTTTTTCGAACCATCTTTTTGTTTTCTTTTTATAACTGTTACTTCTTTAGGGCAGTAAGCTGTGGTAGCAACAAAGACATCTTTGGTATCTTTCCACTTTATTATAGATATAGGCCTGCTATAAAAATATATAAACTCACCAGCATTGAGACGTGTTTCTCTCAAATTTTTACTGTAAGCTTCTGGTAGACCTTTACGGTTACTTCGGATTGTTGCCACACCATAAATTTCTTTTTGAAGAAGTGCTGCAAGTACTCCTAAACTTGTGAAAAAATTGTCAAATGCCAGTAAGGTATTTGTAGGTACATTTTCAGACAAGTCTAAAACAACTCTAAATCCAAGATTTTCTTCACTGGCGGTACCTACTTTTCCAGTATAAATTTGAAACTGGTAGAGAAATCCTGTGTTAGCATCACATCTCGCCCAAGATTTATACCCTCTTTTTATGGGTTTTTTAGGCATATATTGCTTCATAGTGCTTCTGCCTTTGAAGCGAATCATAGATTCATCAATGGATTGGTTTGATGATTGGTCACATGCCTCTCCAAATGTCACACTCAAAATATCAATGATTGGTTGGACTTTACACAGTTTATTGTAATGTTGTGAGGTCCTTGGCAATTCTTCTCTTATGTTAGAAACATGTAGATTTTCTGTAATTTTTTTAAAACGTTTTAGAGTCATGACCCTGCATATTTCTTGATTATTATAGAAGGGATCAGTGCTCCAGTACAGCTGGTAATATAATATAGATAAAGGATTTACAGACATTAGTATTATTATCCCAAAATATGCAAATAATTCTGTTTTTGTAATGTCAATCCAATTATTGGAATGTCTTGCTTGTGCATATATATTACTATTTTCTACAATTAGATTTATTGCTTCTTCAGGACACATATCCATGAAGTAATCCTTGGGCTGACTCCTGTTAGAATATCTTTTTCTGACTGTCATTGGCCTATCAAATGTAGGGCAATCAAAATCATCAATATCATTTGTCCACTGCCAGTTTCTATTTTGTACCTCTGCATAGCTTGGCCTAGTTGACATAGATCTTGAAGGTTGATTTCTCGATTGTTCAGTAGAGCTGGCTGGTAAGTGAATGGCAGGCGTTGGCACAACAACCAGAGGAGAACATGAATGTACGTGACCATCAGGGAAAAGTATTGGCACATCAATTGGAGAACTTGCAGGTAAGTGAACATCAGGGGCAGGCATTAGCACATCAATCGGAGGAGAACATGCAGGTAAGTGACCATCAGGGACAGGCATTGTCACATCAATCGGAGGAGAACCCACAGGTAAACCAGAATCCTCAGCAGAGATTTGATCATCAACTGGGGCTGGAAAATAAGATTTTTTTGTAAGAATTTCAGTAAAATTTTGCACAGCGAGCTTACACTGAAAAATAATTAGTAGGTTTATACCTGATAATATTTCATACAAATCGTGGTCCGTAACTATATTTTGGATGTAGTCTAGTCTATCATTCAACTCTTCTCCTACATCCTCGTCATCATCGTCATCATCTTCTTCAGAAGACATCATATGTTGTAGTGTGTCATATATTTCATCACGGTGTTTTTCGTTCATCAGAGTAAAAATCTTCCGCCTCTTAGCAGGCTGCAATCAAAGAAATAAAGGTATAAATGACAATTGAGACATATGAGGGTGCTAACAACATTCAATCAAAATCGGGCTCTAGGCACATATATCCCACATTTTTGTAAAAGCATTTTACCTCATATAAAACATATTATACGCGTCAAAAACTAGTGCTTCAGGCAAAGAAATAATAAATCTACTAAAAATAACCATTTCTGTTTACTTACCGGATTTTTTTTGGACATAGTATTTAGTTTTCTGAGAAAGTCGCACGAAAACACTAACGTTCACTGAATAACCTCAAAGGAATAAACAAAATTGACATTGACAGTAAAACGGTGCGTTCCGATTTACGCATCTACATTCCGGACCATAGATAATATTACTGTTGTTGTGTGTTTGACATATTGTGGGAATACTTTGCATACAGCTCGAGTAGAACCTCAAAAGTTAATGTGGGGAATATTTTCCTTCAGTCCAGTTAAGGGTTAACAGAATTATAAAAGTTGTCCATTATAAGACAGTGACCTTTGTGAAGAAATCCTTGCATGAGCCGTAACACTACCTTCGCACTTGCGCTCGTGAACCCATACATGGAGTTCTCCACAGAATCCCCTGCTTGTGGCGCTTTTTTGCCAGTGTAAATTTCAAACTTTAGAAGATAGCCTGTAACCGCCTCGCAAAGGTGATACCGAATCGTGCTGCTTTTGATCGAATGCACTGCATCCAACTCAAGCGTCCTTTAAAAAGCAGCAACGATTCGTCAATGCATATTTCTCTGCGAGGTGTGTACATACTATTAAACTTTCTATTGCAATGGTCAACGATGGACTGTATTTTAGCAATTTTGCGATTAGGACCACGAAGTCGAATACTGATGGTATTATTGTTGACAAAATGAAGGAAACGCATAAGGAGCCAATATCGTTTTAAACTCATCAGACCACGAAAACCTGGCATGCCCAAAACACCGGTACTCCAGTATTCAGATACTCGTCCTCTGACAGTTAATGACATCAAAATCATCACTCCGAAGAGCTTGTACAGCTCATCAATTGAGGTTTCTACCCAATCGTTTAATCAGGAATGGGACGAGATCCCGCCCGACTCGGTTGCTTGCACTATTTTTGTTTTCACAATTTAACAAAAATTGTGAAAACAGTGCTTTGGGTAGTTTTAGACCGATATTATGTCTCTGCCAAGTGGCAACAGTTTGGTCCCATTTCTGTTTAAAAGATTTGAACACGGAAACGTCTAATGGCTGTAATCTATCACTTGTGTGGGCTGGCAATTTAATAATGGTTATGTCATTGGCCAAAGCAGTTTGTATTAGGTTGAGAGATACATGCGTAGAGTGGCCGTCGTATATGACCAGGACTGGCCGTCCGTCACCCAGAGCTGGTATGAGGACTTTTTCAAAATAGTTTTCAAATATCTCTTTCTCCATCCAACCATTTGGAGAGGCAGCGTAAGCCGTACCGGGATATTCCTTGTCTGGCTGGGCTTTCCACTGGTCCCAGATATTTTTTGCTTTAAATATAATCAAGGGTGGCGCTCGACCACCGGCAGCATTAACAGCCAGTACAAAAGTTGTGTTTTCTCTTCCGGATGTGCTGGTGACTCTGGATGAGCTTTTACCCTTTTCTCCGACGATTTTTGTTTTCGTCGGATCTATACTGAGACTACTCTCATCCAAATTCCAGATCTGTTTCGGCCTGTTTTCCAAGTTTAAATCCGTCAAAACTTTTTTTAAGAGATCAAAGTATCCATAGATGATGAATGGATCTGTAGCAGCCTTCTTTCTCGCATACTCCAATGGTTCCGGTTTGCGAATTGATAAATTATGTCTTTTTTTGAAATTAAGGAACCAGTCTTTCCCAGGTACGCCTCCTTTAAATGGGGTTACGATTTTATTTAAGTTAACATACTGGCCTACCAGCTCTAAAATTTCCTTTCGACTTAGACCAAAGCCCCATTTAGCCAGTGTTTTCACAGAAGTTGCCAAAATGTTTTCAACGTTCTCGGGAAGTTCAATTCTACGTCCTTTACCTTTCTTTATAGCACCTCGAGTTCCTTTGCTTCGACAATACAAAGTAGCAAATGGAATTCCGTAAAGAACGGACGCCTTGTGTGTGGTAAGTGAACCAGCTCTTATTTCATCAAGAGCTCTTTGTAATTTTTCTTCAGTGTATTTAGGGCTAGATTCTTTGTTTTTGACGTAATTTCGCACCATCTGAAAAAAGGGGTAAATGTAATAAAACATTACAATTTCCCCGTGCTGCCTTATTAAATTTGCCCCCTTGTCAAAACTTCAAGGGGTAAATGTAATAATAGCCAAAACATAACAACCTACAGCAATTGAACAAAAATATACATTTATATGAGTTCCTAATACGGAATAATATCACACGAATAAATAAAAATTCAAAAACTTACGTTCTTTTCTCAGATTTCAACCGATTTAAAATTAGGTTGTAAATTTGCATAACCATGCGGCACTGACGTCATTCAACTTATGACGTTTCATTCAGTCATCAATCGGTCAAAGTTCACGTAAATTGGTAGGTGCGTTGTTAAAACAGTACCTAATGCATTTCATAGATAGCAGTACTAGTTTTTTGTTTTCAATACAACTTGAACACATTTCCTTACATTTGCCCCGCTATTACATTTTGCCTACCTGACCCTACTTTGTTTCGCCACGTAATTGATTTTATCTATAAATGAGTCGTAACAAGATTGTAAATTCGATGCACAAATACGATTAGTAAAGCAATCTTTTAGGGCTTCTTGTTATAATCACCAATCAGCTTTCTTCATATTACGACGCGTAACCAAACGCCGCGAACCCTGATAATAAAGTGAATATTTTATTGTAAGGTGGTCACTACCTAAGTTTACGCGAGTTACATGCCAATTGAAGTATACCGCTATGTCCGAGGTCACGAAAGTGATATCTGGGGCAGATTCTTGTATATACCCTCCCATTCACTAATTTAACCCTTGTGAAGTCACCGTTATAGCGGAAACAAAACTATTTTCTATAGAAGCGTCAAATAGTTGCTACCCTCTAGTATCTGTCTTGGATGACCAATTGGAATGTTGTCCATTGAAGTCGACGGCGACTATTGATTTCTGAGTAAACTTTGAAAAAACACTCTCCCAGTCGCAATGCGAAGTTCTTATCGTCGAAGGACAATAGACAGATACTACATAATCTAGAATTCTAGATACCTACAATTAATAATTTTTAAACATTTTATTTCAATTCCTGTATTTGTGTGATTAATGTTATGTAGATGAGTTTTAATTGATTTATGGGTAATGAGCGCCACAGCCCCATATGAATCTAGGTTATCTTTTCTATAGATATAACTATTATTTCCTGAGACAAAAGTGCTTCCAATTCAAGTTTTTTAGGCATCAGACTGTGCATTCCATTGCGCAATGGTAATAAACTGCGCAGCGGAAGGCACAGGGCCCGATGCCCTGGGAGCTCGGTTATTGGTGATGGTTGCGCTATCCATCATGGAAATGGCTAGTGAGTTTACTAAGAGCCTCTCCATTACTCATTGTCTGAACAATAAGTGCCATAACTTCCTCCAGTACGAATTGCAACACCATACGAACTTTCCTAAGCTTTTATTTGCACAAAAAGTTTTTTTGCTTTACTTATTATTGTACTGATATAACCCTGATCACGCTGTTCATCTTCTGTTGCGTTTTCGGTGTTCCCCAAGTCACTTTTCTTTTGTTTGGATTTTCTACTTCTGCTTTTCCTTCTGTTCTTATTTGTAGTATTCTTACTCTGCACATTTTCTTCACAACTATCTTCCTTGCAGTCATTATCACTTTCTTCTATAATATTACTGCATTCCTGAAGTTCTTGATTTCTTACTTCACTTTGCGTCAACTTCGCGCCTAAACTTTGGCTATATGACAAACCGGGTCTAGTTAATTCATAAGTCCTTGGTTGATCACCAAATTCAAGTACTTAATCTATTCTTGATTCATATTTCTTTTGTAACGCGACGCTTTTATACTACAAATGCACGTGCAATCCGCACAACGCACCGCGCGCCAACGATATTCTTTGAAAAAGCAATAATGGATCGATAGAATTTTTTACTGCCAAAATTCATTCCAACAATAGCTTTGAAAGATTTTTCCCGTCTTCATACGCTTCGTGGCAATTTACAGAATTACTGCCAATAATTCCAAAAATTTTGACATAATGTTTTCAGTCTCTCGAAAAGGATCATAAGGTCATATGGGGTTAGAGGAACATACTTCCGACGACCTCCGTGGCGCAGCGGGCGTAGGTCCGCCTGCGACGCAGGAGGTTGCGGGTTCGAATCCCGCCTCGGAACAAATTTGTGTACGATCTGCAGAAATTTGTTCCGTTGGTCTGGGTGTTTTCTATGTATAATAAAAAAAAAAATCTATCTATGTAGTGTATTGTATTATGTATATCAGTTATCTAGTACCCATAACACAAGCTCTGCTTACCTTGGGGCTAGATAATGCTGTGTGAATTGTCCAGCATTATTTATACTTTATTTTAAATAAAGATTAAGTAGCTATATGTCTGAAAATATCATCTGAAACTATTTGAACTATATTGTAGTATACTATATAAACAATAATCTTCACCAGATTTTAATTTTACTTTACTACGTGAAACGAAACTCTTGTTATTAATGAAAACGCACAGGTCCACGGTGACTGTCCCTCTTACACCAAAAATGGGGTAAGAGAAACGGTCTCCATAATTTCCCTTTCTTCTCTCCTAGAAATCAAAGACAAAGTCTTTGTAATTCGAATCATATCCTAATGTAATACGGTCTAATTTTAAAAGAAGAGATATATTTATTGTTTTTGGTGGAAGTGGAACATACACGTTCGAGCAGGGGTAGAAAACCATTGGACCATTAAAACAGAAAAATATGTTATTTTTTATTAGGTAATAAAGATACACTTTAGTAGGTACACTTAGCAACTAAATTGCACACAATCTTAAAAATTACTGAATGTTATAACTATCAAAAGAAAATTTAAAAATTATTTGCCCTCTGCGACCGATAGTAGGATTTGGCAGTTTAAGAACGACATCCTCCATGTGACGCAAATCAGATATGTCGTCAACAGGAGGAAAAGTAAACACACTACCTTCATTTCTCGAAACTGTTTATCGAGCATATTTTATCATCGGGATGCCATTATCATAATCTTTTGCTGGGGTAGTAATTGAATGTACTACACCCACATAGCATTTGATAGATTTTTTGGTACAAAATTTGACCAATAGCCATTCGTCTTTATAGACTCTGCTACTGATTTTATTATCCGGGCATAATGTTCTCACTTCCAGTCTGTTCGTCAATCATGTTCTCTTTATTTTCAATTGAGTAAGAAAGTGTTTCTTCGCAAAATCTTTCATAATCATCATCACTTTCATCTTGGAGGACAATTTCGCTCTCACTTTCGCTCGAAGAATTAAGACAAAATTTACTTTTTGTTGTTCGTTTTTTAGCTTTAGGTTGAGAGTTTCGTTCTTTTTCTTTTTTGATTGTGTTAGCCCTCTTCTTTCCTGTTATTTCTTTCTTTGTAATAAGTATTTCCTCATTAATTAGTGTAGTTTTCTTGTTTCCTTTATCGTCACATTCGTCCTGGTCTCCATCTTGCTCTCTTCTGCACTTCCACTAGAATAATTAGAAGGAATTCGACTTTTTGTAGTTCGCTTTTTAGGTTTAGGTTGACAGTTTTGTTCCCTTTCCTTTTGATGAACAGTTACCAAAAAGTAGCATCGTTATAATTGTTTTTTTTTTATGGTTAGATCCATATTTTTAGTTCCATGTGATTTTGAACGGCTAATTAACAATAAAACTTGTTTAAAAATTAAGGAAGTAAACCCCCAATTATAATTTGTGATCCTCACAGGCAGAACACGCTTTTGTTTTGTTGTACGCGAGGATCTAGCGAAGTAAATCTATCATACGTTGAATGTTTGATAGATTTCGTAATGTTATTTTGGGGATATCTGCCTCCTTCTCAAAATTTCCGTAGTGTTCGTCAGCGACCGCAACATTTCTTTTTCTGCGCTTTATGCCTATGTCTGTGCTTTTCTATTATTTTTGGATATATTTCGCTGTAAGTATTTATTTTTTGAAGTTTCAGTGAACTAGCAAGCTTTTTTTAACAGGAAATTTAGTTGAATTTCCTGTTTTTTGCTAAGCCGCAGCCGCGTAGCAACGCATTTCGTAGGCACCGGGCAGACGATAATTTACTCTTTTTCCCCCAATGAATTTCGCAATTGTAGAGTTGATTGCTCTGCAATGTGTTTGAGTCATGAGAAGATTTTCTGCATTTGTGACTGAAAGGTTCAAAAATGAGTAATTATCGTACCATAACCTACATTCCTTCATTTTCAGGACTACATTTTTCTCATTTACCTCTTTGCAAAATGGTTTGCTGCATATATCGTGGTCACCGAATACATAAAATGGACTAATGAGTAAATCTTGTTTCAATGTTTAATTTTTGCTTTATTGTTGTATCTAATTTTTACGTGTGATCGACGGCCTTAATTATCCTTAATTATCTTAGGCGCAAATTATTTGTATCCAGCGTTTTTTGCAATCTTACTGAAAATGAACCGAATTTACTGTCGGTCTTTTTTGTTAACTTTTTTTATTTTGTGCAGTTATTTCTTAGCAAATGATTGCTGCAACATTCTTTATCGACGTCATGTGTATGTATGGTAAAGATTCGTTTAGAGCGCTATTGTCACCATCACCGATGATGGTTATGTATTTTATTTTGTGCATGTCTAAACTACTTTTAAAGTCTTCTTCTATTCCATCTGCTTCCATAGCCGTTAAGCTTTTTGACCAGTTTTTGCATCGATGCTCTTTTGGATCAGTATTATTAGTATGCATTTCTGATGCCCAAAAATAGAATATTTTTGTTTCAATCCCAATTATACAGGATACTCCAGTTAATGAATTTATATATGATCGTTTGGCCCATGAACAGTCTATATCAACTGTAATATAAGGAATTCCATCATTATCCACGTGACCTTTAGCGATGGCAATTTTTCTTTCTCCTATGCCTGCTTGGTGCATACTTCTATACTACACCTTAGGCAAGTTGCGTTCCAAGTATATTGCTATGTCGTTGAGGTGGTCTAGATCTCTTTTAAACGCTACGTTGTCGTAGCCCTCTGGGATGATGTCATCTGGATTGGTCAAGATACGACCGTTCCACTTGGCTCCAGGTATAGGTGAGCCTCTGTAAAAATCATCCCGTACGGTCCTTGGAGTCTGTGGATCAGAGAGGGCTTCCACGGTTCTACGCAGGTTCGACAGAACAACAGTGGTGCAAAGTGGTGCATAGCGCCCACGAACCATCTTCTCCTTCGGCAACACTGGGAGGAATGTGTCGTTTTGGTATCGATGGACGCCAATCGTTGCTATCATATCAATAAGACGTATGTAAAAAGTGATGTTTTCAGGAGACACAAAAAACCGATTTTTTTCTTAACTAAACCGTTTTTTTACAATGTTTTGATGCAACTTGCTTTAGATTAAATGTTTACGTCTGCACGTAATCAGATTGTGGGTAGATTAAAGCTAGAAAGCTGATTTCCGTGCTTATACGTCCTTTTGATAATATTTTTTGAACCAAAATTCAAACATACGACGTCTTGACATTTCATACGACTTTTAAACATTTTACGATGATAATGTAGAACGTTTTACGTCTTTTTGAACAGAAATACAAACAACCAGTTTCGTTACAAAAATATATATTTCTTAAAAACTTCAACATGTCTTGTAATCTTAGCTCAACTAATTAGATAGCTTAGCTTAGCTTAACATTAATTGGAGAAACAATAATAGCTTTTTGTGAGTTTCTTACTTATAAAGTAATTATCTTAATGAGATCACCGTTAAAATCAGTCAACCAACTACTATACTCTGCCTAATAAATTCTAAAAACAATCATAAGTTTACACATAATTAGGTTTATTCAGTTACACGATGGTTAAAACTATGGGATTAACTCTCGTGCAGGTTATTTTTAAATCAGCCTATCTCTATTTCTAAAATCACAACCATCTCCAAATCAGTTACTTTTAACAATACAAGCAGTAGAAATAATAAACAATACAAGACAAAATTGGCTAGAAAATAAGTTTTTTGTCTAAGTTGTAATCTTAGTTTAACTATAAAGTAGAAACATCACTTAGAATGAAAATATTATGGGTTTTTTGTGATATTCTCTCTTATAAGTTACAATTAGCTCAATGAGATCACAGTTAAAAAATCTGTCTAAAATATTATTATACAAATATTTTTTTAAGTTTAGGTAACAAAAATTAAAAGTAGAGAATCATCTCTAAATCAAATATAATTTATATCTGCAGCAAAAATAATCTATAATTCAAAAAGAAAATGAAATTGGTTAAAAAAGAAAATAATTACGTTTTAATATGGACACATGGCTGATCTGGACATTCATGTGGTAAAGAATCGTAATAAGCATGATAATTTTCATGCATTAATACTTTCATATCTTGCAGATCTTGAAATTTTCTTAGCGTTATTTTTCTCGACTACTGCAATTTTTTTATATTAATTTTGTAATTGATTTTCATTTTAATATTTAAGTTCTAATGATTTAAATGCTCAACACTATTGGTCTTATCCTCATTGTAATTTCATACTTCTTTTTCCTTGTCTGTTGAAAGGACGGGAGCCGTCCGAATTTAGTGGAATTTAGTGCGTGAAATTTTTCCTTTTGGTTGTTGATTTTAGAAATGTTTTACAAAGGAAACATATCTTTTTTTTTATCTTATCGATTAGCAAATATCATCTTATTGTAGAATAATAAGTTGTATTTAAAATAAATGCAACAGAATTTAAACTGTGATACAAACTTTGAGAGTATCTTTTTTGCGCTTATTTTCAAGTGTTTTGTTTATTGTTCGATTTAATGAACTAAACACTTGAACTAACAGCTGAAACTATGTTTGTGACAAGAATGTGAACCAATCTATTGTTTAAATCAATAACGTAAGCCACTTGACCTGCCGTATTCTCAGAATCGAATTGTAAACAGACCCTATTTTTTGCCCCACGCTCGTACCGCTGTGAATGGCTTCTGTTTTTGTAAGTCTTGGTTTGTGAAAAAATTGTATGGGAAGGTTTGTTCTTTCTATTGATTGTGTTTAAGTATTTATTAATGTAAATAAAATGAGCACTTTTTGTCCGAATAATTGGTTTTTTATTTCATTAGATCGATTTTAGTGCAACAAACTGGAATAAATTCACTTACACTGATTTCAATAATTTTTTTATGAATTATCGTAAGGTAATACAGGACTTAATCATTTTTCATGTAGTAGCTTATTTCAACACGATTCCAACGATATAAGGTACTTAAGATAGCTCCCTACAAAACTTGTCTTGTATTTTCATTTTTGTCAGACGCGACCAAAAGTCTCGCGACTTTTGGTCGTGATGCCAAAAGTCGCCAACAGATAAGCGCCGGACAAAAAAACGGCCGTAACGGACGAAGGGTTATGTTGAAACTTCCATAATATTCTGCATTCAACCTTTTCTTTACCACATAACTTTACTAATTAAGAAACCAATCAAAATCAATTTGACGTATAATACCAAAAAAGTTATTGTCATTAGAAATTATGAAATCAAAAAGTCGTATGAAATAACATACGGCATTTTGACAGCCACATCCAAATAAGGACTTTTTGACAATGTTAATAAAGTCGAGTTTTGCAGAAGACAACCACCCACCATATTTTGACAGGCTATAGATTACATTCCAAACTACGCAAAAAGCTAATAAAAAAAATAGAAAAAAATTACATACGTCTTTTTGATATGATAGCAACGCAATGCAATTTACAAGCCTAAAGAACGGCTCTGGAACAATGGGAATATGTCTCACTGTTTGAATCAAAGGATTGGATACATCCAAGTCTTTAGCATAACCAGAGAGCGGCGGGTTGGTTTTAGTGTACATCCCCTGTTGGCGGGACATCCTGGCTTCAACCAGTCCGAGTCCCGCTCTATAGATGGAGCGGACGTCAACTTCAATGGTGGGAGTGATCTTCGAGACCGTCTTAGCCAAGTAGATGGCGCCAGTCCCAACGCCCCTGGTGGAAAAAATGCAACATAGCCTTTCAAAGTGTTTTATCTATGTTATATCTATATTTGGGTTCCATTAGGATAGGCCATTCTGCGATAACAGCTGATATGGTTGGATTTGTATTCAGAAACTGTCTTGCAGATGGATAAGTGACCTCCATGAAATGTTCCACTTTTCCTTCATCTCTTTCCTTAATAGTTGAAGTTCTTGCAAGCCACAATTGTTTCTCTCGTAGACTCTTTGGAGTTTCTTCTTCTGGTATAGATGGGTCCCATTCTTTACATCCTGCACTTAAGTTTATTCTCTTCTCGAATTTACGAAATTTTTATAAAACACTATCAATGATCTTTTATAAGATTTCCTTGAATGAACGAGTTTAGGTAGATCTCGTTGCAAACTCCAGCAGTAGTCTGCCATCATATGTGAATCCCACCTTCCCTGATTACGCTCCTCCATTGTCCGAAGATCCTGATGAAATCTTTCACCCTGCTTTTGCTACAAAACACACTTTAAACTTCTTTTGCAACTGTCTATGAAAAGACGCAAATCACTCTCGGGAACGATAAAATGTGATGTTGGTTTCCGGAGTAAGCAATTTTTTTTCTTTTAATCGAGATGCTAATATTTCCGAAGCTTCTTTCGGTAAGTTTCTAGTAAGTAAGTCTCTTACTAAGTCATTTAGTTCTTTCTGATTAAATGGTTGAGGTTCTGAAAGGCTTAATTTGTAGTCTGGATCAGAGTCTTCACTTGATGTATTTCGTTCGGGTTCATAGAGATTTGGATCATCAGAAAATTTAGAAGTGCTAGGTTGTATCTCTCGTGATTTTAATTGAGGTCGTTGAGCAGAAGATAAGTTTGGATATGACCATTTACTTCGATTTCCAGGGTTAATGCCGTCACAACACAGAAGTAGCAGTCGTCATGATGGTTTCGAGGTTCTCGCCAAATCATGGGTGTTACGAACATTATTGCATCTCTTTTTCCATTGGACCATAACCGTAGACATACCAAACATTTCTGGCATACAACATGAGGAACCCATGGCTTGTCCTGATTACACAATTTTATTTTAAAGTATTGATGATACACAGTTTTCACAAAGTCCGATATAGGTTTTCGATATTTGTCAAATATAGCAAAAACACACCACAAATATAGCAAAAACAATCTGGATTAAGCACACAACGTCTTCTTATCGAAGCCATATCGAAAACAACAACAAAATATATTTTAGTGTGCAATAAAAAACGAAAATCTAAGTAAAAATAGTAAATGAGGGTAGTTAGCTATAACTCAAAAACAAAAGCTGTTAGAGAAAATCTGTTGCCATATTTTAAAAATAAGCGCGAATTTGAGATAGAAACAAAAAAAAAACACAGGAAACAAACAATTTTACATAAATACTTGATTTTAGACTTTCCTGGCATATGCAAATTGAACTTGTTATGAACAGACTTAGAAAATTGATATGGACCTTTAAAACACTGCGTCATGTTACAACACAGACTCTACTTACAAGTATTTATAAATCGTTAGCCCAATCAATTACAGGGTACTGTTTGCCAGTCTGGGGAGGGGCAACAAAAACGAAATTTCTTGAACTTGAGCGTGCTCAGCGATCCCTACTTAAAGTAATGTTTTTTAAGCCGCATAGATTTCCCACTGAAAGCCTTTACCTTACATCTGGTCTACTTTCAGTCCGGAAGCTGTATGTGCTCCAGCTAGGTATGTGATCCACGTTGGGCAGCAGCCTCCCTAAAGCGGCCGCGGCTCCCAGGACTCTTGGGGCCAGTTGGGCGAAATGGGCCCCAAAAGTCCACCTCCCATCCAGGATGAGACCCAAATATTTCATCTGGGTCCCAACCCGGACCTGAACCCCGTCCAGAACCACCCTGGTTCCTGGACGAGGCCCTCCCCGAGGCCCGTGGAACAACAGGGCCTCGGTCTTGGAGAGGGCCACCTCCAATCCCAGGGAGCGAATGCGGTCGACCACTAGGGTAGTGGCCATCGTGGCCAACCGCATCGCCTCTCCGAGGTCCCTCCCCTTGACCACGACCAGGGTATCGTCCGCGTAGCACGCCACTCGCATACTTGCGGGGAACGTGCCCCGGAGCACCCAGTCGTAGCCAATGTTCCACAGGAGCGGTCCCAGCACCGACCCCTGTGGAACCCCGCGGACGACGCGACGGTGTCTCAAGCCGTCGCGTCCCTCAACCAGGACCTCCCTGTCCTGGAGGTAGTCCGCCAACAGCCTCCGCAGGTACAGGGGCACTCCGTGATAACGGAGCGCCTCCCGTATGGTTCCGTGCGGCAGGCTGTTGAAGGCGTTGGCAATGTCGAGCGAAACAGCCAACGCCTTTTCCCCCTGGCTGACAACATCTTGGGTCCAGCCCTTGAGCCAGAGTAGGGCGTCTATCGTCGAACGCCCCGCTCTGAACCCATACTGGGCCTGGGACAGGTCAGGCCCAGTCCCCGCCAGGTGCCGGATGACACGGGAAGCCAATACTCTCTCCAGCAGCTTCCCCGTGTCATCTAGCAGCACTATTGGCCTGTATGCGGAAGGCGAGTCTGCGTCTCGACCTTCCTTCCGCAACAGGCACAACCGCCCGTCCTTCCAAAGCTTCGGGAACCGTCCAGACGTGAGACACGCGTCGAACAGTTCCCGAAGCCGCTCGCCCATCTCCCCCAAGGCGATCCGCAGGACCCGCTTTGGGATCCCATCCGGACCCGGGGCCGTCCTTTTGCCACGCAGGCGTCCAACGGCCACCTCCATCTCCACCTCTGACACAGGTGGGATGGAGGCCGGGTCAATCTCCTCGGGGAGGACAGGCGGCGCCGCCATCACGGGCGGGGTGTGGAGGGGGTCGATGTCGGGGAAGAGCCCCTCCATCACCCTGCCCAGAAGCTCCGGCTCTAGAGACTCCGCAATCGGGGACGTCTGGCCCCGGAACTTTTTCCGGGCAGCCCTATACGGACGTCCCCACGGGTCCCTGTCGAGGCCCTCTAGAGCCTCTTCCCAGGCCCGCGTCTTGGCCCGACCGACGGCCAGCTGCAGCTCCCTTTTTGCTTCGCGGTAGGAGCTGTACAGCTGGTTCTCGGCTGCCAGCTCCTCCGCTGACAGCTCCCCGTCGGTGCGGCCGTGACGCCGCCTCCGGCAGCGGGCGTAGGACCGCCGCGCCGCCGAGCAGGCGTCTCGGAGATCCCCGATCTCCGAGCTCCACCAGTACACCTCTCGGCGACCGGGGAGGCGCCGGGCCCTGGGCATGGCGGCGTCACACACCGCCGTCACCGCATCCCGGAAGTGGCTCGCCTCTACGTCCACCTCCGGGTGCGTGGGCGCGGCAAACCACGACTGGACGATCGCCGCCTCAACCGCCAGATCGCGGTCGAGGCGACTGACCGTCCAGCGCGGAAAGTCCGCCCGCGCCCCATGACGGCCCCCCCTTTGGACGTCGGAAGTGGATATCTCGAACCTTATATATTTGTGGTCCGAGAGAGTCTCCACTTCCGACATCACCCTCCAGGCCCGGGCACGTGCCGCAACAGCGGGGGTGGCGAACGTTATGTCCACCACGGACCCCCCTCGCTGTCGCACGCACGTGTGGGCCGACCCTCTATTAAGAAGGGTCAGCCCGGTGGCAAGCGCCCACTCCCTGACGATCTCCCCTCGAGCGTCAGTAGTGGGGCTGCCCCAGTCCCGGGCCTTGGCGTTCAGGTCCCCCATGATGAGGACCTGACGTGGCGCCTGCCTACGCACCGCCGCGGCCAGGAGGTCCATAAAGACCTCCAGCTCTGCAGCGGTTCTATTGGGGGAGAAGTATGCGCCGACTACTGCATACTCCCCCCACTTGGCCACCACGTACCCCGAACCCCTCTCCTCAACTGAGAGGGGAGGGATGCCACTTCCCTTCCCAATAATGACCACGGAGCCGTCCAGGTCACCAGCCCAACATTGGTTTTGGGGAGGGACGTAGTACGGCTCCGCGGCAACCGACAAATCAATTTCCCACTGCGCCAGGGACTGCATGAGCAGATCCTGAGCCCTGGCGCAGTGGTTGAGGTTCGTCTGGAGGAAGTTGAGATGGCCGACCTGATCCATCAGTCAGCCATCTCAACCTCCTCGCTCAACGCCGCGTGAGCTCCGGCAGAGGGGGCGGGGGCGGTCCGGGTCCCGGCGGTTTTCCCTTTCGTCTTCGGGGGAACGCAGCTGCGTCCCCCATTACATGCCCAGAGGGCCTGCCAGACTCTGCGCATATAGCGCAGTGTGGCTGGGCCCTCCCGCAGGTGGCCGCCTTGTGACCTTCGCCTCCACACCGGAAGCACAGGTCACCTCTGTCCGCCGCCGCGGGGCACTGGGGGCGCGTGTGCCCTAGCCCCATGCACCGGTAGCAGCGCATGGGACGCTCCCCCAGCCCCACCACTCGTGCCGAGCTCCACCCCACCAGCAGTCTGCCCTTTTCCAGCAGCACTTTGGCTGCCGGGATCGGGCAGGAAACTAGGGTGGACCCGGTGCCACCAAAGCCGGAGCGGATCTCCCCGGCCTTGACGAGCCGCACATCACAGCGGCCCGCCTCGGCGACCGCTGCGGCCACCTTCTCCTTGGTGGCCGTGTCGTCCAGGCCCGTGACACGGATATCCGTGGACTTCACGGGCCTGGTGACGTTAGCCACTTCCGACAGTCACTCGCGGAGCTTCTCCGCTAGCCAGTCGGCCTTTTGTCCGTTTTGGGAGCCAGTGATCTCCAGCATCCTGGCTCCCGTGGCAGTCTGCCGGAACCCGACCCGTCCTATCTCCATCTCCTGGAGGCTCACTTTTTCCTGCGCCAACTGGAGGACGGAGGAGTAGGTCACCCCTTTTTCCGCAGCCCCGGGCTGTAACGACAGCACGACAGCCGCGGACTTCGGGGACCTCAGCGCCGCTCTGGGCTTTGGGGCCGAAGCAGCCGGACGAGCCGCTGGAGCAGGCGCAGGTGCAGAGGGGGGAGAAGAACTCTTCCCCTTCCCCTTTCCCTTCTTCGTCACCGTCGCCCAGGTCTCCCCAGACGGGGGAGCGGCGACAGCGACCGGGGCAGCCTCCCTCGAGGGACCCGCGACTGGCACAGGTGCCACGGCGGGTGCCGCCCTCTTGCCCACTTCGGAAGCTGGGCCACGAGCCTGCTGAGGTGGCGTTGGCCTCAGCGGCGCAGCCACCTGTTTCGTGTCCGCCCTCAGTGGCGGACGAACGACCGGAGCCGGCAGGAGGCGCTCCTCAATCCCCGCGATTCGGGCGTTTAGCATCGTCCCGAACGTTGAGATCAAGGAGCGCTTCAGCTCCTCTATGAATTCCGCCCCCACCTGCAACATGGCGGGGGCCCCCTGGGTTCCTGCAGCGGCGGATGCAGCAGCGGCAGTAGAGGCGGCGGCGGCCTCCGTCTTCGCCTCGGTGAAGGCGCGACGAAGCGACTTCACCTCGGCCTTCAGGGCCTCCGTCTCCAGCCGTAGACGGCCGTTCATTGCCCTCAGGCGCCGCGTCTCCTCCGCTTCACTCCGGTCCGCGAGGGCATCGACTACCTCCCGCAGACTGGACGCCGACCCCTTCAGGCGACCGACAAACTCGCCCTTGAGGTTGCCGGACTTCCTGGCAACCTCCAGTATACAGGCGAGTTTCTCGCCAGCGTGGGCCCTCAACTCTTGAGCGCTCAGCGCGCTGATGTCCCCGACCCGTACGGCGGCATCGGTATCGCTACCGGTCGTCGTGAGATCGGGGACAGCAGCGGCGCGCTCCTTCCCATACTTCCTGCTGAGCAGGACCTCCGTCTAAGCCTCGTCGACCGGGAGAGGCCTCAAAAAGGCCCCCCTGGCCGACGAAGCCTTCCCCGACTTCTTCCTCCCTCTAGAGGCCGTGTTGACCTTAGCGGCCACTGTCCCCTCGGTCTCCGTGTCCGAGTCTAAATACCCGGGCACGAAGAACGAGGAAGACGGCCGCTTCCGGGCCACCACGTCCTCCAGCACTCCCTCCGCCGTCGTGTCGGACTCCGCCCTTACCTCAGAAGAGGGGCCCTGAGAAGGGCCTTGTTTGGGCGGAGAACCGACGCACACCTCATCCACACCTCCCTCGTCCGACTCCCGCGGGAGGGGCCCTGAGAAGGGCCTTTCGAGAACCTCCCCGTCACGTCGCGCAAAGGCCTCGGCATGCCTTGGCCCTCCGCGACTCAAAACTCAGCCCTCACAAACAAAATCAAACTATGTAGCGTAGCGCAAGGTTACTTGGCATGTCTCAATCCAACCGTCAACCTAACCAACGAAGATCAATGGGAAGGATCGACCTAGGCCAACCTGTACTAAGTTCATTCAACAATGTGTTGTTGCTATATTTTGTAATTTCTAAATTTTCTAAGACTGACAACCTAAAACCTTTATCACAAGTATGTAAAATAGAAAAACAATGGTTATCATTTAACGAATGACCCGATTCTAATAAATGTTTTGCAAAGTTTGACTTTTCTGGATAATTGTTTCTATAAGCGGCTAAATGTTCTTTATACCTAAACTGAAAACTGCGACCCGTTTGACCTATATAAATAACATTACATTCGTCACAAACCAGCTCGTAAACGCCTGATTATTTATTTTATCTAATTTATCTTTACCGTTACAAATCTGTTGTAATAAATTGTTTGTTTTGAAGGCTACACGTACTTTATTTTTAGACAGAACCCTTGAAACTCCCTCACTTAATGGACCTAAGTAAGTTAAACTACCCACGTATTTATCTATCCTTTCTTTAGCTACGGGATACAAAAAGGAGCGGATAATATTACGTTGTTTACTCCTAATTAAACCATCAACCATCTTTGTACTATATCCATTACTTTCAGCCGTGTGGTAAATAATAGATAGCTCTCTATTTAAGGCTGGCGTCCTTTAGGGACGGATCGGGGCGGGTCGCATTGGAACGGGCCGCGGTTCTGTGATGCTCTTGCGTCCATCTGTACGGGGCGCGGCGGACCGCCTAAGCGGATTTGATCTTACAGACGTGTTTTCGTGCTTGGACTGACATCGCGCTACCATGCTACCATGGACAGCTCAGACGAAGAGATGTTATGGTTTCAAATCCTTCTTGAGGAAGAGCAAAAAAATAAAAAACGACGACGAGTACACAAGGTGTGGGTGCATGATATATGCCAGAAAAGAAATGTATTTGGTGAATACCATCATTTGTTTAACGATTTGAAGAAAGATCCAGTAAAATTCTTCGAGTATTTTCGAATGTGTTTTGGAAAATTTGAAACATTGCTTAATATATTACGTGAAGATTTCCAGAAACAAACCACAAAATTTCGAAGGCCAATTGAACCAGAAGAACGACTTGCTATTTGTCTCAGGTAATTATGATTTTTTGACATCTGATAATAATTTTATTATAATTAATTATTGTTTACACAATGAGATCGTGCTTTACCTCCAATCTAAGAATCTGTCCTATACCCGAATAGGGGCATGGGTAAACCACTATTGCTTGGCGGTAGTCTTTATAACTAGTATTATAAATACAAAAGTTTGGATGGATGGGTGTGTTACTCGATCACGCAAAACAGGCTGAACAGATTTGGATGAAATTTGGCACTCAGATAGTTTATTAACTGTATGAATACTTAAACCACTTTATTTATGTGACAATAAAAAAAATTGAGTCATAATTAATCATATTTATTAGTAATTCCCAATAAAGTTAACATTAACATTACACAGTAACAATTATTTATTTTTTAGAAAATGCAGAAATTGTTCCATGATTTCAGAACCTTGTACATCATGTTCTTGTACTTCATAAACTTGTCCTTCATATACTTGTTGTGACGAGTTAGATAGCATCGATGCCGTAGTAGGTGATGCTTGAAATGATGCTTGTCCAGAGGTCCGTAAAGGTTGAATGGACGAGAATTGATTATTTTGCCTTAAAATCACGGCTGCAACTGGCTGTTGATTTATGGTTTGCATATTTTGGGACTCTCTACTCGTATGCTATATGTTATTTGTATCACCTTGTCTGCAAAACAAATCAGCCTCAGCATCGTTCACAATTTTAAACACCGCACCCTTAACCCGTATCTGAACATCTTTCGGGAATGTTGTGACTGTTTTCCCCAAGTTTGTGAAAAAATCTACCATAGTATCATGGCCTTGGTTAAGCGATTGATACTTTTTTTCTAAGTATGATTGGAACAGAGTTTGTGTCGATGGAGGCGACTGAGAGATTCTGTCTGTCTTCTTCTTTTTGGTGATCCTACTCGAATCAGTTTCACTGACTTGGGATCTACTTATAGGTGGTGGTGACATGACTGATGATGAGTTTGATGATAGTGGTGACATGGCTTGTGAATCTGTTGCTGACCGTGGTGACAGGACTTGTTCATCATCACTCAAAGATGGCAAATTTCCTGGTCACTCTTCGTTAGACGTAGTTTTTTGGCGCGTCGATAATTATCGCGAATTCTCTTCCATCTCTCTTTACAATTTGCCGCTGGAACAAAATAAAAAGAATATCAGTCAACAAACAAGCAATGGATGAAGTGAGGTGCTCCAACTTCATTATTCGCGGAGAAATTGCGTAACATTCACACAAGAAAAAAATAGAATTGAATTGAGAACCTCCTCTTTTTATGGAAGTCGGTTAATAAAATGTGCTTTTGTTTTAGGTTTTTGGCCACGGGGAATTCATTCAGGTCGCTGGCTTTTAATTATCGACTCGGAGAAAAAACAGTAAGATATATCGTTTATGAGACTTGCACGGCGATATGGAACAATATGAAAGTACCTACACCTTCCGAAGAGGATTGGAAACTGATAGCAAGAAAATATTGGGAAAAATGGAATTTTCCTAATTGTATTGGAGCGCTGGATGGCAAACATGTTGTTATCGAATTCCCCGCAAATAGTGGCTCGAAGTATTTTTGTTATAAAAAAACATTTTCAATTGTTTTGTTGGCCTTAGTGGATGCTGACTACAGATTTACACTACTCGATATAAAGACTACTTACCAAAACTTTACAAAGCTTATCCGACTATTGCTAGACCATTTCAATCAGCTTTCATTTTACTTTGATTTAATATGCTTAATATTTTTTATGAACCTGTGCGAAGCCGGGGCGTGTTTCCTTATTGGTAAATAATTTATAGAGGTACCTAACCTACCTAGGCAGTACCATAAGAATAGACAAGGTAGTACTTAACCTACGTACTTCGATACCCAAGTACTTACATGTACCTACACAAGTAGCTACTCGAAAAATAATAGCCTCCTCTCTCGGGCAATCGGGTAAATCGATTATGATTATTATTCGTAAGTATAAAATCGATTTGGTCGTTGACTTGTTTTCGTATGGATTGTAAATGGTTTGGTAAATAATTGAACACATTTGTAAGGAAGGCATTTATTATTAAAACAGTGACATTTGGTAACATGACTGTAAGGTCATGCTCATGCATGAAGCACACAGAAGACTGAAGAAAATCTGAATTTCATGCAAACGTACCTAAGTGATTGCGGAACCCTACACAGCGCGTGGCCCAAACAACACGCACTTGATCAATTATTTTATAATTTTTATATTGTGATTTAAGAAAATTAGTTGTGCTGCTTTTTCTGGCTTAAGCCGGCTACGATGTTTGGTGATAGTATTGCCAGCTTTTGAAAATATACGTTCACATGGAACGGAGGTCGCCTTATTGCGCAGCCGCCGCTGCATTATTTAGAGACGTGGGTATATGGGTTTTCTTTCTTGCCACCACTTTATAGGACTTTCGTTTCGGTTTAGAAGCGGTTCATTAAGATATTTGTCTGTCTCTATTATGGCAGCGGCTGTGGAGCTTCTCACTTCGAGATGTTGTTTTACCTTCTCATCAAATGATTTTCATATTAATGACGAGCTGCAGGGTTGTTGTGGACCATGTTGGATATTTGAGGACACTGGTTCTGATTGGGCAACTGGATATGATGATATTTTTTTGCCGGATGGTTTTCAGGGTGCTTTCGAATCGTATATCATTTGGGAATCCGTGCTTTTTAAATCATGGATCTAAAAATGTAGCCTGGGTGGTAAGATCTAGATATAATATTAGGATGAATTAATATTTAGTAACAATTCCGCGCAGAACCTCCTCCGACAAGATCCAACAAAATGTGATTTGTGTGTACCGCCCACCCTCCCACAAATTGCTCCTACTTACAATCAGAGAAAGTAAACAATAGACTTAAAATTAATCAATTTAAGTAAATTAATTTAATTATGTAAATTATTCCTACTTACAATCAGAGAAAGTAAACAAGTCATAAAAAAAAAATTATGGATAGTTTTGAGAATAAAAACATATATCTCGTCTTATATTTTATATTATTATCGTTATGTTGATGATATAATCATATGCTGGACTGGAAGTTTACGTCAAACAGAACTAGGTAAACAATAGACTAGTAAACAATAGACATGATTTACAGAAAACCAACTTATACAGACATTACAATCCCAAATTCATCTTTTCATCCATTACAACATAAGTTAGTAGCTTACCGTAGTTTTGTTCACAGAATTATGTCAGTTCCCCTATCTCAGGAGAACTTTTTTTCTCCTTAATTTAAACTTTTTTTTTCTTTAATTTAAACCTCAAATTATTAAGCTTATTCAATTGCCTAAATTCTCATTCAATACTAGGTAGTAGATAGATAAATAGAGATTTGGTTAACTAACCGTTGAAGCGATACGGGCGTCCACGTTAACCCGCGCGATGCCCGCTAAAGCGCTGTAGGTAGATGCGGCAGCCCGCAGCTGATTTAGGGTCAAGTGATGTGAACAAGCCTCTCAGTCGATTTTTGGATACGACACACGATTATAATCGACTAAGAAGGTTGCCGGTTGAGCAACACTATTCAGTAGAAGCAAAATATGAATGGACGTAGAGAAACAAAAATTAGTGGCGGTAATTTGAATTTTGTAAGTGCAGCTGAGAAGACGCTCCGAGAACTTCGAGTTTTAAAATTATAAGTGTTTTTAGTACTGTTATTCTTAAGAAATGTTGATTTTATACGATATTTATCATCCCACAGTCTTAGTTTGAAAAAATATGGCTATATCTTGGCAAATATTATTTTTTTAAGAAATGTTGTCTCTTCGATGCGTCTTTCAGTGGTCGGTAAAGGCATTCAAAACATGTTTAAAAGCACTATATACATTACAAACAAGTATTTAAGAACACTGAATATTACAGTTTCATACTAGATTTATTGATATTTCCTAGAATTGTTACTTCAGGTACAAACCAAGCAAAGCGCTGCGGGCGCTTACGGCTGCCCCGTGTCGGCCATTATAAAAGTAAAGGTGTGTTTACTGGTGATGGCAAAGAATTCGCATGTTTACAATGCTATCCTTTATAACAAACAATAGTTACTGTAATACTTACGACGAATCGTTGATACCATCAAGTTTTTCTCTTGAAACTCTTGATAGGACTTGAATTACTTTATTTTTTTTATTAACAAGTAAGTTTTTTACTGTTTTCTAGTAGCCTAGAATATGCTTCATCGGAAACCAAAAAAATTTACGACATTGCTGTTCTATTCCAAAATATAAATTATTTACATCAGGTGAACGTAATAATCAAAATCTTTTTGGTGCACGTGATTTATGTATATTAAAACTATCGTAATTAGATCAACAAAGCATATTTTTATTATGACCAATCTGTCTTCTTTCCAAAACCAGTTAGAAAATAAATAAAATTGCTTAAAATTACGTAAAAACGGAAAAACCATAATACCATACCGCGGTATTTTGCGGTTGGTAATTTGTTCGTTTGCGCAGCGCTTCTCGGCTATGCTAGCGCGTTGCGCCAGCGCTTGACTTGCCTTAAAGCCTATGTTAGGTTTGTCTAGGCAAAGGGTTCTCATCCATTTTACTTAGGATTTCTTATAACTACTGTTGGTTAACTTTCCATAATATACATAGTAGGCAAATCGCTTAAGTATAAATATTTCTAGCTCTTATAGGTATAAACCATCTACAATGATAGCAGTCTGCATGCATTCACTTATCAATAATCGGAATGTTGCTACAGGTTCATTCATTCAGCGTGAAGCTCGCTGCTTATCGCCGCTTATCTCTGCTTATGACCAACTACAGGGTACTCCAAATCAAGTAAAATTTTTTGCTAGAAAATATTTTATTAAAATAGTTTTAATGTTTTTTTTATTTATCTTATTTTTAACATATACCGGTAATTCATTAATGAAATGGGGAATTAAATATTGGGAATTTCTTTGGCCGTAGATGTTACTAAATCGAGGTTTTGTTAGCATGTTATGCGTGATACTCCTAGTAGGTACTATCTAATTGAGGAAGAAATTATATTTATTCTGTCGGACAATATTACTCGAGTTTTTTTATAGCTCTATAGAACGTGTGCGTTACCCCAGCCAGATTTTGTCGAAAATCACATTTTTTTTTAAGTAGATAATTAGAAGTCCAACTTCTTCAATTGTTGTGCTGATTTTTAAATTTGTTTTGTTTATGGTTTTTTAGTTATTTGACAAAAACAGATCTGGCTGGCGTAACGTTACCCCAGCCAGATGTTTTGTTAATTAAAGGGTTTATTGAAATAAACTTTAGGTACATAATTAGTATTCTGAACGAGGTAAATGTTGCCACAAAATTTGAATTTGTATCGTTTATGGTTTCGGAGATATTCAAAATCCTGCTGGGGTAACGTTTACGTGTTCGCTGTATCTCCGAAACGGCTAAGCGAATATGTATAATTTTTTGTACACAGCTTCTATGAATTTGTTATAATTTGTTTGCCAATAAAGAAAAACAAAATAATGCACCGTTTAGAAGTATTTTAATTAATAAAAAAACTCAAAAATAGCTCCTAGCTCTTCAAAAAAGAGCTCTAAAGCCTTATTTGAAACGTCATTTTGTAGCTTACAACTGCCTTCAAATGTTTGTAAATTTTCATTAGAATCCTGTAGGTATTTATTAAGTTACAACGATATTTAATTCAGTTCTCGTAACGATGCGCTCCGGAGATTTTAAGCCTCCGATTTACTGAGTTCCTTGTGGATTTAAAAGTTGAATAAGATATCATTAATTAGTATTTTAGTTCAATTTTCTACCTGTAAAATTTCAGCGTAATACGATTTGTAATTACTGAGATAATTAAAAGAAAGACATTAGGTAGTGCATGATCATGGCAACCCGACCAAGTATAGATGGTTACGAAAAAGCGGCCGCGTAGTACTTTATGCCTACCTTTTAAAACGTATAGTATAATAACGCTACATGCTCAATACAGTCGCGTACAGAATTAAACTATTCAGCCTATAGCATAGTATATATCTTGAAATGAATTAAATTATATATTTTTAATTTGTGTCTACTTATTTATGTTACCTACTTAAAATACTGTACCATTCATTACCTATCTTATTTAACCTGTTGTGACGTAAGCGCTAAACTTATATATTTATTAACAAAATAGTGAAATATTTAATTGGCACAAACACGGTCCCGTTGCAGTTTTAAAATAATATAGATAGAGAGATAGAAGACTTTGTACGCGCTGCATTCGCGCGTGTTCTATGTTCTTCACAGTTATGCACATGAGACGACATCATTGCAACTTACTGAAGAAGGAAAGAGAGCGTCGATAACGCGTCCTTGGGACGAGGGACGGAGGGCGGATGATTGTTTGTCGCTCGATAGAGTTAGTCAAAGATTTGGTTTCGTTGAATGAGTGCGCATACGCTTCCGTAAAATATTTTCGCAATTTCGTTTAATTTAAAGTGAACTACTATGAAGTACTTCTATTGCGGACCATAATACCTGAGTTCGTGAGTTACTGATGAAAAAGGTAAGCTACTTAATGTATAAAAATAATTTTCCTTTTTAATCATTACATAGTAAAAATAAAGTCGCTTTATCTGTCCCTATTTCCCCTTGAACGCTTAAATCTTTAAAACTACGCAACGGATTTTGATGCGGTTTTTTTGATGATGATGATTGATGATTAAAGAGGAAGGTTTTTATGTATAATTCACATTGGGAAAACTCATTGAACGCGGGTGAAACCGTGGGGCGGAAGTCTAGTCACTGATAAATTACACGAATTATGTGAAATGATTCGCCATGAACCAACCGTGAATAATACACTTTTAATTAAAATTCTTAACTAATGATGTTGATGACTTTAATATAAAAAAATAAGACTCAAATTAACTTAGTGTTTCTCTTTAATGTAGGCATAACAATGTAACCACAGCAATTTGGTGGTGACTGTGGCGAGATGAGTAGGTAATAGCGGTGCGGACGGCGCGGCGCCGGCTGCCTATGGAAGATATAAGCAAATCACAGTTGGATGCATGTTGACTTGACACACATCACACTCATAAATCTGGCGACTATCTACCTGTGGTGAGTAGTTATTGTTTTTTTAATTTTCCCCCAATACTCAGAATGGGTCTAGTCCAGCTCTGGCTGGCACGACTGATTGTTGCAATCAAGCTACGTATAATTTGCTTCGTGGTCGCAAACTTGGCCGCTGGCTTGTAGTGTAGGAAAAATACAAGTTAAAAAAAAATAATTCGCTATCAGCGTAATATTTTAAATTTCGTTAAATAGGACAATTTTAAGATACTATATTTAATAATCCACCTAAATTTAAGTCCGGAACATAGAAAAAAAAATACATTGCCGAAAAACACGTTATTTAACAAAGCATAAATACTATCACTATTTTAACTGATATAGTATGCATAAAATCTTGTAAAAACCACTCGAGAATAAAAATCCACCTAAATTTAAGTCCGGAACATAGAAAAAAACACATTGGCGAAAAACACTTTATTTAATAAAGCATAAATACTATCACTATTTTATTGATATAGATATGCATAAAATCAAAAACCACAAGGGAATAAAAATCCACCTAAATTTAAGACCGGAACATAGAAAAAATAATACATTGGCGAAAAACACGTTATTTAATCAATATAATATTTCCGTAAATAAAAACAGTTGGATTATAGCATGTTTGTTAAGCTTAAAATAAAACAATGCGTTTGGATAAAAAAATAATCTTATAGTATTTTTACTTTTTTTGTTACGAGGTGAAATAAGAAAAAAAATTTTTTTTTATTATTTTCCGGTCATAAAATCAGTTGGATTCCTTTATTATTCGATTAGCAATACGATCAACTATACAAGGAGAAAAAAAATCGAAGTTATGAATTAATGCGATTTCGCCATACAAAGATATGCTAAAGTTCCTGCACTATTGTGCCGTGTGCGACAAAAGATGCAGCCACGAATTATCGTATCGTAGTATTGGTCGTCTAGTACCTGAGTATACTAGATGTGCTTTAATAATTATATTTTTTTTTTGTTGTAGACAATTTGATGGCTCCGACAATCTCCTAAGCGAAGACATGTGCAAGCACCAAGTATCTTCGTTGCCTGCTGTATATTTATTTATTTATCTGGCCACGTATTTTTGTGCTGGAGCAACGCACACCAGTGAATCGATTCCTGCATCCGACAAGAAATTTATAAACATAATGGCCGGTAGAAAAAGCGTTATACCGTTGCATGATCAAAAACGCGTTATTTCGAAATATGGTTATGTATTTGATAATTTTAAGACTTGTCCTCCAATTAATCATGATGTATATGAAAGCATACAGAATGAATTAAACGAAATGTTTCAACACAAAATGTCTAAAATGGCCATACAAGCTTCAGTAAGACGTAATAAGAAATACTTTTTTCACGATAATAATAACTCAGATGGACTAACGAATAACACAACGGACGTGACGAACAACATAACCGACCTCGATAATAACATCAACTTTGAAAAAACTGATAATTGCGACAACTATTCTGATTTGGAAATAGAGTTTCAAATGGACATTTATGAATTCAAACGTATCGCACCTAAAAACCACACATTGTTACAGAATAGTTGGACTAATGAGCTTCAAGACCAAATATGGAAAAAAACGGAACTTGATTGTACTTTCGCTTTTAAAAATTGTTATGTACCTACGAACTTTCAATTAAACGACATTGTATGCAAGGGAAAATGTACTCAGTGTGGCGCGAATATTGTTATGTACTTAAATCCGTTGACTGAAAATTTTGTAAATGTGGTTTGTCAAGTAAATCGTTTCGAGAAAAACTTTGTCCACGATAAAAACGTTAAAAATAGACTGACATCAAACCGAAAACGAAAAATTGCTGAGAGGTTAATGAATTACAAGGCGTTGAAAGTCAGAACTTTAATGGCAGACGAACTCATGGATAAAGACAATCCAAAAGAACCTCCAACTATGCCAAAATTGAATAATTTGAGGAAAATACGTCATGAGGCTAAAAGGGCACTACAATTTGATAAAAACACAATTATATCTATTTATGCAATGTCTCAGAGTTCCCCATTTAATACATACATACACAATTTTTCACTTGTACCGTTTTTTGTTTACTTCTGGACAAACGAACAAAGTAAATATTACGATGAGATTTTAAAAAATACACATACTGTTTTATCCTTAGACGCAACAGGTTCGATCTTTCAAACGATAGCGCCCCCAGGAGTAAGCGCTAAAGACGCTAAACATACTTTTTTATATGTTGTTATGGCATACACTACCAGTACTAGCATTCCCTTATGTTATATGGCATCACAGTCACACACAACTGAATGTATAGCCACTTGGTTAAGTACATGGGCAGTAAATCGACATTTACCCAAAGAAATAATCTGTGACGATTCAGCTGCTTTATTAAAAGCAATATGTCGTACTTTCCTTAAAACAGATACCAATGTATACTTAGCACAGTGTTTTTCACTTTTGGAAGGGCAGGTTGAGCATGTGCCAGTTTGCTACGTCAGACTAGACAAATCCCATTTTTTCAAAAAACTGCCTAAACAAAGTTGTTTTGACAAATGCTCAGAAAAATGTAAATATTTTTATATTAATTGTATAAAAGTAATTTACGGACAACATTGTTACAAAGAAATTAAAAAGATTATTGATGATATTGTTACGGTGTCACTACCCGAATATATTAGCCCTGGTAAATACGAAGAAGCTTTACAGCGTTTGTCAACAAAAATTTCTAAAATTTCTAAAAACGACCATATCAAAATTGATGATGACATAGATAATCATTTTCAGGAAGAAAATATTCTTCCTGAAAATGATACACTTCCTGAAAATTATGAGGCTGACAGTACTATTTGTCCTCTTATCAAATATTACAACGACGTTATTGAGACTGAAAAGTTATATTTATTATTATTTGACGTAAAATATCAACAACAAAATGAGTATTATTTGCCGGCTGTTAATGAGACATTGAAAAGATTGTTGCGAAAATTGCCTATGTGGGGTAACGTCATGACCAACTATTTTGTCGATGCCAAAGATATTCCTAGTAGTTCAAATGTTGAAAGCCATTTTAAGGACTTAAAAACAATTTATTTTAACACCAAAGACGAGAGAATACGACTAGATGAATTTTTGATTCAACACTACACTTTTATAAATGGGACTGTGAAATTAAGTATCTCGCAAACAACTGAATCTCAAACTACTGAGGAAAAGATAAATAAAGTTCAAATCAAAAAGAGCAATAAGGATTTGATTAATAGGAAGGAGTCGCAAAAACAGATAGATAAAATAGAAAACGTAACGAGCAATATAGATTTCGGATTAGAATCCATATTTCAGGATAAACCTGTAGAAGTTGAAAACTGGAGAGGTCTTGCTGTTCCTCATAACAAAGCAAATTATAACTTGAGACCCATATATATACTACAAAATGGAAACATTGCCATATCTAAAAATAAAAAACTAATTCTTACTAATACTTGTGCATTTGACGCCATCTCGCAAACATTTGCCATAGCTTACAAAGACAGACTTGTGTTCAGGCAAGAAATTAATAATTGTGTTGATGCTTTTACGAAGTTCATCGCAGACCTTGCTACTGCAAAGAGATTTAATCAAAAACTTTATGACACGCGAGATATACTTTTATCAAGTATTTTTTGCCCTGGAATTGAAATCAATGATGAAACTAGGTGCAATGTAATAAACTGTGCATGTAACGTCACAAAAATACTCGAAGAAATCTGCACATCATACTTTTCCGCTACTAGAAAAAGAACTTGTTCAAACGAAAATTGCACTAATCACGAAAACAAAACACATTTTGAATGTAAATACTTGCCACTAAATATAAATATAATAAATCAGAAAGGTATTACAAAATTACAAGAGGCTGTAGAATCGGGAATGAAGGACGATTTACCACCCCTCTGTTATTGTTGTAAAAAAGGAACAGTAAGCTTCAACTATAATTTGAACAGTTTGATAATGTTTGAGATTCATGATATCCGTATTCTATTCAATGATGTTCCTGTCAATATTGAGATCAACGAAAGATTCTATGAGATTTTGTCTATCATTGAATTTGATCCACCTCTAAGCTCAGAAGGGATTGGTCACTATAAAGCTCATTGCTTTCGGAAACATAATCGGACATTTCAATGTTATGACGATATGTACACCAAAATTCAAAAAAATAAAACAGAAATAATGCCTCATGCGATTATTTATACGTTGCAATCTGATGACATATGATTATATTTGTATCTAATTTTTTAAATGTTGATGTGATTTAAATGCTTATTCTGACAATTCCTCCTGAGCTTAGAGGAACAAAACATCCTTGGAGGTCTAGCTGTAACGTGAAAATAAAAGCACTATGACTGTAAAAAGTTCACTGTCGTTCAACTGTCACTAGAGCTATTAACTAGTGTTAAAAAGTAGATATCTATTTTAAGAATTTTATTTGATTTGAAAATTATTGATCTGTGATTTTAAAACAATATAACTATATTTAGTTTTTACTTTAGAACTATAGAGGTATATATGTACGAAAGATTATTGTAGTACATATTTGAAATCAAACCATTTCCTACTGTAAATATTTTATGAAACGCACTGTGATTTTGTATAGTTTTATATGATCTGTGATTTTTAGGGTGTTAAAAAGTTGGTACATATTGTAAATATTTTCTTTGTTTTTAAAATTATCGATCTGTGATTTTAAAACAATATAACTATATTAGAGCTGTATCTATGTCCGAAAGTTTATTTTGATATTTAAAATCGAACATTTTACTAAGTACAATGTGATTTAATTTAGTTTTAATAATGATCTGTGATTTTAATAATAAAACTATTTTTATAAGAATACTAGCCAGCCAGTCATCGTAATGTGCTCTTAAAATAATAATGTCAGTCAATAATTTATTATGTGATTGTTAGTTCATGATTTGAAAATCAATGTTAATCTTTTTGAAGTTAATTTATAATTATGTTGAGCCAATGAACATTTATTATGCTGCTATAAGAAAATATATAACTAAATTAAAGTGTTTAGGTACTTCGCATTTTTCTTTGTAAGTTTATAAGACATGATTTGTAAATAAAAATACTCAAATTAAGATGATATTGTTTTCGTTTTACACTTCTGTACGTAACTGTACTTTACGTTTAAAACTATCCTATTAATTTCAAAAGTTAGTATAAAGTACTACGCGGCCGCTTTTTCGTAACCATCTATACTTGGTCGGGTTGCCATGATCATGCACTACCTAATGTCTTTCTTTTAATTATCTCGGTAATTACAAATCGTATTACGCTGAAATTTTACAGGTAGAAAATTGAACTAAAATACTAATTAATATCTTATTCAACTTTTAAATCCACAAGGAACTCAGTAAATCGGAGGCTTAAAATCTCCGGAGCGCATCGTTAGGAGAACTGAATTAAATATCGTTGTAACTTAATAAATACCTACAGGATTCTAATGAAAATTTACAAACATTTGAAGGCAGTTGTAAGCTACAAAATGACGTTTCAAATAAGGCTTTAGAGCTCTTTTTTGAAGAGCTAGGAGCTATTTTTGAGTTTTTTTATTAATTAAAATACTTCTAAACGGTGCATTATTTTGTTTTTCTTTATTGGCAAACAAATTATAACAAATTCATAGAAGCTGTGTACAAAAAATTATACATATTCGCTTAGCCGTTTCGGAGATACAGCGAACACGTAAACGTTACCCCAGCAGGATTTTGAATATCTCCGAAACCATAAACGATACAAATTCAAATTTTGTGGCAACATTTACCTCGTTCAGAATACTAATTATGTACCTAAAGTTTATTTCAATAAACCCTTTAATTAACAAAACATCTGGCTGGGGTAACGTTACGCCAGCCAGATCTGTTTTTGTCAAATAACTAAAAAACCATAAACAAAACAAATTTAAAAATCAGCACAACAATTGAAGAAGTTGGACTTCTAATTATCTACTTAAAAAAAAATGTGATTTTCGACAAAATCTGGCTGGGGTAACGCACACCTATAGAACCTATTAGGTATCTCGCAATTTGACCAGCTTAGACGCACCTACCTAAGTGTAATGATGAACGACACGTGTTGCCGCGACCGACTCCTTCTGATCAACTCCGGACGCCAACATGACGAATAGGCAGGTTGGAGGCACGCAAGGTTTAACATCTTTCTATCTACTGTGAGGTAGATATACTTCTAACTTAGACGTAATAACTAGGTAAGTACCTATCTCAATTCAGGTACCTTGTATAAAATGATCATGAATGATATAAACCGTGAATATGAACAGTTTTTGCGAGAACCAAATCATTCAGTAACGAAACGACGCGACGCAAAGAACCGATCTCGCACAGGCATTCAATCACAAAATCGAAAAGATCGAAATAAAACGAAAAATCGAAGTGAGGCGATGATAGGCCGCCGGCAAAAACAATCATTCAAATGATCGGGTCATATGACCCGGTTCATTTTCATAACGGGTCATGATCGATTTCGATCTTTGTGAATGATCGAACGACACATGCCTACCAGGCAGTAAATCTAAAAAAACTAATGGCAAATCTTTACAATAATTGTTATTACATTCATTTATAGAAATGTTTAAAACAAGGACTAATATTAAAAAAAAATCATAGTGTTATTTATCTATCAATCAATTACATTTAAACAACAAAGTTTTCAAAAGAAATATATTGATTTGAATACAAGTATGAATCAAGCCTCAGTCTCATTTTGAAAAAGACTATTTCAAGCTGTTAAATAACTCAATTTTTGGTAAAACTATAGAGAATAAGCGAAAGCATGTGAACGTTAAGGTATCCCATTGGGAAGACACCAATAAACCAATAAATTTATCGGCACAATCTGTATCAATTTTTTTCAGACAATTTTGCTATTCAGTTCTATGTAGGATTCACTGTGCTAGAGTACGCAAAACAACATTTTTATCAATTCCATTATAATTTTATCAAACAAAAATACGGTGACAATGCAAATCTTTGTTACACAGATAGGTACTGATAGTTTGTTATAGGTACTTAGTTTATACAGATGAGGTGTGTAAAGTCATTACATTAAGAATGATATTCAAGAGTTCGATACCAGCAACTTTGCTGAAAATAATGTATGCCAAGAATAAATAACAAAATACACGGCTTATTCAAAGATGAGATGGGTGGTAAATTAATAACAGATTTTGTGGGGCTAAGAGCCAAACTTTACTGTATTAGGAGTGACAGAGAGGTCATAATAAAGCTAAAGGTGTATTTAAGTCTGTAATTAAATCTATGGCAATTATTAGCAATGTCTAAAAAAACATAAAACTGTCTCTAAATTAATAAGTCCATAACGTAAGTACAGCACAACAATATGTGTAATATTGTGAATTAAATCACAATGTTACACAGATTGTTTGTTAGACGATAAAGATTTGAAATGTTAGATTAATATGAATAAGTCATTGAAACATACTTTGTATTCACAAGAAGTAAATAATAGTTTTAAATCGAAATGATGACTAACGATATATATTACCAAATCAAATTAATACAGTAGAATGGGGGCACTTTTACGTCACATCTGTCCTTATATTTTACATCCGTTGACATTGGTAATCCCGAAGCCAACAGTTTCCATTGCTCAAATTGATTATCTGTCAATTTACATTCATCCATAAAACAAGCGTTTGTGTGAAGCAATCCGCTAAAGTTGAAACTTTAATTTGAAATCAATCCCGTCAATCTACAAAAATTAAAATGACACTCTACAAGACAATGTATTCATGAAGGTATTCATAATCATTGTGTTTCCAGTCGATGGTGGTCCAAAGAAAAATAAATTATTCATCTTTTCACTTCCTTTTGTAAAGTGTTTGTAAGTCTGTGTGAAAAAGTCTTGTAAATTAATGTTGTTTAATTAAAAAATTTCAAAATAATTCTCGTCTCCTCCATATTTTCATGAATCAATTTTTCATTTTCAAATTTATTTTTCGCTCGTTCAAACCTGTTTTAGCGATTCTTGAAATACTTTTCATGAATCAATGTTTCATTTTCATTTTTTCATTTTCAAATTTATTTTTTGCTCGTTCAAACCTGTTTTAGCGATTCTTGAAATACTAAAACTCGGGCGATGTGGACCCAGTTCCTGATTTTTTCATTACCATACTGTTTGGTGCACATAAGGTTAATCCCTTCACTTGTCGTTGCAAATGCTCCCATAGCTTCGCTTTCTGTGAAAGCACGTCTGTTGCATAAAAGGACAATAATATTAGCGTTTCTACCGTCAGCAAAGTTATTCTCTCTGGAGTCATTGTTGTTTGTACTATTTTTCCATCCATCCAAAACTTTCCATCAGAGCAGCATCGGGGCATTATCGGAGCATTATGCCAAGCCGTTCGAGCTTCGTCTAAAAATAAAAATTTTAATGACATTCCAGGCGACCAAACGAGAAGGCTTTAAATTTTTGTCAACTAGAGAACTAGTGCTGTAGACAGAAGAAAAGAACGCTGGCAGGGCTACACTTGAAATTTTGCGTATACCTAAGCCTCCCAATTATACAGGCAGGGAGGCCTGCGACCATGCCTTGTCATCTAAATCAATATTCAAAACCGATGATAAGGTATTCTTTATTATGTTGTCTAATGCCCGGTTTCTATATTCAACGGACAGTCATAGTATAAAAGCTACGGCTAGTTTCTACATAACCACTAACGAGTAGTTACGTAGTGTTTCACAACGTCCAAAACTCTCCTAACAGCTACGAACAACCGTCTGTTAGCGCCTAACCGATGACCCTCTTTACGTTTCGTTCTTACAAAAAACATGCGTTTCGTGGTATAAATAATGATGGTGTTTTTACAAAATAATAGTATGATAACTATGTAAAATAAGTTGTGCTGTACTTACGTTATGGACTTATAAATTTAGAGACAGTTTTATGTTTTTTTAGATATTGCTAATAATTGCCATAGTGAAACGAAACGTCAGCGTAATATCGCGACATTTCGGCTGTCAAAATTGTTTTTGTTTGTTTGTGTTGTGAAAACTAATGAAGAAAGGAACATTCTTTGTAGAAAATTATAGCTTGATAAATAACTAATAACATGTCCACCGCTTTTGATACAAAAGATACGAAATCGAAAATTATTATCCTGTGAATTTGACAGACTTATTTTCTTTATAGAAGAGCCAAAAGCCGATGAGCAAAGATGAAGTGGCTTACCTACTTTGTGGATCTCATTCAAAATTACACGGTTCTAACCAGCAAAGAGACCAATGCCGCCACCAACAAGCTCAAGGAAGATGCGTGGGTCTCGTTGACGGCTGCCTTCAACGCCAAATGTGGGAGCTTCCCAAAGCATAAAGATCAGCTCAAGCTGAAATGGGATAATCTTAAAAAGGGAGCCCGCAAAAGATCCCAACAAATTCGGATGAACAATCTTAAGGTAATGCACTTTAAGTGCATTAAGTGAATATTGTAGCACCTGTTGAGTCTGTAGAGTACAAACATACCTAGGTAAAGCTTTTTGTTTCTGCTTTGAACTTGAGCTTGCATGGACTTGTAGAAGAGGAGAGGTATTTTTGGTCTCTTGGTATTTGAGTAATTTTTATTAATCCATATTTGCACTAAATTCATAACACCTATATTATGTTAAATTTATCTAATTAAAGACTTTAAATGCATTTAATCATTATCTTTGTTAAATGCAAATTATGTTTTGGTTCAGACTGGTGGTGGGAAGGCAGATTTCATTCCACCTGATGAAGTCTTGGACAAAGTAGCAAATATTTTGGGTGCTACTTGCACGGGTTTTATGGTGTCATTTGGTGGTGATGGTATAGCGGATGGCAGCTCTATGTTAGAGCTGGAAGTTTCTGCTGAAGAAGAGCTGCACGAACATCTGGATGACGTTGCAACAGTGCAACTGCCGGACATTGGCACAACTCCAAAATCAAGTGGAGGTACACAGATTACATTTGAAACTAGCTTTTGCCTGCAACTTCATCCGAGCAATATATTGAGCCTGCTTAGGATTATGTATTGATGACCAATATCTGTAACCTTCGTTCAATTTAACTTCAGACATCTTAAAAAATATTACCCAGTAGGATTTTTGAATCTTCAATGTATAGATAATAAAAGATTTTTATCAAGAGTTGATCCTCTGGATTAGTAATTTATTGGTAAATTAAATGGTACTGTTAGCATTTTACCATTTCAATTCGTTTCAGCAAAAAAGAGAAAATTCACTGAAGATGACACCAGTGAGTGCAATGTAGGTGCAAAATTTTTATATGGGATGCCTACGATGGCAAAGTCTCTTCAAAACAATGGTAATTTATAAGAAAATTGTCAGAAGTCAGTGAAAGTGTCTCAAAAGCTAAGGTGACTATAAATTATTTTTCTTAATTCCAGGCAAAAGGAGAAAGATTGAAGATGGACGCCTAGAACGCAATTTAGCTGTTGCAAATTATGTATTATAATAAGAAGGCGGAGAACTTAGATTTAGAAATAAGATTGTTAAAATTACAGTAACAAAATAAAGAAAATAATGGTAGTAATATGTTAGTTTAATATTATTAAATATTTTGTGAAACCACAACTTTATCTTTTTATCTAACTAGGCTGTTCGGGCTCTCCGGACTACTGGTTCCTGTCCGGCTGCGTTTGTGGACTGTATGCTGGGTTCTTTTTGATTGAAACGACTTTGAACTGGTGGCTTCACTTATTATTTCACTTCACAACTTATACTTATGACTTTAATTTATTCGAATTACAAGACCGACCGATTGACTGACAATTTTTCTCAAAATTCTTCCTATATTTATATAAACCAACGCCCCGCCCCGCTATACGCGGTGGCGAGCGAGTTTTTCTTTATTTGTTCCTTAAAATACTATGTATATATGCTAACTTATATCTATGGTTTCGGTTCTGTCGTGCACATTCTCCCGCCGTCGCCGTCGTCGGCACCTCCGCCGTCGCGCGATCCCACTGGCAGCACGATGATCTTCTTCGTAGGCCGCCGCAGGACTCGCCCGCTGCTGGTGACTACGTCCACGACGCGCGTTTCTCCATCACGCCCTGGGTGGAGAGCTATGACCTTTGCCCTAGGCCATGTATTGCGGGGCTGTGATTCGTCGCAGAGGAGTACGAGGTCCCCGGGCTGGGGGGCCTCGCCGACGGTGTGGGGCTCCCGCCGGTGTTGGAGTAAGGGTAGATACTCCAGCATCCACCGGCGCCAGAACTCGTCCGCCAGGTACTGCACGCGTCGCCAGAGGGCGCGCGCGTGCTCGTCTTTTTCGGTGAATGCCCCCGGGGTGGGGACACTGCTATTGGGCCCCAACAGGAGGTGGTTGGGGGTGAGCGCCTCTGGCGCCTCCGGCGTGACCGCGACGTGCGTCAGCGGTCGTGAGTTGACCGAGTATTCCACCTCGGTCAGCAGGGTGGCGAGCGTGTCGTCGCTCGGGCACCGCTCGTGCAGGGTGGTGTGAAGCGCTTCCTTGACAGAGCGCACCATGCGCTCCCATGCTCCCCCCGTGAAGGGAGAGGCTGGTGGTATGTAGCGCCACTGGATCCGCTTGTTCGTGGCCGCGTCCGCGACGCCTTCCAAGGCGGCCGCCTTTAGCTCGCGGTCCGCTGCCTTGAAGCACGTAGCGTTGTCGCTGTGTAGCTCGCGTGGGCACCCGCGTCTCGAGATGAATCTTCTCAGGGCGTTGATGGCAGCGTCGGCGCTCAGGTTCGGCACGACCTCAAGGTGGATGGCTCTGGAAGTCATACAAGTGAAAAGCGCTACATATCTCTTTTCTTTATGCCGTCCGACTGTGACTTCGATTGGTCCAAAGTAATCCAGCCCGGTGTGGGTGAACGCCCTTTTGTGATGAGCTAGGCGAGCCCCTGGCAGGTCTCCGGTGGCTGGGTTTCCCGGCTTCGCTTTTTTAATGCGACAGTACATACATTTCTTGATTACATCCTTTACTGTGGGCCTTATTCGGATTATCCACAATCGTTGGCGTAGCTCGTTCACGACGGTCTCCACGCCGCCGTGGTGTAGCTTCTCGTGCACGTACTGTATGTATAACTTAGTGTAAGCGTGCCTACCGTCTAGGATGATCGGACTGGCGGTTTCTGGTGCGAGGTCGGGCGTCTCGTCGATGCGTCCGCGTAGTCGTAGCGTCTGGTCCGCTCCCACGGCGACGCTCAGTGCTGACAACTTGCCTCCTTTCGACGTACCTTTGTGTGAGTGGATGCGATCGATTTCTTCACCGAAGCTCTCTCTCTGGCTGCTCAGCACCCACAGCTGCTCAGCCTGGATGAGATAGTGGGCCTCGAGTCTGATGTACTTTCTCGCTGTCTCGCTCGGGTATTTCTTGGGCCCTGTGCTAACCTTCTTTTGGTGTTGCACTTTTGTCCAGTCCGGATCACTGTCTGCGTTTTTCTTTGTGCGTTTTCGAAGCGCAGCTACGGTCTCGTGCTTTTTTGCTCTGCACAGTGCTATGAACTGCAGGACTCTCGCTGTCACTCTTATCAATCGGAGCCACCGCGAGAATCTGTGTATGTCTGGGAGGTGGCCCGTTGTACTGACCTGAGTGACTGCAGTCGCATAACATTTCTCTCTCTCCTCGCCGGTGATTTCGGCCGGCGTGGATGCCTCTTTCGGCCAGTTTCCCTCTTCTTGACGTAGGAAGGCCGGTCCCGTGTACCACCTATGATTAGTGCCAAAATTTACCGGTGTGGATCTCGTGGCGTCGTCCGCTACGTTCTCAGCTGACGGCAGCCATCTCCACTCGGTTTTCTTGGTTGTATCCTCGATCTCGGCCAGTCTATGGGCTACAAAGGTTTTAAAGGTTCGCGGCTCGGCCCGTATCCAAGCTAGGGCAGTCCTCGAGTCGCTCCAGTATACCTTCTTCTCCGCTTCGAAGTCGTGCTCGCGCGCCACTGTGTCTGCGAGACGCGCGCCCAGCAACGCCGCCTGTAGCTCTAGACGCGGTATCGAAATAGGTTTTAAGGGATTTATTTTTACTTGCATGAACATTTCCTTTATGTCGGCCGAAACGGCGTATGCGTGCTGGCGAAAACGCATAACTACTCCTGGCAGCGACTGCAGCAGATCTGGACCGGCTAGTAGCATATCATTCAAACTCTTACCTGCTGACTTGGCCGCTGCGTCATGAACCATCCTTATCTTTGGTTTTGTTGGTGACACGACTGCGAAATGTGGTAGGTACCATGTCTTATCCTTTTCTCCTGGCCCTTCTGCTCGCTCTGCATAGCCGGAAGTCAGCAGGTTCTCCATCCGTTCTTTGTACTTGGCCTTCAGTTCCACATCTCGGTCCAGCTTCCGTTCTAGGCTGTGTAGTCGCTTCAATGTGTCTCTGTAATTATTAAGCAAATGTACCTTATTTTCCTTCCACAGTAATCCGGTCTCAAATCTGCCGTCAGGTAGGCGCCGACTCTTTTCTTCCAATATTCTTAGAGCTTTTTGTTCCGGATCGCTTGCCTGTTTCCGTGGTGTTATTCCTAGCGATTCTAGCTTGAAGAAGTCTTTCATTGTTTCTTCAAAGTTGTCTGGGTGAGTCTCCGCACCGACGTATCCACAAAAGTTCTTTTGGGGGCGTCCCTCTAGGCGGCAGCCATGCAGCACCCATCCCAGCTGTGTGAGCGAGGCGACCGGTTGGTCTCTCCTTCCCTCTCGCACCTCTCTTGAAATTATCAGGTCCCAATTGTTTTGGCCTATTACTACCTTGGGGTGAGCTCTGGTGTAGATCAGATCCTCCGCTATGTCTAGCAAGTGTGGGCAATCTTCTATTTCATGTCTCGTGATGGCCTGTGTGGTAAAATCTAGTCTCTTTACCGTTTGAGCGTTGCGAAGTACATGTTCCTGTCGTTGGTTCTTTCCTCGAATGCGTACGCTCACTGTCTTGCTGTTCTCGTGCTTGACTTCACCTCCGTTGGCATCCTTGATCCAAAGCGTGTCTGTCGGACCATCAATGCCCAGCAGTTCGGTGATAGATTCCTCCACGAACGTGCACGTACTTCCATCATCGAGCAAAGCGTAGGTACTTATCTTGGCTCTAGGTCCGGTTAGTTCTATCGGGGCTATCTTGAGGTACGCTCGACGTAGGCGGCCTGGGCCGGCATTTTCTTTCCCTGTGACACAAGCGGATATCTCTGCGCGGCGCTCCTCTGTCGCTGGCTGTGTCTGCACTGGTTCACTGTGTAATAATGTATGATGTTTCTTACCACAGCCTTCCATAGCGCACGCTTTTGCTTGGCACTTGAACCGACGATGTTTCTCTTTGAGACACAGGAAACAGACGCCGTACTTCTTGGTCATCGCCCATCTGGTCGCCACGTCTGCTTCTAGGAAGCCCGAACAATCCAATAACTTGTGAGACTTATGGCAGTGTTGACAGTTATCACTTCTCGTTTCGATTGCTGCATAGGTTCTTTCTACCTTTTTCTTAGCTCGCGGCCCTTCTTCGGCGACCTCCGGCAGTGCGTAGGCTCCGCACTTGTCGGCCTCTTCGTTCAAGAAAGTTGCTAATCTTACCATCTCTGGTTTTTCTTCAGTTTTAATGGCGAAATAATCGTACCATTTACTGCGCAGGATAGGGGTCAGCTTGTCCAGGACGCTGCGTACCATCTCAGGATTCTGTAGGTACTCCTTCCGACCAAGGGCCTCCACGGTGGCCACTATGTTGGCCACCTTCCCGGCGAATATGCACAAATCTCTAGCATTATCGCTTACCTTGGTCAACGCCCGTAGCTTCTCCATCTCTGCGATCACTAGTGCCTCTGGTCGCCCGAACCTCCTCTCGAGGGCTTCCATGATGGCCCTAGGTTCAGGTTGGCTGATGAGGAGACTGCTCACGGACTCGTACGCTACACCCTTGAGACTACGTCGAATTCTCATGATGTTCTCGATCTTTGAGAATGATGTTTCACTGTCTCTATACGCGGCCCGATACACTAGCCAACCACTAACCTGTCCTCCGAAAGTGGGTAGCTCCTGCGCGTACCTTGGAGTCTCCCTCCTTGTCGCGATCTGCGACAGCGCCGCCACCAGCGCCTCCACACTGACGGCCGACCCCTGCGCGGGGGGCTGGTTCGTAGCCCGCCCAGACTTGGTTCCTGTCTGGTCCTCCCGTGCTCCTTGGTCCTCTCTTGGCGCCTCTGGAGCCTCCTTGGTGGCCTTGGGTGGCAGCGGCTCCTCCCGCCGCTGCTGTAGCCAGGATGTCACCCTCACGGATGCCAGTTCGTCCTGCTCCTCTTCCGATGAGTCATCCTCTACTTGCTGCAGTTGCGCCTCCGCAAGCTCACGGGCAGCCTTGGCTGCTTCCGCCTTGATCTGTAGCTCTGCGGAGCGCATTTCCGCCAGTTTCAGCTGTGCTTGGTGCACGGCCCTCTTTCGCGCGGTCGCCTTGGTTGACCGCGCTGCCAGTGCCGCTGGCCTCGTGGTGGTCTTGCTGGTCGTCTCACTGTCAGTTGTTGCCTCAGTTCCTGTGATAGCCGATGTGGTAGCGCTGTCTCCGGACTCCTGCGTCCACGTTGACTCGGTCGCGGATGTGGAGGCGGAGCTATCCTTTTTATTTGCTGCCTTCTGCTGGCTGACCTCAGTGCTCTCCTCAGGGCTGGCCTGCGGCGTATCTTCCTTGCCTTGCTGGCTCCTGGTCTTCATCTTCAATCCGGCTCGAATGCGACCAATGTTCGGGCTCTCCGGACTACTGGTTCCTGTCCGGCTGCGTTTGTGGACTGTATGCTGGGTTCTTTTTGATTGAAACGACTTTGAACTGGTGGCTTCACTTATTATTTCACTTCACAACTTATACTTATGACTTTAATTTATTCGAATTACAAGACCGACCGATTGACTGACAATTTTTCTCAAAATTCTTCCTATATTTATATAAACCAACGCCCCGCCCCGCTATACGCGGTGGCGAGCGAGTTTTTCTTTATTTGTTCCTTAAAATACTATGTATATATGCTAACTTATATCTATGGTTTCGGTTCTGTCGTGCACATAGGCTACCCTTTATCCTATGTCTATCTTCAGCTTGATGTCAAATTTCAAAAAATACATTCAACCTGTTATTGAAAGATGGTCATAAACAGATTTACTCACTTGACTCATAATTTTAGGGTAGTAAAGTAATGTAAAACTAAAAAGTACCTATGCAATTATAAATTATACTCGGTAAAATGTAACTAACATTTGATGAAAATAAAACATGTTTATTATTTTCTTTTAAAGTCAGTTTATATTCATTATCTACATTATGGCAAAAGTGATTTGTAATAAATTGATATATGCAGACTGTTCGCGCCTATAACCACGAATACAAAATTCAAGAAGCTACGAGGAGCGCCATCTACTAGTAGACTGAAGAAGCTCGACGCGCGATACTTCACCTTTTGAACGACCTACGTCGGTAACAACATAGAAGATGATGAAACAGTGCACGGCGGCATCACCGCCATATTGAACTTCGTTTATTCTCTCTCTTTTCTTGTCTGCGATGCAAAGCACATCCATCCTCTGTACCTACCTAGTAATAGAAATATACGTTTTTTAATCATATATAAATAAATCCAATTCATTGAAGACGCACCCGATGACCCCCGTAGCTACCACAGACAGTCTTCATCACCCCAAACTGAGAAGAAAAAAATTATTTTAGGTAGGTTTATAATTTTTTGATATTGCGAAGTGAATAATTTTGTTAGGTAAATAATTCATAGGTGATCCTCACTTATTGAAATATTCAGCAATTAGAATTTCTCTCTCTGTTTGATTACTTGCTTCTTTATTATATGGTGTGGGCACTGCACCTATGTCTGGGATTTCAACTTCTGGTGAAATATCATCTAAGCATTAAAGTCGACAAATATTGTGGAGTATTGCTGTTGCAATTATTACTGCATTGGCTTTGAGAAGGCTCAGACGCAATGTTAGTGCCACTACTGGGAATCTCCGTTTCCAAACTCCAAAACATCTACAATAAAATAAGAAATATTAAGAGCTGTCTATCTTGAAAACTAATAAGATAAGTTGTCTGTAATGTAAAATAAACCTTTCAATGGTGTTTCTCGTTCGGATATGGGCTTCTGGTGTTGGTTGTTAATTTTACTATGTACTTACCTACTACACTGTGCTATCATTTGAAATTGGTGAAATTATTGTGAGTTAATTTGCTTTTTTTCAGGATTTAAAATTGCTTTTAAATAGCAGTCTAGAAGGAAAAGGCCTTCCTAATTTAGACAAAAACATCCCATTAGAGAATGCAGCACGACAACGATTGGTTCGATTAATTAGTACATCAATATTAACGGATACTCCAAACGAAGTAATTAGAACTACTGTTTATGCCAATTGGGCCAGAGAAATAGTTCGACTATTTCCATGTGAAAAACCATCTGTGTACTTTCACAGTAAAATTGTAGTCTACACGTGGCCTTATCACCAGCAGGGCTAGACAATGTAACAATCGATTATCGAAAGCGATAGTAGAAAAGTCCAAAAATGTATGGGTTTGACATAAGCCTTAGAAATGTCACGTGATTTGTTTTTAACGTGTAGATTACGTAACCAATGTATGTACATTGTCTACCAATAATCTTTAATATTCTTTATAAACAGTTTATGCATACCGTAATAATTTTGATGAAATTTACTATTTTAAATCGTAGTAACCTTCAGGCGAGTATGATTTTTATGATATCTCCTATTTATGACTGCAAATGTACATAAAAAACATCCAAACAGGCGAGCATACAATTCTAAAAGGTCATATCTGGAAGTTTGTTAAAAAGTTGTACGTAAGTTTCCCGCGCTACGCGCCACCCATCTGAATTCGCTAGCCTACCTCGGTCCCGCGGATTCACAGCGCATGAACCATTTCAGGGTTGAAGAGGGTGCGGGGGTGGACATCGCGACCTGCCTATATAAACGGCACCCTACTCTGTAGTTCTAGTAGAAGTTCTGTATTTCGAGTTGTGACTATTCCGGTTCCGTACAGACGAAAAAATGCTACGGTTCGCGAAAAGTCGAGAGGAGCAGGAACTTCCTCCCCTGCCGCCAAAACACGTCGTGATTAATAGAAACGAAAAATCAGTGCAATTAAAACTATGGCCGGCACCGCGGAACACCAGAAGTTCAATTTACGTGTTTTTAAGTTACATCGAAAGCGCAAGTTTTGATCTCGAGATAGCTTATTTTTTTTTTGTTTTGTTGATGAGAGCAGTAATGATTTTTCGATTTCTAAAGCTGGAGTAAGGTGAGTAAAAAACCTTTTTGAAGCATCTAAACACGACCTAAAGATCCCTGTTGAAATAAAAATATTACGTTCTAAAATGATAGTACTTTCACAGTTTAAGGTTTATGCTATTAATAGCTGACTCGCTATCGATCTCATTTACCGGACTTTAGGGTAAAAAGGTTCTTAAAATCAGCTGAAACATAAGATTTCAGCTGATTTCGAAAAGTTTTATGGGTTTTAGGAATTTAAAATTTGATGGTCTTCCTTTTATTTTGGAAAAAAATGGTGACGTAAACTTAATTCACCTGAGCTTATTCACCTAGGTGCATTAAATACACTTTTAGTTAACTTTAAACACCTGGGTGTATTAAAATTACTTTTAACAATCTTTATTCACCTTATTCACCTGGGTGCATTAAATTTACTTTTAAGTTAACTGTATTCACTCATATAGATAAAACATAGAACCTTTTTTTCGATAGGTAGCAGATTTTAATCCTAGCGATACTAGGAGAATTGTGTTATTTGCTACAAAAAAGGGCATCGAATTAATGGAAAACATTAATGATTTTTTTGGGGATGGTACTTTAAAGTGTTGCGTGCCTCCTTTTAGCCAAATATACACAATTCACGGAGACTGTGGCAGTAGTTTCATAACAACAACCACTTGTGTACGCTCTAATGTCCCATAGAGATAATGATGCCTACCAGATTTTCTTTGAAATGCTAAATCCCGAATAAACGGCTGAAATCCAGTTAAATATACCTGTGACTATGAAAAAAGAACTTCGTAGTGTTTTTCCAGAAATAACCATAAACGGTTGTTATTATCATTTTCAATAAAGTTTGGTTAGGAAAGCAAAATCTTTAAAAATATTTAATGCCCAGAACAACCATCGTTGTGTTTTTTTGTGTCGAAGTCTAGCTCTATTGCCTCGGACAAAATTACCGGAGGTTGGAAATACATTGAGCAACAGTTCAACAAGCATACGCAACTACAACCCTCTCTCCGATATTTTAAAAATTACTGGTTACGCCCCGAAAACATAGAACTATGGTCGGTTTTCGGAAAAAGACACCGAAACAACAACTATGTTGAAGATTTTCATACTACTTTGAGTAAACGAATTAAAAAGTTTAACAAAAGCCTGCTAGATCTGATCGCAGCATTTAAAAAAGACGCATACTCCAAGCGCGCACCAAAACGACGCAGTTCTAGCATTCAACAAAATGATGTATTTTTAAGTGAGGCCCGATTAAGCATGCAAGATGGACATATTACTGTGGGCCATTTCCTAGAAATGGTCCGCTAGAACCACGTGTTTACCTAGGTGAATAAAGTTTACTTTTATCTGTAAATATATGTCTTTTGTTTTATGAGCCGCGGTACAGGTGTTTAAAGTTAACTAAAAGTGTATTTAATGCACCTAGGTGAATAAGCTCAGGTGAATTAAGTTTACGTCACCCATACATTTCGATTCCATCAAACGAATCGACAACATCGAACGATTACTTCCATACAAATGCCTAGCCAAGTGGCAGTTTTGACAAGCGATTTCGCTTAGTTGTCGATTCTCTTGATGGAAACACTAGCGAACGCTAAAACCCTGTAGTTATCGAAACAAAATGGCGATTTCATAAACAGCGGCAGGAAGAAATCATTGAAGTGTTTGTTGCGTTGTTTGTTTTGTGATTTTAAAATAATTTTGGTGCTAGTGTTACATACTTAGTGATACTTAGTTGAAGATGCATACGCTGCGTTTACTGTGGTCAGCTCAAAATGAAAATGTTTGACTTAGACGCCACACAAGATACCTTTTTCTCGGCAGCTATTGTAAAGTGTTGATGAAATGCCCGAATTATTATTTAGAGAGCACTTTAGGCTCAGCAAAGTCTTATTTGAAAAGCTTTACCGTGAGTTACGTTCTTCGACATCACTCTTTAAATGTTCAGATGGTAATTATTATCTATACTTACACATGTGATAAAAGCTATAAGACATCATCTGCACACTTCTTTTACTGATATTCTCTAATAGCATTTCTATTATTTTATAGATATGTGACCTCAACTTAGAAATAATTAATGTCAACTCTAAGTTTGGTGGTGCCACACATGACTCTCACATATGGTCTGCACATGTAGTGGAGCCATACATGCGTGGGCTTCATGAAAGCGGGGAACATGTTTGGTAGCTGGGTAAGACAAAAAACATTTGATTAACAGTAAGACAACCTGCCAAGGTCATTGTACATGCAAAATTATAGTTAAAATAATTATGGTATATACTAAATAAGTTGCTTTTTTAATTAGAAATTAATATTAAATTTAGTTAGGGCAGGTACTTATAAACAACCGACGTAAATAATTAAGGCATATTTGTTTTCTTGCAGGGGATTCTGGTTATCCACAGCGACCCTGGCTGATGACACCTGTTTTAAATGCTGCACCCGGGTCTCGAGAAGAGTACACATCTCGCCATTTGCAAGCCAGAAACTGCATTGAGCGTTGCTTTGGTTTGCTGAAGTCACGTTGGAGGTGCTTGCTTAAAGACCGAGTTCTGCACTACCATCCTTATGTAGCTAGCAAGATAACTCTTGCATGCTGTGTACTACATAACATTGCAGTAAAGGCTCGGCTTCCAACACCAAGAATTAGCCCTGGTACAAATAACGATGGCAGTGATGACTACACCTCGCAAACTAACGCCTTTAATGCTGACAACCAAACTGAACTGATCCGAGGCAGAGCAATGCTCAATCATTTAATCAGCAGGTTTTGATGAGAATGAGACCTCTTAAGTGTATTAAAAATAAAAGTACATAGATAAAGTTACTAAAATATTTTATTATTAAACTTTTATTACCGTAAACGCTGCTGGCAGCTTTGCCTAGTGCAGGTGAATTTGCCTACTTAGCATAGTTTAAAACAATGCCTGCACTGCCTCATAACTATCTTCTATTTTGGTACATTTTTTATTTTGGTGGAAGCACTGTTTCATATATGGCAACACATTTATGTCACTTGTCACTAGCCGCGCGTGTATAGCTGTCATCTGGTACGAGTTTGTGAGGACGGTGTTTCGCGCGATAACGTAAACAAAACAAAATTTGGATTTCGACTGTAATTATAAGCTTTTCTGGTAAGTCCATTGCACGTAATTTGTGGGTAATTCCAAGAATGACTAGTTGGATACTGAATTTATTCTGAATCATTCGTATTTCATGACTATAACCGGCTAGGCAAAGTTAACTCTATGAAAATTTACAATATGATGGTGACTTTGCCTACAACAGACAACGAATAGGGTTGCTACAAGGACTATAAAAAAAATCATGAGCCGGAAGAAGTGATATTTGTAGTATTTTTTTTAATAAGGTGTCTTGTTTTAGGATGACTAAGCCTAAGCCCAAATCGAAGCGAAAGAGAAGAATAGTAGGTAGTCGACAATATGCTAATTACAGCAATGAAATGTTACAACTCGCAGCAGAAAATGTGCGTTCTGGGAAAATGTCTTCATATGAAGCTGAAAAGATGTTTAACATCCCCAGACGCACAATCTTGAAAAAGGCTAAAAACAAGCACAATAAACCCCCGGGAGGACAAATAATATTAACAGAAGGTGAAGAAAAACTGTTTGTGGGCGTTTTATTAGCAGCAGCTGATTTTGGCAGTCCTCTTACTGAACTGGACCTAAGAATAGTGGTACACGAATATAAAAAAAAAAAGAAGGAATATTTATTTAAAGGTAAAATGCCTGGACGATGGTGTTCTTTTTCCACTTGTCCCTAGTCTTACGGACACCACCACCAACAGAATTCAAGGTGTTGGCCAGCTCTTGCCACAAACGATAAGTAAAGTAAAGTATCGTTTATTGCATGAAATACATGTAGGTACAGGTGTTTTTGTGTCTATTATGCGAATCAATGTATTCCTACCGGTTTTACGGTGTGCAATGTTAGCGACGGGAGGAGTTGCTCATGAGAAGGCAATTAATTATAGCCAAACAAACACAACCAGAGACAAGCTGCAGCAATGATGTAAACAATGACGCGATTCACAAAGAAATATTTAGAACGAGAGCTCTCTAGTTTATTAATATTATATTACAGCCACGGTGACCTTGCTAAACCTCAGCCTGGTGCGCAGGGACGTATGAGGGCTGATCCTGAGTGGACATAGATACCTACCTTACTTATTGCGTATCATGGTGTAATTGCATCTAATATTAGATATGCAATAATGTTCTGGGGAAATTCGACAGATGTTTTAAAAGTTTTTAAATATCAAAAGCGTTGCATTAGAATCATGTTTCACCTTGAAGTAACCGACTCCTGTAAACCTTTTTTCCTTAAGTACCTATAAAATTTTGACTCTACCATCACTGTATATTTTAGAGACAGCTATGTTTGTCAAGAATAATCAAAATCTCTTCGGTCGACCTTCGGATTTAGTTGTCCGCAATAGGCGTGACAATAATAAAGTCGGTCAAATAAATAGAAAAACCACAATGATGGGTAAGAGTATCTTTGCTATGGCACCCTCCATATATAATAAATTACCACAATCTATAAGACTACTGCCGAATAAGGAGTTTCAGAGAAAATTAAAAACGATTCTTTCAAATAAAAAAACGGGAAGATATAATAATACCGGAAAAATATGATATATATTTTTTTATAAATTTCCATTTCAAGAAAGCTTTAACTAAAGTGACAGTGTGAAGATTAAATTTGAGTCGATCAGCAGTGCGTCGAGTTTATAAACGATACTTAGAGACGGGAGAGTACCGCCGGAGACCAGGATCTGGAAGAGGACGTGTCGTAAACACGACGGATGACCGTTTTATTGCCTTGACTGCCTTGAGAAATCGGCATCTTTCTGCTGTTGATGTGCAGGGCAGGCTGAGGGACACTCGTGGAGTGGCTGTAAGTGAGAATACGGTGAGAAGAAGACTTCGGGAACAGATACCCCAAAAAGCTGATCCGTTCGCTGAATAGGTGTATGGCAGCAGTCATTAAAGCAAGAGGAGGAAACATCCCATACTAAGTTGAAGCGAAAATGTTTTTAAATGTTAACAAACAAAATTTTGCTATTTACAAATATTGCCAAATGTTATGGTAGTGATTTATGTAAAATATCCCGTACCACGCGAGATTTTGTTTTTTACAACCCCATAATTGCATTTTTTCATTATCAACATAAAAAATATCTATAGATTGTAGTGAAAACCCATAGGACACTTTTTTGCGAAAAAACGTAAGTAGGTCGATTTTTTTGGAGGCCAGAAGGCCGTGATAGCCACGTCGCGGTCAATGTACTATACATATAGATACTTATACATAGTTTTGTAAACAAAGAGCGTTGAGTTAGGACCTTTTTTTTACCAAAAGCGCCTCCAAAAAAGGCAAAATGGGGCTTTAGAATATTTCTGCTATACGACATCTGATTTAACAATTTTTATACCTACCTCCTTATTTTATGTTAGGTTTATTGAAATTTACTACTATTTGATCATCAACAAAGTGTATCTTTAACTCCTTTTTCTACACTAAATTTTATTCCTAATTTTTCAGACAAAAAAATACTTCCAGTGGAGTGCAAAGACACCGCCGACGATCTATCCATCCGAAGATGAAGAAGAAAATGATGGCAGTCTGATGAAAAAAAGTTGTAAGAAAACTGAAGAAAAAAAGACTAAAACAAAGGAAGCAGAACCGAATACAATATACAAGAGACCTAAAAAGAATAAAATAAAAAAGCGCAAAAAAAAAATATGAGACTGAAGCTGATTCATCCGAAGATGAAAGAAAATGACTGTCCTTGTATTTACTGTGGGTACTTATATTCTCAGTCATCAGAAGGATGGGTAATTTGTAGTCTATGCCAAGGTTGGGCTCACAATTCTTGTGCTGGAGTGGACGAAGAGGATGATGAAGCGCATATTTGTGAACTTTGCCAGCCTGACTAATAACGTGCTCGTTTTACCCCATGCCACATGACCGGGGCAAAATGGGATTTTCGATATAACTTTAATTTTTTGTAATTTCCAAAAAGTTGAAGAAACTTCATATTGACTTTAAAGTTTGCTTATTCTATAAGATCAGCTTACTGGTGATAATTATGGTACGTGGAAGATTATTTTTAAGAAAAATGACTTGTGGGAATATGTAACGGGAACTTTGACCAAACCGGCAGCCAGTGATTCTAAGTATGCCGAATGGATATAAATGGACGTTAGCTCGAGTGAAATGGGCGCTTAAATGGTTTGGGAACCTCCAAAGCAATATGGGATAAATTAAAGTCTTTGTATCAGTCAAATGGAAGCCAGGAAAGCCTTGTTATTGAAGCAGCTTGTTTTGACTCGCATGCACTAAACAGTTTGCCGGATTCATTTGCCAAGTTCCGTGACGCAATGGAGTCACGTGATGATTTGCCTGCCACGGAGGTAAAAATTAATGAAGATAATGAAGGCCGTATATCAAAAGTCGTGAACCAGGGAGCTATGTTCGTCAATCGAAACAAAACAAATGCCAACCAAAGGAAGAATCCTAACGACAATAACAACTCTTTAAAGTAATATTGATACTAGATTTAATTAGTAGTTTCTAAGATATTTTATAAGCATTGTTGTTATTCTTTTTTTTGCACTCTCTCGCAAAATGCCTTCGACGGCCACAACGATGACATTCAATAGATAGATAGATAGATAATATCTTTATTGTACCATCAAATAGTTGGAGAGGAGCAAGGAAGTGTCGCTGCCCTGAGGTGTATTCCGTTCCTGCTCAAGCAAATATCCCATTAAAAGTCAAAGGAAAAAAATGGAAGCCCGCTCGCTCCGAAGTATTAAAAGTGTTCATCAGTTACGTGAGTTCACCAGGGAATATTGAAAGGTGCATCGAAGATCGTGTCAAGGTCATAGAGAATAAAGGTATCCGTTTCGGATTGTTTATAGTTGCGGTGGGATCCCACAATACGAAGTGGTAGTGTCGAAAACCGTAAGATACCAATAATTCTTCGACATTAAATCAGCACTCGCTACAGCCCTAAAAATTTATTTCGCTCTAGATATCGAGTATTCTGCGAATGCAGGCTCTTGTTGGATGCTTGTACAACGGGCAATCTTTAAAATCGTAACAAAATTTGATGTAACCAATATGAAAAAAGTGTACCTTTGAGAAAACTAATAAAAGATTTTAAAATTATTACTAAGTAGCTGCGCCAGCGTGGAAGTTCTTTGTACAACGGGCTCTAAAATAACAACTAAATTTGATATAAGATATCCTGTATAAAAAAAGTGTACTTACCCCCGAGATAATTAATTTACTAACTAGCTGCGCCCCGCGTCTTCACACTATCTTCATACAAAATTTAATCTAATTAAACATTAACACAGACTTTCTTTCAGATGAAAAGTCCAAGCTTTGATGATTAACAAAGCCAATAGAAAACAAAAGGGTTAATGTTGGTCGTCGAAGATAAATATCAAGACTGAAGATACTGCAAGCAGCCCAATATCTTTATCTATTGGTATGCTGACAAATATTCCATAGTACATCGTGAACCGTCGCCGTGTGGTGCCGGCATAGAATTGCACCACCCCAATTCCTCCCGTGGGTGTCGTAAGAGGCGACTAAGGGACACACGCACCGGGGGGCGGGCAGCAGCGCCCCCTGCAGAACAACTTCACCGAACTGCGATCCCCAACCCGCATGCCGAGCGATGGCCGAAGCGGCCATCAAGGCGAGATAAATGAGATTGTGGAAGGGGAGATGAATGGGCCACTATCGCTTCTGGAGTTCCACTGGCGGGAGTTTTCGACTCCGCCAAAATAGGAGTCGGAGTCGAAAACTCCCGCTCCGGGGAAATCCCTGGAGCTGAGAAGGGAAGTATTTGTTGACCGCCACGGCCCCACCACCGAGCCTACGGCGACTCTCTATGATGCATTCGTGCAAATCTGGGATAGGCCAGTGATGGAGGATATTGCGTGCCAAACAAATACTTTTGCGCAACAGTGCGCGGCGCACCTGCTCAACTGCGGGGAAATAATAATAAAAGCTCTTTTATTACCTACATATGTTAACATACCTACCTATTTAATATTGTTTTGTTTGTTTTAAAAGCTTGTCACCGACAAGTCCGTAACGCCAACTTAAAGGTTTTTGGCTGAAAAACAGCGCTGAGCGGCAACCGCTCAGCACATGCTTAGCCAATGCCTATTTCGGCACAGGGTCATGGGGGCAAAGCTCGATTTGACGGCCAACATTTGCCTGTAATTTAGCTCCTAATCCTTTGTTTGGTTGTTTTATATGTGTGTCGAAATAAATTCTATTCTATTCTAAATGATGCCGCAAAGTCGCATAGTGGATTGGAAAGATACCGAAGCAGACGAACTGTACATTTATTTCGCATTGGTCATGGCAATGGGTATAACTGTAAAATCACATTTATCAAACTACTGGTCAACAGATAAAACCATTTTTTCCACCCCAGGCTTCTCCACACACATGCCCAGGCACTTCCAACTGTTGGCCAGATGTCTCCACCTTACTGACAACACTAACTGTCCTCCCAACCTCACCCGTTCCGAAGCCAAAGTCTTGAAAATTAAGCCCATTAAATATATTTGTTTTATTATTTCTAGGAAACTGTGGTGAGTGTGAGAGACAATTTTGGTAGGCGTTCCATGCTGTCGCGTTACCGGAACGGCAAGTTTCTGCCTCCTGTCTCTCACTCACACCCCCACGCGGCTGGTGAGCGCACAGGCGCCGACTACTCCATGACCGACTATATTCTGACTACTGGAGCTGAGCCGTATGATGTCTCCTCCGCCGCACGCAATGTCGGTGATGGGTCGCGTCTCTACTACGTGGCTAAAGACTACCACGTCCGCTATAAGAATAGCCCTTTACGGCGTACACACATCGTGAAGATGGTCGATTACTATGTTTCCGCAGAGGAGATGGCTGACTGGCTCATGGGTGGTAACGTTGTGTTGCTATACACGTTCGTGCCACCAACGGCCGGAGGGGCTGTCGCTGATGGGAACTTTACGATCACTAACAACAGGATCAATATGGTTATTCATGGCGGTGCTAGGTATGAACATGAGCTATGGGACTGGGACGTGGACCATTTCACTATAGACACTTGTTGCGGTGTTTGGGTTGTTGCTGTGGACACGGTACAGGTCTCCGAGACGCGGAAAGTGGTTCAGCTTACACCGCAAGTCTGGATACCTGCCCCGTTTTCGCTTACGGTGCCTCGCAGTCCGCTTAAGCGGAAGGTTCTGACAACGGCTGATGGGAAATGGGCGGTGGTTGCGCGGGTTAACGCCAGTGGTGAGCAATGGATCTCCGTAGCACGATCTGGTACTGACTATGCAATCACTATGCCCGCGGCCGCGTTGGAGTCCATGCGGGTGCGCCACATTTATGCTAAGTCACAGCGCAACGTTGGAGACATACAGGCTAATTTGGATGTCATGGTGCGGAAGGAAATCATTAAGTGTAACACAGGCATAGCTGCCCCGCTCCTCTACGAATACTTTGAGGAGGCGGAGCGAGTCGTCCTGAAACCACAAGTGTTGGGCGCAGCGGCGCCGCACTATAACCCTGTGGAACCGTTGTCTCTAGATGAGGGGAAGATGTATGTCTCCTTGTTATGTTATTTTATGGTGTACAATAAAGCATTTTTGTATTGTATTGTATTGTATGTATGCTAGAGTCGTGGGTCCACCGGTTGTAGTGGGTGCTGCATTCCCTGCAGTTTCGCGCAATAACGAATACGTGACTATAGCAGATCGCGTTCGTGCGTCGCGCAATACAGTGGTGCCGGGCGGCAAGTACAGACGTTACCTAAATGAGTTTGTCGTCAACTTGGTTCCGACGGTCGGAGGTATGACGTCGCTGAGGTCATGGAGACACAGGTTCGCGCAGCCCAACGCTCGCGCAATGAACATGTCAGGACATGGCTTTATAACTTCCGCTCCATGGTGAAAGCGTTCCAGAAGAAAGAGATGGGTTCGAAAGTGAAAGCGGCGAGGAATATTTCCACGTTGCCCACGGGACTGAACCTGCAATATGCCACGTTTGTCCGTAGCTTCAAGAAGGCGTACCTTAACAATGCTGAGTGGTACGTACCTGGCAAAACACCACCTCAGATAGCAGGAGCAGTGCAAGCGTTGTGTAGGACAACGTCGTACGTCCTGAGTACTGATTTCAGCAATTTGGATGGGTCAAAGTCGGCTTTCCTACGTGATGTTTACCGCACGTGTCTGTTGCGTGCGTTCGGTTCTCACCACGGGTTGGTCGACGTATTGGCACGTATGTCTAACCCTCGTGCTGTCACGCACTTTGGGTTAGACTACGAGCCAGGCCCCTCACAGCTGTCCGGCGCGAGTGATACTACTACTACTACTACTACTGAAACGGTTTCTCCACCTGAAGTACAACAAATAGAAAACGATTTACAGCATGACAATGATAAGGTCAAACGAAGAATACACTAGTTCTGATGCTGTTTCACAAAGAAAAGATGGCAATCCGAAAATAAATGAAGACAAAGATAAAAAAAAACAAGAAAAAGGTCGTTAAAAGACTACGAGAACTTGTTAACCAAAGTAAAAAACGTTGTAGAGGCTGTTAAGAAGCCAGATGAACAGATTGAAAATGAATTCGACATTTTCGGAAAGAGTGTTGCTGCTCAATTAAAGACTATGCCCTTGGATGTGGCTATTGAAACGCAAACAGTCATTCAAAATCATTTGTCAAATGCGCGTTTGAAGATTCTTCGAGATACTCAATGTTTTTCGTCACATTCAAACTACAGCATGACGCAGATTTCACCTACATCTTATGGACATGATTCAGAATCATCTCATATAATGACTAGCGATGCTATTAACATTACATTGCCTTATCAAAGCCCCGAAACTGCAGAGACTTCTGTGACAATGGACTTGATATCTCAAGCTTGGTCATCTTCCGAAACCAATAATTAAATTCACTCACGCCAATTAAAAAAAACGAATTATTAGACACAACGCAAAAAAAATATTAAAGATGGTGAGATAAAAAATAATTTCTCCAACGATCGACCTGGACCCAGAGATTTCTCTACTTCTACTAGAGCTACTGTGAAATGCCTGTGACGCACCTAGATTACGTTTTAACGAGCTAAGAGGCTTGAGTGAAGAGGAAATGAAATGTACTTTTGGACTGGACGTACTACTGCACATTTTAACTCTATCTTAGATCAAACCCCATCATTGAGCAATGCAAGTGCGAATCCCAGAACCACTTTAGGTATTTTACTGACAAAACTGAGGACTGGAGAATCCAACGTCAGACTGGCGACGTAGTTTAATATGTCAAGAAGAAAGCTCGAACGACAGTTGGCCATTGCACGAGAAAGCCTCAGTACTGACTATGTTGTCCGGCATTTGGGAATTGATCACATAAGTAAAGACAACATACTGGAGAGAAACCTGAGAATTCCAAAATTTCTTCATGTCCATACAGTGCGGAAAAGAGAACACTAAGGCAATAATTGTTTGCGATGGCACACGTATATCTATGTTCATAAGAGCTCAAACTTTTTGTTCCAGAGGCAATCCTATAGCTTGCAAGTTTCAAAACTTGTTAAAGCCATTTCTAATGATAACCACTGACGGATTTATTATAGATGTAAAAGGACCATTCGCTGCAACTAAAACAGATGCCCAGATAATGAACGATTTAATGAATGACAAGGAAAACCCTCTTCACTTATTGCTTTATCCCAACTTTTTTTTACACGACTACCAAAATTTATACGAAAACAGACACTAAAGAGCGGTCTGAACATATTCGAATGAAGAGAGACTATAATTTACATTGCAGTAGCAATATAGGCATCAAAGAGGAATGCATTTGGCACACTTTACATTTCCATGTGTATACAAACTCAACGTGTGATGTAATGCAGTCTTCTGAAACTCCATACAAAATAAAATATGTATGGAAATTGCGCTAAATTGAATGGCGGCATGTTCTAACTCATTCATTCATTCAGCTTCTCTCTGCCATGTCATACTCTGTGTCAAGTCATGTCAAGTCAATATGGCGGTGATTTGTTTATTTGCACGGCAAAACCTTTTGTTTTAGCTTAATTTCACTGAGTTACAGTAATCTAAGTGCTTTTATGTGTCGTACGAGTGATTTGTTACTTGAAAAGTAACTAGAATGGATATATGCATCACGCAATGCACTACAAAAAGTGTGAGATTTGTGGGATGCGAAGCGGTCGAAATGATGATGGTGAAAAACGTATATTCATGGCCAAATTTCCATTAGATGAGACTCGGTAAGTACCTCTGATCTGTTCTTGTGACTTGTTTTGTAATATATGAAGAAATTCTAGTAAAAACATAATCATAACCTTTACTTGCAAGTTTAATAGTGATGGGATTGTGTCGATTCTCTTTGGTGTCGATGTTCAAAGCAATCCCACACAGAAAATTTATGTCCGCTCTTTTTTTCTCATAATCGTTGTTTTTTTTAATGTCGTGTTTAGAGTGCATAAATTAAAGCGTCTTGGTATCCATAAGTTTTTCTCTACGATTTATAATTCTTGAGTTATATATATGTAGGTATATAACCACAAACGCCGCGTTTGGTTGGGTTGTTGAGAGTGCATAAAAATAGAGCCTAAACATGCACTATTTAAAAAAAATTATGGCTATAAAAAGACCCATGATTTTTTATCTAAAATATGTCTCGAGTTACAACCACAAACGCCGCGTTGAGTGACCAAACTCTTTATTTTTCACAATCGTTTTTTTTACACATTGTGGCTGCTGGCATTTTTTAAATCTGACAGCTGTCAAAGTTTGACATTTACAAAAAGCATTCTCATGAAACTCTGTGTTGGGAGTTTTTCAGGTTGCTGATCGCAATAAAATAATTAAGATAACCATTCAAACTCAAGTAAAATTTTTACAGATGCAAGCAGTGGGTGAAAGCTACAGGCAATGAAGACCTCATTTATGTGCCAATAGAAAAGTTGCATTCATTAAAGTATGTCTGTGGAAAGCATTTTGATAAAAAACACTTCAATAAGAAGAAAACTCGATTGAAGAAGACTGCTATACCTTCAAAACAACTCAAAGCAGCACCACTGCCTGATGCAATTATGTATGAGTTTCCTTGCCATGTGTTTGTAGGTTTGTATGTTATTTTGTTTTAAACTAGTTTCTGCCCATGGCTTCCCACGCATTGTTTCTATGGAAACGTTTGAAGGTCATTTCTATCCCATGGGAACTGATTTATGGCATAAAAAGTACCAATAGGCAATATGCGACGGCGGCCAGATTAACGTTGCTTATAATCTCTTTCGAATAAAAAAACAATTTTTTTTTATTGTCATTTGAATAATTGTACATTCATTTTAATTTCGGTGTTTTTTTTTCTTTTGCAGAGCCACCTACGTCAGAACACACTCTTACGCCATCTACTTCAGAACACACTCTTAGGCTATCTACTTCAGGGCAGAGTTCTACTATGTCATGGATAAGAGAAAAGCCACTGGACTTAGGTAATTATTACGTTTATTTTTTGCTTACAATAAAGAGGGAGTCATCTTAAATGATGATTTTAATAAAATAAATAAATAAATAATAATAAACAATGCTGGACAATCCACACAGCCTAATCTAGCTAGCCCAAAGCTAAGTACAAGCTGATATGGGAACTAGATGGCAGATATACATAATACAATATACTACATTACATAGGTAGATATTTTTTTCATATTCATAGAAAATACACTAAACACCCAGAAAAATATTTGTACAAACATTTGTCCTAAAGCGGGAATAAAACCCTGCGTTGCAGGCGGACCTTCGCCCGCCGCGCCACAGTAATTCAGTAATATTTATTCACACAAGGCATGGTACTAAAAGCATTGGTGGTACAGTAGAGCTGCTTATCTCGCCCGAGTACATACACACATAGGCACGTGAATATTTTATGAGTAGATAGTACTTAACTAGTCATAGAAACATCAGTCATCATTTAAACATAAAAACAAATATTTTGTTTTTCTTACAGAACCATCTTCTTCGGAACAGAGTCCCACATCACAGAATACAAAAATGCCACCGGGCTCAGGTGATCATTACATTTAGTTTTTGCTTACAATGAGAGTGAGAGTTCTGAAAAAGTGTATGAAAACGACAAAGATGCCACATGTAAAAAATATGGCTTATATATACGTCTTAAATGATGATTTAAACTACATTAAAGCAATATTTTTTTTTATACAGAGCCATCTACTTCGGGGCAAAGTCCTACGACACGGAAAAGAAAAAAGCCAGTGGATTTAGGTAATATTCACATTAATTTTTTACATACAATGTCAACTGATGAAGAAGCAAGATATTATAATATGAAACTTTTAAATCCATCATGGTTATTAACACTAAAGTCATGTTTAAGGGGATATTTACCATGATTTGAGTTTTGAGCTTTCCAATATTTCGGCACAGACAGTTTCATGCGCCATTATCAAGGAATAACTGTATTACCTAATATATTTTAGTTTGCATCATGATGAGGGTTTTAGAGAAATTGTCTAGCACCTTGATTATGAAAATGATTATTTGAACTACATTATAGCAAAATTGTTTGTCTTACAGAGCCCTCTACTCCGGCACAAGGTTCTATCTCACAGAAAAGAAAAATCCCGCTGGACTTAGGTAATCATTAGTACACATACGTTTTAAATAGATACTTCTTTGTTCGCATTTCGTATAGAGCATGTTCAGAACTTGTATGTCACTTCAGGAAAGACCTTTTTTAATGAAGGATATTTTGATTTCTGATTATACATTATTTTATTATTTGTTATTATACCACGTGTAATAAGTATTACTTATTACATGTGGAGTATGAAGTTCTATAAAACTTTGCATGTCCATTATAATTAACACTGTTCAATGTGGTAATAGACGTACTAAAAAATGAATTCCTTGTTACAGACCCAGAAATAACACCACGTAAAAAGAAATTAATTAAACAACTGGAGCAGAGCAAACAAAAAATTCGATCGCTACAGAAGGAAAACATTTTGAAAAAGATTAAGTCGGTAGCCTTAAAAACTTTGATAAAGTCATACATCCGGAACAAAGGGAGAAAACCACAGGGACATCGTTGGACTTCTACTGAGAAAAGCATGGCTTTGGCAATTTATAAAAAATCTCCAAAAACCTACAGACTTCTAAAACATTTGAAAATAGCCCTTCCCAGCATCAGAACATTACAGACACTTCTCCAAAGCATGAATTTGGAACCAGGAATAAGTAAAACCATTCTTGAACATTTAAAAAGAAAGGCAATAAAATCAAATGATAAGGATAAACTATGTGCTCTACTCTTTGATGAGATTGCTTTGAAAAAGCGCCTAATTTATAATTCGCGGACAGATAAAGTGGAAGGTTTTGTGGATTTAGGAGGCGAAGACTTAAGACAAGATAAAGATGCTGATCATGCGTTAGTGTTTATGTTGCAAGGGTTACATAAAAAAATCAAACAACCCGTAGCATATTACTTTGTAAAGGGAACTGTTTCATCGGAAAACCTGTCTGTCATAATTAAAAATGTCATAGAAGCTATTACAAGTATTGGCTTTAAAATAGTTACAACGGTATGTGACCAAGGACCGACTAATGTAGGAAGTCTGAATCTTCTGAAGAAATTCAATAACGTCCCGACAACTGCCAATTACTTTGTGGTAAATGACACCAAAATTTTTATCATGTTTGATATTCCACACCTTTTCAAATCCATACGAAATAACTTCCTACAAGGTGGAGAAATAGTTATTGATGGAAAGAAGGGTAAATGGTCTCACATAATTGAACTAGAGAAAAAAAATAAGGAGACTTTACATTTTAAAAAGATTACTCCTATACATGTCAACCCAAGATACAGATCCAAAATGAAGGTAAAGTATGCGGCGCAAGTTTTAAGTAATACCGTGGCTGCTATTTTGAAACTCTTAGCAGAAAAATACGAAGATACAGAGAGGGGCCGAGAAATCTCCTCAACTGCAGAAATAGTTGAACTTCTTGACAAGCTGTTTGATTGTACTAATGGTCCAGCATCTGAAAAGGACATTAAAAGGGGCACCAGGCAGAATGTCTCGAGAAAAAGCAATCACCTTCAACTTTGGAGAAAATATAAACATTTGATATCAACTATGTATTTTCTCAAATCTGACAGCTTTTTGAGATTGAAAAATGTGCGATGCGTGTTTGGTTATCAAACCTCATTATCTTCGCTTGAAGATATATGGAAGTTAGTAGAATCTGAGGGTTACAAGTATTTAAACTTACGGCAATTAAACCAGGATGCCTTAGAAATTTTTTTCGGAATGATCAGGCAACATTGTCCAACTAACAGAAATCCAACCTGTCACCACTTTACAGCAGCTTTTAAGTCTAATATTCTAACAAACCTAACTGCGCCTCATAGTAGAGGTTCCAATTGTGAGGATGACAGCAGTGAAGCCATGATTGACTTTGAAGACTTCTTTAATATGCCCCAACACCATCAGGACACTAATTCGACTGTAAACGCAGCTCCGGTTGTAAATTTATTTCCTTTACAAACCTTACCAACAGAAGACATCGACTTACCTGTTCTCCAAATTCCAGATGAAATCGATAAAGTAGACTTGGAAATTGAAACACAAATATTTGAAAAATTTTAAAAACAGCCTACGGTATACGTCGCTGGATATTTAGCCTCAAGGGTTTTAAGAAACGTAGAATGCAGAAACTGTAACCAAAGCCTGAAGATAGAAAACCCTCACATGTGTACAAGTTCAGTTTACAGTTACATAAGACTCCGTGAGTGGTGGCAAGACAAAAAGTCTCTCACTTATCCAACTATACATTTATGTAATTTAGTTAACATGTGTACGAAAATTTTTGATGACCACGTAAAGAGCGTACTACATAAGTACTACATTTCAAAATATGCAATGACAATAATGCTTACACATTGCGAAAACGTCGCATGGATTTGTGATCAACATAAAGATATGCTGCTGAGTAATTTGCTGGTTCGTCTAAGCCAATTATTAATAAGGAACGAGTGTTATCGCAGAAATCAAATATTTGCTGGAAATAATTGCGGACACAATTAAAATAGCGCAACAAAAAGGGACCGCCAAATAAAATTAGGAAACAGCTAAAATAGAAGAAATATTTTTAGTAATACGATTTGAAAAGGTGTGGAATATCAAACATGATTTTATAAATATTTTTGATACACAATTATCTAAAATGGATTGATTCGCTAAATTGTTTATAAAATTATAAACAATTACCTTATAATAATCATTTTTAAGAATTTGACAAAAATCTAATATCTGTAGTTTGGTTTTGAATATTTTGTTTGTTTTGATACTAATTTTTCTTTAATCCAGTTGTTGAATGGTTTTTGTTGATTTCTGGTGCAAGCATTTTAAATATAACAAACGCCTTTATGGTGCCTTTATGGTTATTGAAACGAAATTCCTCTATTTTGATGCTAAGATTTCTGGTCACATGTTTAATGCTAATATTGTTGTTTAAATATGTTTGAAATCATAGTGTATATTTATTTTATGTAAAAATGATGGAACCAAGTAAACAAAATGCTTTTTATTTTTATCTTAGAAAAATATTCCGAGGGCTTCAGTTTTGTCTTAAGAGCTGTTAAAACTCGAAATGTATAATTGCGAAACTGTTTTGACAGCCCTTAAAATAAAATTGTAGCCTTCGGAATAAGCCTTAATACGTAAAAAATCCTATGGTAAAAAATATCCTACTATCGATATCGATAAAGTGTAGGTACTACATATTTATAGCACGTCCCTAGACACGTTCTTAAGTTGGCAGCATTCTAACTTCCGGTACTTTCTGTCGTTCTGAATGAATGAATGTGAATATTTTATTTGTTGGTACTACTTTGTAGCGCAAATGCGCTTAAATCCTAACTACGGAAGTCCCGGCTCTTCTCGTAGTATTATATTCTCTTTGATGTAATGCATGATTTATGCGAAGGCGTTCATCGATATGACATGTGCATGATAGTCACTAAGCTGCTAGAGAAAAAATACTTTACAGTTAAGGCTTGGCCAAACCAACGCGTTCAGGTCGCGCCCGCGGTGGCGTGCGCGGTGGTGGTCAGTTGTTGTGTACGAACATGTAGCGACGTGTTCACATCGATGCGTCCTCTGATTGGTCGCGGCGTCCGGTGCAGTGTCTGCACGCGGCGGTGGCGATCAGATCGGGCTTTTTACGTTAGGACGCTGCACGCAGCTATTTATTTGTTGAGAACAACTATGTTGTTTAGTCACCAGTTTAGTTCATTCAATTGTTTATGGTTTTTGTAAATAGCACGGAAGAAATAAACTAACCTTCTTAGGTTTCACCTCCATAACTGGTAGTTTGAACATTTTCACTGGTAGAATCGTGGTAAACAGTTGAAAAAACCACGATCCCAAAAAAATAAAAGAAGAAGCTTTTTCAAAATTTGCGCGCGGAATTCTCTGCTTCAAGTTCTGTTTTAGTACCGATTGCAAGATGGCATCGCGCAAAACGTAAGTAAAAATGAAATAATCATTCAGTTTAGTAGCTACAATAACTATTAAGCACTTGCCTATTTTTCAATAAATTATGTAGGTACCTATACCTATACTTGGCACCTACTGGTAATGATTTACTTCTACAAAAATCTTTCATGTTTCAGACTTAGAAGTACAAAAGAACAAATAGAGTACTTACTGAAGTATATGGCTTATAACCAAGCTTTTGCGGCGGGCGATTTTCGCTCGCCGCAAGGCGCAAAACGTTTTGAAGAGGAGTGGGCCGAGCTCATAAGCGCCCTTGACGAGCTGGGCCCAAAACGAACTGTGGGGCAGTGGAAGATTGTGAGTACAGTCTTTCTTTATGTAGGTACCCACTAACCACAAAACTAGTTCTGTGCTACCTATTACATCTCTTGAAACCTCAAAAAATAAAAGTTTTAACGTAGTAGTTATCTACCTACTAAACTATTGTATTACCTAATTTAAAAATTGAATGTAGTTCTTCCTAAACTCTATTGGTAGGTTAGGTATGAACGTAATTTATTGATCCTCAGTACTTAATTTAACTTTTAGTGTTGGCGTGACCAAAAACGCAAAGCGAGGCTTGAGGGAGGTGAGCATTCACGGGCGGTGAATGCCACCGGCAACGCAATACCAGTGCCGGATTTCTCCGACCATTCGGCACTGGTACTATGTGCAATAGGCCCGGAGATGGCAGTGGGAATGGGTCCAGCCGAATCCGGAATTGGTATAAGTGTAACACGCTCATATGTAAAATATAAAAAAAAAAAATTATACATTGTGATTGTGAGAAATTTGAAATTGGAGAGGGCGCTACAGTGCCAATGTTTACTTCGGCTCCGTACTAATAGTGATATAAAATAAAAAATAAGCGCATTTACTTAGTGGAAAAGACAAAAGTGAAGAAATAAACAAGTGATATACATCATACATTGTGGATAACGTCTAACATTGAGTGAAAACAACGTAATCAGTGAAAATGACTCGACTGTGAACTAGTCGTATTGCGTGTTTTTTACAGACATATCCCCATACTTTATGCATTTGAACTAAATTGGAATTTGAACTGAGCTAAATTGTGAGCTTTCATAATCCCGGCAATCGTTTTTCAAAAGTAAAAGTGATATAAATAACCCTACTTTTTCAATATCAAAGTGACTTGCTATTATGTGTGGCACATATGCCCAAGGACACTAACGACATCTGTGGAAAGCTACCCGTACCACTATACAAGCCCAAACCATCTTCAATCTATGATCGATCCGTCAAGGAACTAGCTACCTTAGCAAGTCGGAACAGGAAATATAGAGGGCGTTTGCAGTACCTAACATAACAATCACTTCAAAATTGTAATACAATTTATAAGAGAATCTGGAAAGTTTAAGATATGGATGAAATTATGCAAGAGCTCCGAAACATTCGAAGAGATTTAGATGAACAAAAAACCGCAATAGAAAAAAGTGGAGAGAAAGTGACGGAAAAAGTTACGCAAAATATAAACTGCATATTAGAAGAAAAGTTTAAACTCTTCAATGAAAAATACGAGCATCTAAGGGAAAAATGCGAAAACCAAGAAAAACGACTGTATTTCCTAGAAAAACAGGCAAGAAAAAACAACATCGTCTTTTTCGGAATAAAAGAAATGGAAACATCATATTCTAACCTAGAAAGTCTCATAGCGAGCTTTATCAGAGAACATTTCTCCCAAGAACTGGACCGCAGAGATATTCAAGAAGTTAGAAGAATAGGCAAAAAAGGGGAAAGACCCCGACCAATTATTGTCACTTTTTGTACACTGGGCACAAAAATTAATTTGTTTAAAAATAGAAGTGCTCTAAAAAATACCGGTTACTACATAACGGAAGATTTCCCGCAAAATATTCTAGAGAAGAGGAAAGAGCTTCAAGAACAAGCAAGAATTGAAAGGGAAAAGGGAAACCTTGTAAAAATAAAATATGACAAACTTGTCATAAGTGAACAGAGCAAAACAGCTGGAAATAACAAAAGAATGCTTTCAACTTCGCCTGAAAACAAAACCACAAAAGGAGCCGAAACAATCATGCAGGCTAAAAAGAAAAACAAATCACAAACACAAATAAGAAGAACTGCAAGCCTATCGGAAGGTATTTTAAAACCGAGCATGATGAACTACCTGGTTACTAGGAACACGAACAACTCATCAGATCTGCAGCAAAATAATAACGTTTATACATAGCAATTACCGCCCCCCTCTCGCAGCGTCAACATACAACAACCCCTATCAGAACACCAAACTCATCTTCCAAGCCGGCTGGTCACCGTGGAAGATCATGACCAAAACCCTCCAAACAACCCTCCAAAAAATGAAACAACCACACAAAAAACGTTATACATTTTGACATACAACGTTAAAACACTTTCATCATATGAACGTTTGATAGAGCTAAACGAAGCTCTCAAAAAAATTAAATACGACATACTAGGACTAGCTGAAACAAGACGCATTGGAAACAAAATCGAAGAGCATGAAAACTTCATTTTCTGCTATACAGGCCACACACCTGGAAGACATGGCATAGGTTTTATAGTCAAATACCATCTTAAAAATAATATAGAAAGCTACCTCGGACTTTCAGAAAGAGTAGCCATATTGAACCTGAAATTCGAGAGCACCAACTTATCCATCATTCAAGTCTACGCCCCTACTGCACAAGCAAGCGATGATGATATCGACAACTTTTATGCGACAGTAAATAGGGCAATAGAACTAGCGCACAAAGACTTCATACTGATGGGCGACCTAAATGCAAAAATTGGGATACCAAAAAATGAGGAACATTTAATCATGAAAGCACATGGATATGGAATCAGAAACGAGAGAGGACAAAGACTAATCGAATACGCCAGCGAAAACAAACTGTCAATATTAAACACTTTCTTCAAAAAAAAACCAAAAAAAAAAATGGACATGGCGGTCACCGGATGGATCCAACAAAAATGAAATCGACTTTATGCTGTCAAATCGACCTCGTCTGTTTAAAAACATAGAAGTACTGAACACTAACTACCCTTCGGATCACAGGCCAGTAAGAGCTACAATATCATATGATACTCATTTAAAAAAAAGTAGAACAAAGTTTACTAACTGTCAACACAGCAAAATAACAAACGAAGAAGAAATCACCAAGTTCAAAGATCACCTAAACTCCTACATATCAAAAGATCAAATGTTCGCCGAGACTACTATCCCTGTCCAGAAATATTATAATAACTTAATCAGAATTATCACCTCAAGCTTGCAAAACGCCCGAGCAGCACAAAACCCAAAAAAAGTCCACAAAATACTTTCAGACCGTACATTAAAACTTTTTAAAAGAAGACGAGACCTGCAAAAAAGTACAAATAAAACTAGAGCAACAAGAAATGAAATCTCGGCACTCTACAAGCTTGTCAACAAATACATAAAAAAAGACTACGCCAACTACAGATACAAAACTATTGAAAAACACCTACGCCAAACTGGTAGCATGAAAAAGGCATACAGAGAGCTGAAACCAAATAAAACATGGATCGAAGAGCTAAAACGAGGCGAAATAACTAAAAACAACCGCAGCGACATCATCAGCATAGCGACAGATTTCTACAGGGATCTCTACAGCACAAAAGAGCCAGAAGGCACCAGCCACGAAAACCAAAAAACCGGTAGCGACGGTAACATACTAAAAAGACCCCAAATTCAAGAAAATGACGTCGTTGAGGCATTGAACAAACTAAAACTAGACAAAAGCCCGGGCTCGGACAACCTAGCAAACGAGACTCTGAAGATAGCTGCTCAAATACTAGCTACACCCTTTACAAATTTATTCAACTCTATCCTCGAATCTGGAGAGACACCCACCCAATGGTCTGAGTCTAACATAATTCTGTTATATAAAAAAGGTGACCCAAACGACATTGGGAACTACAGACCTATAAGTCTGCTGCCGAGTACATATAAGCTATTTTCTACAATACTGACCAAAAAAATCAGCTCTACATTAGATACAATCCAACCCGTCGAACAGGCAGGATTCAGAAAAGGCTTCTCTACCATCGATCATATTCACACACTCGAGCTTCTCATCGAGAAATACCAAGAGAGAAGTAGACCATTGTACATGGCATATATCGACTACAAAAAAGCATTCGATTTGGTGTCACACAACTATATCTGGGAAACTCTAGCAGCACAGAATGTGGAAAATGAATATATAAGAGTAAGCAAAAGCATATACAGGAAGAGCAAAAGTAGAGTCAAACTAGAAACAGCCGGTTCTTGGTTCCCTGTAAAGAGAGGCGTAAGACAAGGGGACCCGCTGTCACCTATACTATTTATAGCCACATTAGAGGCGATAATAAGCAAGCTTGATTGGAAAGAATGCGGTATAAAAGTAAAAACGAAGAACTTAAGCCACCTACGTTTTGCCGATGACTTGGTGCTGTTATCAGAGAAAGGAAAAGAACTACAGCACATGGTAGAGTCACTGAACAAAGCTAGCAAGCTCGCCGGGCTAGAGATGAACCTCTCTAAAACTATGGTAATGACCAACAGCACCAAGGTACAAATATACGTCGACAACGAACCTCTCCAATACACCGAAAAATATATTTACCTAGGCAAGCAAATAAGCTTTGACAGACTAAACAATTACCATGAGATTGAGCGTAGATCCCAGTTAACATGGAATAAGTACTGGAGCTTGAAAGAAATATTTAAGAGCAACATGCCAATCAAACTGAAGACTAAGGTTATGAACTCTTGCCTTTTACCATGCCTGACCTATGCTTGTCAGACATGGAAGTTTAACAAAAATATCGTAAATAAAATAATAACGTGTCAACGAGGAATGGAGCGGAGTATGCTAAACATAAAAAGAATAAATAAAATAAGACATACAAAAATACGTAAAATCACAAAAGCAACAGATGGTTTAGCACAAGCTCTTGCATTAAAATGGAAGTGGGCCGGACACATAGCACGCCTGCAAGATCAAAGGTGGACAAAAAGAGTGACAGAATCGAGGGGGCCAGTGGGCAAAAGAAAGAAAGGTAGACCTTGCAACAGATGGGAAGATGAAATCAAACGAATAGCGGGCCCAAACTGGATACAAACAGCGCAATCCAGAGAAAACTGGCTCAATTTGGAGGAGGCCTTTACCTGCAGAGGGGTTCCTACAGAATAATTAAATTATAATATTAACGTATTCAAAAATCTCGTTTAAAAACTGTAACTACTAACTAAAAATAAGAAACTTATATATATTTTTTTTGATACTAACAAGTTAACTATCTTTGTAAACTAGCATTTTCTGTAAGAAATAAAAGGCTTTTTTATTTTTATTTTTATTATTGTGAGAAACAATTCTAATGATTATCTTCCATAATAGGTATTTATTGCACGGTAGGTACTTATCTTATCTTGGTACAAGTCAAAGCCGCTGCATCTAACGCACGTATACACTAAACCGAAAAAAGATTTGCAATCTACCCACAATCCTGTTCGTACATCAAATAACGAGAAACGCCCTCAATCCGGTAAACGTCCGGGTTCGAAAGCTAACATGTGGGGAAAATGTTATATTTGCGACCACCTAGTAAACCAGTTGTTACTTGCACTTACTGCAAAAAGACAGGGCATCCTGTAGATAGGTGTTTTGCTAAGCAACGTGCAGAAACTAACAGTGACAAGGTTAGCAATGTAAATTTCTGCCAGAAATTGACGAATCCACTCCAAAATAATGTGATGGCGGTAGTCATAAATATAGTGCCGGTAGACGCGATGATAGATAGTGGCTCAGATATTTCGCTTATCTCTAGCAACGTGTTGTTAGTCATATTAACTGCAACAAAAAGCCCACTTTTCGAGTCATGCGTGGAATAGGTAGCCAAGAGATCGAATCAACTACTTATGTCACAAAGAATGTTATTTTAGAAGAATTTTTAATACCCAATATAACGTCGGATTTGGGAATCCACGAACAGACGTTTGTTCAACATGCACGGAACTTCTTGAAAAGATAAAATTAGAAAAGGATGAAAATTTCAAGAAGGAGTATATGATTCAAAAAAGACTTCATAGCTTAAAAGCGAAAAGATTCTACTATTTATTGAATGAACAATGTGATGGAATGTGCACGATTTCGTTCGATTGCCAAAAAAATCAGGTACTGCCGAAAATTGCAGACCAGATTGCATACTACAGTAGACAATTATACAGGGTGTTTGGTGGAGGGTTAGACAAACTCGGTGGGTGTGTAGGTGGACCTATTTGTGAAATACAAATTGAAGGAAAAGACCCTAACTGTTTTAAATTTTTTTTAATCCTGTTTTTTGTATTTTTTTAAGATTTTCCGAAATTTTACCTCTCTACCGCTAGAACTTTTTATTGGAACGTGTTTTCTAGTAATTTTTTTACTTGCTTTTGGTCTCAGATGTATCCTTCGTCTTTTGAAGGTATTATTTATTTGAATGAACGTGTAAATAATTAGTTATTAGCTCTCAAAGTTAAAAAAAGTAAAAAAAATAATCAAGAAGGACAACTTTGCATCGTTTTAAAAAAAATAAAAAATTATCGAGAAGTTCAAATGCTTTTAAAAATTTCTCTAAACATTGCTTATTACAACGGTATACCACATGTAGCCGAAAAGTCTATAAACTTATCAAAAATTAGCACTTACAGGGAAAATGGAGTAAAACGCTAAGAATAAAACATTGTATTAAAACAATTTTGGTTCAAATATCACTTCCCTATTTCTAGGTAGGAACGCTAAATTAATTTAAAAAAACCTTTTTTTATTATACCTAGGTATCCGACTAATTCGAAGATTCGAAATTCGAAATCAGAATTTCGAATTCGAATCAATATTTGTAATCGTTAAATTTCGTTCTTAATTTGGTTATTTGTTATGTTTTGATAAACTGTTTGTTGTTCTGTTTTGTTATCGTTGTTTTGTCAAAATGGCGGAATTCAGCATTGAAGAATACGCTGATATTATTTATGCGTACGGTCGATGCGATGGAAATACACGTGCAGCACAGAGACTGTACAGAGAGTTGCGTCCTAATAGACGTGTGCCACACCGTAGCACATTTTCTAATACCTTTCGGCGACTTCGAGAAACGGGAAACTTAACTCTTCGAGAACCACGATTCAGATAGAAAGACGAGCCATAGAAAAGCGTTCTCACTGCCGCAGAAAAGTGTTCTCACTGAAGAAATGCGGGAACGGATGAAAACTGGTGGGGGGCAATATAAACCAATTGATCCACAGGCAAGCGGGGTGACACTGGTAGTTGAGGCTCTGTACCTGTAACGATGTTGCCAATAAATAATCTGAATCTGAATCTGTACAAACTAACAGATGTGGAGATTTAGGGTGACTTTGACGGTGACACTTTTTATGATTCTCAGTACGACTCAAGATATGGGGGTAAGTTATTGATCACTAGGCCAGCGATCGCTGAGACCAAGTAGAAAACGATACAAAGGGCGCATTTGGCATCAACTGTTTTAAAGTACGAGTGTAAAAAAACTTGATTTTTTGGACTTAACAATACACTTGCGAGCTTTAAAATGGAATCGCTTCATCGCGAGTTAATCAAACAATTTTTTTACAATTTATGTACAATGAACTATAGATTGTGGTATATCATTAGAAAGGTAATTTTGTTACCTTTCAAGTGATATCAAGAAGATTTAAAATTAATTAAATTGTCTACCTAAATTTTGGGAATTATTGCAATAGGTCGAAGTTGCATCTATCGGCTTCTATCAGCGCCGGAGCTGGATAAGCTGTATTTCTCCATCGTATACGCTGTTTTAGGTCCTCCCACATATGCCAGATATGGTTCAAGTCAGGAATAAGGGCTGGCCAGTCTAGTGTGGGAATGCCGACATGGAAGACGTCTGTCGGTACTGTCTAGTCACTGCTGCGGTGTGGCAGCGGACATTATCGTCCATTAAATCAAAGTTTATCGTCGCCAATAAATCCTGCGTAAGGGAAAACATAACTTAACTCATAGTTCACTGCAAAGAAATTGTAAAAATTAGTCTTGAACAACCCTTGAAGCGATTCCAGTTTAAAGCTCGCAAGTGTAGTTATTTCTCATTTAGCATTTCAATATACATTCATTAATTATGTTGTGGTGAGATCATCATTAAGAAGTGTGGTTAAATCGCCGGAAAATATATACGTATATCGTGAGTGCTTAGGAACAGTACAAGAAATGTCGGACACTTTATTTGTGCAGCGATTTCGTTTAAATAAACTTACTTTCAAAGTTATTACTGTAGAACTTCGACAAAAAACAATATCAAACTAACAAACGAGATTCCACTTGAAGTTATGGTAAAAAGTGCCAAAGTACCTAAAATACCTACATAGAAATATTGCAGTAACAATTTATTTATTTTAAGTGCCGAATTATCGATTATAGGTGTTGTGCGCCCTCAGTTTCTTGGCCACAGGATCTTATCAACGGATTGTGGGTGTCACTCATCACCTCGTTCGACGCACAGCTGGTCGCTGCATACGAGAGGTCGTTGACGCACCCTGCCATCACGGCAAAATGGATTGTTTTTCAGAAAACAAGACAGGGGGCCTAATACGAACTTTTTATTAACCATCCAAGTTCCAGGCAGTTCAGTTTACGGCCTAATACTGCCTTGTTCTATTTCGTAATATGAGGTACCTAACTCTGGCCGGAATCAAGCTGGCTTGCTACGGATACATTGTCTATGGCCGGTTTTTAAGTTTCGTCGGGTTCGTTCTAAAACGCCGTTGAATATTTTTCGGAATTAGCCGGTTTTATTTTCAAACACATTTAATGAGAAAAATAATTAATTTTAATAAAATTTTGATACAATCTATCAAAGTATGAACGTTTTGCTAGGAATTTAATTACCTTCAGTATGTAATTAGTACCTATTATGATTTCTTGCTATGTCCAAATAATAACTAGGTTTCCGAACGGAACGTCGTCGGTGCTTACACCACTATGGCGGGAAAGTCCTCGTTTTTAACTTTTGTGTTTGTGTATCCACTTGAGAATCTAAAAGTTATGAAATTCTCTGATAACTTTTAGTAAGTGTTGTGTAGAGCTTGTGAGTAATAGTTTATATTGGTGTTCAGTGTAGAATGGCGTAAGTATTTTATATTTAGATCCTTATGGTTGATGTTTGTTTTAGGCAGGTATCTTTGGTATCTAATTACAATGCTTTTATTTATTTTAGTTCGTCAGATGATAGTTCTCGGAGACGACGTGCTACCTTTACTCAGCTTGAGACACTATGGGAGTTTTTGAACTCCCACAAAGAAATAGCGACAGGCTATTATATGTATAATAAATCAGCTCAAGCCAGAGAATACTCGAGGCGAATGTGGGAGTCTATCGCCGAAGCACTCAATTCGCAAGGAGAAGGTGCCGTGAAGGATTGGAAGGGATGGTCCAGCGTACGTATATTTTGTTAAGACCTATCTGCCTACCGATTAATGTACTTCTACATGTCCTGCTAACAACGAGTCAATTCGGAGGCATTTGCCTTAATCAGTCACCAGTAAATATATTGCCAGTAGCATTCGGTGGCATCATGTAGGCATAAATTATCTTATAATTTGTACCTTGTCTTAATAATACCTAAAGCATAATCTTGTTTTACAGTACTGGGTGGACTACAAAGCTAAATTAAAAAAAAGAGCAGCTGTAGTGCGTGCTGCACAGAATCGTACTGGAGGAGGACCTCTGAATGTTGCCCCACTAACAGACATTGAAAGAAAGTTTTTGGGGCTACTCGGTGAGGACTTTGGCATAGGCTTGCCTAACATTCAAGTTGATCCATTTCCAACAGTAAGTACCTATTGAATGAATTACTTTAAAACCAAATTATAAGTACAAAAGATGTTAATTTTTTTTTCCTTTACCATAGACCTCAAACACAGCATCTCTTGCTAGTGAGCCACTACCAATACAACTGGAGGAGGTACAACCTACACCTCATGAGCTTCCACAAGATCCTCAAGAGGAAGTAGAGACACATCCCTCCACCAGTGATGCTGTGGAACCTCCTGTGCCTCAACCTGAACGTCGGCGCCGCCGTCGCAGAGAGAGTCAAATGAGTCAAGAGGCAGCCCGACGTACATTGGTTGAGCTCAGCAGAGAAAGACTGCAACTAGAGACCCGAATTGGTCAGAATTTGGAGCAACTTCTTAATACTTTGGAAAGAATTGCAAATGCACTTGACAGGTAAATTATCAAAAAATTAAATCAAAAAGGCATTTATTTGCTGAAAAACTTAAACAGATTACTTGTGGTCCCTGCACTAGGTTTAGCACCTGTATCACAGGAGGCCCAGTTTACAATGTATTTAATAAGAGAGTGAACATTAATTAGAGAGTAAACAGAGTATGTACAAAACTATTATTTAAAAATACATAAAAACTAAAATTTACTTAGTACAATAGGTGGAAACATTAAAGACAAATCAATAAGAAAAACAAAATTATATGATATTATGGAGAGTATATGTACTAACTTATCTTTTCAAAGACGAATCAAGCTAACATAGTCAAGATTAAAAAACAACAATGTACAAATATTATATTTTATTTTAAGGATTGCGGGAGGCCCACAGGCGAGAAACGAGGGCGCGCCTTATAGCTAGGCCATCATTCAACTCTCTGTTGTTGCTAGTTGATGGTTCATTGACACTGGCATTATCTTCATTTTGTTGCAAACCTTCCTGCATAGCTTCTTCATCGGTGAGTACCTGTTCAGGCAGATTTGCACGGAAACAGATATTATGTAAAATAACACATGCATTGACAATGGATGCTGCTACTTGCGGTGTGTAGTGCAAGACTCGATGGACCAGTAAACATCTAAAACGAGCTTTCAGGAGTCCAATGGTTCTTTCTACAGTGCTTCTTGTTCTCACATGCACTGTGGTGTAGTGAGCTTCCTGTGAACCTGAAGTAGCATTTGTAATAGGAGTCATCAAATACTTCCTCAACGGGTATCCAGAATCACCTGTAATGATGAACAATAGAACTGTTTAGAGATTGGATGAAAATTATTATAATTGACATTTATACAAAAGTAAAAGTTATACATACCAAGTAACCATACAGACTGATTTCTAGTAAGCTCTTCTAGGTGTAGTTTTATTGGATGATTACTCCAGATATGTGAGTCATGAGTAGCACCTCCATGACCAGCATCCACACTAATTATTTCATAATCCGCATTACAAATCTGTAATATTTTTGTTTCAGGTTAATCTCAAACTAATGAAAAAGGTTGTATTAGTATTATTATAATTTTAATTCATTGTATTAAAAATTTAAGTAAGTTTTTTATTATATGAGCAAAACTTTGTTTCTATTTTTGTCTCTGATTTTAAAGTGAGATTTATTTCCTTGGAGATAGTAACAACCAAGTAGGTAGGTATTTAGAATCTTACCAGTTGTATGTTAAGAGAATGGTATTGCTTCCTACAATAATAACGCTCTTCATTTTCTGTTGGGCGTATGATAGCAATATGACTGCAATCTATACAGCCCAATACTCCCGGCATACCAAACTTGTTATGAAATCTGAAATAGTAACAATTTAATCTATGAATTGATGTTAATTTGAATAATGTGTACAATTGTTTGTAAGGTGTCCATTATATACCTTTAGACACTTTGTAAATTATAAAAAAGTTATATCACTTAGGTACCTTATAATATTAGTTCTGCGTTCTTCCTGTGTTCTTGGGAACTTAATATACTTTTCTCGCATGTGAGGCAAATTTAACAAAGTAGTTATTTGTCTTATTACTGTTGAGACTGTTGGCTGAGCTATTGCATGGGAGCTAATATCGCCTGTAGGCCGCTGGTAAGACCCAGTAGCATAAAATGATAATGCTACCAATAGCTGAAATGAGAATACAAATATTTATTTAGATACACATCTATGCAAATTAATGCTGTATGTTTGAGATGTAAAGCAACAACAAAAATTACTAACCTTAGTCTCCAAAGATAAATCTGTAGATTTCGTCGGCTCTGGTGAATGCGGTTTCAAGTCTTCCAAGAGATTACGCACCAATTCTTTCGACAACCGGTACCGTTTGATGAATTGGGCGTCGCTCATAGAAAACGGATTGCACTCATCTCGGAGCCGTTTTCTCTGTAATTTCGCATTTGTATTCTCCTGCGAAGAATCACTCTCCAAGAACTCAAACATTTCTAACTCTTCACTCATTTTTATGGAGTTATAATGGCCGAAAACAATATTTTTTATAACCAAACAACCAAAACAATTCACAAAAAGCTCAATTGTGGCAGCGTAAACAGAATGGTTTGATTCGACAGATAAAACAAGGATAGAAATGTCAAATGGACACTCATAGTACGGTATTTCCAGCCAATTATCGTTCAGAAGTCGGCCAAGTGTCACGTGACCGCTGACTGGCTGGAATTACAAGTTCATGTTACAAAAAAGGCGGGCAGTTCAGTTTACGGCGGATATTGCCTGGAATTAAGAGTTCGTAATAGGCCCCCAGGACAGAGGATTAAAAAGACGTCCATGGACCATGGTGCATATTCAGATTTTTATGTAGGTAACTAGGTAATGATTAGTTTTTACTGATGATTAGTGGCGCAGCGGGGTTCGCTTGCGACGCAGGTGGTTGCAGGTTCGATTCCCGCCATGGGGCAAATGTTTGTACGATCTGCAGATATTTGTTCTGGGTCTAGGTGGTTTCTGTCTGGATGGTCCAGCATTATTTATTTACTAACAAGAAAAGCTATTTTTTTTGTTAGTTAGTAAAAAAATAGCTTTTCTTAGTATAGTAGCTCATATTTTTATATGTTTTAGGAGATAATCATAGCAATGTCTTGGCATCCGAACGATGGGGAGGCTCCCGCGGATTTCATGGCGGCGCTTTATGGGGATAGTGAAGAGATGCTGGACGAAGTGGACGAGGTCATCGAGGACTACCTCGATACTGATGCAGAGGTATTATTTCAAAGAAAACCATTTTCATTATAAAAACGTGAACTTGTCAAAAACAGTCACATAAATAAAAAGTTACTTCACTTTTATGTAGGTAGTCCATTTTATATCCTTTTTTCCCCTTTGCACCTGTTATGGTATAAATATAAATATTGTATAATATAAAATATAAAATTTGTTTATTCAGACAACTTAGTCTATTTTGTTAGTAAACTTAGGGCTAGAGGTTTAGTACTTAATATTAAACAGGGATTTTGTCCTCTGATGTAGGGAATACATCAGAGGACAATCAAATTTGATAGATATCGCATTCAGGATACTGTTGCTGCTCCCGCGGGTTCTGTTGAGCAGTGAGGCTGTTTTTTTGCGCCATATTGCGTCAAAAGAGTCGGTACGAGCCTCAGCGAATATACCCGAAGCGCTGCAGAACCGCGGCAGCCGCAACAACAACCTAAATGCGTTATTATACTGGATACGCAAAGCATTGTACGCCTTTAAGGTCTAACTGACCCACAGACTCCCTGTATACAAAGATGTACAGAATGCTTTGAACAATGTGATTTTCACAGCATCTGTACATCGTGCGGACTGTCCTACGGAATACCGGAAGTCAAAATACCGGATAAGGGTATATCGAAAGTACATGAAACCGGAGATCGAAATATCGAAAGCACATGAGGCCGCATCACGGAATACCGAAAGCACGCAATACTGAAAAACTGTAGACCGGACGAACACAATCTCGAATGCACGCTATACCGAAAGATCGCGAAATCGAAAGTACGCAATCTCGAAATTTTCTTCAGGGTTGTACGTAAGTTTTATCATACCAATTAAAATATTTTCAAACTTTTCAGTGTAAGCAGTACGTTCATAGAGTCTGTTCAAAAAGAGAACCGTCGTAGGAATTGAGGTCGCGTGTGTGCCAATTTACTACTTTTGTTGCGTTGACAACACTGCTCTGTCATTGCTAGTGCGACTAAGAGTTTTTGATACTTGGTAGAAAGAAATCATGCACAGACACCAATTTTTGTCATGAATAGGTACTTCTTGCTGATATGTATCTTCGCATAATGGTGATTGAAATTGGCTACCATAGCACTGCACAGGTGTTATGTGATGAATGTGATGAGCCAAAAATAAATGCATGATTCTACTTTGGTTTAAGTGATAGCTTTAATCAAAATTATTAATAACGGACTTAAAAAATTAAACATAGAGACATTTTATGATTTTATTTACATTTTCTTAATATACAGTAAAAATTTACAATTATAGATAATAATTTAATCAGTACCATAATCAAAATCTGAATCTAAGTATTCAATGCCGCTTATGTCTGAGCTAGCTTTGGAGCATTCACTATCAGACTCTGTTTCATCTTCGGATTCTGATTCTGTTACATTTATGATAAATTCTTGTAAATTGTCCATCAAATGGTCCTGTTCCCAATATTTTTCTTCAACATGTTTCACATGTTCACATTCTTTTTGCCACTGAGCAGTAGTTATATTATTGAAGCATTCGTTTATTATGGGCAGCAATTCCTTGGCTGATACATTAACATTCTTTGCTGCAACATCTCGTTTAACTAAACTCCATATTAATTCTATTGCATTCAAATCGCAATGATACGGCGGTAACTTGACAACTGTGTGACCATGTGCTTCAAGTAATTTATTTATTTTGTACACAGGATCACCTTTGTTACTTTTTATTAAATCGAATAATTCAGCTTTAAGTGCATTTTCTGGGAATGATATTCCTTTATCGTTTAACCATTCTTTCATTTTGTCTTTCTTGTCACTGTAATTTGGAGGTTTATCTAAACGTACACTGTGATAAGATGCATTATCCATCACAATCACCGATTTTTCGGTAAGATTGGGTATAAGTTTTTCTGTTACCCATTTTGTAAAGTTCTCATCATTCATGTCGTGATGATAATCTGCTGAAGTATTTTTACCCTTGTATGCAAGTAAACAGTTATCTACAAATCCATTCCGGGTACCAGCATGTACGATAATATATCTTTCACCCAGGGAAATGGCTTTAGATACCCCAGGTTCATTTGGGCCTTGCCAGCACTTGTTGACTTCATGCGCAGTATGGATGTATGTCTCATCTAAATAAACAATTGGTTTTTCTGTTTCTCTCAATCGCTTCATGGTTCGCAAATATTTGGCACGCCAAACCACAATATCATGCCGCTCTATAAGTATTTTTCGTTTCGACTGACATTTTTTATATTGATATCCCATTTCTTTCAAAACACTGTGCAGACTAGAAATTCCACCACCAAAATTTATGTCTTCTTTTAGTACTCTATGTAGCTTCCTCAGAGTCGGTACCTCTTTTCGAACAGTATAAAACTGTCGAATTTTGCTCCGTATGGCACATTTGTCAAAATCGTCCAGAATTATTGTCTTGGGCCGGCCTTTGCGTTTTTTCCCTGGAGTGCACCACACACCTCTATTTACAGCACCTTCTTTTTTAATTTTAGACACAGTGTCTCTACTAAGACCTGCAACATAAAATGTACATAGTTTAATATCTAAAAACGCAAAGTATCAATATGTGTTAGTCATACACTACAAAAATAGGTCAGCTGAGGCTTGAATGAGTTTTACCTAATATAGTATTTCCGTTTACGCTAATCGCACATACAACACTAAAGACACTGTTTATTTCGTATAAGAAATCAATGTACTGTCCAAAATACACCACAACAAGACTTACATACCAGTCATTGCGGCTACTCGTTCCGTAGCTTTGTTCAGGTTGATGATTGGGCTTTTTGACGCTTTTTCGCGTTGACAAAACTGTATAACATTATATACTATTTGCCTCACAGTGCTGCGTAACGTTTTTCCTCTTTTCGACATAATTAAAGCAATAATTTCCACAAAAACAAGATCAACAATAATTTACCGAGTTGAAAATATATTATGACAGTTGAATGATGAGACAGATGACACATCGATTGGGTTGCCATATAAAAATCTTAATGTTAGTTTTATTTATTTATTTATTTATTTATTTATGTTTGGGAAACAAAAAGCTTTAGATCTAAAAAATTAAATACAAGACAATAGAAGAATTAAGCTAAGCAGCTTCCACATATAGAATGAGAATAAATTATCCAAAAATATCATACAAAAACACAAGTTACAAAAAAATCAAAAAATCAGGATTCTACAAATTAAAGATTAATGATTAAAGAGCCATATCAACCGTTCAAAAGGGAATAGTACCTACTAGTAATGTACCTACTTGATACCTGTACTTAGTATTAGTAAAAATAATAAGTTTCATAAATACAATTATAACGTAGTTCACCGTAACGCCACGACGGTTCTCTTTTTGTACAGACTCTAACTATACATCTTTGTCTAACATAATTCAATTTATAATGTTTTAATAAATAGAAGAAAATAACTTTTATTATAAATTTAGAGTCAATAAAAATATGATATAAGGTGAATAAAAGTATTATATTTTATAATAAACAACAAAATTTACACTCACTCGAACTAAAGACCATTATGGGACAATATACACACGTCGAACAATATTTTAAATAAAGTTCTAACTCCAAACAATGTCGGCTTTCCACCAAGGTTTCTTAGTGACCTCACTCCAACATAAAAGGTATCAAACCATTCGATTACTTTTGTACCAGCAGCACTTGTAGCAATTTCTTATAAAATTTCTTTTAAAATTTCGACACCACAATTTGCATGGTAAATGCTTATTTTAATTTTTTCTTTAAGCGCACGTAACGTATTATTATTTTTAATTTCAAGTTGATAGCTGCGTTAAGTAGTTACTGAGATATTAAAGAGTGAAAAAAGGACAGACAAAGCGAGACCCTAAGGGTTTTGATCTGATTTCGAAACCCTAATAAATACATAAATATTAAGCACAGCATTATTCTAACTTACCCATGATTAACGTTAAAACCATTTAACTCAAATTGGGTTAGAAAGTCGTTTGAAAGCAAAGGACAAAAAACAACAAAGGACAAGACCAAGTGACTATTGCACTATACAGCCAAAGCACCCAAGCTGCCACTGCGATCTTCGTTCGCGTTGCTTACACCGATCAATAGAGCTATTCTTTGACTCCAAGTTTTTCAATGCAATTTGCAAGAAAAACATAAAAAAACATAGTTTTCCATTGTCACCGATAGATACGAATCATTAAAATCAAATCTGTATCTGCATCTAAATTATGATAAAACTAACGTACAGCCCTGAAGAAAATTTCGACATTGCGTACTTTCGATTTAGTGATCTTCCGGTATAGCGTGCATTCGAGATTGTGTTCGTCCGGTATAAAGTTTTCCGGTGTTGTGTGCTTTCGGTATTCCGTGATGCGGCCTCATGAGTTTTCGGTATTTCGATCTGCGGTTTCGTGTACTTTCGATATACCGTGCTCCGGTATTTCGACTGCCGGTATTCCGTAGGACAGTCCATCGTGCGAATCTGCGGGCCAGCATATTTGCCCTGACGGACAACGCTCTGCGTTCCCTCTCCATATCTGCATCATCCTTCAGGTCTTCAGTGACAATATGGCCTAAGTACTTAAACTTCCGCACCCTTTGAAGTTCCAAGCCATTTAACTTAACTGGCGGTACATAAATCGGCCTTTTGGTGCCCGCACTGAAGACCATGAATTCTGACTTCCTGGTATTGTACTGGAGTCCTTGTGTCTCAGCATGGTATAAATGCATGGTATAAATAAATTTTCAAAATTTTGGTAATTTGTAGGATGCCGAACTTGATGCCTCGTCACTCGAAGCTCCAGCATACTCTCCCCTCACGTCGCCAGAGCGCCGAGGAAGCTGGCCTCCACCATCTGAACCGTAAGTTTTAATTCTTTTTATCTGTAGTTTGGGCAAGATCTGACGACTACACCATACTGACGACGGTTCATTTATTTCAGATATTTTGGAGGATCCCCGCCAGGGAGGAACAGGTCCCGCTCACCGTACACCCGCTCGCCAGCTCGCTTGCCGGAACCGTAAGTTTTAATTCTTCATATCTGTAGTTCTGACAAGATCTGACGACTGCACCATACTGACGACGGGTCATTTATTTCAGATATTTGGGAGGATCCCCACTAGGGAACAGGTCCCCATCACCCGTTCGCTCGCCAGCGCGCTCGCCGGAACCGTAAGTTTTAATCACACTAATATTATAAAAGAGAAAGTTTGATGGATGCTTGTTACTTGTTCACGCTTTCTGGCTGAAAATTTTGCAAACCGGTGATTCTAATCCTGAAATCAAACATAGGCTACTTTTTATCTTGTTTCCGACTACACGTATTAACGATGGTATTTGTTTCAGACTTGCCGTCGTTCTACGCATTTTCGACGAAGCGGGCGCGCCACAGGAAATGGAAGTTTTATGCCCCGGACTCGCATGCCCAGTATGAAATAGATGACGGAATGAATGTAATAGATGACGGAATGAATGTAATAGATGACGGAATGAATGGGTCTGGTCGTGGAAGAAGTGTGAGAGGTAGAGTGCGGAGTGCAAGAGGACGGGGGTGGACGAGGGCATGTGAGAAACCGTGGGCAATCTAGCCAAGGTCGCGCGCGGGGGGGACGTCGCCAGGCCGGTTGGCAGACTGGCCAGCCCCTGGAAGAGATTTGGATAACCGACGACGACGTTCCCCTCCAGCTGCGTGAAATGGCGAGGGATGTAGTAAGGAGGCGACAGGTGAGAATGGAGGAGTTAGAAAGACGACGAAGGAACCGCGCAAGAAATTTGAATGAAGGGGAAAATAGCGAGAGCGAGAATGATGACGTATTTGAGGACGCCATTGATGGACGGGTTAATGCGCTATTGGAAGGTGAGGATCTCCATTTCGAATGGTCACCAATGGAGACTTTTCGTAGTGTCGAAGAGACTTTTATTCCTGAGCGCACTGGTTCGGTTTCTACGTACACTAATCCGTATGATGCTTTTCGTTCTTTTTGGGACGATGGCATCTTACAGATTATTGTGGAGGAAACGAACCGGTATGCTAGTCGAATTAATTCGGCCTCCTTCCAACAAGATTGGTATCCTACGAATGCTGATGAGTTGTTGTGCCTCTTTGCGTTCTGGATGATGACCGGTATAATCCGTATGCCAACGATTTGTAGTTATTTTTCTACAAACTCGTTGTTGAGAACGGAAGTCTTTTCCCGTATAACAACGTTGAAGAGGTACACCAATCTCAACAGGGCTCTCCATTTTGTGGATACCAGTCCTGCCAATGATGCGAACCCTACCGCTAATGACGCCGCAAGCTCCGATCGATTGCACCGTTTGAGGCCTGTTCTTGATCACCTGAACTGTAAATTTCAGTCTAACTACGTCTTAGCAAAAGACATTTGCATTGATGAAAGCTTAACGCTTTGGAAAGGCAGGCTAAACATAAAACAGTACATTCGGTCGAAGGCTGCAAAGTTCGGGATTAAAACTTTCGAACTCTGCGAGAGTGCGACGGGATACCTCTGGTCTTTCCTGGTTTACACGGGAAAGGAGAGCTCGCTTGGACCAGAACTCGCCAAAAGCACCGTTCGGAAGTTGATACAGCCCTTACTAAATAAAGGTTATCGATTATTTATGGACAACTGGTTCAATTCTCCGTATCTCGCTCGCTACCTCAAACGTTCCGGTACCGACTGTGTTGGTACCCTACGTCCGTCTCGTGTAGACGTACCCAGGTTTTATTTATTTATTTATTTATTTATTTATTTATTTATTAAAAAGTACACCTATCCTTACAGGCACACCTAATGCGATAGGGTACATAATTATTATCAATCTTAATCGGTAGAGTCACAGTCATGCCATACAATATTGGTCATTTTTAAAGTAACTAATTACAATTATAATAATAACATAAAACGATACAAATTAAATTAAAAATAATACTTATAACATTAATAGTAATTAATTAAATAAATTAAATTCGAAATTAATTATTCAAAAACACAATACAAAATAAAATAAGAAAATAACAATTAATTCAATCATAAATAGGTCACACGACATTAAAAACATAAAATAAACAATAAAGCCTTTGTGAACTCGTTCAGGGAGCAGTAAAACAAGTCCAACTTCTCTGCAAGCAAATTGAGTGTGCGGATGCAGCGCGTCATGGGAGCTTTGTTAAGAAGATTGGTTCTTCCTCGAGGCAGAGCAAATAGGGTGGGACGCCTCCTCCGTTGCACGAATTCCTCCGGAACATTCAGTTTCATCCCTTCCAAAATTCAAAAAAGGTTGGTAACAAACGCTCCGCTCAAGCAGGGCCAGCTAGTAGCGAGGCATTCGGGGGACGTCTGCGTCTTGTCCTGGATGGACAAAAAGAGGATAACCATGATATCCACAATAATCCACATGTCATGGGGCAGCCACTGGCTTACCCAGGGTATCCTCTTGCCCACCACCACGTCCGGAACTCTTCAAGCCGCAGTCGATCCTCGACTACAATCGGTCGATGGGCGGTGTTGATCTCAAAGATCAAATGCTCGAACCGTACCTGCTAGAGCGAAAGCGAGGTGCCAAATGGTATCTTAAGCTTTTCAAGCGTCTGCTTAATGTTTCGATTCATAACTCTCGTGTCCTGTTGGAATCTTCCCTGAAAGTGCGACAGGATAACCTTAACTTCCGCTTAGAATTAGTGCATGCCATTCTGATTCATCATCATTCACTAGTTCCAAAAAACCGTAGAGCCGAATCATCTCATCGTAGAACTCAAGCTTTTCCTCACATCGTTCAACACACCCATTGGCCCGTTCATTTCCCGCAAAGCGATGCCGATCGGGCGAGAAATCGCCAAACTCGCAATAAATGCGTCATTTGCCTCCAGGAAGGGCGGAAAACGCAAAAGACGCCATTTATGCGCGAATCTTGCAAAGTGCCGCTGTGTGTGGTGAACTGCTTTAAAAAATATCATACATCCATTTAATTTTTTAGGCTTGCTTTTGCTTCATTTGCGTTTGATTCTGCCCAGTTGTCTATTTATAATGGATGAATGAATGGATTGGATGCAGGATTTTTTATGGGTGTAGCATGATAATAATATTTCGAATCTGAGTGAATGTGTGTGTGTTCTAAATTTACTGTGCTAGGGTGACCAAACGTATGAAAACCAAAAGAATTTTGAGTAGAATTTGAGCTACCTACATCTGTATTATACTACTACTACTGAGTTTACATACATCTGTATTATCAATATCTGAAAACCCTAAATATAATGTAAATTTTAATTATTTGTTAAAAATAATGGAAAGCTATTTTACATCAATCGTATGTACTTATAACAAAAGAGTATCGTAGAATACCGAACTGTTTTTATGGTCACCTTATGCATAACATTTTTGTAATCTTACTATAAATTTGTATATTACAATAAGTTGAATCTCCTAAAAAAATCACTTGATAATATTATTACTAGCCCATTTCAATCTGCAATGTGTTCCGGAGATTCTTCCGATAATATTATATTACCAAACTTACCTCTGTATAATATCTTTATTCACAAAGAAAATTATGGTCAACTTATAATAAATTAGAACTAGTATTTACAATTGAAACAATTGAGCTAACTGCAGACTGTTGCAAACAATCTACAGGTATGTAGGTCAACTGAGCCATATCAATACCAGTCGTCGCGTCCCCAAGACGCTGGCTGCATTGCGCCGCTGTATGGCAATGCTGACGCGCTGCGCCACGCTCTTGGTTCACGCGTCACTTCGACCAGACGCTTAGATAATTTTTTAATCTATAATGTATAAAGTATAATAAAACAAAATAATGTTATAAAATATGATTCTTTTATTTATTTACAAACTTCCATCGAAACAAAAAATATCGATAAAATTTCGATCCTAGGTACGCAGCACATCACTTCAACATGGCGTGGCACCTGAACAAAAAATGGTAATTTTCATTCTGAAAAAAATCATTATTTTTTCACAGCACAGCTCTTGCATTGAAATATTATAAATAGATTATCTTCATGCCATTCTTATCCATGAAAATATGATTAGTTTTGTTGTCAAAATATGCTTCGAAAAAAGTTGCGCATTTATTCTGTTTTTGTGTTGTTGTTTGTAAATATTAGCTTACAGAAATGATAAATACATAAAGAAAAATTATTTAGGAAGCTGAAACCGTTTACAGAACTTAGATAGAGGGCCTAGTTATGTTTTTATGAGCATTTCTCTGAAGCGTGACGCAATTTTGAAAGGCGCGCGGCGCGGGGGGTGTGATATTGTTTGGTGCTAATTTTCGACACCTGATTTTCCGTTGGGTAAAGGGTGAAGATCACAAATGTGAAAAGTATGGTAGCTACACATGATTGACATAATAATATGGTCATTCGCGAAAGGAACTGAAGCTAAGACACAAGTAAATGAAAGGAAAATAAGGATCTATGAGGCTTTTAGGAAAGAAACTGGGCTGTTACTAGATGTTGTTAAACAAGGTAGTGGTACAACCAATAACGGTAACTCTGCCAGACGTTTTTTTGAAAATCCTGACAAGTCTGCAGAATTAACCGGTTTAGATGTAAACATTTTAATTAAAATTTTTGTTATTTTGCAATGTGTCTCTTCCGGAGAGAAAATTAACATTGCAAAGTTTCGTGACTATTGCAATGATACTGCCAAGCTTTACGTGGAATTGTACCCATGGTATTATATGCCATCTAGTCTTCACAAATTACTTGTACACGGACCAGCCTCAGTAGAAAATCTAGCAATTGTTCCAATAGGATTTTTATCTGAAGAAGCCTCAGAAGCTAGGAATAAAGATTTCCGAAATTATAGAGGATCACTCAAGAAAATGTAGCAGTATTTCATGCAACGAAGATATTTTGCATAATCTTCTGCTATCCTCCGATCCTCTTCTTTCAAGCATCCGTCCAAAATTTAACAAATTTGTAAAAAAATCAACATTTACTGATTTTTACAATCTTGTTGAATCGGACAGAAGCCATTTTGAATTTATTGATGCAAATGAACTGGCAGAAATAGATTCAGAATCAGAATCGGCTAACATAGATAGTGACGATGACTAGGCAGCAGATAACTCTTGAGTTCTTATATTTGTAAATAAATGTATTCCGGTAGCTATGCCACTTATAAATAAATTATTTTAATGTTGACTTTGTTTTAAAGTTCAATAAGTAGATATGTAAATATTAAAGTTAAGTTTAATTTATATTTTAACGATCTTTGTACGTAATGTCCTATATATATTTGTAAATAAATGTATTGCGATAGCAATGCAACTTATGAATAGATTATATTTTATGTTTAGTTTATGTTTAAGTTAAGTAATATTGATCTTTGTATGCCCATCTGTTATAAAATGTCCATACGACTTTGTAATATTTTTTTGTGACCAATAAAGGGTTTGGTAATGTATTGTATCTAATATATGTATGTTCAAACATCAAACATCGAAGTGCTTTATTTCCTTTAGACCTCAAAGGACTCTTGGACACAACATTGTGTCATTGGTGGATATTATTATTTTGTAAATATAGATACATAGTAATCTAATCTATCTGGTCTAATCTCTCTGCAAATAATACCGAACTATCCAGATACCGAAATTGCTGAAAGAGACAAAGAAAGAGCGAAATCTACGGCTGATAAAAACTCTGAAGAAATTATAAACGAGGCAGCTACAAGGAACGAAATGGCGCAATATTGACCGTGGCCAAATCATTTCACGTGTGAGTCACGACCCTCAGACATGAGGAATTACGACGGTTGTAGACAGTAAAATATATGTTTTTTTTTTTAAATAAAACCAAGTTTAGCGAATAATAAAATAGTTATATTATGTTAGCTTAAATATATAACACCCTTTATCTTGTTCTGCAAGGCTACCGAGTTATTTACAACAAGACGTAACTCGCGTTATCAAGTGAATTTTAGCGTGAATAACGCGTAAAAATGTGTTATTTTCTTTGAGAGAGAAGAGAATAACGCCTTTTCGCGTGTAATAATGCTGATAACGCGCGTTACGTTATGTGCTTAATAGCCTGGTAGCCTTGCTGTTATGCATCGCACACGCCATCTGTTTGTAGGTAGTTGAAGTTGGTACTGATTTTCGTAATTCCTACTCATGTGTATGAGTAGATTTCGAAAATCTGTACCAAAATGTTATGATTTCGTTACTTAAAATATAACACCCTATATCTTTTCTGTTGTGCGTTGCGCGTGCCATGTGTCAAGGTAGTTATTGAAGCTATGTACGTGTAGATAAATATAAAAAAAACCGCATCCCAAAAACATACGGCAATGTGAAGATATGAATTTTCTAACATTCGTTTCCATACAAAACAATGAAAAAAAGCAACGTTTTCTCAATTTATTCAATAAACGTGGCACTTACAGCAAAAATTGTGAGAAAGATATTAATAGAGAATCATTAGTAGAACACGATAGCATCAATTAATTTTCATATTTTGACAAAAAAAAAAAAATATTCCTATGTCCAACCCCTTCCATACATTCGAACCACTGTGCGCCGCCGCCCCGCTGCCCGCCCGCCCAAGTCCGTTCTAATCCCCGCCTGCTGCTGTCTTCAGAAGAACCTACTCTTAATGAAAATGTTCGAAAGTCATTCATGAAATATAACACAAATTAAATGCAGTTGATAATAACCAAACTAAGATTGATTGTGCACAATAATTAACGTTGGCATGTTTTTGATTTTTCAGGTCCGACTACGAGAGTGATTACTCTATCTATGGTCTCGGAAGTGCGCACTAATTAATTCAAAATCAATTCATTTTTCCATTCATAATATTTTTTTTCAGATAAACATCTTTATCAAGTTTCAATTCCATTCATAAAACAAGGCTTAGGCTTTTGTTGTTTAAAGAAGCTACAAAACCCAAACATTGCATTTATGTTCATATCAGTTAAAAAAGTAAAAATAAAATGCTTAGATATGATTTGTACGTTGATATTTTTAAAGGTTAGATTCTTACGACGGCGGTGGTGGGTTAATTTAGTTGTAGCTTTGTCTGATGAAACCTTATTTACAGGAACAAGAAAACCAAGAAAGATATTTTCGCAATAATAAAAGTAGAGAGCCATAAGAAGGCTGCGGCTCCGTCGACGAAAGGCCGTGGCGGATCGACCGCCGTCTCATCCTTCACCACCCGAGTGTCTGACGGGCAATCGCGCCGTACCATCACCATCGATGAGGGTGAATTTTTCATCGACTTTATTATGTACAAGGTTGAGGACGTCGAATCAACTGTTCCCGACCAGCGATATCGAAAAGCCCTATAAAGCTGCGGTTGAGAGAAGATAATCCTGAGTGGGAATTACTCCAGGAGCTCCTAAATAAAATGTATAAAGGTTTCGAGATTCGGAACAACAGTTCTATGTTAATAAAGTTGTCTTCAAATAGTTTTCTACGCAGCTAAATAAAAAATACTTTTTGTATTTTCCATAATTAATTTTATTTTCCAGTAAGTAAAAGTTACTAGAAAAAGATTATCGATAACTTCAGCAGGTTCATTCTACTTCAAAATTGTGTTTGTTACCGGTCACTGACTGATGTATTGTTGTATGTGTATTATGTAAGATTTATCCAATGTGATAGAAAAGCAAAGAAGCTAATCCTAGTGGGGTACTCCGAGAACGTGAAGGGCTATCGAGTCTATGATCCGTTGAAAAACTCTGTGACCACCAGTAGAAAAATCAACATCATGGAAACTCCAGAAACTAACAGTATAGTGTCAATTTTGATAGAATCTAAGAAATCAGTGGTAGAAAGCACAGAGTTAGAGGAGGAAAGCGAGCTCGAAAGTTCTGATGATGAACAGAGAACCAAAGATCCAACCTTCATTCCAGGAGGAGCAGCTCAGATGATACCTTTTTGGACACTTAACTTCAAATCCAGGCGTCACACTGACAGCTCCAACAGAACATCCATCTCAAGAGAAATGAGCAAAAATAAGGCCTGAATGCGGCGAATTACGTAGTTACAATAGTATAAAAGTAGTATTTGTTGATATAACATAGAGTAGAAATCGGCGGTACTCAATCATTTGCGCGCGAATTATCCGATCGTTTGTTTTGTCTGTATTATTTTTATTGCTTATTTAGTTAGGTATGTGTTAAAATATCTTTACATTAGTGAAAAAAATATCGTAAAATCTATTTCAATCCTAATCTTGGCCCAATATTCCATAGTTTTGTTTATATTTGATTCTAAAGCGCGCGGACCCCAAAATTCACACACACAGGCACGTCTCTATCTTGAATGTGTGCGTGTCATGCGCCCGGCCGCGCTAGTCATCGTGTTAGAGGCTGTTATATTTTTGGTATTTTTGTGGGGCCATGTGATTTGCATACCTGTGATTTGCTTGATTATTTTATTACATGAATTTATTAGGTTCAATTATTTTATGAGGTGCATATATTTATAATGATAATGATTATTATATATTTCTATTTTTAGCCGATTTCAATAATAAGGACGTTCTTATTTTTTTTACTCTTCCCTTGTTATATTTAACTTTTTATTTCACAGCTACATCATGTCAAGTTCAGAATCTGACGAATACAATAGAGTCATGGTGTATGCTCATTCTTACACCACAACACCGCGTGGGACCTTGCGACCAACGGAGAGCCCCCCCCTCGTTGGCCCTAATTACTACGGGAGCTGGTAAGTCAATTTTTTTGTATTGTATTCCATACCAAAATTAGTCTATATCAACCCGCAGCTGGCATTTATCTTTTTTTTGTGGTTTGTTTACAAATATTTCACATCGAATTTGCCTGGAGTATATTTTCTTGTCATGATTACTATATTTTTTCAATTGCAATGTGGTTATATTGTAATAAAGAAATATAATATACATGAACTTGACACTAGACTCCAGCCAAAAACGATGTAAAATTATGAATAACTATTTTTAGAATTTGACAGACACCATTCCATTAGTTCTGGTGATCCTAATTTACTTTTTGTTTCAGGGTACTGGGTTCCCCGCTTCCTCTCGAGGCCGGCGCATAATGCGAGCTCGTCGCACACTGCCCCTCCAGACTCCAGGATTTTAACATTGCCCAAATTTTAGAAGATTCGGGCAGTGACAATGATGAAGATGACAGTTCTGACGCGGAAGATGGTCGCATTCCACGTGGGGAAATTAGCCGCTTACGCCAAGTAAACATAGAAAGAGAGGAAGAGGAGAGTGCTTTAGAAGAATTAGGTGAAGAAAGAATGCAAAGTGAGCCGATGAATGTAGAAAATTTGAACGAGGGTATGAATGAGGTTATGAATGAGGATGCAAGTGGACCAGATCAGTACCCAGGAAACGAAACCTCATTTGATGACAAATTTCCTCTGCTCAAAGTAAAGTTGCTTGCGGCATTTGACAAGATCTCAAGAAAGAACACATACCTAGCCGAGTTGAAAAAACTCACTCATGGTGAGTGGTTTTTGCGTAATTTTTATTTCATTACTGGACTTATGCCCGGGCTACACGAGGCTAGTTTTTCAAGCCAGGATAGCAAGCTAGTGTTAGTAAGCTAGCAAGCTAGTACTTCTGGCTTCGTGTAGACAAAACTATCTTCATTTCAAAGCTAGTAAGCTAGTAAGCTAGTTTACAAGCCAGGACAGTTTTTAATAGGATGGAGTTCTATTTTCAGGCTAGTAGCGTCCCCCCACCACTGATTTTACTATCCTGGCTTGTTTACTAGCTTCATGTGACCGGCGAAGCTAGTTTGCAGTTGGCTAGTAAACAGGAACCACGCGTTTGTTTTGTTTTCGTACCGGGATGAGTTTTTGAGATTTTAAGATGCCCAAACTAAGTACGCAGATTAATTTAAAGTTTGTACAACTGTACCGTGACCATGAATGCCTATGGAACGCCACCCTTGCAAGTTATAAAGACAAGTGTAAACGTGACTCAGCACTACAAAAAATATGTGACGAATTAAAGAAAATGGATATTGATATGACTATCAAAGACGCTAAAAGTAAAATTAAAAATTTAAGAGCAACGTATTGTCAAGAACTGACGAAAATTGATAAGTCAACCCGGTCTGGAGCAAGTTCTCAAGAAGAATATAAGTCGAAGCTAAATTGGTTCCAGGAAATGCACAGTTTTATTAAAAATGTTCCTATGAAAAGAAAAACAACGGTAAGTTATTTGCAATCAATTATTTATTATTATTTACGACCTGTTTATTGTCTGTCTGACTGTCCACTTGAAATGTAAAATTGAAAAGAACGACTTGCAGTGTAATTACGAAATCATTCTTGATTGCCAAGGCACAGCACCTTCATTGTTAAAGTAGTTCTTAAGGGTTTCTCGTTTCTGGATTGCTGAAATCGCAGAATGGTTACTTCCTTGGTGACATAAACTTTGTAAACCTGTAGTTTCTGTTCTCCAAGAACCAGAATAGGAATTTCCTGTTTCGATATCCTCACGGTCAATATCAGTGCTGCTTATATAAGTATTTCGATTTTCACATCTCAACCAATTATGCAAAGCACATGCTGCTAATACAACTTTATCCACGGTATTAACATCAGCAGCTATTGGTTTTTGAAATACACGGAATCGGCTAGCCAATATCCCAAAGGCATTCTCCACTACACGTCTGGCTCTAGATAGTCTGTAATTGAAGACTTTCTGTGTCCATTCTAAATTGTCACCTGGATAAGGTTTTAAAATGTATGTTTTTAAAGGAAATGCGGCATCAGCAACAATGACTCCACCATTAGGTAAAAGGTTATTGTCCAGTCTATTGTATAAGGAGCAATTTCTAAATACACTTCCATCTGATGACATTCCACAAGCTCCGACATCTATGTATCGAAAGCAATAGTCGTCGTCCACTAGTGCCATAAGCACAATACTGTACACTTTTTTATAATTGAAATATATAGTTCCACTGTTATCAGGTGCTAAAATATGAATATGCTTGCCATCAATGGCACCGTAGCAAAACGGAAAATTCCACCTGTTTTTAACCCTAGCTCACTAACCTTAATTTCGAGTAACGTTATCACTAACCATTCGTAAATTTTACGACGACTTAAAACATCAATATTTTGTTATTCAGTTTTTATTAATGAGACAAAACAACCATAATTAGAACGTTTAGCCTTCTCTGAGTAAAACTTAAGAGTCTATTTCGAAAATAACTTATAAGAATAGTAAGTAGACCTATAAACAATATGCTCCCTGCAAATCGCTTGTTTGCTGCCTTACAGAAGTTCAAGGTCTTTTGATTTTTTTTGTAGGATATTAGCTGCAAGTTTTAAAAGTTCTGGGAACACCTTGAATGGCTTACCTGAAAACCATAAATATTCATGATTTCACCGATGATTTGGCTTCATATTTGTGTGCAAAGTTACAGTCAGAATTTTTTATAACTCGTTATCTGTCGTTTCAACATATGTGCATCCGCAATAAGTGACTCCAGGTCTCTAATAATACAATTTAGGAAGGTATTAGAAACGGGTAGGGTGGCAGAGGTCGGGAACATACCGAAACACTAAATGCGCCAGGTACTCCTCGTCATTTTTACGAATGGTTAGTGATCTAGGGTTAAATTGATTTTCTATTTCCTTCCAGCCTTCGTCATTAGTTGGAAGCTGTAAAAGATATGTTGTTTATAATTAATAAAATTATTGTTATTTTCTTTTAGGACAGTCAAGAATCAGAACCAATCAATACTGAACATGTTGAAAATTCTGAAAACTTGACAACCCAACCATCAACGTCTACATCAATAAGTCAGGAATCAGTATCTGCAAAAACTACAGCACCATCTGCAAAACTACCTACCGAAATTTCTAGTGCACCAGCTCCAAAAAAGAAAAAAATTACTCAAGTGGCAACACTAGTCAACGAAATTCGGTCGATTCAGAATGATTTAAATAATACACCGGCATGTGGATCACTGTCAGAACAAAATGAGCATGATATTTTTGGTGCATTTGTAGCTAGCCAACTTAAAATGTTATCGCCTCTACAGGTTATTATGGCTCGGGACGGAATCAATAGTGTATTATCTCGTTGCCGAATGGCAGATTTAAATATGGTTAATACAACATTTTCACACCATACACCTAATCACGACGACTCTTCAAACACGACAGTCGATAGTTGTATATTAGTTGAAGATAACACGGCTTTTACAACAACAGAATATGATATACAACCAGCTTCAAACATAACAGTCGGTAGTGGTACGACAGTTCAAGATAACGCGAATGTACAATTATCTCATATGGAAGTTTTTGATGTCATTGCTAAAGCATTTCATAATGCATAGTCAATTATTCTGATTATTAGCCTTGTTGACTAAGAATTTTAATTTTGGTTACTTGAATAATGATGCTCTTACTTGTTTAATGATAGTTGGTTAATTTTGCTTACAAGTTTATTAATACTTAATTATCTAATAAATAAACATAATACGAACCGTAATGTATTTTTTCAATGCCTCATAGATTTCGACACAGACTTCCGGTACAAATTTTGAAATGGAAGATCTTGCAACTCGATAAAAGTGACTGAGCCTTCTATAATTAGTTCCGGACGAAAGAAAATCTAGTGTGATCTCCAGTTTTAGTTTTGCTGGTAGTGCCTGTCTCATAATTGTATCCATTCGTTGTATTTTTGGCGTTACAAGAGTCAACAGAATATCAAACAAATCAGGCGTCATTCGTAAAATACTCTTATATTCTCCTAAATCTTCATTGCGAAATTCTTCCAAAAGTAAAGCAGATGATCCACGTTCATCTCTTCTTAAAATCCACGGTCTTGTCCACACCCGTTTTTGTAATTCTTCTTTTAATTCATCTAGTGCGAATTGGCACAGTTTGCGTAGTAACTGTTTTACTCGAATCGTATTTTTTTTCCGTATACAGTTCATTTTGGACGTGTGGTCGCCTCAACACTCCAGTAAATACTAGCTTAAAAAATAGATGCCTCATGTAAACAGAACTAGCATGCCCCAAGCTAGGTCAGCAAGCCAGGACAGTTTAGTCAAAAACTAGCTTGCTATCCTGGCTTGAAAAACTAGCCTCGTGTAGCCCGGGCATTACTGCGCCCGCGCTTAGTGGGTATAATACTAGCCTGTGTTTATCCAGTGTCTAACTATGTATCTCCATATAAAATTTCATCAAAACCCGTCCAGCTGTTAGCGGAGGTAGCGCGGAGGAGTTACAAACATACATACAACAAACATACATTACATTTTCATTGTCAAATAAAACCGGCCAAGTGCGAGTTGGACTCGCGCACGAAGGGTTCCGTAGCATTATCTATAAAAACTATCTAAAAAAAAACATTACATTATGTACTAATCGTTTTCTTTTATTTTTCAGACCCAGATCTTGAGACGAGTAATCTTGCGGTTTTTCTACTAATTCCGCATCTGCTCGGACCTGTTTATATAAAGAAAAAGAAAAGGTCAGCGGTAGAATTGCGCCAGAACTTCATCCTTCATATTGAGGAAGAGCGAGAGCTTCAAGAACAGCAGCAAAAGCGCCAGGAAAAGTACTTAGAACTAGGGTTAACAATTCAGCCATATATAATAGTTGCAGGCCCCCTGAAAAAAATTACATCCAGGTATGTGGTGGTAGACAATATTGTTTATGAAATGCCAAACATTATCAAGGCTGTAGATACGTGCTTCAAGATAATTTGGGCTCTCAATTTGGAATATCCTACGGAATGCTTGCCTATTTGGCAGTTTTTGCAACGTGTAATTTATACATTTTCTGAAAAAGCAGTCCCAAAGGACAAAGTTTCTACGTCCGTCTTAGGCTTGATTAGTGATTGCGGTATCGTTATATAAACAAAATGGTTACGTGTTTTATCTGCAAAACTCTACTGACTGACCTGAGAGCACTTCGAACACATTTTAGTTTCTTTCATACACACCACACATTTGATCAATATCGCTGCGTTGAAACTGGTTGTTCTCGATCCTACCATCTGTTTAATTCTTTCCGTCGACATTACTTAAAAAATCAATGTACGCTAGCTACCACGACCAGCACAACCACGACTGATGAAAATAGACAGTGCTCTTCAACTAATTATGATTGCTCTACGACTACAAGTAATGATGTTGAAAATAATATCTTACCTATATCTGAACCCACTTTGGCGTCTAACTGCAATATACCTACACCAGAAGAAGCGGTTTCCGTGCCACATGTTTCCTTAAATATCGCTGTAGCATCAATGATTGCTTTATTTTATGGGTCTGTGAACTAACCAAGAAACATTGTTCAAATTATTATTGAAAGGTTTCATAACATTATATTAAATTCGTTACTACCATTAATACATCAGTTGTTTCAAAATATGGATGAGCAAGGTACAATTTCTTTGAACGGTTTATTATCAGATGTGATGAGAACTATTACCAATGAAATTACTTCAGTGTATGCGTCGTTTTCAACAGAGCATCGTAGATTAATTTTTTTTCAAAATTGCCGGACGTACATTCCTCCTAAAGAAGTAGTGGTTGGAGAAAGCCTTAACTATAAAATAATAGGCGAAAGGCAAATCAGTTCTTCAGTTAGTCATTCTATGCAGGTAATTCCTTTAAGAGAATTCCTACTTGCTTTTTTTTCTCTTGATTCACTCTTGGTGGACACGTTACAGTACATGGCGAAATTATATAGCGATGTTAAAGTTATACGCAACTTTATTCAGGGTAGATATTGGCAGTCGAAAAGACTTATACACGCAGATAAAACTGTAATACCAATTTTTTTATATTTTGATGATTATGAGACTTCGAACGCTTTAGGAAGCCACTCAGGCATTCATAAATTAGGTGCGGTTTATATCTCAGTACCCTGTTTGCCTTCTTGGCGTTGTTCTGCTCTGTCTAATATATTTTTAGCTTTGCTGTTTCATTCATCTGATAGGACTCGTTTTGGCAATAAGGTTATTTTCGAGCCTGTTATAAATGAGTTAAATTATCTCAGTACCAATGGCATCTTATATAATCTTCCGAATTTTAGTGGTATCGTGCATTTTGAATTAGCATTAATTATAGGAGACAATTTAGGAATTCATTCAATAACCGGTTTTCTTGAAAGCTTTTCTGCTAATTATTCTTGCAGGATTTGTAGAATAACAAAAGAACGCATGAAAGTTCAATCAAGTGAAGATGTGACACTCTTAAGATGTGAAACTGATTATGAGGCTGATCTTTTAGAAAACATTGCTGCTAACTCCGGAGTTAAAGAACCAAACACATCTTGGTTGAAAGTAGACGGATTCAGATTATTTAGCCAAGTCGGTATCGATATTATGCATGATATTTTGGAAGGAGTTGGAAAATATATCATGGCAGTGTTAATTTCCAAATATGTGAGACGTTTTAAATATTTTAGTTTGGAATTCCTAAACACAAGGCTTCGAAATTTTGTGTATGGGCCAGATGCACGTAACAAACCTATTGAGATTTCTATGGTTCACTTAAATAAATCTATTCGTTTGAGCTCATCAGAAATGCTGACTCTTATCAGATATTTTGCCGTTTTAATAGGGGATAAGGTTCCTGGTGGTGACATGTACTGGATACTTTACTTAAAATTAAGAGAGGTTGTAGAACTAGCGATGGCAACTTCGGTTTGGTTTGGTCTAGATGCTGTTAGGCAGGATAGTGTGACTCAACTAAACGAGCTATACCTTCTCCTATCTAATGAATCGCTAAAGCCTAAGTTTCATCATCTGACTCACTATCACAACGCCATGATAAATTTTGGCCCACTTTCTCTTTTTTCCTCTATGAGATATGAAGCTAAACATAGGTTAGCAAAGACAAGTGCAAGGGCGTCATGCAACAGAAGAAATATATCGTTAAGCTTAGCTGTCAAACACCAACTTAAACTGAATGAAATATTTTGTAAAGGTTCACTTGATTCAATAATAACTTGGGGAGTCCATAAATTAAAGTCAGAACTTGCTGATATAGAACTCATTTGCTCCTCTCTCTGTTTAGATAATAGTTAATCTTTATTTCGTGTCCAGTGGGTTTGTTTGTCTAAAGTTCGATATCAGAATGGTTCTATACTAGTGTCCGACCTTGTGCCAATTTGCGATCGCAATGATATTACGTTTTTGAAAGTTGATAACCTCTATATTTTTGATAACTCGGATATTATATTTACAGGTAGTCAATTGCAAACAATTCTTTTTGATTACCATTACTATGCGTATGAAGTAGAAGAGCAGGAAAAGAAAATTGCTATAAGATACAAAGACCTCAACTTTCAGACGCCCCATACTTTAAATACAATAATGTCCCCTTTAAAAAGAAAAATTGTCACCTTGCGTTCCTCCATTTAACCAACAAAATTAGCTCAGGATTTTAGGACGTTTCGTTCTTCGTTCTCTCTCTAAAAAATCTCTCGCTCGAAAATCTCTCTGTAATATCTTTACAACCAGTTGAACGTATATTGAATGACTTTGCTCTTTTTATTTAACTACAATAATGTTGACGATTTATCATTAACTAGCCCTAAGTAGCATCAATAATAAAATTAATCTCTAACACGTTTTAGCTTTCTCAGCAATAATTTAACTTTGACTAGAACTAAGTACTATTGTCGACCATCAAATACCTGGATGTAGATTAACAGTTTAACTTTGACTAGAACTAAGTACTATTGTCGACCATTAAATACCTGGATGTAGATTAACAGTTTAACTTTGACTAGAACTAAGTACTATTGTCGACCATCAAATACCTGGATGTAGATTAACAGTTTAACTTTGACTAGAACTAAGTACTATTGTCGACCATTAAGTTAGGATCTCTAAGACCTCCAGATGCGCAATCTATAATCGCCCCTGCCACACCAATGATGTCAGCACCGGAAACCCTAGCGTCAAAGTCATCACTATGAGAAGATTTCGATGCAGAACTGAATGCGAGACCACAAAATCAAACAGCTGCTGGCATCAAAGAGCTTGACAAATATTTAGAGGATGAAATGTTGCCTAGAAAAGAAGATCCTTTAAAATGGTGGGAAAAACGAAAACTTGTTGCACACGTATATGTCAAAGAGGCTGTGCATCATGGCAACGTCAGTACCGTGTGAACGGATATTTTCACCACCTAAGGACCACTTAGGTTAGGTTAGGTTAGGTGTAGTGATGTCCTTCTGCGACATTGTCATGTCGCGGAAGGAGTCTGCGGAGCGTGAGAGAGAGATTCTCTCAACTCTCCCGATTCGCAGACGGAGAGCCGGGCGTAGGAGGCGGCTCTTCAACGCCCACCTCCAACCCCCATAACAGTGGCATTGGCGACAGAGTCGGGGGACTCTGGCGCCGACAACAGAATGCCCCGGGTTGGCGCGCGCGTGTGTTCTCATGCGCCACTGAGAGGGTGCGATGTGAGACTCCAGCTCCATCGCACTGAGGAGGGGCCCGCATTTAGTTGTGGGCCGTCGCCGTTGGGGCTGCGGAAGAGTGCTTACGCGTTCCCGTGGCCCCGGCACAAGGCGTGAGAAGAACACACGTGGTGGTTTTAGTCAGTATACGGAGTCTGACATAATCTCTGGGTCCCCCCGGACCCGGAGATATCCATAAAGGATTTCCCCACGTTAAAAAAAAAAAAAAAAAAAAAAGGTTAGGTTAGGTGTGTAGGTAGGTAGGTAGGTACTTAACAATAATATCGAAAAAAATTCGTGTCAAATGCCTTGGAGGCCCCCCCAGGAGACGTCTGCGACGTCAAGAATTGAAAATTATCAGAGACCAAAATTTGGCTTCATGCCACTCGTGTGGCAGCCGATTTTATCGATTCCGATGTCGGAAAAAATCTCAGATAAAATCAATAATTGGTATGTTAGGTTAAAGGAAAAGTGTTAGGTTAAGTTGCGTTAGGTTAGGCGTTAGATTAGGTTAGGTTAGGTTCCTACTACACTACTACACATATTTGTATATAATATTAAGTTTAGAATTAATATTTTTTCCATTTTTTTTATAGTTTTTTTTAGTTTTTTTTTTAAAAAATTTTTTAAATTTTTGTTTTTTTTTTGGTGTTTAAAAATAGTGTCATCCATAAGGAGCACCTACACACAGACCTACCTACCTACCTAACCTTGGGACAGGGTTATGTTGGTGCGATGACATTTAAATGTCAGAAAATGCACCTTGACAACCAAGGTGTAAACAAAAGGTTACCGTTAGACGATAGGGTATATAAGCTGAAATATTAGAAGGAGACTATCATTCGACAATGTACTGTCAATACCACATCATCACTTCGATCAACGTAGAGGCTTACTTACCGAAAGATGAGCAACCACAGCGAAGAAGTGTACGAAAACGAGGAATACCTAGAGGACACGATGATGATGGAAGTCATCATTCCCGGAGAGGAGACATCGGAAGCAACGGGACCACGGACACCCCCGTCAGAAGACCATCAACAGGAAGTGCCGAGGACTCCTTCGCCGGCCTCGAGTCCAACACAGTCGTCGCAGGAACCAAGTGCACCAAAGAGGCCCAGACCAGGTACGATGACAGTGTTGAAACAGCCGAAAGGACTGAGACAACAGAGGGAGGAGAAAAAACAAGCTCAGTTGGAACAGCAGAAAGCTGCGAAGAAAGCCAACATTTTAGAGACGACCCATTGGATTGCTCAATGGGCGAAAGAAAATATAAGCCAAACAGAAATAAACTCAGTCCTTGGAAAGTCATCGCTATCCATAGAGGAACAAGAAGAACGCATTATCATCTCATTTATGTATCCTCTCATTCACTTGGACTTGGTATGGAAAAACCGAACAGTGAATATGGAAACTACGCCATATAAATAAGCCTAGCCTATACAATAAGCCTACCCACCTACCTACACACCTAACCTACCCATACCTAGATTGGCGGTGTTGCATATTTTCTCATTATAAAGTATTCTGTGCCGCAATGCAAATATTTCAACAATGTCTATTTTTAGGCGTCCCCTTACTTCGTCGACTCGTGGAACCGGTCGGGGCAGCAGACGCGTCGGACCATATGTCAGTGCATCGACCTGGTCGCCGCCGGCCTTGATCACATCTCCGGACTCGCCAGATGATATACCGGTTATGGACGTCAACCTTGACTCCTCTTCCAATCCGAACTTTGTTCAATCCGTTTTTATGTGAGTTAAATTAATATTTAGTTTTGATTCAGTCCTAAGATGAGTAATTCATAGTTATTGTAAATAATTATTTAGAAATTGTGAACATAGAAATTGTACCTACATAAAAGATGTACATAGAAATTGTATATAGAAATTGTACATAAAAGATGTACATAGAATTTGTACATAATAATTAATAACTTGTTTAATAAACAAACAATCATTGTAAATAAAATCGATTTTTAAATACGCCAGCTAATTGAACCTACATTATTATACAAAAGTTAGATTCAGCTGTCAGTCCTAAGCCTGCTAAAGTATGAAGGGAAATCTAATATTGAACTAATATTGAAGAAGTAATATACACAGTGTTGCCAGTGGCAGATAGTCAAATATAACATGCTACAGCTCAAAAAGTAACATTTTCCCGAGAAAAGTTACATTCCCTTAAATTATGTGGAAAACGACTTACTTAATGCTTTACTAGGGTACCTACTTTGTTACACAAAAACTAAAATAAGTTGTCTGTCCTGTCCCATTTGTTCAACTTCGAAAAAATCGTAATACTTAATTGTTTATCGAATAATCGATTGGCGATGCTGAAAAAGGAAAAACATACATTCAATTATCTGTGTCTAAGTAATATACCATCCAATTTATTACCTAATATCTTTCAATATTTCAACTTTGTTATCAATGAATATGAAAAAAAACGTCAATATAATAGAGATATTTATATTATTTATTATAATATAATGGAGACAGGATTGCTAATTTGAACTGGTAGAACCTGGAAAAAAGCACATATTCACAAGTTCACAAACAAACAAACAAAATATAGTATAGTACCTAGTCACCACTCGCTTGCTAGCTAGCCTAAGTAAGCGAGATAGAAGATCGAGAAATACACGCGAGTGAGTAAGAGGCACGACGTAGTGACAAATTCTCGCGCGGACGTCGCATCAGTCCACTAAACCAAGTGTGCCAACATGACCAACAAAAACATTCTTGGATGCGTTCCGTTTCACGATATTTTTTTGTTTGCTGAAAAATATTTTTCAAGTTTATAAAGTGACAAGTAACACAAAATAACATATTGAGTCGTGTAACATGGAGGTAACATGAGAGGGTCAAAAGTAACGTAAAATGTTACAAAAGTAACATTCTGGCAACGCTGAATATACAGGGTGGGCCTTAACTGTGTTCCCGGTTTGTTTCGTCTATGTCTCAAAATCCAGCGGGCGGGCGGAGACGCGGGGGGTGTGGTAAGACGCGCCATTTCGTGGAAATTTTAGTCGCAATGGAGCCATTCACTGGAGCTCAGCGTGCGGTGTGCGTTCGCGCATATTATGCGAACAATAATTCTGTGACAATTGCGAGGCGCGTGTACCGTGCTCATTTTGGTTTACGAGATGTTGGTGAAGCACCAAGTGCCAAATCCATTAGTAAATGGGTCAAAATGTTTGAGGAAACCGGATCTACAGTGAGAATAAAAAATGAAGGCCGCCCAAAGTCAGCACGGACGCCAGAGACAATTCAACAAGTTAGTGAATCAATAAAACAAAATCCACAGCAATCGACGCGCAAAAGAAGCCAATCTTTGAATATCCAGAGGACCACTTTGAGGAGGATTTTGCATCATGATTTGCATCTTAAAGCTTATAAAATTCAGTTAACGCAAGAATTAAAGCCAAATGATGCTAATCTTCGACTAAATTTTGTCAATGTAATGCTGGAACGTTTTAACAATTTCTCTAACATATTGTTTAGTGACGAGGCCAACTTCCACCTCAATGGCCACGTCAACAAACAAAATTGTAGGTTTTGGGCGGAGACTAATCCCCGACAGATGCATCAACATCCTCTGCACAGCCCTAAAGTCGTTGTGTGGGCTGCAATATCAGCTAGAGGACTTATAGGGCCGTATTTCTTCGAAAATGAAAGAGGAGTTGCTGTAACGGTAAATGCTGAGAAATATTGCCAGATGCTGCAGGAATTCTTAGTTCCAGCCCTTCAAGATTTTGAAGGCCACAACTCCAGGACCTGGTTTCAGCAGGATGGGGCCACCTGCCATACTGCCACGGTGTCCATTGACATGGTGAAACAGATGTTCCATGAAAAACTCATCTCACGACGAGGAGACATTCAGTGGCCGCCCAGAAGCCCAGATCTCACACCATGTGATTATTTTTTATGGGGATATTTAAAATCTAAAGTGTACGAAAACAACCCGACAACAATTCAAGAGTTAAAAGAAAACATTGTACGGGAAATGAATGCCGTTCCGAGAGCCACTTGTCAACGTGTCGTTGAAAATCTGCATAAACGTTTTGAAGAATGTCAACGAGTTGGTGGTGGACATTTGGACAATATAATTTTTAAAAATTAGATCTCTTTTATTTCCATTTCATGTAGTTTTTATTGGTATAAATAAAAATGTCCAAACTTATGTCGATATTTTTTTATTTACTTTTCAAACTAGGTATACAGTTAAGGCCCACCCTGTAGAATTAGAAACAACTACACCTTGGCAATACTGACTTTTTGGTTTTAATTTTATTAATCAATTTAGATGCCGTAGTTTTGGAAATGGTGGAAACAGATTCACAGTTGAGTAAGAAACAGAGCCAAATTCGAGGACCTGCGGCTTTTGGCTCCGCTACTGCAGGACAGACAAATGTTCACTGTCTGCATAGAGAAAGGGCTAACAATGCTCGTGGCGCTTGTTTCACTGTTGGAGGAGCTTTACCCAACGGCTGGAATAATTCTATAAACGTCAACTTCCATATGGCAGCTCCTTTCAATCCAACTATTGGAGTTAACAATCCTGCATTCAGTTCTAAGCGATCAAACAGTGAACAAGTCTTAAGGAAAATAACGAAAGTGAATTATTAAGTGCAGTGCAGTGACTTTTTGTATTAAGTACGTAGTTGTGTGTATACGGTTGAATAAACCGATATGAAGTGTTCTGAAGTGTTTTTACTTGGACATCATTCCTGACCAGCCCTAGTTGAAGTCTTACACCTTCGACGAGCCCCTACAATATTTGTAATTGGAATGTGGAAAAATGAACACAAACAAAGTGCCAGTCTTTCTTTTGTTGAAATAGCCATCCTATAGTTTGTATTTTTCTTTTTAATATGAGGTTCAAGAAGATTGTGTAAATATTCAAAAGTTTCCGGCTTCATTCTGAAATATGTATAGAAACGATCTTCATGTGATTGAAGTTCTAAGCATAGCTAATTAAAGATGTAAAATAATGTCTAGATAGGAAATTATAGGGAAAAAGTACGAGCATACTTTGTGGTTTTAGTAAGGTTTTGCTGGTATATTTTACAGGATGGATAGCAGAGCTCATAGGATGTAAAGAATGGTCACAGAAAACCCAACATTGCACTCACCAACAACAACAAATACTCATAACATTTCTCAAGTAGAAGAAGAACAACTTTTTCCAAACACTCAAGAAAATGATGCCCAATCTGTTGATTCTTTTGATACCAACTCTATACCCGATAGCCAGCATAATCTAAGTCTATCAATTCTTTGTCTTGTTCGGGTTGGCAGTGAGCGTAAAAAAAACCAGGCATTCTATTTGCCCCGAAATAACCAACGGATACGAGTATGTAGTGTTCTTTTAGAACACTCTCTATATCGGACAAAACAACAAGAACTGTCTTAAAAAAGGCGGACTCACTCGGTCCTTTAGGTACACAGCTCAATGACAACAGGGGGAAACATGATAACCATACATCTTTGAACTCTCGTTTGGTAGATGCTGTCAAAGATCATATCAATTCGATTCCAAGAATTGAGAGTCACTATTATCGTGCTCAAACCCAACGAGAGTACATCGAAGGCGGCCGCTGTATTGCTGCTCTACATCGAGACAGTGTTGCCGATAGTCAATCTAAGGGCAATCAAGCGTATTACAACATCTTCATTAATTAATTCAATATCTCTTTTTGGCAACCAAAGAAAGACCAGTGCGATGATTGCACCGCATACGCGAATGCCGAAAACAAGGAGATGTTACAAGAGAAGTATGATTTAAAAGAAAAATGTTTGGCAAGAGAAGAAAAAGAAAAGGACAAGGATAATGTCAGCAACAACTTTGTTGTAGCAGTCTACGATTTGCAAGCAGTAATGCCGGGTCCTAAAGGTGAACTGTCAAGCTTTTACTACTACATCTCAAAATTGAATGTGCTAAACTTTACAATCACTGAGCTTGGCACCAAAAATACCACTTGCTTTGTTTGGCACGAAGGAGAAGGAGCCAGAGGTGTCAATGAGATAGGCTCTTCTGTACTAATGATTTCTCTCTCCGGGGATATTGTTAGCGGCCGGCGGCCAATAATCCGACAAACCCAATTTAAGGTGTTATACGTACCGTGCCGAGGGATGAATGGCTGTAGGTTGCTCAGTTGCGAACGGTGTCTCTCCGAAAACAGGGCGAATCGGAGTAGTACTTCAGCCCACCCGTGGGCATGCGGGGCTCTGCTGGCGGGTAGTGTTATTTCCCTAGCTTCTCGTGGGATTTGTATGTACTTATTAATAGAACCAACCAAATCTTCTCTCCTTCTGGAGAACCATCTTCTCCCCTTTCGGGAGAAACCAACAATAGGATGGAGGAGGCCCTACTGGCCTCTCCAGAGCCTATGCAAACAGTGCCTTGCTTGGCAGATGACCCTACGGAGGTCGGCGGCTCTGAAGCTGCGGCCCCTGCCACGGTAACGTCTCCAAGCAAAAGCACTGGTAAACTGAGCGGCGCTGCCCGGAAGCGGCTCCGAAGGCTGATGGCTGCCAATGTAAGCTTCGCAGAGGCACGAGCACTGGCGGTAAAGCCTTGGAGCCAAATCCCGCAGCTGAACGCTCCCCCCGATCCCAAGAAAAGACAAAGATCGGAGGAAGCATCACCCAAGGAGCAGCCTAGAAAGGCCCCCAAGCTGACCCAGGAGTCAGAAGTCAGACCTATCTTCAAGCAGGTCGCGGAGGCGAAGCGAGTGGGTATTCGCAACACCGCCTCCACAGTCCACACCGCAGGTCCACCGTTCCCTGACCCTGGGGATACTGCGTATAGCAAACAGCAGAAAGGGGCATGTTGCGGACCGCATCATCTTTCCGGTTATGCTCCGGTTGACAGTGACATAAAGTACCTAGCTCCGCGTGTCCATTAAAAAAGAAATTTATTGTCTTTGCTTTTATACGAATAGATTTTTCTCTCTTCTCTCCACAATCTTTGGAGCGTACACGATTTGTAAAAAAAAAAAAAAAAATATTTTTACCATTAAACGTATTATAGTTTACAGAATCTTTCAATTGAGGACCAATCCTGACCAGGCCTAAATAGGGCCTAGGTTTGCCAGTTTCACACATAAACCTGGGTGGATCCTGGTTACATGCGAAAACCAGGAGAGCCAAGCCTGGCTCGAAAGCGAGGTCCCCAAGATCAAGCCATGGGCTGGGGCAGAACTCTCGGTCATCCCCGAGAGCGAGTTGCCCAAAAGAGTGTTGCTGCTCAATTAAAGCCCCTTGGATGTGGCTATTGAAACGCAAACAGTCATTCAAAATAACCAAATGCGCGTTTGAAGATTCTTTGAGATACTCAAATGTTTTTCGTCACATTCAAACTACAGCATGACGCAGATTTCACCTACTTATGGACAGGATTCAGAATCATCTCAAATAATGACTAGCGATGCTATTAACATTATATTGCCTTATCAAAGCCCCGAAACTGCAGAGACTTCTATGAATTGTCATAGAAGTCTCTGCAGTTTCGGGGCAAGTCCATTGGGACTTGATATCTCAAACTTGGGCATCTTCCGATACCAACAACAATTAAATTCATGCATAACTAACATAGATAAGTACACACTTTACTTAATAAAGATAACATTTTAATTAAAATCTGTATTACTTTACTCACTTTTATAAAATCCTAGGCAGTTATATATTTATAATTTTACAGTAGTAGTACAATCAGTCCCATCTGACTGACAACGAAGAAACTGTCTTTTTGAAAAGACAGTTTCTTCGTTTAATTGACCAGATGGGACTGATTGCACTACTTAGGGTTTGGGAATTCCCGACAATACAATACAAAAAGTTTTTGTATTGTTGGACACAGAACCAATATAAAAAAGGAGCAAATGAAATTGCATCAGCGGTTTTTCACATGGCAAAAGTGTATAAATAAATATTGAATAGACTGAATGCTCTTAATATCCCAAGTGATATTAATACCATAAGACTGGTTGCAGATGGGTGTGGGGCACAAAACAAAAATATTATAATGCTGGGTATGTGTGCAACCTGGCTCGCTGCAGCTCCAACACATGTTAAATCAATAGAATTTGTGTTCCCCGTCCCAGGACATTCGTTCCTTCCAGCAGACAGAGTTTTTGGTGTCATAGAAAACGAACTTAAAACAATGGAAGAAATCTTAACTCCAGAACAGTATGAAGAGGTATTTAAAAATCGCGGAAATATGGTTGAGTTCAGTACAAATTTAGATTGGAAGACATTATAAAACTAAACTTTGTACTTAACAGGTTGTACTTTTTTTTCAGTCGTTTCCTAAGTCCCATTAAATGCAAAAGCAGCTCTATCCTGACAGGTCAGAAGCAAAACCGCCTATGTCCAAAGGTTAAAAGCAAATTCGGCTGTGTCCAAACTTTTGTGCTAAATTTGGCAAAATAATCTTGTTATATTCACATTTACTTTTATTAAGTGCATACCATATACACGTTTTTGATTCAGTAATATCAATTCTTAAAGCTTTTCATAAAAACCACCATTGGATTTAAAGTGGTTTTTGGCACTTAAATCAGTTTGACACTTCATGGACAGACTCGACTTAGCGATCTCAGACCCTTCTGACCCGCATGTTCTGACCCGCTTAATAAAAGTTCCCTTATGACCCACTTTCAAGTACCCATTTGACCCACTGTGGATCAAAACATTTTTTGTTAATAAATTATATAGAATGTACAGTTACCAAAAAAAAATTGAAATTATTTTTATTTATAATTATGGTGTATGGGTATTATATTATTTAGGAATGTGACGTGTACTTGAGATATTATAGATAGTATTTTCACATTTTTATAATGGTATGATATGGTTCAATACGTAGAAGTTTACAACTAACCTTTAAACACACCTAGCGAAAGATTAAGTACTTGCTTTCTGCACCCTGCTTTTTGCCTGCGATTAGTAAAGTGCTCTCGTGTGATTTATTTCGCTGTGTGATTGTTACCCCATTTTCGACATAACGCTATTGCTTACTGGACTCCGATTTGTTCTTTGTGAATTGTGACTTAGTTTTGGACTTAGTTTTTCCTGGACCTCGAGTTTGATCTGCGATTTGGATATTTGTTGCAAACCGATTCTTCTGTCTACTTTATTCTATATCTGGTAAGTACCCATATATTATTAGTGACATATTATTTGAACATATGTATGCTATTAAATGGTATAAGAGAGACATGACAACATCTAATGAAACATTTTGTTTAGACACTTGTTAATGTCCTTGTGTCCTTATATTTAAATTTGTCGATATTTACCTAATAGCCACAACTGCCCCTTTTGTGTAATGAATCTATTTTTTGACAAAGTATATGTGACGGCCTCTTCGGTAAAACCTCATCGGCCGCTGGCCATTAGAATTTTTAGTTTTGTTTTTATCTGTCAATATTTTTTCTCTGTCTTGAAATGTCAACAAAAGTCTTACGAATTAAATTCTGCACAATCTACGAGTTTTTCTTATAATTACGGTGTACAGTGTAATGAATCCATTTTTGGACAAAGAATAGTTTCTGTGAATTAAAATATTTACTCTCTTGTTCTAGATACTTATTACAACATTGAAATAATGGCAAGTTCTTCGTCTGGTGCGTCTGACCTATGTTTCGTCACATCGAAACGAGGCGGCGTTGTATTGCTTCATGGCGGTCATCAATATAATAAGAAAAGAGACAATAAGAATGGAACAACACTTTGGCACTGCATTCACAGATCCACATGTCACGGAAGAATCACAACAAAAGAAATGAATATTCTTAATGAAGTTAATCACCAGTGTGAAGCAAATTTTGCTACGAATGAAATAAAGAAAAAACTTGAAGAATGCAAAACAAAAGCAGCTAATGAAACAAGATCATTGCAAAAGATTTATAACGAAGCCATGACTTCATTAACAGACAGTGGAATTAATATAGTGGCGAAAATTCCGGAATTCGCGAATGTAAAACATGGATTATATAACAGTAGAAAAAAAGGATTTGGAATCGATCGCATTGTTGAAAAAGATATGCTGAAGTTGCGGATTCCGGAAAAATACAGTGATTTTTTGTTAGCTGATTATAATGACGACACAAAAAGAATTTTAGTATTCGCAAATCAAGAAGCGAGGAAAAATATTACCAAAATTAAGGACTTTTTCGCAGATGGCACTTTTAGATGTGTGGTAAAGCCATTTTATCAATTATACACCATATTTGGCGATATTTACTCCGATGAAAATTCAAAGAATGTCGTGCCATTGATTTACGCATTGCTGCCAGATAAAAAACAAGACACATATGAAAAACTATTTTCTGTGATAAAATTGCAATTGCCAAATTGGTGTCCTTCTAAAATGACTACAGACTATGAAAAGGCTGCAATGAATGCAATCAAAGTGATTTTCCCAAATGTTACTATTGGAGGATGCTATTTTCATTTTAGTCAGGCCTTGTGTAAAAAGGCGAAAAAGTTAAATGTTTTCAAAGAGCCAAGCCACAAAAGACACATTGCATTATGTGCTGCCCTCTCTTTAGTGCCATTAGAAGAAGTCGACAACGGATGGTTGTATATAATGGAAGATTGTCCGACAGAAAATAAAAATGTATGTGATTTTAATGATTATTTCATTAATACGTGGTTAAAAGATGAACATTTAAGAAGCAGATGGAATTTTTGTGGTCAAATCCATAGAACCACTAATAATGTAGAGGGGTGGCATTCAAAAATAAATAAATATTTGAATGGCAAGACAAAGCCAAACATATTAAAATTTTTAGAAATTTTAGATGAAGAAGCATCTTTAACTACAATAAAGATGGCTAAATTTGAAAACGTAGCATCCTCGAAAAATCGTAGAAACAGTGACATTGAAAAAGATAGGAGAATTAGTTTTATTTTAGAACAATTTCATAACAAAGACATTACTCTTGGTCATTGTCTGGAAAAATTGTTAACGTATGTGTTTAAAAAGTAATAAATACTATATTTTACAATCCTTATCTGGTTTGATTTTACCAACAAAACCATCCTACCCTTTCGACAAAGCACTATGTCAATTCTCTACTTTACATTACCTCTCGAGCGCGGGGTCCACTTTGACATTTATTTACATTAGGCTTTTTATTTCAACGGGCCACCTGCATGACAGATCCTTGGAAAGTTATCATTGACTGTACCTGTTAGAAAACCGGGTCAAACGGGACATGAAAAAACGAAGCGGGTCAAACGGGTACTTTTTTAAAGATAGGGTCAAAACATGCGGGTCAGAAGGGTCTGAGATCGACTTAGCTTGTACACCCCTCAAATGTGACACATAAAACAAATGAAGAGTCAAATGCCAGTCTATCACTGACTCAGTTTGACACCTGAAATGATAATGCCATACATACCCCGCAAGCACCATCGACAGATATCAACAAGGGGTAGAAAGATAGGAAAATCGCGTATTTTAACAGAACCACCAGAGAAGAATGAAGTTGAAACAGCTTTTTTGGAAAGACAGAAAATATTAGAAAAATCAGGCCTACGAAATCGAAAAAAAAAATATGTCCAAACTGAAACCCAAGAAAGCTAAATGAATAAAAGAAGTTTTCGACTCAGATTCCAACCAAACTAACTACGCTAACCACAGTGACACTGATTGTGCCTTAACTGACGAAGAAGACGTCAGTATGGAAGAAGCGCTAGGAACAGAATGGAACTCATAAAACCTGGGGATTTTTACTTAATTCAATGCGCGTCCAGAAATATAGACAGAACTAAGGCTTATTAACCAAAGTAGAAGAAAAAATTCAAAATACACTGACAGTTAATTTAATGACGAAATAGGCAGGCTTCAATAAAAAATAATTACCGAAAAAGAAGATAAGTGGACGATATCATTATTGGACATCCTGGCAAAGCTCCCATCACCCAATGAAGCTGGAAGCACTTCCAGAACTGCTGCGATGTATACTTCTAAATTAGATTTTTCAAGTTTTAGTTAATATTAGGTCCTTACCTTACTTCAAGTTAATATTAGGTCCTTACATATGAAATTGGCGTTTTTCGTACTGGCCACTTTAATCACAAATTTCTCCTCTTTGGTAAGGAATTCCAAATTCAAATTTGTACAGCTATAGACTCGTGTATTTGTGCTTCGATGATCGTCATTCATTTGTTTTTTTTCTTCTGTTTTTTTCTGTTTGCGTCACTCATTTTACAAAATGGAAAACTTAAAATATCGCATTATTTACGAGTACGAGTTCCGCCGTGGCACTAGTGCTGCGGAAACAAATCGAAGGGTGAATGATGTGTATGGCGGTCGTGTTGCAAAAGAAAACACAGTTCGTTTTTGGTTCCAACGTTTTCGTTCTGGAAATTTCGACTTGCAGAACAAGCCCCGTGGACGGCCTGAGACTCAAGTTGATAATGAAGAGTTGAAGGCTATTGTGGAAGCGGATCCATCGCAAACCACGTCCGAGTTAGCTGCAGGCTGCGGTGTTAGTGATAAAACTGTTTTAATTCACTTGAAGCAAATTGGGAAGATTAAAAAGCTTGAAAGGTGGGTACCTCACGAATTGACTGAAGCAAACCGGCAAACGCGCGTCGACTGCTGCGTTACATTACTAAACCGGCACAATAATGAAGGTATTTTAAACCGAATCATTACCTGTGATGAAAAATGGGTTCTTTACGATAATCGGAAGCGCTCAGCGCAATGGTTGGATCCTGGCCAGCCAGCCAAATCCTGCCCCAAGCGAAAATTAACCCCAAAAAAGTTACTTGTAAGCGTTTGGTGGACTAGTGCCGGTATTGTTCATTACAGTTTTCTCAAATCTGGCCGACTATTACGGCTGATGTCTATTGTCAGCAATTGCAAACCATGATGGAAAAGCTAGCGGCTAAACAACCTAGGCTGGTCAATCGCTCCACGCCACTGCTGCTTCACGACAACGCTAGACCACACACTGCGCAACAGACGGCTACTAAATTAGAAGAGCTTCAATTGGAAAGTCTAAGACATCCTCCGTACTCCCCGGACCTTGCTCCAACAGATTACCATTTTTTTCGAAATTTGGATAACTTCTTGCAAGGGAAAAAATTCAACTCCGATGGGGCAGTCCAAATCGCCTTCAAAGATTTTATTGATTCCCGTCCGACTGGTTTTTTTAGTAAAGGGATCAATGAACTACCTATAAGATGGCAAAAGTGCATAGAAAATAATGGTTCATACTTTGATTAATTAAATATATTATATTAAAAAATATTCGACTTTTTGTTCCTCCCATACAAAACGCCAATTTCATATGTAAGGACCTAATATTTAATTTCTTTCTTAGTCTTTGTACGAATTTTAGTGTGATAATTGAAGAATTTATAGTTTGTTACAAATACATTTTAATAATAATAAGCATGTTGGAATAAATAAAAAGTTTTATTACTATTATGGCCTTTTATATAACAAGTCCTAAATTGCCCCAGTAGCGTCCCAAACTACCCAAGCCCAAGGGCCAAGGGGGGCAGTTTGGGACATTGTCAATGGCTTACTAAAATTTAAACTTAACATATTCTACTCAATAAATGTGTTTTTTACACAAAAAACTTAAAAACAAAAAAACTGGACCTGTTATGTAAAAAGTGTCCGTATGTGCCTAGGGATTTAATTTGATTACATAACACAGCGACTTCTTATTTTCTGTGATTATTAAAATATATGGCATATACCTTACTTCAAGCGGTCAGGTAATGAGCCGTTTTTTGACAGCTGTTTATATGTGAAAAGTTCTGTCAACAATGTCCTCCATACAGATGTTACATTGCCCAAGTCCTCGAATGTCCTCGCGCTCGTACACGGCAGTGTTGCCCACCATCTTTTTGCAAGATGGTGGGCAACACTGCCGTGTACGAGCGCGTCCGTGGTTTCGTGGCGAATGGACACCTCAACCCAGTCTTCTGCGCCGCAGTGTGTGGACGCCTGTTAAACAGCATAACGTTCGATAAGTTGCGTAAGACCGGCGCGTCAGCACGGGACGCCGAGGCCCTGATGGCATCGGTTAAAATGTGGATACTTAAGTCCGGCGACCACAACGAGACCGAGCTGGAAACGCCTGGGGGTACGGACAAAACCAAAGCCGAAGTACAAAAGGCACTCAAAGGCGTGGAGCGCAAAAGCAGCGTCGAGGTACTGGCCAGCAGTGCACGTGAGGCGCTGATCAAGACAGGTGAAGGTGACATATTTCGCTTAGGCGGTGAGGCCCTACTTAAAAACAAGTCAATGGCTTCCCTCATCGTTAAGAGCAACGTATGTGCCTTCTGTCTCGTCCAGCGCCTGGCAGGAGCTGAGGGGGCTGAGGTACTGACAGGTTCGAATGCCGCACGCAACTTAGACCACGACGAACTGACCTCACTACTGATCGAGGGTAACGGCGGTGCTTTGGAGGCGATGGCTAGGGCGCACAACCATGACATGCACGCCTCAAACGGCAACATCCACTTCGTAGTGGATCACGACAGCCAGCGTAATTACATCAAGTCGAACGCCCTGGCAAAGGGATCGCAAGCTGTCAAGCATCGGCCTGTCATAGGACAAACGGACGCGGACAAGATCAAATGTGCAAGAGAGGAGCTGCCCGCGCTCAACTACTCTGTCTCCGTGTGTCAGGGGAACGTACTGGTCAGTGTACAACCTACCCGCCACCAAGTTTACTAGAAGAGGAACAACCACATGGAAGTGGCAGAGGAGCCCGCTGAACCGGCGCCAGCACCAAGGCCGGCGGCTCGTCCTGACCCAGCCGCTGACCAACCGGCGTGCGGGGAGGGACTGGCCGAGGTTGCAGATGGTGACGACGGGAGTGATGGGTCAAGCGAGGTATACGAAGGAGTCGGAGAGGCAGCACCCGACCCACAAGTACTGAGGGCCAACCAACGCGGGAGAGCCCTGCTTCGGGCGTGGCGTGATATTCAACCCAGGGCAGATGGGATACCTCGGTTTGAGGAACATATCCGCTACCTGGAGAGGCTGAAGCGCGAGTGCGGCGCCGTGCCCCTGGTGCACAACAACGTCAACCTGCATGAGGTGTCGTGGTCGGATAACCTCCTCGTGAGCCCGTACTGTTACTTGTCCTTAGGGATTCGTCCCTGGGGAACGATAGCAGGTGGCGTCGTATGTGTGCGAACAGACTTTCTCGACCATGAAACTGCGGAAAAACTCAATCAGAAACCGACTTACTGATGAACACCTTTTCGCGCTGCTAAAAGTTACTTCGTCACAGCTTGAACCTGCATTCGATAATATTATGGCAAATCAAAAGCAATTTCGTATTGTCTCACACGCCTAGCATGGCAGGGCCTTCGAATAAAAGTTAAATTGTAATTTCTAACATTTGTGCAAGTATAATGCTGTAATGTTTTTAAATGATTAAAAGTTTTAATACAAAATGAAATTTTTTTCTATAGTTCTGGCCCTCCTCTAAAATATATTAAACTTTCTGGCCCCCCATTAAGGAAGTTTGCCCACCACTGGTCTAGCATATCAATATGTCTACTTGAAAATAGATACTTAACCTTCTATGTAGATATTTATTTCGGGCTACTGTTTTCCATTCTTTTTCATCCTTTGGTACCTAAAAAAAATATCAATTTTGTTTCAGAATGATACCAATATTGAGGAAAATATTGATATGGATCAGCATTCATTTATGAGTCTACAAGGAAATTTATCCCAAAACATTGAAGCAGATATGCAACATAGCACTCCCTCCACATCAACGAATATGCGGCCACCTAGCACTCCCTCATCAACGTCTCAAGATGGTATATAGGTATGGAGATCAAACAAGAAAAATGAAAAAAAGGTCTTTAAATACAGTACCCAAACAGAAAATGAAAGAAGAGCTGAAGAAGCATATAATGTCATGAAAAGTTCTATTAAAAGGGATGATTGCAGTACATATGGAGAACTTGTTGGCAATGAACTAAGAAAGCTTTCATCTAAATCTCAGATATATGTCAAACATAATTATATGATTAATAATGTATTATTTAAAGCAGCCTTGGGAGTATACGATAATCAACAGATTACACATGAGGCATCAATATCATCGCCACCAACAACAGTATCTACAACAAATATTGATGTTAATACTAATATTCAGTCTCCATATGACAATCATCATACAATACTGGTATCTGAGCCATCACCAATAGAACTGGCTACTCAACATGAGCTAATAGATAGAAATAGGGATGATGAAAGTCAATCTGTTTTGGTGGAATACCTTGATCAATCAAGTAGTCCCCGACAATATTTAACTTTTAAGGCAAATGCTAAACCATGAATTACAGGTTAAATAGTACTGAATAAATACTATCTCAGTTTGTGATAGTTGAATTATTAAATATCTATGCTGACTAAACAGGTAAAGTATTTTATTTTCAACCTTAAAGTATCCACACTAAATGACTAGGTAAGTACTTATATATATTTTTATTACCTTTATGCGATCTTCCAATACTTTTGAAATAGCCACGCATACTTCTGGTACAATGAGGGAAATTGTAGAATATGATACTTCAATAAAACCATCATTCAAGTTTGAGAGAGATAGCCGACGAACTTTCTGTATCTCACGAGTCAATCCGTACCATTTTAAATAATCACTTGGGTATGAAACATGTTGCCGCTCGGCTAGTCCCAAATGACTTGATTTTTTTTTAAACTCAATCGCATAAGATTCGCTTAGGACATGTTAGAAACGAGTCAATTCCGACCCAACATCCATGAAACGCATTGTTACTGGTGACGAGACGTGGGTTTACGAGTTTGACATGCAAACTAAAAAACACGCCAAAGTCGATCAAAAATCAAAGTCATGTTGACTGTTTTCTTTGACTATCGCGGTGTTGTGCACTCGGAATTCTTGCCTAATATTATTTAAACGTTATGCGGCGTTTAAGAGAGCAAATTCGACGAAAAAGGCCAGATATGTGGAAACAAAATTCTTGGATTTTGCACCACGATAATGCGCCTTCGCACAAGGCCATCATTGTGAACGAATTTTTGACCAAAAACTCAACAAATACCATCGAGCAACCACCTTATTCATTAGATATGGCTTCAGCCGACTTCTTTCTTTTTCCTAAACTCAAATTACCACTTCGTGGCACCCGTTTCATTCGGTGGAAGACATAAAGAAGAATTCGCGGCGGGAACTGAACTCAATTCCGGAGAAAGCGTTTAAAATTTTTTTGATGATTGGATTATTCGTTGGCGTAGGTAAGTGTGTCGTTTCTGAAGGAGCATACTTTGAAGGTGATAAAATAAATTTGGATGAATAACTAACATTTTGTGTATTATTGATCTTTTCCCGGTACTTTCTTGACAGAGTAGTACACCAGGTAAATTTGATTGCCAAAAAACTTAACCTTGGCCATGTTACGAATGAAATTCACAATTCGTACTATTACGCTCAGTAGTAGTAAGAATTGTGAATTTAATTCGTGGACGAGCGTTGAACCATCGTCTTTTCAAAGCTTTGCTTGATGAACTGGACAGTAAACATGGTGATTTGATTTACTTCGCTGAAGTAAGGTGGCTCAGTCGTGGTAAAGTGCTTACAAGATTTGTTGGTTTGATACCAGAAATAAAAATGTTTTTGCAATCTCAAGATAGCTATGAAGAAAAACTCGATGATATAATGTATATTTAAATCAATAATAATTAATTAGCTATAATAACAATAATAATTTCTTTAGCCTGTATTTACTTAAATTTAATACTAGCTTTTATTGTACTTTAGTACCAAATCGACTTATAACTTGGTGTTATTAATAAATATATTGTATTGTATTGATAAAGTATGGCTGGCCGACTTACGATGCAGCAAGTGGAACTATATGCTGTACGAAATGTGAAACGACATTACAAGCAAAGAAAACTTTTTTCAATCAGCATTTAAAAACACAAAAACATCGAGGAGTTCAAGCAGCAGCACCAAACGATTTTTATTTCGACCTAATTAATTTTCTCATTATGTGCAATATACCGTGGTCTAAAGTTGAAAACCCCGATTTTCGAGGTTTTTTTGAAAAATACATCTGTAAGTGTAAAAATCAAGATAGAACCATTCCAAGTGAGTCTTTAGTGAGGAAGAAATGCTTGGGCAATATTTATGAAGATAAAATGAAACATATCCACAGTCAAGTACAAAACAAGAATTTATGGATATCTATACACGAAACCACCGACTTTTTGGGACGAAATGTAGTACATTTCTTAGTAAAACCATTAGATAAAAACTAATCGGGGCTATCTTACCTGTTAAATTGTAAAACTTTAGATGTGGTGAACGGTCGTACTGAAGCCAAGTTTGTGATAAAATTCCTGAAAAACTTATGGGGGGACCAATACAACCATAAAATACAGTACGTTTTAATGTTATGTAGCGACAGCGCGCTGTCGCGACGGCGTAGCGTATATGATACTGGCAGGTAAATATAAAAAAAAAACATTTCCCAATATGAAACATTTTACGTGTTTAGCTCATGCCTTGCACAGATTAACTGAAACCATTTAAGCTACGGTGATGTAGACACGTTTACAATGTCAAAAAAATATTTTTAAAAGCTCCCAACAGAGTTCGTATTTTAAAACAACTATATCCAAGGTTAAGACTTCGATACAGGACCACATTAAATCTAATGGACACAATTCTAAGATATCGATAGCTTCTACTTCACGAGATATTTCATCATATATGGTGAGAGAAAACTCGCCAGAAGATACTTTAGTGTGTGCAGCAGAATTAACAACGGCTTACAAAGTTATTAACAACCATCAGTCTTTCAATTCATTAGACTGCAACATTAAATTGAACGCTTCCTTTGTATCCTGATTCAAAAATTGCCGCGAAACAGTCAACTTCGCGAACCAAAGCTACAGCAATAATTAAAAACATATTGGCACCACATTCTGTGCAAAAGGCTAAACAAGACCTAGAGAAAATTTCATTTTACGGAATTTTAACTGATGCATGTAACCATAACGCTGAAAAGTTGTTTCCCCTACTTATTCAGTATTTCTCGGAAATCGATGAATAGCAGCTGATATTGATGAAATTGGACTCTTTGGAAAACGAAACATCAGAAACTATTTTTTCTTTCTGTATAAATACACTGAATAACCTAAATATTTCATTGGAAAAATTAATCGCGTACAGCGCTGATAATACTAACACAAATTTTGGAGGACGAGAGAGGCATGGGACGAACAACGTTCATTTCAAACTGAAATCGAAGCTTTCGAAAGATATCGAAGGCATTAGGTGTCCTGCTCACATCCTACATAATACAGCATCGACATCTGCTGACGTCCTTTCAGTTGATGTGGAGTCAGTGGTACTCAAGATTTACAAATATTTTTCGATATTTACAGTACGCAATGAACGTCTTAAATCTTTTTGTGAGACATCTGATGTCATTCATGCTAATTTACAATCCCACTCAAGAACTAGTTGGTTGTCATTATTGCCGGCGATAGAACGTATTCTGAAAATATGGCAACCACTGAAAGGTTCCGAGCAAAACTATGCGCTGAGTTATTGCCTTTTTGCTGGGCTGCAGCACAGACTTTACCTGCTTATTTGTGATTTTTTTAATTTGTTTTAATTTGTGCTACTTATTTTTTAATACTTTGTTTATTCTCTTTTTTTTTGTTAGTTCATTATATTTTTTGTCAAATGTTTATAATACCTATGTACTGTGTGTTGCAGAAGCAAATAAATGATTTATCTATCTATCTATCTATCTAGGTTTTTTTTGGCTCAAACCAGACTGCCCAAAGCCTTGGTCGATTTCTTTAACACCCGTTGTCACAAGTTTATTTTCTGTTTTTACATAGCCAATCGTTTTTATTTGAGAAACAAATAAAGAAAATAGAAAAATCAAATATAACCATTATTGAAGTGAAAGAACTCATAAACGGCCTCGAAAAAACACTGTCAGAACGTGCACCAGCAAAATTTTTGGGGATTCAAACTAAAACTGAATATATCAAAATAGTGAAAATCCCTCAGCATTCAAATTTAATAAAGTCATTTGACGAAGAAATTGATAATTATTACAAAACGGCTCTGGAATATTTACAACAGTGGAGTTGTCCACTCACAAAATATGATATATTTTCATGGATGAATCTCGCTGTCCCACCGCAATGCAGGATGTTGTAAAGACAGTCAATTATTTACAAGAAAAGGGAATAGTTATTGTCGACAGCGCATTTGAAGAAATATCATACCTCAAAAGATTTTATAGAACAGAGAAGAGGTAACGCATCTTGGGACGAAAAAGACATGCACCAGAAATGGCTATGTTTTTTTCAAGAGACGGATATATTGGAAAGGAAACAGACTCTAATTTTGATGTGCCAATACTTATACGCCATCGCTGGTCATAATGCCAATGTGGAAAGAATATTTTCTATAGTAGCTTCACAGTGGACTAAAGAACGCAATCGCCTTCACGTAGACACGGCAAGTCGAAAGCATTGTTCAAGTCAAATACAATTACAAAATGACATGCCCAGAATTTTATAAGTATGTTATGGGCAAACCGGACCTGCTAAATAAGGTGAAGAAATCTGAAAAATATAATAATTATTGTTTCATTCATGTGTATAATCTACATTGTAGATATCTAACTTCTTTTTAATAATTTAAATCTGATTTGTTAAGAAATTAAATGTAAAATGGTAACAAATATAAATGTTTTTTTCTTTTACATGTAGATTTTCAGCAATTACTGGTAATGTCCCGGTCAGTACTAAGGCTGCTATGGCAACCCTACTGTACTGGTACAAATGTAAATAAACACATGTGCGTGCTGATAAAAGGGTGGTTTTGTAATAAATATATATATATATATAGAAACTTATTAAATTAATATTAAATAAGTTTCTATATTCTGTGAGCCGGTGCGACCCTGCCTAAGCTCCGGGGACAAAGGTCAATTATTATTAGGATATATTATTAGGAAACCAAGTTTATCCAACTGATGTAATTTAACAATTCGGGCAAAAGGCATCCAAAATGATATTGCATGACTGAAAGGGAAAAGGAATTCCATCTGCTCCATATAATGTTGTGCATGTTGCTATGTTATCAGGAATGAGTGGAAAAACCAAAAGCACAAAAGCGAAAATTAAAAGCCTACTACTAAACCGGTAGGAACAAAGACTATAAAAATTCCCAAAAAATCACTAGACCTAGGTCCATCAACATCCACCCATAGTCCGAGCACATCAAATCCACTGAAGATGAAGTGTTGATGGAATGTCCTAAGTTACCTTGTTATCACCATCATACTTCCCCGGATAGGTAGGAAAAATGCAAATATTTCAACAATGTCTATTTTTAGGCGTCCCCTTACTTCGTCGACTCGTGGAACCGGTCGGGGCAGCAGACGCGCCGGACCATATGTCAGTGCATCGACCTGGTCGCCGCCGGCCTTGATCACATCTCCGGACTCGCCAGATGATATACCGGTTATGGACGTCAACCTCGACTCGTCTTCCAATCCGAACTTTGAATTTATGTGAGTTAAATCAATATTTAGTTTTGATTCAGTCCTCGTTGTGTGTTATTGTGTGTTCTGAATAAAACGCTGCTTTTAAATGTAAGTTTTATTTATAATTTAATTTTAATCTAGTCTTAAGTTAATTAATGCCTTGGCGGCGCCGGTTTAGGTTTCGGTGCTGGCTTGGGAACAGGCGTCACTTGTTTCAATTTATTTTGTACTTCTACTAATTTAGCTTCCAAATGAGCCAGTTGTACTTCTGCGTCCATGTTTTTCTGTGTAAGTTGTATCACTTGACATTTTTCTGATTGATGGGCTTCTTCCATTTCCTTTGATTTTTTTTCTAATGTCTTTATTGTATTCTCGTCTCTTGCCAATGTTCTTTTTAAAGTATTTATTTCACCTTCTTCATGTGCAATCTTTTGTTCTAACTGCGTGTGATCGTATGATTCACCTTCCACCTCGCGCCTTGCTCTTCCCACTAATTCCATATCTTCCGTGTTCGGTTCCGCTTGATATTCGAGTGCGTTTGCACTTAAACTTGTTAGTGGCTGATGTCCCAATATAATTTCAGCTGATTTATGATCACTCATTTTGTATCCCATTACTAACGGATTTGGTTGTGGATTACGCATTGCGGTATACAATATATTTTGTCCATGCGATAGTGCTTCTATTTCTATTGATGTTTCTACCATTATATTTAATATGCTGTTTTCGTGGTTACCATCCGAACTCAGTATTATCTATTGTCGCAAATTCGTACTTTATTGCGTCAGCCGGTTCGTGTGCTACCGCTGTTTGCGTGCCATCTCTCAGTACCACATTGTGTATCGGGTTCTTACTCTTTAAGTAATCATAACTTAAGAATCTCCATGCTTGATTTTTTATATGGAACACTCCATCTTTTGGTTTGTGTTCTTTTTCATATATTTTGCCAATTGTGTTTGTTGCATTATAGTATACCTTGGCACTTGCAATTAATGCAGGTAAGTATGAGTACTTTTCGACACTTGACATTTTTTTCTCTCCTGTTCTCGTATCCCAAATTCCATTGTGATACCAATACTCCATTCTATTGTCAATGAATTTTCCTTGGCATGCAGCACTCTGATTGTCTCCACTGATTTGCCTGTATTGACTTTGCACTGCTAGATCTCCAATTTTTACACCATACAATGTTGCGGGGATAATTCCTTCTCCAAGTTTAATCATTCCATGTTTTGACATGTCTTCCCATATCCCGATTGTAGTTTGTGAGTTTGCATTTGCATATGCTACGTTTCCTGACGACGCCACAAACGGCGTTCTGTTTCCCAAATTGTAAATTTTCAAGTTAACACATTTAACTGATGCTGTATGGTTTGTCTCTAGTATGTCATCGTATTCTTTGTGTGTTAAATACATGAATAGTTTGTGCCACGGTATTGTGTGTATGAAAGTTTTTATTGCTATTTTACCGTTCGCTGACGTTGCACTTGGTTCATCCTTTTTATAAGTACACAATGTACTTTTTATGTGGAAGTTGAACATATTTTTGAATCGAAATGTTTTTGTGTTCATTAATGAGTCAACTAAAAAATCTATTTCTTGATTTTAGATCAATATAATTTTACTTCAACAATAGTTTATCTAAGCATGAAAAAAAATAACCTTTTACTTAAAGACCAGGCTTTCTTGAGTATATGAATAGTTGGTGTCTTAAGTTAATTAATCAGTTTCTTGGATTTCATGTTTTTTTCTTGAAACAAAGAAATATATTTAAGACATTTTTTTACTAATATGAAGTGAATATTCTCTAACGTCTATAGGGAGAGGATCATTTTCTTGGATCTAATAAGGTTGCTTTGATGCAAAGTAATATAACTTATTTCAAGTAATCTGTTTTTACCGTGTAGACGATAAAATGTCCGATACACCGCGCTGTCGCTTGGTTCAGCATTGGCTCCAACAACAACCTGAGACAGAACACTTCGGCGGCCTTCGCGTTCTCCAGACTTGAATCCTATCGAGAACTTATGGGGCATAATGGTTCAGAGATGGGATTCAAGGACTGAGACTACAAAAGAAGCCCTAGGCGCTCATGTTGACCAGATGTGAGACTAATTTCGCGGTTCGAATTATTGTGAGAACCTCGTAAATTCTATGCGGAGCCGATGCGATGCCGTTATAAGTGCAAATGGTGCATGACCAAATTCTAGTCAAGTAACGCCGACGTTACCTTTTTGTTAAATAATTACACGAGTATTCAGTAAGAGTTTGTAGGTAGGTAGGTAGTAAATAACGTATAACAATATAAAAAAAACTTGCTTTATTACCTACCCTATACACGATCTTTTATACCTTTTCATCTTTTACGGCCCTTACAAAGCGGTCAAAGTCACAGGTATGCTTCATTAGGTTTCTGGGCGGCCGGTGTGCTTAGCATAATGTAATCAATCGTTCTTCCTAATTTAGGTACTAGTTTTTTTGGGAAAACCTTTTATTAAAAGTATTTACCTACTTAACTAAATTATTACTACACAATCACGTTAGATGCGAAATACTATACCCTACTAGAACACAGGGGTTAGCTTCTCGCACTTATACATTTTTTTGTCAACCGAAGTGGCAAAAAAAACCGTTATGCCCCGTTAAGTGGGTAAAATAATAACACAAATTCGTCAAAATAATTGTAAGTTATGAAATAAGAACTTCGTTTTCAGATTCGTACGCTGAATAACTCAGTTGCATTTTAGCTTTCGGTCCCTTGCCATCAAAATTCATTAAAATGATAATATTTAATAATATTTTCGATTGAATAACATATGCAGAAAAACTTTTTTTTTTATTTTAGTTATTAGAGAAGCTTGGTGGCCTGGTGTGGGTCAAACCCATTTAGTTAAAAGAAAAAGGTGCGTGTGTGGGTTAGCTAGGCCCGAAGATGCCCTGACCACATATGACGTTCAATTTTCAATCACATGAAGACAGTGATGTTTGTTAACATGGACGTTGTGTGGTATGGCATACTACGACCACCAAGTGCCCGACGAATGCGATTATTGCTTCGAGCACAGCAATAATTAACAAAGGTTAGTTGGTTTTTACATATTTTTCAAGTAAGAAGTGTATTTTTTCAGATCACTATGATTCTTTCTTATACTAGATTGAGGTCCTAAATACATATTTAGGACCTCAATCTTCATAACATTATTATTGTATTACCGGGGCATTATTGTATTTACTGAACAAGATAATCTTCAATTACAGGAACAGACGACGGAGCAGAATTAACAAATGGCCAATAGAGAGCAGAATTATTAACAAACGGCAAATAGAGATCATAATCGATTATATGACCGAAAACGACTACTTCGCGAACGGAGAATATTTGCAGCACAGGGAGGCTCTGAGTTTACTGAGTTTTTAAAAATGGGAAGACCTTCAGAGTCTGGTAAATCGAGCAGGGCCCCCTGATCTATTGCACACATTCAAAGTGTAAGCTTATATGTAGTACTCTCTAACAATAATTGTTGTGTGTGTATGTGCTTATGAATTGTTCCATAATACCTATTTAAAAAGCCAAAAACGTCTATTCAAAATTTCGGGCCTCTCCATTTAGCAGATAAAGCATTATCTTGACTCAAACATCTTCACAAACTCACATTGATAGTATTAATTTTCGGGGCAACCCTACTGTCTTAAGTTTTACGAAACTTAAGACAGTAGGATTGCCCCGAAAATCCCGTAGGCTATTCATGACTAAATTCGGTCTAGTGCCATTTATGGTCTCTTGATAGGAATCCGTAATCTCTAGGGTCACCATCATCGAAATCGATGAGGAGGCCTATATATACAAGGTGGGTAATATAAATTACATTTTTCAGACATGGACGGAACTTAAAGCTGGCACGGTCGGAAAAAGCGCGGTCTCAGTCCCATTTGGTGGCCACTGGCGGCGGCCCAGAATTGCCAGTATCGGACAGGACAAACAAGATCCTGTCTATTATTGGAAATGCCGTGGCTATTGGGATCGGCCCAGCTGAGACACCCATTTCTCGAAATGTAAGAAGTAAATCCAATGTACTGGTATCATCCCTGAGTTGAGAGACCAAGTGCAGCCATCATTAACTAAAGGGGCTTAAAGATTTTTGGTTGTCAATAGAGAAAATGCCGTTTCTGCCAGGAAGAGATTTCCTATCTTGGGCATGTTATCACCAAGAAAGGGATAACTATGGAACCTAACAAAGTAGAAGCAATAATCAGCATGCCAGCACCTAGTAATGTTCGCCAAGTCTTGTCCTTTCTGCAAACTTGCTCCTGGTATCGCCGCTTCCTACCAGAATTCGACACGACAGAACGCGAAGCTTTAGCAGTCATCTCGGCCGTATCTAAATTTAGAGGCTACATCGAGGGCTCCCCTGTAGTGATAGCCACAGATCATCAGGCATTGCGCTGGTTGATGTCGCTTAAATCCCCCACTGGACGCCTCGCACGATGGGCTCTACAACTTCAGCCCTATAATCTCAAAATTGAGTACATATCAGTTAAGAAAAACACTGTAGCTGATCAGCTCTCGCGACCCCTGCGTCAGACTACACCAGAAGATTACGGTGTTTGCATAGTTTCGGTTGATATGCCACGAAGAACAGGATCTGAAATACGACAAGAGCAACGGGAAGATGAAGACTTACAGAAAATCATTGATGCTCTAGATTCTAGAGCATCAATGATTTTCTGTAAGTCTAGGGTTTTCTAGAGTCTAGAAAACCCTGTGTCAGACGAAAATGGGCTTTATTGGTCTAATAAAGGCTACTTTATGAACAGTGGAATGCTGCATCGATATATTGAAGATAGTGATAGTGACACTGCTCAACTAGTTATTCCGAAACACGAGAGGTAGCTGTCTTAGCTTGTTACCATGATGACCCAACCGCTGGGCATTACGGGATCGATAAAACCCTTCATCGAATTGCATCACGTTATTATTGGAAGGGAATGAGGAAAGATACAGAAAACTACGTGAAAAACTGCATCAAGTGCCAACGATATAAGCCTAGCAATATGAAACCAGCTGGACTTTTACAAACAACCGCTATGATACAACGATTTGAGACCATATCTTTCGACCTGTTTGGTCCCTTACCACCCACACTGGACAACCGGGTTTGGATATTTATTGTGGAGGATGTGGCTACCCGCTGGGTGGAATTGTTCGCCTTGGAAAGTGCAACGACAGAGGCCTGCGCAGCGATTCTACTGAACGAAATATTCCTTCGCTATGGAGTGCCCCGCCGGTTGATTAGCGACAATGGGACACAGCAGTCGCGCGCGGGCGCTTAGTACAGCTACACGCTTTTGGTTATTGTTTGACCTCTAACCGGTGTTAGCGGCTCGGCCGCCGCCGAGTGCGCTAAGCACGTGCGACTTTCTTTGCATTTAAGATCGCGCGCTTATCAATTACAATGAATAGTTTTGCGATTTTGGATACCGTTTTTGAAGAGGGAAATGATATGATACAGAGGGAAGACACGGAGGCTGAATATGGAAATTGTGCGAGAACAAGTGAGATAAGGAGCAGGGAGCATATAAGCGAAAATATTGAGAAGAATGACGGAATACCTAATAAGCGGAAATTAGTGGAAGAAGAAGGCAAGGATGAATGGAATGAGTGTATGGTGAAGTCTAAAAATTTTCGCGTGGTCGCTTAGATAGTGGTGAGTCTATGAGATTTTCGATGGCTAATATAGAAGTTTGTCTGACTGGTACCGAGGTACTCCCTCGACAGTTTGGTTTGGCTAAAATGTTGAAGATGGAAAATATTAAGAATGTATTGAAAGTTAAGTACGTTAATTCTTTCAAGGCTTTAATTCAATTTACTGACGAGGATAGTGCCGAAATCTTAGTAAAATGCAAGTCTTTCAATGAAAATGGATTAAAATGCCAAAGACCTATGGAAATAGACCGTTCGTATGGTGTCATTCAAAAAATCGATATCGAACTGACTGATGAGGAGATTCAGCAACAAATAAGCAGTCAGACGGCAATTTTAGCTGTTAAGAGATTAAAACGCAAGAATACATTCGATGGGCACTGGGAACTATGTGAATCGGTGAGGTTATGCTTTGATGGACCATCTCTTCCTACTCATGTTTTTATCTACGACACTAGAATAAAAGTAAGCCCCTACACTTACCCAGTGACGCAATGCTCACGTTGCTGGCGATTTGGTCACACAATAAGAGTGTGTCCATCTGTAAAGATTATCTGCCCGAAATGCACGAAACCTCATGCAAACTGCGAGACGACACTTTTTAAATGCAACAATTGCATGGGAAGGCATATGGCCATGTCAAAAGTATGCCCTGCCTACCATAAGGATTACCACCGGCATCAATTGTAGTAATGGATAATGCGCCGTACCATTCAGTAGTCTTGAACAAAGCGCCTACCACTGCCACCAAAGTAGCCGAAATAAAGGAATGGTTAATCCAAAATGAAGTACTATTTGATGCAACATTAAAAAAGCCTTAGCTGTCGATGCTTGATAAACGTCACAAGCCAGAGCCAAGATTTGAAAACGATGAGCTTTTAGGTGCACATGGGCATTCCATCTTACCACTGTGAGCTCAAGCCAATTGAGCTTATCTGGGGACAGGATATTTGTGGAATATGCTTCTGTACACAGGGAAAGGTGATGGGTCACAAACCGCTTGTGAAAGTGACAACAGCAATGAGCCTGAGGGAGCTACGTCAAAAATTGTCCATAACCTGGTACGGCCTTTGCTTAACAAAGGCCATACTCTAGTTATGGACAATTTTTACAATTCTCCCCTGCTGTCACGCACTCTAAAACATAAAAAAACGGACACCATGGGCACCCTGCGGTTAAAAAGACAATTTGTCCCGGATACCCTAAAATCAATAACCAAATCAAATACGCGCCAGGGTGAGGTTGTATTCAGCCAAACCGAAGACCTAACAATCTCGGTTTGGCGTGATGCCAATATTAAATAAATAAATAAATAAATATAGTATATTGTTTCTTTAATATCGACATTTCACAAGGCAGTAGTCGGCGGGAAAGAAAAATATGGTACCTACAAATACAAACCCCAGGTTGTGCTCGACTACAATATGACCATGGGGGGCGTCGACAAGAAAGATCAGATGTTGCAGGCGTTCCCCGTGGAAAGAGTGCGCAACCTGGTGTGGTACAAAAAACTTTTCCGCCGACTACTCAATGTCTCTATATATAACAGCTTTGTTATATTTAACTACGGGAAGAGTGGCAATCAGCGTTGCCATAAGTACGGTAATTACCGTTTCATACGGTAATTAGGTCTCCCAATTGCACAATGTACGGTTATACGGTCTAGTGGTTACTACCGTACGCTAAAATACGGTAATTTCATCACATAAAAAAAAAGTACTTTCACAGGACTTGTTGAGATTGTTACCAAGTGCCAACTGTCAATGTCAACTGTGTAAAGCTGTCAGTGGCCTGATTGTGTGTGCAGCATTATATTGTCTATGGCGGTGCGGCGGCGTCGGGAAATTCCCGTTTTATGTAACACCTACGCAATATCGCGCTATCCTGCTCTGACTCGCAGTGTGACTTATTCTAAAACCAATCACTTCTTAGTTAGAGTTACAATGTACCTAGATGCGTAATTGCTTACTTTCTTAAATTACCAGTGAAATTTAGCTATTCTTAGTTCTTCGTCCATTCTTAGTTCAGTCAATTTATTTGAAAATTGTTTTATTTATACCTATTTAAACAGTGCAGTGAAGTACGTGGTAGACATCAATAAATAGGATGTCTTCTGATTCAGAAGAAGCTCCGGGGCAATCAACACCCAAAAAAATGAAGAAAGCAAAACATAGAGCACAAAAATATAGATCGCAATGGGAATCGGAAAGTGAATTTAAAGAGTGGATTGGTCCCGACAAAAACAATATCTACAAAGCATATTGCCGGGTATGTGATGTCAAAATTTCATGCGAAACATCAACTTTAAAGAAACATATGTGTTCGGTGGTTCATTCCCGGAAAATTCAAAATAAAAAAGCATCTAAACCGATACATTCTTTTTTCAAAAATAGTGATGCCAGCTCTAATCATTCAGATTTAGTTGGTGAACTAGAATTGAAATTATGTGCATTTATGGCCGAACATAATATTTCATTTAAAGCCATGGACCATTTAAGCGACATAATAAAAACTGGGATACCAGATTCGAAAATTGCTTCGGATATTAAATTAAAAAGAACGAAATGCACCAGTCTTGTTAAAAATGTTATTGGTGAATGTCATACCAGAGACTTAGAAAATCTACTTAAATCAAATAAATTCAGCGTGTTGGTTGACGAGTCAACTGATATATCATCAGTTAAAACTATGTGCATTGTTGTACGGCTCTATGACCCACAAGTAAATAAAATTATGAGCTATCTGTGGGAACTACGGCCCTTATTTGAGAAGGATGATTTTGACGCAGCTCATCAAGGCGCAACAGGAGAAGCCATCTACAATGCAATAACCCAAAGTTTCCAGAACCGAAATGTGCCTTTAGACAATATTATTGGATATGCATCTGATGGTGCTAGCGTGATGATGGGTCAGCATAATTCAGTGGCAAGTCGTTTTTTGATTAACAATCCCGGAATCACAATTTTTAAATGTATCTGCCACTCACTACATCTGTGTGCTAGCGAAGCTTGTAAAAAACTGCCGAGACGCTGTGAGGACTTAGCCAGGAATGTTTATGGATATTTCAAGCACAGCTCAAAACGCCAAGCTGAACTCGTTGAATTTCAGGCATTCACTAACACCAAAGTTCACAAAATATTGCATCCCTCCCAAACGCGATGGCTGTCTCTGTTAGCTGTCGTTAACCGTTTATTGGAGCAGTGGGAATCACTACAACTTTTCTTCTCTAAAAAATGGTTGGATGAACGAATTGTTTCAGCAGAACTTATATTCAAAGACTTGCACGACCCGTTTATCAAACTGTATTTCTTGTTTTTGCAATGGGTGTTGCCTAAATTTGTCAAACTGAATGAATATTTTCAAAAAAGTGGCGTTGTAATTACAGAATTAGACGGAAAAATGAGGGCGATGTATTTAGAACTTCTCTTATGCTACATGAAGAGAGATTATGTGGTTCAAAATGACTTAGAGGCTATTGACCCTACCAAAGAGGAGTACCAATTAATTAATAATCAAATGTATTTAGGGGTGCAAGTGATGAGTGAAATAGCTCGAGAGAACATTCAGGCGAGACCAGATTTGATTGCCGATTTTCAAGCAAGAGTCAAAGATTTTATTAAAACCGGATGCTGTCAAATTAGGAATAGATATGATTTTTCGAACAAACTATTGCAAAAAATATCAATTTTGTCGCCGAAAAACGCCATGTCTCAAGTTCAAAGGATATCTGAACCTTCTTTACTGCCCATAATGTTAGAGGTTCCCTGCATCATGCTAGGTAAGACAAATGAAGAAAAACAGGCTATTGATGATGAATGGCGTCTTTTGCCAAATACAAATTTTTCTGACGATACGTTCCTTAATGCAGAATCAATGTCACCGGACGAATTTTGGGACAAAATACTACATATTTCAGAACCATTGTTTTTAAATTTGGCGAAATTTGTTCTTGAAGTTCTTTCTTTGCCACACGCAAATGCCGATTCTGAGAGAATCTTTAGCGCCGTTAATTTATTAAAAACAAAATCTCGAAACCGGCTCATAACATCCACTATCAATGGGACGCTTTTGGCAAAACAATGCATTCGTAGAAAACCGAATGAAAGTTGCGTAAATTTCAAGCCAACACCCGAAATGATTACAAAAATTAAAAACCCGTCTTCATACTACAAGCCGAATGAAGCAAATGAAGATGCCGTGAGAAACGTCGTAGATTTATTTGGAAGAGAAGAGTAGAAGTAGTGTTTTATATATAAATAAATGTTTTATTTAGAGAGTACGGTATTTTTCTGTCACAAACGGTAATTTTCCCACTTGTGTACGGTAGGACCAAATTTAGGTAGCGGCAACACTGGTGGCAATCAGAGACAGTTCCGAGTGTCTCTGGCCAAAGAAATCTTGACGACAGTACAGGGCGAAGTACCGGACCCTCGTCGAGAGATAAGACAGTCGAGCCACTTTCCAGCCAAGGCCGAGTCAAATCGGTTTCGGTGCCGAATGTGCACCATCAACAAGAAGCAGACACGTACCTCCTTCAAATGCGAAACGTGTAATGTCAATTTGTGCATCGCAAAATGCTTTAAAGAATACCATTTAATGCAGTAAGGAATCCTTACTGCATTAAATGGTATTCTTTAAAGCATTTAGATTCATTTAATCCTTACTAAGGATTAAATGAATCTAAATGATTAATTCTTAATTTAGAACGTTCTTGTCTGATAATATCTACTCTACTTCTAAATCCTGCGCGCGTATTTGTAATTTGGAAGGGATAAACGTGACTCAGCACTACAAAAAATATGTGACGAATTAAAGAAAATGGATATTGATATGACTATCAAAGACGCTAAAAGTAAAATTAAAAATTTAAGAGCAACGTATTGTCAAGAACTGACGAAAATTGATAAGTCAACCCGGTCTGGAGCAAGTTCTCAAGAAGAATATAAGTCGAAGCTAAATTGGTTCCAGGAAATGCACAGTTTTATTAAAAATGTTCCTATGAAAAGAAAAACAACGGTAAGTTATTTGCAATCAATTATTTATTATTATTTACGACCTGTTTATTGTCTGTCTGACTGTCCACTTGAAATGTAAAATTGAAAAGAACGACTTGCAGTGTAATTACGAAATCATTCTTGATTGCCAAGGCACAGCACCTTCATTGTTAAAGTAGTTCTTAAGGGTTTCTCGTTTCTGGATTGCTGAAATCGCAGAATGGTTACTTCCTTGGTGACATAAACTTTGTAAACCTGTAGTTTCTGTTCTCCAAGAACCAGAATAGGAATTTCCTGTTTCGATATCCTCACGGTCAATATCAGTGCTGCTTATATAAGTATTTCGATTTTCACATCTCAACCAATTATGCAAAGCACATGCTGCTAATACAACTTTATCCACGTAATTAACATCAGCAGCTATTGGTTTTTGAAATACACGGAATCGGCTAGCCAATATCCCAAAGGCATTCTCCACTACACGTCTGGCTCTAGATAGTCTGTAATTGAAGACTTTCTGTGTCCATTCTAAATTGTCACCTGGATAAGGTTTTAAAATGTATGTTTTTAAAGGAAATGCGGCATCAGCAACAATGACTCCACCATTAGGTAAAAGGTTATTGTCCAGTCTATTGTATAAGGAGCAATTTCTAAATACACTTCCATCTGATGACATTCCACAAGCTCCGACATCTATGTATCGAAAGCAATAGTCGTCGTCCACTAGTGCCATAAGCACAATACTGTACACTTTTTTATAATTGAAATATATAGTTCCACTGTTATCAGGTGCTAAAATATGAATATGCTTGCCATCAATGGCACCGTAGCAAAACGGAAAATTCCACCTGTTTTTAAATTGATTTTCTATTTCCTTCCAGCCTTCGTCATTAGTTGGAAGCTGTAAAAGATATGTTGTTTATAATTAATAAAATTATTGTTATTTTCTTTTAGGACAGTCAAGAATCAGAACCAACCAATACTGAACATGTTGAAAATTCTGAAAACTTGACAACCCAACCATCAACGTCTACATCAATAAGTCAGGAATCAGTATCTGCAAAAACTACAGCACCATCTGCAAAACTACCTACCGAAATTTCTAGTGCACCAGCTCCAAAAAAGAAAAAAATTACTCAAGTGGCAACACTAGTCAACGAAATTCGGTCGATTCAGAATGATTTAAATAATACACCGGCATGTGGATCACTGTCAGAACAAAATGAGCATGATATTTTTGGTGCATTTGTAGCTAGCCAACTTAAAATGTTATCGCCTCTACAGGTTATTATGGCTCGGGACGGAATCAATAGTGTATTATCTCGTTGCCGAATGGCAGATTTAAATATGGTTAATACAACATTTTCACACCATACACCTAATCACGACGACTCTTCAAACACGACAGTCGATAGTTGTATATTAGTTGAAGATAACACGGCTTTTACAACAACAGAATATGATATACAACCAGCTTCAAACATAACAGTCGGTAGTGGTACGACAGTTCAAGATAACGCGAATGTACAATTATCTCATATGGAAGTTTTTGATGTCATTGCCAAAGCATTTCATAATGCATAGTCAATTATTCTGATTATTAGCCTTGTTGACTAAGAATTTTAATTTTGGTTACTTGAATAATGATGCTCTTACTTGTTTAATGATAGTTGGTTAATTTTGCTTACAAGTTTATTAATACTTAATTATCTAATAAATAAACATAATACGAACCGTAATGTATTTTTTCAATGCCTCATAGATTTCGACACAGACTTCCGGTACAAATTTTGAAATGGAAGATCTTGCAACTCGATAAAAGTGACTGAGCCTTCTATAATTAGTTCCGGACGAAAGAAAATCTAGTGTGATCTCCAGTTTTAGTTTTGCTGGTAGTGCCTGTCTCATAATTGTATCCATTCGTTGTATTTTTGGCGTTACAAGAGTCAACAGAATATCAAACAAATCAGGCGTCATTCGTAAAATACTCTTATATTCTCCTAAATCTTCATTGCGAAATTCTTCCAAAAGTAAAGCAGATGATCCACGTTAATCTCTTCTTAAAATCCACGGTCTTGTCCACACCCGTTTTTGTAATTCTTCTTTTAATTCATCTAGTGCGAATTGGCACAGTTTGCGTAGTAACTGTTTTACTCGAATCGTATTTTTTTTCCGTATACAGTTCATTTTGGACGTGTGGTCGCCTCAACACTCCAGTAAATACTAGCTTAAAAAATAGATGCCTCATGTAAACAGAACTAGCATGCCCCAAGCTAGGTCAGCAAGCCAGGACAGTTTAGTCTAAAACTAGCTTGCTATCCTGGCTTGAAAAACTAGCCTCGTGTAGCCCGGGCATTACTCATATTTGTACGCGGCATTGACGAAAACTTTACTGTTTACGAAGAGCTTGTGAAAATGTGCAGTTTGAAAGGTACAACTACGGGAGAAGATTTATTTCACCATGTGGAACAAGCTCTGGATTCATTGCAATTAAGCTGGGAAAAGTTAACAAGTGTCACTACCGATGGAGGCAAGAACATGAGCGGTCAAAACAAAGGTGTTGTTGGGAGAATCATCAGCAAAGTGAAAGATTCTGGATCTACTGTGCCATTGATTTTTCACTGTATTGTCCATCAAGAGGCATTGTGCTCCAAAGTTATATCCTGGAAAGAAATAATGGATACTGTAACATCCACTGTTAATTTTATAAGAAGAAATGGGCTCACACACCGTCAGTTCCAAAAGTTTTTGGAAGATCTGGAAGCTGAACATGGTGACGTGGTTTACTACTGTGAAGTGAGGTGGCTCAGTCGAGGTGCCGTTTTGGAACGGTTTTTTGATTTGAGGAAAGAAATTGGCAACTTCATGGAGATGAAAGGAAAGCCAGTAGAAGAGCTTACTAACAAACAGTGGATTATCGATCTTGGTTTTTTGACTGATTTGACTAAGGAACTGAATCAGCTCAACAAACGCTTGCAGGGAAAAAATAAATTGATTTGCGATATGTATACAGATGTAAAGTCATTTGAAATGAAACTGAAACTGTTTATCAAGCATATTGATGAAAAAAAGCTTGACCATTTTCCTAATTGCAAGAAAGCTGTGGAAGAAGCTGGAGATAATTTTGTGTGGCAAAATATTACAATGAGAAACGTGTCAACACAACTACAAACTGAGTTTGTAAATCGATTCACCGACTTTAAAAAGAGCTCCCTTAACATGGAAATATTCCAAAACCCTTTTGCAATTGATATTAGTGAGATACCAAGCAATTTGCAAATGAACATAGTAGATTTGCAAAGTAATAGCACACTTAAAACGGCATTTAAGGAAAGCACTGACTTGATACAGTTCTACGGAGGTTTGAGTTCTGAAAACTTCAAAGAATTGAAAAAGTTTGCTCAGCAGATAATAACTATGTTTGGTAGTACATATTTGTGTGAGCAGACTTTTTCAATTCTCAACTACCGCAAAAATAAGAATTGTTCGCGGTTAACGGATGAACATTTAGACGCGATACTGCGCGTGTCTACTACTAAAATGAAAGCAGACGTTAAAAAACTTGCAAGTCAAATGCAGCCTCAAAAATCTCACTAGTTCTTACTTTTATGTTAGTATAGTAGTTCAATTAAAAAAGACATAATTGTATGAATATATATGCGTTTTATTTCAAATATTAAAAATACATGCCCGAACACATAAATATAAGTGCGGCCCGCACTGATACTCTGGCAACATATGTGGCCCGGCTATAGCATAAGGTTGCCGACCCCTGTCTTAAATGAACTGACGTGGCTGCTTGAAGCGAGCAACCAGTCTTAACGTGGTTATGATAACACAATACAAGGATAGTCAACACATCTTCCACGGACAGAACGTGGGATTATTATATTTATTCACTATCAATAAATGAACGTGGAACACTCAGGTTCAAGTATACTCGTAGATGAACTGACGTGGCTGCTTGAAGCGAGCAACCAGTCTTAACGTGGTTATGATAACACAATACAAGGATAGTCTAAACATCTTCCACGGACAGAACGTGGGATTATTTTATTTATTCACTATCAATAAATGAACGTGGAACACTCAGGTTCAAGTATACTCGTAGATGAACTGACGTGCCTACTTGCAAGCAACAGTCATAGTGTGGTCGACACAAAACTAGGATGGTCAAAACATCTTCCACGGACAGAACGTGGGATTATTTTATTTATTCATGTAATCAAGAAATGAACGTGGAACACTCAGGTTCCAGTATACTCGTAGATGAACTGACGTGCCCACTTAATGCAAGCAACAGTCACAGTGTGGTCGACACAACACTAGGATGGTCAAAACATCTTCCACGGACAGAACGTTGGATTAATTTATTTATTCATGTAATCAAGAAATGAACGTGGAACACTCAGGTTCCAGTATACTCGTAGATGAACTGACGTGCCTACTTAATGAAAGAAAGAAAGAAAGAAATTTCTTTCTTTCTTTCTTTCTTTCTATTTCAATCACTTCTAATACCATATAATCGAAAAAAAAAGACACGGACAGAACGTGAGAATTCATTTAGTTAAATTTCGTTCACGCTTGTTATGTGGATGAATGTGGAATAATTTCATTTATTCACGTTATCAATAAATGGTCATGATAACAAACCATAAGGATATACAAAACATCATCCACGGACAGAACGTGGTATTATTTTATTTATTCATGTTATCAAGAAATGAACGTGGAACACTCAGGTTCCAGTATACTCGTAGATGAACTGACGTGCCTTTTTAATGCAAGCAACAGTCATAGTGTGGTCGATACAACAGTAGGATGGTCAAAAGATCTTCCACGGACAGAACGTGGGATTATTTTATTTATTCACTTAGTCAATAAATGAACGTGGAACACTCAGGTTCAAGTTAACTCGTAGGTAAACTGACGTGGCTACTTGATGTGAGGAACCAGTCTTGATGTGGTCATGAAAACACACGATATAACTACACAACGATATGCCAAACATCACATACGCAACGAGGCAATTTATTCACAACAAAAGACCGTGGACCACCCGGGTTACAGGAACTCGTCGATGAACTGATCTGGGTGCTTAATTCGATCAATAGTCAAAAAGAACAACACAAAATATTAATTTGTTAACTTATGCTTATGAGCTTATGCGTCACTCAACTTTTCACTTTTTTTCACAAATAGGTAATAAATAAATAAATAATGCTAATAAATAATGCTAAGCTCGAGCAGCGGTACGAATGGTATGGCGCATTGCGTATTCATTAGCTGACGGGTCGGGCTGGCTGGCTGGGCGACGCTTTGCAAATGGCCGCGAGACGCCCTTCCCCGATCCCCTCGAACAGCAGATGTCATGACTGTGTTTGTGTGCGTAACTACCTGCTACTTTCTGAAGTCCGATACAGTTTACCAATATTATTATTATGTTCGTAGAACCGTCACCCACCACCATCAATGGCCTTCACATCCACGAAGGATGGTTTATGTTGTGTTCATTTTTCGGCACATACGTTGATGACTAAGGCCTGTACCTATAGAACCATAGTGTCTTGATAAAACTAACTAACGTAGAACAAATGTTAAAATTTAATTTACCTGGGTACTATATCCAACAATAACACACCTTGTTCGAGTAGTCAAGAAATGTTTTATTAATTATCTATCAAATGTAGTAATATAATAACTTTTGAACTATTGGTACTTTTGTGCATTTTTATCAAACCACGTCAACAGAGGCGTAGCTCTAGCTAGTAGATATTCATTTTTTATCACACAAAATACTTGTGAATTATGGCCCGCTTTGTTCAAAACGAACACAAAATCTTTGAAATGGTTCATATTTCAAACATTTTGTGACCGATGATCATTGATCTATTTATTCGCATCCTACTGCGTGGGGCCGTGAGTAACCACCGGGACTGCGAGTAACGAGTGATCGATAGCTGATTAAACATTTTCTAATATTTTTTATGACGTGTCATGTCATGTCACATATTTTTGGGTATTGTTAACGACATCGGCCAATAGATATATGAAATGAGATTCTTTGGCAATTTTGGTGTAACGCGTCTAAACTATTTAACAATTGTTAAACCTCGTGCGTCTTCGAGGCGGATTTCTGTAGTAAGACGTCGAGAATAACTAGTTTCTGCACCCGACGGATCATATTTTAAATTTCATTCATTTGATCTAAGCATGAAATGTGGATAGATAGATCTTAGATTAGCTTAAGAGTAGGTACATGCTCCCTGTCTGCGGTTTCCGTAATTAATTAAATCACACTCACATCACGCTAATATTATAATGGATGTTTGTTACCTCTTCACGCCAAAACTACAGAACGGATCGGGCTGAAAGTTAGCATACTAGTAACTCTAATCCTGGAATCAAACAGGCTACTTTTTATGCCATGAATCAGTTCCCATGGGATAGAAATCACCTTTAGATGTTTCCATAGAAACAACGCGTGCGAAGCCGCAGGCATAATCTAGTTTTTTACTATAATTGTTTCAGGAATCTAAGATATTTTATGCAAAGACGTGTTGGGACACATCATACAATTAAATAAATAATGCTGGACAATTCACGCAGCATTATCTAGCCCCAAGCTAAGCAGAGCTTGTGTTATGGGTACGAGATAACTGATATACATAATACAATATACTACGTAGATAGATATTTTTTATTTGACATAAAAAAACATCCAGAACAAATATCTGCAGATCGTACAAACATTTGTCACGAGGCGAGAATCGAACCCGTAACCTCCTGCGTCGCAGGCGGACCTTTGCCCGCTGCGCCACGGAGGTCTTCAAACAATTCAAACAGGCTAGACGGTGTTAGACCGTGTCGTGTTTCTCGCGGTGTTCTCTGTGACGAGGCAAGTACGTCGCGTCGTGCGAGGGCGAGAGCACCGCTTGGAGGCCTAGAAGTTGAAGAGGGAATCCGGCCCGCTCGATCGACCTGCGAATACATTTATACTGAGTTTAGTAAACGTTTTAATCAAAATCATTTCAGTAGTTAAACGTCCACAGCTGGACATAGGTTCCCTTCCGATTGTCACTGTATTCTCATGTTGACGACCTCAGTGGCGCAGCGGGCGAGAGTCTGCCTGCGACGCAAGAGGTTGCGGGTTCGATTCCCGCCTCGGAACAATTTTGTGTACGATCTGCAGAAATTTGTTAAATAATCTATGTATATGATGTATTAAATATATCAGTTATCTAGTACCTAGTACCCATAACACAAGCTTTGAGTAGCTTACTTTGGGGCTAGATGGTGCTGTGTGAATTATCCAGCATTATTTATTTATTTATGTGGCTCAGTGAAATTTTCTCTTCTTCAGTATTCAATTTATTAAAAACTGTGATGCCAATTCTTTCTAGATGTATGTAGTCTTTTAAACAGGGCGTCCCACGGCCATGCCACATGGATGGAAAGTATCTTAAGTATTAGTAAATGGGTCCCTCCCTGCCTCAGCATGTTGAAGTATTAAAGCATTTGCCCAATACTGCGCTGGTTCCCTGCCTCCCGGGAGGCAGAAATAAGGGCAGAAATAATAAGGGCAGAAATAATAGACTGTCCTACGGAATACCGGAAGTCAAAATACCGGATAACGATATATCGAAAGTACACGAAACCGCAGATCGAAATATCGAAAGTACATGAGGCCGCATCACGGAATACCGAAAGCACGCAATACCGAAAAACTGTAGACCGGACGAACACAATCTCGAATGCACGCTATACCGAAAGATCGCGAAATCGAAAGTACGCAATCTCGAAATTTTCTTCAGGGCTGTACGTAAGTTTTGTCATACCAATTAAAATCTTTTCAAAACTTTTCAGTGAAAGCAGTAGGTTCATAACGTTACTTCTTTGTCTAACATAATACAATTTTAGAATGTTTTAATAAATAGAAGAAAATAACTTTTAATATAGATTTAGAGTTAATAAAAATATGATAGAAGGTGAATAAAAGTATATTATTTTTTATAAAAAACCAAATAAACACTCACTCGAACTAAAGACCATTATGGGACAATATACACACGTCGAACAATATTTTAAACAAAGTTGTAACTCAAAACAATGTCGCTTTCCACCAAGGCTTCCACCACATAATTTAAAGTGGTCTGTGTCTGTGGTTGATTGCATACGTGAGATCATAGTATAAGAGACTTTAACCATAAACTCATGGACGGTAGGATCTCAACATAAAACACAGTTATCGTATAAACTTTATGTACTGAAATACTTTACAATACAATTTAGGAGATGATTTCACTTTAATTTCTTACAACGGAATTTACATAAAGAACAATTATGAAACTAACGAACTTCTTCAAGCACTAAATGAAAAATGGTAATGATATATCGACAAACAAAGTGGCAACGTCCGTCTAGCTCTGTGGTTTGCGTGAGAATGGGCTCCGACTCCGAGCTCCGTCCGATTGAGCGCGCTGCCGCTCGTCGGCTGGTCTCGGGAATCATCGGCTCGTTTCGGGTCGGGCAAAATAAGCCGCTTGCGTTGCTTGCAAGTTGCTTGCGCTTCTTGGGGAATTTCCGCTATACTTGTAACAATAATAAATTTTAATTAATTGTAGTATTTCATAGGTATAATATTAGTTCAAAACACAGGTTTTATTGATAAAACTGTAACAATAGCCATCACAAAAAATTCTATTGAAAATTGGCACAACCGTTGGTATAGCTCCAAACACTGCAAGAAATTATAAATGAGCAAAAAAGTTTACATTTGTAGGAAACTTAATTTTTCATGTACGCTATATAAGCTAGGCCACTCAAAAAGTCTTTGGTGCCCATGGTGCCCCTGTTGGATATCAAATTTTGATTTTTTTTGTATGCTGTGAGGTATTTCTTTTTTCTTCTTCTTATATTTGCAGAAAATCCTTTCAATCTCGATGGCGGTAGGCACTTTTTTGTTCTTTTCCAATTTCTTGCAATGTTTTGTAAATGTTGATTCTTTTTCAATTTAGGAGGCTATTCCAACCGTTGTGTCAATTTTCAATTGAATTTTGTGTAATGGGTATGTCCTGAAGTATGCAATCAACCACAGACTACATATTTGGTGGAAATCTTGATGGAAAGCCGACATTGTTTTGGCTTAGTGACCTCACTCCAACATAAAAGGTATCAAACCATTCAATTACTTTTGTACCAGCAGCACTTGTAGCTATTTCTTAAAAAAATTCTTTTAAAATTTCGACACCACAATTTGCATGGTAAATGCTTATTTTCATTTTTTGATTTTTTTTTTCTGCACAAGCGCACGTAACGTATTATTATTTTTAATTTCAAGTTAATAGCTGTTGTTGTTGTTGATAGCTGCGGTAAGTAGTTGCTGAGAGATTAAAGAGTGAAAAAAGGACACACAAAGCGAGACCCTAAGGATTTTGATATTAAGCACAGCATTATTCTAACTTACCCATGATTAACGTTAAAAAACATTTAACTCAAATTGGGTTTGAAAATCGTTTTAAAGCAAAGGACAAAAAAACAACAAAGGACAAGACCAAGTGACTATTGCACTATACAGCCAAAACACCCAAGCTGCCACTGCGATCTTCGTTCGCGTTGCTCACACCACACCGATCAATAGAGCTATTCTTTGACTCTAAGTTTTTCAATGCAGTACGCAAGAAAAACATAAAAAAACATAGTTTTCCATTGTCACCGATAGATACGAATCAATAAAATCAAATCTGTATCTGTATCTTAATTATGACAAAACTAACGTACAGCCCTGAAGAAAATGTCGACATTGCGTACTTTCGATTTAGTGATCTTCCGGTATAGCGTGCATTCGAGATTGTGTTCGTCCGGTCTAAAGTTTTCCGGTGTTGTGTGCTTTCGGTATTCCGTGATGCGGCCTCATGAGCTTTCGGTATTTCGATCTGCGGTTTCGTGTACTTTCGATATACCGTACTCCGGTATTTCGACTGCCGGTATTCCGTAGGACAGTCGAAATAATAATAAGGGCAGAAATAATAAGAATGGCATGCTATAGAGGAGGATAACAAAAATTGAAATTGTGGATTGAGACTGATTCCAGGGTACATTATTTATAGTTACTAGTTCCTACTATTGTTACAAAGTAATGAGACTGATTAAAATAAATGTGAACATAATTTTCCTAATAATAATAAATAATGACTGAATAAATTTAATTGTAATATTTTAAACTAAAAGTCATGCCTCTGAGGTTGAGTGGCTGTCACAGCCGTACTGTTATTAGTATACGCTGATGATCCATATGACATGGTCAGTACAGCCACAGATGTGTTACTGTTGCTGCCGTACTTGTTCCCAACAAAAAACATATTGTATACTGGTGTGACAGTACGGCTGAAACCGACAAACTGTTATACCAGTACTGCCAAATACCAAAGAAATTTTTCATACGAATCAGACAGTACGACTATATACGTTTACGGTCATAGCCGTCTACCGCCCTATGTAAACGATTTATTTTCCTTGTTATTGTCACTACGGTGGTAGAAGTATTGTGATTTTGTATGAAAAAATCTACTGTCTTTCCCTGCCACCGTGCCACGTAGTACCGCGCCGGAACGTGTTAAAATAAAAATGAAAACCTTTCCAGTAAAATTTTCTATCTATACAATATTTAAGATACTTTCCCTCCGTGTGGCATGGCCGTGGTAGGCGTCCCAAGAAGAAAAAACTCTACATTTATACAAGGCGCTGTATATGACGATGTATGAAATTGAATTAGCTAATACTTGAATGAAACGTCACAGGAGAGTTTTATGTACTTCACGACAAATAGCGGTAGCATGACGAGAGGTGTTGATGCTTGCACGATGATCGTGTGGATGACCTTGCCGATGACAGACGATCATACGAGTAACAAGCATCGCTGATAGTGAAGAATTAAAACCAAAAATCAGTACGCATCAGACGGCGCTCGGCTGACGGGTGTGCGGTGGACAGGCGGTTATAGTAAATGCAGGGGCTACTTCGTCGCAGTCATCTCGTCTGTGACGTTTCGTTGACGGCGGCGTTAATGGCGTTAATGTATAAACAGGGACAAGAGCGTGATTAAGTTTGAGACCACCACGGCTGTAATATTGTTAGACAACTTATTATAATGAATTACAATGACAATGAACTACCCAGAAAAAAAATATACCTACGCTAAGATCGAAGAGTCAAATACCTTTGCTAGAAGACTGTAGTTCAAGCCGCGAAGATTCATTATTGCTTGTAGTTTCCGCGAGCTTCGAGCTTCTTGATTCTGCGCCGTACCACTCGCCGCCACTGCATTCAATTTCCGACTCGCCGCCGGCGGTAAGTTAACATTCCACGATGTGTTCGTCGCTATCGAGCTTCATTCAAGCTTAGTACACCCTTATAGGTATTTACGGAATCTTCGTTTGGTTCTTCGGTAGGATTTTGAGTCGTATTAGTGTTGACTACGGTCGCGTTTCGTTCGATGGTGTTGTATGGTAGGCTAAGTTCGGCGCTCTCGCAAGTACTTGTGTTTGTACTAGTGTTAGGAGTGGTCGTGGACCCCGCTGACGGAACAGCATCACTCGAGCTTGAATCCGAGCTTCTGGTGAAGTTAACAGGTTCCGTGTGAACTTTCTGATATGTATGTAGTCTCTACTTGGTTTACTGTGGTCAAGTTATACTCGTATTTGACGCCTCGGTACCTCTCGAAGCTCTCGCGAATCTCTGAAAGAATTGGATGGCGGTCTTGCCCATTGTGAAGTGGTTTAAGTCTACATAGTATTTGGTCTCGACAATGTCGCGAGGGACATTGATGTGATGATCTTTTCACGTCACTTGGCTCACTGGGAGGATTTTGTCCATGGGTTGGTAGTTTGGGTGCGATAGGTTCATGGTGGGCTTTGCTTTGCCTTTGTTGTCGGCTTTGAGGCGACATTGACGGGTCGTTGTAGATGCTGTAAAGGATAAAAGTTCCATATTATGATATTCTATCATTCTGTCTTTAAACAAATCCCACTTGGCGGTCTGATACTTGGTAAATAGGTTTGATCTGATACTTGATAAATTGGTTGTTTTATATTCAAAGAAAACGTTTTAATCATTTAATATGCAACAAACAATAAGTGAGCCAATCACTTATTGTTTGTTGCATATTAAACGATTTATTTACGTTTCAAGTGGGTTGACAATTTGGTCTTTTAGATAAGCAATTTACTTTATCAACCACATGCGTACAAAGTTACAGAGTTATGTAAGTAAGTACAGGTTATGTTAACTTGAATAAATGAATAAATAATGCTGGATAATCCACACAGCACACAGCCGAGCCCCGGGGCTAATGTTGCCCTGACCTAACTTTACCGGCGAGGCGCCCTCTGCGCCCGCCATAATTTCAGTAATGCTGTCATGGCCATCTGTGGTCAACAGCTTAATAATCTTTCTAAAATTAGAAACAGAAATCAACATTTGTTGTAAAATATCTTAGATTCAAAAATCGAGTTTAGCTTTGGCGGTTTGTCAGGTTGTCTCACTTGATTAATAATTGAAAGTTTTACCTGCTTTGCATGGTGCCTGTGGTCTGAGTGTGGGCAGCACGGGCCGGTTGCAGGGTGTCCTGGAATTAATTTATTGCAATTTAATGCCAGGCGTTTCAAAAAACTTCAATACCATCGCATATTAGCATGTACGTCCACTGCTGAATATAAGCATCACTCTTTTTTATGATGTGTTTATTTTCTTTGGAGTGGCGGTCTTTAAACAGGGATATCATCAGCGGTGGGCGATTTTTTAACAGAAATGACTCCTCATCAGTACAAATATCCACTGCTAAACGCCCTCTCCCAAACAACTGGGTATTGCCATATTCACCATGCTTGGCAGAAAGAAATGACTAAATCAGGCGCCCTATTCTGCTAAACTAATTGCAACATTATGGCAATGGGGTGCGATGGCAAGATGCGCACCAAAAGTGTCATGGTTGAAACCATTCCATCAGTCTCTCCATGCATATAGCACCACACAGACTGTTTAGAATTTCTTTCATCTACAGATTACATGTGACGATTGTGCAGTTATACCACCTCTACTATGACAGCATAGTAGAGGTAGTAAAGCAGACTTAGGCTCGTTCAGTTATCATCTCACCTGTGACTGCATCACATCCTTGCCTGCTGCTCGGCTACCGGTTTCCGGAACTCTCCAGGATCCTCATGAGGAGCATGTTCAGAGCTCCTCCATCTTCACCTCCACAAGCTCCCTGCACTCCGGGCATGGCAGCTCCTTGTGGGATTCCCTCACCTGTAATAGATAACAATATAACTTTTAAAACTCAAGGTTACCAACAAAACAAGCAAGGAAAATATTCTGATATACACTTTTAGATTACTATAAAATAAAATAATATTTTAATGAACTTAATAAAGAAGGTCATATATATACCTTCTTTTTTAAGCGAGGGCTTGTGGATTGTTTTTTTATGTGTCTGCCAATTTGTGGTGCGGTATTATTGAATCTTTTACTATTATACTTGCATTAAACTTGGCTTTTTTAGATGGGAGTGGATGGCCAAATCCGAAATCAAGAGGTTAGAGAAAAATCATGAAATTCTTATTTTATCATAGATCAAGTTCATGACCCCGAAGGTTTGATTAAATGGATATTTAGATGTTTCTTTCGCACCACAACTACAGAACAGATCAGGCTGAAATATTGCATAAATTTAGCTAACAAACAGCTACTTTTTACCCCATAAATCAGTTTGCAAGGGATAGAAACAACTTTTAAACAATTCGACAGAAAAAACGCGAGGGAAGTAGTTATGAACAAAAATCTATTTATTGTTTTGATTAAATTAGATGTGAAATACTCTTGATTTTGATGACTTTAAATAAAAAGAGAATAATAAACGTTTTGTGAGGGTTCTCTGGAGAGGAGTTTCGTTTTCTTTGGCTAGTTTTATAAACCCTTTAAAATTTTGCATCGGATCCTTTGATTATTTACCTGTCTGTGACAGGTAAATAATCAAAGATCGGATCTTCTGTTGGTTTTCCTAGATAAAATTAGGTAGGTTTATCAGTAGTACCTAACCGTTTTTGTCATGACCTCGATCATGCAAACGCAGCTCGCGTGTCAAGTATCAACCTATTTTCTATCGTTTAACTCGTTGCGTTTGATGAATAATTTAATTGGATGGTACTATGGATGTCTATTTTTTATTTTAGAGGTTACCTACGTTAGCTATTATCACAGTAGATAAATTTATCTACTTACTGTGCTAAAAGTTGGTTATTTGGATTACACTTACTGCAAATAGCACGTTTATCGATGATAGCAAATGATGTAATTGGTCGGATGCTACATGTGCGAATTTCTGGAAATCACAGGTTTTGTTTGTTAATTCACGTTGGATAATGTCAATTTTTCACTTGATGTTCTTGCTATGTATAATCTTTCTCCGAAAAAACACTTGAACACGCGTATTTTAGTGTTTAAATAGTATTCAATATGACTTGTACACAGTTTTCATTTTTCAATACAATACACAATGCGATGCGAAGGCGCGGCGCGGAGGCGGAGGCCATTTTGTCTGCTAAATGCATAGATATAAATCGTTAGATAGGCCCTTACCGTAGTGAGACCGCGCCGTGTTGTTCCACAGTCGAAGTGAGTGAGGCTCACTAACCTGGAGTTAGTGCACATCCTAACACAGTGTGAGCCGGACGTGTTGTAAAGGACGTTTGCGAACTTTGCGAGCAGTTTACTGTCACAAAATGCCATCGTGTGCCTTTCTAAAGTGCAACAACAATTCTAGAAACACAAATAAAGCCAAAGGTGTAACATTTCACTCGTAAGTATTGCGATTTTATTGAAAAACTTTTATTTTTCTTCCGCACTGTCCGAAAATAACAAATTTAAATGGCGAGTGCACGAAAGAGAAAGTCGTGTTGGCAACTAATCTGGGAGAAAAAGAGATGACACTATTTTCTCGGTACCTACGCTTCAGCGTAGACTGCACCGTTTTACAAATTGCACAGGTTTGTTTAGATAGTCACATTTTCGATTTCAGGACTTATTAGGCCGTTTTTTTTTCATAGAAGTATGTGCAATACGATTGCACACGAAATAATAATAATAATGATTAGGTTTATTGACAAAAACACTATTTCTAACTATTATTTGTTCTACACAAATTGCACAGGTTTTTGACACTATGTTGACGCACACATTCAAACATTTTCGATTTCAGGGCATCTAAGGGTATACTTTTTTCAGAAAAGTGTGTGCAATACGATTGCACACGAAATGGTAATAACAACAGATAATTACAATGGCAGAAACACGATTTTTTAACTACTCTTTTGAATGTGTGCGTTAACCGTTAGTGTGCGTGCGTCGGCATTTTGTTAACCCACACATTCAAAAACAATGCCACAGTTTTTGGTGTCGGGGCCTATCTAACGATATAAATCTATGGCTAAATGATAAATAAGTTATTTTCAAATTCAAAATGTCTGGCATGGCACAGTGTCTCCAGGTTATGTATGTGAAATTTCCCCAGATCAGGTTTAAATTTTCCCCAAAATGATACTTTTTCCTGTAATTTTCTCCAAAATAATTTTGTATTTTATCAATGTACTATACAGGGTTGTTGGTAATTCACGGACACTATGTGAACTGCAGGTTCTGCCCATCATCACGAACACATTTGTGAAGACGACAGGTCTAATTCTTATTTTTATTTATCCTCTGCATAAACATCGAAAAACTACTTTTTCCGGAACAACTTCTCCCCTTATAACTAAAAACCCCTTATAACTAAAGACCACTGTTAATTCAGGGCAGAGCCGATTTCAAGTTTGATTTCAAAAGAAGCCTCTCTAAAGAACATTTCAGTAACCATAAGCCTTAGAACTAAAACTTTTACATGACGATTCCCCTTTCATAGCGATCACACGTTTCAATACATTGTTTTTTTGAAATTCTGACGGTGTTGTCCTATCTCCAAGTTTTAACGAAAAAACTAAAATTTAAACACAAATGCTCTGTATCTTAGCAACCAATTGCAAAAAAAAACCACAAATTTTTACATTCAGACTTCCCTTACAAAAAGAACACATTTCATTCATCACTATCTGAAATTCAGAAGCTATTTTCCTCATGTATATAAGATCATAAAAGAGAAGAGAAAACTGGACTCATCAAGAGATCTCTGAAACTACAAGAGCTATGAAGCTGAAATTTTGCATGGAGGTTTCTCTCAGGACGTAAGCACCCGCTTAGAACGGATTTTGGGAAATTCGTATTCTAAGAGGGTCAAAGGTCATTTTTATAATAAGTTCAGAATCATCAATGTTTTTTTTTTCAGCCATTACTGTCCCACTGCTGGGCAACGGCTTCTCTTTTCTCCTTCCACTCCTTGCAATTTAACGCTGTCACAGGCCATGATGGATGGTGTGCGTCAAGATCGTCTCGCCATCTCATTTTTGGCCTTCCACGTCGCCTCCTAGCGTTAGGTGGGCTCCACTCTGTCGTGGTCCTTGCCCACAAGTCGCTGGACATTCGGCAAACGTGTCCGGCCCAGTTCCACTTCAGGCTTCCGGCTTTTTGACCAACGTCAACGATGCGTGTTTTGGAGCGCAGTATGCTGTTCCGCACGCGGTCTGACAACTTTACTCCTAAGAAACTGCGCTCCATGGTTCGTTGGCAGACCCCGAGGGCGAACTTCTGACGGTCGGTTATGGACTAAGTTTCGTATGTGTCCATGAGTTTATTTTTGAGGGATAGCGGTAGTTTACCGTAGATTAGTTCTTTCATTGACCAAAAGCTTCTCCAGGCGTTTTCTGTACGTCTTGCGATCTCTTGGGTTTGTCTCGCCTGGAGAGAAACTTTTGGCTAAGCTAAACAAACCCTTGGACGAACTCAATCCCCACGCCCGCGACATCTTTATGGCGCTCGGTGCTGTTCGTCATTATCTTGGTATTCGTCTTATTCATATGTAGAGGTGGTCGTTTTACTAACATCGTTGTTGACCAACGATGTCAGTGTACGTTGTTCCCATCGGATGGCGGATAGGTGAACAACGGATGCCTGCGACATCGAGATGCCGAACCGAGTAATGCCGATCGCCACCGACAACAAACGAACGTCACACCGACATCGGAATAGCGTGGAGGTTAGTGGCGCGGCATCGGATGGCGAACAACGAAGTCAGCCGAGTAATGCCGATTGCCAAACCTAAGCAACGAACATCCATCCATACCTCACCGCCCGCATGCCTGCGTGTGTGTGAGCGAGAGGAGAGGATGCTAGAACATAGAACTGAACGTTTTATTATATCTAACTAGATGTGGCATGAACCATGTACCAATGTTATTTATTAATAAAAAAAAATACGATATCTAATTTTTTTATCAAATGTCTCGTTTTAATAGAAGTATTATGGTATTTTAGATTTACCCTACTAGGTACTAGGAACCAAGTTAGATATTGAATTATTTGTATTTGTTCAAATTCTGTAATTTAGGACCTACGCGTCTAAAACGCTCATGTCACTTCCAGTAAGTTTCATATGCTCGTTATTCTTGTCGTTTATTTGGATTTTTTTTCGAGGGATATTTCTTACAAAAAAATATTCCCTCAAGTAGGGACCTAATAGGTAGGTAGGTAGGTACCTACTAATTTAATTGTTTGGTTTGCTTTACATAGGTTTAATAGGTCTAATAGGTAGGTAGGTAGGTAAGTACCTACTAATTTAATTGTTTGGTTTGCTTTATATAGGTTTAATAGGTCTAATAGGTAGGTAGGTTTAATAGGTCTAATAGGTAGGTAGGTAGGTACAGGTACCTACTAATTTAATTGTTTGGTTTGCTTTAGATAGGTTTAATAGGTCTAATAGGTAGGTAGGTAGGTACCTAGTAATTTAATTGTTTCGTTTGCTTTGGATAGGTTTAATAGGTCTAATAGGTAGGTAGGTAGGTACCTACTAATTTAATTGTTTGGTTTGCTTTAGATAGGTTTAATAGGTTTAATAGGTAGGTACTACCTACACCTACCTAAATTACTAGGTACCTAGTAATTTACTTGTTTGGTTTGCTTTGGATAGGTTTAATAGGTCTAATAGGTAGGTAGTAGGTACTTGTGTTCTTGTTTTGTTTTCAAAAAACGTTGTACGGGAACATTGATTGAATTGGCAACTGGTAATTGTCTAGTTATCTACTGCGACACCCTAGTGTCAGTGTTGTGTTAGCAACCCGGCCGACATCGTTGGCGGCAACATCGACACCCTAGTGTCAGTGTTGTGTTAGCAACCCGGCCGACATCGTTGGCGGCAACATCGACACCCTAGTGTCAGTGTTGTGTTAGCAACCCGGCCGACATCGTTGGCGGCCACATCGTTGTTCACAACGGATGCCATTCTGACAAAAACGATGTGCATCGTTGTGGAAATTCAACGACAACGCCCATCTCTATTCATATGCAGTCCGACCTCGAGGCTTGCGATGTTCAATTCTTTGATCATATCCCTAAGCTCAACTGCGGAAGAGGAGAATATAGGACGATATCGTCCGCAAAACGTAAGTTGATCAATCTTTTCCTACCGACGACAATTTCTCTCTCTTCCCAGCTATTGGAGATATTCCGAAACACTTCTTCTAAAGTAGCTGTGAAAAGTTTTGGGGACAGGGGGTCACCTTGCTTGAGGCCTATGTGAATTTTGAAAGATGGACCGGAAGTATGGAGTTTAATTGAAGCGGTGCTGTGTTCATAAATTCGTTCTAATAAGCTGATGTAGGTAGGTTCTATGTTCTGATTGTGGAGTGCACGGAAGATGGAGTGGTGATACAGACTATCGAAAGCTTCAGAATAATCGATGAAGGCGAGATAGAGTGGAAGTTGAAACTCAATGTGCTTTTCTAGTACTTGATTTAAAGCGTGAAGATGGCCTGTTGTCGATAATCCCCGTTGAAAACCAGCCTGTTCAGCTGGTTGGTTTAAGTCAAGCTGGCCGGATATTCTAAATTCTATTCATTTTATAAAAGCTTTGTAGAGATGGGAAACCAGACTAAATAGGTCGGTAATTCCCTATATCAGACTTGTCCGTAACTGTTGGCCCTTCAAAGTTTGTAGTGTAGAAAGACTTAAAATAAACAGACACGTGTTTCAGGGTTTTTGAAATTCACACCCACGTCAATGTTGTGGAGTCAAAGTTATACGTCTCACTGACATATCACGAAATTTAGTTCGAAGATATCAATTACGACACAGAGAACAAATCTTAGATTTTATTTTTGTTAAGTCACAGAATTAGAAATAAGAACACCTTTCATTTCTCCCCAAAATAAAATGTGGTACCAAAATTTTCCCCACTGTTTTCATTTCCCCAAAACTTCTCCAAAACTTTTATTTTTCCCCAAAATGGGGAAAAAACCCACAATCTGGAGACACTGGTCTGTCAGTCAATGTCACCAGTGAGTGTTGCCAGATCGAATTGGACAAATCAGTAGAAAGTCAAATCAAAGCAAATATCAGACGACGTCTATCGGCATTCAATAAGGCGAACGCGACATTAAGCCGGCTTTTGACTATGGGATATATATTACATCCCGAGATATAATATTTTATCGCTCACCATACATTTTGTATGGCACCGTTTACACTGTGCTATAATATATATTACATCCCAAACTATAAATATTTTTTCGACCGAGTGAGCGATATTTGAAGGTCATTTGAAGGTGTATATTTTACCTCACGTCCCCGGACACCGCGCCTCCCCCGCTTCGCCCTCCGTTTGAATGTTGGCGTTCGTGTGCAGACGTGTAAACTGATCATTGTGTGCTCCAAAATATATATCTCACAGTGTAAACAGCAACCGCGGGATGTAATATATAGCACAAGATGTAATTTATATTATATCCCATAGTCAAAAGCCGGCTTTATTATTTGATGAAAACCTTTTTTATTTTTAACTGATTCTACGCGTTCAGTAACGCTTTTTTCGGGGGATTTTAGTACTTATTTTACTGTCCCCCTCTCCTCATTAATGATTATAGGATGATAGATTATAGGATTTTTCCGTTTGGTTTATAATAATATTAATAATAATGCTGGACAATTCACACAGCATTATCTAGCCCCAAGCTAAGCAGAGCTTGTGTTATGGGTACTAGTTAACTGATATACATAATACAATACACTACATAGATAGATATTTTTTATTATACATAGAAAACACCCAGACCAACGGAACAAATTTCTACAGATCGTACACAAATTTGTTCCGAGGCGGGATTCGAACCCGCAACCTCCTGCGTCGCAGGCGGACCTTCGCCCGCTGCGCCACGGAGGTCGTCTGAGGTGGTTTGAATTGAAGTTTCTTTTACAGCGTGATGGAAGGCTCGTCAGACGAAGAAAATGTTTTTAAGCACATGGGGGCAAGCAAGGGGTCAGCAACACAATAATATGACAAATTAAATTAAAATCTAGCTTGAAAACATTTTCTCTTCGCTACCGTCAAGCACATTTTAATTGCATGTTTGTAAATACACCTATTTGTTTGATATGAATGTCAATTACTTACATTGTGATCTCGAAAAACGCAGTGTACGTGAATGTAGTACATAATAATTTTGATGAAAACTGCTAAATTAAGATTATCAGGATCAAAAAAATTAATCTAGCTAAATAGATCTCGTCTCCGGAAAACGTGTTTTCCAAGTTTTCCAGAGATAACTAAACCAGGCAGTTTATAGCTAGATACGTATCAAGAGTACCTAGTTGGTATGGGAGGTTTGGTGGCTAAGTAGGTTGGTACTAGATAGATAATTACCAAAATAATAATTATCTAGATGCATGATTTCGGACTAAAATTATATAAACATGACGTTTGTAACATGAGTAGTACTTCATAATATCACCCTTTTTAAAAAGTTTTTAACTGATTGTAAGCAAGTACCTGGGTAGGTATTTTTTTCGTAAGTTTGTAGAAGATACCTAGTTGATACTATTGGTTTTAATTTATTTTGGCTGTGCTTATTAGGTACTTGTATTTATTATGTATAATTATTGAATATCTACCTACCTACCTACAACCTCTTCTTCCTACATCAAAAACAGGCTTAGGTAGGACTGTCAAAAGAAATAAAATGAATGAGTATAGGTTACAGCCTGTAACCTATGCTCATTCATTTTACTTCTTTTGACATTTCTTTTGTTTTGACTTCTTTTTTCTTTTCTTTTGACTTTCTTTTGACTAACCTGGACTGTGCAAGTGTTTCATAAAAACGAGCCAAGTGAGAGACCCAAAGTAGTAGTTCATCTCTTTCTAGTTCGATGTCTTTATCTATAGTTTGACTGATATAGCTGTACCGCGCCTGAGGTATGCGCGCGGCGAGACGGAGGGGAAGTACCGGTTGCTCCGATCCATCAGTCTGCCAGACAACACAACAGACCATCAGCCAGACAATATCGTTGTCATGTGTACTCTTGCTCCTTTTTCCTCGCCCCCCACCTCGACGCACTTTCTTAAGGAGCGGTACAGTGGTTTCGGTCAAACTATAGTACGATATCTATACACCCTACACACATAATAGACACCTTATACAATATTGCAATGTGCTAAACAATGACCAACTACTACTTTGAAGCCCTCACACTCGGCTCGTTTTTCTACTCTGAGATGTCACAAAGAAATATGAGCCTTAAATTCATGAGTGTACAGGGTACTTTTAAATGAATGAAATATGTTCGTGCACTATCCAGTTTACTCTAATGCTACGGCTCCACCTACGTTAGCGTTGGCGTTAGTGTTAATGTTTATTACCGCGTTAATTAAGGCGCTAAAAATGCACCTTGGGTACTAGTGGCCAAGGTGCATTTTTAGCGTCTCGTCAATAAATCAAAGATCCAATGCAATAAATGAACACTTTAAAACCTTGGCCACAACTGCGTGACGCCCAAATTAGCGCGGTAATTAACGCGTTAAGACGCAGGTAGAGCCGTAGCATAAATATTCTATTCATGACAACGACGATAGGTCACACACATCGATCGAAAAATCGATCAAAAATACTGAACATGTCTGACAGCGATGGTGCAACAAAGTTGCATGGGTCAGACGCAACTTTGTGTCACTGTCGCTGTTAGAAGTCAGTCATGGAGTCTGCCTGCCACACTACACGCCCTAACCAATGAACTTGGTTGAGATTAAATCCGTACACGGCGTGAATACATTGACAAGTCGACTTATATCAAATTTTAAGTTATAGCAAAATTGTCGTCGGGATTACTTGCTTTATATGGGGAATAAATGAGTAACTCGATTCCCTCACTTATTTTTGGGACATCGCACTTGTGAGTTATTAAACAACTCTGTTTCCAACGAGAACATTATGACATTTAGAGATATCTGATTACATTAATGTTATTTATTTAAATAACTCAACACGTTAATTTATTTACGCCACAAATTCAAATGAACTAACAGAATAACTTTAGATGGTCAATTATTCACATTACCCATAATTGCGTTCCCGTCTATACATATCCAGTAGTCAAGTTATATCCGGCGCGAAAGTGCAGTGTATTAAGTGACAAGTAAATGTATCAATAAGTCACCGTTGCGTGTCTAATGAGACAAAGCGATACGTAAGACAAGGATAACAGCTATCCTTGGAGGCCAAAACAAAAATAATAGCTATCAACTTGAAATTTAAAATAATAATACATTTCGTGCGCCTATACCGTTTTAGAGAAAAATAAATAAAAATAAATGAAAAATTAAAATTAATATTTTCCATACAAATTGTGATGCCGAAATTTAAAAAGATACCTACAGAGTTATATGGGGTATCTAATGAAAGGTATCATTTCGTACATTTCAAAATATTTTTAGGAAATTTTGTAGGTTTCATACTTTTTAAAATATTTCGAAAAAAGTCGAAGAAATACCCATTCCCCCCCCCCTATCTCCGAAGATTGCAGAGCGATCCATGTTAAATGTATGGAGCGTTTATAGACATAGGTCTATATTTTACAGGAAAAATATAGAGAAGTTTGAAAAAAGAACACTTTTTGAAAAATGGTCAAAATGGGGGGGAATAATTTTTTAAAGGGGGGGCTACCTCACCGAGTGGGGTATCAAATAAAAGGTATCGGTTTGTACGTTTCAAAACAGTTTTTTAAGTTTGTGTAGGATTCATACTTTTTGAAATATTTTGAAAATAGTCAAAAAATACCCATCCACACCTCCTATCTCCGAAGTTTGCAGAGCGATCCGTTTAAAATGTATAGCACGTTTGTTGATATTAATCTATATTTTGCACGAAAAATATATAAAAGTTTGAAAAAAGAACACATTTTGAAAAATGGTCAAAAAGGGGGGGGATTATTTTCAAAAGGGGGAGCTACCTAACCAAATGGGGTATCAAATAAAAGGTATCGGTTTGTAAGTTTCAAAACAGTTTTACGAATTTCTGTAGGTATCATAGTTTTTGAAATATTTTGAAAAAAGTCGAAAAAAAAACCATTCCCCCCCCTATCTCCGAAGTTTGCCGAGCGATCCATTTAAAATGTATGAAGCGTTTGTAGATATGAATCTATATTTTAAAGAAAAAATATAGAGAAGTCTGTAAAAAGAACACATTTTGAAAAATGGTCAAAAAGGAATAATTTTCAAAAGGGGGGCTACCCCACCGAATGGGATATCAAATGAAAGGTATCGGTTTGGACATTTCAACCCAGTTTATCAAATTTCTGTAGCTTTCATACTTTTTGAAATATTTCGAAAAAAGTCGAAAAATTTACCATTAATTAATTAATTAATTATTAATTTAATTAATTTAATTTTTTTAATTTAATCATTAATTTACCTTAACCGAACCACCCATTTAACCAAAGCATGCAGAGAGATCTATCTGAAATGTAGGTTGGTACATAGGTACTATTCTTAGGTATTCGTTAAATTGCGAAGTCTCTAACCGGTACTTTTAGTACATATTTGTTGACAAACGTTCAAAATCCTCGGCGCGCGAGTTACACTCGCACTTGATGGATCTTGTTTAATTAATAAAAATATAATTAAGTACAAGTTTTGTGTTTTATTTTGACATCGATCAATTCAAATAATTATGAAAAACTAGCTATTACAAATTTATGCAATATTTTTATATTTTTAAGTTAACAATCTAACTATCAATCTAATTTGTTTTCTCGAATTTCAATAAATTGCTTAGGTGAATATATTGACAAGTCGTCGGTGAACAACTTGATATGTCATTTTTTTTATTGATTAAAACGTTAATTTATCATTATACTTACAATATCTGAAAATTTCCATTAAATTACATAGATATACGTATAATAGTAAAAAAAAGTATAAAAAGAAGATTTACCAAAAATATGTAAACTTTAAAATGGGAGCCCTGAAAAGTATGCATTTTCGATTTGTCAATGTATTCACGCCGAGTACGGAAATAATCATCTTTTATTTTGGACAAACTCAACCTCCATAAATTTTCACAATGAGCAATTGAAAACTGACATTGGCAGAATTGTGTCAAAACAAGATGCAGAGTATTGCAGAGCCAAATACAAAAGAAGAAGAAGAAGAATACCTACCGAATACTTGCAAGACCTTCAATTCAAGTATTTCGACATTTTCGACGTCTCGTACCCCAGGTTTCCGTAGGTACTTGCAAGCAAATACCAAATATTATAAAAACCTGCTCCAGTTCAATAAATACCACGTCTCATCCATCACATGGAGAGCTAGTTGTTGGCAACATTGGTGGTATTTAACTAGGTACCTATCTATTTTCTTAGAGGCGGTACGCGGCTAAACAAAACAATACTGCAAACTAATTTAATGTTCCATCAAACTAACCTTTTCAACAAAATGAGAAACTACGCTAATCACAGAAATAAAGCACAACTGCGGGCTGCATTGTTAATCTTGCAAACTGAGGCGGAGATACCATGGCAAACACGTTACCATGTAGGTACATGACGTGAAGTGAAACATACATGTACTTCTCAGATTTTTAGATGTCTGATTCTAACTTGGAAGAACTCGAAATACACATGATCCAGGTGAAGTCTATTACTAGTTATTCCTACCATGGACATAGGTACATAACATTTGGGTGCAGTGGACTGATAGAGAAGGAACCAACACGTCAAGAGTCTTCATGGCCAACAATTGTTCCCAGAAACATTATCAAAGTTTCATAAAGAAACCCAGTTTCAGAAGCGGTTATTTTTATTAATAATTATAAAATTATTATAAAAAAGTATTCAAGGAACTAAACGAGGGTCAAGGAACATAAATACTTCCACTAGAGGTTTTAGCTCTTCGCATGATAACAGATGGCTCGGACATGAAGATGGTTACCTAGTTATGTGTGGTGGCTACGTTTGTTTTGACATAATCCGTGATGGATCTGTCTATAATTTCTCATTGTATAAGTAATTTTACCTATAATTCTCCTGTAATTTCTGGGGCTGGCAGACTAAAGCACATATTATATGTCAAAAAGTCATACTCAGGAACAATAAAAAACTAAATAAAAAAATTGTGATGAACATTTTAATAAATATGATTGATCTATTTAGTTTTACAGGATAATTGTAACAAAATAATGTATGTGATGACAAAACTGATGTGATACTGTCAAAAAGCTTACATCCCTCTAGGCTTGAATGGAATGAAAGCTGAATGAAATGATAATTGATGAAAATATGTAAGAATCCCTCACAAGTTAAGAACACCTACCTTGTACCTATAACTATGTCATTTCTTATGACTTGTATGTCCAAGAACAGTGCAGCTGTATAAAATAAGAAATAAAAGTGGTGTAAATTATTTTCTTTTACATTAAAATATCTTTGTATTAAGTATTCAACTTTAATAATGTTAAAAATTATACATCGTCCTGACTATCAACAATATCCGGGTCAGTGTTTCGTTATGCGTTTGCAGTCGGTAAATCGCTGTACAAACTGTGGAGGACATCAGGTTGGTACTTAGTAATGAAAGTAAAGAAATTTAGTTGTCTTTATTTCCTTGGATATTGGCAAAGGCTGTAACATCATTATGGGAATACTAACAGGTGCAACAGAACCTCTTCTTTTCAAGCTAAGTTTCTGGGTTCTCATAGTGCATCCATGTTTTATCGAGCTGTTTAAATTGTTATCCATCTACGTCTTTGTGTCTTAATACTAATGGACTCTTCAGCAATGAAGAGAAGTCTATAGAATTGGTTTTTCATTTCGACCAATTCAATTTTTTTACTGCTTGATCTTATCAATTGTATCCAATCGTGCGGGTGATAGATTTGAGTCTAGTGCATAGGTTTTCTTTTCCTTAATCCTGTGGTCAGTATCAACTTCTAAATGGCTATGACCTTGAATCATTAATTTTTGGTCAATAATGTCTTTGTTATTGGACTTGCATGAGAGTTTATCCAAATAAAATATTACATGTTTTGTGTTATCACTTATCAGGAAGATATGTTTGAAGGTGTTTATATACAAGAGGTATATACAAGAGGCTATTTGACTAGCTCCTCTTGCAGCAACTGATTCATAATTATATATAGCATACAACTTTGCCAGTTTTGTTGTCATAGACAGTTAAATTAAATGTCCACAGCTGATGACCTTAACGCTGGAGTCGGTAAACATTCTGTAATTCTTTATTGTACACAATTGATACATAGCATGAACTTATATACCTAATAGGATATGTACATAGGCGAGCTTAACCCAGAAAAGAGTTTTCTTCCAGCAAACCTTAGAGTTATAGGAGAGGCGATGGAATAGGTAGAGGAAGTGTACAAATAAATGAATCTACTATACATATACTTATAATAAACATACATAATTATATTAAAATAGTAATGACTAAATAAACCTTATAAATACCTTACATTGCTGCAAATAAAAAGTGTACACTTTGACAGAACTATCAATCTTACACATTTGTGTACCTATCTGTTTTCTTCGTTTCATAGGCTTGATCAGCAGCAGCCTTGTGCTCATTTTGTTGAGCAAGTAATTCAGTTGTGGCCTGACTATCTTGAGACAGCTGAATTTTCATTTTGTAGGTATATATCACACGTATCACTCGTGTCGGCACGATGTTTTTTGAATGATAATCCTAATTCATGAAACTCTTGGCAGTAAATTTTTATAGACGGCGGATTATCTCGATTTTCACAGAATAAGCTATAGGTACCTACATTTTATGAATAGTTAGATGAGAAGCCAAATATTTCTTCGTTGTACTCTTTGTTCTTATAAAAGGACACTGGGCGATTCTCATTATTATGTGGTGTTCATTCTACAGTACATTATGCAGTAAAATATATTTAAATAAAACAAAGTTAAAGGGCAACGTTTATTTTACCAAAATAAAATATGCTTTAGATCTAAAAATTACAAAGAGATCCATTAAAATTTTAAAAACACATACGACTAATCATAGGCAAACAATTAAAGACTAATATTGACGTACTAAGACGCTCCAACAAAAAAAAAATACATTATGCCCCTACCCCGGGGCACAACGGGGTACTGAAAACGGGGCACAACGGGGTACCTAATTATGTTCTAATTATTCTCGCAATGGATGCAAACGTGAATCTCTTCAGCGTCAGAATTATTAACGCCAGCACAGGCCATATGAGACCAACGTCCGCACAGCTGGCAACCAACCCAATCCTCTGTTGATTTCAAATATGTGTTATTAACATCAACACAGCACACACATAGAGTATCTTCGTGCTTCTTCTGTGCTTTGGAAGCAGCCTTCTGTGTCTTCTTCTTCTAACTATAACTAACTATTTTTTTAACCGAGGATCATTCGGATCTTCATACTTTTTTCGTCTTTTAAGAGCCTCTAGCTCATTTTTATTTTGCTCACGTGACGCTCCACTGTGGTCAGTGGTATGTCATACTGTACTGCAGCTTTTTTGTAGCCCATGGATTTGCTAAGACCCGTATCAATAGCCTTTTTCGTCCTTTCCGCCGACCAACTGTTTCTCGAAGTTTTTTCATGTAAATACGAGCCATTTTACATAGCTATAACAATAGAAATTAAAATAAACATGAGAAAAATGTACCTAACATAATAGAGGGGCATAGCGGGGACAGGGCATAATGGGGTACCCCATTATGCCCCGTAGCTACGTCCCCGTTATGCCCCGATGTTTACGTTTCTAATAAATCATCAATAACAAAATCAAATGAACAGATAAAGCATTATCGTCCACAACTAGACAACAACAAAGAACTTAAGAAAACATAGGAATTAAACCATACAGTTATCATAAAAACTCACCTGTTTACAAGCATTTCAGACGCAACACAAAATAAGATAAAATGTCGCGAAAAAATATTATTGCCTCTTAAAAATGAACGCATGCACTCTGCCCGCCAGTCGCTTACGTACCAAGCGCCGATGTAAAATGGCCACCCGACGGTGGATATAAAACGTGACTACCGCTTGCGGTTGCGGCTACAGGGGGGGGACCCCGTTCTGCCCCGCGACCCCGTTATGCCCCACTGTCTCTATTACTCCAACCATTTAACTAAAATTCACTGAGATCACTAAATATAAAACTATACTGATGGATGAATTATACTAAAACCTAAAAACTTTTTTGAAAGCGAAGTTCTACTTCAAACCTATAATTATGGATACATTCCAGTCTCATGATTTTAATTGCCATTCTTTGGATTAATGATAAAAATGGAAATCAAGGTAGGTACTTAACAGTTTCGCTTCACAGTAAGGCATAAAGTAATTTTACATGTATTACACATTAATTTGGACTTATTGTAATGACACTGTCTGCATCGGCCCTGTTTCTCAGTGCAAATTGGTAGAAGCATTGCTTCTTTGAGTCTTAACTTTTTAGACGGTAAAGGATTTAGTTGGTTTTCCTCTCTTACGTCTAGTATTCGATGTATCTATATTTTCTTCTTCTGTATCGCTATTTTCTTATGTATTGTTATGGTCATGTAAATCTATCAGTTCTTCTCCCAGTTGCAATTTGATCCCTCTTAACTGTTTTTTTTTATCGGTATTTCTTTACGTATTTGGTCATTCTTGAATTGTATCCAGGAATTGGATACCGCTAAATTTAACATAGGTATGTGAAAAAATCTTTGGGTCCACTTTTTGGTAGGTAGGTACGGTATCTATTGGGACATACAGCCAAGTCCAAAGACCAAAGTCTGTCGGCTAGGTGGATATAGCCGATATTTAAGTTACATTCTCTAATAACACGGGGTTTTTCGACCGTAACGTACCTTTTGTAGTTCTGGCACCATCTCTGGCAAAAGTCCGTTACTTCTTTCGCTTCAATACTTGACATCATCACAACTGGTTTATTATCGTACCATTTTGTTATGCTTATTTTTTCATCATCTCTGACTATAACTTGTGAACTTCATCTTCCTTCACGTTTCAGCACCTTATCTTCTTTCAAGGTGCTTCTAGCAGCCCTATGTGCTATTTTTCATCACTGTCCCCGTACATCCGATGCCACGCTTATTTAGCTCATCTAAGTAGGTAGGTATTAGTTTTTCTGAGGTGAAATATCGATCGAAATATAAAGTATATCCTGGTACCAAACCAGCGGCTAAAGTTAAAACAACTTTTTCTCCGGCCCAAATATACTTTTGACGGCGGCCCGCACAATCGGACGGGGCTTGAGCGCCATACTGATCAAGCGGTCGGCCGATAGTTCGCTCGCCGATGGTTTGTTTGAAGGCAGTCGTGAAGCCCATCAAACTTTTTTATCGGTCGATACTGAATCACTGTAATGTGCGCATCTGCATACATCTTCATACTGATTATGAAGCCGACCAAACTATCGGCCGATAGAAAGTTTGTAGTCTGCTAAGAGAGGAAATTTCAAAAAATACGACCACCACCAATCTCAAGGTGGCTTGTTATCAAACATTATCCGCTGTAATATTCTTATTTAATATTCGAAGACAAGAAGTCTCAAATCTAACTGAGTTAATGGTGACCCGTTAGTCTGCTGCTGCTATCAGTACTTTTACGAATTTTGATTCTTCATCATCATTCAGTTTGAAACGGGGCCCCGGTTTATCTGAATGTAGACCTTTTATTTTCTTTTCGATGGTTCGACGGGGAATCCCAAAGGATTTTTGTGCTTCATAAGAATTCATACTTTTATTCTTTACCATTTCGATGGCTAGAGCGAGCATATCATCGGAATAGTTTCTGTAGGGCCTTGCACCAGGTCTTCTCCTATCGGGTTTTTATAAAATCATATCAAACCTGAAAAAATGTAAATAAAAAGTAAAAATTTGATAAAATCAACTTAAGCGAATCAGTTTGTGTGTATTTTTGTTTGACAATAACTTTAGAAGAAGGGCCTGATTTGTAGGTAGTTACCTACCTACGTAAATCAGAATAGATAGTTAGGTGTGTAAGTAAATAGGTACCTATCTCTTCTGATTTACATAATCAGGTACCTACCTATGTTGCTTCTTATGTGTAAGGCAACTTATTAATTATAATTTAGACTGAAGGCCTGACTTGCTGTGATACTGGGGTTTTTGGAGAAATAAAAAGATGCGTAAAGCTGTCAGTCTAAGTTATCTTTGTCGGATCCATTCTGGGTTTGATGATTGATGCTGAAGCTACATAGCACCGAGATTCGTACGAACCTCGAATCGAGTACCTAATGAATTCTTTTCCCTCCTATAAACTTTGCTACTATCGCATTATATTGCTCAGCAATGTTATTGTTTTTTTCCATCAGAAGACATTCAGCATTATTTAAAATATGATTGATAGTAGCTTATACCGGGTGCGGCGATTGAACTGTCCGTATGTGAAAATGAAATATTTCTGTTAAATTTCTATATGTATTTATACACTTTTGCCATGTGAAAATAGAAAGCTCAAAGTTTTATTATCACTTTTTCCGAAGGAATAAAACCACCTTGAGCCTTTACTACAAGCTGAAGTCTCTTTCTGAAAGAAGCGCAGGCTGCTCGAATGACATCGTCACTCAAACAATTCCATTCTCGCGTAAGAGTAACTTTGAGCGCTTCCAGCGAAGTGTGTTTTTAAAGCACAGGCCCTGGCCTGTAAAACACCCCAAATACAAAAGTCCAACGGATTCAGGTCGGGCGATGACGACGGCCACATATCTCGGTCGATCAGCACTGGAACGTTTGCTTTCAACCAACTTTGCGTTCCAATTGCTCTGTGCGATGGTGCCGAGTCTTGCTGGAAAGTCCAACGCTCAGAACCGAATGTATTGCGTGCCCACGGTATCAGCCCTGGTCGCAAGACTTTATCTCGATAGATTTGTTGATTTATTTTGACTTGGTTGCGACCCATTGGAAGAAAAACGAGCGGAGAACGGCCTTTTTCAGACACCGCCGCCCAGACCATGATTTGGTCGGCTCCTTGGCGTCGAGTGACTTGCAATTCGTCTGAATGGTCGCTGACACGTCCCTTCAACCAAACACGGTCATTTTGTTTGTTTAAAAACTGTTCAACGCAAAAAGTTTTGTCATCTGAAAACACCAAGTTGGGAAGCTCGCCAGAGTCGAGCAAGCGAATCAGTTCTTTCGATCGATCCAACCGTAAATCCATTGTTCTAAATTCGAATGTGTTTCTCTCACAACAAAATCACTTCAAATGATGATAAAGAATATGTCAAAGACCAACATTTGAAGTTTTGGTGGTGTTCGATTCAGAGGTTCGAATTTTAAAACAGTTAGATAGAGACAGACAGTTCAATCGCCGCACCCGGTATATCATACCATAAACCGGAATCTTTCATTCGGAATACAAAATTTTCTTCGTATGGGTTATTGTTTTTACAGTAGTACTGTTTGCATGCCGTGTGGTCTCCGAACACGTGGCAAGGGCTGTTTCTTATGTCTTCTTTTAGTATTATTATTTTTTCGGATGTATTTTTTTCTTCCATTTTGGACGTATTGGCTATTGCCCCTTTGATGGCTTTTCGCAAGCGCAGAATATTTTTTTCAAGTGTTTTCGCGCTCGTCATGCTACTGTCCGATAATCGCCATCTCCGATAATTTGAGTTTATTTTAGGCCATGCATGCTTAAACTGCATTTGAATCCTTCTACAATTCCATCTGCCTCCATTGCTGTCGAAGTACCCATCCAGTTTTTGAAGCACTTGTGCTCTTTAGATTGATTTTTTTTGCTACAGGCTATTGCACAGATGCTGCAATAGGAGTTCCTTACGCCTAAGAACGGAACTTTTTTCGTCTCGAACCCGATAATACATGCAACTCCATACAAAGAATTATAGTTTGATGATCTGTAAGATCGTTTGCCCCACGAACCATCCGTCACTACTGCTATAGTAGGCACTCCGTTGGAATCTACATTGCCTTTTCTAATTGCAATCTTCTTTTCTTCTATGCCCGCTTCTTTCATTGTTTGAATGGGAACATCTTTAAATGATTCCCCAAGTATCATGTTATGTTTAATAAAAGCTTTGTCGGATATACACGGCAAATTAACATAAGCACAAAACTCATCAAGTTGGGAAAAACTACTACCGAAGCAAACAACGCCTTGTACGACTTTTTTGTTTATGTTGTTATCTACATGACTTTTGATGGTTTCACTGGCGCCACACATTTTACATACAAATGTAAAAAACGACTGAAAACCCACTATTCTTTCTTTAACAAATGTAAAGTCTTTCAAGGTGCAATTAAATGGGCTATGGTCGATGGCAATCAATTGGTCAAATAAATACTTGACGTCAAATATTCTTTGACCAGTCAGCTCAAAAACTTCTTGAATTTGATCCGCAATTTCAACAATAAGCGAAGAACTTGTTGAAGTGCTTGGAGTTGAATTTCTGAAAATAATAGTTTTATAGTAACAATAAAATTAAAAGCGAAAATTTATTACGTATATAAATATAAATACCAACCCGCTGAACGTCAAAGGCGTATCACTTGGATCTGTCGCTTCATTGGGTTCAGCTTCAATGAGGTCATCAGGAATTAAAGTATTAGGAATTAAGGAATTAGAGCTGTCACAAACGAACAATATACAAAAGTGAATAGCGAAAAACGGCAAAAATATGTTATTTATGTATCAGAAATTAATGGTTATTATTTACTTCTGGTCGCGTGAGCGTTTTCATGTACTTCAGCTTGTACTATGAGCTTAGGGACTTCTTCATCAGAATTTGCCTCCGGTTCAGAGTTAAAACAAACAAACAACATTATTATTGATAGACGTTGTCTTTCTCGAATCTGATTGCAGTGCCACCTACTAAGCCCAGTTGTAAATCTAAACCATCTAGGTACCCACTAAAACGCACCCCAATTGCATTAGAATCGCCTAACCCTTTAGGAGTAATTCTGTGACATACTTAGACAAAGTTCACTTACCTATGGTCGCGTGAGCGTTTTTCATGTGCTTCAGTGTGTACTATGAGAACTCCTGCATTAGTTTTTACCTCCGAATTAGAGCTAAAACAAAAAAATAAACAGTCTGCAGTTAGCTCAATTGTTTCAATTGTAAATACTAATTATATTATAATTTTCTTTGTTCAGAGTATAAAAACATTTTTCAAATATTTTACAAATTATAAAACATGGAAAATCTAGAAATAAATGCACCGTGTTTTTGCACTTTCAATCATGTTTGAAATTGCCTATCACTGCAAAAGACAAAACTGTGTAACAACTCCATGTTTATTAGTAACAGTGCTAAGTAGTACCTACTATTGTATTTGTGTTATTACTTAGTGATTGATAAGATAGTATTTTTGTTATAAACTATCTCTGAAATAAAATCCCAAGAATTTTATTTTGGTTTTCCGTGAAATCCTGGGAAGTAACCAAAAATTTTAATTCCGGCAACAGGGAAATAAAAAAGGTCGGGAAATATTAAAACCTAGTAGAAAAAGTAAAGAAGTAGGTACCTACCTACCTGCTACCTACTAAACCAATTTTATTCGATTAGTTAGTACATAACATGTTCCTAAATAAGTTTTTTGTGGAAAAAATGTTTTTTTTTTTCTAAACAAGCTTTCATGATCAGCAGGTCCATCACACTTCACCTTCAAAAACAGTTCTGATGTTGATGATAGGTAGGTAAAATTATAGGAACCGTCAGCAGATAAAAATTGGTCTAAACACGGATAACTCTACAAAAGCCAAACTTGATGTAGAAAGTTTGTAAACAAACCACACAACATTCTACATCTAGTCTGGCTGCTGTCAACGAGCACATACCGGGGTATGTGCTCGTTGTTTTTATTTCCTTCGGCCTGCCGCTTACACACCACTTCGTCTGGACCGCATTATCTATCATAGTACTTACGATGTTATCATCACCGAGTTAATTTATGGATGCGTTTTTAGAAACTTCTGCGTTCTTGTGAAATTTTATTTTATTTTATTTTATTTATTACACAAAATCCACAGCTCTCCTAAATAAAAGTAACTAAACTTAAGAATATTACTTACAGCCAATAACAGGATTTAAATTATATAAATTTTAAAAACTTAAGACGACAGTCCCCAAAATTGTCGCTATGACATTAAAGAAAAACGAAGATTACCTATACAAAACAAAATACCAACTATTAAAGCAAAGTAAGTTCATCAATTTATAAGTAGGTAGGCATCTACTAAAAACTATCTTTACAATACCTTCCTATACAAAACACCCTATACAAAACAAAATACTATTCTATTTCGATATAACTATTCAAGCAAACTAAGTTCGTTAGAAGTAGGTAGGTATCTACTAAAAACTATCTTTACAATACCTTCACTTATTTATAATGCTATTGCATTAAATTAACATAAAAGACATATATATTATAACAAAATATAAACCATCTATGAAACGCTACTCTTATCCGAGAGTATTTGCAAAAGTTCACGCTTAAATGACACTTTACTATTAAAGAAAATATCCAATGAATTAAATATATTATTGAAATTTCTATGAAATCGGGCGACCGGTGAATAATATGCATAATTCGTTTTCGTTGATGTAACGGCGAAAAATTTTGTACCTGTATGTCTAGTCCTAGTTCGCGGAGTATTCAGGCGTAATAATTTGGAACACAGCTCTTGAGAGTCAATATACCCATTGCATATCCCGTGCAGGAAGGACATATCCGCGATAACTCTTCTGTCTTCGAGAGTCGTTAAGCGATGGTGGGCACTAGGCATGGAAATAATTGCTACTTTTAATTCATTATCATTGAATGATATTATAAAAAAAGTCGCAATGATATAACATGTGATTTTTCACAGGCAAATGATTTTTCATGCCTATAATTATCCCAGTATCATACGTTCCGTATGCCTAAAAATGAAGTATGATGCCGCGACTTGAAACAGACAGAGACCGGATTCAGGCCATGAACTTTTCCATAAAATTTTAAAGGCTTGGGACAGACAATGTAAGATTTAGACATTTATTGACACAACATCGATACAGTACCTACAGAACCAGAAAGGAGGAAAATAAATTATTGTTCTCTCCTACCTACTCACCCACAGACTTTAGTCTTGTATTTATACAAGAAAGAACTATGCTAGTTAGGTGAGTAGGTAGGCAGGCAAGCTTGGTTGTGGGTAAGTCAGGCTCGGGTGGAGTGTGTGCGCTGCGCTGTAACGGTGCTGGCCAAAAAAAAAATGTTGCAAGTACCTATTTAATTAACATTTCACATGAATTTAGTTACAATAAATCAAATAAAAAATATAAATATAAATAGTATGTACTTACAACAAAAAAAATAGGTACCTATGTAGTAATACAGATAGTTTACACAATTAAATAACTTTACTGCACATGACATTATGACCATTGGTAGGTACCTAACCTACTTACTATAAATGTAGTTCAGGTTTTACATTGGCGTAGGTATTTGTTAAATGAGATGAGATACTATTCAGAAGTTCACTGATTTTAAGTAGGTACATTCTTTTTATACATTATGTATTTACCTACTTGTTTTTTCTATTTTCTTATTTTATTTACAATATGCCTCTTTGCTTTTTAGAAACACCAGCTCTGAAGTACTTCAGAGCTTCAGAGCGTACGTTTCCTACTAAGTCGTGCTCTTTTTTGTGTTACAAAATTTCCTGCTTTTGAGAAAACTCTTTCACATTCCACTGAAGTCACTACGATGTGGCAGTGTTCATTAAATATCTCTGCTAAATTAGGATAGATAAGAGCATGAGCTTTCCACCAAGCTAACGGAGAAGACTCTCGCTGTGCTACTTCTTCTTTTAAAAACATGTCGAGTTCATTTTTGGCCTTAGTAGTTACGTCGTCGGCTAAGGGTGTGATTGCCGCAATGGTTTTGTCTATTTTGCCCCATATAGAGATACTTTCAATATCTTCTCCAGCAATAGATGTCGATGTAAGTGGAACCTCTGGAGAAACTTGAACCACAGGTGTATGTCGTTTAAGTCGCAATTTATTTTTTAATAGCTCCAAGACTTGCTCTTTAATTAAATAAGCACGCCTTGTTCGCTGACTCATCTCTTCGCTAGGCAACACTTCAAGAATATTGTAATCTTCTACAAAAGCATGGGTTTTAAAGCGGGGATCTAAGAATGTACATATTCCGAGAAGCATATTATCTTCGACCTCATTCTCTGGAAAATATGATCGCATGCCTTCTTCTAACTTCCTTAGAAAATCTCTCGCCACGCCAAAGATAGGTTTGGTTTTCATAATCGAAATTACATTTTTCAACCCATCTATGATTACAATTGCGAGACTTGCTGTAAGATAGTGGGTTCCACTCATAATACGTGTGATTTCTTCAAAAGGCTTTAATATTAAGCACACTTGCTTTATTGCTTCCCAAATCTCTACCGTAATAATGGGTAAATCAGTTTTCAAATTTGGTATGATGGCCTGCAATGCTCCTTGTAGTTTTATGAATCTCTCCAGCATGTAAAAAATTGAATTCCACCTTGTTGGAACGGATTGAATCAGTCGAAGTGCTTCAGTTTTTTTCTCAAAATCAATTTGATATTTTATTAGAGCATCAGTCGCTAAACTGCTTTTTTTAAAATAAGCTACTATTTTTTTCACTCGTTCTAAAATGAAGTCAATTATTTGTATTGCCTTTTCTATTATTAGGTTTAGTTTATGCAGGAAACAACCGAAAAACGGCCAACCAGTTTTATGTATTGCACTGGTTACGTTTGGTGCATTATCCGAAACTACCAAAGTAATTTTATTCGTCACATTCCATTCTGATGCTATTGATCTCAAAGCGGCTGCTAAAGCGTCTGCAGTATGAGAGCCACTGAAGTGTTCGCAGTGCAGCAAAACCGTTTTTAATTCGAAGTCGATCAGGAAATGAGCTGTTACTGCTAAATATGCATCCATGGTTAAAGATGTCCAGCAATCCGTAGTAAGGCAGACTTTTTTTGCATTTTGAACTAAAGTCATAATTTGACTTTTACACTCTAAATACTGCCCTGGTATCAATGTTCCAGATATTAATTTTCGATTTGGCAACACGTAACTGGGGTTCAAAGCTTCGACGAAACTTTTGAATCCCTTATCTTCGACGATCGAAAAAGGCTATTTTAGTCTTATTTACACTTACCTAATTCTAACACTGTACAATATCTAAAGTTAACACTATACACCTTACTAAATAACAATCTATACTCATTTATTTAAAACAAACTAATCAATGGAAGTAAATTTATCGCAAAAAAATCACAAAGGTCGCACGCCACGCTCGACCTGTGACCTAATGACAAATAGTGAAATTTAAATGCAAGTAAACAAACAAGTGGTTTTGAGATCTACAACAAATATATTCCAAAGAAAATAATACCTTACAGAACTAACTTTAAAGCATATTTTTAAATATTCAAGCAGGTCAAAGTTTAATTTACTTACCTACATAGTACTCAGAAGGAGCACGGTTGGCGCTGCGCTCCTCGTAGTCACGAATTAGCAAAATATGTATTGTTCTTTCTAACATGCGCTCTAGCATGATTCGTCGCTACTCGCTCGCTCTGTACGATGATATTCCGAATATTTACGAACGCTGCGATTTCATTGAGTGTGACTTTTCACAGACCAAATGGAGTGGGATAGCAGATGCGATGTATGATATTGCATGTCATATGATAAATCACATGCTATTTGTGATATGTTCCATGCCTAGTGGGCACATGCTGCTTGGTACTCATCAAAGCTCGTATAACATCTATAGTTAAGGTTTCTTATAAACTTGCTTTGAATACTTTCCAGGCTCTGTACATAGGTTGTATTATGTGGGCTCCATACAACTGAACAATACTCTAAAGCACCCCTTCCTTACATAAGAGTAGTATAATAATTTGACACATCCTAAGTCGGAGAATGGTGGGCTTACCCGTAAAATAAACCCTAAATTTTTGTAGGCTTTATTGACTATAGCCTCTATATGTTCAGAAAACATCAATTTTGAGTCCATAATGACGCCAAGATCTCTTACTGAATAGACTTTACTCAAAATACTGTTATTAATTCGGTAGCAAAATTTGATGGGGCATACTTTTCTGGTAAAAGATATAGTTGAACACTTGTTTATATTAACGTCAATACGATTTTCAGCGTAATATTGGCCTAATCTATCAATATCTTTCTGTAGGTTTTCACAATCTAAACTATTAGTTATCTTCATGTATATCTTTGTATCATCCGCAAACATTAGGTAACTAGCAGATTCGAAGCATTTACCCACGTCATAAAGGTACGCTGAATACAGAAGCGGACCCAGAAATTTTATGAACTTGACAATCACTTTTCGCATACTCATTACTTTTTCATTAGTTAGTGTTTGTACTTATATATTTGATTAAGTATTTCGTCTCCTTTACTAATGCTCGCAATTTATTACAAAAATTGCCTAGGATATGGTTTCTACATTCAATTTTTTCAACAGTTTAGTTAAGATGATCATAAGGTTTTGCTTCCAATACTTTACTGTAGGTTGTTGATTCTCCATCTCCAATCATTCTTGCGCAAATTATGCCGTAAATTTCAACTGATGACTTAAACCCTTCAGAAATTTTTTCAGCTTCCATAGCACTAGAAGCTCCGTTATAGTTTTTAAAACAAATATGATCTTTGGGAGCAAACTCTTGTTTTTTGGCTCGGGCATAAACAAGACAGTATTTGTTTTTCACTCCTATGTACAGGACTTCTCCGAAACGTTTGTCTATGATCGCTGCTGTAACTGACATTGCTTTAGGTTGTTGCCATAAGATCTTGAACCCCAAGCACCATCAACATACACATCTACGAGAGCCATTCCTTTTTCTACTCGACCTTCAGCAACAGCCGCTTCTCTTTCACGGTCGGCAGCATATTCCATAGATTTTCTCCCAATTTTCATAAGCAACAGCCGCTTCTCTTTCACGGTCGGCAGCATATTCCATAGATTTTCTCCCAATTTTCATAAACAACATCTATAGTAAACGTGAGTAATATTTTTGGGAAAAAACAGGCACATCACTTGCAGAAAGTATTTCTTCGAATTGTGCAAATCCAATGCCAGCAGCTATAATTCCAGTGGTTGCAGCAACATTTGCATCGACGTACTCTATCTCTCTCTCTCTCTTCTGCACTGGTAATTTTTTCTTAAATTTACTAAATGATTATTACTCATTGACATAGGTACCTGCATTGCATTCAAATTTATATTGTGATGTCAATTCTGTCCGTATCTCTACATGAAATTGAAATATCCTACATTGCAATCAAATAACTCATTATGGTACGATTCGCCGTCCACTTATAGATTTTTGTTCATTTTCTTTGTTGCGTTGTTAAGAGTCGTGAATGTTCAGAGATTAGTTGTCTATTTCCTCCATTCTAAAAAAAAAGTGTTTTTACTATGGAAAAGAAAACATTTGCGTACGATAAAACGGTACCTACTTAGTTTCCATGCAAACTTCTTCAACTTCCTTTGAATAATATTTACTTACCCATTTTTCCGTATTCGTGAACATTTAAAAAAAATATTTTGCGAATTTTTGTCACTCGAAACTATTTAAGTCGGAGCGCTACTGAAGTTTATTTTAGCTTAGGAATGCGCTTCAACACCATATTTGGCAGGGTCGCCATGTAAGGACGGGTGTTGGGACGACTAGTGAAACGCTCGGGTACTTGAGATAGACTGTTTATTAGAATAAAATATTCCTACTTCTAAGTACACCATTACAATTGGAATTGTACGTAAACAAAATCTACGTTGTATAAATCTTCTACGAGTTTATTGATGTTTCTCTTCGACCTAATGCGATTACTGCTTGGCTTAGTGTTAGATATGTAAGTATATCTATACATGCAGCGTAGGTGCGGCTGCGCCGCACCTCGCGGTAGTTTAATAAACCAGTGTGCAGTAAGCCGTCTTTCCTTACGCATGTCCCGCTATCGGCTCCACAATCGAATATAAAACATTGGCGGCGAGTTACCCACATTTAAAAATAAAAGTGATGTTCGGCACCAATTCTTCGCTGGGAGCTATTGCCAGTTTTGACCACCTTACCCAGGACTGGAAGCTGTACAAAGGCAGGCTTCAACAATGGTTCATCGCCCACGGAGTCGGCGAGGCAGGAGGAGACAAAACTGGGGTGAAGCAGAAAGCGGTATTACTAAGCGCACTCACGGAAAGCACGTATCAACTAGCGTGCAACTTAGCTTTGCCTCGCGAAATTAACGACAAGAGCTACGAGGAGATCGTGAAACTTTTGGACGACCATTTTTTACCGAAGCGCTGCACGTTTGCAGAAAGGCACAAGTTCTATGCGGCTGTGCAGCAACCGGGCGAGACGCATTCGCAGTGGGCCGCGCGGCTGCGTGGCCTGGTCAGCTACTGTGCGTTCAAAAATATTGAAGATCAACTGTTAGACAAGTTCGTCATGGGTATGCTACCCGGAAATGAGCGCGAGAAGCTGTTTGCTAAGAATATCGACCAATTGACGCTGAGCAAAGCCGTGGACCTGGCTGAGAGTATTTGCTGCGCGCGCGCTGGTGCCAACACGGCGCCGGTGGGCCTCTCCAACGCCAACCAGGACGCCGACGGGGCTGTTTTCAAGATAAATCAAAGGAACAACAGTAACAATGGACCGCGTAATTCCACCGGCGAGAAATGTTCAGTTTGTGGTTATAAGAACCATAAGTCATCTGAGTGTCGATTCAATAACTATAAGTGTAGATTGTGTAATCAAAAAGGCCATTTACGTAAAATGTGCCCGAATAAAAAAGTGAATTACGTCGAGCAAGGTAACACCGATGATGAAGAAGATGATGGTGAGTTACTTTTAAACATTAATTGCCATAGCGAGGTGCCGATGACCGAAACTGTAAATTTGGAAGGCCGAAAAATCAAATGCGAAATTGACAGCGGCTCGCCAGTGTCAGTGATATCAGAAGGCTTATATAAAAGCCATTTTAGAGAAATTCCGTTATCAGTACCTACAAAAAATTTACTAACCTATACGAGTACAAAAATGGCAGTAACGGGATGTATGCTAATTAACGTAACCTACCTTGGCCGTACTGTAAAATTGCCCTTTCATGTTATTTGCAATGGCGGCCCTCCTCTCTTAGGTCGTGATTTTATGCGAGCTTTTCAATTGCACCTCGTGTCTACTCTTGATCGTTGTTGTAATATTGTGAGTGATGTAAATAATAATGTCATTGAATCCTTAACGAACTTATATCCAGGCGTATTTTCGGATAAATTAGGCTGTTTCACCAAATTTGAAATTAAGCTACCCCTAAAATCTGACGCGCAATCGATATTTTGTAAGTCTCGTTCAGTGCCGTTTGCTTTAAGAGATAAAGTAAACAAGGAGCTGGATAGGCTAGAAGCACTAGGTATACTAAAACCGGTTTCCTACTCTGAATATGCGTCGCCGATTGTACCAGTGTTAAAAAAAGACGGCACCGTACGCATTTGTGCTGATTACTCGGTTACAATCAATAAGCAGCTGCTTGTGGAAAAATATCCACTCCCTACATCCCAAGAGTTATTTACTAAACTACACGGCGGTGAGGAATTTAGTAAATTAGATTTATCAATGGCATACAATCAGATAAAAATCCATGAAAGTTCTCAAAGTATTACTTGCATAAATACGCCAAAGGGCTTATATAACCATACGCGCTTAATTTTCGGTTTGGCCAGCTCAGCATCAATTTTTCAACGAGTAATTGATTCGTTGTTAGGTAATTTAGACGGTGTCCTTGTGTTTCAAGATGATGTTTGTATAACGGGCTCGAACAAAGCACAGCACATGGCTAGGTTAAAAGAAGTTTTAAAACGCTTAGAAGAAGCCGGGTTTACCTTAAGAAAGGATAAATGTATTTTTTTTCAAAAGGAAATATCCTACTTGGGTTACATTATTGACAAAAACGGTATAAGAAAAGACCCCAGCAAAGTTGATGCAATTTTGCAGGCGACTGTACCTAAAACAGTTACGGAACTTCAATCGTTTTTGGGTTTAATTAATTATTATCGGAACTTTACACCCAATGCGTCATCAATACTGAGCCCTTTGCATGAACTGTTAAAGAAAGACTGTAAATGGCATTGGGGCAGTGAGCAGGACAAAGCATTCGAGGAAGTAAAAAAAATACTATCATCTGATAAGGTTCTCGCACACTTTGACAATAATGCTAAAATAATTTTAACCGTTGACGCATCACCGGTCGGGTTAGGCGCGATTTTATCGCAGGTAGGTATCAGTGGCGTAGCACAGCCGATCTCATACGCTTCCCGATCGTTAACCGTGGCTGAGAAAAAATATTCGCAAATTCAAAAAGAAGCCACGGCTATAATTTTCGGAGTAAGAAAATTCCACCAATACCTATATGGCAGGTCGGAACCCTTCACCTTGCGCACAGACCACAAGCCCCTAACGGTCATATTTGGCGCCAAACGTGGTATTCCTGAAGTTTCAGCAAACAGGTTGCAACGGTATGCAATATTTTTAAGTGCATATAATTATAAAATAGAATTTATCAGCAGCGCGGCGAACACAGCTGATTTCTTATCGCGTGCGTTCCCGAACAATAGCTCGGGCCCCCGCCCGCAAGAGACGGAGGGGAGGGAGGTCGCTGCATATGTTAATTTCGCTTTGGAAGGATGCTTGCCCGTTACGGCTAAGGATTTAGAAATCGAAATATTAAGGGACCCTTTGCTATGTAAAGTCTCAAGATTAATTCAAACTGGTTGGCCACCTAAAATGAATGATGAAAATCTTAAACCTTACTTTCTCTGCAGAATGCAATTATCCCTTGAAAATGGAATTTTGATGCGAGGTCATAAAGTTGTTGTTCCTTCAGCTCTTCGAAATAAAATATTAAATGAGCTGCACAGTTCTCACTTTGGAATTGTTAAAATGAAAGCCGAGGCAAGATCGCGATTTTGGTTTCCGGGCATTGACAAAGCCTTAGAAAATTTAGTAGGTGCTTGCGAAGTGTGCGTGCAGCTACGGCCTTCCCCGCCCCGCTCACCGCTCACGCCCTGGCCACACCCGCCGCACGCATTCCATAGAATCCACATGGATTTTCTAGGTCCTATGAATAACAAAATGTTTTTAATAATTGTAGATGCCTATTCAAAATGGGTAGAATGCTACAACATGAATAACAATATCACTACTAAGGCGGTAATTTGTAAGCTGTGTGATTTTATGTCTAGGTTCGGAATGCCACAGATAATAGTAACTGATAACGGAACTTCTTTTGTATCACAGGAGCTGGCGAACTTTTGCAAGCTAAACAACATAATTCAGTTGTTCTCGCCGGTTTATCATGCAATGAGTAACGGTCAGGCCGAATCGTTTGTTAAAATAATAAAGAAAGGCATAAACTCGATTCTGTTATCAGGCAGTAAAGATGATTTTCAAAACAGGCTTTCTAAATACCTATTTGATTATCGTAATTCCTGTAATAGCACTACGGAGACTTCTCCAGCTGAGTTAGTCTTTGGTCGGAAGTTACACTCACGATTAGATGTATTCGCACCAAGTATCACTAAACCTTCTTCGTCATCGGAGTTACCTGCTCTAATCAGACAAAAACAGTGCTTACAGGCTAAACATTTTGGCGGCATAACGCAGTGTGACTTTAACGTGGATGACACTGTTTGGTTTAAAAATTTTGTGAACAAAAATAAATACATTTGGTCAAAAGGTCAAATCATTGGAAAGTTAGGAAAAGTCATGTATAAAATAAAATCACCAGGAATCGAAAAATGTATAATAAGACACAGAAACCAGCTGCATGCGTACAAAGGAAACGATGCAGCTGATTGCGCAATGGCTGATGTGTGTGATGTCGGTTTACCCCAGGACGGGAAAGATATACCGTACAGCTTGAGCAGTGACAGTGAGTCATCGCCGTCGTCTCCAGAACCAGAGGATGCACCGGCCGAATCAAGGCGTAACAGTTCGTCTGAAGGTGACGCAACAGTAGGAGTGGAAAATAGTGTTAGCACTAACGTGGACTCAACACATGGCTCAGAGTCAGCACCCGCAGGATCTAGAAGCCCGCAGACGCCGACCAACTCCACGGTTGTATACGGCAGTCCATGCGAGACGTCGCCGTCGAGCTACACGGCACCCTCTAGCCCTACTGTATTCAGCACACCTCAGCCTCACCCAGTCGCGAATGATGATAATGATAATGATGATCATCCCCACACACCAGAGCCTGGTCGCAGCCTCAGAAATAGGCAAATCGTAGATTATAAGAAGTTCTTTTAAATTTTGATATTTTGTCTACTTACCTTTTTATTTCCTCGGAGGGGGAAAAGTGTTAGATATGTAAGTATATCTATACATGCAGCGTAGGTGCGGCTGCGCCGCACCTCGCGGTAGTTTAATAAACCAGTGTGCAGTAAGCCGTCTTTCCTTACGCATGTCCCGCTATCGGCTCCACAATCGAATATAAAACACTTAGGTAATTTACAATTTAAAGAAAGAAGGATAGCCTTATGATCGGAAATAGATGAATTAGTGAGAAGTGCAAGAAGATCCGATTTAAGCATGATATGATCTAAGTAGGAACCACCTTGGTGCGTTGAGAGTGTGTGCGCAGGAAATGAACATAGATTTAAGTACTTCTGTTTAGTTTCGTGGTATATTGATATTAATATCCTCAACTACAGTAATATTCTTAAAAGACAAACAAACATTATAAGAATTCCACACATTTGTCGCCATGGTACTTGTTCAATGTCGGTGACTGACACCCAGACATAGAATGCTCAAATGCTTGTAGGGAGCTGTCCGGCTCATTTAGCTTCCTTTTTTCTATTGAAATTGACTGACATGGCCCCGCACTAGAGATATGCAACATGGCCTATTTCTTTTATTATTAGAACTCAAGTTACTCAACATTTTCTGGGAAGAAATGAACTTCGTACAAAAATGGTTAGTTTGTTTATTATAAGAAATACAGCCAAACGTGTTATTAAATCATTAATGTTCAAAATTAAAACATTCCAGACAGAAATGAGGTTCATTTCTGTTGAGGGACATTGTGAGCAGTACGTCACAACTTGTATAGTTTTTTTTTGGCATAAATTCCATCTATGGCTTGTACGTTCAGCTTGGAGCATTTTGGGCAGTATTTTCGGATTTTTTTCACTGGCCCGTCTTTCTTTTTCAGCCCATCCTTCATCCTTTTATTTCTTGTAACAGCTTCCGGTTCTAGGTTTTCTGTTCCTGTTTTTATTAGGTACCTACTTATTCAATTTTTTCAGAACTCATCTCAACTATACGAATGTTAGACTTATAGTTTTTTTTTTTCTTTTGCGTTATTGTAATCTATACGTTTTTTTGGTTTTATTATTTCTTTGTCTTTCTTGAATGTTCTCCTAAATCCGATAGAATGTTTTGTCGACAGTAAATAAATATCGCGCTTATCTTTCCATTTCATGCAAGTCATACATTCATTCCCTTTAGCACTAAACCCTCCTTTATTTATGTTTCCAGTTGATGGAACCCACCCAAATTAAACGGCGCTTTATAAATCGCATTGGTACTTTATTGCAAAGTAAAGACACCTTACCGTTCTAAGTGAGCTCACTAACAAAAATTCAATCAAACCTTATTACAAGAACCCGTGCGTTCTCGTTTGCGTGATCTAGCCGTCGGTCACTTTTAATAGCGACATCTAGTTATGTGCCGACGGTACTCAGTTGATGTTCTACAAAATCTTCTAAACATATCGCCCGCCATGAACATCTGTTTATGTTCGTCATAAGAGAACTGGCAACACGGTGAACTCGCAAAATTATACATTGCAAAAGGTGACAATGATAGCTTCGATAGTTAAACTAACACGATGTGGACTGTAGGTAAGTATACAATTTAAAATAACAAACTCAAAACATAACAAAACTCAAAGTATAACATGAAAACTTAAACTTCCAACTGACAAACAAAGGGACTTAACTTCTAAAAGTCTTAAACAAAATAATACAAACCTACTTTAATCTGTTACAGGTAAAACACATAACTTTGAAACAGGACGTTTACATAGTGAACCATTGCACTTGAGGGTTACAACTCGTGTGACCTTGTCCGAACCAGCTTGTTTCTCTACTATTCTTTCCAACAACCAGCGTGCGGGAGGTAAATAGTCTTCCTTTACTAAAACAACATTTCCAATGTTTGGTTCGGGAAGCTTTTTATTCCACCTGTATCGTTGAGCTAAATATACCAAATATTCCTCAGACCATCGCTGCCAGAATACCAGCCACATTCGCTGAGACAGCCATCGTTTTAGTGAACTGACGTTAGTATCCTGGTTACCCAGGGAAGGCCCAGCGAACCGATCAGTGACCGAGGCAGCGGCCACCGGTGACGGTGCTAAGTTTGGTGAAGCAGCGTCTTTGTTTTCGATGACGAATTCCCGTGCGGTACGGTTAATGTGATATTTGTGTTTGAACTTCAGAAACAAGTTAATTAATATCTGGACAAATTCCACTTGTGCAGAGGCGTAACGAGTTATCCAGATTTTCATCTGTAAGTCTCGTACGGCATTTTGACTTATTAGTCGTCATCATCGAGAAAAATTGTTCGCATTTGTATGTACTTCCAAAAACACAAACGATTCTTCTCGCGAACGCTCTCAGTTGTTTGTATTTCTCTTCTTCAATGTAAGTTTTGTAAAACTCGTACAGGTCCACGTCTTCAAATTTTGATTTCAAGTTTGTGTCTTCCTGAAGGTCGATCAGTTCCATTTGCAGTTGTAATGGAGCATTATTTACGTCACTTTTCGTCGGAGTAGCGAAAAGTTTAAAGTAGCTTTCCATCTTCTCAAAGTCTGAAAATCTATTAGTAAATTGCTCCGACAACGATTTCAGTTCATCAGCATACTGAACGTACGTTACATTTTCATGGCTGCATAATGTCGAAAAATGATAACAGCTTCCAGATCGCATTTGTGTTTCCCATAAGCTAATTTTGTTCTGGAACGCTTTTAGGTGGCTGTACGATTCATTTACGAGTTGACCTTGTTTTTGTAGTTTCAAGTTCAGGTCGTTTAAGTGGCCTGTGTTGTCGACGAGAAATGCTAAATCAGATAACCATTTTGGGTCAACGAGTTCAGGAATAGGTTTTTCTTTCATTTCCATAAAATCGGCTATTGCTTTTTCTGAGATCGTAAAATCTTTTTAACATTTTTCCTTTGCTTCCACCTTACTTCGCAATAATATTTCACATCATCGTATTCGGAAGCGAAAAAATGCCAAAAATGCCTTTAACTGGCGATGATTAAGCGCGCGGGATCGAATAAAATTTATGGTCTTTACTACCAGACCCATAACGTTCTGTAATCTGATGGACTTGGAACACAAGTTTTGTTGGAGAATAATGCAATGCAAGACTATCAAATCATCTTTTTGGACATTCAATTCAGTTGATTTTTCATTCCAAATTCCGATGAAGCCCTTTCGCGAACCGACCATTGAAGGCGCACCATCTGTGCACAGCCCTACTAATTGGCTCCACTGCAGCCCGTAATTTTCGAAAACACTTTGGACCTCACCAAAAATATCTTCTCCTTTTAGCGACTGTAAAGCAAGCAATTCCTGAGTAACAGTAAATTCTTTATCAACACCACGAATAAAAATAGCCAGTTGGGCTGTATCAGACAAATCGGTGCTCTCGTCCAAAGCAATTGAAAATGCTTGAAACTCACACGATCAGTCAATTTTTTCTTAATATCACCAGCCATCATTTCTATACGCCGAACTACAGTACGTCTTGATAGGCTAACTTTTTCAAAATCTTTTTTCTTTTCGGGACATAGAACTTCAGCAACTTCTAACAAGCACTCTTTGATAAATTCTCCTTCCCCGAATGGTTTCGATGACTTGGCTATTTTTGAACTCACTATGAAGCTAGCTTTCACAACATTGTCTAGTTGTCCTTTGTTTATGAAACATTCCTTGCTGTTTGTTCAAACTGGTGATTAATTTTTGAATTTTATCTTTTCGTAACTGCCCTGTGAGTGTGTGCTGAGTAATATGCTTGGTGGAATAATGCCGCTTGATATTGAATTCTTTCAAAACTGATATAGATGCGTTACACAGCAAACACCTTACCGGTTTACCGTTTTGCATAGTAAAAAAGTAAAAGTCTAGTAAAAGTGGACGAGCGCTAGATCGTGCTGACGAGAACGCACGGCTCTGATAGACGTCTAAAGCCTTATTTTGTATTGTGAATACAATCTACCAAGAACACACGGAATATATATCTCTCGTTGTGATTAAGCAGTTGTTTTATTTTTGGAAGTACAAGCTGATCCCACCTGAACAGGAAAGCTGACGGGACAACTAGGATGCAGGCACTTAACTAGCAGTGACGTGGATCAACTACCTGCACAAATAGTCTAAAACATATATGGGCAACGATCGGCCCGCAGGCCGGATCCGGCCCGGCTCGACTTAAGACTCTGCCCGCGAGACATTTTGAAATTTCGCGCGAAAACAGAGTACGCACGCTGTTATTATAGAACACTAAAGTGAAATAACATGAAAATAACAAACACTTCAAATAAATTATAACCATTGCTAAGCAATGATTGCTTGTTAAGCTCGCTTTCTGTATGTAAAATTGTAGCGTGCGTATGCAATGAATAGGTACCGAATAGATAACGAAAGACGCAATGGCATCGCAGTATCGCTTGTAGCCTCACAGGATTACTTGTCATCCCTTTCACACTTAACGAAATCTAGTACGTAAGAAGTGTAGCATAATTACTCAATTCGACCGCCAATCAAATTAAATTTGCCAAATGCGCAACTCGTGCATTTTGTTTTCGTTCGATGTTTGAATTGAAGTCATGTTGTTGAGTTTATTACTTGTTTACTAGTTACACAGCGTTATTTTGCTAATTCCAAAAGTGTTCGCTTTCTTAGTACACAGACTAATAATTTGGGGATTTAGTGTGACGACGACCTCCGTGGCGCGGCGGGCGAAGGTCCGCCTGCGACGCAAGAGGTTGCGGGTTCGATTCCCGCCTCGAACAAATTTGTGTACGATCTACAGAAATTTGTTCCGTTGGTCTGGGTGTTTTCTATGTATAATAAAAAAAAACTATCTATGTACCTATATAATGTATTAAATATATCAGTTATATTAGTTAGGGTTTGTAGTAATAGTTAAGTTACAAGTTACGTTACAAATTAATCTAGTTATCTAAGTTACACGGATATCAGTTGTTTAGCAATAGACAAAATACACAATTTCGAGGTGGGTCTTTTTAATGATATTTTATTTAGTGCGAAGAGATACAACCCGAGTGATGTAGTCCAGTCCCGGATGTTTAGTGATCACTCTGCCAAGCAACCAACGAGAAGAAGGTAGCACTTCTTTTTTTATTAAGACTAAGTCCCTTATTTGCGGTACAGGGTTTTGAAAAGACCATTTGTATCTGTAAAGGAATGTTAAATATTCGTCTGACCAACGTCGCAAAAGTTCTTGGGTCATTTTTTGGGTAAGCTGCCAACGGCGTAGGCTTCCCATGTCAACATTTTCGAATGAATGGTCAGGTACAGTAAGAAGCGGGTCTCCCACCAGAAAGTGACCTGATGTAAGAGCCTCGTATCCTTTAGACTCTGTATCAACTCTTGACAGCTGTCGTGAGTTAAGACATGTCTCTATCTGACCCAACACAGTAGCCAATTCTTCTTACGTCAAAGGAGAGTCTCTAATGATACGCTTCAAATGAAATTTCACGGATTTCACCCCTGCTTCCCATATAAGCCGCCGAAGTTTGGAGAGAGAGGAGGTATGAAGTGCCATCTCGTTTCATTGCCAGCCAAAGTCGTTGCGGTCTCACTCTGCATTATTGTAGCTTGTTCTTGCGACCATTTTAGGTAGTATATATCCGATTTTGTTGGACGAACACCCTACGGGCTGGTACCTCTTCGCGCTCAAATTTCGCACAGTGTACTAATTTATGCTCTTCTTTACAGAACTTGCAAAAAACAGAAGAGCTACTGTCCTGCGACGTATAAAATGACTTTACAGAAGTTTTTGACTTGTTGGAGCTGGTTCCTGTACCGGCGAACTCTGAAGCCCTGAACCTTTTCGTTCCAAAAAATCTTTTCAAAATCGTGTTCCACAGAAATCTTTAGTTATTCTTTCAGTCAAAGTAGCCCAACAACGATCATTATTATCGGCAGCAATGCTAATGTGTCTCACCAATTGTTCAGCTTCGCCCCCTAGTAATCCCTTTAGATACTGCAATTTCACCACCTTATCAATTTTTGTATCATGCACTAGAAATCTAACCCTCTATTGCATGAATTATTAAAATTATAATAAAAAAAATATCTGTTTGTTATAATGTGTTTTATTAAGGCTTATAAGACAAAATACAATTTTTTTTATAGAATAAGTTTCTTATTTTCAAAAATAAAAACAAAAGCCGGATTTGGCTTCATATGCAATGACGTCTAAGTATGATACTGCCATTTTTGGCTTCCTATACACAACAAGTACCAACACTCATACAAGGTGAAATTCTCTAAAAGAGTTTCTTTTCTCATTCAAGCAGAGACTAACGTCACATTTCTCACATTTTATATGAGAACGCAAAGAACAATCATTTTGGCATAATTGATTTTTTTTGGTAAATCGGTACGTGATCAATTTTATCAGACCGCACTGAATTTAGAGGTAGGACTTGCGCTTTTGCGTTGATCTTACGTGCCCTTTGCCGTGGTGCAGGAGATCCATGTCCACCGGTAGGCTTACCAATTCTACTTGAGGTAGGTGTACCACCTCTTGACGAGGTAGGTGTGCCGGGATTCTGTGTACTAGGACGGCCTCTTTTTCTTGAGATGCTCTTGCCAGCCTTGCAATAATGTTCGGTAATGGCGAGCTTGAAATCAAATAGTGGCATTTATACATCATTCTTGCGCCGCCACAACAACCAAGCATTTACTGCGCACATATCAATGAAGTGGAAAAATATTTTCTTGTACCACTGACGAGATCTTATTTTGATTCTATACAGACCTAACAAAGAATCAAGCAAATCAACTCCTCCCATGTGCCGGTTATACACATCAACGCACTGAGGCGATGTTATGTCCTTGTATAGTTTATCTTTTTTGAAATATCTAGTCTTACTAGAAATCGGTTCGCTACCAACAAACGCAGACAGTAAACTCACTACTTTATTGTCATACCATGATACCAAGCTTAGAGTTACATCATCAACGGTAGCAATTTTCTCAATGATAGCACCACGCCCTATCTTCTTTAGGTCCTTTTCTGTAGGCATATCAGCATTAGGCACAGTAGATGTCAATCGTGTCACAACGTTAGAGCTGACACCAAGATCTGGTGCATCATTTGGAAAAACATTACTTTGTTCGCCAGCAAAAATGTCGAAATCGTAACTGAAACCAGATACGCCACTCAATACTTGATTTTTGTATCCCCACTTATGAGGTTTGGCTGGATTATATTGTTTGAGTTGATGCCGACCTTTCGTGGGTATAATTTGCTCATCTACGGCCAAATATTCTTCTTTGGGTATCAAAAGTAAACGTTCCCTTACTTTATCCAAAAGGGGCCGAATTTTGAACAGTTTGTCATGACCTGGTGCAGCGGCTGGTTTGAAATCATCATTATTATTGAAATGAAGATGACGTTTTATCATTTCAAACCTGTTACATGTCATTATTGAATTGACTTGATGCTGGCCAATGTTATTGGACCAATACATCCTTGTAGATGGTAGATGGACTAATGAGGTGAAGATGATAATACCTATAAATTGCTCCATCTCAGCGTTTGTGGCATTTATAGGCTTGTTTACATTGACTTGAATAGATTTCAGATTCGTCTGTTCTGTTATAAAAGTTATCAAATCTTCTGTAAAAAAAAACTTGAAATAATCAGCAGGTGATTCCAGTTCTTCAGTAAGCTCTGGCAATTCCAGGCTACCACTAAACTTGAAATTGTTTTCATCATACGCTGGCAGTTTTCCTTCAGTCCAGATAATTTTTTCCTTTACTGCTCGCTTTTGTTTGGAAAATTTGGGTCTAGGTTCAAGTATTTCGTCATCGGAAGTATCGGTATCAGAAGGTGGAATAATCAATGGCTTTTTACGTATTTTACGGTTGCGCAAGCTTGTAAGCGGGACGTCGTCATCGGAATCAGATAATGAATTATCGTTACTAAGGGATCCATCGCCAGGAATAGGTTTAGTGCATTTAGCAGTGCCATAAAAGCGTGAAGGAAGCATTCTGGAAATATAGAAAAAAAGGACTCTAAATGCATAGTAAGCCACTTTTGGCGTAAGCGTACTTTACCGTAAATGCATACGAAGCCAAAAATGGCTCCCATATAAAATGGTGACAATAATGAACAAAAAACACATATTTTAAAAATCTTTAACAGTTAAATAACAAAAGAAGCTCTGTAGAATATTATTTATATTTTTGAAAAGCAATTTTCTTACCTTTTCTATTCAATTTCAACAACAAAACTGCAGTAAAATTCACTTAACACAAGTTTGCGTACGCGTCGGAGAAAAGTGAGGTTATACTGACAGGTGACATTAGCCATAGACAATAAAAGTTGCGTTCCGTTTCAGTTTAATCTACTTAACATTATGAGAAAAAAGTTGAAAACTTTTGTTTAAAATTAGGGTAGAAAAAATATACTAAAGTTTAGCAGCCAAATCCGGCTTTGTATGCAATAGAGGGCTAAAGAGGTCACGGAAGGTGGGTGTTCCACACTTGATATTATCCGTTAAATTTGGGTATCACGACCTTTGGCAATTTGGCAAAATTATTGGTTGCCCCTTGTATTTGTTGGTGACAATCCTTGGTTGGTGTAGCTGAAGACTCCGAATTCCTGGGCATTGAACTCCTTAACAAACATATGTATTCCGTGTATGTATCCGAAGCTGTCCCCCACATATCTTATTTCCAATGTGGCGTTTCTTTTAATAACTCGATTTTAGCCGACTTACAAAGGTTAGTGAGTGTTTCAGAGAACAACTCCCACAACTTAGAACGTTTCAAGCTTCGCCTGTATAAACTCTAAAGTCACGCGCTGTTTTGGAGCTTTTTTAAAATTAGTGAACCCTTTGTTTATTCTTGTAAAAACAACAGTTGGTTCACCTTTTTTTAAAGATACTATATCTTAACTCAATCCTGAAAATAAATATTTTAAGTTAGTTAAACGAAATATACATTAAAAAGTATCAACACTCTTTGTACCTGCTATCAAACTTTGATTGAAACAAAGTAAACAAATATTATCATAGGTACGTTTATCGAAATTCCTTTTATTTACATATTTTGAGATTTCATAGACCAGAGGGTTACCTAGAAAGTCTCTAAACATTGAAATAAAACTATTATATTTTGAAAGACATTTTCGTTTTCATTCATTGAAAATTATCGAATTCACTTTTTATGGTTTTTGAGCAGTAGAATATGTTAAAACATCTCAATTATCTAGTTTTATGTCAATTTCAAAAATATTTGACCATTCAATAAAGAAAAAAAATATTTAAAAAATTAAAATCCTATGAAAGGGCAGCTATGAAACCGTACCACTGTGCTACGGAAGCTTTATTAATCTTTCCTCCATGTTGGAATCAAAAACACGTCGTCTCCGAAAAATTCACGTACATAGTCGTCAGAGACGCGAGCGCAAATAGTGTGCATCCCCCCGCCTCACCCCGGGCTATGTCTCAACCAGGGCTTGAATAACCGGAAAATACCGGTATGAAAAGGTTAACGGTATGACGTCATACCTTTATATTACGATATCCTTATATAACGGTACCGTTATGTTCCGATACCGAAAAATAGCGATAGCTTTATTTTTAGCAGTAGCGTAATTTTAAAATAAGAGTACCGAAATGAGAAAACTATAAATAGCTCTCGGCTCAGCTGCAGATTCTATCGAGCCAGTTCCGTTCTAGTCGAGCGAGTGAGACCGGACAGTCGTGTGACTCGTGCGTTTCGAAGTTTTATTTCGTATAACCGTTTGCTTAGCTGAGCCAAGTTGCAATTATATTTAATAACTAGCGGCCCGACCCGGCTTCGCACGGATGGACATTTATTTTTAAACATTTTGGAATAAACGTAGAGTAAATGTAGGTATCTATTATTTCTGTGGCAGGACATTTACTTTTATCCGACTGCCTCGTTGGTCTAGTGGTCGCTTGTTCAACCGCTGAAAATGAGGTCCCGTGTTCAAATCCCGGGTTGGGCCAAGATTTGTATTATTGGGTCTTTTCTAGCAAGTTGGCGGTGTTAGACGGCTTAAGCCGTTGGTCTATCGCTTGACCTCTCCCCGGCCGCCGTGTTGGTCTGCCGTCCTATCGGATTATGAGAGTGAGGGCATAGAGAGTGCACCTATGTTTGCGCACACACTTGTGCACTATAATATGTCCTGCGCATCTTGGTCGATGAGACTGGCCGCCGTGGTCGAAATATCCACATCCCTCACTGCGTTGCACGCACGGGGCCACACCGCGCACTGGCCACGCCGGCGCGGCGGCGGCGGTGGGCTGCGTTTATTTACTACTAGTTTATGCCCGCGGCTTTGCACGCGTTGTTTGTATGAAAACGTTTAAAGGTGATTTTTATCCCATGTGAACTGATTTATGGGGGTATGTATTGCGATAATGGTATGAATAACGGTATACATACCGGCACCGGTACAAATACCGGTATACATATCGGTACCGGTATAAATACCGGAATACATACCGGTACCGGTATACATACCGCTATTTATACTGGTACCGGTATGTATACCGGTATTTATACGGGTACCGGTATATATACCGGTATTTATACCGGTATGTATTGCAGTAATAATACCGGTATGTATACCGGTATTTACACCGGTATTTATTGCGATAACAATACCGGTATTTATAAAACATACTGGTATAAATACCGGTATAAATAACGGTATAAATACCGGTATTATTACTGAAAATCATACCGGTATAAATACCGGTATACATACCGGTACCGGCATAAATACCGGTATACATACCGGTACCAGTAAAAATGCCGGTATGCATACCGGTACCGGTATTTATAAAACATTTATAAAACATACTGGTATTAATATTTTTTTTCTTTTTTTTTTTTTGGCTCGACACTCAGTGGTTTGCCAAGCAGCCTGCGAAAGTACTAATGCTAGCTAGGCCTAGTTCTTCAACGTAAATAATTCTAACGTGCATACTTTAATTTCTAGTTTATTTTTTATTTTTATATAAATTAAATCTCATATTCCTAGCTTAGTCTTTCCTATTTAAGTTTCTTTTTGTGTCGTGCTAAAATAAACCATTTTCATTCCATTTCATTTCATTTCATAATACCGGTACCAGAATAAATACCGGTATACATACCGGTACCAGTATATATACCGCTTTTTATGCTGGTACCGGTCTGTATACCGGTATGTATACCGGTACTGGTATGTATAAAGGTATTTATACCGGTACCGGTATGTAATCTGGTATTTATACCGGTACCGATATGTATACCGGTATTTATACCGGTACCGGTATGTATACCAGTATTTCCTACCCTACCTGGTCCTGACTGAAAACCAGCGCTCCTTCACAAAACACCTACCCTAGGTTTTTGTGTTTGAGCAACAAGCTGAGTCAGGACCTATTAGACCTACACACACGCGCTCGTCGGATTGCTGAGTGGGCTACTTGGTACCAACCCAATAGGTAGATAGGTCCTTGTGTTAAGGTACCTATGTATCGTGTTAGTATTGTTCACTTGTTTTTTCGTAGGTATGTGTTAGGTACTAAGTAGTCTTTTATTTTATTTCATTACTAGTGTATTGTAGTGTTTAATAAATAATTTTCTTTCATTCTTTCTTTCTATTTATACCGGTATGCTTTCCAGTTATAATATCGGTATTACCGGTATGTTTTATAAATACCGGTATTCTTATCGCAATACATACCGGTGTAAATACCGGTATACATACCGGTATTAATACCGCAATACATACCGGTATAAATACCGCAATACATACCGGTACCCGTATAAATACCGGTATAAATACCGGTATACATACCGGTACTGGTATAAATACCGGTATAGATATTGGTACCGGTATAAATACCGGTATTACTACTGGAAAACATACATAACCATACCGGTACCGGTATGTATACCGGTATTTATACCGCTACCGGTATGTATACCGGTATTTATACCGGTACCAGTATGTATACCGGTATAAAATAATGTTTTTCATGTGTGAAAAAAAAATGTTTTTCTTGTGTGAAAATGCCTTGTCACAGTCAGGGACCAGACAGCTATAGATAGATAGATAGATATTTATACCGGTGTGTTTTCCAGTAATCATATCGGTATGTTTACCGGTATTTATACCGGTACCGGTATGTATACCGGTATTTATACCGGTATGGTTATGTATGTTTTCCAATAGTAATACCGGTATTTATACCGGTATGTATTGCGGTAATAATACCGGTTTCTATACCGGTATTTATACCGGTACCAGTATGTATACTGGTATTTAAACCGGTACCAGTATGTATACCGGTATTTATACCGGTACCCGTATGTATACCGATATCGGTATTTATATGTTTTCCAGTAATAATCACGGTATTTATACCGGTATGTATTGCGGTAATAATATCGGTATGTATACCGGTATTTATACTGGTACCGGTATGTATACCGGTATTTATACCGGTTCCAGTATGTATACTGGTATTTATATCGGTGCCAGTATGTATACCGGTATTTATACCGGTATCAGTATGTACCGGCATTTATACCGGTACCGGTATGTATACCGGTATTTATACCGGTACTAGTATGTATACCGGTATAAAATAATGTTTTTCTTGTGTGAAAATGCCTTGTCACAGTCAGGGATCAAACAGTTATAAGAAAACCACATGCTAGATATCTTGACAATACAGGTCGTTGACCTTCATGAAATCAAAAAAAGGCACTGCTTAAAATTTTTGAAAATTATTATTAGTACGTATTAAATTAGAATAGAAAATCATTTATTGCCTTAATTTAGAAAATACACAAAACAAAAATATACGTACTACTTAATTAAAACTAATAAACTTAGACAAAAGGAGTAAATTCAGCATTTAGCTGTAATGCAAAAATGCAAATGCAAGGCACTTATAACGCTAATATTTGGCACTTAGTGTAGACAATCTAGTCTCCACGCTGAATGAAAAGACACAATAAAAAGCATATTTTCGCATTCTCCCCATGCTTCCCTTTTACAAGGAAAGAAGCCGAATTGACGAATATAAGAACGACCGCGACGTCATAGCTGTGTATTAAGAAGTGTGTTAGAGTGAAACCTCGTTCGACAAGGCAAGTGGCATTCCTATCGAGCGAACTGTAAACAGAGCACTAGCGTCGTTTACTCACGCGTTTTTCGGTACCGAAATGAATTACGTTACGGTACCAGAAAAATACAGGTAGCTACCGGTACCCTTAAAATAATGGTACCGTTATTTTATACCTGTACCAATACCGTTATTGTATACCGGTATAGGTCTACCTTTAAATCAAAACGGTACCAGAAAAATACAGGTAGCTACCGGTACCCTTAAAATAATGGTACCGTTATTTTATACCTGTACCAATACCGTTATTGTATACCGGTATAGGTCTACCTTTAAATCAAAACGGTACCGTAATTTTTTACCGGTAGCTTAACCCTATACCTATACCGCTTTCAAGCCCTGGTCTCAACGAGCGTCGGCGTCCTCGGTACGATCCTCGGCATGCTGTTGCCTACCGCAGTACGCCACGGCGATTTGCCATATTCGTCCCTAATTTTCGGCCCACGCCATTAAAAAGTCTTTAATCGTCCCGCACGATAATATTTGTCAATATACGGCATCCCGCCGCGGAACACCGTGGTGCGTCTTTCAATGCCGTACAATGAAATCCCTTTCGATAACACGGCATCATTATATAGCATAACAATTTATATCGTATTTCTATATAAATACGTTTGAATGTCCATTGGTAAAATTTTAAATCCCTTGCCATGCCGTTCCTGTCTGCGTAGGCTTTTAGAATACCAGTTTGACGAAAAGATGCACGCATTTGTCAAATTCGTAAAATTATAATAGACGCCCAGGTACTACCGGTATCTAGTTCTAAAAAGATTTGGTGAGTTCCAAATTAGACACACTCAGAAATTGTAACTAACAGTGATCGGAGTAGGTAGAGCTATTTTATGTACTTGCCAATTATGATAGAATAATATGGATATTCCCCGAATCCCGGGATTTGTTTTTTAAGTAGAAAAATATTAAAAATCTATTTACACTTCGGGAGTAATGAAAGCATACACTTCCTTTAAGTATATGGACGGGTTTAAGGATACTATAATAAATAGATAGAAACTTAATTCATTAAACCACATATATTTTTTTATGTAACAATGTCTTATATTATACAAGAATCAACAATCATTAAACATTTTCATTCTGAAGTTGTACAAGAATATACCATACAAATTATTTGTTCCTCAAAAATCGAAACATGATTGAAAAGAACAAACTATTTGTATTTAACTACAATAAAATCTTAATTAAAATTTTAAACACGTTTAAACAATAATTTACTTATCGAAAAAAAAAAATTCAATGGTCTATTTCTTGGTCTGGGGAGTCTTCAGCTTCACTAGAAGACTGAGTATGACCTGAGTTAAAATAAATCACCATAATTTTTTCTAAATTTTCTAATTTTAATCTATTTCTTTTTACATCTAACACCCATTTATATGTTGAAAAGGAGCGTTCGACATCTGTGGATGTTAGTGGAGCAAATTTATAAGAGAAAATTTCGTCACTGACTTCATTTTTCGATAGTTTTTGCTCATATTCTCGGAGGATATCAATGTCAGGATTCCTATCCAAAACTTTTTCAATTTTTATTTTTATCCTATCAGAATTACATTCATTTAAAACAGCTCTGACATGATCAAAAGCCAAAAATGAGTCGCTTAATGCTAATTTTTGTTTCTGCAACTCTTTTAATGAAAATAAAATAATCGTATAATGATTTTCTATATATATTAATTCATTCCGTAGATTTTCTTTTTCTAGAATACTTTTCGCATTTCGTATTGCCATTGATTCAGAGCTATTTAATCGAGAAACAACATTTATTATTTCTTCATAATATTTTGCATAATACGAAGCAGCTTCAAGCCAAGTGCCCCATCTAGTTATCACTGGTTGTGGAGGAAGAGGTAAGTTTGGATACATATCTTTCAATATTTTTATTCTGCGGGGGGCTTTTAGAAATATTTTTTTCACATTTGATATTAACATATCTACATCATGGTACTCTAACCGTATTTGTTCTGATACGCGATGAAGTGCATGTGCCAAACAGGTAACATATTTTAATTGAGGTAAAAAAAAAATCAAATTTCGCCCCGCAGACAACATGTATGCCACACTATCAGTACATAATATTAAAACATTATCAACTTTCCTTTCAAAGTTGTCTTGCCAAATATTTTTCAAACATTCTATTACAAAATTTGAAATGGTCTGGCCATTGACCACCTCAAGCATTTTACAGGCGATTAAATAAGGTTGACCAGAAAAGTTTTCATTTAATGGCTTTACTAAGAAATGCACAATATAACGACCTAAAAAGTCAATTGTCTCATCTATCGATATCCAAAGTTTCTCGTCTTTAACGTTTTCATAGATGGAGGCAATTTTATTATTATAAAATTTATCCAAATACCTATACTTTACGCAACTGTGACTCGTCAGGCACTTTTTTGTCATTGCAATTACAACAACAAACACCACACATGTATTTTTGAAAAAAATTACTGAAGGCATTATTTTTCATTTGCGACCAAGGAATGTTACAAAGTATTAAAAACTGAATAAGGTCAAAATAAAATTCTTCTTGAGGCCGTTTGTAAGTTCCTCGATGTTGGGCCCCTTCAATATGTCGAATGACATTAGATTTCTTTACTGATAAATGGCTTTCACACTTGGTACAGTAAATAGTACAGCTAGCAGCATCAAAAATCAGCTCAGGGTAGTCACGTATCCACTTTAGAACTGTTTCAGGCTTGACAGAACTTGACGACGCCATGGCGAAGTACTTCACCTGAATCAAAATGTTGTTAAATTAGAAATGCTTAATAGAGTCACATCAACACTAAGTGGTCAAAACATACTGAACTGTTCGAAAAACAAAACAAGTAAAAATATGTATTCCTAGTGCGAGTTTGAAAATGCAAAGGCAAACGCTAAGAGAAGGTACGGTTAATCGCACGCAAGTAGTACACAGTACACAGTACTACAGTTCAAAAATAGTTCATTTAGGCATGAACTGCAAATATGTCAGTGTATTACTGCTGCACTTTATCGTTTAGCTAACTAATAGATCTTATTAATAAGTTTTCAATTTGATATTAACACGTGCGTGACATATATGAAAGTGAAGAAAATACTGGATTGGAATACAATTCCATTAGTATTAAAAAAGTTTAGCTAACAAGAAAAGGCTTTGCATTTTGGACGAATAACATTGTACCTACATTACTTTTTGTATTCAAAATGTTCTTTTCACTAAGCCCAAACATATAATTTTTCTATTATTTCAAGGTGGAATAAGATTGATACATTAGTTGTAGTCAAAATTTACTTTTTACAAAAAAAAAACAAACTTACCAAATGAGTATCCAATAAAATAACTCCAAATATCCAATCCAAAAAGGTCAAATCAGAGTCCGCAAATTCTAGCCAAAGTCGTAGTAGCAAGGAGATTCCAGTAAACAAGCCAGGGTCGAAAGAAATTCACCACACAACAAAACACAACAGGAAGCAAACAAGCGCACTCTGAGAACCGAAGTTATCGAGTGAGACAACATTTAACAACAAGTTACTTTCGGTAAACAATTGAATTCCAGTGGTACAGAAAGAGACAAAAACAGGTGCGTCACTCTGGCCACCCCCGTGACACTCCCTGTACGTGTGAGCAAGGGCGCATAATGCAGCGAAATCACGACGAGTGTCAACAAAGTGGCAACGTCGCGCATTTGACAAAAACTTTGGCAACGTGTTGCTGATGAAAATTTACAACGTCGCTTGTGCGCTTATAGGCTTACATAATACCATTTTTTATATTTATTGATAAAAATAATTATAATAATCGAATCCCGGAGTATTCGTCGGAATCCCGTGGAATATCCATATTAACATCAATGTTTGCGGTCAATGAACCTAAATAGCTCTACCTACTCCGATCACTGAAAGGAATACAAATCTTCACACAGTCAGAGATCTTTTTGTAGCATAAGTAAACTTTACATTTTTCACACATAATGCTACTAATGAGCTTACACCCTGGCATCATACACCGCATACGATGGTTCTGGCTAGTTTGCTTGTGATCAGTACCATCATTATGATGTCTCTTGATGACATAACCTGTATGTAGGACATTCCTGCGCTTTGGGCCTGGTTCCTCTACAAAGCTAATGTTGTGGCTACTGCTTTCTACTCCACCCTTAAGGGTGTTGTTTTCTCGTACAACTTTTGGACACGGTACCTTTATGCTTCTTCCTCTTTTCTGCTTTGTCATATCTTTCAATAGTAGAAACAGGCTCAGCACCCACATAAGAAGATAGAAAAGTTACTTGTTTAATGTCCTTCCAGCTTACGGATGACATTTCAATGCCATCATACGGGTCACGTATTCTTCGTAAAATCCTTTCTCTATAGACCGTGCCTGTGCCATCACTTATTGTTTGCAGTTCTTCCCTAGACGATTTCTTTGCCCAGTTCATACACAAAATTCCTTCTTTTGCCAAATTTTTGAGGAGTAAAAGTTGTCAAAGTACATTAAAATGTAAGAATATCATTCACTCTTCTTTGGATTCCTCGAGATAGTTTTATGAAAACATTACCAGCCACTCCTATCTATATAATAATATATAATCTATATATATATCTAATAATATATAATCTATATATATATCATAATCTATATATATCCTATCTGTCTCATTTTTTAACATAGGATCATTGTCCGAAGTATATAATGAATTTGTAGGCATATTCCATTAATGAACAAAGCATGAACAGTTTGAATCCCCACTTGTGAGGTTTCAAGGGCAAGTACTGTTTCATGAAGTGGTATATTTTTGTGGCGTACATTTGCTCATCTATTGAGAAACTATTAGAATTTGATAATAAAACCCACAATAAGTCTACATAGTTTTATTATAATTAAACTGCTTAAAACACTCCTATTTTTCATCACAATCCGTCCGCCATAATGCGAGCAAAAATTGCCACAGATTATGGGTATCGCCGTAAAAAATTGTACCATAACGTTCGTGAATCAGTAACACACGTTGGCCATCAGTAACATTCAAGATAACGTAACAATCGTGAGTTTTATAAAGGTGTGTTTAAAATGAAAGTCGAAATGGTGGATTAAATAATTATTTTTATTCGTTTTAGTTAATGTTAAATTTATTCAAGTCATCGTGGAATTGTAACATTCCACGGCGATAGTTGATGGGATCGCTTAGAACTTTAGTGATATCAAAAAAACACATGTCTGAAATATCTTCTACCTGAGGCCAGTAGAAAACACCAATAGATTTCTTAAAACGCATGAATTTAATCTTCACATTTAGTTTTTCTGTAATTGCGAGGATCTGCCCTACGTAATATTTGAAAGTCTTATTAGTCTGAAACTTAACTAATACGTATTTCCCTTCAACAATAGGCCGGTCTTCTAAAATTTTTATTCGTGATGAACCTGGAACATTTGGGCTTATATTTTCTTGATGCTGTATATAATCTGTATTTAGTTCTTTGGTTCCCAAGTTGGATGGTATTTCTTTAACAAAAATTCCTTTATTTTCATCCAAGATAAAAGATTCGGAATCTTTTAAATTCGTAGGAGGAACCGAATCAGAGTTATCAGATAAGAAGTCATCCATATCATCATCTGTTTCAATGTAATCTATTACTTCTTCGTCACTGTCTGAACTTTCAGATAAATCTATTTTCCTCCCTTTAACTTTTTTTCGGATTTTAACTTCTTTTTTTGATTGTCTTTTTCTTTTTAAGTTTCCGCATATAACATCAGCCTCGACTTTGATGATGGGTGGTATTTCCGTAGAGTAAGAGATGCTCTGTAGATCATTGTTTACTGTAGAATCAGTTTCTACAAAGTCTGGTAACGGCAATAGAAGATGAGTTTTTAAGTCAAGACATTCACAATTGACCGGTCTAGTGCAGAAAAAACTCAAACACCTATATGCGATAACATTTTCTATTTCCGTATTGGTCACTTGATGTACCTCCATGGTCTTCGGAATGGGCTTTAGATCAGCTGGTAATTTATTTTTACCGATCTCGTTTTCCGAAATATAATGTATCATTACAGATGTGTCGGATTCTTGCAGCGTATTAAAAGCTACTAATGCGTTAGGTATGTCAATCCCATGTGACACATAGTTATCGAGTTTTCTTTTTATTGCGGCACCCACACCATCAGCTGCGCCCTTTCCATGTGAGGATTCCGAAAAGTTCCATGTGGAATGAGGAAAACCTAGTTCTTTTGTCGTTTTCGTAAATAAATAGAAATTTTTCTTTTGTACACGGGCTATCAGAAAAGAAGTGTATAGTGGTGACATTAGGGTACTCGCTTTTTATATATTTTAGTACCGGCCCCAGGTGAGCCCATATAGCCTCAGGTCCGTGCTCATTGCTAGGTGACAGTGTCGCAAATGCTTTTGGGTCTTTGTCTTTTGTATAAAGCACCCCAGTGTGGATAGTAATTTGGGTTTTCGAAGCACCAAAATGCATTGACTGTACTTCTGTCGTTAACTTACATACCCAATTTTCCGAAAAATCTATAATCATAGCTACTTCTGTATCCGACAAAGTTTTTAAACAATCCGAAGCTTGTCTGTATTGATGCTTGATATTAAAAATGTGTTTTTTAATTTTTCTCATTTCTTCGTTAAACTTTTCTGTCAATTCTTGCACAGTTGCATTTTTCTCACTCTTCACTATTTTCTTAGTCACTTTTATTTTGTCACTTTTGTCTTTATATTCATGTTTTTCATTTTGCCACTCTTCCCATGAAATGTTTCGAGCAGGATCAATTCCCTCCCATCGTAAATTTATTTTCTTATTTTTGCAAATATCACAATCTCCATACGCACAATCTTTGGTTTTCATATCGCAAGCAAATTCTGAAGTTATTGCATCAATTATTTTGTTTGGATCATGTGAAGCACAATATTTTGCTTCAATCATACCCATTGATTTTAGCTTACTACATTTCAGCCATATATTTTCGTGTTTCACACATGCACTTAAAAGTCGTTAATTTTGCGGTTCCTCCTTCATTCCTATATTTTTTGTAAAGCTCAGTCAAAGTGTTATGCAAGTATCTGATTTGTTGTTTATTTTTCTTAAAAGTTTTACATTCCTTTTTTCCTGATGTTGCTTTGCTGACGTCATCTCTTTCATAAAATCTTTTAATTTGATTGATGGTAGTTGTATTATTTTTGTTTTTGGTTCTGCGGTCTATAGTTCTTCGAATTTTACCTTTTAAACCTATAACTCGAGCCATTCGACTGTTTGATTTGTACTTCCGGGTGATGTCATTATTGACGGCTTTTTTAAGAATGTCTCTTTCTGTATCAGTTGTTGCACTTTTGTATGAAGATTGTAATGACGTCACTAAAACATTGTGAGTTAACAATTGTTTTTTCACTTTCTCCTTCATTTCGTCTGATATGTCAGGTAAGTTCTTTTCTATAAAGTTGTTTGTCTTTGAAACTGGGGTCAAATTGTTTGGTGTTTGTGTATTAATATTTAATGTGGTATTTTCCTGGGACAATAATTCGTATTTTTTCATTATCTGATCTATAGTTTCCATTAATCGTTCTTTTTGTTTCCGGTACCTATTTACCTTTTTCTGTAGAGTCTTAATTTTCTTCTTCTGCATCTTTATTTTATCTTTATAATTGGTACTCTCATCAGCCCATTGTCGTTGCATTTTACGCCGCTCAGCTAATCTTGCTTTACGCACTAAAGTCTCCAAATTTTCCGATCCAGTATTCTCTTCTTCATTATTTTCCATATTTTCTTCAGCTAATCTTGTATCGCACACAACAGTTTCTAAATTTACGGATCCAGAATTTGTTTCTTCGTAATTTTGCACGTTTTCTTCATTGATTACCTTTATAATACCTTTATCATTCTGTTTTTTCTTCCTATATTTCCATTTTTCTCTCTCTTCTGCTTTACCTGCTTCATCAAAGTCCTTAATCTTCTTTCGTTTTTGGTTACGTTCTGCATTTTTTTTCTTGAATATTTCATACTTTTCGGGATTCTGTAACCGCATTCTTTCCCTGTACTGCTTTTGCTTTTCAGCATTAGTCAGGGGCATCTGAAAACAAAAATTTTTGAATTGTTTATCTTCCCCATAGCAATCCATATAGTTACTATATCGGTGTTAGCAATATATTATGTATAATGACATTGTATTGACTCTAGTTTAAGGCTTATTCCATCTAGTTCTACTAGAATGACGATTGAATCGTTTTAGACGAAAATATTCACATTTTTTTTTCTCAAACATTTTGGTCACGCGGATTTGGTTCCAGTAACATACAGAGAGGTACGTACAATGAGTAGGTATAATACCTTCCTAAAAAATTTAATTTATTTTAGAAAGGTGTCCTTCTATACGCTACTTAGTTTCGTTTACGTGACCTTAGCACAGGACCCATTTAACGTAGGTTAGGTATGTATTCATTTGACTGAAACCAGTCACCAATATGAATAGTTCCTTATTTCACGAATGTTACGTAACACATCAGTAACATATGGTAACATACAGTAACATTCGGGAATAAAAAATACGCGCGACATAACCTTAAATTGTTTTCATTTGGAGATGAATAATGCTAGCGACGATAAAAACACATAATCGTAACAAGAATTAATAGATACAAGTACAAAATTAATATTAGATAACATACTCAAATATTTACCTTGATAATCCAAGCTAAATCCCACTCAAAACACTCACGACAAATTCACGACCGAGACTTCGACACACTCACAACAATAAAAAAAGATGGCGGTTTCGTTTATTGCGTTGTCAATACTGCATCGAAGAGTTGCCATGTGCGAAAAAATACTTAGAGATGCCAGTTTTATGTCAGTTTTTAATGAAATTGGTAACGCACCAAAAGTAACATTCAAAAAACAAAAAAGAGGACATTCCATTGCCAACAAAAATGTTGTGTAAATAATGTAAATATTCATGTGATTAATAAAGAAAGCCAATAATACGTTATCAAGGTATATATGCAGATATACTCAACTTTACAAAGATTGACTATTTTGACCACATTTTGTTATAAAACGGGTGAACGGGATTGGCGACACATAAAATTCATAGACAATGAAAAAAAATTTAAGTTGGTTTATCATATTTTATGTTTGTTTGTCTTGTATTTCGGTATGTTTTCCAATGCAGTTTACTTTATTAAATTGTATTAAGCGATAAATCGTTAGATTTTATGAAAAACTAAAAAGATATCAATCGGTGACACACGACCCAAAAAATAAGTACAAGTTTTTACGGCGATACCCTTATACAATAATCTTATAAAGGTACGTTCAACATAAATTCCAATACCCCCCCGGCTCAAGTTTAAGTTTCAAATTAAAAGTATTTATTTAATTTTTATACAATAGAAAATAAACTTGAACTTGCAAAAACAAAACGAGTTAACAACTAGCAACACTATCGAACTGTCATTATGACGTTGACAACTGACAAGCTGACTAAGTTGCCACAATGGAATATTGCAACTCCACTAAAACTTTTTCTGTCCATTTTCTCACTTGCCCAATCGGAATCTGAAAAGGCTAACAAGGTATTATTATTATTGTCTTCTCTTCTGTATACTAATCCTTTTTCTTTTGTCTGTTTCAGGTATCTAAGGACTCTCTTCGCGCCGGTCCACAGTGTACGAGTGGGACGATTCATATATCGGCTAAGAAATCCAGTTGCATAAGCTATATCTGGTCGACTGATTGTAGCTAAATACATCAGTGTTCCCACAAGTTCTCTATAAGGGATGTCTGTAATTAAATCTTCATCTTCATTATTCTGTAAACCAACTTCCATAGGTGTATTTGATCCCTTGCAGTCTTGCATATGAAATTTTAATAAAATCTTCTGAATGATATTAGTTTGTTTTATTTCTATGCTGTCTCTTGTCCTTGTTATTTCCATTCCCAAAAATTTACTTATATTTCCCATATCCTTAGCTTGAAATTCTTCTTTTAGTTTCTGTATTATTGTATTTCCATTTCCAATTATTAGTATATCATCCACAAATATAAGTATGTATGTGTCTGTTCCAGTGTATAAACAGAAATCACTTTGAGACTGCTTGAAACCATTTTGAGTAAGAAAATGATTAAGTTTTTCATTCCAGCAACGTGGCGATTCTTTTAATCCATATAGTGCCTTTCTTAGCTTTAAAACTTTGCCTTCTTTCTGCTTCTGTATCCCTTCTGGATATTTTATATAGATGTTAGTTTTCAACTCTCCATTTAAGAATGCAGTATGTATACCCAATTGTTTTATAGGTAGATCTTCTTGAAGTGCTTTATTTAAAAATAACCTTACTGTTATCATTCTGGCCACTGGTGCATAGACATTCTGGGTAGTTTCTTCTTGAAACCCTTTTGCGACTAGTCTGACTTTCTTAGTATTGTCAGTCTTAGTGCGAAATACCCATTTTGTGTATATGGCCTTGCATCCTTCAGGTAAGTCACATTCATCCTATGTTCTTAGCTTTCTGTGTGCTTCTAGTTCCTTCTCTATAGCGTTTAACCATCCTTCTTGTTTAATAGCTTCACTGTAGGTTTTCGGGTCTTCTGATATTAGTGCATAGGCTATATTTGACATGTCATAATCTTCATATCTACTTGGTAACTTTATCGTCCTCTTTTCCCGTTCGGTTTCCTCTTCCGTATTTGTATCTTCAGTAATTGTCATGTCCGGTGTGTCTTCATAACTTGTGCTTTCTTCTTTTTCATCTTCTTTCTTTTCTTTCTCGTCATCTTGTGCATATGGGATATGTGTCTCTTTCTCAATGTCAGTATATCTATAGTTAGACTCGTCAAATCTTACATCACGTGACTCAACTATTTCGTTAGTCTTTGGATCCCATAATCTGTATCCTGATCCAAAATAACCCACCATTATCACAGGCTTCGCTCTGGGTTCCAATTTGCTTAGCCTTGGAAAGATCATGCTCCAGGCTTTACAACCAAATACTTGTAGTTTTTCGAGGTTGTTCTTACCATACCATCGATTTGATGGAGTATCCCCTTTTAGTGCCTTTGTGGGTGATCGGTTAATTATATATGCAGCACATCTGATGGCTTCACCCCACATGTATTTCGGTAGATTTGTTTCTATCAACATTGCTCTTACTTTATCGGCCAACGTACGGTTCATCCTCTCACAGATTGAACTTTGCTGCGGCGTATATGCACATGTTGTTTCTTGTATTATACCATATTCTTCATAGAAACTTTTTAACTCTTCATTTAGGAATTCTTTGCCTCGGTCTGTTCTTACTCTTTGCACATTATTTCCATTATTCTTCATTCTTTTGATGTACTTTATGATGTAACTTTTTGCTTCATCCTTTGAGTTCCGCAGATATACTTCCAAAAAATGAGAGTAGTCATCGATGATTGTCAAGTAGTATCTCTCACCATCTTTATTTATCGGTGTGACTGGTCCTCCTAATTCACAATAAATCAACTGACCAATACTCTTAGTGCGTGGTATTGGGTTTTGACTGAATGGACATCGACTTGCTTTAGCTTCCATACATACAGAACAGCATTCATTGGATAAAGGTAGTCCAAGTATCCTCAGACCTCCATGGTTCAAATGTCTTCTGTGCCATAGGTTTGTGTCTGTCTTCTCGGTCAGTAATGCGTCTGATGATGTCAGATTTAGTTTTATTGTGCATAATCTTCCATTACTTTTACCATAAACTTTTACTTTGTCATTGGTTATTAGTATGTTGTTTTTGTCAAATATCACTTTTAAACCTTTTTCATTTAATTTCAGCACAGATAACAAATTGTGTGATATTCTTTCTAATATAAGACATTCTTCTATTGTAACATTTATGCCTTCTTCTGACATTCCCACTAATTTTCCTTTTCTGTTAGCTGTTATTGTATTCCCATTTGCAACTTGAATTTTTATAGGTGGTATTTCTTGAATATCGGTCATGTATTTTTCATATTTTTTGTTTAACATATGGTAAGTTGCACCCGAATCGATTACTAGCTCAATTTCATTGCTATTTTGACATTTTTCTTCTGCTGAGTGAGCTGCCACAAATGATATTCCCTCATTTGAAGTTGAGGCTTCTCCAATATCAGCTTGTGGTACTGAGCCTCGCCCTCCATATGATCCTCTGTATGATCTTCTCCCTCGGCCTCTGCCTCTGCCTGTTCCTCTGCCTTTTCCTCTGCCTGGGCAATCCCTAGCAAAGTGGCCGGGCTGACTGCAATTGTAGCACTTAACTGTAGCAGTTTGGAAGACATATTCATTTCTATCGGAACTTGGTTTCTGACCTTTAGTCTCAGCATCCAGTAGTTTTCCACGGACAAATTCCATATTTACTCGTAGTTGAATATCGGACATCTCTAATGCAGTTACTATTGGTTGGTATGCCTCCTCGACACTTCGCACGCGTACTTTCGGTATATTAAGTGGCCTATTATCTAAGTTAGGCTTTGCCTTAAAAGTACCTACGCCAATTTTTTTTTTTTAAACAGTATCCTATGTCCGTCTCCTGGCTCTAAGCTACCTACCCACCAATTTTCAGCCATATCGGTACAGCCGTTCTTGAGTTATAAATAGTGTAACTAACACGACTTTCTTTTATATATATAGATAACAGAACATTAAAAAGGTCATTATTTGTATACAACAAGGATCTAAATTATAATATTGAACTGTTTTGAATTTCACACAAAATGTAAAACATAATTTAAATCACAAAAAGATAGACACCTACATTTTAGATTTTACAAACCATTTAATCAGTCTCATTCATTAACTATATAAATCACAAATTTAACACAGACACCTTTTCGATAAGATTCTAGAAGCAATGCATCAGTCTCATTCATTTACAAAATGTACCTACAATATTAGCTATAAAAACTTATTACAACACCTACATTTTCGAATTCAGAATTAAATCAATGTATAATTCTGAATTCGAAAATGCGAAAATGCATTACGAAATAAAATTATTTTATTTAAGTGATTCCGGAATGTAATTTTTTCCGAACTTTTTTCCTAAATATTAAAATCTAAAATCTGTACGTCTAGATTACTGTTTTATATAAGAAATATTTGTGACTTGAATCATGTTTGCTATCACCCATATTAAATAAATTTTGAGAATCTGTGAAATATTCCATAAAGAATTTAAATATGTAAGTACAAATAATAAAATTCTGATTTTTTAATAAAAGAATACTTTTTAACAGTGTTTCAGTTTTCGTTTAAATATTCTCTATAACCTTTGAAGGATAATTCAGCCCGTACCTATTTTGTAAAGTTATGATCGTGCCAATTTTCTTATAATTATATACAGTTTCTTATAATTATATAATTTAATAAATTCTTCATGATTATGTAATGCTGTGATCTTCCGGCACTTCAACAAATGAACTTCGGTCTGATAAATTATTGATTGATGTTTGATGGATCGAGCTTGCAAGTAAAAATGTTAATTTGTTCCAGAGGGATGCAATTGCCCATACCAACCACCATCTCTTATTTCTGCTCTTATGAGAAGTCTTTTAAAGGCAGGTTTAAATTGCACGGCGCGGCACTGTTTACATTATGGTTGAGTCCGCCACGTGCTCTTATAGCTGATAAAAACAGTTTTAAATGAGCTTGGCCAACTTTGTTCAGAGGTAAATATTTTAATAATTTTGTATCTTCAACCAGGTGTCGATTTAATTGAAGAGCACTATTTAGTCTATTATTAGACCTACAAAGCCAGTCTTTCTTTTAGATTTATCACCGAGTGCCCCGATGGTAGTTTTAGATTTCGAAAGTAGCCAATGACAAAAGAAAATGCAAAGAGAGCTTCTACCAGTCCTATTTTTTGGGGGCATATAATTTTTTTAGTGGTTTATAGTTTTGTTTTGGGCGGTCGCACAGAGCGACTATTCAAAGCGTCAAATACGTCAATCAATAATTTTATGCAATTATCGCACTTGAATAACCTTCAAAACCTTCAATTTGTAATAATTATCGCAAAATACTTAATGATTCAGCTACTGAATTGCTCAGAAGTTGAACATTTCATCTAAAATTAATGAACATACAACGGGCACATAACTTGTTTCTACTTTTGTTTTTAATGCTTCAAATGCCTCAATTCAAATGGTTCCATTTTGGTACCATTTTGTTAGTGTTTGAAGGGAAAGACGGGTTTTAGCGTAGCCTAGTTGTGGGCACAAGGAGTTTATGTTTAGAGAAACAAGTCTCGATGTATCCACGTCTGTAAGATGACGGATTTTTTTGACTGCATGTGTTATGTGAAATAATAGATGGTGATGAGAATGATAAAAGCATTACATCTAAAGCCGATTCCGGTACCGCTTGCCTTCGAAAGCCTTCCCTGATAATGATAACACACGCTGCCAGGTAAAGGTGGCGGTGGAGCGGGTGAATTGACCTGAAAGGAGAGAGCAAGAGATGCATACTTGGAGGGAATATGATTATCTCTCTAATGCATAGAGATATAAACAACGGATACCACGGCTGGGAAGTACATAATGGTACCACTACAATACCGGTCGCCTCATCGGATATAATCTTATTTAAGGGTCCGGCGACGGATGAATTTCCCATACAAACGTAGTACCAAAATGATTTGTAATTTGAGAATGTTTTCATCATGGTTTGCTATTATTTGTGTTAGAATAGTATTTATACAGGTTCCTGCCATAAGATTTTTTCAAAATACTTATCTACACAATTACTAAGACAACATTCATTCTTTCATGTAAAAATGCGATTAGGTTTAATTTCATTTCAGAAAGGTATTTTGAAAAAAAATTGTGGCAGGAACCTAGATAAATACTATTTTAATACAAATAATAGCAGACCATAGTGAAAATATGCTCAAATTAAAAATCATTTTGGTATTACGTTTGTATGGGAAATTCATCCGTCGCCGGACCCGGTCTTCAAAATTAAAGCGAATGATGGGAACGAATAGAAATAAAATTGGGACCAATTGATGGTAAAAGCGTCAATGTTATGAGCAAACGAATCTTTTTTCCACGAAATGTATACGGGACGTTTTGCATACACGCGAGTGGCAAATAAATCTATATCCGGCATATTAAAATAACAAATTACCCGCCGCGCCTCGTGCGGTGGCGGTTGAGGAGTAGACAGTGCCCACCGACTTGGATACTGGTATGACGTCATTGATGTCGGCCCATCGCCTCGCTGGTTCCGACCGCCGCGCCGCGCTGTTGGTTCTTCGCTCCGCGCGCCGATGAGCCTTTCCGGTTTAAATGTGTCGATGAGGTCGATGCTTGTATTAGCTCACTTGTCTTCTTTATACTTTATTTTATTTTTTTATTTTTATTTTTATTACTTTACAAAATCCACAGCCCTTAGAGAATACTTATAACTAACTTATAGTTTAACCTACAGCCAATAACGGATTTACATTTTATAAGTTTAACATAAATTAACTTTCACTAAATCTACATTTAAGTCTAAAGTAATTACTTACATAGTTAATGAACAAAAAAAAATCATATTATTATAAAATTTTCCTTTAAACACAGCACCTAGCATATTACATTGTTCCTACGTATATATAATAATGTATGTATATATATAATATGTGTGTATATTTTTTAAATTTGAATTGGAATGATAAGATACGAATGTACATATTAAAGAGAATTTATAAAATAAAAATAATAATATAATAATAAAAAAATTTCATGAAAAACATTACTGTACTGGAGTACCTTATAAACCTTAACCGCCCAATGAGTCATTGGGCGGTCATTGGCAATGACCAACTTAATTAAATTACCCGCTCCGTCCTTTTGCTTGCAATTATTAAGATACATATTATTTAAAATCTGAAGAATCTCGCGTTTGAAACCTCATTTGCTAGAATCAAAGATGTCAGTATCATGAAACGTTTTATTATAGCATGTCTGTAGCCGTTTAACAAGTGAGTGGTGCGCATAGTTAGATGCAGACTTGGACACTGCAAACAGTTTAGTTTTAGTGTGCCTGGTGCGCTTTTTAGGTACTTCAAAGCACAAGATCTTTGAAAGTAGCGACATGCAATCTATGTAGCCGTTACACAAACCGTGGAGGAGAGACATGTCTGCTAATTTACGTCTATTTTCAAGGTTGATAAACTTATGATACTGACATGATTCCCAATAATCAATACTACGCCCATAGCCACGGTAACAACGGTAGTTGAGGTGTTTTATAAATTTACTTTGGATGCGTTCTATGCTTTGAATATATGTCAGATATTTCGGGTTCCAAACTGAACTACAGTACTCTTGAATACTTCGCACGTACGAGAAATATAGAGTTTTCAGGCAGTCAATATCTGAAAAAGGGCGACTGATCCTTAATGTAAAGCCCAGACTTTTATATGCTTTAGCTACAGTCTCGAGTACTCTCGAGTCTCTTACGAGATCTCCCAGGTTTTCGCCGAATATGAGACTATCCCTTTTTCTGTCTTTGAAAGGTTCCATCACAGGCTTTTCAATCAGCGGGATGATCACCGAACGTCTTGTATCGGTTTAAGCGAAATGGGAGTCCGCTAACAGTCTGGAGGCGTCATTTATTGTACGGAATAATATCCGGAATATTTGAGTTCTTTTTCATCAGACTAGTCATAGCTATTGTTAAAACTGAAAGCGCTTTACCGAGCTAGTTTGTTTACCAAGTACTTGCGCTTGTCCTGCAGCTTACATGGCTCGGCTAGCATTGCTCCCACCTCCAAGTTTAGAGTAGGACCTTTAGCTAAGGCTAAGCTTTTGAGTTTATGCCAATTTGACTTCTTTTAGTCAAGAAAATAAGGAATTATACGAAGTTAGTCACATAATCGAAATGATATTTGTTATCTAATTGGGGTTAGGTATTTGCAATTGACCTACATTATAATAAAGTTGTGCGTACTATACGTAAAGGGATATTTGGAATTCTTAAGGGGAAGCTGACTATGAAGACTTTACCAGTTAGTAAATAAAACCATACGGAATATATTTACTGTTTTATTTTTTCAATTCGAAATATCTTTATACTGTATTATTCTTATTCATTAATAAACCTTTAGGGTGATTCGACGCGGGTTGGCGGCAGATTATTTTTTTTTGTGGTTTTTAATTTTTTTGGAAATTGCGCGCCCAGCTACATCAGGCATGTTATCTTCAAGGCTATTATTTTTCCAATTTTATTCAAGTATTTTTGTGCTAACACGCGTAGTGGTAGCGGGGGTCATCGGGTGCGTCTATAATGATTCGAATTTATTTCTATTTGATTAAAAACGTATATTCCTATTACTGGGTACAGAGGATGTGCTTTGCACCGCAGACAAGACAAGATGTTATTACAGAATGTCTGAGTGGATTAGCTAGCGTATTTATAAGGCGTGATAGTATCCTGATTTGATAAGGTGCTACGTCAAGTTCCCCTTACGCTTTACATTAATACTAACATAATACAGCTGATAGAACATACTTACAGACATACAGACAACTACACAATCAACTTATCTCTATAAGACTTCACAATATCTATCATAACTCTATGAATCTACAATATTGATTTACTCTATATTATGTCTCTACAATTTTTGAACAAACATATAGATATACATACATGCTACACAACACTTACAGGCTTGGTAAGAACATCTGCTATCATCATTTCAGTCCGTAAATATTTTACAGTTACAATATTATTTCTTATTAGATCCTTTACGTAATGGTATCTCAGATCTATGTGCTTTGTTCGCTTATGGCAGTATTCTTTACACTCTAACAGCTTAATTGCACTTTGATTGTCATTATAAACGACGGTCTCAACATTTAAGCAAAAGATCTCTGATGACAGATTTTTAATAAAACGTATATCCTTACAAACATCACAAATTGAAACAACATATCCAGTATAAGACTTACGATCAGTTACATCATTAGCCCAGTCTGCATCAGTATAAGCAGTGAAACTCAATTTATTACTTCTTACGAATAATAAGCTATAATTCATTGTCTCCGCTAAATAACGTAAAATACGTTTAGCAGCTTGCCAATGACTGATATCGTGACAGTTATTAAATTGACTTTACTGGCTGCAAGCATAAGCAATGTCAGGCCTTGTACAAACAGCTAAGTACATTAGTAAACCCAACAATTGCCTGAAATTATCATTGCCTACACTTACATTTTCAGCTTTTTGTAATTTACAATTCAGTGGCATGGGAGTAGATACAGTTTTACAATTACCCATATCAAACCGCATTAATAATTTCTTGATATAATCAGTCTGGTCCAATTTTAAAATACATTTTGATCTGTCTCTTGTTCCATTTATACCAAGACAGTTTTTTTAATAAATAAATAAATAAATAAATAAATAATGCTGGACAATTCACACAGCATTATCAAGCCCCAATCTAAGCAGAGCTTGTGTTATGGGTACTAGATAACTGATATACATAATACAATACACTACATATATAGATATTTTTTATTATACATAGAAAACACCCAGACCAACGGAACAAATTTCTGCAGATCGTACACAAATTTGTTCCGAGGCGGGATTCAAACCCGCAACCTCCTGCGTCGCAGGCGGACCTTCGCCCGCTGCGCCACGGAGGTCGTCATGCAATAGACCAAGGTTATTTACATTAAATTCTTTTTGTAACAGTTTAACTAAATCTTTTTGAATGCCACTTTTCTCAGTATAAAATATGAAGAAATCATCTACATACAATGCAATTATGGTTAAATCATGTTTTTCTTGCTTTACATATACACATGGTTCACTAAGACTTTGTACATAACCATTATTATTTAAAAGATAATGCTATAAAAACTTTGCTATTCCACATTTTGCTAGCTTGTTTTAAGCCATAAATACTCTTATTCAATAAACAAATCTTAGAACTATCCCCATTATCAAAACCGATAGGTTGTTCCATATATATGGTTTCCATTCAAGAAAGCACAAGCTACATCAACGTGATATATACTGAGATTTAAATCATTCGCTAAAGAAAACAAAATTATCATGGTAGAATGCCTTACAACTGGGGAGAATGTTTCATTATAATCTATTCCCTGTTTTTGTGTAAATCCCCTGGCAACTAATCGCGCTTTGTACTTACTAAAGTTACCGGAAGCGTCGTGTTTACGCTTAAAACCCCATTTAGATTTAATTACATTTTGCCCTATGGGTCTATCTACGATCTTCCAAACTTCATTCTCGATTAACGAGTCATACTCACTCCGCATTGCATCACGCCAGTCAGTGGCACCTGAACAAGAGACAGCTTCTTCATAACAAGATGGTTCCTCAATATTACCGACATACATTGAAATGTCATAATCGCGATACCTCAATGGTGGAATTGACCGAGTGCTTCTCACAGGGTGGGTATTAGCCTCGACCCGGGGTACCTCTACACTCGTCTCTTCTTCCCCTCGAACAGGCGCGTCCGGCGATGACGAAGTCACAGACTCGTGGCTCGCCGACGATGAGTCTGCACAGTGGAACTCATCCTCACTGCCTGTGCAGTAATGCTCCTCGTCTGTAGTATCTGAAATGTGAGAACCATCATTTAATTCTAAAGAATTGGTTTTATTACTAATACTATCTAGATTACTACATTCATCTAAATTAATTTGACTAGAATGGATTTCATTATTATTAATATTAATTAAATTATCATTATTTAAAACCAATTCAGTGCTCTTCCCAAAATTGTTATTCTGTAAATTTACTTCAACAAACTCATCATGTTCCCTATCATTTATGTTATCATCATAAAATCTGCTTTCCAAAAATGCGACATTCCTGGACAATAAAAATTTTCTAGGATTCATGGGATCTGACTCATACCCTTTACAGGTCTCACTGTATCCCACAAAAATATACATTTTACTTCTAGCATCAAGCTTACCACATTTATGCTTCGGCTCCAAAGAATAAGCGATGCAACCAAAAACCTAATCATGACGTGAACATTATGCACTGATAATGTAGCTAGCCTGGAGGGAGGTGGGTGTCTCACCAAGCAGGCTTAGCACGCCGGCGCATACAGCAGATGGATCCAAAGGTTTTGTGGACCAGAACTCGATGATGTTACCGAGGGGGAAGCATCCTTTTACGTAATCTTCCAGACTTCCGGTCATAGGTGGACATCTCAGATCCATGGAATCATTTGACAGCAACAAGGCAGTGGTGCCAGGAGAGTCGTAGTCAACTAGTCCTCCTACCATCTTGGGTAAGTGTTTCTCAACGAAAGGAAGAACATTCGTCATAGCAGCGATGTCACGAAACAGATCATCAGACCCATAGTTAGCGGGGATGATCGCGTCCGGATTAGCGAGGAGACGCCCATTCCACTGGCAACCAGGAATGGGGTTCAAGTTGAGAAATTCATCACGAACCGCTCGTGGTGTCGCACCTGAAGACAAGGACATGACGGTCCTCCTGAGATTGGACAGCGTGACCGTGTGTGGTGCCGGTAAGAAGTTTCCTTGTGCATCGGTCTGATCTTTAGACATCACTGGCAAATAGATGTCGTCACCAAACTTCAACGTCCCAATATTGCAGATTATGCTGTACAGTGGCTCTGGTAGAACTGTAGCCGTGTTGAGGACAGCAATCCATTCAGGACTGTGATGGAACTCCTGACAATGTGGATACTGCGTGTTGACAGCAGGAAACTTCAACTTCGTCTGTCGCATCTTTGCTTCAAAAATACCCAAAAACGCTCTGTACAAGGAGTGAACTGAAGGGAAATCGAACCCCCTGTAGCCGGCGAGTGCTCGAGCGAAAGCACAGGTCGCGAACCCGATCCCACGAGATGTTATGGGGATGGGAATTGCTTGGTGTACAGATGTTGAACCAAGATGACCCATGGCTCCGGAGGCGTTCGACACTCCGGCAAACAGTTTTGACCTTATTCCATTAGGTCCGACACCAAGTCCCGCCATCTTATTCATTATTAAACCAATTCAGTGCTCTTCCCAAAATTATTATTCTGTAAATTTACTTCAACAAACTCATCATGTTCCCTATCATTTATAATATTATCATCATAAAATCTGCTTTCCAAAAATGCGACATTCCTGGAAAATAAAAATTTTCTAGGATTCATGGGATCTGACATACCCTTTACAGGTCTCACTCACCAAAATATACATTTTACTTCTAGCATCAAGCTTACCACATTTATGCTTCGGCTCTAAAGAATAAGCGATGCAACCAAAAACCTTTAAGTGACTCAGATCAACTTTAGATCCCGACCACAGGTGCTCAGGAATCTGTCCAGCCAAAGCCGAAGTAGGGGACCCGGGACCGATTCTTTAAATAAATTGCAGTATTGACTGCTTCTCCCCAATAACGCTTACTGAGACCTGACTCCTGCAGCATGCATCGCGCCTTTACAATGAGCGTCCGGTTAAGGCGCTCTGAAACACCATTTTGCTGAGCCGAATAAGGTACAGTTTGATGTATAATACCTTCTCTATTCAAGAATCCGGAAAACCTATAATTGACATACTCGCCTCCATTGTCCGAACGTAAGCATTTGATCTTCAATCCAGTTTGTCTCTCAACCATAGCTTTAAAAATAATAAATTTTGACATTACCTCGGATTTATATTTCATTAGGTATCCAAATGTTTTCCTTGTGTGATCATCTGTAAACGTAACTAAATACTTTGCACCTCCCAAGCTGTTCTCACGCATTGGCCCGCAGACGTCCGAATGTACTAACTCCAGTGGTCTCTTGGATCGCTTGCCCTCGCCTTTGGGAAACGGCTGCGCAGTCAACTTCCCCTCAAGGCAGGGTATGCAGTCCTTCAAACTGTCCTGGGAATCCTAAAAAATTACACCAGATACATGACCTTTTAGAGTTCACATACTTCTTAGACCTAAATGCCCAAGTCTGCGATGCCATAGCTGAGTAGAAACAGCTACTGCAATACTCTCTGTGTTTTGCCCGTTACTCAAAAGTTTGGAAGAGTACACCTTATTGTGCAAAGGCTTATTATTACAATTCATTTTTACATCCCACAAGAGCTAATCGGTTGCCAGAGACTTTACTGTTATAAATGCTGCACCCATTACTATTAAATAAATTCAACAGTACTTTCTACCAATTTACTTACTGATATTAAATTAGTGGCTATCTGTGGCACAAATAAAACATTTTCAAGCTGTCTTACCTCATTTCCAAAGTTTACCATTAAAATTCCCATACCCACATTTCAATTTCCCATACACACATTTCAATTTTTCATTGTTTGCCACTGCAACTGTAGTGCTTTTTAAATTACAACTAAAGTCTTTATAATTCACCAGATCCTCTTTAGAATTTGTCATATGAGACGTACAACCAGAGTCGATGAACCAAGCATCATTTTGATGAACAAACAGAGCTGAAGCGAAGCTTGTAGAATCCTTCTGGTCACTCTTCTTCTGGTCATTCTTCATCTTGTAGCATCTGGCCTTCACATGTCCAGGCTTGCTGCAGTAATGACAGATCAGGGACTTTTTCTTTATAGAGTTCTTCGCAACTAAAGCTGTGTTGTTATTGTTCGACGCACCATCACTCCTTCGCAGCTCTTCCTTGCAGTAGGTGGGTTCGTACTATCTCGCTGGTGAGATTACTGGTTAAACATACTGTCTCCAGGTTAGAGACCAAGTATTCAAATTCCTGAGGTAGACCACTCAACAAAATCTCTGCGACTTCAGCATCATCTGTCTTCCGGCCAATATCTGTTATCTGCTGCACAAGGGTCATTACACCCTGTATATATTCAGACATACTTGGAAATTGTGTATATTTAATTCTGTGTAGTTGTCTCCAAAGCCGCACACGCCGTAATAAGCCCTTATTTTCAAAATATCAGCCAAGCTTTTCCATGCTTGTTTTGCCGAGAGCACAAGAGAGCGAATAAAACGAAATTAAATACGGCGGTGATGTCGCCGTGCACTGTTTTATCAAGGAAGCTTCTTCTATGTTGTTACCGACGTAGGTAATTCTCCGATTATGGTGAAGTATCGCGCGTCGAGCTTCTTTAGTCTACTAGTAGATGGCGCTCCTCGTAGCTTCTTGAATTTAACTTTCGTGGTTATAGGCCCGAACACGTAGGTCAATTGAATCTAAAGGAAAACCCCAGTGTCTCAGTAATTTTAGATTTTCTACAAACGACTTCTCTTCTTCCTGTGAAAACAGAGATGGGTGCCCTGCTTTTTCTTGTGTGCAGTTTATATTTCTATATTTTCTGCTTAAAGTGCTCATTGGAATATTGTATTTTTCGGCAGCCACTTTCAATGTCAGTGAACGGTCCTGAACGGCTTTTATTGCTTCTTGCAAATCTTCAGAAGAATACCTTAGATATGGTGGATGAGATTTGCCCTTGCGTGAGTTGGTATACTTCCGTTGATATGTTCGCACCATGATTTCGTAGCTGCGGACATAATAATACGTAATTTTAACTTATTTAATTGTAGCAAATTGTTGTTAATACTAGTATAATTTTCTTTGTGAATAGACATATTAGTATACAATAAATAATATACAAAGTTAATAAGTACATTAGTCGCATCACGCTTAACAGCCGCTTGAAACAAAATGATTCTTACAAACGCCTCCTTTCCTTTTTAGTTTTTAGAGACAATTTTTTTATATAGGACCTACTTAGGTAATTGTTACATTTTACCTTAATTTTAATAAACGATAAAAAAAATAAGAAAGTTCTACTATGATATTATGTTTCTTATACTATTATCTATAATATTATACCGAGCACTGACTTACCCTTAAGTTAAATTAATTGCACTGTTGGGACTATTTGAAACTAACCTTAATCTATATACTAAAGAATAGAAAACCGTAGAAGGGGCTATTTGAAATATTGTTCCCAATAACCCCACAATCAATTTCAAAAAGCCCCAATCATAAAACATTGAAAAAGTTTGAAGATCTTTAGAGATAGAAAACAGCACCTAACACCAATGAAATCAGCGGAAAACACACGTATACACAGTTTAATTGGCGTGAGGAAACCAGGAAGTTCCTTAACCTAGCAAGTTGGAAGATATGATATCCACCGACACGCATTCAGCAGTCGGGTCAGTATTCGAGTTATTTAGAAGGCTGTTGATTGATTAATTGAACATACTTCTTAAATAACTTCTTTGTACATTTGTGGGATTAAAAGTCAGTGAACCTTGCGATGATGATGGTGGTTGTTCCCGAGATGCTTGGTTCCAAGGAAACACGAATGGGATAGCAGTCTTCTTGATTATTTTTGTAGCACGATCTGTAACAAAAATAAGTACGTTAGGATTTCGAGGTATGGTATAAACAAAATACATGGTATATAGGTAGATAAATAAGCAGTGTTGCCAGATCGAATTTGATAAAATCAGTAGAAAGTCAAGTAAAAAATCAGTAGTTTGAAGAAAAAATCAGTTGATTTCGAAAAAAATACAAATTTTTAGCTTTTGATACGAGAAACGCGTGTTAGGTATCAATCTGTACGTTTTTTGTACCTACTACAATAGTTCCTATCAGATGAACCGATTTTGATTCAATTTTTTTCTGTCTATACAGCATGTATGTTTCACTTTTCAATGATGGCATTCATCAAAGTACCCAAGTTGTAAAGTAAAATATTCATGCCTTTCGAATTTTGTAAAAGTTAAGTATGTTTGTAAGAAACTTCTTGCATTATTTACATGAAAACATTAATCAAAGTAACTCATCAGCTTGAACGTCGCCGAGATTTGTTCATTTTCAAGGGCACTGATAAGGTTTTTTGAGGTACCTAGGTAGTGTACCTACTATGGTGTTCCGTTGATCCTATCTATAAAAACAACTATATTGATCAGAGAAAGAGGGGTTGAAATTTCGAAAAAAATGACATGAAGTTGACTCGAGAATCGAATGAACACCAATTGAAATTGAATTTTTAATTAGTTTTATTGTTAAAAGGCTCTCTGAGTGAAAACTTTACAAAATAATTTAGTACCTGGACTGTTCAAAAATCAAGCACATCTACTCGTAGAAAGTAAAATAATCGGCTTGGTCTAATAATCCCCTGACACAATCCCCTGCGAAGGGGATTATTATACCTTTTGTCTAAAAATCCCCTTACAATCGGATCAAGCTGCAGAAGGGGATTATTAGACAAAAAAAAACTAGAAATCCCCGTAAGTAGATAAAGTAAGTTCGTGTAGGCCGGATGGCTTAGCTTTAACTAGCCTACAATTAAACGTCATGCGACCCTCGGTAGCACTCACTTGTGAAATGCCCACCCACAGTCACCCATCCAAGACCTAACAAGGCCGAACTTTGCTGATCGCTAAAAAACACCAAAGCCAGCTGTGCTATAAGTCCTACAAATCAAATATAAACTAAATAATCTTAAATAATAATAGACAGTTATAACTAGGTAATCAAAATATGACAGATAATTAAAAAAATTCAAGTACAACATTTAGTGGTTCATATACTAATTTTAAAGTTTCTGTTTATTGTTACAATCATATTGAACATTTATAAACTTATTAATCAAAATATCACAGAAAATCAAGATATTTACAGTAATGTGCCTAGAAATAAGTTCTTAAAAAATAGTGTACAGTTATAACTAGGTAATCAATTTATCACAGATAATCAAATTTTTCAGTAATTATATCTAAGTTATCAAAATATCACAGAAAATCACGATTTTTACAGCAATGTGCCTAGAAATAAGTTCTATAATCTAAAATATTTGGTACTTACATGATTTATGACAAAAATACTATACAAGTGCTATCACAGAAAATCACATATTTACAATATTATTTGGCTGTTTTGATATTCTCAAAATGTAAGTTCCCAAAATGTATTTTGTAAATGTAAATTTTGGGAAGTTAGATAAGCACAACAATAAATCAACGAAGTTTTTCTAAAAAGTGCCCTATCGTTATGTCACCGTTAATGAGTTCCTTTTGGACTTCATGCATGAATTGATCATGGTCAATGCTCTTTTGTGATCGGCTTGTTATACCTACTCCGATATCATAAAACATTTTGGCGCGAATATTGTAGAAAGATGCATCTTTCGACAACACAGTGAGTAGCCGTATTAGGCTGGGATTCTTCTTAGCTATTCGTTCTTCATTTTGCCATTCCAGGCTTCCACCAGGTTATTTGTACGGTGTTGTTGATCGAAAGTACACCATATTTTGATAAAGTCATCTTTAAGCCATTGTTTTAACATACATGTTCGAAACTGCTTACTTTTTTCGTCATCGGGACTTTGAGAAGCCACATAAAACCAGCCCTGGAGAATTTTGTCCTATGGTAACATAGGCAAAACTGCAATCAGCTGATTGAGACATCTTCAAATGTATTCCTCATTGCGTTTATTACACCTTCCTCGTAATCGCACTTGAAAAATTTTGGTTGCCATTCTGGGAGTTGAGATTTGAGAATTCCAAAAATAATTTCATACGCTCGCTGACTTTTGTGACTCATAAGCAACGACACTATCGGCAAAATGTTAATATCGTTGTTTGTACTGCCCAAATCTGCATGCATGGTGTAGAGTTGATAGAAAGGTTTTGTACAGGTCCAGATAGTTCCATCTCCCAGAAAGAAGTTAAGCACATTCATATAATAATGGGCCGATTCGGAGCAAAATGCTATTACACCGTTTTGTTCACACTCAATGCCGTGTTCCTGTGGTTGTATAGCGTTGCTTTTACTTTCTGCAGATGAGGAAATGCTCTGATTACATTGATTCCGGTATCTTTTAATGAGCTCACAGCTGAATTGTAGGCTGCGGAAATACCATAATATATTTTTTTTCCTTTAATTTGGCCAGCCTCACTGCTATTTCATTCTTCGCAAAATCCGGTTTATATTATTATTATGGTGTATATTATGGTGTTTTTCATTCATAATCTGTTGTTCCTGAAACGACGAAATGAGGACCATATATTAGTAGAATTAGGGTTAGATAAGAAACCCAGCTAGAGTGTACATAAACAGTTTTAACAACAGTAATATAAGTCAACTTTATGCCAATGTCGCAAGGTCGTCGGTTCCAGGAATCAGGGCTTACCTAAACGACGAATACACTCGCGTGGATCACTAAATTTCAAATTACAAAGTTCAAAACACCGAGGCAGGGTTCTTTCATGTTTTGATTGGAACAGATTTTAGCATTATGTATTAATAATTCTTAGATTGGAATGAAGTTTTACTTACGAGTATTGTAATGGATCATGTGCATTTATTTTGCTTTCGTTGTGTACACTCCCAAAGAACTGATCCATTCCTGTTTTTTGTTTTGGCACAATATGATGTCCACCGTGTAATACAGAAATACAGAAATACAATTTTATTGGTAAAATCAATTTACATGTCAGTTTTTCTTAAACTAGTTAACATACATATTGTAAGTACTTAGTTAATGTTTAAAAATTCTTGGTATACACAAATTAAATAAAATGAAAAAAATATATAAAGTAAAAATTATAAATGTAACCTCAATCAATTATGAATTTACTGGTCAAGTAGTTCGTTCACAGAATAGAAATTCTGCTCGACAAGCCAACGTTTCAACTTAATTTTGAAACAACGTAGACTGCCATCAGCTGTGACGGAGTCTGGTAGTTTATTGTACACTGCCGGGCCCATAACATGCGTTAACTTTGAGGATTTCGTGAGAGAGCGGGCGTGTGTTCTTCATGAACTCGTCCAGGTTCGAGCGAACGTACACCGCCACTTGCATTATCACAATGCAGGGCAGTGTAAGTATACGTAGTTCTTTGAAATACGGTCTAGCGGAGACGTCACGTTGGATGTTAACCAAGGTGCGTACGGCTCGCTTCTGCATACGGAAGGCGCGCTCCCAGTCGGCAGCTCGCCCCCATAGCTCAGCACCATACTGTAGCACCGAGTGAAATGTTGCGAAATAGCAGCTTCGTGCCACCTCCGCCGGAACCACGCGAGCCACCCGTCGGAGCGCGAAACATGCGCTGCCCATCTTCCCGCACAGCTTACTGATATGACTCTCCCAGGTAAGTGCTTTGTCAATTTCAAAGCCTAGAAAAGTGGTGGATTCGGATTGTTTGATGACAGTTCCGTTTACACTGACTACAAGCTGTTTCGCCGCTTTCCCGGATAAGTGGAAATGTATATAGTGGGTCTTACTGAGGTTCAGTCCCAGCCCGTTCATCCTGAACCATCCAGAGAGTAGGCTGGCCGTCTCGTTCAGCTTCTCCTCCAGCGCGTCCACGGTCTTAGCAGTGACGACCGCGGCTACATCATCTGCATACATGAATATCTCCGCAGTGGTCACCGCTCCGGGTAGGTCGTTCAGGAGGAGGGAGAACATAATGTTCGAGACGGACGATCCCTGTGCTACCCCCATGGTAGGGGAGAGAGGCTCAGACCGTTCATTACCTCCAACGACTATCTGCGAACGGTCGTGCATCATATCGTCGCTTTGGTGGTGAAGAGAGCCAAGCCACAATTTTGTTCAAAGTGAGATAAGTGTACTTTTAGAATCAAAACAATGTGATTTTTACGGTGGTGAATAGAGCTAACTGTCTGTAGTTTAGTTACAAAAATAATAAAAAAGGTGAAAAGATGTTAACAGAACTACTATACATTACTTTATGGAATAAAAAGGAATACAATCCGCATAGCTTAGTTAACTTCTTGAAATAGATCAGTGGTTGTAATCAGTAGTGAATAAAGTCAAGCCGCATAAATCATTAGTTTTTGAACGAACTCTGCATTTAAAAGCGCCATTTTGTATGGCTTGACATCTGTCATGATCTGTCAGACCTCAGACAGACCTCGTTTTCGCGCGTTTTCTGTGCTAGTGCTATTTATTAGCTTGTGATTTTAGTGTTTTTGCTTGTAAAGTTTCTTGGATTTGTATTAATGTTTGAACAAAAGACGAGACGGCAAAATGTCCAACTACAATAATTATCGCTCAAAGTTAATATTGAACATGGTAAATAATTCCAAAAACTCGAGTGATAGTGGTCAAGTATGCGATCAAGACGCCACACCTGACTCAACTTTGTGCCTCCAGCTCAGTCAGTGCCAAGAACCTTACATTGAAACCCCTGTCTACATGGATCTGAATGTAATCACAATTGGTGAGTTATGTAGACCTTTACATAGTAAGGACTTAAAATAACTTTCTAGTAGCTACTTAGATCCTTTTTTTTCAAAACATACCATTCTTATTCACTTAGTAGTTTTATAATTTAAAGGTAAGCCACAAATAATTCAAGAATATTATTTTCATTGCACCACTTCGATCCTGCTAGTATCTTCATTCCATCAAAAAATTAAATATATAGTTAGATACTTAATTAATTTTTTAATTTAAAAATAGGTAAGTAACATATTATAATTTTTCTGTTTTTAGAAAGTGAAGCAGCTACTTATGAATGTCCTGATACAAAGAAGATATGTGACCATGTTCAAGGATGTGATCAAGACGCCACACATGACTCAAATTTGTGCCTGCAACTCGGTCAGTGCCAAGACCCTGACATTGAAACCCCTGTCATGGATCTGGATGTAATTACTACTGGTGAGATTATTACCTATACTCTCTTTGAGTGATTATACAGTTATTATTTAGTTATTAAAATTAATTTTGGAAAGAGCAGTTTGGATCCAGCTTATTATGGACCACCCCCAATCTCGTGGGTATTGTATTAGGTGATTAAGGGATTAAAGATTTCTTGTGTAGCGTTCTTGTGAGCGAAAAGCTAAATACTTTCTCCACTTTACATGTCATTCCTGTTAAGATTTGCCCTAAATTGATAACTAGATTTCAGTAGGAAACATTTATTCTTTTCTAATACATCATATTTTATTTCTATTATTGACAGACAACTTGAGTCAGTCAGTCAGACAAGAGTAATCTACTTTTATTCTCTATGACAGAAACATGCAGGTTCTATTCAATCTTTATTTTTAACACTCCCCCTGAAGCTGCATATTTCTTTACAAACAAAAACAAATACAAATAAAATAAAAACAATATAACTAGGTAGGTATATTAAATAATATAACTATCTTATAAACTGTAACAACAACATAAGATAAAATTCTAACTAATGATATCTAACCCGATACTATTCCTGTGTCGTACAAGCAGTTCTTTACCTAGCGCTTTTGTAAACAAGTCAGCTGGTTGATCGGAGGAAGCGATATATTCAATTGCTACATCTCCCCTTTGAATAGTATCTCTTATGAAATAATATTTTATATCAATATGCTTTACTCGTTTACATTCTCGATTCTTAGCAATATGAATGCAGCTCTGGTTGTCTTCAAAAATTAAAACTTTTGGACAACTTACATTTAGGTCACTAACTAAACCTCTAAACCATATCGCTTCTGATACGAGTGAACTCAGAGCGACATATTCTGCTTCCGCGGTAGACAGAGCAACAGTCTTTTGTTTACGAGAAGCCCATAAAACTATATTACCGAATAGAGTCATACAAAATCCCGAAACACTCTTTCTATCATTACAATCAGAAGCCCAATCTGAATCAGAATAACCTTTGACATTGAATTCTCCAACAAACTTATTTTTGTAATATAACCCTAGCTCCATGGTAAATTTTAAATATTTTAACACACGCTTTAAATGATTCCAATGGTTATCATTTGCACAATCTTGATAGCGGCTGAACAAATTTACTGAGTAGCTTAAATCTGGCCGCGTTCCCATCACAAGATACATCAGGCAACCTATCAACTCTCTATAGGGTTTCTTTGTAAATTTCTGTGGGTCCGTTTCCTTTTTTAGTTTTAGACCTTTTTCAACAGGTGTGGCTGCACCTTTACATTCTTCCATTTCAAATCTCTTAAGCAATTCTTTGATATAAGATTTCTGATGAATTTTGATTGTTTTGTTTTCAAAATCTCTTTCTATTTCTAATCCTAAATACCTTTTGATGGGTCCAATAGACACCATGTCAAATTTAGAACTTAATTTTGTTTTGAACGTTTCTATTACATACTTGTCCGCATGAATAATTAAAATATCATCTACATAAAGAAATACATACAGTTTGTCTTCACTTCTTAAGTAGAGGCAGGTATCATAAGCTGAGCATCTGAATCTATTTGCAATCATGAACTCATGAAATGCATTATTCCAGCACCTTGGACTTTGTTTCAGACCATATAACGATCTGTTAAGTTTACAAACACTTTTATCACTTTTCATGTGTTCTGGAAGATGCATATAAATTTCTTCATTAAGCGTACCATGCAAGAATGCCGTCTTCACATCCATTTGTTCAACTTGCATGTCTTCTCTGTTGGCTATTATTAGCAATGTTCTTAAAGTAGTCAACTTACCCACAGGTGCGTAAGTGTCTGACCATTCATTAGATTCATAACCTTTTGCCACCAATCTTGCCTTGTAAATGTTCTGATCCTTCTTTCTAAAAACCCAACGACTGTGAATAATTTTCTTATCTTTTGGTTTCTCGACTATTTTCCAAGTTGAATGTTTTTCTAGGGAATCTAATTCTGCCTGTACAGCTTTTATCCATTCTTCTTTTTCATTTGATTCTAAAGCTTCTTTCATCGTTTTTGGTACGTTTTCTGATATGTTAAAGGCTGTAAAATCACAATCATGAAAATCATCACATTCATAATCTTGTAAATGAACTGGTCTTTTTCTAGTTCTTTTATCAATACTTGATAAGTTTTCCACTCCTGGTTTATTAACTTCAGCGTTTTGTTCTGTGGTTGCATTTTCCTGATTTTCCAAGTTTTGTTCTGTTGTTATATTCTCCTGAATTTCTGAAGTCTGTTCTAAAAACTTTGGGTCAATATATAGTGTATTTTTATGGCATGGTTGTTCATTAACAATTACATCTCTAGATGATACAACCTTCTTGTTCTGACCATCCCATAATCTATAACCATTATTGCAGTAACCAATGAAATACAATAGTCTTGACTTTTCTGACATCTTACCTTCTCTTGTCTCTTTATTTATATACGCATAAGCTTCTGAACCAAATATCCTAAATCTGGCATAATCGGGTGTTCTTTCAAACCAAATTTCTGCTGGAATTTTCTTTTCTACAGTGGGTATTCTGTTGATTGCATATATCGATGCATAGACAGCTTCACCCCACATATTTTTCTCAAAACCCGAATCTACCAGTAAGGTTCTTGCCTTTTCTACTATAGTTCTATTCAACCTTTCTGCTTTTCCATTTTGTTGAGGTGAGTATGGAATTGTGTTTTCAATTTGGATTCCTTTCGTTTCGCAAAATATTTTCGTTTGTTTATTCACGTATTCTCCTCCATTGTCACATCTCAGTCTGGATATTCTTACACTAAATTTTGCTTCTACCATTTCTACATATTTCTTTAAGTACTCCAAAACTTCTGACTTATTTTCTAGAAGATACAAAACAGTAAAGTGGGTAAAATCATCCAAAAAAGTCAGTATATATTTTTTATTATCGTGGGTTACGGGATTTATTGGTCCACATAAGTCTGAATGAATGACTTCCAATACTCTTCTAGTGCGTGTATAATCCTTTTTGAAAGGTGTTCTGGAATGTCTTCCTTTTATACAAGGCTCGCACAGAATTTCTGACTGTGAAGCATCACAAAATATTAATTTTCTTTGTTTAAGTTCTTTTAGTTTATCTGCTGAAGCATGTCCAAGTCTTCTATGCCAAATTTCATCACTTTCTGGGATACAATAAGCCTTTTGTGCTGTATGATCTTCTATAACATTAAAAATTACCTCATACAAGTTGTTTTTGGGGCTTCCTTCTTTGATTACATATTTATCTTTGTAAATAATTACTTTATTATTTTCAAATATGACACCCAGTCCATAATTCTCAATTTTTCTGACTGATAATAAGTTATTTCTTAAGTCTGGTACGAATAACACATTGTTCAGATTGCAATTTTCAGTTTTTATTGTTCCAAGTTTAGTTGCATACAATGCTTCTGATTTCTTAGCTATATTAATCTTAATTGGATTCTGCAGAGTTATAAAATGGTGAAAATACGAATCATCGTTTATCAAATGATCTGATGCACCAGAATCAACATAAAAGTGAATCTTTTTACTTGATTCTTCTATGTAATCATTCATCATGAAACAGTTAATATTGTTGTGCATATTACCTTTATTTTGATTCTCAAATTCAGTTTCTCCTTCTATATTATAAGCCTTTCTGTAATTTTCTCGTGGTCGGTTGAATTTGCAATCAATTTTTTTATGTCCTTTCTTTCCGCAGTTGTAGCATTCGAAATTGAACGTATTCGTACGTAATGTATGTTGTCTAATTTCCGGTAGTCTATTAGTTCTGAAAGCATTCAATTCTTGCCGTTCATTCTGATTATGAAATCCATTTTTTTTAATTTCTTCTTCTGTTAGTCTAGTTTTTACAAATCCTATTGTAAGTTCTTGACTAGACATTGTTTCTATTGCGGTCACAACATTATCATATGTTTTTGGCATAGATAGCAGCAAATAACATATAACTTCACTTTCTGAGGGCTCTGCGCCAGACCCTTTCAACTCTCGCACCAATTTATCAAATATAATGAAAAAATCTTCTATTTTCTGATCTTCTGTGTATTTTATGGTTAAAAGTCTTTTTCTTAGCAGTAGCTGCGATGCTATTCCAGTTCTTTGATAAGTGGAACTTAGTTTATTTATCATATTGTAAGCCGTTTCACATTCTTGGATCAGTTCTAAGTGAGTATCGGCAATACACTGAGTTATTATGTTTTTTGCTTTTACATTATTTTTCTTTTCTTTTTCTGAAAATTCTCCAACCTTTCCTTTTTTCTCGATGGTTTCCAACAAATCTTGTTCTTCTAAGATGAGTTTGATGCGGAACAGCCAGTTGGTGAATTCCATTCCGCAAAACGGGGTGACACCGTGTTTGTTAATTTTGCACTCCATTTCGCGTCTGGAACCTCTGGGCCCATAACCTGTTAAGATTTGCCCTAAATTGATAACTAGATTTCAGTAGGAAACATTTATTCTTTTCTAATACATCATATTTTATTTCTATTATTGACAGACAACTTGAGTCAGTCAGTCAGACAAGAGTAATCTACTTTTATTCTCTATGACAGAAACATGCAGGTTCTATTCAATCTTTATTTTTAACAATTCCATCCTCAAACTTAAAATGCTAAATAATGAGCATTGCTATAACTTCATTCTCAAACATTGAGTTGGTTGTAACAATGTTTCTGATCTGATGAATAAATACTTCGTTAATTATTTGATATTGTTTTGTTCTAGCTTCAAAGCAGATTGATGTGGATTCAGTTGATCCAGAAACAAAAAGCTCAAACAGAGGTAATAATACTCCAGCTGACTCTTTTGTAGATCTTGAACAAATATTATCAGACTCTGACCCTTTCGCTCAATCAGATTGTTCAGACCGTGATCCATGCTATATACCAGAATCAGAAACTTCACACTACAGTGATAGTGAACCTGAAATAGTACAAAGAGAACAAGAGTATTTAATAAATAGTAGCCAAGATCATCCAGAGGTTGAAAATAGTAATAGTGAAACAGTGGAAAACATAAACATCCAAGAAAAAAATACCCTGACACGGAAAAGGAGATGTGAACCTCAAACATGGAAGAGAAATAAAAATAAAAAACTGAGACTTGAAGGAAAAGAACATACTTCTCAGTCTGGTAAAAAAGTGAGAGCAAAAGCAGTTAAAGAAGTATCCTGTAAGTGTCATTATAAATGCAATGATACATTTACTTTGATTGATAGACAGATCATTTTTAATGACTTTTTGACTTTAAAAGAAGATAGAGCCAAATGGGCTTTTATAAACAGCTCAGTTAGTAAAGAGCTACCAAAGAGAAGGTACAAGTCGAAAGCCTCTAGTTCAATGGCAGTTGATGTTCCTGATAAGAGAAATTATACTCATGTTTACTCATTGACATTAAATAACAAAGTTCATCAAGTATGCAAGATGTTTTTTCTTGGGACTTTAGACATATCAGCTAAAAAAGTTGAAACTGCTCTCAAAAAGAAAATGAATAGTGGTGTTACTGAGCATGACAAACGTGGATTGAACCCTGCACCAAATAAAATTTCTGAAGAGCAAAAGAATAGTGTTCGTGACCACATCAAGTCCTTACCTGTAGTAGACTCTCACTACTGCCGATGGTCATCTAAGCGAAAATATCTGCCATCTGGCCTTTCTGAAAACCGCTTGTATCAAGACTACATCAAGTATTGTGAAGAGAACGGAGCATTGCCTGTATCATCTTATTATTATAAACATATTTTTACTACTGAGTTCAATTATGGCTTCCATAGGCCAAAAAAAGACCAATGTGATTATTGCGCTCAATTTAAAAACAAATCACCAGAAGAGAAACTCCAAGAACAAAGTAATTATGAGTTACATTTAATCAGAAAAACAGAAGCTAGAGAACAGAAAAAAGAAGACAAGGCAAGAGCTAAGACTGATCCAACATTTTGTGCTTACACTATGGATTTGGAAAAAATCTTACTTACCCCACAGTTAGAGATTGGTCAATTGTATTATAAGAGAAAATTAAAAACTTATAACTTTACCATTTATGATCTTGGTAAAGGCACTGCAATTAACTACATGTGGCATGAAACCAATGGTACAAAAGGAGCATCTGAGATAGCCACATGTATTTGGAAACTCCTTTCTGAACTACCACTAGATGTGACAGAAGTAACATTTTACTCTGATACTGCTTCAGGACAAAACAGAAACCATATCATTTCTGCTATGTTCATTAGAGCACTCTCTTCATTTCCAAATCTGAAGATTATCAACCAAAAGTACATGGAATCTGGACATTCAGAAATGGAATGTGACAGTGTTCACTCTGCCATTGAATCAAGGGGTAGAAAGATTAACATTTTTGTCCCAGACGGATGGTATACTGTAGCAAGAACGGCAAAGACCACTCGACCATCATACGTCGTAAAGGAGATGGATTTTAGCCAATTTCTTGATTTTAAGTCATACAGTCAAAAATTAATTACAAATAAAAATAAAGGAGAGAATGGAATCATGAAATGGCTTCTAGTTAAATGGCTGCAATAAGAGGTGAAGAGCCCATGCATATTTATTACAAAACTCAGTTAAGCCAAATCGAATTTGAACGACTATGTATTCGCCTCAGATCAACTCGTAATAATGAAGAAATACTTGGCACTGTAGTAGCTAATCTTTATACGTGTAGCTTAGAAATAGATACCAAAAAACTTAAAGACTTACAAGATCTTTGTAAAAAAGGTACAATTCCTACCTCTTACCACGAATATTACATGAATCTTACTGCTTCAAGTCACGATGTTGATGTTACAGAAGAAGATGATTGATTTTTTTAGTGACGCATTTTAACAAATAATTATTACTTTATTATTTCTGCTATAAAAATATTTAAAATAAGCCAATTATTCTTTTTTTTATGTTTACCATCTACCATCCAACCCTGCTGCTAACAACTATTTGAATTTTATAAATAGATCTATGACACTTACATCTTTTCACCTCCCTGTTTATTAGTAGATCATTTTCAAAATATTCAAATGGTGAAAAGAGCCAAGTGCAAAATAGCGATTAACAGAAAAACTAGTTAAATTACAAGAACTATTATTATACCGAAAATACAATAAGTATGTATAGCTAAACCGATGCCATTCTTATTAAAATCTAACTAACGGTTTGGAAGATGTAGACTAATTATTATTTTTTGTTTAACCTCGCCACTTAATTGCTCATTATTTCGAAACTTGTTATGTGTGGCTAGGCTCTCTTCACCACCAAAGCGACGATATATTCATCTTGATCCGAGTCAACTTGCCGCCCCAGTAACGCACACTTTTTTTTCAGGGCCACTATGGGGAAGTCTGAAACCGTTGCTTATTTAATCTGCTTCTTATTTCATGGATCTACTAGTTATGTCACAAAAAATTGTACTATTTGCAATAGAAAACCATAATTTTTATTAAGTTTCATGCTAACAAAATTTCTAAATCCACTTCGGTCTTCTATTTAAAAATCATTTAATATAGAACGGTAGGCCCCTTCTTGGTCTCTTCTTCTCAAAAATGATCGCGACCAGTACTTGCGTCTTTTCCTCGAATTTGCTTCAGTTTGCATGTACCAGTATACTGCTCACATGAAGTAAAGTTATTCAGCATATTCTCTTTCCATTGTCACAACAGTTTTTATATTAGTTGAAATTATAAAACTACGGAATGAATTTGTCACGAATTCGACAAGTTTACTTACAATTACAACAAAAACATGAGATCATAAACATGTAGGCAACTAGAAGTTTTCAACTAACAAGTTTCATACAAGTTTTGTATGCTTACAACAAGTTTTATACATAAGAAATTAAATATCATCGCAAAAATTTACGACTTCGGCGCCGCCGCAATTTACGCCTTCCTGTTCAGCCTGAGAGGAACTTTTAGACAGTTATCCGACCAAATACGAAAGGCCATAAAAAAGCGGCCGCTCAGTACTTCAAGCCACCATCCTTAAATCGGTAGCTTTGTCATGTTTAAAATTAGGTACACTTGCGTAGACAAGTTTTAGTGTGGGATAGAAGCATCTTTATCATTGGTCCTGGTCGACATTCATTTGAGTCAATAACATGTTAAAAGGAGCCGTAAGTACCTACAGCAACAATTATTTAGTTTTTTTTGCAAGTACTATATTGCGTTTTATTTTCTTTCGTACATTATACCTACCTACTTTCGTTAACATAATACCTACAATAAATTTTCGTAATCGTAATCTATTTTAATTAATCCGCTGTATTTATCTTATTTATCTGTAGGTACCTAGGTATCCAATGTATCCAATACTCTCGTCTGTCCGAAAACCAAAAAGTGTTAGTTTTGCCCCCGGTCTTAACTACATTCAACTATTAGGTCCTTACATATGAAATTGGCGTTTTGTATGGGAGGAACAAAAAGTCGAATATTTTTTAATATAATATATTTAATTAATCAAAGTATGAACCATTATTTTCTATGCACTTTTGCCATCTTATAGGTAGTTCATTGATCCCTTTACTAAAAAAACCAGTCGGACGGGAATCAATAAAATCTTTGAAGGCGATTTGGACTGCCCCATCGGAGTTGAATTTTTTCCCTTGCAAGAAGTTATCCAAATTTCGAAAAAAATGGTAATCTGTTGGAGCAAGGTCCGGGGAGTACGGAGGATGTCTTAGACTTTCCAATTGAAGCTCTTCTAATTTAGTAGCCGTCTGTTGCGCAGTGTGTGGTCTAGCGTTGTCGTGAAGCAGCAGTGGCGTGGAGCGATTGACCAGCCTAGGTTGTTTAGCCGCTAGCTTTTCCATCATGGTTTGCAATTGCTGACAATAGACATCAGCCGTAATAGTCTGGCCAGATTTGAGAAAACTGTAATGAACAATACCGGCACTAGTCCACCAAACGCTTACAAGTAACTTTTTTGGGGTTAATTTTCGCTTGGGGCAGGATTTGGCTGGCTGGCCAGGATCCAACCATTGCGCTGAGCGCTTCCGATTATCGTAAAGAACCCATTTTTCATCACAGGTAATGATTCGGTTTAAAATACCTTCATTATTGTGCCGGTTTAGTAATGTAACGCAGCAGTCGACGCGCGTTTGCCGGTTTGCTTCAGTCAATTCGTGAGGTACCCACCTTTCAAGCTTTTTAATCTTCCCAATTTGCTTCAAGTGAATTAAAACAGTTTTATCACTAACACCGCAGCCTGCAGCTAACTCGGACGTGGTTTGCGATGGATCCGCTTCCACAATAGCCTTCAACTCTTCATTATCAACTTGAGTCTCAGGCCGTCCACGGGGCTTGTTCTGCAAGTCGAAATTTCCAGAACGAAAATGTTGGAACCAAAAACGAACTGTGTTTTCTTTTGCAACACGACCGCCATACACATCATTCACCCTTCGAGTTGTTTCCGCAGCACTAGTGCCACGGCGGAACTCGTACTCGTAAATAATGCGATATTTTAAGTTTTCCATTTTGTAAAATGAGTGACGCAAACAGAAAAAAACAGAAGAAAAAAAACAAATGAATGACGATCATCGAAGCACAAATACACGAGTCTATAGCTGTACAAATTTGAATTTGGAATTCCTTACCAAAGAGGAGAAATTTGTGATTAAAGTGGCCAGTACGAAAAACGCCAATTTCATATGTAAGGACCTAATATATTGGGCTTAACTTAGTGCCCACACACAACAGTAAGTAGGTAGGTAGAACAAATCAGATCATAAATAATCATAAATCACTTTTGAGTACCTAGTCCTTTATCACTAATAAACAGTCACCAAAAACGACCATGCAAAACAACATTTACTCCGTTCCGTCCGTCTTATATTGTTGTGTCTGACGAGCCGGCTGGACAGAAAGTAAACAATAACAATATTACTATACCCATGCTCACGCGCACACGGTCACTCACTAACCGCTGGAGTAAACGAGTCCCGCGCGACTCGCGCGCGTCTAATCAACACGCGGCGACCGTTATTTTTTCGGCCGGCGCGCGATTCGACATCTGGCACTTAGAGGCTATTTACTACTCAACTCCTTGGAATTAGACCCTTCTTGTGTGTATGTTTTTTGTTGAGACTGAGTTGGCGCTTTGAATGACACATAGTTTGTACGAGTGTGAAAGTGTATTACGAAATAGATCAGAACTTTCAACTTCAAAAAAAAAAGCATATTGTATACAATTATTTTTATTTTAAAAATGAAGGGATAAATTATGTTTTAGATGTTTTATATGAATAAATAAATTCAATCTGAAGCAGAAAAAAACAAAACAAAACATTCCATTGTAAAAAAATATTTATTTACAAGCTTTCAAAACCAATACAAAATTGGTTCGTATTACGGTTTTTTCTCGCTGATACATAATTATTATTTAAATATAAATCCAACACGGAGAGTTAAAATATTAGTATTTTCTGAAAGCTTATTTCAGCCCTGAAGCAAAGATTTAACTGTGATTATCCTAAAACAAACGAATACATCAAAATATGGGAAAGAAAACACCAAGGTACCCTAGGCTTAGCAGTTCACTTTACGGTTCCTGAGATATTTTGTTCAGCAAAATCTGTTGGACTAAATTTATATTTCGTATTAATTAATCGACATAAAAACAGCTTTCAAATGATACCACACAAAGGTATTTTGATTGTAATTGAAAAAAGTTCCAAGCATTTCAAGTAGACCACTTACAATATGTTTGTCGAAAGGCGTAATTCAGGGCACATTTACACCGAACTATATCGGAGATATCCGGACCAAACGGTGACTGGCCGAATGACCGGAAAAGAAGTGTATAGGTACCTACAATTAATCACTAACTACTATGTGACAATTAACCACTATGTGACATTAACTATTATACAGTGTCAATATTTTTTTTAATTAATCCACATTAAAATTACTATACTTAGACACGATCATTTTTTACTTGTTGTTTCATTTATTACTGGCCGCAGTGGCCGGAAAAGAAGAATGTAGTATTTAGCTATAATTTTTATGAACCATAATAAATATTTAACATTAACTATTTCGAACTGTTAATATATTTTTAACTTAAAATATAAAAAAAATATTTGTATAAATTTAATTAACTTAATTATTACAGCGGGGCAATGTAGCCAGCGTCTTGGGGACGCTTCCGACTGGTATTGACATGGATCAGTTGAGCTACCGGTAGATTGTTTTCAACAGTCTGCAGATGGCTCAATTGTTTCGATGTAAATACTAGTTTTAATTTTTGATTGTAATTTTCTTTATTAAAAAAAATTGACTTAATTAAAAAGATGTGAACAAAAAATCAAAGTGATCACTTTATTACCTAGTTTTTACTTTAAGTACTTTAAACTGTCTGTGACATGTCCAAGTGTCCTGTAAGGTGTCAAGGAAATAAAGCACTTTGAATTTTGAATACAATTAGTGTCGTATGAGCGCAGATCTTGTTGCATGGACTTCGAGATATGGGCGTAGAGTATATTTTATCAGACATAAATGTTGTGGAGTAGATCATTCGAGATCTGTCACTTGACCACGCCGTATTTTGAAGACAACAACATCACTGAAGACGATATTTCACTCTTTGCAATAAGCTACAACAATCCGGCTCGAAGGACCATGAAGGATTAACCGCTAGCTAATCCTGGGCTGCCGATGTAAAGTCGAGTTACGTTGGAACAATAGCTTTATTGTCTAATGTAAACTACGACTATTGATGATGATGATGATGGTAGGTGAGTGCGGTTGACACGGCGGCTAGTGATGCACTGGCTGTGACCTAGTGGGCGCTCGGTCTGTACGCGGTAGTGTCTGCTCGGGTCACCTAGTTACTGGTGATCGATGTATATCGAACAAGTAGACTTTATCAGACAAGACCGTTACAGGTTAACGTTACATTTACGAACGAATTCCTACACACAGGCAGGATTTAGGCATAAAGTAGACTTTATCAGATAAGACCGTTTTAGGTTAACGTTATGAAGTTACGAACGAACTCTCATACACGGGCAGGATTTGGGTGTAGAGTAGACTTTATCAGATAAGACCGTTCTAGGTTAACGTTATGAAGTAACGAACGAACTCTCATACACGGGCAGGATTTGGGTGTAGACTTTATCAGACAAGACCGTTCTAGGTTAACGTTATGAAGTTACGAACGAACTCTCATACACGAGCAGGATTTGGGTGTAGACTTTATCAGACAAGACCGTTCTAGGTTAACGTTATGAAGTTACGAACGAACTCTCATATACGGGCAGGGTTTGAGCATAGAGTAGACTTTATCAGACAAGACCGTTCTAGGTTAACGTTATGAAGTTACGCACGAATTAATAAATATTGGCATGATTACGATGACGAAGTAGACTTTCTTAGACAAGATTGCGTATTCCGTGAGGCATTCAGAGTGACTTTGTAAGGATTTGGGTAGAGACTTCATCAGAAGAGACCGTTATCGATAACCGCACGTATAGGTACCATTTAGAAGCCGACATACACAGAAACCGCGGCCGGGCCGGAGGCGAAGGATTAAGGAGGAGGATTAAATGATTTATTTAATATAAAAAACTTAATAATATGTATTTAGTATAAAAAAACTTAATTTAATATAAAAAAACTTAATATAGGCATGCCTCGGATGTGTCGGGGATCCACAATTTCGGGCAAAAGACATTTCATATAAAAATCTACAATTTTTTTTTCCATGTTTTTTTTCCAAAATTCATCGTCTCTGTGGATGTATTCTATTTGCACTGGGTTATGTTCACCAGACCATATCCCGAATATGCATGTTTTCCTTTGCGTTACATGTAGCTGACCTTGAACTTGAAAGTACCAATTACTGTTGGTGTTAATCTGTCTTATTTTGTTCTCTTTGTTGTACTTATATATTTGTATTTTGTTTGTTTTAATTGCAGCATCAATCCCTATTTTGAATGATGATATTGGACATTTTACTTCTACGATTACGTCATCCTCAACTAAACCATCTGGAGTAGCTCCGATGAAGGAGTAAGTTTTATCAATAAATAGCCCACACGGCTCAATTTTTATGTTCAGCTGTCGCTCCATTTGCTGGAGAGCGTGTTTTTCGTTTTCAACTCCATGGGCGACTGACGAAATGTGAGCCAATTTTTTTTTATATAGTATATTTTTGACCGTTGGGGCACTACTTTTGGATAGTTGTCGCTTGCAGATTACTCCGAAATTTGAAGCTGTTACTAATGATTTTCTAAGCTCCATCCACTCACTTGAATCTCTTTGGAGGATAGTGCTTCTCTCTATTTTAGTTCTATCATTATTGATTAGTTTTAAATTTGACAAAAAATCTGATTTTGCGCGTTCCATTTTTGATGGGCTCATATCTGGAGCCGAACATGTAGAGCCGTAGTTGTGCTGGTGAAGAATCTCAATTTTTCGTATTTTTTTTGTTGGGTGTTCCCTATTCCATTTTCTTTTCAGAGCCCTTCTATTTTCGATTTGTTTCACGGTTCCTTTAGGCGACTTTCCAAGAATCTGTTTTTGCACAGATGATATCGCAGTACCACTATTATAAGATACAACAGCAGCAGAACATCTTCCTTGGTACCCTCGTCTCTGCGAAAAATTTATTCTTTTACCACCTACAAATTTAGCTATCACACTGTTAAACCCCTCAACCTTATTAGTATCTACGTCTTCTATTAGGTTACGAGCTTTGTTGGCTACAGTAGCAGCAATCGCGTTGATCCGGAATAAGAACATTGAGTTGTTTATTTCTTTAACAGTATTACATATACTTTTGTCTTTGGAGCAATTATAATCAGAGCATAGTCTGTGATCACCATAAGCATGTGCTACTGAATTTAAGATATCATTATGCAGTAAATTTATAGCAACATTTTTTGAATTTGTTGTCCTCTTGTGAAACTGAATTGATTTCACAATAAACTTACGCATGCTCATGATCTTTTCGTTTGAAAAAGTTTTTCTATGATTTATTGGGTATTTTGTATCTTTCAGAACACCTCGCAACTTATTGCAAAAATTGCGAAGAATATGATTTCTACACTCCAGTTTTTCCACAGTATGATTTAAATGGTCGTATGGCTTCGCTTCTAGTACCTTATTGTAAGTGGAAGAATCTCCGTCTCCAACCATTCTGGCGTAAATAATACCGTACATTTCAAGAGAAGATTTAAAGCCTTCAGCTATTATATCGGCTTCCATAGCACTAGAAGGCCCTTCGTAGTATTTGAAACAGGTATGTTCCTTGGGAGTTGTATCCTGTTTTTTCGCTCGTGCACATATCATGCAATATTTATTTTTAACTCCGATGTATAGAACCTCTCCAAACAGTTTCCCGATAATTGCTGCTGTTCCAGACATTGATCTGTAATTATTGCCATATGATCTTAAGCCCCAAGCACCATCCACACACACATCTATAAGAGGTATACCGTTTTTAACTCGACCATCAGCAATAGCAGCATCTTTCTCTTTATTGGCAGCAGCTTCCATTGATTCCATCGCTGTATTTTCCCAATTTTTATACACGATATCTTGAATTCGAGTAAAATATCTTCTGGAAAATACGGGGACATTCATAGCCGATAGAATCTCCTCGAACTGAGAAAACCCAATACCTGCAGCCACAACACCAGTGGTTGCAGCAACATTTATGCCGACGTGTTCTTTATTGCTACTATCTTCTGAGTCAATCAAAACTACTTCTCGGCAGACACCACATTTAAATTTAAATGTACTCTTTAATCCAGACCGCTTTTCTCCTAATAATTTAAAGGATGAAATCTTACAATCGAATAAATTGTTATGATGCGCCTTTTCTTGAAGTTGAACCATGAGATAATTAATGTCAATAATTCTACGACCACTGATTGGAAGGTATTCGTTTTCTTTTTCCTCTTCAATAATCAGAGCAATATTCTCACCGGTCCTGTAATCAATAAATAAAATATAAATTTTCCTTATTTCGTCAAATATAAACATTATTTTATAAATGACGAAATAAGGAAATAACAGGTATTTAGTAGCACAAGCTTAAAAACGAAAATTGATAAGGATAAGTACAGCATTAAAATTAATTATAAAAACATAGAACAGTCTTTAGTTTTTAAATTCAGTTAGAAGACAAAAGCATGCAGATTTATAACTATTTTAATGTAATTTTTACACAAATCAGGGTCAATACAAAAAAAATAAACCAGAAAAAACCATTGAAATCAATAGGAAAATAAAAATGATTACATTGCTATTGTACTTACTCTTCTTTCCTGGGCGTACTACTATTTGCCCTTGGTTCCATTGATTCCGAATGCGTTTCAGTGTGTTCTCTTGACCTATAAAGTTTAACATTATCATTATACTTCCATACACTATCACTCTTATTTTATTTATGAATTTTGTGTAAACAATCTCAATAAGGTGTTAATTATAATACAAAATGAAAACACTACAGTTACTTACATGTTGTACTCATCTCCATCCATCTCACTTGTAACTATCGAGTCCAATGTAAGTTATTGACTTTCCTCTTGCTGCGTTGAACTAAAAAATGAAAGATGAAAATTAATTTTATTATTACATTTACAAATTTCATGTTTCCCTAGTTCGTTATTTCATAATTATGTACATCCCATTTCCCATCCCATTTGCCCACGTACCCATTTTATTCTAATTACCCCGACTGACCCTAGGTATGTATTATTTTTGTCTATGTTGTATCTCATAAATTATTTGTTTCTAGCATCATTGCTGCTTGAGGACTTACTTGTGACTGTGGAGTCCAGAAGGACCAGCAGCGTGTAGATTTTTTGCTAAAGGTTCTTTTTTTTTACGGCGCATATCAACTCTGGAATAATAGAAAAAAAATAAAAACTGTCTCACTACACTACTTAATAGCGGCAAGATGCAAATTATTATAATTATGATACCACTTTTTAGTGTAAAAAAGCATACTGTAAACAACTAGATAAAAAGATAGGAAGGTAGGTAGGAACACTTACGCGTGGTTCTGCAGCATTTTCTTGTGAGCCTTGCACTTCAATGTTTTATTGTTTTTATTTCTTTTGTTACCCATTATAGAACCCAACGAATTTCAAAAATTAGAACTTGTAATTATTTACACAACAAATATTCGAACGCGGAGGGCGTAAACGGTGGGGCGCGGAGCGACGTGACCTCTCTCTGTGGCGCCTCGGCGAGTACTGAGCAAGACGGTGCGCAGGCAGCCGATCACGATTTTGTAGGTATTTAGGTGTTTTGAAAAATATTTGTATGGCATATAAAAATGTTTTCTAGTGATGCACTGCGTAATAACATTTGCAATGTTTTGGTATACATTTTGTGTCATTTTATTCATTTTTCTATTCACACTGATCATTCAAAGTTTCATTTAGGTAACTTTGTCATTTTTTTCCATCGGGTGAAATATCACCAATCGTGTTTTTGTCTAGTGATGCACTAGAAAATATCCTCAACTATAATATGTATGAATTTCAAAACTATAGGCCTTATAGTTATTGAGGTACGGACAGTTAAAAATCCCGAAATTCGGGAATCCTCGCCTGATATTTGTTCAGACGACAATACCTATACCTACCTAGGTATAATACAGCTTTAGTTTATAATGACGATTGCAAAAGATACCTACAGTAGGTAGGTAACTACTGTTAGATCAGACAGACGGCATAGGGTGAGTAATATGAGTTAAAAATAATAATCAGTTAAACCTTTGTCACCAACCCTTAGTTGGTACCTACACATCCCATCTGTACGAATCACTTTTCATAATCTATGATTTTCAAACGTAATGTCAGGTACAATAGAAAATAATGTACAAAAATTAATTTTGACTGGTTTTCGTTGATATTCTGTTTATTAACCGATGATAAGTCAAGCTACTATCTGTTTTCTTCGAAGTTGATTCATTTTTAGACGTTTTTAACAAGCAAGACGGCATTTATTTCTTAATTTTATTCGCATGCGGTGTCGCGAGGGGCGTAGGCGAACGACTAAATGAGTTGTTGCCGACCGGCAACAACTCATGGCGCAAAGTTGTTGTTCGCGGGTGTCCGTTCCATACGCTAGTAATAGTAATTCAATGACTATAACGGACGGGTAGGTAGGTAGACTGCATAGTTATAGGTTAGTAGGTAACTACAATTATCAAACAACAGTAAATTTATGGTAGGTAAACCTAGGTAATAAAATTGCTCGATAAGATAGAAATAAAACAAACATTGCTGTTGGTGCCCGACATCATCGCAGGGAATCTTTATATACCTACCTACCTACTTCTTTTGATACTTACAAATAAATCTTATCCAGACACTGAAAATCTACTGTAAAAAAATTACTAATTTGGTGATGGTGACATTCTTATTTTTAAATTGACTACCTACTACAGCTATAAGAATAAATACTAGTCAAGTCATCATTCCGCTGAGGGTTCCGCACAATATTTTTACATTCCTTTTGTTGTTGGGTCAGTGCGCCCTTGGTATGGTCCAATTATATTTGTGGAGTTGTCAGATTCAAGTATCGAAAAATCTAGATTTTTGTAAGCTTGTTCCTTTACTACTTACCGCTACGAGAATACGTTGTACCTACTTACTTACTAGTCAATTGCAAGTCATCAGTGCATTTAGGGTTCCGCACAATCATTTCGCTTTCCATTTGTCCTACCTACACTTTAGCATTTCATAAATAATGATTTTCTATACAGGATGACACAAAAAGAATGAATGTTGTTTTCAAGTCAATAAAAAAATCAAAAGTAAGCATTTTACAATCATAAAATTAATTATTAAACATTTTTCGTCTCGTAGTTATGATAAAAGTTGTAAAAAAGGATGAACGTTATTGAGGAATGTAGTTCAGATTTAACTGTAGAAAACTGTACCAAAGAATGTTATCAATATCTATTGGCATTCAGTTACGTCTCTAACTGGCATATTTCGTGCATGTCTAGGGTCGCAAAGCTCTGGCAGCATGAATTTTTGATAAAATAATAATAATTTACTTTCTTTGCTTCCAAATTGGTCATCTTTTTTTATAATTTCAACTTTCATTGAATTATTGATCCCAGACCAAACGCCGAAAATACATTGCTTCCGATCTGTTATTCGTAACTGTCCTTGGACTTGGATATACCAAGGATGTTTTTTATTTATAATATTATAACCGTTTAACGTCTTTTTCCAAAAATTTACTTTCTTTTTTTCTATAGCTTCTTCTATAGTTGTTTTAAAAGCCGTTATAGGGCACTTAATTTCTACGATGGTGCCGTCTCCCACAACTCCATCGGGAGTCGCACCTAGAAATGGAAACTCCTTATCGATAAAAAGACCGCATGGCTCTATTTTTATGTTGAGTTGGGTTGCTAGCTGGTCAGTGGCTGTTGCTTCGTTTTCTATTCCATGTTTGAGTGATGGCACATGGCTCAAATTCCTGGGGTATATGATATTTATTACAAAATTTTGGACTTTGGTATTCTGACGTCTATTGACCACTTTTGCAAAATTTGAAGCAGTTAGAAGTTTTCTGCGTAGTTCTAACCATTCACTAGAATCTCGCTGCAAAACAGTTGCTTTTTCAATTGTTTTTCTTTCTTCTTCGGAAGATGGTAAGCCTTTTAGAAAATCTGTTTTGACTCTATCGTACTCTGAAATGGTCATATCTGGCTTTTGGCAATAAGTACCATAGTCCTTTTCGCTCTCCTTGGTATTGAAAAGTTTTATTTTGGCTTTTCTCACATAATTAGCACTCTGTGATCGTTGTTTTGCCCTTTTCTCTTCGAGCTTTTTAACACGTGCGCTGGGACTTCTTCCTAAAATAGCCCTGTGTAGGGTAGAAAGTAGGCGCTTGGTATTAAATGATACCACAGCTGCTTTGCAGCGAGATTCATAGCCCTGGCGTAAAGTAAAGTTAATGCGTTTCCCGCCTACAAATTTGGCAATTATGCTGTTGAACGATTCTACTCTATTGCTATCGCTATTGTGCATAAGGCTTCTAGCTTTAGCTGCAACAGCGCTCACTATGAATTTGATTCTGTGCCATATCGAGCACGTCTTCAGAGTCATAGTCAGATCTTCGCTATTTTTTTCACTTTTGCAGTAGTAAGGCTGGCACTTTTCATGATTTCCAAAGGCATGATTGTATGAATTTACTATATCGGTGTGTAAGCTAATGACTTTTGAGTCAAAGGTTGCGTCTTTAGCATTGTGTTCAATTATGGACAAGCAAATGACTCTTCGGATGGCAAGAATTCTTTGAGTTGTAATTTTTTTTCTTAAATTAGATGGATATTTGGTTTCTGTTGTTATATTTTTTAGCTTTTTGCACATATTTCTAAAAATATGATTTTTACATTCCACTTTTTCGACAGTGCAATCGGGATACGGCCGGCCTTCAAAACTTTTTTTATAAGTACTAGAATCACCATCGGCAATCATTCGTTCGTAGATAAGATTGTACATAGGGATGGACTGCTTGAAACCTTCTAACAATATTTCGGACTCCATACCGGTAGAAGAACCGCTGTAGTTTTTGTAGCACGCATGCTCTCTTGTGTATCTTTGTTGTCAGATCGAGCACATATACAGCAATACTTGTTCTTCACGCCGATGAACAAAACTTCTCCAAATCTTTTCCCAATTATAGCAGCAGCTCCAGATAGGGCCGAAAAATTTGTATTAAACGATCGTTTAGACCAAGCTCCATCTGCAATTACATCAATGCAAGCAACACCGTTTCTTACTCTTCTTTCTGCAATTGCAGCATCTCGCTCCCGCGCTGCAGCTGCCTCCATCACGCTCGTAGCCGTTTTTTGCCAGTCATCGTACACATCATTTTGGACTTTAGCGTATGTTTTTTGTGAGAGAGATGGACAGTCAATAGATGCAAATAATTCACTGAATTAGGAATAGCCAATTCCTGTAGATATAATGCCAGATGTTGCAGATTTATTTAAATCTAACTTTGATTCAGGCTCAGAATCAAGGTAAAGTTTTAGGTTGCACATATCACATTTCAATTTGTATTTCGAAAGTAGTCCTTTTCTTCTTTCTGATATAATATGAACGTTACTTAATGTACACCCGAATGCCTTATTATGATCGCTTATTTCTTGAAGTCTTTTATAAAAATACTTTAAGTCAATTATTATCCGCCCTTCTACAGAAAAACTACTCTCCTCTTCTACAGTATTGCTCACTTCGAACCTGAAAAACACAAAACAAAATAACGAATTATTTCAAAACTGCACAGAAGACTACATAATTAAAATAATAAATAATCTAACTATTACCAATCCATATCATCATCAGATTCGTTTGGATCATGATAATGTGATGATTTGTCGAACTGAAGAGTGTGGCATGCGTCCATAGGCGGTACTTCTGATCTAAAAAGTATACAAATTTATCAACAACAAATTCGTGATGGTCAAAAACGTATCCGTAGATCGTACTTACAATCCTATATTTTGTAATAAATGAATATCATCAGCACTCGATTCATCATCTTTTGGCGGTATTGGCATCCTGTAACAATCATATGTGTCAAGGTGATATTCTACCTCAGGCATTTTACCTACCTAACAAAAAAATTTTTTGGAGGCGGAACCCTAAATATCAGACTTGCTTATAAATTGCACCATTGTGTTTGGAAGTACTTATTTACCTACCGTTTTCCCTGTGTGTTATGTAAAAAGTTCAGTCTACAACAAAATAAACCTACCTACTAAACTATATAGGTAGATTTATTCTGAAGTAGTAGGTACTTACAAATTTTCTGGAATGTTTTCTTTTTCGTTATTATTGCGTTCAGTAATACGTATATGACGGTTTCTGAAAATATAAATGTTTAGTAGCTAAGTACTGTAAGTAGGTACCTAAATATCGAAAAAAGAAAAATGGAGGTAGGTATACTTACAATTCCATATTTTGTAATAAATGAAGATCATCCGAACTCGGTTCACCGTCTTTTGGCGGCATCCTGTAACGATCACACGTTCCAAGGTAATAATCTACCTACCTATCGAACAAAAAATATTTTGAAGACGGAACCCTAAATGTCAGACTTGCTTATAAATTGCAATATTGTGTTTGGAAGTACTTATTTACCTACCGTTTTCCCTGTGTGTTATGTAAAAATTCAGTCTACAACAAAATAAACCTACCTACTAAACTATTTAGGTAGATTTATTCTGAAGTAGTAGGTAGGGTAAAGGGAGGTAATGTCGTGATAACTTTGACATTTTATGTCAATTCTCTAATATTAATCAGTTAATTTACCCAGACAACAGTTTTTTGTTTGGGGCATTATTTTTATAATAGTGTTTTAGAACGAAATGCTAGATATTAGTATATGCTTTGATAAATAATATGTTATTCAGGCATTATATATACATATAGGGAAATTCGTGAGTAGTACTGGTAAAGTCGTGATATAAGGAAGGTAAAATCGTGATAGGTAAAAAATACAGGGCTTAAAAGAATAAACGGTATAATAATACAAAAAAACACTTTATTGTTCTAATTCTGCACATGCATCACACTGGACATACACTTCGTTCTCATCCGGGGCAATTTTTAAGCATATATTATGATAAGGGCGGCAACAGTACGAACATTGGACCCATTTCTTACCATTTTTTAATCTAGCATCAATGGAATATGCTATGTCACATACAGAACATACCCAATCGTCATCGCCAGCTTGATTTTCTTTATCTTTTCTATTTCTTTTCTTTTTATTTGCAGCAATTTTCGAAGAGGGACCAGCATTATTTTGTTCTATTGGCGATGATGGGCCATCCATTTCATTAAGACATCTTGCTCTAGAATCTACGTGTCTCTTTGTTGCTGCTCTTTTCTCCACCATTGTAGGAACTTTCAATATAGTGTCTTCTATTTCAAATCTGGTTTCAGTATTAGCTATTACTGCTAGCATGTCAACTTCTGGGCTGTTTAGCACTGGTCTGTCTTCAGCTAGATTTTCAATCACAGGGCTGTTTATCTCTGGACATTCGTCATCGAGACATTGTTCAGTGAGTCTTGATGGAGCTAATGCTTCCGGGCACACAGTATTTTTATTCAAAGGGCATATGCCACATTTTCTGAAGGCGTTCTTAATTGTGCTTGATGAAAAAGCTTTGATGAAAGCTGGATTCAATATTTGATGAAAATTGGATCGATCGGGCTTCTGTGTGGTATTCTTTTTCATATAATCTTTAACACTGTCACTCCAGTAACTTTTTAAGGCTTTGTAAACGCCTACATCTAATGGTTGCAAGATATGCGTATTATGAGCGGGAAAAGTGAGCAGGTATATTTGGTTCTCACGTGCAAGCTGGATTACCTCTGGTTTTATGTGTGAAGCGTGAGAATCCATCAATAACACTACAGGTCGCGCATCTGGAATTGCTTTTATGAAGAACTGGAACCACTCTAAAAAGATTTCAGCATTTATCCAACCTTTTGGAGATAGTCTTACCATTGAATTTGGAAAAGCATCCTGCTTTAAAACATCTGACCACCTTTTTCCTTTAAATATTACCAGTGGAGGTAGCCACGTGCCATCTGCACAAATGCAGCCCATTACTGTTGTGGTTGTTCCTTTTTCAGCATATGTTCTATTGTATATGTAACGTCTGCCAATGGCGGTAACCACTCTTCCTTTATTGGTAACATAAGTCAAGCCTGTTTCATCACAATTCCAGATACGGTCTGCGCAATCTGTGATGCCTAAGTTAGCTAATAAAGTCTCTAGTTTATCAAAGAAATCAGCAATCAAAACAGGGTTAGCCATTGAAGCTCTGCAAGTTGAGAGATTTTCAGCTACTCTGAGTGTTAGGTTATACCTCTTCTTATAATTATCCCACCACCACTTACTAGCTGACTCGGAGTTAGGGTTAAGCAGGAATACTCTAGCGCCTGTCTTTGCCAGTTCAAATGCAGTGTGCCGAATTTGATTTACCGTGAGCCCAAAACCCAATTCCTGCATTGTGATAATATAGTGATAAAGCTTTACCTCTAAATCTGCAGTCAAAGCAAAAGGTCTGCCTAGTTTAACCAACGATTTGTCTTCTCTGTTTACATAGTCCTTTAATGTGCTCCAAGGTACTCCTGTAGCTTTACTAGCTGCATATAGTGACTTATGTTCGTTCTCCACCAGACTTAACGCATGTTTAAGATCCTGGGCGGAATACTGTCTATTTTTTGATAGCGCCATGATTCCTGTGGAGGAACAATATCATATATAGGTATCTTCGTGATAGTAGGTATAGGTAATGTCGTGACAAAAAAAAAACAATACATTTTACGCATTCGAATAAGTAAAACCCACTGCCAAGGATATATATTTAACCATATAAGCACAAACATCCCTTAAAATTACCGAATAGATAATAAAAATCAGTCATCAAATCACCTCACACAAAACACTATGAGATTTTTTTAAGATAACCTTAAAATATTTTCCACATAAATAAGGGCATTTATATAAAAAAGTACCAAAATTTATAAAACATTACACTTCACTCGGTTCATCAAATATAAAACTATTCGTTTTGCATTAAATTACGTAATAATCACCTTATTTTTCACCATAAACTTATTTTTTGTAATGCATGTCCGAACACGAGTCAGCTGATCAAGTTTGGAGCTAGCGCGCGACAAAAAGTTAAACGCGAAGTTTGCTGCAAGCACAATGTAACTGGAATTCATACTGCCATCTTGCTCACTCTTTGGCGCATCCCTATACGCGCTCTCGTACCGATTCATTGACAGGCAAAGCTATGGCAATCATTTAGAAAATTATCACGACATTAACTGTATCACGAAATTACCTCCCTTTACCCTACTTACAAATTTTCTGGAATGTTTTCTTTTTCGTTATTATTGCGTTCATTAATACGTATATGACGGTTTCTGAATATATAAATGTTTAGTAGCTAAGTACTGTAAGTACGTACCTAAGTATCGAAAAAAGAAAAATGGAGGTAGGTATACTTACAATTCCATATTTTGTAATAAATGAAGATCATCCGAACTCGGTTCACCGTCTTTTGGCGGCATCCAAAAATGCACCACTGGGCTTGGAAGTAGCTATGTACCTACCTACCTATGTTATGTAAAAATTCAGTCAACTACAGAATAACACCACCTACTAAAATATTTAGGTAGGTTTATTGTGAATTAGAAGGTAGGGTAGCTAGGTAGGTAGGTGAGTAGGTAGGTACTCACAGATTTTGCGGATTATTTTCTTCGTTACTATCGACTTCAGTATTATGTAATTGGCGGTTTCTGAAAAGATGAAATGTTTTGTAACTGAGTAGGTAGCTAGGTGCTTCGAATAAATTTTAGTTCTCACTAAAAGGCTGACTACTGGGTGTTTTACCCTACCTAGGTGCGGAAACTGGTTACTAGGTACAAGGATACACTGATAGTGCCTATACAATTAGGTAGGTACCTAGGTACTCAATAACAATATTGAATATAGTAATTGGTAGGTACTATATCTAAAATGTACTTACTTCAAAACGTTCATCATGTGCTGGCCACTTTTTTTACGCCAATTCAATTTCTTCTTTTTATTGCGGTAGCGATTATTACCCATAATGTCGACTAAAATTTATTTTTGGGTGCACGAGTTTAATTCGTAAAATTCACCGCAAGCGACACAAGTTCCCCGTCCGAAAGCCGAAGCGAGACTGAGTCGGGGGCCGGGCGGCAGGGCGGCCTGACTGAGAATGCTTCTAGCGCTTGATATTTTAGGTATTTTGTCATTTAAATTAATACGAAAACAATTTAAAAATTTCAGCTAACATAACACCTTCCTTTTATTAAGATCAATTTTCATGCAAAGTTTAAAGATCGTACTTAAAGTTTTCACTGAGTTATACACGCTTAATGTACAATTTGGAGGCAACTTTGAGATTTTTTTCTATCGAGAAAATTTAACGAAATCGTGTTTTCGCCGAACATGGTACTTAGAGTACATCCTGAACTTTACCATATATTAATTACAATGTGAAAAGAGCAGTATTTTTGAAGATATGGGGACTGAAAATAAGCAATTTGAGGTAGTATAGGCTCTTTTATTCATAATATTTGGCATAATACGAGACTGCTTCTAGCCATGTACCTACCCCACCTTGTTATGACAGGTTCGGGTGGTAATGGCATGTTCGGAAACCTTTCCTTTAATATTTTTACTCTATTGGGAGCCTTTAAAAATATATTTTTTACATTTGAAATTAACCTATCAACATCCACATATTCTGCCCTTATCTGTTCTGCAACGAGATTAAGAGCGTGTACTACACAGGTTACATGCATCATATTCGGCAAATAGTTTTTAAAATTCTTCCTGCTTTTAACATATATGCTACGCTATCAGAACATAATACTAAAACATCTCCTACTTTGGCTTCATAGGAGTCTCCCCACATATTTTCTAAACATCCAATCACAAATTGAGCTACTGTCTCTCCATTCACCTTTTCTAACATTTTGCAAGCTATTAAAATGGTTTGTTTGTTACCACATTTAAAGGTTTTACTAGAAAATTCACAATATAACGACCTAAATAATCGGTAGTTTCATCTAGAGAAATCCAAAGTTTTTGATTATGAACATGGTCATAAATTGAACCAATTTTTTTTTAAAAAGAATATCTAAGTAAACTTTTCTCAATAACGATTCATCAGAAATCGTTTTAACTTTTGTACATTTACAACACATATATATTACATAGTAAAAAGTTTTAAACTTTTAAAGTTTTAAACTCTGGTCGATTTACTCGTGACCAGGGTATGTTACACAATATAAGAAACTGTATTAAATCAAGATAAAATAATTGATTTCGGCGGCCAGCAGTACCTTGGTGTTTCGGCCCGTCAATATGCCTCTTGATATTACTTTTCTTGCAATTCTCAATATCTAATATAAGTTCACGAGTCAGAGATGCGTACAAAACGCGGGTAGCTACAGGAGTGATTGAAGCACGCATACTCTAGGAATGCGAAACACGCCCTCAACCCTACCCATCAACCTTTTTGTCATTGTTTATTGAATAGGTACTTACACTGCAAACCAGTGACAAACAAAAGATAGCAAAATCTAGAAAGAGACAACAAGCTTCGGCTATTCTGGGAAAAGAAAACAATGAGGTGAATCAGTTTTTTACCTGAGCTAATAACAATTAGAAATGTAAGTTATAAAATATTAAACTGCTTGCAGTTGGTTAAAAAGATGATTGGTTGGGTTGGATGGTCAAAAATGATTTGAATTAGTTCGTAATATTATAAAAACATTAATATTAAATATACATGCTAACTGCGACAAGTATTCCATTTTCGACCCAATTGGGTCCAATAAAATTATTGTAGTAAGGAAGTCTCCATTTTTTTTTGCCTCTGTTCTTTGAACTTTAGGTATTTTAGCCCACCTAATTCCGATCACTGCTCATATGTATCACTTATTGCTTCAGTCTCTGAATTCAGTACTAAATTTGCGGCAACTTCCATGTCTTGGTTTCCTTCAGTCGAAACTCTTAGCTCACTCAGTTGCTCCTGGCTCGCTGGCGGCCGTAAAGAAACGTTAGAGTCACATTCAATTTCATTCAGTTTAGTGAAATAAATTAAATCTTGTATTTGTTTCTTCAACTCCAAAATATTCCTTTTGCCGGTAACACCTCGTAGCTCAGAAGCGACATATGTATGTTGTCTAATTTCCGGTAGTCTATTAGTTCTGAAAGCATTCAATTCTTGTCGTTCATTCTGATTATGAAATCCATTTTTTTTATTTCTTCTTCTGTTAGTCTAGTTTTTACAAATCCTATTGTAAGTTCTTGACTAGACATTGTTTCTATTGCGGTCACAACATTATCATATGTTTTTGGCATAGATAGCAGCAAATAACATATAACTTCACTTTCTGAGGGCTCTGCGCCCCTTTCAACTCTCGCACCAATTTATCAAATTTAATAAAAAAATCTTCTATTTTCTGATCTTCTGTGAATTTTATGGTTAAGTCTTTTTCTTAGCAGTAGCTGCGATGCTATTCCAGTTCTTTGATAAGTGGAACTTAGTTTATTTATCATATAACAAGCCGTTTCACATTCTTGGATCAGTTCTAAGTGAGTATCGGCAATACACTGAGTTATTATGTTTTTTGCTTGTCATTATTTTTCTTTTCTTTTTCTGAAAATTCAAATTAACTAAAAATTTCTTCTAATTAAAAAGGTTCAAGGTGTGTTGAACAGATTCTACAATAGCGGAGGTGTGACGTTAGTCGAAAATAGAGGTGGTGACCGAATGAGTGACGCATTTCAAGCAAAACGATTTTCAGTCAATTGGTTTATAGAATCGTTTATGGGACAAGAGAGCCACTATTGTAGGTCTAAAAATATGCATCGATTGTATCTCTCTCCGGAATTAAATTTCCGTAAAATGTGGCGCCTACACAATCAGGTTCGCGAACCAGATCTTTATGTTAAGCAAAGTTTCTTCAGAAACATTTTGAACTCACAATATAATATAGGTTTTGGTTCGCCTAGAACTGACGTGTGCTCGACGTGCATTTCAATAGATGAGCTATTAAAATCCGAAACCGACACATCTACAAGAAACGCGTTGATGGTTGAGAAAAGGATCGACAGCACCAATTGTAGGCGACGCTTAGAGCCCGAGACACACGATACCTTTGATGACGTAACTGATCATGATTATATTTTGTGCCCATCATCTCTTTCAGAATATCATAAAAATGTGGTAGAATATAGCAGGTTTCATTGGAAAGAAATTGAAGAAAACATTAAAATGCGAAAAATGCATAGAAAGTCTTGAAAACACCGAACAACTTCGTGAAAAATCCTTGATAGCTATAAAAAATAGAGGAGGCCTATTCAAGCCAACATCAGATTTAAACAGAATCTGTCAAGTCTGAAAAAATTGTAAGAACAACAAGTGCATATAGGTTCAAAGTTTCTTGGCCAACCAAGAAATTTGTTAGAGGTAATCAATAAAGTTTCAGCTAATATATTACCAACACAGATTTTTTGCGAGTTAAAAGATCATTCAATAGAGCAATCTTTATATGATGACCATTGTAAAATGCAGGAAAAGAAACTAGCCAGCTATAACAGAAATCTAAGATTTATTGGGAACGGGTACAGTGTTTGTCTAATCGATAGATCGTGTAGGAAGCAAAGAGGTCGAGTCAAGGTCGGTTCAAATCGATATATATAGTTTGGTACAGCGCCTCCAGTGGCGTTTGTGCGAACTACTACGTAACAAGCAAAGAATGTTAAATTAGGTAATGATTATTTGGCACCTGATGGGTATGCAGTGCATCCGTTACGACACAGATGGCGCTGTGCGCTGTGTTTAACATACTGCGGCCGGAAATGATGCGAAAGCTATCGTCGAACTCTTTCTTTACATTTTTAGGTTATACTAATTATGCTAGTCTATGGCTTTTCTTAATAGGTAAGTAGCTATAATTACTAACCCATGAACATATGGTTCACGTGGTTAACATATGGAGGTTCCACGCAGAGTAATGATACTGCATTAGCAGCTACCAAGAAGAATTTTGTTTGTAACTTTTGCAAGAAACCAGGCCACATCAAGTCACAGTGCTATAAGTTAAAGAATAAGAAAAATAAGAAGAAAAGTGACGCAGGGGACCAACAACCACAAACCCTACTTGCATCTGGTTTTGTTGCTACAGATGATTGGATTGTGGACTCAGGATGCTCTTCGCACATGACCAATTCAAGAGATTCACTGCTAGATTTTAAGGAAAATAACAGTAAAATAGCAATAGCTAATAATGATAAGCTAGCTAGTGAGGGTATTGGTACTGTAAACTTAAATATTTGTAATAGTGACTGGTTAGTGAAAAATGTGATGTATGTACCACAGTTACCTGCAAATTTGTTGTCGGTGAGTAAGGCTGTTGAACGAGGTATGACTGTAGTGTTTAATGAAGATGGCTGTTTCTTTTATAAGATGTGTGAGGTTAAGTGTAAACCAGTATTGTTTGCTGATTGTGAAAAAGGCATTTATAAGTGGAAGAATGTGGCTCAGGAGTACTTTTCAGCACTCCTACATGAAGTGCAGGGGGCAGATAGTGCAAGGTCTGCTGCTTGTGTGTCTGAAGAAGTATGGCATAGAAGAATGGGTCACTTGAGTATGAAAGGGCCGAAAAGTCTTAAAGAATGTACTAAGCTTACATTAAGGGTAAGCAGTCAGCTAAGGTGTATCCAAAGGGAATGGCTCGGCGAGCAAGCCAGGTCTTGGAAATCGTGCACTCAGATGTGTGCGGTCCGATGAGAGACAGCAGCTAGAGCGGAGCCCGTTATCTTCTGATGTTTACTGATGATTTCTCAAGAAAATCATTTGGTTATGTATTAAATAACAAAAGTCAGGTAATGTCTTGTTTCATAAGATTTAAAACTCAAGCTGAGAAGCAAACTGGTTCACACATCAAATGTCTGAGAACAGACAACGGAGGCGAGTATACCAGTACCGAGTTATTATAATTATTCACGGGTATTTATCGCGTTTATTTACCTATTTTTCCCGACGTTTCAACAGGTTTACACTCAACAGGTTTACACGGTTTATCGTGGTCACGCGATGACCAGTCATCCCACGACCACGACAGAGTGTAAACCATGGTCCAATCGAGCTAAATCGCGAGGGAACAGCGATATCCAAGAAGTCATACGGAGGTCAATGGACGCGCAATTCAAGATTAAAGACTTGCCCGGGGGGCATTAACTATCCAAAATACAAAGAAGACAAGTCAAAAGAAGTGATAACAGTGGATGGGTAACGCATGTGTTGAGTTCGTTCCAATAAAATATCCTTTTCAAAGTTTTCGTAAAAATAAATTCTCAATCAGTAAAATCCATTCCCATCTCACAATATTTCAGTCTCTTTTGCATTAAATAGTGTTCATAATGTTGGAATATTGAACCATGCTATGTATTGATACACCATTCAACTTGTCTATGAGACTAAGATTATAGTAAGGATTTATGATTAAATCTATGCTTTATATCTGTCAATGTTGTCTCGATGACACTGACATTCTTGACTCTAAAAACAGTTCTGTGTCTATTGCAACGTATGCATTCTCTCTCTGTTCTGAAATAGCCCACACACAACATGTCCGTCTAAAGCTAATTTTCTGTATCCCCTAATTAAGTGTCAATCATGTAATGTAGTTCCTAATTGTTTTCACTAGGCAATAATAACTATTGTGCTATGTGATTCTGTTCGTTTATTTTCACTCGCCGGTTTTAATCCACCAACCTAACCTATCTTCCATCACTGTGCATCAACTGCGTAGAATCGACAAAGCCAAGGCTAGGCCTACTCACCGCCTGGCTGGCTCTCTGCTCTACACATAACTCGGTAGTAGGTAATTCCCAATAGGTTTACGTGTTATTTTATGGAAATTTAACAATATTTTACGCATTCCAGGACAATGTCATTGTGCGCCCGCTCATGACCTTGCTGTAACATTGAACGTGGCTTAAGAAAACTGTGTTCCTATCATTTACTAAGCTTACTATATCTCCTTTTCTTGTAAAATAATCGTTTCATTTCAGCTTGCAATTGACTTGCATTTGTACTACAAAAATTCATACTTGCCTACTATATTTTGCCCTATCATTAAATCAAACAAGTGAAGTGTAACAAACAATTTAAGTTTAAACTCTAAATTCCTATCATCGCCATGGACTTTAAAGCTTTAATTCGCCGCAGAGCTAGCTTTAAATCAAAGCTTACTCAATTCAAATCATACCTAGATTCAGTGCAAAGTTGCAGCTCAGCTTTGACGAGTGTTCAACTAAATGAATTAAATATTCGAGTGTCCAAACTAGATGATCTTTATGCAGAGTATGATGTCGTCCAAACAGACATAGAAAATGTATGTGAAATTCCAGATGAGCAGTACAAAGAACGGGAAACCTTCGAAACCCAGTACTACAGTACTATTGCTGCAGCTCGTGACATTATAGACAAGCAGGGCTCTGTGGGCATGGCGGAAGCAGGCGCCTGCAGTAGCGCCTCAGTGACGGGTTCAGTTACAGCGGTCGCAGGTAGGCCTTCATTCAAACTGCCAGTTATACATTTGCCAACCTTTTCTGGTCGCTATCAAGATTGGTTAGGGTTCCATGATTCGTATACGTCTCTAATACACAACGTGAATTACACGTAGCGTAAATAATGAAACTTATTGATAGCAGGAATAGACGTATTGTTGTGTATTAGAGACGTATACGAATCATGGAACCCTAACCAATCTTGATAGGATGACCAGTCATCCCGTGACCACGACAGAGTGTAAACCTGTTGAAACGTCGGGAAAAATAGGTAAATAAACGCGATAAATACCCGTGAATAATTATAATAATGTGTTCTGATCGCGTAAGTTTTAAAAACTTCAGTACCGAGTTTAAAGAGTATTTAGCTCGTGAGGGAATTATTTATCAGACGACAGTGCCTAACTGTCCAGCTCAAAATGGAGTGTCAGAACGTCTGAATAAGGTAATTATTGAAACAGTTAGGTGCATGCTTAGGCAAGCAGGGCTGTGCAACCGATTTTGGAGGGAAGCTGCAATGACAGCTTTATACTGTAACGTAATAATTTCACCTTTCCCAAAACAACACTTCATACTTAACCAATTTCGGTGCCGTCATAGCACCTATATTGTAATGGACTCGCCCCTAACAGAATAGACTGTTCCTAATCGTTCGCAAAACCATTGCCTTTTATGGTGCGTCGCGGTCTCCCGAGCCTCTCATTGGCCGAGAGCTATCGAACGATCTAGCGCCAGGCACCAGCAGATACGACTTGTAAGTGTGTGCGCGCTCAACATAAATACCCCCGGCGGGCATCGCTGTCGATTTCGACAAACTATAACTGCTAAAGACGAAAGTCCCGTTTCTCTCTAGATTTTTATCTAGTAATTAATTTCAAGGTGATGTAGCCTACCTACCCTAGTCAATCACCACTCTTGTTATAAGTGTTGTTATTCCCCTAATTGGGTAAGTGTGCACAATTATTAAGCCGGCTTTTCACTATGGGATATAATATAATATATATTACATCTTGGGATATAATATTTTATCGCTCACCATACATTTTGTACGAGACCGTTCACACTGTGCTATAATATATATTACATCCCAAACTATAAATATTTTTTCGACCGAGTGAGCGATATTTGAAGGTCATTTGAAGGTGTATATTTTACCTCACGTCCCCGGACACCGCGCCTCCCCCGCTTCGCCCTCCGTTTGAATGTTGGCGTTCGTGTGCAGACGTGTAAACTGATCATTGTGTGCTCCAAAATATATATCTTACAGTGTGAATAGCAATCGCGGGATGTAATATATAGCACAAGATGTAATTTATATTATATCCCATAGTCAAAAGCCGGCTTTAATTATCTTTAGGATTTCTAGACATTAATCTTGTGTGTAACATTACCTAGGTCCACATTCCAGTGCTTGTACCTCTGTCTCCAGAATCTAGCCTTGGTACCTAGCTAGCTATGTATTCACGCTGTTAATCTGTACTGCCTACCTACATCTTTAATCCACGCCTGCGCAGCTAATAGATACCTAACCGCTATTGTACCTGGCTTGGGGCAAGATGATGCTGCGTGGATTATCAGCATTATTATTATTTTTGTATTATGTAACGCTAGCCATTCACGCTGTGCCTAGGTACCTACCTACCTTCTATAATCTAGCAATCACTGTTGCATCTATCAACCTACATGCCTACCTAGTTTTAATTGCTAAGCACCGTGTTCATTTCTACCTAGCCTAGTTTATGTACATGCCTATGTGCCTGCTTTGCACCTACACGTCGGTGTGTATGCCTATGTGATTCTATCTTTGTAAACTCCGATCTGTCTGACCCCTTCTCTGACCGCCACACATCATACGATCCATTCTTCCGGCCTCCCTAGTAGTGACGTTGGTATCACCTGCGGCGGTCGAGAACAGGATCATGAATATTGCCATAAAGTATAACTAGAACATTGATTCCAGGGAACCACACTGGGAGTACGAGCCCACGACAAGCTATGCTTGGGTTCATTCAACCAAGGCTGGTGTTTTGACTCACTCGGCGGACTATGGGAACCCTATGTCTTCCCCTTCGCCGACTTGGAGGCCATCACCACCCATCGATAAGCTACGCTTGGGTTCATCCTCACAAGGCTGGTGTTTTGACTCACTCGGCGGACGTGGGAACCCCTTGTGTTCCCCTTCGCCGACTTGGAGGCCATCACCACCCATCTTCCTGGAAACTGCCACACCTACCTCCACTCGGCGCTCGCCCTGGACCCGGACATGCGGCCTGCGTTCCAGAACCATCCGCTACAGGGAAGTGCCGTAATAAGGCAAAGTGAAAATTAGGCGGGCCATAGAACCTCTAACCTCTTCTTTATTAATAAATACTTTTATGTTAACTTTACCCATCGTCTTTGCATTTAATCCCACGATAGGGTACCTCAAGATACAATACCTGAAAAATAGAAGCCCCACAGCAGCGTTAGCAGGCCGTCTACCTGAGGAGGTATGGACAGGACACAGTGTCAGTCTCAAACACCTCCGTGTTTTTGGGTGTGTTGCCTATTTTTGTTACTCAAGCCCACTCGCACAAAGATGCCAAGTCTAGGCTGTCTATTTTTGTGGGGTACCTACTGTGAAACTTCAAAGGGTTACCGCCTTATAAAGCCATCTAATCCTACAATAGTACATTTTACACCTAGGCGAGAAAGTGGTCGATTCCTACCGAGTGTGTCGTTTTGGGCCCGAGGCGCAGCCGAGGGCCTTAAAACACACGAGGTAGGAATCGCAGTTTCTGCCGAGTGATAAATAGTGCTTTATACTACACCTTCGAGGAAAATAAAAAGCAGAATTAATTATTAATTGAAATTTAGAAGAACTTACCGCGCCCAATGATGTTGGTAAAACCTCATTGACCGCACCAGCCTTTGGGTTCTTTTTTCAAAATATTGTTCGGAAATCAGAGCAGGCCTAATGGACTTGGAGTAAAAACTTTTTGTCGTTTGACCGAACGAAAATAACCATAGCTACCGGCCGATCTTTTAGGAAATTAAAAAAAAATAACACGTTAGAAATGGATTTCCATACAGTTTTTCCTCCCGCTAAAACACGTGAGAAATGAAATTCCATAGAGTTTTTCCTCCCGGTTTCCTATAGGCCTGCAAAGACATACTTTCTATTCTATGAATAGAAAAGAAATAGGCAACTTTCCGAGCAGGTGTAGTATAAAGATTATTATTGCCGGTACCTACTGTGAAACTTCAAAGGGTTACCGCCTTATAAAGCCATCTAATCCTACAAAGATTATTATTGCCGGTACCTACTGTGAAACTTCAAAGGGTTACCGCCTTATAAAGCCATCTAATCCTACAAAGATTATTATTGCCAGAGACACATCTCAAATCTCATCTCATCTCATCTCAAAAATCCACAGATTTTTAGAAAATAAATTTTATGTACATTTTAAAAACATTTTATCTTGTGACATGAAAAATAATAATGAGTTAAAAAATTAAATGGCCTGTTTGGACTGTAGAAAAGCACGATTTTATTATACATAAAGATGATAAAGTTAAATATACAAACAGAATAACTAAAACGGAAATGGAAGGCACAGTAGGTACAAGATCTTGTGAAAATTGTCAATAATCAAATGCCGATATTTAAAAAACATATATAACATACCTTTATCGTCAATACCAAGAGTACAAAACATGCATAACGCATTTAGAAAACAACGAAGCTGCTATCCACATCGATTTCTCCGAAAATTACCAATGCAAAAAATGATCAAACGATGCCTTTCGGTTCGGCTAAAGCTCAAATCACATTACATACTGGTGTCCTGTATATGAAAGCTGAAAAGGCTATATTTTTTTGTTCCATTTCACCAAGCAATTTACACAACCCAGAATCGATATGGGCACATCTGGATCCAGTATTAAAGTTTGTGAGATCTAAGTATCCCAAATTCTGTTAAGTATCTTGTTCACCGATATGTCGGCCAAATAACCAAAGAAGAAATAGGATACGAAATAAAATTTGCAAAAAAAATCGACGAAAAACGGTTTAAATGGCCCGAAAAGATTGATATCTGCGAAATCGCAAGTTATCAAGTAGTAAAAAAGCTCCAGCCTCCAATTTTTAAATCAACTTCTAAACGTGTTGGAAGTTTTGAATTTTTAAAATCATTGCGTAAATTTAAAATTGATAAATGAAATATCACTGAATTCAGAGACATAAAATTATAAAAATTTAACGAGCATAAAATTAAAAAATAATAGGAATTTAATGATTGTCATGGGTCCCGAGTTTAGTTTTTTTATTCTTGTAGAGTCTGCGATAAATGAGCAGAAATATAATAAAAGTAAGATTTTAAATAATAAAGATTTAACAACTTAATAAAACGAGTTTAAGTTTTGAATGTTTAATGCTATTAAAGTCTATTGATTTAATAAAAATAATTATTTCTCAAACGTTGTACTCTCACATAGCAAGACGTAGCCCCGCCTTTTCACTGCCTAACACCTATAATAAATTTTGTAACAAGATCAGTGACATAATTGAAAGCAACATTATATAAGTGTAAAAAACTAATTCAGAACTGGCTACTCCATTTGTCGTACGATGAAACTGAAGAACTGATTTAATTTTACCTTATTATTCACGTAGAATCCTTCTTATCCTGTCCTCACTTTACTCACCTTGGAAAGATTCCATGCCGTTAAACTTTATTTATAAGATCCCCACTTACCTCACCACTTTTATGCGTCCAAGTCAAATTTTAATTTTATATAGTTTTTTAATAACTTTTACACACAAAAATGTACCTACAAATAAATGTCCATAAAACTACAGTTTAGTCTTAACTAGTGCTCTCCTGAACCCAAGACACAAGCCTAGTGCTTAGTTTGGGTCTCACCAGTAATCCCTAAGTACGTATATATTTGGTGAATAAATGATTTATGATTTGTTGTATTATTTAATAATAAAGTCATTTATAACGGGATATTTACCATGATTTGAGTTTTGAGCTTTCCAATAGTCCAATAGTTTCGAGTTGCGTTCGATAATGAAACCGGTGGTAGTAGTAACGTTCGTAGCAAAAGACGAAAAATGGGGGTAGATCGATATGTCTGCCAATAACAACTCACTCGCAGTGCCGTCAGTTATTCCGTGATCATGGCGCATGAAACTGTGCCGAAATATTGGAAAGCTCAAAACTCAAATCATGGTAAATATCCCGTTATAAATGACTTTAGTGTTAATAACCATGATGGATTTAAAAGTTTTATTTAATAATGTTAATATCTCTCAGTGCATGGGAGACTTGATCTCCCACGGATCAAGTCACCCAACCACACGGATCAAGTCTCCCGTATATGGGGAGACATGGTACAAAATCAATCATTTTTACCTATAATGTACAGTATTTTTATAAATGTTGTTAGTTTTAATATTTTTGCTCCAAAACATATAAACAAGTATATTGTCCATCATTCAGTTTTAACTGGGCTTAAATTCTATTAAAAATAAATTAGTTATCACTCATAACATAACAATAGTGGGGGATCATGTGTCCTCAGTTTCCCCTACATGGGGCGGCAGAAATAAAGTGGCCTACACTCATAAAAAATATAAATCCGGCACTGCTGTGACTATGACACTTCGATGTTGTCATTAGGACATGTTGAGCCATGTTCTAATTTTTGTGAGCCACAAACATATCGTGAACCAATGTCTTCAGAGGATAGTACCAAATGGCAGGTAGCTATGGAACTCTATGCTTATTAATAATGTATGGGTGTCTGGTGGACCGACCGTCTAATGTAAACATTGTCAAATGTAAATAGGTTTACAAAGTAAAAGGTGATGACTCAGGGAAACCAGATAGGTACAAAGCTCGACTAGTAGCTCGAGGTTTTAGCCAGCAGGAGAGTGTGGACTACAACGAAACGTTTTCGCCTGTAGTCAGGCACTCCACCTTGAGAATATTATTCACTTTGGCTAATCAGTATGAACTCGATATATTGAGCACATAGACGTAAGTACGGCTTTCCTGAATGGCGATTTGAATGAACGTATATATAGAGGGTGTACTGCGAAAACCGACTAGGTGACAATTTAACAAAAAATTTGTTAATGATGCAGTGATACATAATTTTTCACGCTCTTTCGACTGGTAAAACCGCCGACAAGTGAAACAGAAGTTATGAAATGGTAAAACCGACTAAATAAAGCAAATGGACTTATACTCTATTAGTAAAATTGCCTAAATACCTTTACTTTAACAAAGTTCAAAAGGTTCATGAAAAATGTATTAAAAGCATTTATACGGAATTACTGGACAATTTATTTCACTACAACGCCATATAAATAGTACTGTGAAAACAGTCTTTATTACAATAATCGTAAATACTTGAATAATATTATGTTTTTTTTCTAATTGTTATCATGCAAAACCGACTGAACGACTCTAGTTAGTTTACGCAATATAATTTGTTCAATTTTACGCACCAGCTATGTAATGATGACCCAACTTACCACCTGCCTTAATGAGTTATACCAGAAAGAAAAAGAAGATTCGGATGACTTATTAACATTAGAAGACTTATTAGGAGTTTGGTTGTATCGATGCGGGTGTAGGTGACGCAAATAATACAAGTCCCATAGCCGATACGAACCACTTTATTCGTGTACATATATCACTCGCGTTACATAGAATGATGGAGCTGGGCACAATCAATCGGCGGTGCGCGCGAGAGGAGCGGGGTGCGAGACACGTGTGTCCCGGATGTTTTTGATCAGCGAACTGTCTGAGCTGCGACGCGGGCGCGCGGGCGTCGGCCGCTGTGTTGCTATCTCTTTCTCTCGCGCACCGGTGTGTAAGTGTGGTGGCGATCGTATCGCCACACCACCCACCCACGGAGAAAAGTACTCCCCGAGTACGAAAAATAAATAAAGAAAAATGTTAAAAATAATCACAAAATCGAAATTTGAATGGTAAAAATATAAGTAGGTAACAAAAGGAATGGGTAAACATATTAACCATATAAATGGACGTGGCGTCCATAAGCTTACTTAACTAAGGTCTTATGTTAAGATATAAGTAACACGTATGTGTATTTACATTTACAATCTTATGTTAAGCTTTTTAACTTAATCAGAATCTATACTTATAATAAAACTGTAACAGGTCCAATTCTGTACATTGAAGATATTTTGAAAATTTTTTTTGGAGGGCACTCTATTAACGATACTGAAGCCAAAACTGTAATTTTTTTCATTCATGTCTGTCTGTCTGTCTGTCTGTTTGTTAAACGCGCATCACGCCGAAACTACTGAAGGTATTGAAATGAAACTCGGAATGTTTTTTGGTCATACTACGAGGAAGGACATAGGATACTTTTTATCCCGGAATTCAGTCAGGTTCCCCTGGGAGAGGGGATGAAAGTAAAATTTCTTCACTGCGCATGACGCCGAAACTGCTGAATGAATTGGAATGAAACCTAGCATGATTTGATGTCATACTACAAGGAAGGACATGGGATACATTTGATCCCGGAATTCAGTCAGGTTTCCCTGGGAGAGGGGATGAAAGTAAAATTCTTTAACTGCGCATCACGACGGAACTACTGAATGAATTCGAATAGAACTCGGCATAATTTGAGTTCATACTACGTGGAAAGATACATTTTATCCCGAAATTTAGTAAGGTTCCCCTGGGAGAAGGGATGAAAGTAAAATTCCTTTACCGCGCATCACGCCGAAACTGCTGAATGAGTTGGAATGAAACTCGGGACGATTTGAGTTCATACTACAAGGAAGGACATGGGATACTTTTTATCCCGGAATTCAGTAAGGTTTACCTGGGAGAGAGGGTGAAAAAAAATTATTTAACCACGCATCACGACGGAAGTGAATGAGTTCGAATGGAACTCGGGACGATTTGAGTTCATACTACCTACAAGGAAGGACATGGGATACATTTTATCCCGGAATTCAGTTTGGTTCCCCTGGGAGAGAGGATGAAATTAAATTTCCTTGACCGCGCATCACGCTTAAACTACTGTTGTACCTATATCCTACAGGTAAGCACCTAGATAGATCTACGATTTATTTTTTTGCTTTAAATTTGCACCCATTAGGTACCTTTTCAGGCAAAGTTCTCTTCTCTTCTTGGTGAACATGATGTTTGGTTGTTTTCCTTCAATCCATTGAAATAGATATCATATCCAGTCATCTGTACCAGGGTCTTATTCTGCTATACAATTGATTTACTTAATAGTATCGTCGCAGAATCTTCACGTAGAATTCTTACGTAGAATCCTTTCCTAGGAAAGTATATTATACATACATACTGATAGTGCGTGCGGTGCTATTTATTTTGCACGGCGCGATATGCAGGGCGTTTCAAGTCTACTACGGGAAATTGGCGGGGGGTGGGCGGATATAGGGCAATCAGACCATGATTTTGAAAATATTTAGCGAATTATGCCGCTAAAAATATGTTGACTAAATTAACGGCCTTTTTATAATCATACTTACACACAACAGCTGACACACCCGCGGCACAGTAGAAAAATATATCTACTGTGCCCGCGGTTATTTTGAAAGATCATCGTTCTGCCTAGAGAGTAGGTTAATTCGGCGTTTCTTTGACTCGCGGCGGCGGCGGCGGCGGGCGGCGGCGGCGGTGGGGCTGCGGCGCGGGGCGGCACCAAAGCCCGCGTACGCACTAGAGCGTGTAAACCGATTAATCGATTAATCGAAAAACCGATTAATCGACTGATTTTACGTCGGTCATTCATCGGTTTTTTTTGTCAAAATAATCGGGTTTTCGGTTTTTTTTAATCTATACTTATAATAAAACTGTAACAGGTCCAATTCTGTACATTGAAGATATTTTGAAAATTTTTTTAGAGGGCACTCTATTATCGATACTGAAGCCAAAACTGTAATTTTTTTCATTCATGTCTGTCTGTCTGTCTGTCTGTCTGTCTGTCTGTCTGTTTGTTAAACGCGCATCACGCCGAAACTACCGAAGGTATCGAAATGAAACTCGGCACGATTTTAGGTCATACTACGAGGAAGGACATAGGATACTTTTTATCCCGGAATTCAGTCAGGTTCCCCTGGGAGAGGGGATGAAAGTAAAATTTCTTCACCACGCATGACGCCGAAACTGCTGAATGAATTGGAATGAAACCTTGCATGATTTGATTTCATACTACAACAAAGGACATGGGATACATTTGATCCCGGAATTCAGTCAGGTTCCCCTGGGAGAGGGGATGAAAGTAAAATTCTTTAACTGCGCATCACGACGGAACTACTGAATGAATCCGAATAGAACTCAGCATAATTTGAGTTCATACTACGAGGAAAGATACATTTTATCCCGAAATAAGGTTCCCCTGGGAGAAGGGATGAAAGTAAAATTCTTTCACCGTGCATCACGCCGAAACTGCTGAATGAGTTAGGACTGAATTAGTACGATTTGAGTTCATAATACAAGAAAGGACATGGGATACATTTTATCCTGGAATTCAGTAAGGTTCCCCTGGGAGAGAGGATGAAAATAAAATTCTTTAACCGCGCATCACGACGGAACTTCTTGATGAATTCGAATGCAAGTCGGCATGATTTTAGTTAATACTATGAGGAAAGATACATTTTATCCCGGAATTCAGTAAGGTTCCCCTGGAAGAGGGGATGAAAGTAAGATTCCTTCACCGCGCATCACGCTGAAACTGCGGAATGAGTTGGAATGAAACCTGGCACGATTTGAGTTCATACTACAAGGAAGGACATGGAATACATGTTATCTTGGAATTCAGTAAGGTTCCCTTGGGAGAGAGGAAAAAGTAAAATTCTTTAACCGCGCATCACGACGGAACTACTGAATGAATTCGAATGGAAGTCGGCACGATTTGAGTTCATACTACGGGGAAAGATACATTTTATACCGGAATTCAGTAAGGTTCCCCGTGGAGGGGGATACAAGTTAAATTCCTGGGTCGCGCATCACGCCGAAAGTACAGAATGTATTCAAATGAGCAATACGATTTATCCCGGAATCAGTGCTGTTCCCTTGGGAGGGTGGATGAAAGTAAAAATATGCTACTGATTTGAGCTCATACTACGAGGGAACATAGGATGCATTTTATCTGGGATATAAGTAGATTCAGTAGGCACGGTTAAAGATCAGGGAGGGGATAAAAGTCAAAATGTGTTCTTTTAAGAATTCATTAACGTGTCGTCCGATTTCATGCATTCTTTTTGTTAGTAAGTTTGTTGCAAGATCGAATTTGACTAAATCAGTAGACAGTCAAGTAGAAAATTAATAGATTGAAGAAATAATCTGTAGATTGAAGAAAAATATCGGTAGATATAGGGTAGGCAAGTTCCTATCTATATATTTTTCCAAGACGCACCCATTAGTAAAGTTCCTACCTAAGTAGGTAGGAACCTAACTAATGAGTGCGTCAATGCCTATTTCAGGCAAAGTAGGTAAAATGTGCAGATGGTCCATGCGATATTCATGGACATGATATTTGGTGGTTTAGCTGGTACAGTAAACTGTACCACCTAAGTTTGGTTGGAGTAAGTGGTCCAATTAAACTAACTAGACCACAGAAAAATATTTTTTTCTGTGGTAAACAACCAACTGAGCCTACCTACTAACGAAAAAAAATTACGGTGGTCCAGTCAAATGGGTCAGGAGCCCAATTCTGTAATAAAATGGCTTCACTATGACAATGGAATCGTCGCAGAGTCATCACATAGAATCCTTAGATTAATAAAACTCCAGATAGTGCGTGCGAGATAAATTAATAGTTTCAAACTTGACACTTTGACGCGCGTCTCTCCATCTGCATTCATCATAATTTCCTTCATCTAAGGTAGAATACCAAAACGTGTAATTTTTTGACGATACATCTGTCATAGTGAAGCGATTAGTTTAGCAGATTATGGCCCCAGCTGAACGGAACCATGAGTAAGAAGTGAAACGAGTATGACACTTCTTAACACTGACGCTGGCCGAGTCGTAGCTAAAAGTCGTGTGGATAAAGAATGGGATTGAAGATGACAACATACTATCCCCCGTAGACTCTACACGATTTATACACAATTTAACTAGGTACCTAAATAAAGATACTTATATTAGAAGTGTAACAGATCCAATTCTGAGCATCGAAGTTTTTTTGCACGGCGTTTCATAACATGAGAGAAACTGTGGTTAAATGTGAACCTAATTAGTCGCCAGGTATGTCAATCGCGAACGAAGTCGCGGGTACAGCTAGTGATTAATAAATGACAAATTTATTTATACCTCGCCTAGCCCAGCACACACAGCCGCGATTTTTAAGCGCGTCTTGTGTCCAACTAATTATTTTACAACATTTATTGCGTTAAAATTACAAAAATACAAACAAACACCTTTCAGAAATCTTTTCAAAGTTCAAAGTCAAACGCGCTGCTTTTGACCGCATAGAAAATGGTTATTGAATGTCGTCGTACAAATAAACTACCAGAATGACACGTTTTGGTATTCTACCTTAGATGAAAGAAATTATGATGAATGCAGATGGAGAGACGCGCGTCAAAGTGTCAAGTTTGAAAATATCTCGCACTATCTGGAGTTTTATAATAATAATCTAAGGATTCTACGTGGTGATTCTGCGACGATTCCATTGTCATAGTGAAGCCTTTGTATTACAGAATTGGGCTCCTGATCCATTTGACTGGACCACCGCATTTTTTTTCGTTAGTAGTTAGGTACAGTTGATTGTGTACCACAGTAAAAAATATTTTTCTGTGGTCCAGTTAGTTTAATTGGACCACTTACTCCAACCAAATTTCGGTGGTACAGTTAGCTGGACCAGCTAAACCACCACCTATCATGTTCATGAATATCGCATGGACCATTTGTACATTTTACTTTGCACAAATAGGTATCGACGCACTCATTATTTAGGTTCCTTGACGACTCTCTCAACGCACTTGTGTCTCTTCGGTCTCATTACCAGAACAAAAAGTAGAACTCATTATCTGTGACATAATGTTAACTATGTGTTTCAAGTTTATTTGAGAATAAGAGAGAGTTGAATACTACTAAATAAAAGTGGATTGCTTGAAATATCATTTTATCAGATTATGTTATTTCAAATATAAATTGTTGATCAAAATCACGACGTCATTAGTAACTTTTAGATCTGATTTATCATAATGTTTTAGGATTACTATATTTTTGATTTTTATAACTTTATTTGAGCAAGAGTGAGTTGAAAATTACCAAATGTTAAATCCATGTTAAAGGGCAATTATATTGGTGCTTAAAAGCAATATTAAAAGTTCATTTTTATTCAAATTTTATGTTATTTCGTCCCTAGATACCCATGTAAAAAAAACTCGAAAAATAACCGAAAAAACCGGTTTAGCCGGTTATGAAAAAAAAATAACCGTAAAACCGGTTTTTTTAAACAACCCGGTTTTTACATGCCCTAGTACGCACGTGTAAAGCCTTTGAGTTTTCCGACAAAATTTTAAAAAAGCAAACTGAATCTTATGTGTAGTGTGTTAGAACTCATACGGAGAGATGTCGGTCGGCGGCGGCGTTTCGAAGGACTTTTCGGCTTTTTTAAAGGGATGCTTAGGTATTTACCTAATTTCACTAATGTTTTGATCAATTTGTTTTTAGTACGTGTTCATTACTCGCTCTGAATACTATTAAATCAATAGGCGTTGGAGTTCCTGGAATTACTCCAAATAATAATATTCATTTCAATCGCTCAGCAGTTAGAAATACCTAGGTAGGTACATGACGGCGTATCATCCAGTCTCTATCATTTCCTGTGACATACGAAAATTTTCAAAATAAAAAGTATCCCTAATGTGATACTACCCCAACCATCTAAACAAACAGTTAGGTACCCACAAAAAATATACCAAATAAGTACAAAAAACCATTGTTGTGCAGTTAACGCGTTACTTCACTAGGAATTTCCTTTTGACGGCGTTGTTACGCAGATTTAGCCAAGGTGCATTTTTAGCGCCTTAATTAACGCGTTATGGACATTAACACTAACGTCAACGCTAACGCAGGTGGAGCCGTAGCATGACGATGCCAGTGTCATTATGAAGTAATTAGTTTAGTAGAATAGGGACCCAGCTGAACGGAACCAAGAGTAAAAACCGAAACCGTACCTAACTAAAAACAAGTACCTAGGTAGAGATAAACCCGTACCTAACTAAAAATAAGTACCTAGGTACAGATAAACCATTCTAAAAATGCACGCCCCTTTTACTATGAAAACTACCTATTGTAGTTTGACGAATTCATTACGGATGTAAGGGATGAAATGTTGGTGTTCTTCCCACACGAACAAGGTTCGTAGTAAACCCGCTACATCCGTAATGAATGCACGCCCCCTCCACAAAACGTCACAGGTACCCACACTCGGCGTGAATTTTTAGAATGGTTTATCACTACCTACCTAATTCTTTTTACCATAACGCACTCACTGCCCAGCCTTGGCGGTGCGGTTTGACCCGCAGGGTCTCTCTGCCTAGCTGGCAGGAGGCGGGAGGTGGACATCTGCGTCTTGGGCCATGAAAGTTTTAGTTTAGAGAGCAAATAGGTAGGTACAATAATTTTCAAAATATTATGCATTATTAAAACTGACTCGCCAGCAGGACATGGGCGGAGAATACGGCGGCTGAGCAGTCGCGCGATGCGTGTCGTCGCCCTACGCATCTGACGTGTCCAAATCGCCTCTAAACTAAAGTGCCTACCCGGTCATCATCGGCTCCCTACGCGACGTCCGCATCCAAATCGAGTATAAAATAAGAATAAGGGGTGAATATTATTTTAGTGTATTACGGATAAAAATTCAAAACTATTTTATAAGGTTGTTATATTTCCTTTGTAATTTTTCCTTTGTAATTGATTTTGTTATTTGTTATTGTTATTTTTCCTTTGTAAATATTTCTTGATGTCTTCTGTATTTTTATAATTACGTTAGGTTAAATTAATAAGTTATAACTTTGATTTATGCAGCCGTTTTTTGAGGTACCTACCTAAATAATTAGCCAACTATACTAATTATAAAGGGTTTTTCTGCATTTTTCAGATTTTGTGTAGCAAACCATCTTCTGATATTTCAGCATTTTCAGGATTTTGTTAGGTTAGTAGCATTGGTTTAATGGTTTTTCATTATAAATAATTTGCTGTATTTGTTAATGTTCAATTTTCTTTTTTAAAATCGTAGTTAATTTTGTTCGCGTTAAATTAGTTTTAAGCAGGTACATTCACTTTTACTTTATAAATATGCCCTCTAGAAAGAGATCTAATCTTTCTCGGTCCACGAGAACTGCTACAAGAATGAGACTTAGAGTTTCTCAAGAAAGCGAAGAAGAACGCAATGCTAGACTGGCAAATAAGCGTCAACGCTATGCTGAATCTAGCTCTTCAGAATCTTCTACGCAACTAGACTCCCGTTTGGCATCCACGCATGCGAGAACGACACTGTATCGCGCCAATGAGTCTACTTCACGGCGAGAAACACGTTTAACTGCTGACGCCCAGAGACACGCCGAGTCTCGGGCATCCGAGACATCTTCTCAACGAGAGGAGCGCTTGACTGCAGATAGGCAGCGGCACGCTCAGTCTCGGGAATCCGAGACTTTTACTCAGCGCGAGGAGCGTCTCACTCACTGCAGATAGTCAGCGTCACGCTCAGTCTCGGGAATCCGAGACTTTTACTCAGCGCGAGGAGCGTCTCACTGCAGATAGTCAGCGTCACGCTCAGTCTCGGGAATCTGAGACTTTTACTCAGCGCGAGGAGCGTCTCACTGCAGATAGTCAGCGTCACGCTCAGTCTCGGGAATCCGAGACTTTTACTCAGCGCGAGGAGCATCTCACTGCTGATAGTCAGCGTCACGCTCAGTCTCGGGAATCCGAGACTTTTACTCAGCGCGAGGAGCGTCTCACCGCAGATAGTCAGCGTCACGCTCAGTCTCGGGAATCCGAGACTTTTACTCAGCGCGAGGAGCGTCTCACTGCAGATAGTCAGCGTCACGCTCAATCTCGGGAATCCGAGACTTTTACTGAGCGCGAGGAGCGCTTGACTGCAGATAGTCAGCGTCACGCCGAATCACGCGTTTCTGAGACCTATACACAACGCGAAGCGCGTTTGACAGCTGACAGCCAGCGTCACGCCCAGTCTCGGGAATTCGAGACTTTTACTGAGCGCGAGGAGCGCTTGGCCACGGCTAGGGATAGTTATGAACATCGAAACCAATACCATAGTATTGTTTTGTCGTCAGAGAGAGAAAGAATATCACAAATTCGCGACACAGAGACACAAGACCAGCGTGAGTCTCGCTTGACCGATGACCGTCTACGACATTCTTTGACCAGAATTTCGATTTCATCTGTAGACTCCGTCGAAGATGCGCTGCCGTGGGTTGATAAAGAAAGGAGTGGATTTTGCTACTCGCCAGACATAAAGTATGTTGAGTACGCTGGCATAGGTGCAACTCGAGAAGTTTGCTCCCATTGCCAAGCATTGAAATGGAGAAAAGAGCCAAAAGGAATGTGTTGTTCGAGTGGCAAAATTCACTTAAATGTTTTTCAAGATTCACCGGAGCCACTGAAGTCACTTTTAAGCGGTGAGCACCCACTGTCTACGCACTTTCTGAATCACATTCGAACATATAATAGTGCGTTTCAGATGACGTCCTTTGGCGCAAACCGAATTGTAGAGGGGGCGTTTATGCCGACGTTCAAAATTCAAGGGCAAGTTTATCATCTAATAGGTTCTCTTTTGCCTATAAATGAACCAAAGTTTCTTCAAATTTATTTCGTTTCTGACCAACATGAGCAAGCAGATATACGAAATCGATACTTCGACAATTTGAACGCGGATTTGGTTTTCAGACTCCAAATTATGCTTCATGAAGCAAACCCGTATGTCAGGGATTTCAAAGCTGCTTTTGAGTCCATACCTCAAAGCGAACAAAATAATTTCAAAATTGTGATCAGTGCCGACAAACGACTTACTGGAGAGCATCCGGGTCGGTACAACGCTCCCACTACCAATGAAGTTGCCGTCGTCCTGGTAGATCAGCAGTGTGACAGGCGGGACATTGTGCTGCGTACTCGGGATGACCGCTTGCAACGCATTAGCGAAACGCACCGGGCATATGATGTTCTACAGTACCCGCTTATATACTGTCTGAATCCGACAACTGGCGAGACTGTTGACAGTAAAAAAGTTTCCGCAATGCAATTCTATGCCTACATTTTACAAATCAGAGAAGGTCGCATTGCTTACCTGCAAAGGTTTCGAGCTTTGTTCAACCAGTTTCTGGTGGACGCTTACGCCAAAATTGAAACGGAGCATTTGGTATATATCAGAACAAATCAGAGAAGACTACGCGCTGACAATTATGTAGATCTGCGAGACGCCATGAATCAAGATAGAAATAGTGAAGATTTAGGCCGACTGGTGATTCTTCCTTCAAGTTTCACTGGTGGGCCACGCTATATGCATGAGCGTACGCAGGATGCATTTACATATGTGAGAAAATATGGGCGTCCTGATCTCTTCATCACGTTCACTACCAACCCCAAATGGATTGAGATCACCCAGGAACTTTTTGAAGGACAAGCTTCACACGACAGGCACGATATTGTTGGAAGGGTATTTCATCTGAAACTGCAGTTGATGATTGACCTTCTCACGAAAGAAAACGTGTTTGGTGCAACGCTCTGCTTCATGTACAGCGTCTAATGGCAGAAGAGGGGCTTGCCACATGCACACATCCTATTATGGATGCAAGAAAAAATTCGGCCGAACGATGTCGACGACCTAATTAGCGCTGAATTACCGAACCCCAGCCAAGATCCATCTTTGCATGCTATTGTAAAATCACATATGGTGCATGGCCCATGTGGTACCCTAAACGCTAACTCACCCTGCATGCGAGATGGACGGTGTACCAAAAGGTTTCCAAAAACACCAGTGCAGCAGACGGTGACTGGTGATGATGGTTATCCATCCTACCGTCGTCGATTGCCTACGCAGGGAGGTTTCTCAGCGACAATAAACGTACGTGGCCTACAGATAGTACTGGACAATAGATGGATAGTGCCCTATTCTCCAGTACTATCCAAAACATTTGAAGCGCATATAAATGTCGAGATGTGTAACAGCGTCCAGTCAATAAAATACATTTGTAAATATGTTAACAAAGGTAGCGATCAAGCGACAATTGCTGCAATGAGCAATAACAACAGGGATGAAGTTAGTCGCTACCAATCAGGCCGCTATATTAGCTCATCGGAAGCTGTTTGGAGAATTCTCGGTTTTCCGATAGGTACATGAACGGTTCCCGCCTGTTACACATCTTGACATTCACTTGGAGGGTCGAATATATTTCGATCAATATAATGTCGAGGAGAGATTAGAAAATCCAAGACAAACTACCTTGCTGGCCTTTTTACGATTAAGTGAAACTGACGATTTCGCTAAAACACTACTGTACGAAGAGGTACCTGCCTATTACACGTATGATAAGCAACAAGGCGTGTTTAACCGTCGTAGAAGAGGTGCAGCTGTTGAAGGTTATGTCTGCGTTTTCAAACAACACAACTTGGGCAGAGTTTACACCGCAACCAACTTACATTGCTGCATGCCGAGAACTACACTTACTCGATGATGACCAGCACTGAGACGCCACACTAGCTGAGGCTTGCGTCAGTGATAGTCCACGACGATGGCGGCATTTGTTTGCCATGATGTTAGTATTCTGTGGGCTGTCTGATGCGTTACAACTTTGGCAGAAATACCAAAATGCGTTGGCAGAAGATTTTCTGAGAGGCGGTGCAAATCCCGAGACGGCTCTCTATGTATGTCTGAGAAAAATCCAAGACATGGTTCTATCAATCGGTGGTAATTGCCTCGGTAGCTACGGTTTGCCCGATCCTGCACTAATACCAAACGAGGAACAGCCTGGTAACCGGGACTACTCCTCTGAAACCAGCTATGACCCGACAGAAATTGCAGAGATTTTAAGAAATGGAGTACACCGACTAACTTTTGAGCAGCGGACAGTCTTCCATCGAGTATGTGATAGTGCCTTGAACAACTCGGGAGAAATGTTTTTCTTGGACGCGCCAGGGGGTACAGGAAAAACATTTCTCACCAAAATAATCTTAGCTCAGATTCGCAGTGAAGGCAAGATTGCCCTGGCAGTGGCGTCATCAGGCATAGCTGCCACTTTATTGCCCGGTGGAAAGACAGCCCACGCCATGTTTAAAATTCCAATACATTTAGAAACATCTGAAACACCGGTGTGTGACATCTCCCGCAATAGTGATAAAGCACAGGTTTTGCGAGGATGTTCTCTAATTGTATGGGATGAGTGTACAATGGCGCACCGCAAAGCAGTGGAGGCTGTAAACAGGACAGTGCAAGATATAAGGCGGAACGACAGGCTCATGGGAGGCATCACGATGCTGTTTTGTGGTGACTTCAGGCAAACACTGCCTGTAGTCCCACGAGGGACAAGGGCAGATGAAGTCAACGCATGCTTGAAATCGTCAAGTCTCTGGCCACATATAGTTCGTCTTCATTTGACCACCAACATGCGAGCTCAAACTGGCGGCAACAGCAATGCTCAAGAGTTTTCCGACCTGTTGCTTAGGATCGGAAATGATACGTTTCCAAAAGAAGAAGGAAAAGTTAGACTTCCGCCTAACTTATGTCAAACTGTTATTTCTTCTGAAGAACTTATACCTGCTATCTATGGCGATATCGAACAACTAAGAGATCGTGAAAACTCTTGGCTTTGCGAGCGAACCATACTCACCACCCGAAATGACTAGGCAGCCACCATTCATAACAAGATACTTAGTCGCGTGCCTGGTCAAACCACAGAATATTGCTCCATCAATCGGGTGGTGGAGCAAGATGAGGCGACTAGGTACTTACCCAATCGAATTTTTAAATTCATTGTCGGCCCCTGGACTACCTTCGCACACCTTAAATTTAAAAGTAGGAGTGCCAATTATCCTCTTGCGTAATTTAAGCCCGCCTAAATTGTGCAACGGAACTCGACTAAGGGTTCTCAGATTGCAACAAAATGTCATTGAAGCGGAAATTTTTACTGGGTGTGGAGCTGGGGAACACGTTTTTATACCCCGGATACCACTTATACCCAATAATTTCCCATTCCGGTTTAAGCGCGTGCAGTTTCCGGTGAGTCTATGCTTTGCGATGACGATTAACAAGGCGCAAGGACAGACCTTGCGCACCGCAGGCGTAGACCTCACCACGAGCTGCTTCAGCCACGGACAGCTCTATGTGGCTTTGTCGAGGGTGAGTGACGCTGCTAATATGTTTGTATATTGTTCCGACGGCGTTACACATAACGTAGTATACAGGGAAGCTCTTTAAATCATAATCATTTAATCATTTGTGTATTTGTGTGCATATCGTTCATAATAGAGATCATAACATAAACCCCGTTGGGGCGCTGTAACGTCAGAGTCGTAAATATTAAGGAACATAAAACTTTCTTATTGAGTTCCCCTTTTAATGTAATTTTAAATTGACGAACTGTATTTTTAAATATCTTTGTTTTTCATGATGTCAAAAATGTTGTAGGCACCCATTAATATTATTTGCATTATTCTGACTTTAATTGCTTTTTCTACTTTATTGTTTGTTCCTTAATGTGTCTTTCCGTTTGAATTATTCAAATTAATGTTAATTTAATTTAAAAGAAGTTTTTTTTTATTTGTACATTATGAAATTTGCTTAATTATCTAGAGTTCTAGCATAATTTCCGCCTTGTGTCTATAGTACCATTAATTTGTACCATCAATGGTACAAGTGATACTACTATGTGTCCTTAGTACCATCAATGGTACTACCGATACTAGCACGTGTCGCTAGTACCATTGCATCGAAAACATACAAGAAAATATATATACATAATGTCGAAGGGCGCTGTGTACCGCTCAGGTCGCCTTCGTTATCTTCAGACATCAAGGGGTTGGAAAGTAATAGAATGCTGTGTCGTCGACCGTAACGTTACGCTGGGATCATAATGAGTTATCTTTCTCTTCATTGTTACCAAGCAGTTTCGTTACAAGCACTATGCTCATTGGAGGATAGAACAACAATTCATTGAGGAAGAAAACCTTCTTGGCTGTTTCCGCTACGTTTCAACAAGTGCTAGATTAAATCCTGGCCACTTCAAAGATTACAATCTTCTTTTAAATAACTAATTGGAAAGCATCTTGTCTTGTCGTAAACAAATGATTACATTGACATTACAAGTAAATATATTCATTGGGGGATGATTATATGTTTTAAATTAAAGAAACGTATTGAATTCTAAAACCTGATGGATAAAATGGACATTAGTAATGAAAAACCAAGTGTGAGCAGTGACCAAAATGATATAAAAATAGTAGCTCGTGGACGCGGCAAAGTGTTACTCTACAATGGCCACCAATATTATTTCCACGTGCGGTATAAAAACAACAATTGTTTGTGGAGATGTAAAAATTACAAAACCTTTAACTGCACTGGATCCATTACGATTACCCAGGTAAAGTTTAAAAAAAATGCAAAGTTTGTTAGCTTTTTTATTTTTGCTTAGGGTCAATTCATGTTTAAGCTATTTTCGACCTTATTGGCATTTTGTAACTATAATGATTTTTCACACTTCTTTGATTAGTTCATGCTTTTAAATATAAAAATTGTGTTTTGTGAAATTCCCATAAGGTTTAAAAATCACTTAAACATGATTTTTTTACTTGCAATCGCTAGGAAGATACATATATTCCAACATTCAGAACCAAATTTGTGTATTAATTAGTCTGGGTGTTTCTGTGTGCATTGTTTAGTCTACCTAGTAGCCATATTACATTGAAGTTTGCTTAGTTTGTGATGGCGTTGTGTGTGACATGTCCATCCGATAGGTATTTGTTTATTTTTATTTTATTTTAAATTCTTACATTTTAATTGTAGCCCTACAAAAGTTCAAACATTTAGCACCAATAAAATTTCTGTTTACTTCAGGATCAGTCAAAGTTGGTACAACAAAGGCAGCATTCAAAGAACTGTTTACCAGACGAAAATGAAAACATTATGTGTATTATCACAAGCTCAAGCTTAGACAGAGCAGCATCAAATGTCGAAGAGGCAGTACCTGCGGTTTACAGAACTACCATAGCATCAATGAGAGATTCAGGACTACACTTGATTAAGAAATTACCAACGTATAACAAATACAAATGCACAGCATACAGAAGAAGAAGGAAATTGGCAGGAGTTGAGAAGATGGCATACAGTGACATGAAGGAAGTTGAAGTGCCTCCAGAGTATGACGACTTCCTTCTTGCTGATTATCGTGATGGCAACGACCGTATTCTCATTTTTGCTCTAAAAGAAGCAAGAGAAATTGTGGTTAATGGAAAAGTGTTCTTATGTGATGGGACCTTCAAGAATTGCTTGAAACCGTTCTATCAGCTTTATGTACTTTTTTGTGATATAGGCAGCACCGCAAATGAAAATAATGTGATTCCTGTAATATACGCACTTCTACCAAATAAGAAACAGAAGACGTATTTGATTATGCTTGAACTAAGCAAGTCACAAATACGGATGTCTACAAACGAAAAAAGTTGGGAATGGGAACCACATAAATTCATAACGGACTTCGAACAAGCGGCAATAAATGCCATTGAACGTGCATTTCCCCAGGTGTTGCACCACGGTTGCTACTTCCATTTCCTGGATAAAATTAAAAAGAAAGCTACGCAACTTAAAATCCTACGTAAATTAAAAAAAAATAGCAACAAAAACTTAACTAAAATAGTGAGCTTGTGCATGGTTCTTCCTCTTTTGCCAGAGTCCAAAATAGAAGAAGGTCTGAATTATATAATTGCAGAAAGTGTAGTTATTGGTAGTACAAAAGAAGTTAAAGATTTGTTAAAGTATATAACACATTTTTGGATGCCGAAAAAAGCACAGTGGTGCAGTTTTGGCGAGAGACATCGAACAACGAATTGTTGCGAAGAATGGAACGGTCAATTTAACAAGCGTTTTATGAGAAAACCTACCACAACATGCCAATTTCTAAAAGTTCTAAAAAGAGATGGTGCATACCATTGCGTAAATGCTTTGACAACAGAGCCACAAAACTCAAGATCAAAAGTAGTGATCGACCGCAACAATTACATTCAACATGTGCAAATGCAAATAATTCAAGGCGACATTACAGTCGCATTGTTTTTAGAAAAATTGCGTCGTTAGAAAATAAAAAAAATCAGATTTTTATTTTCACAAGTAAATACACAATTTAAATTACACTATAAATCTGAATCTAACTTAAAAAAACCTCTTAGACCTGCAAACGGCACGGTTTATTATTTTTGATTTGTTTTTTTTCACGAGTAAATACACGGTATAAACTAGTATCTTTTTCAACGGTACTAAGGACACATAGTAGTATCACTTGTACCATTGATGGTACAAATTAATGGTACTATAGACACAAGGCGATAATTTCCGCACAAATCATATACCTATCACTTAGAGAAACTAAAAGAATCACGAGTACGGTACCCATGCAGTATTAGTAGGTATCGTATTTTAATTTTAAGTTAATTGTAATTGTGGAGAAGGTATTCTTAATAATTTAATATTATTTCAAATTATAACAGCATTTAGAAACAACAAAGTGTTTTTATTTTAATTCAACCATTATTATAATAAAAGAAGTGTAGAAAATGGGATTGAAAATGACAGCGACACAGTAGGTATGCTGTCCCGCGGTAATCACTATTTGATTTTGATTTTCAATCCTTTTCTTTATCTACACGACTTATACACAATTTAAGTACTGACCTAAATATAGGTACCCACTTATATTAAAAGTGTAACAGGTCTAATAGTGCACATTGAAGTTTTTTTTTGCTCAGCGTTGTTTAATATGAGAGAAACTATGGCAATCGCGAACGAAGTCGCGGGTACAGCTAGTTATAAATATATACAAATAACTATAAATCTAACACATCTTTGAATTTTACCCTGCGCCCTGACCGAGTTGTAACAGGTTGGTTAGGCAAGACTGGTAATGGTAACGCGGATAGCGCAGGCGTCGGCGTCGTTGCCGGGGCAAGGAGCGCAGGTGGTTGCGCGTGAGGTATAGCGCGGGGCACCGGAGATCTCGATGCGTTCTGTTCGGTCTCGGGCAATAGGTGGGCGGGCTTGAGTCTGTCTATGCTAACAGTAGCGGAGGTGTTCCAGGTGGTCTTCTCCAGGACAGCAGAAGACCACCTGGAACACCTCCGCACCTTGTTCCAGCGCCTGGCCGACTATGGAGTCGTAATCAATGCACCCAAATGCATTTTCGGCGCTGACGAAGTCACTTTCCTAGGATATAGGATCAAGAAAGACGGCACAATCCCTCCTACGGAAAGAATCGAATCACTGCAGAACTACCCCTTGCCAAAAAACCGTGCAAGGTCTCCGCCGATTCCTCGGCATGATAAACTTTTATCGCCGATTTCTACCTAGGGCAGCGGAACTGCAAGCGCCTCTCATCAACGTCTTAGCTTCTTCAAAGCTCAAGGGTGCGAAACCAGTACCTTGGACACCCGAACTCGAACTTGCGTTCCAGAAGTGCAAGGATAGCCTCATCAATGCTACCCTCCTTGCTCACCCAGTTAGCGACGCGCCGCTGGGACTTTTCACAGATGCTTCTTCAGTCCACGTAGGAGCGTGCCTTCAACAGAAAGTCGATGGCCAATGGCAACCCTTGGCGTTTTTCAGAAAGAAGTTAACTGACAAACAAGCTCAGTGGCCAGCGTATTACCGCGAACTCCTGGGTGTTTACGAAAGTGTACAGCACTTTCGCCACCTCCTGGAGGTTCAACACGCCACAATATACACTGACCATAAGCCGCTCATATACGCGAAGGCGTATAAGGGGGAATCTTTTCGCGGCGCTGGGTCTTCACCCAAGACTCCCCCAGTTCAGCTCAACCAGTTGTCCTTCATCTCCCAATTCACGACCGACGTGGTACACGTGAGGAGAGGACAACGTCGTTGCTGACGCAATATCACGTCGGGGTCACCAATTTGGTTGTATCGATGCGGGTGTAGGTGACGCAAATAATACAAGTCCCATAGCCGATACGAACCACTTTATTCGTGTATATCACTCGCGTTACATAGAACGATGGAGCTGGGCACAATCAATCGGCGGTGCGCGCGAGAGGAGCGGGGTGCGAGACACGTGTGTCCCGGATGTTTTTGATCAGCGAACTGTCTGAGCTGCGACGCGGGCGCGCGAGCGTCGGCCGCTGTGTTGCTATCTCTTTCTCTCGCGCACCGGTGTGTAAGTGTGGTGGCGATCGTATCGCCACAGGAGGAAAAGAAAATGAAAATGCTAAACAGCCTGATGTGGAAGAGGTAGGTACAGAAGAGTTTTAATAATTTTGAACGAAACAATAACCAACATAAAGAAGCGACAGAAGTAGTGGAAAACCTCGTGAATGAGCTTATTAAAAAAACTTGGTTGCTAATTCAACCATTAAAAAGGTGCCGAAAACTTGATCCAAGTAATTGGGCCCGTAATGTGCCTAAAAAAGAGCCGATGGTTTGCCTTATTATAAAACAAGAGCGAAAGTCCAACCAGGTAAGGTTCGTAAGGTTAAAGATTGCTCAACGTGTCAATTTAAGTGCTCCGACACATTTTCTTCAACTGAAAGAGATACAATTTTCAGATTTTTTTGGAATTTAGATTTCAAGCGCAGGATTTTTTTTATTTTAGCCAAAGTCACTATCCTACCGCCAAAACGAGTCCTGATTGTACGTAAACGATCAGCCCAAAATCAATATTCAAAGAAATGTTTCTTTTCTAAACAAGATGAAAAGAAGCAAAAATGTCAGATTTTTTTTTGCTAAACATTGTGTGTTTCGCCTGCCGTAATAACTGACGCAACTAAAAAACGTAATGAACTGAACTTATTTGATGGAACTGACCATAGAGGACACGAACCTGTGAATAAAACTAAATCGGAAATTATTCAAGGAGTAAGAAAACACATTGAATCGTTTCCTTGTATGGAAGCTCATTACTGTAGAAAAGACACACACCGAAAGTATTTAGATAAACATTTTAATGTTCCAAAAATGCATTCATTGTTCAAAGGTGAATGTTTGAAAAATGGCCCTGAACCAACATCGGAGATATCCTACCGGAGAATATTTGCGAACGAATATACCTAATCTGAGCTTTTTCGTACCTAGGAAAGATCTCAATGCTTACTATGCACTAATTATGCACAAGCTGACACAGAAAAGAAAAAAGAACTTGAAGAAGCTTACTTAGGTCATTAAGAAAAAAAGAAGATTTGCAACAGCGAAAAAGATAAGGATAAAGTCAGATCCACCACAGATGAACATTTTAATTCCATAACGTTTGATTTGCAGGCGGTCCTCCAAATTCCAGCGTGTGAAGTAGGTCTGCTTTATTATTCCAGGAAGCTGTGTGTGTATAATCTAAAGATCTATGAAGCACCTCTACCTAATAAAATAACACATTGTTTTACTTGGTCGGAGGTGCATGGAAGGAAAGGTAGCTCTGAAATAGGATCGATACTTCTGCAATACCTTAGAAATTGTGTTCCCAGTACTATCTCGGAAATAATCTTATTTTCGGACACTTGCGGTGGTCAAAACCGCAATCAGTTGGTAGCTGCTGTGCTCCTCTGGGCCGTTGAAAAGATAGACCATCTGAAAGTCATAGAACAGAATTTTTTAGAATCTGGGCATACTCAGATGGAAGTAGACTATGCATAGCAGCATAGAATCTGCTAAAAAGGAACGCTTAAATTTTTTCAATGCTAGAATGGATTTTTATCTTCCAACGAGCTCGCCGCAAACAATGTAAAAAAGTTGACGGAAAGAAAATTACAATAGACCTTTGTAAAGTAAAAGAGTTTAAGTATGATGAGTCTTTTGATTTGAAGCATCTTGCCAACATGATTATAAAAAACAGAGCAAAAGATGACAAGGGGAAAAAAGTTCAATGGCTGAAGATTATGCGAATGAAGTATGTCTAATGAGAAGACAGATAAATGTTTTTTAATTATGACATGAGCGACAATTTCAACGTAATTGATGTCGGCGAAAATCCAACAAATTTCCAATCCAATGCCGCCGCCGCCGCTGTTCGTCATTCAACGAGAAGGACGAAATAATCGTTCGTTCCTGTCAACCATCAGTTTCTGGATCAACTACACCACCTTTACCAAGAGCACCTGAAAATAAGTGAAGCTAAGAAAAAAGACCTCGTAAATCTATGTACCAAAGGCATAATATCAGAAGAGCTACACGGCTGGTTTAGAAACTTAAAAACAGGTGTAGAAGTAAAAAATAGCTTACCTGAGCCAGCAATTCATGATAATACAACAAGTGGGGATGACGAATAACCTTCTAAGATGGGCACGTACTACTACGTACGTGAAAAACGAAAACAAGATTTCTGATTCTTTTTTAATGCTATTTTCTGGCTTATTCCAATAATCCCCTGCCATAATCGTTATAAAACAAACTTGTACAAAGTTGTTCGACAAACTTTCCATGAAAGAACACTGTAAACCTACATGTAAGAAGCTCTGTACCTACCAATAATATTAGTATGGAACAACGCCAGGTGATTAATTCAAGTTACTCCGTCTTAGACACAGCAGGAAAAGGTATGTTCATTAAAAACAAAGTCAGCGTCGCGAATGTCCAATCTCGAAAAAACATCAATAAAGAGCCAAAACGAAACCTGACCTTTAAATACTTTTTTACTGTCCGTGGTCATGAAAGTCCAGTGCAAGTATGCAAGACATTTTTTTAGCAACATTAGGCTACAATCCTAAAAATGACGCAAAAGTTTGTAGAGTTCTTCATTCAAGTGAAGATGATGATCTTAAAGAAAAACGCGGACACTATGACCGGTCGTCGCTATCAAAGGATAAAATCTTGATAACTTCACACATAATGACTTAAACCCTGCAATATCGCATTACCGCCGTGTGTTCACGGCGGTAAATGCATGTTTGCCCCGCATCGTTTGTATTTACCCAGCGATATCACTGTCACAATGATGCATGCCGATTTTAACAAAACATACCCAGACTCTGCATGTTCTTACGAAGTTTTCCGAAGAGTCGTAAAGAGCCACAACATTTCCTTCGCCGCTCTGGGCAATGAAGAATGTGAACTTTGTGCTGTATACGACATTCATGCTTGCGAATTCAATAAAGCTTCTAATACATCTTGTGCTACATGTAACAATCATGTTGAACATCATCAACGCTATAGAGACAGCAGGGAAGCGTACAAATTGGACAAAAAAAAACGTAGAAGACCATAAAGATGATGACACCGTTTACGTATGTGTAGACAGCTATAAAGTAGCAATATTCTGTCCTCAAATAATTGCATTTAACGAGACTTTTGCTCCTCTAGGTAAATCTACTAAAGAAAATAATCCTTACGCTGTGAATCACGCTCCATTACGATAAAGTATCTAGAACCAGGACATACATTCAATTCAGCTGACAGCTTCCACCAACAAGTGGAGCAGTCTCTTAAAAAAATTAAAAATGTTTGCAACTTTAATGTCACACTCTTTCAATCATCTCCCAGCCATCCGCAAACACATCTAACTGAGGGTGGTTGGTGATGAGCGCGTTGAGATTGCGCTGAGCGCGGATGATGGTAGACTGCTGACGATGCAGAGCACGAAGGGGCTCGAAAAGACGTACACGGCCTGGGCGGAATCGCGCGCGATTCTGTGGGACGCAGAGCCTGCTTCCTTCGGTCAACAGAGTAGGGCAATCAGTCATACCACGCAAAATACGGCAGAGACTTAGGAGCTGGTCATTTAGGCGCCTGGTTTCTAAGGAGGTGAAACCTAGTGTACCCTGTAGATACTTGGTGACATGAAAGGATGATACCCATGACCAAGCGCGGATCCAGGGGGGGGGGTCATGGGGGTCATGACCCCCCCCCCCCTTTGGCTGAGTCTAGCTAGGTACTTACTGTGTATGGTGGTAAAGGCAAACTGGGTATAGTTAGAACAAGGTGCAGGGTTCGTATAACGAAAACAATGTAACTACCTAGGTAGGCCCAAAAACCCGATATTTTATTATTTCAACCAACACAAGTCAAAGCCACACCTCGGGCACGATGAGAAAAGTTGTAGCATTTGCCAATGCATCCGCTAAGAGGCATCAAATATTTGAAAATGAACTTGGAGCTATAGTGCAAGGTATCTGTGAGACGCGTTGGGTCGAGAGGCATTATGGGCATCTACAATTCGAAGGAGAAAACTTAGTTAAAATTTGTAGTGCTCTGGAAAATATTTCTACTTGAAAGATCACTGCCAGTGACGCGCATTGCTTACTTCAGACATTGCGCAGTTCGGACTTTATCATAACATCTATCTGTTTGACTGATGTTTTAGGTGGGTATAAAGATACCTTTTACTATGTTATTGAGTTCTTACTAATGCATGAACGCAAGACCTGAAAAATATTGATGAGTAACTTTTGTGTCTTTAATTAAATAAAGCCAATTTAAATCATCGTTTGTATCACGCTAAGGCTCGTATCATGTAATAACTCGTACTGTAGATTAATTACACGTATAATTTATTATATTTTTCAGGTACTACTGTATCTTTAAGTAGAGTTTTGCAAACAAGCTCAATTGATTTAAAAAGGGCCACAGACGCTATAAACGACACAATGAGTGTCTTACAACAAACAAGATCCGTCAAGAGCGAGTGTAACTAGCGCGCCGAGGGTTTTGAACGTTTGTCAACAAATATGTACCAAAAGTACCGGTTAGAGACTTCGCAATTTAACGAATACCTAAGAATAGTAGGTACCAACCTACATTTCAGATGGATCTCTCTGCATGCTTCGGTTAAATGGGTGGTTCGGTTAAGGTGGGTAATGGTAATTTTTTCGACGTTTTTCGAAATATTTCAAAAAGTATGAAAGCTACAGAAATTTGAAAAACTGGTTTGAAATGTCCAAACCAATACCTTTCATTTGATACCCCACTTGGTGGGGTAGCTCTCCTTTTGAAAATTATTCCTTTTTGACTATTTTTCAAATTGTTCTTTTTACAGACTTCTCTATATTTTTCGTGCAAAATATAGATCCATATCTACAAACGCTCCATACATTTTAAAAGGATCGCTTTGCAAACTTCGGAGATAGGGGGGGGAATGGGTATTTTTCGACTTTTTTCAAAATATTTCAAAAAGTGTGAAACGTACTAAAAATTTTTAACTGTTTTGAAACGTACAAACCGATACCTTTCATTTGGTTCCCCATTCGGTGAGGTAGCCCCCCCTTTTGAAAATTATTCCCCCCCTTTTTGACCATTTTTCAAGTGTCCTTTTTTCAAACTTCTCTATATTTTTCCTGTAAAATATAGATCCATGTCTATAAACGCTCCATACATTTTACATGGATCGCTCTGCAATCTTCAGAGATAGGGGGGGGGGGGGGGGATTGGGTATTTTTTCAACTTTTTTCGAAATATTTTAAAAAGTATGAAACCTACAAAAATTTCAAAAAATATTTTGAAATGTACCTGTAATGTAAATGATACCTTTCATTTGATACCCCTTAAGACTCTTTAGTAGGTATCTTTTAAAATTTCGGCATCACAATTTGTATGGAAAATATTCATTTTGATTTATTTTGATTTATATTTCTCTAAATCTGTACGCATGAAATGTATTATTATTTTAAATTTCAAGTTGATAGCTGCAGTCGTTTTTGAGTTATTAAGGAGGGGAAAAAGGACGGACAAAGCATAAGGGTTTTGAAACCGATCTTCGATCTTCAAAACCCTAAAAAGAGAAAAGGCAGACACAGATGTTGCTGAGCAACTAGATGTTGAGATTAAATGCCCCAGAATAGTCTCAAGACAAACACACAAAGCCAATAACCAACCTGATCAATCTGCTGAAGAGTATTTCCGCAGAGCTGTATACATCCCCCTTTTAGACTCAGTAATAAATGACCTGGAGGACCGTCTGTCTCCAGAAGTACTTAATTTATTTAAACTAGGCGTGTTCATTCCAAAAATTTATTATATTTGCGCTAGTGAAGATGAAGACATTGAAACTGTTAAAGAACTCGCTAACAAATACAAATTGTTATTAGACAATACTCCAACTTCTGTCGTTATAAACGAATATCGGCTGTGGAAGGTAAAATGGCAGCGTAATTACAATATTCCACAGTCGATTCCGGATTTGATAGAAAATTGTGATATGGAAATGTATCCTAATGTATGAAAATATTTATGTATTCTTGCAACACTACCAGTTAGTGTAGCGACGGCAGAAAGGTCATTTTCTACTCTCCGAAGGCTAAAACATGGCTAAGAGCTTTCCATGGCAGAAGACCGCCTAGCTTGGCTAGCGCTTCTCCATGTGCACAAAGCAATACCTATTGAGGTGGAAGAAGTAATTACTCGTTTTGCAAAACAAAAGAGAAAACTAGATTTTGTAATTTAATAAGAATAATTATGAATAAAAATAAAAGTGACTATACTTTATTTTCCACTTTAACACTATAATCATTTGAAATATTTGACATGTTTAGGAGTCCTGTAAAGTCAAAAGGAAATGACGAATTTTAATTAAGTAGCAAAGTTTATTTTTCGTCCGTAAACTTCATATGGGCTTCTTCTTCTCTTCTACTTCAATTTCACCCCCGCCCCCAAAATCCTTTCACGTTTTCTTTTTAATTATATTAATTATTTTAATCAAATTGGAGCCCATCTTGACTGTATGACCCCTCCCTAATCTAACAGCTGGATCCGCCCTTGCCCATGACATTTTTTGTACAAGAATCTAAGGAATTCAAATAACAATTCCCTTGTGCTGAACAGAGATCCAAGGGGTATCATCTCTTCACGAAAAGAGAAAATTATTAAAGATCTCGTTCCCTTGACTTGCCAGTTGACGATGCATCCTTAAATCTTGACGATTAATTCTCGCCTTATTGTTTTCGTAGGAGTTGTTTCCTAATTAATTGATTCATTTAATATTTTAACTTTGTTACATTGTTTAAGAAGAATGTTTTATATTTTATACTTAATGGTATTAATTTTGTTATTAATAACAGCTTCAGTATCTATAAAATCCATAAGTGTTGTTCAATAGATTAATAAGTGTTGATTTGATACCGAAGAAAGGATTATATATAATATTTAGTTGGTTTGAAATGTAAAGCTACTTAGGATTATTCACTTTGCCTTACATTAGCATCTGTGATTCCAGAATAATTACTACTAACTGATTAATAAATAATAAGTTAACTTCGAGTTTAGTGAGTAATGTAAGAAAACTGCTATTTTTAACTGGAAAGACTGATTCAATTAAGTAAAATAAGAAACGTAATTTTGTGATTAATTATGTGATCATAAGAGCGACTTTATTGTAAGAAAGTAGTTTTTACTGAACTAAATGATAATTTCTTTCTCTAAACTTATCACGATCCGTTCAATTTTATTAGTTAAATTATTTAAATCAAAAGCTAATAGATTATCACTACCAGCCTGATAAATAATACTTAAAAACCATTTAAATTTATATGGTTACTTACCATACACACAGTAAAAAACACACTTCCTATGCTTATGCTAAGTGTTTAGAGAGTTTTTGGGAGATACTTAGTTTAACAAAAATAATCAATTTATTTTGTCTTTCAATTACTCAGTATTGGTTTCCAAATAATTAATACATAGGTGCTCTTAATAATTAATAATTAATACAAGGTTTTCTTTAATTTAAGGTATCAACCACGATGATCTGATTTATGGAAGATTTTCGCATCAAAACTTTTACCGCGATTTTCTCGAAACCTTCGAGAGCGCACTTACTGTATCTATACTATTGACGGCAGAATAGTAGATTAGATAACTGTGATTCAGATGCGTGTATTGATAATGATATTTATCAATACAGGCAGCTCGTAGGATCCTTGATGTATCTTGCAGTCTGCACAAGGCCGGACATTTCATATGTCTGTAGTAGATTGAGTCAATTTGTAACTAAGTTTGATAAAAGTCAATGGATAGCCGCGAAACGCGTTCTACGCTATCTAGCGGGTACGATAAACTATGGACTACATTTCTATAAGAGTGACGAATTAAATGTCTTGGCCTACGCAGACGCAGATTGGGCGAACGATCCTTCAGATCGTACGTCCTACACATGAATGAATGAATGAATGAATGAATGAACACTTTATTGTACTCTTAAAAATAACATTCATAAATGATTATAAATTCACATGTTTCCTAGTTAGGTTAGGAAACAGTACAGTGAGCTGGGAGGCAAGGAAACAGCGCAGCGTCGCACTGTCAAGTACAGAGGCCGAGTATATGGCAGTGACAGTTGCGTGCAAAGAATTGTGTTTTATAAAGAGCTTTCTGTGGGAAATTAATGAAACGCAGGTTGATATGATTGTGTATAACGATAATCAGAGTGCACATAAGATTACAATCAAAAGAATTCTCGCACAAGAGAACCAAACATATCGACTTGCGATATCATTTTATTAAAGATTTAATTCAGAAACATTATGTAACTGTTAAGTACTTGTCTACCTAAGTGTTATGGAATTAGAGGTAACGTCTTAGACTTAATTAAATCCTATCTTAGTGACAGAAAACAAATCACAGAGATATCAAGAATAGAGACTAAAACCAAACTTGAAGTTGTACACAAGTCAAAAATACGATATGCTAAATACGGCGTACCTCAAGGCAGTGTGCTGGGACCGCTGCTATTTATTATATATATTAATGACCTGCCAAGAGCAACAAATAATCCCATGACATTATTCGCTGATGATAGCACAATAACAATTTCTTGTAATGACATTAATTCTTATGAAACCGACATAAATGAATCAATTGAATCAATTATAAAATGGCTTGACAATAATAATTTAAAAATCAATTTAAATAAGACAATGATTATGCATTTTGACCAAAGATCCCAAAACCCATCTGACATGAATATAAGATTTAATAACAATATAATTAATCAAGTGGATACTACACGATTCTTAGGACTTATCATCGACAAAAGCCTCAATTGGAAAACACATTTAGAAGGTCTAAGTAAGCGTGTTAGTAGTCTAGCATATGCCCTGTATAAACTGTCATCAACAGTTAATACGGATGCCTTATTGACGGCATATTACGGTATGGTAGAGTCTGTTCTACGATATGGATTAATATTTTGGGGCAACTCTACCAATAAAGACATTATTTTTAAGCTACAAAAAAGATGTATAAGAGCCATGTTTAAAATAAAAATCACCGATAGCTGTAGACCATTATTTTCTGAGCACAAAATTCTGACACTTCCGTCACTTTACATATTAGAAGTAGCTAATTTTGTAAAAGGCAATCCTCATCTGTTCCCCCGGCTATCTGATTCTGTTAGTCGAAACAGACGGGACAATACTAGGTTAAGAACTCACCCTGTAAAAACAACACTTATGCAGAAAAGTATTGTTGGTGTTGCTACCAAAATCTATAATAAATTACCTAGACTATATAGAGACATGAATATACAAATGTTTAAATTAAAACTTAAAAAAATGTTAATTACAAAATGTTATTATAGTCTTGACGAATTTTTAAAGGATAAATTATAAATAGTTGTTAAATTTTTGCATGGATAGATTAAATGCATGCCATCTCTCTACCTAATTTGCATACCATAATCGGTCAAGCATGTTGTTTCACCTATATTTTTGTCATCTTTTATACACATGTTTTCTGCAAATAAATATCTTTATCTTTATCTTTATCTTTTATCTTTACCCAAAATATGACTGCAGATTGTGTTAACAAATTCATTGTCAACTGAAAAACATTACAGTTTTGTTCAGGATATGAATGTTAAAGTTATCAGTTAAATGCCTGGTTTTGCGTTGTGAAGCATGTAGTTTGATATTATTTTGTTTAGGCATGTTTTAATTTTTGAACTGATTATGATTAATACTAGTTATATTGCATTTTGGTTTCTATAACTTTATAGTTATATTTGTACATCTTGTTACTGCAATGTTGGCATGTAATGTTATGTAATTGATATTTGTTAACATAAGTCTAATAGTGATAAGATTGTTAAGAATAAGGGGAGGTGTTGAATTGTATATTCTTAAAATCTTAATGCGGCAACACTATGTGTGTACTTGTCAAACTCGATTTAATTCTATAAATAAATAATAAATAATGCTGGACAATTCACACAGCATTATCTAGCCCCAAGCTAAGCAGAGCTTGTGTTATGGGTACTTGATAACTGATATAGGTACTTAATACAATACACTACATAGATAGATATTTTTTATTATACATAGAAAACACCCAGACCAACGGAACAAATTTCTGCAGATCGTACACAAATTTGTTCCGCGGTGGGAATCGAACCCGCAACCTCCTGCGTCGCAGGCGGACCTTTGCCCGCTGCGCCACGGAGGTCGTTAAATTCTATTTTTACTCTCGCTCTAGCCTGTTGTCCAAAAGATTAAAACGACGTATTCCCGTAAATCCAGTGTGTTATCATTGAATAGGAGTAATCCCCATCTACGCTGAACTGCTGCGCTGCTGTACTACGAATCACTTATGTAATTTTTTCATATCGCTGATTCGCGAAAGCACGGTCTGCCGCTTCACCTCCACCAGCTCCCTGCACTTTGGGCGTCGCAGCTCCTTCTACAATCACCTATAATAGATAAAAAAAAACTTTTTAAACTCACGGTTACCAACAAAACAAGCATGGAAAATATTCTGTTATACGCTTTCATATTAGAATAAAATAATAAGGAAGTTCTATGTAGGGCTTGTTGTATGTTTTTTATGTATGTCTGCCGATTTGTGGTGTGGTTTAAATTGTTATTTCACTAAGGGTGGCTTTTCGAGATTGGAGTGGATGTCCAAATCCGTAACCAAGAAAGTGAAATTCATAATCTAGCTAGTGGATAGTATAAAACAAAGTCCCTTTTGTCTGGCTGTCCCTATGTATGCTGAAATCTTTAAAACTACGCAACGGATTTTGATGCGGTTTCTTTTATAGTTGAGTGATTCAAGAGGATGGTTTATATGTATAATACATGCATAGTAGAGAAACACTGATAATTAAGAATCAAACGAACAAACCTTGTGATGTTTCATGTCTAATTATACGAGTGTCTTGACCGAATATGATTACTTTTACAAGCAGCAGTACGCCAGTTTCATGCTGACCTAATCACACTTTTAGAGCTATTTAATTAAAATATTTAAGTACTTTTCCCGCTTTATTGAACCCACGCGGTGCCACTAGCGCCGCCATCCTTTCCAGCCTGTCATTATTCAGAGCCTTATTTATTCGATAGTTCTTGGGATTAAAAACTAAAAAGGGGGTAGCTGCGTAATCATCTTCGGTCAAGACACTCGTGTATTATGAGATCAAACATCACAAGGTTTGTTCGTTTTATTCTTAATATACTTCGTATCTCTCCCGAAGATGATTACTTTTACAAGCAGATGTTCAGAGCATCGAAAAAGTACACCAGATAGCGATCACATATGTAGTTGTTTATTAATACAATATTATTATAAAATCACAATCATTGGAACATTTTAAATCTGAAACAATCTCTCTACAAACTCATTATAAGAATTTGATAGTGATCTATGCTTAAATGCTGTTAAAATGCTTAATGCTGCTGAGAAATTTGGGACTTCATTTGTAATCGTCCAAGAACTTTTACTAAAGCTACACGCATTGACAAACTCAACATTACAATAGTTCCTAAGATAATAGGGGCGTATGTGCACGTCTGAGGGACCACCTTTTGCAGTTGATTTTGTTTGTTCCAGTGAACGGAAAGGGCTGATTTTTTGTATTTTACTCTAACAAATGATTTACTAAATGTTGTAATTTATGGAATCCATGAGCTTTGCTCAGTTCATGAGATATGACGATCTCCAAGCCACGTCTGAGGGACCACATATAACCGGTTGTAACTATTGACTGGATACTTTTACAAATTAGAGACTGTACTAACAAATGTTTCAGAACATTTACTAAAGAATAGCGTATTCAGAATCATGAAATTCCAATGTGGACCCTCTCAGTCGCAACGGACACACTTTAGGGTTCTCTTTAATGAATGGCAACACAATCAATGGTTGAAATGCATTTGGCCTCAAAGTTTTAATCAGATCCTCAATTCTTATTTCCATTTTATCTGAATCAATTGTTATATTCTGAATTTTTATTAAACTAAGGGTTTGCATTCTTTGTGCAGATGCTAATGCCAAAAAGGTTATTGTTTTGAGAGATAAATCTTTTAATGTGATTAATTAATTCGGATAATAATTAGCTACGAAGTTTAGAACTAAATTTTGATCCCTTGTGGCGTCATATTTTGGTGCTGGAGGTTTTAAACGATAAACACCTTTCCAGAAATCGTGTTAAAGTATCATTGCGAGTAATTTCTTGGCCTAATAGAATGGACAACTACTGACTGAACGGTAACTATTTGATGTAGGTAAGATTTTTATTTAGGTGTAGGCTATAGAGCCTACACCTAAATAAAAAATTTCTGTGAAAAATTTAATCAGCTGAGTGACATTGGAAATACATTTGTCTAAATTTCTTTGTTTACTTACAGTACAGCCACCATGATTTTAGTGAAGGCTTCAGCGTGTTAGTGGAGAATGAAGTCATGACGATGTCGAGAGACGTATTGGGAACTCCGCGCCTTAACAATGACTGCCGGATAATGTCCCTACCATCAGGGTAAGATCCACATGTAGCGGATGCGGTTGCCTGAAAGGAGAAATAAGTAAATCTACATGAGGTTGAAAATACAGAACTTCCGAAACAAGAAGACTAGTCCACACAGGAAACCAGGGCTGGGTGGACCAGAATGATGCCACAACAATTCCTTTTGCTTGCTCATTTTCAATTTTATGCAAAACTTTAGATATAAGGGGGGAACGCATAGAAATTAATGTTTTTCCAATTGAATATCCTTTATTCACAAAGAAAATTATAATATAATTAGTATTTACAATTGAAACAATTGAGCTAACTGCAGACTGTTGCAAACAATCTACAGGTAGCTCAACTGATCCATATCAATACCAGTCGGAAGCGTCCCCAAGACGCTGGCTGCATTGCCCCGCTGTATGGCAATGCTGATGCGCTGTGCCAGATACTGACCAGCTCTCGGGTCACGCGTCGCTTCGACCAGACGCTCAGATAATTTTTTGAAAACCCGAAGAGCCTCGGTACCCCACGGACCTAGGGTCTCGACTCCAAGAGGAGCAAATGTGTAGGCTCTGTCGAGACCTGCATATTTGCGCCTCTTGAGATCTTCGGCCAAATCTGCCGCCGCGCCTGCCGTCACGGATGTCCTCGGAAGATGGGAAGGCGCAAGTGTGTCGACGCATGTAGCGTCCCACACAATGGGCCTCCCCAACTCCCATGGGACTAGTGTCATACCGTCGGGCCTTTTACCATCGTCACGTAACAGACCATTCGGTTCGAGAATAGCTGGTACGTTAGCGGTGACAAAGGCCCGCCGGATGATGTCGTTAAGGCTGGCGTGGCGAGATATCCGACCGGCTGCCCTAGTACACGATAATCCGTGATGACCAAGCTGTTCGACAGCAGTACCGCACTGGCATTGATGAAGCGCGCAACACCTTGCACCCAACCGAAGACATGTTGCGATACGGAAAGTTACGGGATCCAATAAAGTACCAGTGTTATATGAAGGAAATGCTTGCAACCAATGTCCTGACTCCCATTTAGAAACGGCCAGGAGGCGGGCACGATCCGCAGAGCTGGAGCACGTTTGTAACAAACAATTCCGTGTCAACTCACACAGAGGCCCGTCCCATTGCCGTTGGGACAAAAGTGATTTTGGGGGAGCAGCATCGGGGCAAGCATTATGCCAAGCCGTTCGAGCTTCGTCTAAAAATGAAATTTTTAATGACATTCCAGGCGGGACCAAACGAGAAGGCTTTAAAATTTTGTCAACTAAAGAACTAGTGCTGTAGACAGAAGACAAGAACGCTGGCAGGGCTACACTTGAAATTTTGCGTATACCTAAGCCTCCCAATTTGACAGGCAGGGAGGCCTGCGACCATGCCTTGTCATCTAAATCAATATTCAAAACCGATGATAAAGTATTCTTTATTATGTTGTCTAAGCCTTCCAAGAGCTCGCTGTGTTTCCACAGTTGACTACATCTCAAAGAATACGTAAATTTAGGTACAAATAGACAGAACCGAATAATTGTAAAAGCCATATGACTATTAATTTTGAGCAATCTGTCCGAAGTTTTATTGAAATTTTGAATTTTCTCATCTACAAATGACTGAAAAGACTCATCAAGAATTGGTGAACCAAGGAGTCGAAGTGAACATTTATCTACAACTGTAATGTTGGGGGCTAAACTATTGAATTTTCCAATGATATTGTTTTTGTCTACACAAGAGTCCGAAATAAAAAGCTCACATTTTGAAAAATTTAATTCCAAACCTATTTTTTGAAATTCGTCTGTGATGATTTTTAGATCATCAAAAACTGTGTTCACCTCTCCACCTATTGTTCCATCATCCAAATACCAAACATTGAGCTTGGATTGGAGACGTTGAATGATTGGTTGGATGGCAAGGCTAAATATGGCCGGACCAAGAGGGTCGCCCTGCTGACAACCAACTGCGGACGAAATTACTTTGTTCCTGTAAATTAATTTTGACGGTGAACCATAACATTGCCAAAGGAAAGGGTAAATTTCTGGAATTTTGTCTTTAATTTCTTTTAGCAAGGCGCCCCTGTCTACGGAATTGAAGGCGTTTTTGACGTCAACCTTCAGTATTACCTCCCCATAATTTTGGTCTAAAAATGTACGAAGGGAATGTACTGCGGCCTCACAACCGCCTCGCGAACCAAAGCCTAGCTGAATTGGTCGGAAATAGTCGCCTAGATAGTCGGCTTCTTTCCGACAGCAGACTTTAGCCGCGAGGCGGCGGTAGGTTGTGCCCACAGCTATGGGTCTAATTCCGCCATCCTTCTTTTTAAGGGCACAAAGATTCGCACCGTAAAGGAGTTCAGTGATCTCGCTGTTGACTCGGCCTGACAACATCAGGTTGATTAGAGATGTCAGATCTTCCAGAAGGACTTCACCTGCATGGCCAGACCCGCCAGACAGAAGATCTTTTAGATGCTGTGGAGTCACAGCATCCAGGCCACCGGCAGAGCCACTCTGGAATGATATGACAGCTTTAAGCACGTCCTGGCTGGTCGTGCCCACAGCGACATCACTCTCTTCCGGTGGATCGGGGAGTCGAATATTGGCCCCTGCGGGTGGATGCTTACTCTCAAGAGATATGAGGGTAGCATCGTCATTTGGTGCCATCGTGTCACTTGAAAATAGAATGCGAGAGGCACCTTTGATATCACCATCACTGAGTTTACTCTCAACAAGTCTGTAGATAGTAGACTCAGATAATGGTTTATTAGTTTTTGAATTTTGTTGTGTGTCCTGATCAACAATTAAAATAGGCTGACCTTCGCGAGCAGTGTACCTCACACAATTTTGTTTTATCCTAACCGTCATTGAAGATTTGTTCGCCAAATCTTTTTTTACATGCAGTACACTGTAAGGGAATACTAGTAAATGCTCCCAAGCTCGCTTGGTGTTTTTGGTTACAGCATTCCTAATGGCTTCTGAGAGAGCGGAAGCGACAGAGATGCGGGCACCTCGAGGAATACGCTTAAAAATAGGGGTAGTAGTTTTGTACTCACTCAGAACTTTCCAAAAAGGGCGTGTGTCAGCCACATAATCCGAATTTTGCGTCAAAATATCTACCGCTACTGCAACCGGAGCAGACAACGGGATATTGGGGTCCTTATGCATTCTTGCTTTATGAATTTTGAGGCCTCTCTGTCCCTTGAAAAAGCGAGCCCGGGGACATTGTGTGCACTCTAAGAGAGGCTGCACAGACACGATGGGATGGGTCTCCGTCACATTCCTAATTGCAATCAACGGTTGCGTGCATTGTATCATCACAATAATTAAAACTTATAAATGTAAATAAAATTCTTACAAATCTAAATAAACTAACAGGATGACAGCGGCTGGCGCACGCGTGGTAGCCCGGGCTCCACGGCAAGCGCCCTCCTTACTGTAAACAGAAAAATAACAAAGAATAAGCTTCTGTCAAAACCAACGTAAACAAACTACAAAGAGAGAATCCACCTTTTCAATTTATGTTGCGCTGAGGTTGTCCCCGACCTGGAAAACAATACCTGATGCGCGCTAGGTGGTGGACCGCCGGCCCTAGAGCTTCAAAGCTCCGCAAAAGCCGCAGAAAAACTTTTTCTGAAAAAATTCAAGCAAAGATAAGTTAGTAAGCTGACAGTTCAAACAGTTTTCAATTGAATGTAAATGCATCAATAATCTCACTACTGGGGTCTAGTTTCCAAGGGGCATATCTACTGCATTTATGATTTTGAATACTAGCAAATAAATCGAATTCAAGAATACCAAAAGAAATCTTTATCTGACTAAAGGCGTAGTCAGCCAGCTCCCATTCAGTGTCTGTGTTAAACTTTTGCAGTGACTCAAAATCTGCGACTACATTTTTATTAGATAGTATGTATGATGCAAAATTGAATATTTCGCGTTTCTCACACCACTTCCATATGTCTCGAGAAATCCTGTTTAGATGGATGAATTGTATGCCGCCCATTTTATTAATATACGCAATGGCAGTCGTATTGTGTATCCTCAATAAGATATTACATTTATTATGTTGCGACGCAAAAACTTTAAGACCATAGAAAGCTGCAAGCAATTCAAGAGTGACCGTGAGTGAGCTGTCTCCCCATTACAGGCCGCGCCCCAGCCGGTACTTGATGCGTCACTGAATATGGTAATTAAATATTCCTTATTTTCAAATGAATAGTCAGAAGAGTCAATGTGATTCCTTCACCAAATAAAGTCATCCCTCAGATGTTCCGCTAAAGTCAAATATCTGTTATAATTATTAGAGTAATTAAGGGCCAGAAACTTCTCTCTTTCAAACAATTTTGTATAAATCCATCCGTAACGAACGGCTGGACATGCAGATGTCAACATGCCAACATAGCTTGCGAAATACTTTATAGTTAACCATAATGATTTTTGCTACCAGTGGAAACTTTATAAATAGCCCTCAGCTAAGTACATGTAATTTTCATGTATTTGTAATAATATTTCATATTTTGTAATTTTTCTAGCTGTAAGTTTTCCTAAAATTAGAAAATAAAATAAAATAAAAGTACATTTTTCTGTGTATAATAATTTGTTTGTAAATGAATTTATTCGCTTTTTTTTTCTCCTCTGGTAAGGTTAAGTTCATGCTATTTGAGTCAAAGTAAAATCCGAGATATAAACATTTTTTCCTGGGAGTTAATTGGCATTTGTCTTCGTTAATCAAAAATCCTAATTTCAACAATAGATTTTTAGTCATATTTACATTGCTTTGACATTTGCTAAAAGAGCTACCAATACATAGGAAATCATCCAGAAAATTAACTGAAATATGACCAAGTGACCGTAAATATTGCAGTACTGGTCTTAGTAGCTTGGTAAACACAAGGCGATGTACAGAGTTCGAAAGGGCACATTAAACTCAAATAATTGGTTTTTAAACAATCCTGAATTCCATTTCAAGCGAAGAAATATCCTATCACATCTAGCAACTGGTAGTAAAAATATGCATCTATGATATCCAGGGTAGCCATTAACTGTTCTTATCTATCAACTTTAGTGCAGTGCGATAATCTTCCATCTTGAAATGACTAACATGGATGAATTTGTTCAATCCTTTTAAATTCAGAGTAAATCTATGTTTTCCATTAGGTTTAGGGACTGTAAAAATCGGTGATATAAACTGTTTTTCAGATGGCCGACACTGAAATATAACCTGAATTCAATAACTAGGAACAATAACTGTAATGCATGTATCTATTATACAAATTTCATTGTGTGTACGTGGTCTACCTGTAGGAAAGGTAGTTTGACATGGGTCACAACGAAAAGGAATTTGATAACCTTTGATCCATGACAAGATTTTATTTATTTTATTTTTATTGTTAAAACAAAATCAACAGCCCTTATGTCTAAACATTCTTAACCTTATTAATCTAACTTACGGCCAATAAGAGATTTACATTTTATAGAAGAACTTACAAAATACCGACAGTCTAATATAAACAAAGATGGTTGCATCATTTGTGATATGTAGCCATTCATGATAAAATACTGAATCCTGCCGGCGGTATGTACCTGGTTCGGAGAACTAGCTATCGCTTGCGAGCTGGTTGAGGGTAAGATCTCGAGCGTTGGGTGACTGGCTGCGGCGGCGCACGACGGTAATCGCGCGGCGCGGACGGCGGCGGCGGCGGCTGCTGGCGCCGGGGCTGGTTCTGGTAGTACTGGGGTACACTCGCTGCTCGGCAGCCGGCGCTCGCGGTGCCCCCCGAGCGTTTAAAGCTCCTGGATTATTTGCACTATTCTTGAATTTGCCACAGTTAAATTTCAATTCTGAAGCAGACGCTGATACGGCTTTACTTGATTTCAAGTGTTCTGACAAGTTGGAGCCGACAAATGGTCATCTATTTTTGTATTCTTTATGACTTCTCTCTTTTACCTGCTGATTGAGTTGACCATGGCGTATCGTCGCGACAGCGATTCTCTGTAATGAGTGTCACATAGCAGTCGGCCTGCATCACTAAGCATTTTTATTATTTCTTGAGGTACAGCCTTTTGTGCCAGTGCCAGATTCAGTGCATTTCCAACAGCTGCTTTCTGTTCAGTTATACACAGTTGTACTGTTTCAACAGCTCAATTTTTTCTTCTTTTGGTTAACCCGTTTGATAGGATGTGTTTCCATCGTGGTGCTAAATCTTTATGGAGTTTTTCTCCAAAAGACTTGTCCTGAGATAGAATTTCAGGATCTAATTCGTCACTATCCATTTCTGGAGCCTCATATGGGATCTCGTCTGTAAGGAAGAGAGGAACTTGTTAGGTTACATAATATGTAACTTGTTTACGGCAAATTTCCACACACGCATAGCGTCGGGACTACCGAAAGATGGGTTTTTATTCCACACACAAATGTCGGGACTATTTTGTAGTAGCTATCCACACATATGGCGTCGCGATAGTATTTCCACACACGTTATTCGTCGGGATATGCAAACCACGAGTCAAACAAGGTCTATGTAACTGCATTGATAACTTTTGCCCCCAACAATGAGGGTAGCGTAGGTATATAATAAAGGAAGGTTATGAACAGATAAATCATAGATAAAATTACCTAAAATTTCACGATCACTCCTTTGGGCTTCTTCTAGATTTCGATCCTGATCGTGCGAATGCACGGGGGAATTGGGAGGTGTTTGATATTCCCTTTGTCTTTGTTCATAATCCGATGGCGTGGGGTCATCGTCCGATGATGACGACGACGACACGATTCTTTTTCTTACTTTCACGAGTTTTTTTACTTTCTTCAGCACTCTTTCCACAATATCACTATCCGATCGCTTTCTTTTAACCATTTTTGGACGACTTTTTTTTTGTAAAAACTTGCGTGACAGGAAAGGATGGCGGCGCTAGTGGCACCGCGTGGATTCAATAAAGCTGGAAATTTAAATTTAAAAATCTACAACAATTTTATTTTAATAATTTACAAGTAAATAATTTAAAAAAATAGCTCTAAAAGTGTGATTAGGTCAGCGAAGTGAAACTGGCGTACTGCTGCTTGTAAAAGTAATCATCTTCGGGAGAGATACGAAGTATAATTTTAGAGGTTTCTAATGTGATGTCGTAAATAAACACATTTTTTTGCGCTTACATTGCAAACGCTGGCTGAACCCTACGAGATAGATCAAAATAATGTAGGTACTAGGTACTGTTTGGACACCTTAAAAAGGTCTACATAAAATTCCGTATCAGCATTGCACCCATGCGAAGCCGGGTCGGGTCGCTAGTTTTCTCATAAATGGAGGTCATGACTTCTTTCAGGCTTTTCTCTAACTCTCACGATTTCAGTTTTGGCCATCAATCTCAAAAAGGTACCCTGTATACAGAGCTAGTTCCTGCCCCCACCTGCACCTGCTTTATTTCTATGAAAATCATCATCATCATCATCATCATCAGCCCTTGTTGACCCACTGCTGGGCATAGGCCTCTCTATGTTTATGCCATTCACCTCTGTCTTGTGCTAATCTGGGCCAGGTGTAGCCTACGGTTTTGCGTATGTCATCGACCCATCGCGTCGGTGGACGTCCTCTATTCCTACAACAGTCTCTTGGCCACCACTCAGTCAGTGCTTTAGTCCACCTGTCGTCATTCCGCCTGGCCAAGTGTCCTGCCCAACTCCATTTGAGCCCCAACATCCGCTCACTAACGTCTTGAACTTTAGTCCGTTTGCGAATTTCAGTATTAGGAACTCGATCTAGCAATGTGATGCCGAGCATGGCACGCTCCATGGCTCTCTGTGCGATGCTGATCTTGTGCACAGCCTCCTTAGTGAGCCGCCATGTCTCAGCATCATAAGTCATAGTTGGCAGAACACATTGGTTATAGAGACGTGTTTTCAGACACTGTGGAATGTGAGTGGATTTAAAAATGTCTTCAAGTTTTCCAAAAGCTGCCCATCCTAGTTGTACTCTTCTGGTGACTTCTTTCATTTGATAATCTCTGCCAAAATATAAAACATGGCCAAGATACACATATGATTCCACCATTTCCAGGCCACCATTTCTATGAAAAGTTTAAGGGTTATTTCTTTCTTTACATGACTTAACAGGACAAAATGTATAAAACTTATGTTATATTCAAGGGATATGGGATAAAAATAACTTTTAAATGATTCCACAGAAACAATGTATGCAAAGCCGCATGCAGAAACAAGTTATGCAAATATATTTATTAACTGATATGAATAAAGTGAAACACCTAGTTCTTGTTGTTCATTTCATAAAAGATTTAATTATTAGTCTTTAGTTCTTGTATTGTACGCGGCATGACTTACCTACTATGTTATGATTCATGTGGGTTCTCTGGATAGAAGTTTGTTTGTTTACTTGAGTTATTTATATTTATGTATTACCTTGTAAATTTTGCTTCTGAGCTGTAGTTGTATCTCTCTTGTCGAAGCATAGTGCTGTTCGACTTCTAAGTCATTTTTTCCTATTGCTGAGTAGGCCGATTCGCGGAAGCACGGTCTGCCGCTTCACCTCCACCAGCTCCCTGCACTTTGGGCGTTTCAGCTCCTTCTACTATCACCTATAATAGATAAAAATTAACTTTAAAACTCACAGCTACCAACAAAACAAGCATGGAAAATATTCTGATAAATGCTTTCAGATTATACTATAAAATAATAAGGAAGTTCTATGCAGGGCTTGTTGTATGTTTTTTATGTATGTCTGCTGATTTGTGGTGTGGTTTAAATTATTTTACTATTATACAGGGTGGCTTTTCGAGATTGGATTGGATGTCCAAATTCGAAACTATGAGTCAGAGAAAAGTCGTGAAATTCATATTTTCTCATAAATTGAGGTCAGGACTCCTCTCAGGTTTTACTAGGGTACATTCTTTGCAAGTAATTAATATGCACTGGAATATAAAAAAAATTGCGCTGGTTAAGCATACTTTAGTCAATTTTGCTAACAATTTTCATCAAGATCATTTCTTCCATTTTTCGTTTGTTTTGATTTTCGATGAATCTTATAATTAAATGGTTTGGATGACCGTCTTTTTTTCATTTTAGAGGTTACGCTAATTGTTTGGTTAATTGGATTACACTCACACAGGGATTCTTTCTGTTTGTAGAAAATAGCGCTAATAATCTACTATCGATGTTAGCAAAGATGTAAATCGTTGAATGATAGAAAAAGCGACTTTTTAGTTGTTTGATTTTTCTGTGGATTTTTCACTTTGGTTAGTGTCAATTTTGCATTTGCTGTTTTCACAACTTCTGTGTCATATTCCTCCGAGAAAATACATGAAAACGCGTAGGTATTTTAGTTTTTATAATTGTGTTCAAAACACAAAAGAAAAGAAATATAAGATCTAATCTCAGTTTTCACTGAATTTCATATTTACTTCTTCTTCTTTTATATTTGGTTCTGCATCTTGTTTTGACACAATTCTGCCAATGTCAGTTTTCAATTGCTCATTTTGAAAATTTAAGGAGGTTGAGTTTGTCCAAAATTAAAAGAGGAATAATTTATTAATCTCAACCAAGTTCATTACAAAAGCAAACAAAATCAACCAAAATCCACTGAGTTAAATGTACCTAGAGAAGCAATTTCAAACAAAAAACGTCTCATTCTCATGACAGCGGTGGCCTGGGCGCGGCAAGCGCTGCAGCGCCAAAATATTAACTAAGTCGGCTACCCAATCAATTAAAACATTCAGCGCTAGATCGCTTAAAGAGTATTGTTTTCTCAACGTATTCTGACAACATGTCGCCCCTATAGATTTTACACCGCGCAGAGGTGACACAGATTTTGTACCTACATAACTTAGTAAGAATTTATTCTCTATTTCAAAAATTTTTGTTTGCAAAAATAGTAGAAAATTTAAAAAAAATGGATTGTTATGCGTTTATTAAAACATTAATATCAATAGTTAATCGCAATAGTTTAAAATCAACTAAAATAAGCAGACAAATAAATTAGTACATTTTGTCCTAAGATATTTTCTAATACACTAATTTAACACTTCCATTGCATATGACGCGAATCTCCACCGCCATGTTCCAAGCTATGGTGGCAGAGACGGAGGAGCGACGCGCGCGGGGCGCGGGCGCAGTTAATGAGTTAATTATTGTGTTCAAGTACCTACATACTTTTCATTGAATTAAGAGTGCACATTAGCATTTATTACAATTTTTTTTAATTAATTGATGTGTTTTTGCAGTATCGAAATGTGCACGTCGTCATATTTTCTGAACTTTGTTCATGACTTGATATGTTCTGAAAGGAAAAAATAATAATAAAATTTTCAATAATTTGATTTCTTTGAAAATGCAATAATTAAATAGTTTTGAAAAAACTTAAAACCGACTTCGAATCCCTTAGTTTTAAACTGTTTTTTTAAGTTTTGCTGGATAAATAGAAATCCCTGGGGAATAAAATATTGGGACCACCTTGGGAGCACCTATAAACAACTGAAAAGATCACCAAATTGGTCCGGAATCAGTCAATCAAATGACGGAGAAATCGACGAACATACTTATAAACATACTACATACAGCCGAACATAGAACCTCCTCCTTGTTTCGAAGTCGGTTAAAAATATGAAACTGGTTAAAAATCAATAATAAAAAATTCAATCATTTAAAAAAAACACCGCGTCAAGTCTGTCACCCTGTCTTCCATCAATCACATTATTTTTACCTACAACCGGTTTTGAAATTGAACATCTGCCTGTTTTAGTCTATGATTACAATGGCGTGCATATTTATGAAAAATTATTTCTATCTGTTGAGGTATTACGATATTATAACCTATTTATTCACATAATACAACAAATAATTTTACTAACTTGACTACTGGGTTGTTATTTTTCATTATTTACGTCCAGGGTCACACTTAGATTTGTATTTTCGTATTATTAGCGCGGCTCCATATGCGTCCAAGCTGCATGCATGTCGAAGCCACACTAATGTCAGGTGTACGGATTGCAGTACAGTTCAGTCGAACAGAGTGAGTGTTCTGATCGCGAAATCTAGTGCGTAGTACATATATATCGATGCCAAAATCTATATATATAAAAGAAAGTCGTGTTAGTTACACTATTTAAAACTCAAGAACGGCTGTACCGATATGGCTGAAAATTAGTGGGTAGGTAGTTTAGAGCCAGGAGACGGACATGGATACTGTTTATCCCATTCGACAGCATTCCCGTGTGATTTGACATAAAACGTCAGTCACTATAAAACGTGGTATATCAAAAAAGAATCAGACTTGGATTAACAAAACGAAAATGAAAGTTATGTAATGGACGTATGGATGACGCATAGGAATACCGGGGGGCCGATTCTGTAGTATATTTAGTATCAGCATTTGCACACGTGCCAAACCGGGGCGGGTCGCTAGTATAGAATAAAAAGCTAAATAAAAAAGCACTAAAATAAAACTACCATTCTGAGTATGTACGAAAATACTTATAATATTTACATAATCTACAAAGCTACAATTTTATATTATTTACAGAAATAAATCTACAAAGTTTAGATACAAAAGGTGAAAAAACTAAGGGAAGAAGATTCTTTGAAGAGAGGGGACGGTGAATTTCAGGAGGCATAATATCATGAAGGGAAATTTTAAGTTTTGGACAGGCAAAAAGAAGATGTTCAACATCTCCATCATCCAATCCACATTCACATAGCGATTGATCCCTGACCCTTATCTTGGCAAGAAAAACAGGAGTACAGGCATATTGAGTATCTGGCGCAGCGCATCAGCATTGCCATACAGCAGGGCAATGCAGCTAGCGTCTTGCGTTTGCTTCCGACTGGTATCGTGGATCAGTTGAGCTACCTGTAGATTGTTTGTAACAGTCTGCAGTAAGCTCAATTGTTTCAGTTCTAAATACTAGTCCTAATTTATTTATTTTATTTGATTGTAATTGTTTTTGTGAATATTAATTATCATTTTCAATATTGTTTGTGTAATTAGATAAATTTATTAGTATTATCTTTGAAATGTATCAAATTATCGTTTATGTATTCTTGTACGACTAGTATGATTCGAAGGTGGTTTGCCCGTCGTACAGTTCAGTATTCCGGTCAACCGGACCACAGAAAAAAAATATTTTCCATGGTTATACCAGCTGCAGTACCTACAGCTGGACCTAAAATAGTAGAAATTAATTAAAATGGAACTAAACTAAACCTTCCAGGTAACACGAAACCAATGTCAAATCTGTTCAAAATGTCACGCACATGTAAATAAAGATTGGGTAGGTACCTCAATGAAATTTGCATTAAAATAACTATTTTAATGTGTAAAAGGTGTTTAGTGTAATCCAACATGTAAAAAACTAATCGCAGTGGAACAAGACAAGTGATTGATAAAGTTTTCATACGTTGTTTAGCCGAATTTCAAGTGGAAAAGATATTGCCCGATGTAACGGACAATTATCAAAGACCCTCCGAGATCACTAATAAATACTTGATTCTATGGTATTTAAGTAGTAAAATCTTCCTCTCTAAAACGATTAAACTTGTGAATTTGTTAGCCTGAGTAATATTTATGTTGTTTTTTTAAAATTGCGTGCATATATTTTTAATATTTATTTCCGTTTGTATTGGAAAAAGTATAGTCCACTTCCATATTTTGAGTCTTTGAAACAAAATCAACATTTTCCGATTTTGCCATGTTTTGTTGACCTCAAAACCCATCTGCCACTCTTAGACAGTCCTGCGTTACAATTCAGAATGATTTAAATTTGTTATGTATCAGGAATTGAAGATGCTAGGTTCTACTAGCATTACGAAAGAATATTCAAAACTCCTGCAGAAAAAAGAAAAGGAAAACCATATAACAATTTGACGATTTCAATATGTGCGCAAGCAATCAGAAAACACACATATGCATACTAAGTAACTGTTTCGTAACTAACTAACTAACTACTTGATATTTAGATATTGCATAGATGCAAGCGTCTCTGTCGGTTGTTGTGATAATTTGCAAAGTTTAAGTCTTTGGGGACTACAATACTAAAATTATAGAATATAAGCTACACAGTTCTAAGCTCTCATGTCTCTGAAAAAATTTGAGAAGCATTTTGCACTATACTAAAAAGAAAACTGACAATTTTTTTTTTGTGGTTTTTAGGGGGCTTTGAAAAAATACTGGGGTAAAATTCGGCATAGGTTGGCAACACTGATAAAAAGCATAGGTAATACAACCATCGACAACCGTAGAACATGGTTTGATTTCATAACATAACAACATGGCGACTGACCTGGATGGAGGCCAATTCTGAGTATCACGTTTTATTTTATCGAGTGTTACGAAGTTACGAAGTGTCACGGCGGCGTGGGGCGGGCGGCACGGGCTATAATACCAGGTTTTTTATTAAATAATATAACTCAACTCAAACGAGTCATGCTGAAACTTCATTGAAGTGCGTCTTACAGAGCAAATTATCGAAGAAAAGCCTTCGATGGAACATGAAGTTTTCATCTATGTTGTGTTGTATAAATTTCTATGAATTGTATTGTCTTATCTTCTCCTTGGTTCTTATTCTTAGCAAGGTACATAAATATATAGGTACTTCAAGGAAGTTGTTAGAACTATTCGTTCATCCGAAGGGGATCTGTTTTTTCATGGAAAAGAATCAGCAAGTCTACTGTAAGTGTAGTGTCCGGACAAATTTACCTCGTGGAATAGGTATTCTCGTGGCTTGGGTCAAAATAATCATTAGGGTGGTTATTTCTAGTAGGTACAAACTATACTTTTGTGGATATTTCTTCGACCGTCTATGACACTGAACCCAAGTTCAAATTCTCCGTTTCAAATTCTACCTTCCAACTAAGAAGATTAAGGTACCTACCTACTTTTAATATTAAAAACTCTTAACTCAGAAACAAATTTATTAGTATTTACAATTGAGCTAACTGCAGACTGTTGCAAACAATTTACATAGCTCAACTGATCCACATCAATACCAGCATGCCCTATAATATTTGTCTGGGACTGGCTGCTGTGTATGCATCACAGTACAATTAAAACGCATTCATTATGATTGTACTTTTGTTACACTTTATTGTTGTGAGGTGACTATGATCACCAAGGGAATACGGACAGAAACTCCAATTCAAAGAATTCTGATTGAAGGTCAAGGTTTAGTTGATGGCACTCAACCTTTAATATTGCCTACTCAATACCTGTGTTATTTATTTTTTGTCTAAAATGTCTTCATCTGAGGATACTTCCATGTGTCCATGTGGTATATTATTTGTTGGCCTAGCATTATTATTTATCAGATTATTATGCCGCCTGCAGGGCAAGGTCTCTTTTTAATGTATTTTCAGGGGTTTGTTCTTTGATGAATAGAATATCAGACTACATCTTGATTTGACTAGATAGCTGTCATGACTAAATCGCTACATGACCACATCATGTTAGGACTACATAGAGTTTGGACTAAATCGCCATAAGGCCTGACAGAGTAACAACTATATTGTCATTTGAGGCATTTATCATCAAAGGCAGCTAAGCTAAATCAGTTTTTGTTCCATTGATCAGTACCATACAGGTAGTTATTCTGTGTTTGACCTACCGTCAGGCGAATTAGGATTGATTTATGTAGATCAAAAGTTTGAAATTTTTTTAGAATTTCATATAATTAATTAAAAAGAGAGGTGCTGCCTGATAAATGATTATTTTTAGGTCTGATTTCCACGAATGATTTAGTTTACATAACTACCGTAAACTCTAATCTGATTCTACTCGGACATATGTAGTTGGGAAGTTTTTGATTTGCTATATTTTAAGAATATTTTAATCAAGGTTTTTCTTCTTGATTTGATCTCTTGCCTACAATTTTTTAATTTGGTGTCAATGTAGCCCCGAGTATACATTAACATAACATCTTATTGCATTGAAAGTCAATGTTTATGTCACCGCAGGGTTACATTGATACTTAAAAAAGGATTTTCATCCAATATTCCATCATCCTAAAGACCATGTAAACTTTTTATATATGTATTTCTATTTTTTGGCTCGATTGCGATGATTAATGTATTTAACTTGTTTCAGGAAAGATAAACACAACCATTGTGAACGATGATCCATATACCGTGTGGATCATTTTCGATATTTTAACCACCGTGTGGGATCATATTTTATATTAGGACTTTTTTTTCTTTTATTCGGTAAGTTTGATCCTACTTGACCAGAACCCCGAGTTCGGTTGACGATAGTCGAGACGTCTCATTTTGTGTAAGGCTTTTGTGTAGTTCCCTGTACTCACGATTGAGATGCTACCAAATCCTTTAGAAAAAGGAGAGACGGCACGATGACGTCTCGATACTATCATCAACCGAACTCGGGGTTATGCTTTATTTTGAAATCCTCCGTCTATATTTTTAGTTGTGACAATGTATTGGATATGTATGTGATATGATATCTAATGATAATTATATATTGTTGCAGGTTACCGGTTTTCCAACATCACTATGTTTGGCCAAGGTTTTTCCTTTGGCGTACATTTATTTTATATTGAAACTATGAGCGCCGGAATCATACCGGAATTTTACGATAAAAGTAAGTATAAAGTTTCTTCCGATCTTGTTTTAAATTTTATGATGGTCTTTTCCTGATTTATTTTTACAGTAACGCTAAAACTAAGAGATGTAGTTTTTCAGCAGTATGTACGTAAAAATTTAGCTCTTGGTTTTCATTCTAGGTGCGTATGTTCTACTTCCATTCCACCTTATCGCCTAAACTACTAACCCCATGGGAATAAATTTGTGTGGGATGACACATCATTCTCTATAAAACAGCGAAATTTTGAAAACCGGTATATTGACGCAGAATTCGACGAACATACATAAAAAAAACATACATACAGCCGAAAATAGAACTTCCTCCTTTTGCCGACGTCGGTTAAGAACTAGCTTATTGCCCGTGGCTTTGCACGTGCTTTTCCTATGTGCTTCCCCGGGAAGTTATTTCATTTCCCTGCCCAATTTTCTAAATATATTTAGCCCCTTTGGTTGTGAAACTACTCTGCAAGAATAAATTTGAGTCATAGTATACAATAGCGTTGTGGCTTAGCACGCAGAAAACTATAAATAAATAATAAATAAATAATGCTGGACAATTCACACAGCATTATCTAGCCCCAAGCTAAGCAGACCTTGTGTTATGGGTGCTAGATAACTGATATACATAATACAATACACTACATAGCTAGATATTTTTATTATACATAGAAAACACCCAGACCAACGGAACAAATTTCTGCAGATCGTACACAAATATGTTCCGAGGCGGAAATCGAACCCGCAACCTCCTGCGTCGCAGGCGGACCTTCGCCCGCTGCGCCACGGAGGTCGTAAATTTTTCAATAATTTTAATTTCTTCCACAGTGATAGCTGCCGCTGTTGGTTTATTATTGGGCTTAACGCGAAAGCTTATGCGTAAAGCGATATGTTCGAAGCCGGTGGTCATGGCGACCCATGGACCAACGACGGTGAGTTTATTTTATTTTAACGTAGAGTAAAGACGTACGACGAGTTAGTTGCCGCAGTTGTATAATGGAATTGAAATGTTAAAATATTTTTATCTACGATTTCCAGAAGTCCAGTTTTTTCTTGACTAGTTGCTGCCCGCGGCTACGCACGCGCTTATCAAGTAGCCTATTCCCGTCCCCGTGATACCATTTGTCTCCCTTCCAAATATCATTTAGATGCGTTCAGCCGTTTAGGCGTGAAAAGGCAACAGACAGATAGACAGAGTTACTTTGGAATTTATAATATTAGTATTTATTAGTTTATTAAGGTTATATAGTTATAAAACTGACTAAAACTATACAAAATCCGAGAAAATGGAGTTGTTTTCATAATCAAAATGAAACATAGAGACCTTGAATAAAACGTAGACTGTATACTTTTTATCCCACTTTTAGTCTCATGGGAAAGAAATAACCTTAAAACATTTTCATAGAAGCAACGTGGGTAGGTAAAGCTGTGAGCAGAAACTGGCTCTGTATACAGGATGGCACATCCGGAACCATGACAGTTCGTGAAAAATCATGCAAGGAGTTGTGAACTGAATTTATGACAAAATAAGAATTTCATGACTATTCTCTAACTCTCATGGTTTAGGATTTGGTCATCCAATCCAACAAATCGGCAGACAAACAAAAAAAATACAACAAGCCCAACAAGAACTTCCTTTTTTTAAATAAGTTAAAGGTTCTTTATTGTATAGTACTCTATAAGATAAAAAGTTTTTATTTTTATAGTGCGTAAGCCTCACAATCTGGCAAATTTCTAAGAAACATCATAACATCGCAAAAATTTACGACTTCGGCGGGACTTGAACCCGCATCCTTCCGTCAGTACCGGAATGTGCTAACCAACACATTAGCCCACGTTAGCGATGTTATTGAACTCTTTAAGTTTATAGGTAACAAAATATTTTTCATGCTTGATGGTAACCATGAGTTTTATAGTTGTATTTTCATCTATTACAGGTGATAGTAAAATCCCACAAGGAGCTGCGATGCCCGGAGTGCAGGATGCTGGAGGTGAAGTGGAGGAGCTCTAAACATGCTGCTCATGAGGACCCTGGAGGGGAGAACGTGCTGCAGAAACGGCTAACCGGGCAGCAGGCAAGGACGGGATAGTCATAGGTGAGATGATAGTTAAATGAGCCTAATTCAGCTTTACTACCTCTACTATGACGGTATTGCCGCAAAATAGTCTTGTGGAATATAGATGAAAGAAACTCTAAGCATTATGTGTCAGTGCTATTTGCATTGAGAGATTGATGGAATGATTTCAACCATGGCACATTTGGCGCGCATCCCGCCATCGAACTCAAGTATGTAATATGTACATAGCAAATAGTTTAGCAGAATAGGGCCCCTGGTTTAGATCTCTTTCTGCCAAGCATGGCGATTATGGAAAAACCCCTTTGTTCCAGGGAGGGGCGTTCAGCGGTGAATGTATATGTGCTGATGAGGAGTCATTTCAGTTGAAAATCGCCCACTGCTGATAATATGCCTGTTGTAAAGGCCATAACCCCTAAAAATTGCGATTCTGACGGTAAACATTATTATTTTTAACCCATATAGACACTGTAGGCCTATACAAACAGGGGTGTTTCAAGTTAACTAACGGCACTGCCAAGCATCAGCGTTGCGACCAGAAATATTCGGTTCTGGATGTTTTCTAAGTAAATATTTTTGTATGTCTAGCAGTCATCTCATTCATACAGCACTTTGCTAAGATGGAACTTGATGACGCTGTCTGTAATGGCTTTGTATGGCACTGTCGTCAGATATTTATTAATTCCGAAAAACAAAATGCACTGGAATCTAATAAAAATTATAAACATCACTTGAAAAACTTCATCATCATCATCAGCCTATTCATCAGTCAACTGCTAGACATAGGCCCTAATAAGCGCCATAGCGCCCTGTCTTCAGCTTGCGGCATCCAGCATCTGCCTGCAGTCTTTCGCAAGTCGTCATCCAACCCTGCCTGAGGGCGTCCTACACTAAGTTTGCCGAGTCGTGGTCTCCACTCAGAACACGTTTACCCCAGCGGTTGCCGGTTCTTCGCGAGATATGGCCGGCCCACTGCCACTTCAGCTTTCTAATTCTTCGAGCTATGTCGATAACTTTGGTTCTGTGTCGCATGTATTCGTTACGAATCCTATCCTTCAGAGAGACTCTTTCCATAGCTAGCTGAGCGAGTAAACTGGTGGACCAGCCCTACCGTGAGTGTCCACGTCTCAGCTCCGTAGGTCATGACGGGTAGGACGCACTGATTGAAAACTTGTTTTCAAGCATTGCGGTATGGATGACGAGAAGACTCGACGTAGTTTCCCAAACGCTGCCCAGCCTAGCTGGATCCTAATTCTTGGCCTCCTTCTCAAAATTGTTTTACATTCCTGCAGAATCTGCCCGAGATAAGTGTATTCGAAAACGATTTCGAGAAGGTGACCATGTACGATCACCGAAATAGGCACTTGAAATACAATAAAATTAAATAAAGAAACCCATCATAAAACAGTGATGCCTATATTCAGCAGTGGACGTACGTGCTGATTTGTTATGGTATAAGTAAGTTGTTTGAAATGTCTGGCATTAAATTGTTATAAATTAATTTCAGGACTCTCCCCGACCGGCCCGGGCCGCTCATACCTGACCATCTGCTGGTCGCACGCACACCGACCACAGGCACCATGCGACGCAGGTAAAAGTTTTTTCAAATTCAAATTAATTTATTTTGCGAAACATGGGTTACAGGGATGCTTAATTAAAATATGAAGATATTTTTATATACAATGTGTCTGGTCACCGGTGTCGGAGACTTTGGAGGGGTGAAATACGGTAAATTTTATTGACAAATCACTATCCCTATATTTTTTTCTCTCACCCTGGTAAAATGGCAGCCATTTTGTTTTCTTTTGCCCCGAAGCTCGGGTGTTTGTATTGATTAAGCTATAGCTACCCATGCAGAGATCCTAGGAAGACGATAGAGGACTCATGTGATAGCCAATAATGTAGACAATAAAGCAATGATAACATTTTTGCAATTTCTATTTTGTAATAGAGGAAAAGAGAATTTTTAAAACACAAAAATTGTTTTTATTATCTTTGAAACTGTCAAGCTAGACGTTTTTTGTTTCTGAATGATAGTAGGGAATGTATGCTTCAAAATATAAGTCTCACATCTTAGCCTTAAGTAAGATAGTTAAGAAGTTATGACGATTTAAATATGGTAAGTGTTTCTAAACCCTGGAGTACAAAAAGTGAACAAAATAAATCGATTCGGTACTTTAATGGTTTATTCTATCAAAATCAATACAAAAGTTACAGCCACGATTCAAAATGTCCTCCGTGGTATTGCAAACAAGCTGTTGCTCTAATTGACACATGTTGTGTAGCGCGTCGGATCGTGTCTTTGTCTCTCCTCAAATCATTCCCAACTTGTGTAATTCTTTCAATAAGTTCCTCGCGTGTATTTGCCACGTCGACGTCTACTTTCTGCTTCATTGTGCCCCACAAGAAAAAATCAAGGGGTATCAAGTTCGGAGAACGCGGTGGCCAATTAATTGTTCTACCTCGTCCAATCCACGTCGAATATCGTTCATTTAAATAGTTTCTTACATTTACTGCAAAATGTGCCGGAGCTCCGTCCAGTTGTAGTGTCATTCTTAATCTATAGGCCAATGGTATTTCCATGAGTGCGTCACGGTAATCCGTTTTCAGGAAATCAAAAAATCTTGGGCTATTCATCGTGGCTGGCAAAATGAGAGGCCCATTTAGTATGTCGTCGATCATTCCAGCCCAAACATTCACTGAGAGAGAATTGGTGCTGAAATGTATGTACTTTGTTTCACTGCATGAGGATTATCGTGGAGCCATAGATGTTCGTTGCGGTGGTTTGTGTATCCTGATCGTGTGAAAGTGGCTTCGTCGGTCCACATAATTTTTTTCTAAAAGTTTGTGTTAGATCGCACATTTCTTAATATCCGCGAACAAAAAACTGACCTTCGTGCAACATCTGGTTCAAATATTTCTTGCACTCTTCTAAAATGATATGGATGCAATCCTTCCGGTTTCAAAATCTTCCATACTCGCCATTTGTTTCATCCAAGTGTAATTGCAATGCGTCTGACACTCAGTTTCGGGTCTTGAGTGATCAATTGTAATATCTCTTCTTCCTCTTGCGGTGACACTAAACGAGAACGTTCGCTTCTAATACGATTTTCAGCGAGGTTGAGGTGTATTCGTATGAATGTGCGAGCATTCGGCATTGGTTTATTAGGAAATATTCTCGCATACTCTCTTACAGCAGCATCAGCGTTCCCATTGCACAATCCATAGACGAAATGGATGTTGGCCACGTCCTGGTTTCATTTTGTTAAATTTCGTCAACTAAAAACGATAACTGAGTCCACAACAGAACAAAAAGTCCAATAACGAAACAAAACTTCACAAAAATGTTCAATAATAACAACGCACAGTACAAGAGAGTGTAATCACAACGCAAGGCGACGGACGACTACCTGTCAGCGCGCCCTAATTTACAACAAAGCACAGCATTGATTAAAGACACGCCCTTGGAAGTCCTCGAAAACGTGAGTCTAGTTGTTTATTAACGGGATATTCAAGCTTTCAAGGGTCATATTCAAACCGTCATAACTTCTGAATTATCTAAGGGCTAAGATGTAAGACTTATTTTGAAACGGACATTCCGTACTATCGTTCAAAAACAAAAAACATGTAGCTTGACAGTTTCAATTTTATGAAAAAGAAAATAATTAAAAAAAAATAAAAAATAAAAAAAAATTGGTTTCACAAAATCTCTTATCCTCTATTAAAAAATAGACATTGCAACAATGTTATCATTGCTTTATTGTATACATTATTGACTATCAAATGTGTCTTCTATCGTCTTCTTAGGACCTCTACATGGGTAGCTAGCTATAGCTTAATCAGTACAAGCACCCGTGCTTCGAGGCAAAAGAAAACAAAATGGCGGCCATTTTATCATGGAGAGAGAAAAAAAATAGGAACAGTGATTTGTCGATAAAATTTACCGTATTTCACCCCTCCAAAGTCTCCGACACCTGTGACCAGACACATTGTATAAGAATGAGCACAACCATGATCAGCTTTAAAGCATACAAAGTCACGATAAATGTATATAAATTAACACAATGTCAGTATCTAAATTAATTAGAAATCAAAGCATTCTTTTGTTCTAGAATATACCCATCAGATATTCACTAACATTGTAAATAGGCCTTCTCAATTAACAATTGTTTTGATAATTGTGTATACATATTAATAGTACCTATTGCTTTCTTTACTAAACTTTCAGTTATTAATAAATAAATAATGTTGGACAATCCACACAGCACCATCTAGCCCCAAGCTAAGCAGAGCTTGTGTTATGGGTATCAGACACCTGATATACTTATTATAATACACTACTTAGATAGAAATTTTTTATTATACATAGATAACAATCATTTGAGACAGCCTGACAAACCACCAAAGCTATACTCGATTCAAGAATGCAAGATATTTTACAATTATTCATGATTTCTTCATTACAATAACACAAATCAACAAGGTAAAAAATGACGAAATCCGTGGCGCAGCGGGCGAAGGTCCGCCTGTGACGCAGGAGGTTCCGGGTTCGATTCCCGCCTCTGAACAAATTTGTGTATGATCTGCAGAAATTTGTTCCGTTGGTCTGGGTGTTTTCTATGTATAATAAAAAATATATCTATCTAGGTAGTGTATTGTATTAAGTGTATCAGTTATATAGTATCCATAACACAAGCTCTGCTTAGCTTCGGCTAGATAATGCTGTGTGAATTGTCCAGCATTATTTAATTATTTATTAAAAGTAAGTTTATCACTAAAAGCTGAAACACAAACTTCCACAAGTTATAGTTACACGAACGCTGCGAAAAAGATTACATTTGAATGGACGCAGACAAATGAAAGCTTTCAATACAAAAATTGTATCAAACTTCTGCATTTTGCTTCAATGCAGCAATGATATGACTGTCATACATATATCAAATATATCTTTGATTTTGTGTCTCTCTGTTTACAAAAAAAAATGTCTATGATTCCGATAGCCGATAACCGAGTATTAACTTGATATTTGTCTGTAGTTGAGAAAGAAAACCCTTTTCCCATCCTTTTGCAACCCAAATTAGTGGACGAAATGTTTTCCTATAAAATAAAACATAATATTCCACCAAAAACATTCAAGTATCAGACCGCCAAGCGGGCTATGTCCAAAGAGAGAGTCAATTAATAGTAAATGTTCCAATTTGTTTGTATGACCGTTCTAATACAATTAATCAATTGAATAGTAATTGAAATATCGAACTTTTTTTACAGCATCTACAACGCTACCAGTCCCAGTCAGCCAAGTGACCTCGCAAGGCGACATCACCCACATCAATATATCCCGCGACAAAGTGACAGCGCACCATTATCGAGACCAAACACTCTGAATCCACTTTGCAATGGACAAGACCGCCTTCCAATTCCTTGCGATTTTAGGCGAGAGTTTCGAGAGAAAAAGAGGCGTCAAATGGAAGTATAACTCGACAGCCGCAGTACACAAAGTAGAGACGACATATCAGAACGTCCGCACGGAACCTGCTAACTTTACCAACAGCTCGGATTCAAGTTCTAGTTTTAATACTCCGTCAGCAGGGTCAACGACCACTCCCAACACTAGTTTAAACACGAGTACCTGCGAGAGCGCTAAAACTATCTCGCCGAGGACGCCAGACAATTACACCGAACGAAAAGTGACCGTAGTCAACACTAATACGACTGAAAATCCTATCGAATAACCAAACCAAGATCCGTAAATACCTCTATGGGTGTACTAGCTTGCTTAAATGAAAGCTCGATAGCGATAAATTCATCGTGGAATGTTAGCCTACCGCCGGCGGAGAGTTCGAATTTGAATGCGGTGGCGGCGAGTGGCACGGCGCAGAATCAAGAGGAGGTCGCGGAACGTACAAGCAATAATGAATCTTCGCGGCTTAAACTGTCTTCTCTAAGCACAGGTTTGTTTCTTCTATCCATTTTGCGTAGTTGTAATTTGTTCTGGGTTTATTGTGAATGTATTTCATTCTCCAAAATTATATATTAAGTGGTCTCAATTTAAATAACCTAGTCCCTGCTTATACCTAAACTGTCGCTCTATTTCGATCTGAACAATATTTAGTTAGCATTATCTAAAATATCCCCTGTACTCCGGTCTGCCCATCATTAAGAAAAAAAAAACTTATTCCTTAAAAAGAGTCACAGTTTCTATAAATAAAAAAGGGAAATTTTCACCCAGCCCCAACAGCATGTAAATAAATAAGTAATGCTGTTAAATAATAGATTCAGGCGTTACTTTGCGGAAATCCATTGTATAATATTAGGATGAAACAATATTTAGTAACAATTCCGCGCAGAACCTCCAAGATCCAACAAAATGTGATTTGTGTGTACCGCCCGCCCTCCCACAAATTGGTCCTACTTACAATCAGAGAAAGTAAACAAGCGGTACACACAAATCACATTTTGTTAGATCTTGTCGGAGGAGGTTCTGCGCGGAATTGTTACTAAATATTGTTTCATCCTAATATTATAAGTAATGCTGGACAAGCCACACAGCATTATCTAGCCCCAAGCTAAGCAGAGCTTATGTTATGGGTACTAAATAACTGATATACTTAATACAATACACTACATAGATAGACATTTTTTATTATTAATAGAAAACACCCAGACCAACGGAACAAATTTCTGCAGATCGTACACAAATTTGTTCCGAGGCGGGAATCGAATTCGCAACTTCCTGCGTCGCAGGCGGACCTTCGCCCGCTGCGCCACGGAGGTCGTCATACCTATGGTTACAATCCGTGGGAATCCCAGGTCTAGCTGCAATTTCACGACTGAAATGATTTTGATAATAACAGTTATTAACCGGTAAGGTGTTCTTTCCAAAAATAGCTTTTACTCAGTATGTATTTGCAGGTTGATCGAGCAGACCGGATTCCCTCAACTTCGGCCTAGGCCTCCAAGCGGTGCTCTCGCCCTCGCACGACGCGACGTACTTGCCTCGCCACAGAGAACATCGCGAGGAACGACAGTCTGACACCGGCTACCCATCTGCAGAACCAAACCAGTCGGAGAGTAACTTTAAACTGAATTGTATTCACACACACTTCACCTAGGTACAGTAATTACCTATCTAATATTTTATTAGAATTAATTGATTCAGACAATGCCATTTTACAGCAGCACCATGAATTTATAATTATTATTTAGGTATTTTGTTTACATGACTCTGACGATGCCCATTTACAGCTGATCTAATTATAAATTTACTTATTTTTGTATGTATATATTCCTAAGTTCCTTGATTAATTTCTGTCTTGTCTGTTTTATGGCTTTGAATTATAATTTAAGCACATCAAATTGTAACCTTATATAAAGTGACATTTCCAAGTGTGCCTTGTGTTCCTACGGAGAATAAATGAGTATGAGTATGTATAATGTGTCTCAAACACAGCTTATCCAGAAGATACATTTCGCTTAGATACCCTTAAAAACGTTGTTATGTAGTATGAAGTTGTTATTCTTGTTTTAGTGGTTACCTCGCTGTTTCCTTGTTTTTTTTTTCTATTATTGTTCTATGATTTTCTTAAGTTTTCCTACATAAATGTCTTTGATTGCATAAAATATCTTGGATTCTTGAAGCGATTTTAGAAGAGTCATTTACAACGGGATATTGGGTTTTGAGCTTTCCAATATTTCGGCACAGTTTCATGCGCCATGATCACGGAATAAAAGCTGATGACCATGATGTTTTTTAAAAATTTGATTGTAGTAAAACTTAAATTAATTACCGGAAACCAGCAGCGGGCAGTTGCGACATCGACCACTGATAAGTAGAGCGAGCCTTTCCTTTTTGTTATCACTATTCACAAAGTCCTGTTTTGTTTAATACTGTGAAACAGGTTACGGTATGGGTATTTGTGGTACACATTCCCTTGTAAGATAACTGATCAACTGAAACTACGGTTCTACAGGTGATGTTGACGGTTCTACGAATATAATAATAATCTCCACATGGTATTAAACAAAGTCGCTGCCCGCTGTCTGTATGTCTGTCCCTATGTAATCTTAGACCTTTAAAACTTCGCAACGGATTTTGATGTGTTTTTTTTATAGATAGAGTGATTCAACAGGAAGTTTTATATGTATAATACATGCATAATATAGTAGAGAAACACTGATAATTTGAGAGGTTTCTTATGTGATTTTTTTTGCGCTTACATTGGAATCGCTCGCTGAACCCTACGAGATAGATCGAAATAATATACCACAGTATTGTACAACTTAAAAAGGTCTACAAAAAGGTTTGTATCTGCATTGCACCCGTGTGATGCCGGAGCGGGTCGAAAGCGATGGATAATCTTTATTTGCAGCTTCAGACACGTGCAGACTATTACTTCAATTGTACAGAACACTAGGTAATAAAAATAATCTGTTATAAATACAGTTGACTAATAAAAACAAACAAACACATTAGTAGGAACCTCATTAAAAATCTAAGTGAAATATCTGTGTGTGCTACAGTACGTCAAAAAGGCCATGGCGCAGCATAATTTTTTGTTCAAAGAAGCAAAAACACAGATTTACAGCCAGAACCCAATATTGGTAAACGGTTTCGGACTTCGGAAAGTAACAGGTAATTACGCACACAAACACAGCAACGACACGGTCGTTCGCTTGTCTGCTATTCGAGGGGTCGGGGAAGCGCGTCTGGCGGCCATTTGCAAAGCGTCCCCCAGCCAGCCGGCCCGACCGCGCCGCCATAACCGCCAATGCACAACGCGGCGGCATACCATTCGTATCGCACGAGCGAGCTCCACATCCACCGACTAACCTTATCTATCTGTGAAAAAGTGAAGGGTTGAGTGAACGTTAAAGCCACAGTGTTACAAATTAATATTTTGTGTTGATGTTTATGATTATGCACCCAAATCAGTTCATCTACGAGTTAACATGAACCTGGGTGGTTCTTTTGTTGTGAATAAATTCCCACGCTGCGTGTGTGATGTTTGGCATACCCTTGTGTTGTTATGTTTATGTCGTGTGTTATCATGACCACATTATGACTGTTGCTTGCATTAAGTAGGCACGTCAGTTCATCTTCGAGTTTACTTGAACCTGAGTGTTCCACGTTCATTTATTGATAGTGAATAAATAAAATAATCCCACGTTCTGTCCGTGGAAGATCTTTTGACCATCCTACTGTTGTATCGACCACACTATGACTGTTGCTTGCATTAAAAAGGCACGTCAGTTCATCTACGAGTATACTGGAACCTGAGTGTTCCACGTTCATTTCTTGATTACATGAATAAATAAAATAATCCCACGTTCTGTCCGTGGAAGATCTTTTGACCATCCTACTGTTGTATCGACCTCACTATGACTGTTGCTTGCATTAAAAAGGCACGTCAGTTCATCTACGAGTATACTGGAACCTGAGTGTTCCACGTTCATTTCTTGATTACATGAATAAATAAAATAATCCCACGTTCTGTCCGTGGATGATGTTTTGACCATACTAGTGTTGTGTCGACCACACTATGACTGTTGCTTGCATTAAGTAGGCACGTCAGTTTATCTACGAGTATACTGGAACCTGAGTGTTCCACGTTCATTTCTTGATTACATGAATAAATAAAATAATCCTACATTCTGTCCGTGGAAGATGTTTTGACCATCCTAGTGTTGTGTCGACCACACTATTACTGTTGCTTGCATTAAGTATTTCATTACATGAATAAATAAAATAATACCATGTTCTGTCCGTGGATGATGTTTTGTATGTCCTTATGGTTTGTTATCATGACCATTTATTGATAACGTGAATAAATGAAATAATTCCACATTCTGTCCTTTCAACCCAAATGTTAATTGGCCGGAATGGTTTAAGGGGCGAAAATACCACCGGGTTAGGTTGTCAAACTAGGCATATATCTCAGCATGTTGGGAAGATATCGTCACTAGAAAATGTATTTAAATATCACGAGTTTAGGCACATATTTAAATGCTTGTTTGTTCATCTACTCGTTAATATAAAAACCGAATAAGCACATCCTGTCCGTGAGTTGTTTTTCAAAAATTGTCTCGTCAGTTGAAAATTGGAGACTTGAAAAATAAACTCACTAATATTAATTAAAAAGTTCTCCACTCGGTTTCAAATTTATGTTGAATTGATTCATCGACATCCACATAACATGCGTGAACGAAATTTAACTAAATGAATTCTCACGTTCTGTCCGTGTGTTTTTTTTTCGATTATATGGGTATTAGAAGATACTGAAATATGTTTAACGCTGCCTGTCCACTTGAGCGAAGAGGAGCGGAGCTTTGCCAACATAACCCAATGGAATTACTTAAAATCTCCGCTTCGCTTCAGAAGACAGGGATTTGCTCACGAGTTTAAAAAGGAGATCACCCAGGTTGGGCAACTATTTATTTTGCCGGCAAACAAAAAAAGGTTTGAATTTTTAAACTGAAAGTATCACTCAGCCTAGACGTAAAGCACTTTTCTTTCGTCATAAGTTATGTACTAAGTGGTGTAATGGTAGTCAATAGCATATAATGTTTCACGTGCATTATAAAAAGGCTCAGGCGAAAAAACACTAAAATATAAAATAATCGTTTATTAAATATTTTATGATTATCCTCTTTATTTGAGGCTTCCGTCGATTGGGACCGGTAGGTATAGGGACCGCGGTCCCTTTCGCCGGATTGCTTTAATTTTATTATTTTTCTTCCGGCGAAAGGGACCGCTCTCGAAATGATCGAAAAAATCTATTGTCCAAGGCAGAAAAGTACAGTCAAAGGAAAAAGTAGATAGCAAGTAATATTAAAGAACAAAACTCTTTGATTGTAGACATTATTTATTTAAAAAAAGAACAAATTATCAACAACTACAAATATATATTCCTACATAAAATAATACTACAAATAATCAACAAATTACAAACAAACAATTTAAAAAATCAGTCTTAACACATTTTACTTATATTAATTATGGTCTTTGTTTGCATTTTAAATGTAATAACAATATACATAATAATCGTACCTACTATAAATATAATCAACATACTAAAAAATAAAATTATAAATCACTCCTAGGCTCTATAAAAATAATCAAGAAACTATGTACAATAATCACAGTAAATCGTTATTTCGATGAATTTTAGTTATCGTCTTTGTTTTTTAAAATATAATAAAATTGTAGATGTAAATCATACTTAGGTACTTACTATTATTACAACAATCACAGTCAACAATCACATTAGTCACTGTTCATCGTAATTTCTCTTAACAATGGCCAATACTTATTTTACGGCTAAGTAAATCACTTACAGCAGTCTCAATTTTTTTCAACTGGGCAATTGTTGAACGTTTCTTCTTTGATATTTGGATGCCGTCAGGATTTTTTGATAATTCGGAATAATATTTGACATCTTTTTGGAGTCCTTCCAACAATTGGGCAATATTTGGCTTTGGTTTTATACAGGGTGTTCGGAAGAACGTTGAACATACGAAAATGGGGGGTAGGGGGGGTGGTCTGCTAACTACCTACACCAAAAAATTTCACCTAGGTCTCAAGATTTTTTTTTAAATAATTTTTTTTAAAATTTTTGGAATTTATCACTTTTGTACCTTTAAACCCGTCTAACTTTTTTTTTATGGCCAGATCTAAATTCTTTTTTTTTTATTACAGTCTTAGTAGATGGTAGGTTCCTTTTAATTAAAAGTTGTAAATTGCACATTGCTAGAAACAAAGTTATGGGCCCTCAAACATAAAATAAGAGTTTAAATAAATTTTGAAACTCAACTTCGCATAACATTTAAAAAAAAAATAAAGGTGATGGATGACTTCTGATTTGTTAAAAACATCTCTAAAGTGTGAGCTTTCTAACGATAGGTAGTTTGTTTTGATATCTTTTTTGTAACCAAAATTATTCGATGTTTTCTACCAAGGCGGACCATTTGGATGGAAATCTACTTATGTGAAAACTTAAATGTTTTGCGAAATTTATCAATGTAAAGGTTGAAAAAATTAAACCATTACTTCAAATCTATTCTTTATTTAAAATTCAAATTGACGTCCCTCATTTGCTATGCACGCTCTGCATCGGTTTCTAATTTCAACAGTTGTTGTACGAAGAAGCATCTCCTGTTTCATCGCCTCGAACGCAGCATCAATGCGAGTTATTAATTCTTCACGACTGGACACTTCAGTTGTGTAAACTAAATCCTTGGCCCTTCCCCAGACGTAAAAGTCAAGAGGGGTGAGGTCTGGCGATCGCGGGGGCCAGGGAATTGGACCGCCCCGACCAATCCAAGAATTAGGGAAAGTATTATTTAGATATTCCCTTACGTCTAGGCTATAATGGGCTGGGCAGCCGTCATGTTGGAAAATAATTGCAGCGTCTTCTTGGAACACTTCTTCCACCAATTGCGGTAAATCATTTATCAAAAATTCTAAATAATTGTGTCCATTGAGAGTGTCGGGTAAATAATATGGTCCAATTAACTTATTTCCGATCACTCCTGCCCAGACATTAACGCTAAACCTTCTTTGAAAACCTCTTTGTCGCTTTACGCGCGGGTTTTCTCCTTTTTTTGCCCAGTGGTGCAAATTGTGATAATTCACTATTCCCTCTTTGTCAAATTTAGATTCGTCGGTCCAAAGAATTCTCCTCAAAAAGTTTATATCGTCCACATCGGTATGGAGCAAATGCCGGCAAAATGCGACACGCCTCACAAAATCATTATCTTCAAGACCTGCAACAAACAAAACAAGATTTTAATTCACTACTTACAATTAAAATGTTTATTAAGTAGGTACACTAATCTGATATTGTGTGGCGACTGCTTGTTGCAGACCACCCCCCCTACCCCCCATTTTCGTATGTTCAACGTTCTTCCGAACACCCTGTATACTTTCTAATGTGACTGTTCCATTGCTCGACAGCATTATTTGTTTTATGTGGTTCACCATAAGTGGTGAATGTATTTGCGAGTATTGTGTTTTCTAGCCATGTTTTGACAAAGTAGTCATTAAATTTTGTCACTTCTGCACTATTGGGTGACTCTTCCATGACATACAACCAGCCATCATCGATTAAATCCGATGGGAGATGATAAAGAGCCGCACAAAGCTTAACGTGTTCTTTTCCTAGTCGAGTTTTGCTGACTCCAATTTCCTTTGCTTTACGCCATGCGCCACAGACTTCGACTGAAATGAAAGTAACAGCCTACTATTTTCACACCTGGGAAAACATTTCGAACCGTTTTTATTGCTGAAGCTTCGAAGTCCATGGACATTACAGTCGGGTCCCATTCGGGTATCTGTTTTTTTATCATTTCAAAAAGAAGCTTGTAGGTAGATGTCTTCTTATCAGGTAGAAGTGCATAAACAAGTGGAACAACATTTACGTGGTCTTCAGTACTTCCTACATCTGCATGTATGGTGTACAGTTGACAGAATGTATTGAGGCAGATTTTAAAAGTGCCGTCAATTAAAAAACGTTTGCACTCTTTCAAATATTTTTTAATCTCTTCACTGGCAAAAACAATTATGCGTTTTTCCCCTCTGTAGTCTGCAAGCACAAACTTTTCGTACTTTTTTGGTACTGCGACATCGCCAGCTTTGTGGAAAGTTACTTTTTTGGCTCCAATTGAATCGTTTCTTTTTTTGTAGAGTCGCTTTTCTATGTTGTGAAACTTTGGTATTTTAGTAACTAGATGTAGTCCCTTGTCTTTGAGAACTTCCATACGTTTTTCAAATACTTGTCCAACAGGGACATGTAAATCTTTTTGAACATCTTTTAAACATATTTGCATTTGGTGTTTCACTTGAACATGCCAGGCTCTAAGTATTTATGGTAAATTACCACATCATTCAGAGCAGCAAAGTTTGATAAAGCATTCGCTAAAATCGCATTTCGATTTTGATAGGTACAACCGTCACTCCAAATAATGACGGGCTTTGCATCAAATCCGTTTTCTGAGTGGTTTATCATGTCAGTTAGGTAGTCTACTATACAACTTAAAAAAACTGATGCCTGAGTATCTCCATTGACCTCAGAAAACCAATAGCATCTTACCTTTTTAGACGGGTACTCATAAACCGTAAAGTTGTGGTTGATCAACTTTTGGCGATAGTAGGCGCTGCTAGCCTTTATGTAGGGACAAATTTTGACTGCTTGTACATCTTGTTCTAAAACTATGCATTTTCCTTCCACTGATTCTTTAAGATCTCTATCTTTTTCAGCTCTTGCACATTTTTTTCTCGTCTGGTGTTCATTGAACTCTTCTTCAGAAATTTGATTTGTAAGGTGGCTAACACACGTGTCACATAAATCTTTTTAGGCTGTTGGAATCCAATATTCTTCTCTCGAATAATTTTATCAAACATTGTGCGGCATAAAGGCTCCAGATCTTTTTCAAGACTAGCTTCTTTATAAGTTTTATACGTCTCCAGCATGCCTCCAGGATGGGGTTCCAAGTATACCTTCGAGGTATCCTTGCGGCAATAATGTGATGGCAGCTTCGGTAAGTTTTCTATGAAATCTACTAAAAACTCACGGGACAGTTTTTTCTTATCTCCTCTTTTTTTCTTCTCTTTCTGTTCAGTTGTTGGTTCTGTAAACATGCCGCTATCCGATTCGTTCACCCATTTTCTAACTGACCATTCTCCGATGTCTAATGTACATAGATACATCTTCTTACAACAAACCCTCAATTTTACCTCCCCTTGTTTTAAGTAATACTGAAGCGAAGCTGCTCTTCTACTACTTTCAGCAGTGGGTCTTGATGTTTTACTTTTTTCAGTGGTGTTGATAACAAACATCTTTTTTTGATCCCAGCTTAGACCCCAAAACAAATTAAACAATCGTTGCCTGCATTCTTGTGTGAACTCATTGCAGTGACGCTCTTTAGATAACTGACAAAATGTAGATTCACAGGTCTCTTTCATTTGTCTCGCAGATCTTGGCACATTGTGCGTATTACACGTATTTTCATTTCTTTTCCAACCAATATATTTTTTTCCGGACTCTCGTAACTTCTTATTAATTCTGGCTTTCCACGACTCTGGTTCAGCTAGTCCTTTTCTTCTTTTATACTTTCTAGTGCTATCCTGTTGCAAGTTACTGCTACTCTCTTCGTCAGAAGAACAGGAAGTTGCATCTGGATCATGATCAGGGTCATCTGTTGTATTCATTTGAGTCGACTCAATACGGGATCACATTAATCTTAGAATAATAGAATCAAATTAATCTTAGAATAGGTACATGGAATTTATATTATTCATCTTAGTGTAGGTAGGCTAGGTAGTCAGTTTATTTTATATAAGCTAGGTAGTGTACGTAGGTATTGTGGTAAGTATTATAACACTGAATGAGCAAGTAGGTTGGTTTTTAACCAAATATAATTATTATGTACCTACGAAGCTTAACGAACAAAGCCGAGTCCGCGCAACGCAATGCATCACTCGCTCGCATTAAAATCTCCAACAAAACCGAACTCCGCGTAATGTTTGCCGAATGCAATGTAGGTAACGTGATGACTTTACTTTAGTATTTACTTTCATTCGCACGCATTACTTACACTTCTATCTGCGTCTCATTCGCACGCAATACAGTGCCATATAAACTACGAAATATTCCGAACAAAGCCGGATCCGCACGATTTAGATAAGGAGATGGAAGAACGTGCATGTGCCTGCCTATCACCAACCGAGCTTCGCGTGATGTGTGTAATGCGTAATGCTTCGGCGTCTCGAGTGATGAGTGATGTTGTATTACTTCGTCGCGTAATATTACTTTTGTGATATTACAAGCATTACTTACACATGTCTAATTCCTACACTAATTATCAAAATTCTACTATTTAGAAAGTCATCGACCACTTGTATGAAAACATCGATAGCTATCGATAAAGTCACACGTTTTACCCCATCGCCTTTCAACTCACGAGTCGCACATGGTTACAAATAAAAATGAACCGTCGCGCAGAGACAATAAAGTTCAATTCACCAAAGCCATGCAAAAAACCGTTACAAAATGTTTTCAAGGCGAAATGTTTTGTTTGTTTACACTTTACTTTTACATTATTGATGGAAACGTTATAAAATATGATAAGAAAGGTAAACAATGATATTCCTAAGCACAGAAACCCCTAACTTGGTTCAAATTCTTCAATTCGAGTTCAATTCAAACACCAACTTTAGGACTATCATAAGAGAATTTTCTCCGTGGTTCACAATATTTCTATTGTAAATACACATAATATACATGCCAAATAATATAATATTTCACAGCTTACCTTGAAAATACGAACACAACACGCACAAAACTGATTTTATAGTTCACAAAACAATGCACCGTGACCGCCAAACAAACCCAGGGTGGATCCGCCGTTTCCATTCTTTCTTATTTATTTTTACATATTTTTTTAAATTGTTGGAAATGCGTGCGAAACACAATAAATTTAAAGGTTTTTTAATAACCTTTACAAAACTATTGAAGGCACTAAAATCCAGCAAGAGAATCAGAAGTTATCGATTATCAAAGTTATTTATTGAAACGGTAATGACGCCTTTATCATGGTAATGACATTTTTTTAACGGTAATGACGATAAGTTAATGGTAATGATAAAAATAAGCAATAATAACACATGCTTCTTCTTTAGTCACATGTTTCTTCTTTAATCATAATATAATATCACTAATCAACGATTGATACCTACATAGATAATGTTCTAATCAATAACAATGTCAAACAAATGGTATACAGGTAACCTAAAAATCCTAATAATAAATTATTTTTGGATAAGTCCTTAGAAATTAAGTCATTCGTACTTTAAGTTTACCTACTATAAAACAAATCAACGATGGATACATAGATAATAGATGTTCTAATCTAAACAATAACAATTTCAAACAAATAGTGTAACGGTAACCTAAAAATCCTAACAATATAATTTTTAACTGATGAAATGATTTTTGGATAAGTCCTCAGAAATTAAGTCATTTGTACTATAAGTTTACTATAAAACAAATCAACGATGGATACATAGATAATGGATGTTCTAAACAATAACAATGCTAAACAAATGGTGTAAAGGTAACCTAAAAATCCTTACAATATAATTTTTCACTAGTAAAATGATTTTTGGATAAGTCCTTAGAAATTAAGTCATTTGTACTATAAGTTTACTATAAAACAAATCAACGATGGATACATAGATAATGGATGTTCTAAACAATAACAATGCTAAACAAATGGTGTAAAGGTAACCTAAAAATCCTAACAATATAATTTTTCACTGATGAAATGATTTTTGGATAATTTTTTTATTAGATAAAATCTTTATATTAGAAGGTCCAGTTACACAAATTTTTTCAGACGCCTGCATCGTGTTAGTAATATTTGTGAATACTGCATTGCCAAACTGACTCTTAGTGGCTTTGAGAGGTAACACTTCCGTATCGGGAATAGGAGGCGAGGTTACGCTTATTGGTATTTTCAAAAAACCAAGGTGTTTCCCATGAGTGCATGTGATTCCGCAGTCACATTCGAAGCAAATTGCATTTCTGAATGTTAAATTAGGGAATTCCTTCTTCCACAACACTTGATGGACTTCTAGAGTTCCTCTGAATGGCTGCAAGTTCTTGGGGCTCTTTTTCTCTATCTCATTAATGCTTTCTTCGGGTACATCAATCATAGTCACATTAGTTATATTTTCTCGGCACACACGCATAAACTGGTCATAGCTGCCTACATCAATACCATGATTAACGCAAGAATCAACTGTCCTCTTTATTGTTCCCCCCACACCATCTGCAGCGCCTTTGCCGTGACCAGCTTCGGTATAGTTCCACGATAATGTGTTTATTTGTGGGAATTCTTTGTGTATTTGTGCAATCATATGAAATATGTATTTGTTTCTATACTGGGAAGTCGGGGAATCTGTTTGAACATGTAAGGTGATGTAAGGTGAATAAATGGGTTATCTTTGATAGTTTTTTGTAGTATAGGAATAAAGTGTGCCCAAACAGCTGGAGCGTTGTGTCTCAAACAAGAACTCTTTGTACAAATTGATTTTGGTGTTATTGAACTAGTTTGAAAATCAAAACTGTATGTAATGGCTGTGTGAAGGCTAACTTCTTTTCTACTTCCACCAAAATGCATGGATTGTACTTCTTTATTGAATTTTAAACCATAATTTTCAGAAAAGTCTGCGTGAATAACAGCACAGTTGACAGGCATTGAATTCTTTAGTTTCTTCATGTTTATATATTGGTTATGAATTATGTAAATATGTTTTAAAAATGCTGGTAAACCTGCAATCAAAGCATTAATTACTTCTCTTGGCTTGGCTAATATCTCCTCTTTTTTCATGATTGTCATAACTTTTTGTCCTTTCTTAGTTTTAACCGATTCTCTCGCACGTATCCATTTGCAGTAAGTAATACATTGATCATCAGAAAATTCTTTGACCTGTATTAGCTTATCTTTACAGGATTGACATTCACGTCTCAAACATTTCTCTTCGTATATAGAACAACACAAACTCTTAGTTAGATCATCGGCGTTTGACTCATCTACAGTGTGAGTCTTTATAAAGTGCACATACTAAAATGAGTGAAAATATACTCAATTTTATCGACGGAAAAAAAGTTAAAAAAATTCTAAAAAATATATTAATTTTTTTATGGCCTTTTTAATATTTTTTATGACCACTGTCTACCCAATGTAAACAAACTGTTAATATTTTTGAACAAAGAGTCGTATCTCTATGAATCAAAATTAATTATGATCTCTAATGATAGGCCGTGCTTATAAACCAAAAATGCTTCAAAAAATACACACCATAAATTAATAAATAAATGATATTGGAAGAAAAACTTACTATTTTTTTATCGTTTTTATAAGAAATATCAAATTTCTAAAAAAAAAGTCCCACAAACCCTATGTTATTGTTATTTCACGTTATTCTACATCGTATTAGCTTTATAATAGTAAAAAAACCAAGCCGAAAACATAAACACAACATTTTCTACCGGTGATTGAAGACAGGCCCTTCTGGTGTGTTTTTAATAGGAAAAATGAATTATTAAAACAAAGAAAACTAGTTAAAATCATTTACTAATTATTTAACATAAAATTATTTACAGGATCAAACTAGTGCATTAACTGTTCAAAATGTCCACCTCGCTGTTGTAGGCACATTAAAGCGCGAAGGGAAATTTGTTGAGTGGCTCTTCTTATCATTTCCGGATCGTTGCGAATATTATTTGCGCAGTTCTCGATCCGGTCATATAAATCGGTTTCACTTGAAATATGAGTGTTATACACCCGTTGCTTCATTGCCCCCCATAAAAAGTAGTCTAGGGGCGTCAAGTCGGGTGAACGTGCAGGCCACCCTACAGGTCCTGCTCGACCAATCCATCGGTTAGGGTAATTTTCATTCAAGAATTCTCGTACAATTCTCGCGTAGTGGGCAGGGCACCCGTCCATTTGAAGAAACATTCTTTGCCGTGTCCTTAACGGCACATCCTCCAGCTGTTGTGGAAGTTGGTCCTGCAGTAGCTCCAAAAATCTTTCGCCGTTTAGAGTTTGCGGCAATATCAGCGGTCCAATTAATAGGTCATCAATAAGACCCGCCCAAACGTTAATAGTAAATTTGACTTGAAATGTTGATGGGCGTTTCAATTTCGGGTTTTCACCTTTAGGGCACCACCGATGTAAATTTCGGCAATTAGTGATGCCATCTCTTGTAAAGGACGCTTCGTCCATCCATAGTATGGTTTTTGAAAATTCGGGATTTTCACTTATCTTTCTTAGTATCCATCTCGACATTACGCATCTTGGGCGCCAGTCTACATCTTCATGCAGATGCTGCACTCTTTGATAATGATAGGGAAACAGCCCTTCCTTCCTTAAAATCCGCCACACAGATTTTTGAGAAATTCCATAACGCAAAGCCAGACGTCTAGTGCTGGTACTTGGATCAGCGTACAAATCATTTAGCACTGCTTCTTCGATAGCGACGTCAATTATAACAGCCGGTTCGCGGTGATCTCTCATGGCTCCGATTCCGGAAGTGCATATTTTTCGGTGAACATCTTGGAAGTTGCGGGCAGATGGTACGGGCTGCCTATTCGGGAACGCAGCTATGTAAGCTACGCGTGCAGCTCGAGCACTTCCCCGTGCCATTCCATAATAATAATGGATGTCGGCAATGTGTGCCGGAGTGAAATCACTTATACGCGGCATCACGTAAGCATTCAACAAAGGCGTAGTACTTCGCAAACAAAAACAACTTGGTTAACGAAAGTACAAGTAGCAGCGGCGAATAGTTCGGAGCGACTGACTCATGCTGTCCTAACTTCCTTTGGGGTCCGTATCCTCGCACCCCGCACCTCACCTCACCTCACCTCACCTCACCCCGATCTTGTCTACAACAATAACACACAAAAAGGGGGCTCTACCTGGTAGCTTATCGAAAAAACATGTTCAGCTGAATGAAGGTCATTGTTTAACCACCAATTGAAAATGTTGTGTTTATGTTTTCGGCTTGGTTTTTTTACTATTATAAAGCTAATACGATGTAGAATAACGTGAAATAACAATAACATAGGGTTTGTGGGACTTTTTTTTTAGAAATTTGATATTTCTTATAAAAACGATAAAAAAATAGTAAGTTTTTCTTCCAATATCATTTATTTATTAATTTATGGTGTGTATTTTTTGAAGCATTTTTGGTTTATAAGCACGGCCTATCATTAGAGATCATAATTAATTTTGATTCATAGAGATACGACTCTTTGTTCAAAAATAATAACAGTTTGTTTACATTGGGTAGACAGTGGTCATAAAAAATATTAAAAAGGCCATAAAAAAATTAATATATTTTTTAGAATTTTTTTAACTTTTTTTCCGTCGATAAAATTGAGTATATTTTCACTCATTTTAGTATGTGCACTTTATAAAGACTCACACTGTATAATAGACGATGTCTTCAGTGCTTTGGTAATGAGATCAATATTTTCGTGAACGATGCACTTGCATGTATCTCTTTGGGCATTTTTAGGAGTCAATACCCAAAACGGTCTATGCTTACAAAAAAAGCTATAGCTCACTTTTACTTGATATTTAGTCATGAACTTCTGATGCAATACTTTTTGTGTACTTGTCATGTAGCGTTTTTGCTTTTGAACTTTCAATCTTGTGATATACTCTTTTTTTCCGGCTCCTACTGTGCTGTTTAAGTCATCAAGATAAAAATTGCGCACTTTTTTTACTAACCGTCGAATTCGAGTATCTTCTTTAGTCTTTTCTTGATTTATCACTCTATTGACTTTTTCAGCTGACTCTTCTTTATTTTTTCTTTGTCCTTATTGTCTCGCCTATACTTATTAAGCTTCACTTGTAACTGCCTGTTCTCCTCTTTAAGTTTTTTAATTATCCTTAAGAGGAACTTTCTTTTCTTCAGTTCTATATATCTAATTCTTCGGATTTTTACCTGAGCTTCAAGAGAATTATTTAACTGTAGTGGATCTTCATGGTTGGCCTCTATTTCATTGCTGTTATTAAAATTGGCATCAATAAGCACTACTTGAGGAACCTCTGGCTTTTTATTAGACTCTTCTTTCTTTTTTTGTCTGTATTTTCTAGCGGCTTCGCGCCACTTCTTCCGTTTTTCCCGTTGATCACGAGGACATTCTTCATTCACACTTTTAATCTTTTTTTCATCCTTTCTTTTCTGATATCTTTTTCTTTCTTTTTCCTTTTCCAACTCATAGAGAACTGGATCTTGCTTGATTTCAGCGTACTTCCTTTTTCTAGCAATCTTTTGTTTCTCTAACCGCTCATTTTCTTTTGATTTCTTTTTTCTTCCCATGATTAGTCTAAAAAATAAACATAATTTACATGTTATTTTTAATTTGAACTTCTTAAGTCTGGCGATATTTTACATTGTAGCCGAATTTACATTACGAAAGTACGGTCTTGGCAACACTGCAGTGGCAGCACTGCCATGGCAACACTGCCATCCAACCCACAGTCATAACAGCAGCAGTTTTTCGTCCGTGCACATTGCACCTTGCCGTCTTAAAACAGCGTTACAAATCAGCAAGTTCAAAATAAAGCAAAAAAGTGTGTAGGTAAGTATAGGTGATTTATTTTTGGTTATGTTAGTATTATGTGTTATAGCTATTAACATAAAATTGAGGCTAATATTCATTTGAACATTTTTAGGTACCTTAACGTTGAAAAATGAAACTTCTATATTACGTTTTACACATTGAAACTAATCGTCATAACTTGCCTACCATACATTTCCAAAATATATTACAAGAATTTAACACTATGTTTGCTACACAGCAGGGTGGACATTGTTTTGCTCTGTGTGAAGATTCATGTGATATGAAATTATACAGAAAGTTTAATGAAGATAATAATTTCCATTATTATGCTACAAACATACAGCAAACAAGTGACAGAGAACATATAATCCATCTATACCACATGGTAATAGTGGAGAAGTAATAATCGTCGATAAATTGAAGAAATGGGGCATAAAGAATCAATGATTGATATATCGAATATTGAAGAAAATTTTACATATGAAAAAGTAATTAATAAAAACAACGATAAGTTATCGTAAAAAATAACATTTTTAAATAATAGATGGCAAGTGAATTTTACATGATAATTAATAATTTGGAGATGAATGGGAATTTGATTGACAAAGTCATATGAGACTGATTATGAATCGATAAGAAAATTAAGTTCATAAATAAATAAATAATATGATTATGAATCTCAAGAAGTATTAAGAATAAGATATTTTGTTAAGTTGATTATTGAATAAACCTTATTATATTTGAAAGATAGTTTTAAATTTGTATAAATCCCTCTTACTTACTGTTTGCTAAATATTATACATACATTCAGCATCACATACTCATATTACCATTTTTTTAAAGTAAATAATAGGAATTTATATGAGTAACACGCAGTACGTCATTACCATTTACATATTATCATTACCATTAACACAAAACAAATGGTAATGATGATGATGGTTATGACGAATATGACTCAATGGTTTTTTAAACTAAATACCACACCGCAAAGAGCACAACCAGCCCTTGTTATGATATTGTACTACTAAAAATGTGGCCAAAGTTGGAGGATTTCACGGTACTTCTTTTTAGACTGAGGTATATTTAGAAAATGACGTCAGCGACACACCATTCAGAATGAACTTGCCAAACGTGTATGAAGTTGGGGGGTGGGTCCGCGGAAATCCGTTAATGGCAAACATATCCTAATAATAAATTAAATATCACAGCTGCATTTTTTTTTACTTTACAGGTTATTTTAAACATGATTAAGTGCAAGGCGCCACTATTTAAAATAGTATATTACCTTTACTTAATATATAATTTCAATAAACACGCAACAAACATCATCACCATTTGCGAAAAAAAGTCGAGTAATAAACTTCCTTATTTATTATTGAAATATTAACAATGCACTTTCCGTGTTTTATTTTACATTTTGAAAGGACACATTATCCAGAATAACATGAACAATAATTAAGTGATTTGATAATGAATAACATATACTAATAAATAAAAGAAATTTTGTCACGGAAAAGCATCAACACCGTCGCGGCACCATCAAAGTTGTATTTCTCGAATGTTCTAACACTAACCGCGTTCGAGAGGCCACGCGCCCCCTTCCTCAGTCTCTCTTACGAAGCGGAACAGAGTAGAGATGCGCATATTATAGCACTTAATGAAAAGAGTGATATATATCTATTTGATCTAAAGATATATATCACTCATTTCGCTCTTTCGCTCATTTAGCTCAGTGGATCAATGATCACATTGATGTAGTCTTGGCTAGGTAGGTAGCGCTATCTCTCTCTCTCACGTTGTATTTGACATCGTGCATTTCGCTCTATCGAGTCGTTCTGATTGAATTGCTTGCAGCAATGGTTCGAAAATGAATCTTATTTTATATAGATTAAGATATATTTTAATTTTGAAATCAAGGTGAGCGAGAGATACATTCGCTCAGTTGAAAGGATATTATATCTTCTCCATCTTTCACTGATCATGAGCTACCCAACTCATTTTCAATGAATCTCTTGGGTTGGATAGGTAGCGCTAGAGTGACAGATGAAAAGGGAAAAAACCTACCTACCGTTCACACTTGAGAAGCTTTGTAAAACTTATAGTCAACAATTTTCCTTCATACTTCACAGGCTTAGGACTGTCAACCTAATGACTCGTTAATGAATCGGGTGATAAATTTAATGTTAATGTAGTAAATTGTAGTTTAGGTTGGCGTATTTAAAAATCGTTGGCTATATACATTGATTAGAATGTACATAATTTACAAAATATTTACATTGTCTATATATTTACACTTTTTACGGGTTTGTGCACATTAAATTAATGTGAATTTGTTGGTTGGCGTATTTAAAAATCGTTGGCTATATACATTGATTAGAATGTACATAATTTACAAAATATTTACATTGTCTATATATTTACACTTTTTACGGGTTTGTGCACATTAAATGTGAATTGACATTGATAAATAGCAATTGAGCCAATTTTGAAGTCGTCAGTCTTGTTCTTTTTAATGTCAGGGTATTTCCAGCTTTAGAAAATACCCGCTCACAAGGCACAGATGTGGCGAGTAAATTCATCCTTTTTAACGTGTAGCGGAACAAGTGCGGATATAAATTTCTTCTTTGGTGCCACCATATTAGAGGATTTTCTTTTCGCGGTAAAATTGGCTCCTGCATGTATCTATCCAGTTCCACTATGCCAGCAGCAGTCGGGTTTTGAGGATGCAGCGCAGATACCTCCCTGTCAAAGTCATCCCATATACTCGCAGACGTAGATTCTGTAGCAGATGTTAGACGGGAAGTCGATGGTTGCTGCTCCAGTGTTGGTGCCGTAGGTCGTCCCACTTTATGTTTTAACGTTTGGAGCGCGTTCTCGAAATTCCGCTCGAATTTAAACCCACGGTTTTTAAACCTTGGGTCTAAAATTGTAGCTTCCGCATACATTTCGTGGCCCTCTAAATGCGAAAATCGCCGGTCTAGCTGCTGGTCCAGCGTCTCTAGCAGACAATGTATTTGTTGAAGGCGAGGGGGCTGTTCTTCATCGCGTAACCTTAATTTTATAAAATTCGACATTATCTTGTACAATGGCGCAACCTTTGATAAAGTAACATTTTTTTCGGCGCAAATCTCCGTGGTTACGTCATAAAACAGTTTTAATACAGGTACTGCTGCTTCAATGACCTGCCAATCTTCGGTGCTCAGGCTGAGATCACTGCGAAGCAATGCCAAACTTGCTACAACGGCATCTTTCAGTGTCAAAATTCTGGTTAACATATCGAACGTAGAATTCCAGCGCGTTGGGCAATCCTGAATTAGTTTGAGATCGGGAACGTTTAACTGCTTTTTTATTTCTTTTAATTTGTTCAAAGCCAATGTACTGCGCTTGAAATATTCAACTATTGCCTTCACTTTAGTTATCGTCGGATTCAGGTGTCCAAGGGCAGCTTGCACAGCCCTGTTAATGCTGTGGGCTAAACATGCAATATGGCGCCAGTTTCCCGCTCTGACAGCCGCGACAATATTTGAAGCGCTGTCACTGGCGATCGCAGTAACTTTATTTGTGATTTGCCAGTCATCAATTATGGACTTCAAGAAATCACAAAGATTTTCAGCTGTATGGCGCTCGCTAAATTCTATGCAACCCAATAGGATCGTTTCTAATTTGATCCCTGTCTCATTATAAAAAACGAAATGGGCCGTAATAGCAACAAAACTTTCATTATTTACTGATGTCCACCCATCTGTCGACAAACAAACCGCAGAAGCTGCTTCAATCATGTTTTTAGACAACTCGTGAAGCTTTTCATATTGCTTCAAAAGAATACTCTCTGATAGCGTCTTTCTCGTTGGCAAAGTGTAGTTGGGGTTTAAAAGTGCCACAAATTTGCGAAACTCCTCTTCCTCGACTAAACGGAGAGGATGAAACTCCTTCGCTATCATCTTTACGAGTTGTGCGTCAATTTTTTCAGCACGTCGTGGTGGTAATGGTTTGATTACGAATTCTTGCGCTGAAGGCTGTGCATGCGGCAAAGTTCGTAATCGTTGGTTATCGGCGGATGAACTTGCTGATACTAAGATGTTACTTGAAGTAGGAGGAGGCCTTTCCGCAATAATTATTGGATCCGCCGGATTAATCGCAGGAGCAGCAGGTGGATTTTGCAAAACTGCTTGTCTCTCTGGGACCAATGGTACAGTAGGATGCTTGCTCTTCATATGTCTACTCATATTCCCAGTATTTCCACTTGGCATCGATAAAACTTGCGAACAATACGTACATTTTGCTTTTTTACCGTCGCCGGTTTCAAAGTGATTCCATATCGCACTCCTTTTCCTAGCCGACATTTTTAGGATTACTTACTTGAAATCCAAAACAAATGCAGTCAACAAAACATTTTGCATAAATTATAGGCATGAACCGAGTCAAGCTATCTCTCTTTCTTTTTCACGTTGTATTTGACATCGTGCATCTCGCTTTATCATATCATTCAGAATGCATCGCTCGGTCGTCTTCGCTCGCTCTCAATCACTCGCTCACTCGCTCAGAAATGAGCGAAAGATATAGTTGAAACCAAGGTGAGCGAGAGATAGATTCGCTCAGTTGAAAGGATGTATATCTTTTTTATCTTTCACTCATGAGCTACCCAAGCCTAGAACAGAGTGCACGTCAGTTTTATTCACGCGGGGAGTCGCAAATTTGACTTACATTAGCTTGTGGACATTTTGTCAAATATTTCCATCAACACCATTGACAGAGGAAATCAGGTAAGCACTAAAACTATATCTTATCAAAATATCCCAGCTTCTGTATTTTATGTACAATATCATAACAAGGGCTGGTTGTGCTCTTTGCGGTGTGGTATTTAGTTTAAAAAACCATTGAGTCATATTCGTCATAACCATCATCATCATTACCATTTGTTTTGTGTTAATGGTAATGATAATATGTAAATGGTAATGACGTACTGCGTGTTACTCATATAAATTCCTATTATTTACTTTAAAAAAATGGTAATATGAGTATGTGATGCTGAATGTATGTATAATATTTAGCAAACAGTAAGTAAGAGGGATTTATACAAATTTAAAACTATCTTTCAAATATAATAAGGTTTATTCAATAATCAACTTAACAAAATATCTTATTCTTAATACTTCTTGAGATTCATAATCATATTATTTATTTATTTATGAACTTAATTTTCTTATCGATTCATAATCAGTCTCATATGACTTTGTCAATCAAATTCCCATTCATCTCCAAATTATTAATTATCATGTAAAATTCACTTGCCATCTATTATTTAAAAATGTTATTTTTTACGATAACTTATCGTTGTTTTTATTAATTACTTTTTCATATGTAAAATTTTCTTCAATATTCGATATATCAATCATTGATTCTTTATGCCCCATTTCTTCAATTTATCGACGATTATTACTTCTCCACTATTACCATGTGGTATAGATGGATTATATGTTCTCTGTCACTTGTTTGCTGTATGTTTGTAGCATAATAATGGAAATTATTATCTTCATTAAACTTTCTGTATAATTTCATATCACATGAATCTTCACACAGAGCAAAACAATGTCCACCCTGCTGTGTAGCAAACATAGTGTTAAATTCTTGTAATATATTTTGGAAATGTATGGTAGGCCAGTTATGACGATTAGTTTCAATGTGTAAAACGTAATATAGAAGTTTCATTTTTCAACGTTAAGGTACCTAAAGTTTTAGTAGTTTTCATTTGCGTTATTCCTTGTATTAACATCTTGTCTTTATTCGTCGTCGTTATTCCCTCTGTTACTTCACTATGCTTGTAATTTTCTCTAGTTAGTAATGGACGGCACCTTTCTTTCTTTTCATTATTCATTTTCACCTCAACTTCTCTCAGCATATTCTCTTTGTCCATGTTTTGCAATTCATCGTCACTGTCGGAGTATAGAACTTGTGGTCTGAAAAATGATTCCGATTGATTTATCCTTCCAGTTGAGGTTGACGGTAGCGTTAAAGTCACTGATGAGAGAACTTTTATATTATTTTCATTGTTTTTATTTCCAGCTAATTTCATCATTCGGTTATCCATTTTAGTCTTATTTATGTTATTTGTATTTCCTTTCATTTCTAGGAGCCCCGTCTTTTCATCCAGAAACGTATCACTTGTGCCACTTGTCACCTAGCCAGACAAGCCTAGGGGTGAGGAAATAAAAGAAGAGATAAAGTTACAAGAATTTAATAATAAGTTGGAAAAGAAAGGGGGTTCGTAGGTCGGCCGGGTCAAATTTCGCAATAGTTAGCTAAGTAGTTCGGTAACCGCACGCTCCTTCAGGGCAATCCCGTCCGCCGCTGCGCCAGTCCAGGAATCCGCGTCAGGAATGGCGGCGCCTCCAACCGTCGTTCGTCCAAGTAGTGATTGGCGGGAAACGGGCAGCTTCGGCGCTAGGGTCCTCTCTCGTTCGCAGGTCAATCAAGGAATTTTCCCAGTAGGGACTTTGTTCTCCCAGTAGGGACTGTTTTCTTCCAGTAGGAATGGTGTTCTTCCAGTAGGGTCTTTGTTCCTGGAAATCCAGACCTAGGATTAGGGACACGCCAGCGTAAGGGGTTTGTAGGGGACGCCTGGGGATTGTACGGTAGGACCGAAAAGACTAGAAGCTTCCCCAAGGCGAAGAGAATTAAGAGGCGGCGTTTACAGTGCTAAGATAGAAAGAAAAAGGTTGAACGCTTCTATAGAGATTTAAAAACTAGCCGTTAAGTAATAAATAACAATACACAGCTTACCCAAGATTGGGTCACTTATTGTGTCTCATCCATGTCAGTCCTTTCCACTAGTTCTGTTCGTTCATCTAAAATCATGTCCATCTCATAGCTGTAATTTCCATTATTGTCGACCAGTTTGTGACTGTTGCTATATTTTTGATTACTTTCTTTTTTCGTTTGGTTACTTTTGGAAGTCTTGACACCACCTCGTACACCAGCTACTGATCTTGGCGCATTTGTTACTTGTCGTTGAAAGTCAGTGACTGTCACTGATTTTCCTGGTTCCGTTAACACTTTTTTGTTTCGTCTAACATTCATGGGCTTCGGTTGTCTTGTCTGTTTTAAATAGTCGAGTAAGGCCTCGTCAATTTCATATGAACCCAAATCTTCGTGATATTCAGGTACCCGTTTTAAAACTTCACGAGGGTTGAATGGGCTGATTCCGGTAGCTTTGAAACTGCTTTTGATATTCGTTGATCCTGTTAACTGGATCTGTTCAGTCAAAGACTTTAATAATTTTGGAAAGTGGTTTTTATTTAGTGTCGTTTGATTTGGATTCTCCATTTTATATTGAAGTAAAATTTTTCGCCACAGTTTCTTAACTGGGCCAAAAAAAGCCACATCGAGCGGCTGCGTCAGATGTGTTGAGTTTGCGGGGAGGAAAACGAAGTGAATATCATGACTTTCGCAGAGCTCAATAACATCCACACTTAAATGGCTCGATAAATTGTCGCAAATAACGACTTTTTTTCCAGATAAACTACTCGCCCAATCCAGGACAATTCGTCTGAAGTAGTCCTCAAAAGTTTGAGAGTCAAACCATCCTGACTTGGTGTGATTGTATCTAGCATCACGAGGCCCACCCTGAACCCACTCCGAGTATACATTGTCAGCTTTGTAAACAACATAGACCGGTAAAATGTCACCAGCCGCTGTAGCAGAGAACATTATTGAAATGGCCGCCTTTGAAGAGTTGAGGTTCCTTTCGGGATATATCACCCCTCTCTTGAAAATGCATTTTGAATTTCCCGGGTTGTCACTTAGGTTTGTCTCGTCAAAATTCAATATGTTTGACGCAGGAACATCTTTCACAGTCTCGTGTAAATTTTCAAAATATGTCTCTAACTCATCGACACTTTTTTCAGCTCGGGCTTTTTTGATATTTTGCGTATTGCGTACGGTCAAGTCACAAGCGTTTCGCAACAGAAAATTATCAACCCAAGCTTTTCCGGGAGGTTGACCTTCAAACAAGTCCTGCCGATCATTATTTTTTAAATATTCATAAACCACGAGACGTAGGTCTAATTTAGTAAGCGGGCATCCAAAATTAGCAGCGGCAATCAGGACTTTAACTATTTTGGCTTCTTCTTCCGCTGATAGACGCGTTGGACATCCAACAGACTTGTTATGTTTTTTGTGGACTTTGTTCAATATGGTCTGTTTAGGTATGGAAAACTGTTTTGCAGCTGCTCTTGCCGATAACTTATTTTTTCCCACATACTCAACTGCAAGTTCAAGCATTTCTTGGCTATAGTTTTTATATTCACGGGCCCCAATACGCCGTCGTGTTTTTCGTTCTCTCTGTCTGGATTTCGGTTTTCCTTTATTCCTGAAATAAATAATATAACTCATTGCTACATAATAGCCAGATACTTACCCAAATGATAAATTTAAATTGAATTTTTAAATTAATAATCTTTCTTTTTGACATTATAACGTCCTGCAGTGGGCTTTTAACAGGCTTTAATGATGAAACTACCGAACCACCATATTGTACTTTTAAATTACAATGTAAATTAATTTTAGATAGGTACCTAATAAGTAGGTATACTTAGCTATTATGTATATTTCATTTTACTAGTTTGCAATATAACGTTAATTAAGATAAGTCAGTACAAAATTTTTTTGAGCAAAAATCTTAATAGGATAAATTTACTAGCAGGTAGCAGCCCTAATGCATAATTGACAGTGGCCAATGTTTACACTCTAGGTACAGATAACTGGTTTTTAACATTGGCCGCTCACATTACTCAAACACAAACACCAATCGTATATTAGAAATCATATCAAAATGTTCTCCTGACATCAGTTCATAACATATCTAAAAACTACTTACCCAGGCTTCATTGTAACAGGCTGCCAGTTAATAGTTCAAATGTAGAAATTGGTCCGCACTTGAATAGCTTCACTTTAACCACGGCTGACAGACAACTGAATGACGTAAGTAAACTAATAGACAATTAGTGTTGCCAGAAGTATAATTTATTTTCTACAATTGTTTTAAAAATAAGCATAACACACACCATTTTAATGGTACGAGCCAATTCAGTTTTTTTTTTGCTTTGGCCAATGTTACCTCTTGAAACCAAAGTTGGAGGATTTCGTATGCGTCATAATCTTCTCATAGTAAAATAAACCTTAAACTCTTATATATTGAAATCAAAGTCGACACTACTCATGGACCGGATCCGATCCACGTGATGCTTGAAGGCAGGACAAACTAATGGACCGTATCCGATCCACGAAATCCCTTAGGGGTTAACTTGTGAAAATGCTCTTTCAACAACTGCATTTGAAAATGGCAGGCTTAAGATACCAATGGCCAATTTAGCAACATGTCCGTAACACCTTTCACCAACTGCATTTTTCATGTTGTAAACTTCAATCCAGAATTTTTCCGTTTGATCTGTACTCGTCCACAAAGTTCGATGTAGTGAATTCCATTCTTGGACAGTGTAATCTACGTTACCACAGACAGACTTAAAATACTTCGCCAAATTTGTTATGTCTGGTTTAACTTGGCTTGTCGCATTCTTAGGGTTCATCAGTTTGCAACTTTCCAATATTTTCATGTTGTTAGGTAATCTCTTTTGTATTTCCTTGCAAATTTCCACCGAGAAGTGTTTGCATCGCTTCCTTACATCTTTTAAATCCTCTTCTCTAATGCCTTGTGACTGTTCATTAAAACATGTATCCAAAATTCATGTAGCTGGGGTCCATGGTGTGTTTTTCAAATTGAAAGTCGGATAAACATTGTTTAGTTGTATTTTCCAGTTGTGTTGGTGGTGGCACTAATACTGTTAGATAAGTGTATAATAAATTGTTAATTTCATCTAACAACTTTAAAGGATCAGCATTAGAAGCTTGAAACATTTTATTCACGTTTGTGATTGGTTTCAGATACGTACCAAGAAAACCCATATACAATAAATTGGTTTTGCTTTTGAACATTGAGCTCAACTGATCTGCTGTATAACACCGTTCTTTGTTTTTTACTGTATTGAAATGTAATGTTAATGCATCCCTTTGTTCTAAAATTTTAGCTAAAGCCTCATACCGAGATAACCATCTTGTTCCAGCTAATTTATTAATTTTGAGTGGTTTTTTCCCATCAGTTAAAAGTGCATATATTTCTTTCTATTCAGACTGTCTTCTGGTGCTGTTGGAAAACCAGTTATGACACTCTTTAATTAGAAAATCTAAGAGCCGAGGGAGTGTTTTAAATGCATATTCAGCAGCTAGGTGGAGAGAGTGACATACGCATTTGATTGTAACCAATTCGGGGTTTTGTTCTTGCAAAATGGAGGAGAACGAATGGTATTGTCCTACCATAACATTTGAACCATCCACACCTATCCCCAAAAGTTTGTCTATAGCTAGACCATCAGCAATCAGCTGTGTTTTAAATGTATTGGTCAGTGAGGTTGCATCTGCTGCATCAATTTCTATGAGCCTGTATAACTGCGTAATAATTTTATTTTGCTTTTGGCTAAAAAATCTTATTATCATGCACATCATTTTCTTGGTATCAACTGCTGTCGATTCGTCAATTATAATTGAATAATGGCTATCTCCTACCTCTTCTAACAGTTCTTGAAGGAAACAGGGAGCTATGTAATTTTTTATTAACGCAGTACTCTCTAACTCCCTGCGACGCAGAAAGTTGTGGGTTCGATTCCCACCCGGTACAATATTCCATTATAAGTATATCAGTCATCTGGTTCCCAACACAAGCTCAGCTTAATTTGGGGCTAAATGATGCTAATTACTGTGTGAAATGTCCAGCGATATTTATTATTTACTTATTTGTAGGTATTGTATCTCCTTAGTACCTATAATAAATCGATGATTCCAGTGGTGTAAGATTGTACCACAACACAACCCACCGAGTAGAACCCGGGCTGGGTTCTACTCGGTGGGTTGTGTTGTGTGTATTCATTATCAAATCACAAAAATGTGCAATGCAAAACGTAGTTTTTAATTTGACTTCTCCCTCCACCAATTTCACCTTTACATACAAAACTTTTTGATACGAAGTACTTATCTGTCAGGGTTTTTAAATATAATCTGGACAAGACGATCTGTTCGTTGAAAATAAAATTTATTAGGTATAACCACAATAAGACACAAGATACAGAACAAGAAGTTAAAGGTAAAACTTAAACTAATTTACTTTTATTAATTGAATTAAAATTATATAATATAATAAAATATTTATTTACTTATTAACTTCTTTATAATCAAGCGGTAGCTTAAGAAAGACGCAACCGTAAGTCGCGTTTTAATTTAATTATCATTTAAAAAAAATCAAGTATCGAAACTTATTGCCTTTCTAACTGGCCGAGGTACTCTGCATACTTCCCATCAAATAGGATGTCGATAGTTCGTCTATTTTTTTATCAACTTGTTGAATAATGTAAATTGAATTTGGGAATCGGCATGTTTTGCTTCTTCTTTGTGAAGCTTGATAATGAAGTGGAATACATTGGGTGTTGGTGGAATATTGCCATTCACTCGCCTGTGCCAACCTTCCAAGGCATTAGTAGTCCTTTGCTTTTCATAAGCACAACTAAGACTTTGCGCAGGCAATCGAGGATACCACTGACGTTTAAAATAATTAAGAAACGCTTTAATTTTTGACGTTTCAGGAGCGGAATTGACGATATCAGTCCATGCTTTACTAAAAAATCGCCGCGGCAGAAGTGGAAATAGAGAGCAAAGTCAAAATTGTTAGACTTTGCTCTCTATTTCCACTTCTGCGTCGTTCAGTATCGTTTTTTATTTTTAGATCCCTTTTTTTCTTCCATATTGCCTTATTGAAGTGGTGAAAGCAATATATAATTATTTTTACCGCCGGAAAAACTTTTGCAACTGCATTGCTTTGGGCCATTTCAAAGTCGCATTTGTATTTGTTTATTTCCATTCCCAATTTACCTTTTAAAAGCTGAAAAAAACGTGTGTACGTCTCTTCTCTTTTATTTGGTAATAATCCAAAAACGATGGGTATGACGTTTGTTGTGTTTTTATTAGATTCAATGTCTACGTGAATGCTAAACAACTGGTAAAAGTGAGATGGTGTGCACCTAAATGTGCCATCTCCAAAATACTGCCTACTGCCTTTGGCACAGCTCTTGATTAATTTTCTCGACGTTGGTGAACCAAAAATCAAAATTTTATCTGCAGTACCGTCCTCGCAAACTAAAAATGAATTAAATACTTTTGGCACCTGGACATCCTCGATTTTACTGAACACCAGCACCTGCCATTAATATTTCGTTTTTGCCAGTCTTGTGTTGTCAAGATTTTGGCAAAAACGAAATATTAATCAAAACGGTTTTCGTTTATTGTGACGCTCGAAGAACATTCTAAGCCGTCACCAGAAGGCAGAGTGCCCAGAATGCTGGCAGCATTGCCACGTTGAATGGCAATGCTAATTCGTTGACCGAAATAGAAGCCAGCATTCCGATCACCTGTGGACTCTATAAGAAGTTTGGTACGATCTTTATAAATTGCGTGTGCCCCAGGACCCCAAGGACCAAGGGTTTCTACCCCAAACGGCTCAAACAGGTAACCTCGGTCAAGGTTAGCGTATTTTCGCCGTTTAAGGGACGTTTAACGTTTCAATATGTATTTAAGATCCTGTAAAATGTTCTTAATAAAGATTTTTATTATTAAAGAAAAAAAAAAAAAAAGGGACTCCGCTGATGTTGCTGCAGAACCGGCCCTTACCGATGTCCCTGCAAGATGTGAAGGCGCTAACACACGTGGCATCCCAAACTAAAGGTCGACCCATCTTCCAGGGAATCAGAGTCATACCGTCAGGCCTTTTACCATCATCTCGCATAAGGCCACGTGGTTCAAGTGTAGCTGCGACACTGACGCTGGTAAAAGCCCGACGGATTACGAGGGGAGGTCCAAAAGTCCGCGGAATGGAGGAGTTGTAATGAAATTAAAACAACGAAACTATTTTTCCTTTTCAATATAATTACCTTTGAGCTTAATACATTTTTCAGATCTAGAAATTAGCTTATGTATACCATCAAAAAAATATGTTTTCTCTTTGCCCTCAAAATGAGCCAAAATCGCCGCCTTAACTTCTTCATCGTCTTGAATTTTTTTTCCCCTTAAGTCTTTTTTCAAATTTGGAAATAAATAATAATCGCTGGGGGCCAGGTCCGGGCTGTAAGGTGGGTGGACGAGTGATTCAAAGCCGCACCGGTCTAGAGCAGCCATCGCAACTTTACTCTTGTGAACTGGTGCGTTGTCTTGCAAAAGCAACACACCGCTTGACAGTTTTCCCCGCCTTTTGTTTTTGATGGCTTCCTTTAATTGCTCTAGTATTCTTGCGTAATATTCTCCGGTAATGTTGACACCTTTTTCTTTGTAGTCGATCAACAGGATTCCTTCACAATCCCAAAAAATCGTAGCCATAATCTTTCCGGCCGACTCCGACACCTTAAACTTCTTAGGGGGTGGTGTGCCCTTTTTATGCCACTGCATCGACTCCTGTTTGGACTCAGGTTCAAAGTGATGAACCCAAGTTTCATCACCGGTAACAATCCGCTCCAAAATAGGGGTAGATTCTTCGCTACACAGCTCCAAAAAGCGCTTTGACGCTTCGATTCTTTGTTGCTTGTGTAGCGGCGTGAGCATTAAGAATAAGAATAAGAATAAGAATATTTATTTCCAAAAATTTACAAGATAGCCTTAGGTGTTGTGCTATTAATATTAGCCAGCTAAACGTACACCATTTATGTAAATCTTATGTTATCTTAGAATAATGTAATTACGTATAAGTAGGCATACGAACTTGCAAGACGTATCACCTTAAGGCTTCCATTTGTTGCATTAGTCATAACTTCCGTGTTAGTAACAATTACTGTGTTACGGCAAGTTAGAGCTCAGTACCTCGCATGGCGCTTTGGTATGAGTATTTAGGTACAATACAAGAACGTTTTATATACAATGGACAATTGATAAATACTGCAAGTTAGGGAAAGAAACAAAGTAAGAAGGCAGTGCAAACTTATGGCTATCTAAGATAGTATTAAATCTAAAAATAGTATTAAATCTACGGTCTGCTTGTGTAAGGATAACAGACTGTTACATAAACATATTATACTAGTTATGATAAAGTATACACCTATGACATACAACTTTATGCCTAAAATTTAACTTAAAATATAGAGTTTGGTTATGATTCAACATTTAACATCCCTGTATAAGAGGGAATGAAGTATGTCATCTTTGTAAGAGTTTTAAGTGAAATAGCTTATTAGTGAGTGACAGCAAGAAGCTGTTCAGTATCTTCATAGTTTAGTGGTTGAAGAAATGCATGCAGAATCTTGCTACATACAAATCTGGTCTTTCCGATTAAATTTTCTTTAGTGACCTTGGATACGCGATTGTAGAGAAATATTAGAAATATTAGAACTAGGTCCCAAAATATTAGAACTCCGACGGGCAAACTGGGTTTTACACATAGGTATTCTGAATGTCTCGTGAGACCTTCTGGTGCAACGATTGTCCATTCGATATGGTAATGAGTGTTGTCTTAATATAGTGGTTTTAATATATAGTTGCCTGACAGTTAACATCCCAGTCTCTCTGTAGAGCTCTGCTGTGGGGTATCTGTAGCTCTTAAAGTTTAGTACTTTTAGAATAGAGCGCTGTGCTCTTTCCATTTTAATGAGGTTAGTTTTAACTGCGGAACCCCATGCGGTAATTCCGTAACTAATGACGGATTGACATAAGGTTTGATAAACAGTCTTGTTCGTGTGATCGTCTCGCAGATTCCTGATTTTCTTAAATACGTGTATGAGCTTACGAACTCTCGATTTTGGTGATAGATGATCGTGTAGGATCCTCAAGATGGTTGTGTCTGATACTCCTACTATTGCAGAAAGCTGTTTCTTTTTCAGGCGAGCATCTTCCAATATTAATTCTTCAACTTTTTCAACGATATCCGGTGTGGTGACCTCAGCCGGCCGTCCTGGGCGGGAGTCGTCTTCAATCGACTCTCTGCCTTGTTTGAAAAGACCATGCCACTTGTAAATCATGGTTTTACCAGGGCACTGATCTCCGTAAACGGCTCCCATCTCATTCATTATGGTTAGCGAAGATTTTCCTTGCTTGGTAAGGAACTTTATAACGGCACGAAACTCAATTTGGTTCATTGTTGCAGTTTTTTTCCGGATTGACTTGTTTGCAGGGCGATATCTCGTAAACGTATGATGTCAAAGGGCTAAAAATTAACATGTACACCTTTAATGAGTATCCAATTAGCGACATACCAAAAAAAGGTAGCTACCTGCGTCCCTTCCCCCCCGTTCCGCGGACTTTTGGACCTCCCCTCGTATGTCATTAATTGAACCATGACGGGACACACGTCCTGCACTAGAGACACATGCCAATGCATGGTGACCAAACTTGTCGACGGTTTCACCACACTGATAACGGTGTGCAACTAGGCAAAGAGAACATTAACGCAAAGAGGTGGCCACCCGAAATGAGTTATTATCTAAAAGGGTACCTAAATTTTTCGATGGCAGAATATGTAGCCAAAGTCCTGATTCCCACTCGGAAACGGCGAGTAGCAATTTGACTATTTCAAAAGTTTACATGCAAAATCAAATATACAATCAAATATATAACAATATACAATAATCATCGATTTGGCATGTTAACAAAAATACAGGGTGTAACAAAAATAAGTAACCAAACTTTCAGGTGGGGTGTAGAATCGAACACTGAATTCAGGAAAAATATTAAAAAAAAATCCCGCCCTTTAGTTTTCGAAAAATAAAATAAATACGGAATTTTCACTACATTACGCAAACGACTGATGCACGTGTTTATTTGACATTAAAATATGATTAAAAGGTCTACGTACCTTGTGTACACCTTTTTAGCAGATAAACATCTTTTTACGGGGGGCACCCACGACCGGACACGCGATATCGCAGCAGCGCGCGCGGCGGCGGGCTGCACGTGTTGTAGTTATGTAGGCTAGCCAATGCATTCCAATTTTCCCATTTCAATTTTCATCTCGTGGTATTCAATATCTGAATAACGCATACGAGACATTTTTACGCACAAAAAACCGATAAGCGCCGCCGCGACCTTCACCTTGCGCTTGCAATGATGCAACTAAACGGCCATTGACCCTATGATAACATTTCTGTGGTATGACAGTTTGACAAAACTAACAATAAGCCTAGCATTGGGTGAACATTCGGATGAACTAAGTTTGTATACCTATCTCGCTCTCGCGCGCTAAAAGTTTGTGCCTTTTCTTGTCTCAATCTGGTGCTTCGGAAATGCAAATTGTAACAACCTTTTATGGGGTTCATTGTAAGTTACTCACCGTATTTTTAAAGGTCAATGTGAAGGTAGGTACTTAGGTAGTCAACGATATGAAAAAATAAAAGCTAGTAGTGAATATCTTTTAGTAGGAAGATGCATGCTTAATGAATGTACCTACTAACTATGCATTTTCGCGATAGAACGTGTGTAAAGACTTAAAATAATTAATTCATTTTTTAATTTCTAGAGGAAAATTGGAATGTATTTGTTGTACGTAGGCTCCATATCTAAGCACGCCGTGCAGCCTGTTCGCTTCCGCTGCAATGATGTCGCGGGTCGATGACCGCGGTGGCCGCTCATTAGGGCACCGTTTAGGTGTTATGGGCTTATAAAAGAGATGAATACAGGTGCTTAGGCCATTTTTTTTTAATTCCAAATAGACACATGTATTATAGTCTATTGCCTAATGTTGTGAAAATTTCGTACCTATTTATTAAATTTTTCGAAAACTAAAGGGCGGGATTTTTTTTCAATATTTTTCCTGAATTCAGTGTTCGATTCTACACCCCACCTGAAAGTTTGGTTACTTATTTTTGTTACACCCTGTATAGACTACAATGTTAAAAATCAATAAAAAAAATTATAGAGAAATACAAGCAACTCGTGATAATTGGTTCAAACAAATTTCCAATGATATTTTTCCAGTTTTGTAATCGCCGAGTAGATTGTTAATTCGTATATCATTTTGGATGGACTTTTTTCTTCGTTTTGATATAGTTTCTTCATTGTTATAAAATCTGAAAAAGAAAATTGTGTGAATTAAAGAATATTGTACGTATTTGACGACCCTGTTGGCGTAATGGTCACCATGCCGGACTGCCACGCAGATCCCGGGTTCAATTCCCGGTACGGTCAACATCTATGTGATGGATGAGCAAAGTTGTTAGACGTGGTCTGGGTGTTGGATGTATGTATTTATATGTAGTATTTAAGTATGTATATGTAGTACATCAGTCTTGTTGGTATTAGTATCCATAACACAATCTAATAAATAACTTACCATGGTACTAACCGGCCGAGTGTGAAATGTGCCCTGATATATTATATTTTATTGTATTATGTATTTATTACACGTATCGCCTAAAAATAAAGTTTATTGTAAGAAAAAACAAAAGTACTTTTTTAGAAGATTTTCATAAAGTTCAATATTTCGTGCTATTGTTTCGAAAAATAAAAGAGTTGATGGCTTTTTTCAATTTGGCTATTGAAACTCCGATTCCAAGATTCCATAAGGTTTGTCGTACGGTGTCTTTGTGCGTAGCAGCACCAAAAATTCACCATATCTTCATTTTCCAACCACTGATTCACAAAGTAATCATTGAATTCCGTTAAAGCTTTTTCTTCAAAACTGTAACAAAATAAATTCGTTGAAGATTAGTAAAAATACTTAAAATAATACCTACATTCTGATTTCTGACGCATAAAACAAAGTATGTAGCGCCTTTCCAAAGCGGTGGTAGAAGAAAAATCCAGATCTAAACGCGTTCATTTAGATATTTACTGCAAAATTAATTTACCTTTGACTCATAAAGTAAAGCCAGCCATCGTTTATGTCCTCCCGTGGTAAATGTGCAAGAGCCATGCATAGTTTGACGTGATTGTGAGATTCTTCTTGTTGCTTAAGCCAAGAGATTTAATAAACTCACGTTCCATGAGGCTTGAAGATCGCAACGATCCATAAAATAATTTTTGCTTTTGAATTTTCCAGCTCAGATCTAAGACGTTGAATAAAATGGAAGTAAACACGTTGCTATCCAGTCCACCAGTGCCCTCGTGCCACAGATATTAAAATACATCCCTCGTCTTCAAGTTATAATGCGTATAATTGTGTACTTTAAGTTTGGTTTTATAATAAGTGGCTCATGCTTGTATTCTTGGGCACAGTAACAAAGCTTGCACATCCTTAGTGCAAGCAGACTAGTGTTTGCTTCGGTGTGTTCTTTGTCATTTCCTTTCTCTTCCCTCGATCTTTCTTTCTTTTTTAAATGAAGAGAGTACTCATCGTTTATTTCCAGTGTCATGGTATATTTCCATTTTCATTTGTCTTTTCGTGGTTTAAAAATTATTATAAATTTATCTCTTGAAACATTCTTGAAAAAAAAACAGAGCAATATTGCTTTTGTTGTGGGTGAGGCAAAACTTTTGATATTCTGTATATAAATCCCCTGTCACACTATTCCAAATATGTTCAAGGTACATTTTTGTCGTAGAACAGCGGCAATATAGCGACTCTTCTTTCGGTAATTTGTTCAACAATATTGTTGACCTCTTCATCACTTATTTAGCCCTTAAATTCCATACAAATGGGTAGCTGAATAAAAAGATTGTAGCATGAGATGCTAGATTTGCGAGACCAGATCTGCTGGTCTGACACGAGAAATACATTAAATGCCATGTCCAAAAAATACGATGACAATCCACAGAAAAGAATATTTATTTTTTATAAATAAATAAAAGTGTCGGGTCTGAAACACCTCCGGCTCTGGTCGAAGAATCTCTGCCTGCATTGGATGGATGGGATCAGATCAGTAAAACCACATTTTCTGTAATTTTCACCAACGCTTCAACTTCTTTTTTTATTATTATTTTCATAGACAAAAAAGGATAGACATACCATAGACATTATGGCGAGATTTCCACACACTCCACACCCAGAAAAAATGGGCTTACACTTAAACTTGCCTGATTTATTTAACATGGTTTTATAGACTTTTAGCTATACCTATAGGCACTTATCATATTTTTAAGTCTCAAAACCTAAATCTTTATAGAATACTTAAGTCGAATTTTATTAACAAACAAAACAATATCTTAAAAAAATTCACACATATACGAGTACTTGTAACACAATATAAAAATAGAAATAAACTTTGTATTACACAAGCAATTTGTTCAGTGACAATAAACATATTTTTAAGTTATTATTTGAGTTGCATAGGTAACCTTTATTTGGGTCTTCATTTGGGCGAAAGGAACAGAGCTTTTTACGATGACCATTTTCGGTGGAGGTTCTTAGGAATTTCGATTCTCTCTAAAATTATTTTTGGAATGAGATTCTGACCCCTTTCAAGATAATCAATCATAATCACACCTTTCGAGTCCCAGAATACTGAAGCCATCACCTTATTTGCCGACAAAATCGACTTAGCCTTTTTAGGGGGTGGTGAACCAGGTCTTCTCCACTGTTGATGATTGATTGTTGTTTTGTTTCCGGTGTACAGTAATGAACCCATGTTTCGTCCATAGTAACAAATCGATTCAAAAAATCATCTGCATCGGCTTCAAATAACTCCAAACAGTCGTCGCGTGAAATAGTCAATCGCGTCCTTTTTTGTTCAACTGAAAGCAGTCGCGGAACCCACCTCGCAGACACATTGTGGAAACCCAACTCGTTGACTATGATGTTTTGAGTTCGTTCATAAGAGATGCCTATAATCTTGGCTATCTCTCTAATTTTTAATCTGCGGTCTCCCATTATTAAATCAAGTACTTTTTTAATATTTTCGTCGAAGGCCTTCCAGAGCGGGGTTCATCTTTCACACTCTCTCTACCACGCTTAAATTCTGCTATCCATTTTTTGACGGATGAATATGACAGAGCACAATCGCCTAATGTACTGACCATGTCATCATGGATGACTTTTGATGATAGCCCCTTCTTATGGAGGTACTTAATGACGGCACGCTGCTCAATTTGGTCCATTCGCGGAAATTATGTCCGATTGCTTTGTTAATAAATTTATAAAATCACAACTAATTATCGCACACGTTAAGAACATAAAAATCGTAAACGACATTAGGTCTTCTTGCGTCTGTTCGAGCCTTTTGCAGGAGTTCGGGTTTTTTTAATGAGAGACTCGGATGTCGTTTCATAAAGTTTTGGTACCAACAGTCTCCTGGTATATTAATTTTAAACGGTGTTTTTATGTTAAGTTATGTCACATATTCTCCAACCAAAAGCTTAAGTTCTTCTCTGTGACATGGGTGTCCCATTCTTGCTCTTGTTTTGAGGCGACTCACAAGATGGTGGTCGACACGATCAGTTAAAGCATTCGAAACTCCACCACCCATTTTGTCCAATGGTACTTTTCTGCCTTTTATTCGGTGGAATATGACAGCAGTGGGAACACCATAGTATTCGCTGGCTTCTCGAAGTCTTTTTTTTTATCAGTCACATCATCTACGGCTCGCCTAACATCTTCTAGGGAGTAACTCGGTGGTTTCTTCTTACGTAAATAAGTCCGCGGCATGTTCAGTTAATTTCAATATTACACTGAAATAAAAATGTTTACAATCACCCACCATAACCAACAAACAAATTATGAAGCAAAATTATACTGTTTCCAATTCCCTCACACATTTACAATTACCTCATAATGTGTTTCCATTTCACCCCGTATACTAAATGTAGAGGTAATTGTAAACACGCGCTCAAAAAATGGCGGATGCCATTTAAAGAGAAAATAAACACCCAAACGTGCAAATCAATCCACTTCCATCTTATTAGTCACCAGGTTTTATCACTTACCTCTATTGTTTTCGTAGTATAGTAAGTACTATTGACCATTTGAAAACTGTATTTCAACCGATTTTACAAAAAAAAGAAGCACATCAATCATCTGTTTTCTGACCTCTGACACTGAAATTGCAAAATGGCCGTCATAGAAAATATATTAGGGATGCGTTCCGTTACAATAAGAATCTTCTAAGCATAAAAATGATGAAGTTATTGAATGCGTTTCCATTTACCTCTGTTTACATTTAACCACATTTACTTTTTTTTTATTCGGCGAGGAAATTCTTTTACGAATAAACTGGTCAGGGGGACCAGAATTATGTGGGACTCGACGTCCTGAAAAGAACGTAATACCCACTTAAACCTCTCATAGTTGACACCATAATAAAATTAAATCAGCATAAGTAGACAGTGAATTGCACTAATAGTTGACATTAATAATGAAAGTATTTATAAATTTATTAACCATAACAGGTTCTAATGTTGTAACTATAATAATTATACATCAACCTGTTATAACCATTTTTGGTACATCATGGACTTTAATTATTTGAGATTCAGCTATAAAACTGTTTTCATTTTCTTTCAATAAAGTTTTAGACTCGTCACATGCTACGAGCACCATAGCCATTACTTCAAGGTTTGTTTTAGTTTCCTTTAGAATATTACAAACATATTTATAATACCTCTTTTTGCCGGGAAACTCCACATTAACACATGTGAGGCTAAATTGTCACCAATTAAACGTTTTGGACCAACCTTGTTCTTGGTCCAAGGTAATATACTATTTTCGAACCAGTCTTCAAACATCATACTATCGAACCATCCAGATTTTGTTCTGTTAAACCTTGTGCCTTTTGGGCCATTTATCGTCCACTGATTATATAAAGGTATTCGGTGATTGACATGTGAGGCTAAATTGTCACCAATTAAAAGCTTTGGACCAACCTTGTTGTTGGTCCAAGGTAATATACTATTTTCGAATTAGTCTTCAAACATCATAGTATCGAACCATCCAGATTTTGTTCTGTTAAACCTTGTGCCTTTTGGGCCATTTATTGTCCACTGGTTATATAAATGTTCAGCCTTATAAACCACGTAAGGTGCAAGGCATTCACCCCCAGCTGTTATAGCAAACATTATTGATATTGCTCCTTTTGAGTAGTTTACAGCCCTTTCCGGATATTTGACCCCACGGCGAAATAAGCATTTCTGTGTGCCTGGATTATCAATTTATCAGACAAGTTTGTCTCTGTGTTCTATTGCCCAAGTCCTTAGCGTTACTGTACCAGGTAAATTGTTATAGCCATGATTTCCATGCCGGGCCTCCATTTTCTTTTGTGAAATCTAATTGGATTTGGTGGTCAGCGCCGGTTTTAGCACTACCAGCGTCCTGGGCGAGATTTATACGGCGCCCCCTAACTGCAATTCAAACCCATATGAAAAAAGGAAATAGATATTATGAAATTACCATTTATTAAAAGAAATAACCAATTATTAAAAAAACCTAATAAAATTCGACTTTTCTAGCCTTTCTGTCGGCGAACGCTTTTATTATTGTATCAAAATCGAGGTTTTCAGCAATTTCATTCTCGATTGACAAAGTTGTCCAGTTTGTCAATCGGGATTGCGATATTGTCGATCGCAGATAGGTTTTTATCAGCTTAACCCGTCGCACTCTCGCAGAGTTCGAAAGTTTTAATCCCGAACTTTGCAGCCTTCGACCGAATGTACTGTTTCATGTTTAGCCTGCCTTTCCAAAGCGTCAAGCTTTCATCGATGCAAATGTCTTTTGCTAAGACGTAATTAGACTGAAATTTACAGTTCAGGTGATCAAGAATAGGCCTCAAACGGTGCAATCGATCGGAGCTTGCGGCGTCATTAGCGGTAGGGTTCGCATCATTGGCAGGACTGGTATCCACAAAATGGAGAGCCCTGTTGAGATTGGTGTACCTCTTCAACGTTGTTATACGGGAAAAGACTTCCGTTCTCAACAACGAGTTTGTAGAAAAATAACTACAAATCGTTGGCATACGGATTATACCGGTCATCATCCAGAACGCAAAGAGGCACAACAACTCATCAGCATTCGTAGGATACCAATCTTGTTGGAAGGAGGCCGAATTAATTCGACTAGCATACCGGTTCGTTTCCTCCACAATAATCTGTAAGATGCCATCGTCCCAAAAAGAACGAAAAGCATCATACGGATTAGTGTACGTAGAAACCGAACCAGTGCGCTCAGGAATAAAAGTCTCTTCGACACTACGAAAAGTCTCCATTGGTGACCATTCGAAATGGAGATCCTCACCTTCCAATAGCGCATTATCCCGTCCATCAATGGCGTCCTCAAATACGTCATCATTCTCGCTCTCGCTATTTTCCCCTTCATTCAAATTTCTTGCGCGGTTCCTTCGTCGTCTTTCTGACTCCTCCATTCTCACCTGTCGCCTCCTTACTACATCCCTCGCCATTTCACGCAGCTGGAGGGGAACGTCGTCGTCGGTTAGCCAAATCTCTTCCAGGGGCTGGCCAGGCTGCCAACCGGCCTGGCGACGTCGTCCCCCCCCGCGACCTTGGCTCGATTGCCCACGGTTTCTCGCATGCCCTCGTCCACCCCGTCCTCTTGCACTCCGCACTCTACCTCTCACACTTCTTCCACGACCAGACCCATTCATTCCGTCATCTATTACATTCATTCCGTCATCTATTACATTCATTCCGTCATCTATTTCATACAGGGCATGCGAGTCCGGGGCATAAAACTCTTCCTCTTCCATACTCAGTGGCGCGCCCGCTTCGTCGTATATATGAAGAACGACGCCAAGTCTGAAACAAATACCATCGTGTAGTCGGAAACAGGATAAAAAGTAGCCTATGTTTGATTTCAGGATTAGAATCACCGGTTTGCAAAATTTTCAGCCCGAAAGCGTGAAGAAGTAACAATCATCCATCCAAACTTTCTCTTTTATAATATTAGTGTGATTAAAACTTACGGTTCCGGCGAGCGTGCTGGCGAGCGAACGGGTGAGCGGGACCTGGTAGTAGACGGGGACCCTCCCAAATATCTGAAATAAATGAACCGTCGTCAGTATGGTGCAGTCGTCAGATCTTGTCAGAACTACAGATATGAAGAATTAAAACTTACGGTTCCGGCAAGCGAGCTGGCGAGCGGGTGTGCGGTGAGCGGGACCGCTCTGGCGGGGATCCTTCAAAATATCTGAAATAAATGAACCGTCGTCAGTATGGTGTAGTCGTCAGATCTTGCCCAAACTACAGATAAAAAGAATTAAAACTTACGGTTCAGATGGTGGAGGCCAGCTTCCACGGCGTTCTGGCGACGTGAGGGGAGAGAATGCTGGAGCTTCCAGTGACGAGGCATCATGTTCGACATCCTACAAAATACCAAAATTTTGAAAATTTATTTATACCATAACAGGTACAAAGGGGAAAAAAGGATATAAAATGGACTACCTACATAAAAGTGAAGTTACTTTTTATTTTGACTGTTTTTGACAAGTTCATGTATTTATAATGAAAATGGCTTTCTTTGAAATAATACCTCTGCATCAGTTATGTCGTCTTCATCGAGGAATTCCTCGATGACCTCGTCCACTTCGTCCAGCATCTCTTCACTTTCCCCATAAAGCGCCGCCATAAAGTTCGCGGGAGGCTCCCCATCGTTAGGATGCCAAGAAGCCATATCAGTCAAACTCAAACTCTCAGTCTCCTAAAACATATAAAAATATGAGCTACTATACTAAGAAAAGCTATTTTTTTACTAACTAACCAAAAAAAATAGCTTTTCTTGTTAGTAAATAAATAATGCTGGACCATCCAGACAGAAACCACCTAGACCCAGAACAAATATCTGCAGATCGTACAAACATTTGCCCCAAGGCGGGAATCGAACCTGCAACCACCTGCGTCGCAAGCGAACATTCCCCGCTGCGCCACTAATCATCAGTAAAAACTAATCATTACCTAGTTACCTACATAAAAATCTGAATATGCACCATGGTCCATGGACGTCTTTAGGTTGATGATGATCATTATTATATCGATAGCTAACAAACGATTCCCATCACTATCACTGTACAGCCCTCTCAAAAAGTTTCCGGCGCAATGCCACATCTGCCAAACTATTATAAACCCTGACCTCCTACCTATAGAGCTTAGATTAGCATAATGGAATTCGAATTTCGTTTGCATCAATTTTACGTGGGTGTACAACGGAACAACTGATACTTTTGATGAATGATTTTTCCGATTTATTCGTTGAAATAAACAATTACTTGCGTAAATAGTTGTTGTAAATACGATTATGCAGCCTATTTCAATTATCTTTAGCTAGAATGCTTCGGAAATTACATGAAAAAGGCGAAAATCTTGTTGACGGTTATTGAGGTTGGAAACAAGAAAAATACAACAAAATTCACAAATCCTATCATGTAAATAGCTTTATCGTGCCCCAATTATTACAAAATATACTAGTTATTCCATAAAACAATGCACTTACCTTGAAAAACAGCACAAACACACCACTTGACACACAATGCACCACGCCAAGATCATGCACAGATTGAAAGACAATTTTTTTTTTTTTTTTCTATTACTGGATGGCTCTGTGGTGTTGCAATGCATAGGAAAATAATTAGTCTGTGATACAGTCAGAAGTTGTTCAAACTAATATAGACTGTAACATGATGAAAAATAAGTTTATAATCGCCCAGGCGAGCCGGTCCGCCGGCGGGCTCGCGCCTGTCAAGCCACTTTCCGGTACATTCTTAGAGAGGTCGCCGGCGGGCTCCTGCCAGTTCACGGGTAGCTTAGAAAAACTCCTCTCCCCACTAGCAACCGTTACAGGTATACTTAATAATATGCGCATTGCTATCCATACATTTGGATACAGTTCTTGCAAGTTGCGATCTTTGATAAAATTTAACACAAAAACAGGGGTAGACACATTCTGATCAGGCAAAAAATATTTCAGACTTATGATTTCATCACACAACATACACCCATCTATATCTGATTTAGAGTCTACAGTTAATTTCAATTGGAGAACACCGCAGAGTTTGACAAGGTCAGGTTTTTCCGGAATTAGTTTTACATTGTACAATATTCCGAGTACTCATTCAACTGTTCAAATCTTTCATTGACTGAAATTAATGTAGTGTCCAAAAGACAGTTGAAATTCCGGAAAAAAAGTTTAATATTAAAAAAAAAACTTATCAAAATCAAATAATTATTCAGTACTTGTAAATAAAAAGAACTAAAAAGTTAAAAATGGCCAATTTCCAGCTCCATCATCAGACCCTGGTTAACATCTAACACCAAAGTAGGTACTCGTCAAGACGGATCGAACAAGTCCAAACTTGATGGGGTTGCGTCTTTTAAATACCGATTGCTTATGGCCACCTTTGGTTCCATCATCAGATCAGCTACATGTCATAATAATTTTGCATTGTCATCCGATTTACACATGCATGCAAAATTTCAGCTCAATCTTTAACCGGGAAGTCGATCAAATTTTTAAATGCGTTATGATTGACGCATCAAACAAGAGGAACAGAAGTCTCTTCCAAAATTTCTAAACATTCTTATTTTTCATTTGCACTTGAACTGACTCCTGTCCTGCCGTGTAAAGTTTCACACAATTCGCAATTTTCACCTCCAACCGTCCATCACTTGAAAAGTCAAATATAACTTTCCTATCATGACACAGTGCAATTTAAGCAAGAGCACGTTCTGCTTTCTTTGCATCGATCACGTTTCGACGCAGTCCCAAAGGTCCTCGTGCACCAGAATCATTTTCATCATGAATTTCCAGGAAATATAATTCTCAATACCTCGAAGCTTTTCAATTCCACTGAAGTTCGATGTGGATTTACTGGAATTGGAATAACTGCCCGTGTTTGCAGTCGCCATCTCTCGAGTCGTCTGATCCCTCATCCTCTGCATCCAGGCGGCGCAGCTCTTGTTCCAGCCGCCTGATCGCCTCCATCATTATTCTTATTGGCACCCGTATGGTATCTAATTCGTCATTCTCGATCTTCGATGGATCCTCGGCCTCCATAGGTTTTTCCTCCACACTCTCTGCACTCGGCAAAGGCAGCATTGTACGAAGTTAAAATAAATTTATAATATTTGTGCGTTAGTTGCTGCTGAAAAGCAAGGCGCGGCCCAAACGTCAAGCAAACGTCCAATATTGATTTGTAATGCCATGCATAGTACAGGTAGTAATGCCGGAAACCAGTGTCGCATGTTATTTATTATTTTCGAAAAAATTGCTATTTGTCTCGTGTCAGGTATAAAAGTAAATTTTTAAGGACATGTACATACAAAGGCGAGCTTAATACTACTAACAGCAAACCTTTTGCTTTTGCCCAACAGTGGGACAGTAATGTCTGAAAAAAACCTTTTGGGTATGCAGAAAGGTAGTGCAATGAATATTGTTACGTCTGTTAATAACTTTGTTCTTGAACAGTCTTCAGAATATTTACTCATTGGCTAATGCTTGATATACTTTAGCTTCCGATTTTGTTTCTGCAGCTAAAACTTTGAGCGATTTTTGAATCACTGCATATACAGGATGGAATTTAGTAGAAAAATACTTTTAAAACTGTAAATAGAGAATTTTATCCAAAGAAAACATTCCATTATTTTTTACAAGAAACAAAACTGTATTCAAATGTTTACGGAAATTCCCTGGCCACACCCGGGAATCGAATCGACTAAAAATCTGTTAAAATTACACACTGTATTTTTATTGCATCGATCGTTAAGGTCGATAAAGATGAAATCTCTATTACACACTTGATAAATTAAATGAAAGGAAAACCATGAAATCTTAAATTATTTTAATTATTCGAAAACCAAGTAAAGTCTCTTGTTTTTCGGTACTCCAAGCAAATCATTATCGATTTGATACTCTCTAAAAGCTTGAACAACTGCCAGGTCTGATGCATGAAATATCATTCGCAGAGGCCACTTCTTAGACTTTATAAATGTTCTATAGTAGCTCAGCAGCTGGTCTAGTAAGTCAACTCCTCCCATGTACTTGTACTTCTATTTACAGAATTAATTACTTTATTGAGGCACTGTCCTTTATATTAGTATAAAAAGCATGATAGATTGGAGGAATGTATTCAAGAAGTTCCACCAAATCTTTTTTCTTCTCGACACATTTGTTTCGTGGATACAAAAGATCTAGCTGGACACTCTAGATCAATTGAATTTCTTTTGTTTAAGTCCAGACTTTCAAACAAGACCTCTGGATTATTGGAGTATTTAAAAAAATACTGAACGGATGTGTTTTGTGATAGAGAAGCCACTGAATATTTTTTTTCTTTTCGATTGTTTATGTTGTTTTCTAGTTTTTTGGTTTAATAGAAGTATTCTTTGATCATTTTCACTAATTGAAAAGGATCTCTATTTCTTGCAGCTTTTAGAACTTCAATCCAATCATCTGGTATGAAAATATTCTTAAAGAACTTTTTATTTTTTTCTATTAATCCAAAGTCTTGATCTCATGCCAAGTATGAATGCCCACTTACAAAAAATTTGTGGTCAATCTGTTCCACAACATAGTCAGAATGATTTACAATGTACTGACAAAGAATGACCATTTTTATATTTCTATTTTGTCCACCACACTGGTCAGAATAAAAAATCAATCTTTTGGTCTTGACATCTTCTTTAATGTAGCGCAACAAACAAGACCCAATTTCTTGAGGCCCTCTCGAAGCGATGGCCTCGTCCCATATACACATAGATACATTGTCATTTTCAGCATCATGTATGCCTAAGCAATATATCCATAGTTGCCTTTTGTAATAACAGACCCCAGTTGACACTAGGGGCCTATTACGAACTCTTAATTCCAGGCAATATCCGCCGTAAACTGAACTGCCCGCCTTTTTTGTAACATGAACTTGTAATTCCAGCCAGTCAGCGGTCACGTGACACTTGGCCGACTTCTGAACGATAATTGGCTGGAAATACCGTACTATGAGTGTCCATTTGACATTTCTATCCTTGTTTTATCTGTCGAATCAAACCATTCTGTTTACGCTGCCACAATTGAGCTTTTTGTGAATTGTTTTGGTTGTTTGGTTATAAAAAATATTGTTTTCGGCCATTATAACTCCATAAAAATGAGTGAAGAGTTAGAAATGTTTGAGTTCTTGGAGAGTGATTCTTCGCAGGAGAATACAAATGCGAAATTACAGAGAAAACGGCTCCGAGATGAGTGCAATCCGTTTTCTATGAGCGACGCCCAATTCATCAAACGGTACCGGTTGTCGAAAGAATTGGTGCGTAATCTCTTGGAAGACTTGAAACCGCATTCACCAGAGCCGACGAAATCTACAGATTTATCTTTGGAGACTAAGGTTAGTAATTTTTGTTGTTGCTTTACATCTCAAACATACAGCATTAATTTGCATAGATGTGTATCTAAATAAATATTTGTATTCTCATTTCAGCTATTGGTAGCATTATCATTTTATGCTACTGGGTCTTACCAGCGGCCTACAGGCGATATTAGCTCCCATGCAATAGCTCAGCCAACAGTCTCAACAGTAATAAGACAAATAACTACTTTGTTAAATTTGCCTCACATGCGAGAAAAGTATATTAAGTTCCCAAGAACACAGGAAGAACGCAGAACTAATATTATAAGGTACCTAAGTGATATAACTTTTTTATAATTTACAAAGTGTCTAAAGGTATATAATGGACACCTTACAAACAATTGTACACATTATTCAAATTAACATCAATTCATAGATTAAATTGTTACTATTTCAGATTTCATAACAAGTTTGGTATGCCGGGAGTATTGGGCTGTATAGATTGCAGTCATATTGCTATCATACGCCCAACAGAAAATGAAGAGCGTTATTATTGTAGGAAGCAATACCATTCTCTTAACATACAACTGGTAAGATTCTAAATACCTACCTACTTGGTTGTTACTATCTCCAAGGAAATAAATCTCACTTTAAAATCAGAGACAAAAATAGAAACAAAGTTTTGCTCATATAATAAAAAACTTACTTAAATTTTTAATACAATGAATTAAAATTATAATAATACTAATACAACCTTTTTCATTAGTTTGAGATTAACCTGAAACAAAAATATTACAGATTTGTAATGCGGATTATGAAATAATTAGTGTGGATGCTGGTCATGGAGGTGCTACTCATGACTCACATATCTGGAGTAATCATCCAATAAAACTACACCTAGAAGAGCTTACTAGAAATCAGTCTGTATGGTTACTTGGTATGTATAACTTTTACTTTTGTATAAATGTCAATTATAATAATTTTCATCCAATCTCTAAACAGTTCTATTGTTCATCATTACAGGTGATTCTGGATACCCGTTGAGGAAGTATTTGATGACTCCTATTACAAATGCTACTTCAGGTTCACAGGAAGCTCACTACACCACAGTGCATGTGAGAACAAGAAGCACTGTAGAAAGAACCATTGGACTCCTGAAAGCTCGTTTTAGATGTTTACTGGTCCATCGAGTCTTGCACTACACACCGCAAGTAGCAGCATCCATTGTCAATGCATGTGTTATTTTACATAATATCTGTGTCCGTGCAAATCTGCCTGAACAGGTACTCACCGATGAAGAAGCTATGCAGGAAGGTTTGCAACAAAATGAAGATAATGCCAGTGTCAATGAACCATCAACTAGCAACAACAGAGAGTTGAATGATGGCCTAGCTATAAGGCGCGCCCTCGTTTCTCGCCTGTGGGCCTCCCGCAATCCTTAAAATAAAATATAATATTTGTACATTGTTGTTTTTTAATCTTGACTATGTTAGCTTGATTCGGCTTTGAAAAGATAAGTTAGTACATATACTCTCCATAATATCATATAATTTTGTTTTTCTTATTGATTTGTCTTTAATGTTTCCACCTATTGTACTAAGTAAATTTTAGTTTTTATGTATTTTTAAATAATAGTTTTGTACATACTCTGTTTACTCTCTAATTAATGTTCACTCTCTTATTAAATACATTGTAAACTGGGCCTCCTGTGATACAGGTGCTAAACCTAGTGCAGGGACCACAAGTAATCTGTTTAAGTTTTTCAGCAAATAAATGCCTTTTTGATTTAATTTTTTGATAATTTACCTGTCAAGTGCATTTGCAATTCTTTCCAAAGTATTAAGAAGTTGCTCCAAATTCTGACCAATTCGGGTCTCTAGTTGCAGTCTTTCTCTGCTGAGCTCAACCAATGTACGTCGGGCTGCCTCTTGACTCATTTGACTCTCTCTGCGACGGCGGCGCCGACGTTCAGGTTGAGGCACAGGAGGTTCCACAGCATCACTGGTGGAGGGATGTGTCTCTACTTCCTCTTGAGGATCTTGTGGAAGCTCATGAGGTGTAGGTTGTACCTCCTCCAGTTGTATTGGTAGTGGCTCACTAGCAAGAGATGCTGTGTTTGAGGTCTATGGTAAAGGAAAAAAAAAATAACATCTTTTGTACTTATAATTTGGTTTTAAAGTAATTCATTCAATAGGTACTTACTGTTGGAAATGGATCAACTTGAATGTTAGGCAAGCCTATGCCAAAGTCCTCACCGAGTAGCCCCAAAAACTTTCTTTCAATGTCTGTTAGTGGGGCAACATTCAGAGGTCCTCCTCCAGTACGATTCTGTGCAGCACGCACTACAGCTGCTCTTTTTTTTAATTTTTTTTTTTAGCTTTGTAGTCCACCCAGTACTGTAAAACAAGATTATGCTTTAGGTATTATTAAGACAAGGTACAAATTATAAGATAATTTATGCCTACATGATGCCACCGAATGCTACTGGCAATATATTTACTGGTGACTGATTAAGGCAAATGCCTCCGAATTGACTCGTTGTTAGCAGGACATGTAGAAGTACATTAATCGGTAGGCAGATAGGTCTTAACAAAATATACGTACGCTGGACCATCCCTTCCAATCCTTCACGGCACCTTCTCCTTGCGAATTGAGTGCTTCGGCGATAGACTCCCACATTCGCCTCGAGTATTCTCTGGCTTGAGCTGATTTATTATAGCCTGTCGCTATTTCTTTGTGGGAGTTCAAAAACTCCCATAGTGTCTCAAGCTGAGTAAAGGTAGCACGTCGTCTCCGAGAACTATCATCTGACGAACTAAAATAAATAAAAGCATTGTAATTAGATACCAAAGATACCTGCCTAAAACAAACATCAACCATAAGGATCTAAATATAAAATACTTACGCCATTCTACACTGAACACCAATATAAACTATTACTCACAAGCTCTACACAACACTTACTAAAAGTTATCAGAGAATTTCATAACTTTTAGATTCTCAAGTGGATACACAAACACAAAAGTTAAAAACGAGGACTTTCCCGCCATAGTGGTGTAAGCACCGACGACGTTCCGTTCGGAAACCTAGTTATTATTTGGACATAGCAAGAAATCATAATAGGTACTAATTACATACTGAAGGTAATTAAATTCCTAGCAAAACGTTCATACTTTGATAGATTGTATCAAAATTTTATTAAAATTAATTATTTTTCTCATTAAATGTGTTTGAAAATAAAACCGGCTAATTCCGAAAAATATTCAACGGCGTTTTAGAACGAACCCGACGAAACTTAAAAACCGGCCATAGACAATGTATCCGTAGCAAGCCAGCTTGATTCCGGCCAGAGTTAGGTACCTCATATTACGAAATAGAACAAGGCAGTATTAGGCCGTAAACTGAACTGCCTGGAACTTGGATGGTTAATAAAAAGTTCGTATTAGGCCCCAGGAGTAGGAAATGTTTTCATTAGGTCAAACACTATGACAGTAATATTTGGATCTTTGTTTATCTATTGAGTAATTATTTTTGGCAGCAACAGCTTTTGAGAGATGTACATTTTTTTGCACCTCATAGGTGCTTCTCCTTCTCCTTCTCCTTCTCCTCTTAATCCGCAGCCGCTATCTTAATCTTAAAGTTGTCACATTTTCTACAAGAATCTGATATAGGTGCCTGGAATGATAAATTGAAGTTATCATTAAATATTTTTCTGAACATGAAATCTGACACTCTTTCCGACTCTGGAGTTACATTTTTGGCAAATTAAGATCTGGAGCTAAAAGTTTTCTGTTCATGCTCTTTTGTAATGTATAGTGCGATTCATACTTAGGAAATTTATCTATAAATGTTTTAATTTTTGGAAGCTTTTCTTCACTGGTTTTATTGACAGGTATATGCTTTCCACTTTTATCTATAGGTGGTGTAGGAACAACTAACTCAAGTTTTAAAACTCAGGTTATTCTTCCATCAGAAACAGCAAGTACTATTTTGAAAAATGCTTTGCATACTGTGGTGTACAATCGATCGGAATTTGGAAGATGGTATACTCTGGTATTGGAACATCTGGACTCAGTTTGTTCACAATTAGTGTTTATGGAGCATCTTTTTTTAGGTAGTACTTTTACCAATGAAAATCGGTATGCAATCAAAACTTACCATTGCATAAAACCTGTCGAAAAGATGTTTTTGCTGTGCAGCATCAATTTTATCATGGCATTTTTGTGCAGTTGCATGGGATACCTGTGTTTATATTTTTGAAAGGTACAGTATTTCCCTTGGTATTGACATATTCATGGCTGCTGGCACGTTTTTGCTTACGGATATTCCTTTTCCACTTACTTGGCTGCCGTACTCGTTTCCTCGACTTTCGTTGTTCTTCGTAGTTTGTAGAGTTTTCGACGTTTTGATTGTTACTTGGAGGTCGATTTTCTGAATCTAAAATACCAAGAAGATCCATAGAAGTAGGTGATGGCGATCTTGTGGGTAAATATTCCGAGCCAGAATCCTGAAAGGGATCAGCCTCTTCCTCGCCAAAGATTACTAGAAGGAAACAAGCTCTCATGGCCTCCTACCTGGATTGGTACAAAAGGCACTATCAGATGATTGTGCCTTTTGTACCAATCCAGGTATTAAAATATTAATTAATGTAGGCAGTAGTAATTCTGCTGTTATGGGCTGGAGCATCATCTAGCTGTGCTGTGGTATCCTCGGGCAAACCATTTAACTCGTTTCTTAAGACATCCGGTATTTCAAGATACTTGACAGTGTTTAAATGTCCTTCGTGGACAACACAACCATATTTCTCATAATTCCGCACCAAACGTGGAAAGAAAATCTTACTTGACTGGTAGTTTCATGAACACAAACAGGATTCACTCGAGACTAATAGTAGTTATATCGCTTATCAGGATTACTTCGATAGTCTATTCATCATCAGTGTCCATGTTATCTGCTGGAGATGCACATTCTCGGCAGATAACAGTCACATGTTCTAGACACATGTGCTTTCGACATCCACATCTCCCCAATCCTCCTGATGTGCTGTCCAATATTGAATCGGGTTGTCCTCTTCATCTGACTCATCATCACAGTCTTCGCTTTCTGTTTCGGCTTCCTCCAGCATAAGAGATACTCGCCGATCGAAGTCTTCTTAAGGGCCGGCGCCCACTGCCGGCACGGCACGGCATGGCACGGCAGAGCATATCGCGGCATGCAATGGCATCCCGCGGCGTGCAGTGGCATCCCGCGGCGTGCAATGGCATGCCGCGGCGTTCCGCATCCTGCTGAAAGCCCAGCCACTCTGGCTTAGTTTTGCTCCGCGCGTATTCGAAGTTGGTTGTGTCGCTAAAGAACATTTTGTTGTGTCGTTATGGTTGACTGGGATTTAGTGTTAATAGCACTTCTAGCTGAAGATGAAGAGAGACAAATAAGAACTGCTAATTTGACTAACAGACAATTCTGGGTGCATAATTTATGGAAAACAAGATCTACAAATGGTGAATTCAGCAACTTATTTAATGATTTGAGATACGACATCCGAAAATTCTATGATTATTACAGAATGGACTATGAAAAATTTGAAAAGTTAAGTGATTTGCTAAAATCGCATATAAAGAAAATCAAAACTAATTTTCGATCGCCTATACCTGTTACAGAGAGATTGTCTGTATGTTTAAGGTTAGTGCATATTACATATTACATTACATGCGATGAGGCATAGAATTAGGCAACGAAGTATGTGTCAGGATGGCTGACCAAAACGGAATATTTAAATATAACTAAACGCATTGGGTAGTACCTATTTTATACCATTTGGTGCCTTTAACACATGTACGTTGGGACCGCGGGTGTACATCACGGAATTGAACTTTTCTTCAGAAAGATGGTACTATCGATGTACCTCACTGTACCAAAAACGAAATCTAGAGTACCTCTCTCGATAAATATATATATAATAAAATATGTACACCCGCCATTCTAATGTTAGAACTGCGGGTGTACATTTTATTTCGGCTAGGAGATACATATTTTATATTCCAAAGCTATGCTAATTTAGTGTGTAATGTTATTTGAAAACTAAGCTACGTTTATAAAAAAATTAAAAATAATTAAATGTTAACGTTTACAACGTTACAGTAGGTACCTAGTAAATAAAGAAAATTTCATGATAATTTAAGCCCTTCAAATATTTTCTGAGCAATTACACTTCTGTATGCAAACGATTAAACTTTTTTCAGGCGTTTCATACATACTTAAATAATAATTAAACAAAGCTACGGAACATTTTGTTATTTTTGCATGTCAAGGTACAAAATATTTTCGATAGTAAAAAGTTGGTAGGACCTACTGGTTTTGGAATAAATTAAAGTGGTCAGCCAACCTGACGTCAGTATGGCTGACCATCTTTGTCTATTGATTTCTTTGAAACCGCATAGGTACTAGATGTCGTGTTAAAGGTACCAAATGATATAAAATAGATACTACCCAATGCGTTTAGTTATATTTCAATATTCCATTTTGGTCAGCCATCCTGACACATACTAAACTTAACCACTTCGGTTGAAACAGTTTAGCAGAATAACCTAACAAATTTTTGAGCAGTGTGTGACACCACAGAGCATTTACTAATATTAAAATAAAAGTCTTGATTTATTTGGTAATTGTTTATTTTTATAATCAGCTATCTATGATCACAAATGTACCTACAGTACAGTATGATAAAAAGCGAAAGTATTATAAAAAATTTAGTTTTCATAGTCCGGTAATTGAATATTGGAATTATTGTTATATATATCACTATTATTTTGATGTCTGGATATAGGAGTAGGTATGTATTCTATATGAGTAGTACCATAGTTTTGTTCGGTGTTATATTGTTGTTCGGGCTTATTAAATGAAGAAAAATTGTGTAAAGGATTTCTTCTTTCGGTTATTGTATTATGGGTTCTGGCAACAGAAGTTGGTGCGTATTGCTGAGATGAATGAAATTCATTTGAAATATCGAATCCTGAACTTGATGTTGAAGGACGACTTCGCTGCACAACTGAACTTAACTCCACATTTTCCAAATGCTTTATTTCTGCATCAGTAACAATACGTAAGACATCGCGTTTTATTTCAGCTTGTAATTTTGGTGACAAAGTCTTCGCTGTTGCCGCCATTGCTTGAAAAAATATCTCCATAGGATGTTGTTCTTTCTTTTGGTTTTCAATGTATTTTTTTAATATTTCTGCTGTTGTTTCCGTATACTGTGTTTGCGATGACATGTATGATCGCTGACGAACATGTCTAGCTGGTCTAGAATCTGATGCATGCGATGCATGGGATGAACATGACATTTGAGATACAGGCGATTGTTCTTCAGGAAAATTAACAGTTGATGCTGTTTCGGGAGGTTGTGTATTTTCGATATTCTGCGTATCTTCGGAAAGCTGTGTATCGTCGGAAGAAGAGTCTAAATTTGAAAGCTGAGGTCTATCTTGAAAAAACTTTTGCAGAAATTCAAGTTCCTTTTCAAATATAATTGGTCGCCTCTTTTTGGCAGCGTCACCGCTTTTGGACACCCTGTTTTTTAAGGCTTTTCTATAATTGTTACGAAGGCAGCTCCACGTCTTCTGACATTCTTCATCTGTAACAAGAATGAAGTATTTTAAATAACACACGCTTTTTACGTCACACACACGTTTTTTTTTTACGTCTACTAATGTTTTTTTTTTGTTTTGTTACAGGTATCTAATAACAGGAGCTTCTTTTAAGTCTTTAGCTTTTAGCTATCGTATGGGATTCACTACTGTGCGTAAAATAGTCCACGAAACCTGTCAAGCAATATATACTGTATTAAGATCTACTGCATTGCCGAAACCCACGAGCCAACAATGGCAGTCAATTGCAACCGACTTTGATAAATTTTGGAATTTTCCTAACTGCATTGGGGCCATAGATGGTAAGCATTTCAAGATTAGAGCTCCTAATAACAGTGGAAGTATGTATATCGACTACAAGAAGTTCTTTAGCATCGTTTTATTAGCTGTCGTGGATGCAAAATACAAATTTGTGATTGTAGATGTCGGAGCATATGGTCGAAATAGCGATGGCGGTATACTTCAAAGGTCCAAATTTGGTTCGAAACTACGTAATGGTTTTTTAAGCATACCACCGGAAAAAGCTTTACCACATTCAACTCAAAAATTACCCCACGTATTTGTTGCCGATGAAGCCTTTCCACTAACAAAAAATATTATGAGACCATACCCCTCACATCTTTTAAATGATGAAAAAAAAAGGATATTCAATTATCGCTTAAGTCGAGCACGGCGTATTGTAGAAAATGCTTTTGGAATGTTACAAGAAAGATTCGAACTATTTCAAAAAGGTGTAAAAGTTCAACCAAAGTACATTAACAACATTATACTAGCAAGTACGTGTTTGCATAACTTTATCATTGATGATCATTCTATGGAAGCACTTGGCTCTAATACTAATAATGCAATCGATAGAACCAATGATACAGTTTTCAATAATCTGGAAGGGATGGTTGTAAGAGATTGTTTCACGGAATATTTTTCTAATGTTGGTAACGTGTACTGGCAAAATGAAATTGTTAATAGATGTTAGTTTCTATTTCTGACAATAAATAAGTAAAAAAATAACTTACGGGTTTTATTCATTTCTTCTGCAATTTTCTGCCATGCGTTCCTTTTCATATGTTGATCCATGTAGAAACGGGAGGAGACATCGTATATACACTCATGCGAACGAACCAGATTAATCAGTTTCTCTTCATCCATTTTTCCGTATTTTACGTGAAGTAATTTACTGTATCGCGTACGCACGTGCTAATTACTTGCCACGCTCAGTCAGTGTGAGAGAAAAAATCGCGCGCGCCAGTGCGTTTTCTCCCTCCCTTGCCCCCGCGCACCGACCGGAATGCGCTCCATCGAAATGCTGCATAAGTTTCAACCTTATTTCAACTAGCTAGCAATCATAATTCCTCGACCCCCAAAATGACCCATACGTCTCACGGGATGCAATGGCGTGCCGCGGAATCCTGTGGAATGAAAAGGCAAGACACGTCATACCGCCGCATGCTGCGGCGTGTCGCGTCATGCCGCGGCATCCTGTGGCACGTCGCGGCATCGTGGTATCAAAATAAAGTAACATAAATTCTAAACTTATTGAAATAAGATTCAAAATAATTTAATTAGTATTAAAATCCTTTGCCATGACATGCCGTGCCGTCCCGGCAGTGGGCGCCGGCCTTAAGTCATCCTCTAAAAATAGTGTGTAATATGTAAACAAATATACTTGTAAGATTACTATGTAAAATAAAATAGTTTTCTAAATAAAACAACAAAATCAACAGAAAAAACTTGTTTAAGTATTTATTTCATTCCAGGGAAATTTCAAGTGCACAACCAGTCGCGCGCGGAATCTCAAACCTCAAACATAAATTATGTAGCACGTGCGCTTGCGACGGATGTCGCAGGCAGTTTTGCCATCACCTCAGCAGAAAAAGGCCGGTAGCTTTGCTGAAAAAGGCCGAAATTTGGCACGAAAAGCCGAAATGAGCAATTTTCTTTTTAGTTTTGTCCTACTGTACCTACTAGACATGTGTAAGTAATGCTTGTAATATCACAAAAGTAATATTACGCGACGAAGTAATACAACATCACTCATCACTCGAGACGCCGAAGCATTACGCATTACACACATCACGCGAAGCTCGGTTGGTGATAGGCAGGCACATGCACGTTCTTCCATCTCCTTATCTCAATCGTGCGGATCCGGCTTTGTTCGGAATGTTTCGTAGTTTATATGGCACTGTATTGCGTGCGAATGAGACGCAGATAGAAGTGTAAGTAATGCGTGCGGATGAAAGTAAATACTAAAGTAAAGTCATCACGTTACCTACATTGCATTCGGCAAACATTACGCGGAGTTCGGTTTTGTTGGAGATTCTAATGCGAGCGAGTGATGCATTGCGTTTCGCGGACTCTGCTTTGTTCGTTATGCTTCGTAGGTACATAATAATTATATTTGGTTAAAAACCAACCTACTTGCTCATTCGTTCTTATAATACTTAAGTACCACAATACCTACGTACACTACCTAGCTTATATAAAATAAACTGACTACCTAGCCTACCTACACTAAGATGAATCTCTCTCTAGCCTCTCTCTGGCTAGAGAGAGATTCATCTTAGTGTAGGTAGGTTAGGTAGTACGGGCCTAAGTATGAAGGATAATCAACTTTACTACCTATAAATTCCATGTATTCTAAGATTAATTTGATTCTACTATGGTATGTATGTACCTACCAAACAACAGTATTATCTAGGTAGGTACCACATTAACTTACCTACTAAGCCACTCCGTACGTACTCGAATGTAGGTATAAGTATCGTTTCTATGGGAAGGAGCTACATGTAGAAAGTAATAAATTAAGGAAGCATTGCTTTTGGTAATTGTAATATTACCTACCCTACTTATTACAGCTATTCATAGCCGTGTCCGACATCACTGACATCACCGTGCACGAGTAATGTTTCGAGTAATGGTAATATTACAAAGTGATATCACCTTATCGTAGTGCAATAGTAATATGGCATCACGTTCTAGTGTACTGTTTTGCGCATGTCTAGTACCTACCTAATTTTGAAACGCAAATAAACATTTTCTTCCTATCTCTTTTTCCTAACCAAAGCTTAAATGCTGTTTTAGTTATTATACCATGTTAAACGTTAACCATCAATTCAAGAAAAAAAAAACACGTATATTTTAATTTTCAACATTTTTTCTATGTACCTATAAAATAAAAAAAGAAAAGATGTGTGCCCTAACGGGTACAATGCAGCAATGTGTTCCTCTACGAAGTATGAAATGCTTTGAAAAAATATTCTTTGTTGTTGCATAATGCAACTCCACACTTTTCACTAATGGTTTGCAAGCGCCCTAAATACTCTGGCATTTAGGGAGCTTGCAACGAATTAGTTTTTCGATCCATACTGGCCAGTGAGCGACTTGGTCCTGGCGCACAGCTGCCGGACGCTCGAATTGAGCTGGACCCTTGTGTTTTTTGGCTTGGAGCACCATTTAACCCAGACAGGTTAAATGCTTCGGCGTTGTACGTGGCTTTTGTCCCCATCTTGCAGAGCTCAGTACCACTCTTCATGAAAGTCAGCAGATGCTAGCAGTGATTCATTCGTTTTCTTGGTCTTGCGAACCCTGTATAACAACCAGGCATTGGAAATGGCAAGGTCCAAGAAATGGTAAAACATGCGAACCTGCCAGACCCATGGAGGAGGCAAAAAGGTCAACGCTTACTCGCACGCACACGCACCGCAGACGCGAGCTGAACGCGTTGGTTTTCCGCGATACATGTTTGACCAAATTTTTATTTGTTTCATGGCGTGCTCAGCGCAATGTATAATAATAACTGTCTTTTTTCAGCACTTTTAAGAGAAGCAATGTAGGCTGTTTTATTTGAATTATCTAGTTGAGCCTTGCGTTCTACTACATAATTTGTGCGAATCCATTCTTCCGTTTCCACTGCCTCATGATATAATCAATAAACCTGTTGATTTTTTCATTGGCTCCTTCTAGAGTCGTAGTATCTTCTGTAACTAAACTCTAGGCTTCGGAGATGTAATCTTTGGATGTAGTGGTAAAATAGAAGTGACACTATCTTCCTTGTATCAGTCAGTATATTTCGTGAGCCCCAGTTGTTTTACTCTCTTCCATGCATTGCGAATAATGAAAGTAGCATCCTTTGATTTCTTCTGGAAACATTTCCTTAAAAGCTGCCATGGATGCTTTTTTCAAATCAATTGTTAATTTGGATGGATTAAAGATTGGAATTGCTGTTTTAATAGTTTTATAACCACGTCGCCCTGGTACTTAACTTTCGCATTACAAGCGTCGCCACCGAATAAACATTTTTAAGTTACAGAATACATATTGAAGTTACCCATCTGTCCAAAATTAATCATAGCATTTATGACACAATCAATAAAATAATTCTTACCCGCATTTGGGGGTTACAAGACAAATAAACAATTACATTTAGGTAACCTCTTATCTAAAATATCATATAAATCCTTCAGAAAACTGTAAGTATTAATAAAACTATCGTAATTTTGAAAAAAAGCTTATTTTTCGAGAATATCAACAGAGGTGGGTATATCGTAATAATATTCGTCTATTCTATTCCACCGTGCACTTTAAATCAAACTTCTAATTGTGCGACTTTTTAAGAAAATTTGACGTACGGTCATATCTACGATTTTCTGCTGTTGATTATGGAAACAATTCACGAACGAATCGTTCTTGTTCCAGTACTTGTATTTGCTCTGAGTCCACCATTTCGTGAATATGATATTCTGCGGAGGGGTGATGATAAAACTGTCGAGGTACTCTTCTAACTCCGCAGTTTTTGCTCCACCTTTAAATTTTTTACCTTTTGGAGATCTTCCATTATTGCTGTCTTTATTTTCGTAGTGAGACGCAACACATTGGAAGTTTCCGATGCTATGATCGTCTTCCCTTATCAGTATATGAGTGGTTGACATTAGTGCTAAACAATTCTCGGAATTGGGATAGTGGGGGTTTTGGTTAGGGGCTCAGGTAATAAATTCCGCGAAATTAAACAATGACTTTTGTCCAGCTAGCTTGTTCTACTCGAAACACTGTGCGCCGCCGCAATTTCAGTATTGTGACAGCCAAAGTTCGCCAAAATACCAGATTCTTTTTGTCTGGGCGTCTGATAGGGGCGATCAGTTTTTTGGTGATTACAGGAAACACCAGCAGATGAGAGATTTATAGAAGCCTACACGAACCGTGGTATTTGCAGAAGAGATACAAATCCAAACAATGCAGGAGCTACATTACGTCATTTTACGCGGAGCCACAGAAGAGTGTCGTTGATCATGCACGAGTCCGTTCAATCTACGTCAACTTCTGACAATACTATTGTACGTACGAAGACGCAGAAGTAAAGAACTCTGGGTGCACCCTCTCTTGCTGGACCGACGATTAAAAGGAGCTTTTTATAATCAGCACGCAGTGTTACGTCAATACGACAGGAAATTTATAATTACTACCGAATGAGTGTGCTACTTTCGATTTCATTTTACATCACTTAAAATGTCTCATTATGTCTTGCGACAAGACACAACATATAGACAATGTATACCGCCAGAAGAAATGCTTGCAGTCACATTAAGGTAAGTAAAACGGATTATTCCCGCTCGTCTCCATGGGGTCCAGCGGGAAGTTTTCAGATTCTTTTAGGATCTTTAGACAAACGAACTACTCAATTCTTCAACTTACTTGAAATCATCGATTCTTCAATTCTGGTACAGCATAACTGTATCAGCCTTTTTCATTGTCGGTTAAACCTAACTTACTCTGTCTGCAACAGCTTAGATTACGTAGTAAGAGTAGAATCCAATCCCGGGCATTCAAGGCAAAGATAATTAGATGTAGAAGTAGATTTCAGTATAGATTACGATAATAACTCGATCATTTTATGATTTTGGTTACAATGCCTCCACTGTGCGGTTACCAGAGAACTTTGCTTTGGCCCGTGCAGGTCCAGACCAAAGCTTTCTGCTATTCAGGGCTCCTATCTAGCTAGAATCAATTCATCGCCTCGGGGACAGTCGAAAGTAGATGACTATCGCCTGGCCCATACTCAGTTGTAACCAGATATTTCATCGAATGGACATCGCTAACTCAGTAGAGTTTTACGGGGAATAATCTGAAGCGACCCAAATGCACCTACCTACCTCACCTATATCTATCCTACCTCAGCCTATACCTAGAAGCTGCCGCTTCTGTAAACGGAGTGGAACACAATCCAGGCTAACCGTAGATCTAATCAATAGACATAATAAACCCTCAGTTCTGCCACAGTCAGATCAGAATCACTTAACTGGAAGGGATATTTCCACAGACTCGGAACGTTTAATAAAACTCTTGCCTATCGCAAATGATGTCATATTTCTCAATAAAGTCAAGTTAATATGTACATAAAGGTTGGCGTAGATCTGGACCGCACCACAACTACACGGCACAAATAACTCGTAATGTTTAGATGCCTTTTATATTGACGGCATCAGATATCAGACAGCTCGCTTGAATCTTGTGGTAGGCATTTTGGTCACGTACCTAACTGAAGATCAGGTTCGAATTAAATATTTGAATGCTTATTTTAATGTAATTGTCAATACCCATTTATTTGAATAGGCATTCAAAAATGCACCTGAGTGTTTATCGACATCCAAATTAAGTTCGTGAACGAAACATTCTGTCCGTCCGTGTGATTTTATCGTCGGTTACATAGGTAATATAACATTATTCCTTACTATCTGACATAACAAGGTTTAAATAATTGAAAAAAACTTTTTTGTGTCATACTAGTTAAACGAAGATACCGAAACATGGCATAGAGTTTTTTACATCCACCACTATTTATTTGTCTTCCTTACAAATTTTTGTCAAGAAACAAAGAGTGCCACACAAGCGCACATAGTAAATAGGTACTGAGATCCACAAAGGTACGTCAGTTTCATCTTGAAAGAATCATAACAATGACGGTCATTGTTGATAAAACTTTTAAAACCTTCATGGTTATTAACACTAAAGCCACTTACATCTCGAATTTACCATGATTTTGAAAGCTCACACCTCAAATCATGGTAAATATCCCGTTGTAAATGACTTAAGTAATTGTTGACGTTGTCACATTTATTAAATTGGAAAACTGAGCTGTGTTATTTAATTTCTTCGATTTTTTTTCCTTCCTGTGAAATAAATAAGGAGGATTCGAGATAAAAGTGAGATACTTCGTTATTTACTCAATCTTGAATCGCCGTGAATTACGTGTTAAGCGTTCGTTAAATACGTTCTTTTGTGAATTAATTCCCACGTTCTGTTTGTGAGGGATGTTCTGCATAACCTTAGGTATGTTGTTATCTTGTCAGTTTGATACATAAATGATTATGAACAAGCTCTCAATTTAAAAAAGAATTCGCCCGTTCTGCTCGTTAGTGTCTGCGTTGTGTTCTTAGAATGGCCGTTGTTACGATTAAACTCGGCTGGCGCCAATAATGCCATTTTTCTCAATAACAAACTGAGTATATTTGAGTTGCAGGCATTAGTATTGGCATAGGCCAATGCTTTCCGACTTCAGGAAATTTTATATTAACAAATTTTCTTTCATTATCAGTAGGTCCCTACGTAAGATTTTAATTTGGAAACCATACTGTTTTTCTATGAATTTTTTAAAAATAACAAAATAGGAACTCACCTCTGATTTATTCTTCGTAAAGAATCCACAGGTTTTGTCATCGGTATACGGTATATCGGTAATACTTACTCCATCCAGGTTAACACCTGGTTACTTTCAGGGATTTCCAAATAATACAATTAGATCAAGCTATTAACTTATATTCATGTGAAAGAACCAGTTTTTAAATAACAACTATACTTTTAGAAAATTTACATGATGCGAGACAGTTTCTCGATTAGTTCCAGCTAAGGCAGGAATCTACGTTCTACCCGCGGATATACAATGATCGATTTATACAACGTATATGCAACGTCTAAGCGATTTCCAAAGCTGAGGTACCCGTATTTTAGCCGGAACATATAAAATTGTCAAGCAGTAGATAAAACCATTTACATAAAACTGACAAGAAATTTCCAGCATCGCTAATAGGTAAAAGTTAACAAGTAGCGTGCTCTGCCCTAGCTGCTCACTTGCTTCGGGCTGACTGGCTTAGATGACCAGCACGCCTCCCACTTGCCGACGGAAACGATGGAAAGACACGAGGCATAGTTTCTTGGCACGCCATATTCTTTTTGAAAAAAAAGGACTCGGGTAGTAAAATTCAAAGTTACAATATTTTGAGGACAGAGTAAAAAATACACATATTAGGTTCAAATCATGTAATCTTTAATTTTTTAACTCATGCTCTACGTGGCCACCTCTGTTCCTAACACAGGCCCGCATTCTGTTGCGTAAACCGGTTTTCACGACTTTGCTCGTCAACTGACCCCTTATCACGTTTGCCGCATCAATAATTCTTTGTCGGAGAATTTCCACAGTAGATACAGGCTGGCCGTCTTGGTACACGATGGTTTTCATGTGACCCCAAACATAAAAATCAATCGGAGTCAAATCCGGGCTTCGTGCGGGCCATGGTATGGGACCGCCTCTCCCAATCCATTTGTTTGGGTAATTTTCGTCGAGCCAGTCGCGTACACTTCTGCGGTAGTGTGCAGGGCAACCGTCGTGTTGGTACTTCATGTCTCTTCTTAGGGCAAGCGGCAAGTCGTCGAGAAGAAGTGGCAATTCATTTCTCAGGAAATCTTCATAAAATTCGCCATTCAAGTGTTCAGGCAAGAAATACGGTCCTATCAGATAATTGTCGATGATGCCCATCCACACGTTTAGGTTGAATCTGGGTTGCGAGCCTTTGACCCTTTTCTTTTTTGGATTACCATCTTGCTTCTGTGCCCAGAAGTGAGCGTTGTGATAATTTGTTATGCCATCCTTGTCAAACTTCGATTCATCGGTCCACAAAATCATTTTCAGGAATCGCGAGTCTTCGGAGTCGGCGTTCAACATGAATCGGCAAAAATCCAATCTTCTTAAAGGGTCTCCTTCTTCTACTGCTTGTACTGGAGTGTAGTGATATGGGTATTGCCCTGCAGTGTGCATTGTGAACCACACTTTCCACTGCGATATGCCTAGACGATTTGCAACAACATTTGTTGACGTGGTAGGGTCTTCTATGAAATGTCGTCTTATTTCATCTTCGTCGTCCACGTTGTAGACTCGGGGTCTACCCAGGTCTGACGTGCGTCTACAGACAGTGCCCGTTTCTCTCAAGCGGCGATAAGTTGTATCAAACACGCTTAAATCCGGTAACCGACGCCCCGGGTACCGCGACGCGTATTCAGCTTGGGCTGCAGTACACACACCCTGGCAAAATCCGTAGCACATGACAATATCAGCATATTCTTCATTAGAATACATTGCCATTATGAAGAGCACAATCCAAATCACAAGAGAAAATCAAAGTCCAAGATTCACAGCCGTGTCAAAGAGTCCGATATCCAAAGCCAACTTAATTTCTGAGAGAGAGTATGTACCGCGTACGAATGACGAAAGCACACTAACATAACATGCGGAGCGAGAGGATCACTAACAGTAACAGCATAACATTGTTAAGGAGAACCAATCACAGTGCTTTCAATCACAAAACCCGCCCTTGTACTAGGAAGGCAAGCTTAACCTTGAAATAGCGTTACTTGGGATTTGACTACCTGAGTCCTTTGTTATCGAATTTTTAAAAAGATCGTACACTGGTGCCCCAACTATTGCACCTTTTTGGATAGCTAAAAACATGTAGATGTTTTTTAAATAATCTGCACAAAATAATGTAGGTACATGTTTTTGAGAAAACGTCGATTAAAAAAATACTTTGCCAAATTTTTACATTAAATTCAGATTTAAAGGGCCTACCGCTCTAGCGTTTACCATATTTCTTAGACTTTCAAAGGTTATTCTTATTTAGTGAGTTATTTTTTACAAAAAAACACCGAAAAACCTACAAAAAAAGACGTTTTTTAAAAAATATCATAAATCTTCGACTTCAAGGTGACACTTTCACTAAAAATATTAAAAATTCAAATATCTCGAAGGGGCTTAACTTTAGACCAGGGTACCTCAGAGTCAAATTGGTTTCTACTGAACCCTGCTATCACGTCCTGAAAGGATCGGGTCTACTTACAAGTAACCCTGTATATGATATTTTTTATAAAGTACAAAGTGTGTATCGTGAAATCGATATTTATTAAACTTTGTAATGAAATCCAACATTTTTGTGTGTCGGGAGTTATTTAATGACATATTATTATACAGGGTGTAATCGTTAAGTGTGCACAGGCGATTATTCCGTAACTATTGCAGATATCAAAAAACTTTAAACTGATATCGAAAGTACTTTACCTAATGAGTAAAATGACATTAATAACTTTTTAAAAATAAAACGAGAAATATCCAAAAAAAAATACATTAATCACTCCCATACATTTTATTTCTTAGTAAGTACAAAATTTTGTGTTCAAAGCATATGTTCGAAGTGACGTCCTCCTTGTGCAATACGATGACGAGCTCTATTTACAGTTTCTAAATGAACTTTCCTTAACATTTGCGGAGTAATTAAAGCAATTGCACGACGTACACGATTCTGTAACTCTTCTAGGCTGTGTACTCTCTCAGCGTACACGTGGTCTTTGACAAATCCCCTTAGGAAGAAATCACAAGGCGTGAGATCCGGGGATCTGGCAGGCCAAGGGGTTGCACTATTATTGGCTATTAAGCCATTATAATTGTTTCGTAAGAAATTCATTACAACATTTGTATTATGTGCAGGTGCTCCATCTTGTTGAAAAATTATCGACCTTCTTTCATCGTCTGGAATTGGTTCTAAGAGACTTGGCATATCGTTTTGTACAAAGGAGAAATATCTCTGTCCATTTAAGGTTCCACTGTAAAAATATGGCCCAATGATCCGATCTCCAAGAATACCACACCACACATTAATTGAGAATCGCACCTGAGCTCTGACTTCAGTAGTTAAGCGAGGATTGTCAATTGACCAATAATGCGAGTTTTTTCTATTGTAAATGCCGCAGTTTGAAACATTACTTTCATCGGTCCATAAAATTGACCTTACATTGACATAATTATTGACTAGCCAATTGCAATAGACCAGCCGACGAGCAGGATCATCATTGTGCAGCGTTTGAGTAGGTTTTATCTTAAATGCTTTGAAGTTGTGTTTTTTTAATAACTTGTGTACATAATTGTGGGACACTGGAAATGATCGGGCCACTGAACGCGTTGATTCTTGTGGATTATCTACTACGTAGTTAATAATATTGTTATCTAAGTCATTATCAAATTCCGGAGCTCTTGTTCTCGAACCTTTTTTTCTGTTAAAAGATCCATAATTTATCAAATTGTTATCCAACTTACGTAAATACGTACCAGAAGGAACTTCTCTATCTGGGTACTCTCTTCTGTAGGCGATAATGGCCGCCCTATTGTTACAATCATGTTTGTAGTACATTTTTAATATGTCCCTCTTTTCTGTATTGGAATATGCCATTTTTCAATCAATAAATGCAACAATCACGATTATTAACGCAAATTGAAAAATACAATAAATTGGCGGGAACGAGAACCCGCGATAAAGAATTTGAATTTAGAACGAACACCAAAGAGTATCTTTCTTTTTGTTTTTATTTAGTATGTTGCTTTTCAGCTAGTTCAAATCAATACAATATTGAAACAAGGTTTATTATAAATTTGAAGTGGTAAGATAATTAATCTACACGTGTATCTACTTGAAATTCATTAATACCTTCATATCGTACATAATTATAAAATGACAAGGGTAAAATGAGTAGGTACTATTCCACTTAAAATAAGGAAACTAAAACCTTTCTACTATCTCATACTAAATGTATGGGAGTGATTAATGTATTTTTTTTGGATATTTCTCGTTTTATTTTAAAAAAGTTATTAATGTCATTTTACTCATTAGGTAAAGTACTTTCGATATCAGTTTAAAGTTTTTTGATATCTGCAATAGTTACGGAATAATCGCCTGTGCACACTTAACGATTACACCCTGTATAGCTTTGTCTCGTAATTTACGTAAAAGCATTTTTTCTGGTAAAGGAATTTCCACTTGGTCAGCCCATTCAAGACATGTATTTAAGGCAGACATCGCGCTTGAATTGGAAACGCTTGCTACTGGTTCAACTTGCGACATTTCTTCACTTGTGCCGTCACATTCCTGTGTTACTTGCCTTATTATTTCATCGTCAGTAAGAGGTTCATTTTCATTTAGATCATCGTTGCTTAATAAGAAGTCATTTATTTCAGCCTCAGAAAAGGGAGACCAAGATTTTTTTATTAGGTTCGTATTCAACTGATGCCAACACTCAGCTAAGGAGAAAACAGCGTCTTTCATATTGATATTCTTAAGGATATCGGATACAGTACATTCAGAATCCAATTCCTGTTGTGCAAAAACTTGCAGCAAAAGTTTTTTCTTGTAATTCACCTTTATATTTTGAATAACTAATTGCACAACTCTCATCCAGCCAATGGGCCAATCCATTGGCTGGATGAGAGCTGTGCAATTAGGTGGCATGTATAAAACTGTCAAATTTTCATCAATGGATTGCAGGTATTCATCTAGCGGATGTGTCGGCGCATTATCGAGAAGAAATATAGCTTTCAGTGGTAGATTCTTCTTAGATAAGATTTCTTTTACTTCACGGATAAAGTATCCTTTAATCCACTCTAGAAATAGAGGTCTCGTCACCCATGCATTCCTTTGCCCGAATGTAATGTACTGGTAAATTTCGTACAGATGTAAAGGCACGTGGCTTTTGTGCTTTGCCAATGACCAACAAAGGCAGTTTATGCGTCCCAGCAGCATTCGCACAGGGCATGAATGTTATTCTTTCTTAGGAAATTTTAGAACCTGGGGCATTAACTTCTTTATCAGATGCCAGCGTTTGGTTTTCCAATACAAACCAGACTCATCCGCATTGTAAATTTGCTCTGCGGATAAATCTTTCTCCTTGATAATATCCATGAATTTGTCCTGGAATGGTTTTACTCTCCCCGGTTATTTTTAGTTGACGTATTCCGTGTCTCTTTTTAATTTTTTCCAGGCAACCTTTTCCCCACTCCGTCTTGATCATCACCAGCTTCATCAATTGCATTCACCATTCCCTCGTATTTTCCTTCAGGTCTCCAGGTTTCCCTTCCATTCTACAACTACGTTCGGCGCACTGACAAGCTTTACGATGTTCTTCGGTGACAATATCTTGTAATACTTGACGACCATTACCGGAATAAAGATACTCGCGTAAACAAGCAATACAGTCAATTGACTGAGTTTTGTAGGTTCCTCTTCGAATTCGTCCCAGTTGCGAGTTAAATCCCCATTGTCTATTTGGACTGACGTAAATAAGGTGCCAGTGTCGTCTTCTTGATCCGTAATGCACAACAACGAGTTTATAAGATCCTTGATATAGTTTGATAGAGGCAGACATTTAATTATTCGATAGAGAATGATAATTTTTCTTAACACACATTAGACATAAAAGAAACCTTACGAAGACGTTCACTCATCAGAAGCGTTCCATCCGTAAGAGAAACAGTTGACTTCGTCTGCTTAGTGTTATGAAATAGTTCAGATTACACATACGGACCGTAGCACCGCTGTGCAAAATGAATAGGCTATAGTCCAATTCAGTACATAATTTATGTAAACAAAGAAATGTCATGATATGTCACTGTCATAATGACAAGTCAGGGGTAGAAATCATTTTTTTACCATGGATCACTATTAGTAGTGATGGCGCTCGGTTTTGCTTGTGCGATACGAAAGATACCCTACCTGTGGATGCGGCATTGTCGCGGCCTCGTTTCCCTGTGACCGTAAGGAAATACAAATAAAACAATATAAATAATTAGTTACATATTTTTATTGCTTAAATAATTAAATATTATTCTGACATCTCAGAATCAGAATCGGATTCTGAATCCGATTCCCTTAAATTTATAATAAATCTATCCTGTACATCATCAATGATGTGGTTTAATTGGTACATTTCATTTTCAACTTTTTTTACATGGTTGATGCAGTTTATCCATTTTTCGGGTGTCACCTCACTCAAACCTTCCTCTAACAATTTCTTTACTTCAACCATTTTAAATGTTTTATTGTTTCTTGCGACGTGCCCCTTTACTACCATGAGGTCTAACACAACCTGGGCAGATTTGTTAGAAAACCCATGTAGAGGTCCCGAATGCATGGGCGTTTCCTTGCCGGTGTACAGTTTGCACTTCAGTAAGTAGCCCGATGTCGCCTCGCACAAGTCAAAAGACTTTATTCCGAAGCGTGCAGCTTTCGACCTTATACATTGCCGCCAGCTTAGACGGCCCTTCCAAAGTAGTAAGGACTCGTCTAAGCTGATGTGCTGATCGGGAATGTATAATTCCGAAAACTTTCGGTTGCAGTGGTCCAATATTGGTGCCACCTTGCCAATTTTTCGGGCATAGCCACGAGCCGTTGACTCCCTGTCGCTAACAAAGTGTAAAAACTTTGTAATCAACAGGAATTTGTCCCGGGTCATGATTTCCCGAAATTTTGGCATCTCCAGGCGATTCATCTCCCAGTATTCTTGAATTTTGGTACGAACACAAAATGACATGAAAATCATCACGGCAAAATATTGATACATTACCGGTATCGTGACCCACTGTTCCAAATATTTTGGAATATTTGTATCGAGGTCAGGATCCGTGAACATCTCAATAATTTGCCGCGCATAACAATTGGTCTCATCGGCGATGAGACCCATAATGTGTTCGTCCCAAATTTGAAGAAAGATCTCCGTAGGATCCTGGGATTGAATCGTTGGACCAGGCTCGCGTCGGTACGTTTCTTTCTGCCCGGAAAAAGTGGTGAAATCATCGGACCATTGGAACTCCGTACTTACGCGAGGTCCACTTTCATCCACATTCATTCCCTCATTCATTCCAACATTCATCTCCTCATTCATTTCCTCATTCATTCCAACATTCATCTCCTCATTCATTTCCTCATTCATTCCAACATTCATCTCCTCATTCATTTCCTCATTCATTCCAACATACATTTCCTCATACATGTCCTCTAAATACTCATAGTTTGTTCTTTCGCCATCTGATTCTACTCTCTCATTCTCTCTTTCTAGCATTTCTTGGCGTGAGAGATTGAATTCTTTGCGCAGGCGTGTAGGGTTCCAGTATTCTTCGTCGTCGTCGTCGGTGTTGTCGTCTTCACTACCCGAATCGGCCAAAATATTCGCTATACGCACTTCATGAATGGGTAGTGAGCGACGAGCTCTCAGCTGGTCCCGAGACGAAGACGGCAACCCCTAAAAAAAAAATAGGTTCACATGGTACAGAAACTAGAGAAGGAATGGAATGTTGTCTGATAAAAACAAAACCGATCCATAGGTAGATACAAGAGATACAACACACCAGAAAGGAGGCCAATACCGTATAGACAAATTTTGGTACGGAATACAATACAAGTAATAACATAAACTAGACTTACACTTCCACCTGCCACAGCTACGTCCGACGCACCCTGAGACGCAGTCGGTCTCTCTGCATGGCTGCCGCCATGGTATGATTAAAATTCATGATGTTATAGATTTTTGATCCGAAACTGACCTACATATTCTACAGTGCGAAGAGGGGCCTTGCCATCGGTCGTGATCACTGGTTGGTCATCGCCTATATTAATCATAATGGCCAATGCTTCAGCTTGTGTCAGCAGGCCGGAGCGAAGCGGACCATTCATAAACTCTTTGTTTCCCATCGCCAGGAATCGTATCGACCTTAATGCTGTTTTTATGCTCGGCTCCGCTGGAACAAAATGTCACTGTTATTTTATCAGCGTTGCTCTGCATTTGTGTGTACATTTGTTAAACGCTAATGAAGTATACAAATTATTTATTTACACAAGACCATAACATAATTGATGCCTGAGCTTTGAATTCCGGAATATAATCAACGAAACTATCATCATTTTTCAAAATTTGTAACGATTCTTCGTATATAGAAGGAATCGGTCTCAAGTTTTTTTGTACTTCTTTCTTCATATTATCAAAGACTTCTTCTTCTTTCTTAATATTATCAAATTCGTTTCTCTTGAAATCAGTTAAACTTTTATGAGAACGCTCCCGCAATACTGTCATTGTTTACGGTAATAGTAGCATTGCATCCCTTATTTATACATTTCCAAATCGATGTAGATGAGTTTGTCTTATTTTTTGTGTAGCGATAACCTGTTATTAGCAAAATTAAACCACCATGTTTAGACGGAACGGTTGTCAGAGCTGTCTTTGAGTATTCATGTGTTCGACCAGCTACACTGCTGCTTGTTGACGGTTCAGCAAGGGAATAATCAAGATTGAGTTAGATGGTTCTCTTGCATTTGTCGTAGTACCAGAGCGTGGTTTCCAAGCGGGTTAAGCCTATGGATTACGAAGAGTCGTAGAAATTACTCTTAAATAACGAAGTATCAAAGTAGATACTAATGTATCAACTTTTACTTAATGTGCGAGTTAACTTCGCAGATATATCAACTTACAGTGTCGCTCTGCGCTACGCAGCTGCATGGCTGCCGCCATGGTATGATTAAAATTCATGATGTTATAGATTTTTGATCCGAAACTGACCTACATATTCTATAGTGCGAAGAGAGGCCTTGCCATCGATCGTGATCACTGGTTGGTCATCGCCTATATTAATCATAATGGCCAATGCTTCAGCTTGTGTCAGCAGGCCGGAGCGAAGCGGACCATTCATAAACTCTTTGATTCCCATCGCCAGGAATCGTATCGACCTTAATGCTGTTTTTATGCTCGGCTCCGCTGGAACAAAATGTCACTGTTATTTTATCAGCGTTGCTCTGCATTTGTGTGTACATTTGTTAAACGCTAATGAAGTATACAAATTATTTATTTACACAAGACCATAACATTATTGATGCCTGAGCTTTGAATTCCGGAATATAATCAACGAAACTATCATCATTTTTCAAAGTTTGTAACGATTCTTCGTATATAGAAGGAATCGGTCTCAAGTTTTTTTGTACTTCTTTCTTCATATTATCAAATTCGTTTCTCTTGAAATCAGGTAAACATTTATGAGAACGCTCCCGCAATACTGTCATTGTTTACGGTAATAGTAGCATTGCATCCCTTATTTATACATTTCCAAATCGATGTAGATGAGTTTGTCTTATTTTTTGTGTAGCGATAACCTGTTATTAGCAAAATTAAACCACCATGTTTAGACGGAACGGTTGTCAGAGCTGTCTTTGAGTATTCATGTGTTCGACCAGCTACACTGCTGCTTGTTGACGGTTCAGCAAGGGAATAATCAAGATTGAGTTAGATGGTTCTCTTGCATTTGTCGTAGTACCAGAGCGTGGTTTCCAAGCGGGTTAAGCGTATGGATTACGGAGAGTCGTAGAAATTACTCGTAAATTAATAAATATAGCATATGTATACAAATCGTGTTTTAATTTCAATATCACTCTTTTTCTTGACTTATTAATTCTTATTGACACATGCCAACATCTTCTTTTTTCGAACATCTAAAAGGTTGAATAGCAGTAGTATAGGAACTACTTTAACACTTTCCCTTATTCAAAACTATTCCAAGGGCAGTTCAAAGGGAAGAGAATCTTGGCCTTGGTAGTCCTTTAGTTAACATATCAGCTGGCTGATCGGTTGTGCCAATTCTCTTGACTTCTATTGCTCCTTCAGCAACTTGCTCTCGAACGTAAAAATGTCGAATACGAATATTTTTTGTTCGCTTGTGAAATTCGGGGTTATGTGCCAAGCGAACAGCTGCTTCGTTATCAACATGTAGTGCGGGAGTGTACTTGAGTTCAGTCAGCACCTTCATTACTATGGTCAGCCAAACTAATTCCCTCGCTGCCTCACTGGCTGCTACTAGCTCGGCTTCGGTAGTAGAGATAGCAACCGACGCTTGCCGTTGACTGAGCCAGGATATAACACCTCCTGCATAGCGACAGGCAACGCCTGTAGTTGATCGACTGGTCTCCCGATCACCTCCATGGTCAGCATCGCTGAATGCTTCTAGTATTCCTGGTTTATGTTGTCCTTAATTCCATAGAAATAGGTTACTTTCACATAACGCAAGATCCTTTTTACTCCGAGCCAGTCTTCCTTCGAAGGGGATTCTAATTTTCTCGAAGCAACACCCACTGCATAAGCAATATCAGGACGTGTTTCAACCAACCCTTTTACTAATAGATGCATTTTTTTATGTTATAGAAATAAAAACTGATTTTATAGAATCATTATGGGTAGTTTTATAAGTATTGTTCAAGAAAAAAAATTTAACATATCCACAGTAAGAAAAAAACATGGTGGCAATTTTCTTGCCACCACTGGTCTGGAATTCGGTAATTTCACAAATTTTCGTCTTGCGGTTGGTGAAATAATTTGAAACATGGATGTATGCACGCCACTTTACACCGCTCGCATTCTATTTTAGACGTCTTATAGTTACTTTGGTGCTGCAGTAGCGACATCTCTTAGAGACGTCTATTTCTTCAGGCCAGTGTTCTCCTAATCTTTGAAATCTGATTTCTTCAGGTACTCCATAAAGTCTTTTTTGTCTTTCATTGCGTTCGTCCACTCGTTTCTTTTTGGTTACCTATATGTTTAGGCATGGATTGGAAAGTTCTTTTTCTAAAGGTTTGGTTATCCACCAGCTCCCTTGAAAGAGCAATTCTAAATTCTTTTTGGCTCATAACATTGTGAACTCGGGTGTTTGTTTTGTGCAATATAAACGCATTGGTTATTGCAACATCTATCAAAAAATAGAATATTCGTGTCCACCATTTGCGACTTCGTCTACCTACGGCATATTGGGCTCTGTTTTGGTCGAAGCGATCGACACCACCCATCCGTTTTGTATATTCTGGTATAAGCAGAGGGCATTTTATAGACTTCTTTGACCCATCTTTTTGAGTTCTGTTGCAATATATTTTTTCTTTCGGATGGAATGCTGTGCTTACAACATTCACTTGTTTGGTATCTTTCCAAACAGCAAATCCTACGTTCCCCTTTACTCTCCACTTCCATTTTCCTTTGTTCAGTTTTTTTAGCTTAGTACTTGACCTTTTAGCAGCTTCTGTGATCCTCTGATCTTCTTCTCTGTTTCCAGTCTGTTTAGGTTTCTTTACTAAAATAGGTAAATCTACGCGATCGGCTCTAATCGTTGCTGTGCTGTAAACCCCTTGATTGTATAGTTCTTGCAAGAGGCCAACACTCGAAAAGAAATTATCAAAGGCCATATGACCAGAGTACCCATTTTTCAATAAGGGTTCGCTTAGTGATTTTACAACATTACTTCCCAGTCCTGTCTCTGTAGTATCAGTCTTGCCTGTGTAAACTTGAAATTGATACAGGTACCCTGTATCACTGTCCGCTCTACACCATATTTTATACCCTCTTTTCACGGGTTTCATGGGCATATATTGTTTCAGGCTAGAGCGACCTTTGAATTTTACCATGCACTCATCTATTGACTGAGAGTTTGATGTCGTCGCATTGTGTTGACATAGATTGTTCAACCGATCGATAAGCGGCCGCAACTTATGTAATTTATCGTAGTTTTCATCATTACGGCTCGGCATTGTCGTGTTGTCATTGACATGTAAATATTTCAATATTTTTTGGAACCTTTGCAATGTCATAGTTTCAGCTATCTCTACTACATGTAATAGTGGATCACTTGACCAATAGTCCTCGATGGCGGGAAGTGCATGAATACCCATCTGTATTACGATGCCAAGAAATGCCTTCAATTCGGTTACTGTTACAGGTTTCCAGTTTCGTGCATTTAGTTGATCTGCGTATTTATTTGTTTGTAACATTATATTGTTCATTACTTCTTCATCGAAAAATTGCTTGAAATATACTATTGTTCTTGTTCTGTTTGGTAGGTTTCTGCTAGAGCGTAAAGGATCGAGCACATTATGTCGGGCCGCAGCGGGGCGGAGCGGGCCGCAGCGCAGTGCAAAATGCTTACCTAGCACATAATGACGGGCCGGGTCGCAGTACATTGACGGATTTTGAGAACAGTGTACTGTCAGAATTGGTGTGCAACTGTACGTTATAGGAGTAATTGTGTTCTGTGGATATGGATAGCTCTGACGAAGAACTTTCTTTTTTTTGCTTGTTGTTAGAAGAAGAAAAAAATGAACAGCATAAACAAGTTCGTCAAAAAAGAAAACGTAAAATATGGATACATCCAATTTGTTCGAAGAGAAAGGTATTCGGCGAATACCATCATCTTTTTCCCGATCTTTTAGCAGACAAAGACAAATTTTGGGGATATTTTCGTATGACTCCTGATCGCTATTTTCAATTACTTGAAGTAATAAAGGAGGATCTGCATAAAAAAACAACAACCTTTCGTGAGCCTATAGGACCAGAAGAACGGCTTGTAGTGTGTTTGAGGTAAGTGTTATTATATCATACCTAGTGCTTTTGATGTTTCCCTCGGGAATCTCTTAAGCAATCGAGATTAAAGGTAGCCTTTGTTTTTTTCCATGTCAAGGGCTACATTCATGCCAAATTCCATCTAAATCCGTTCAGCCGTTTTCGCGTGATTGAGTAACAAATAGGGTTGGAGTTAGTATCGTGCGGCACCAATACGGGGGTAAGCGGGGTGGTAGGGGAAGGGCGGGGGGAGAGGGGTAGAGTATCCTCCGAAAGTTTGGCGGTGAGGAAACTCTTAGTTCGGGAGAAATATATATTTTTTTATTACACCAACCTACAAAAGCCTGCCAGAATCGAATTTTAGGCTTATATACTTGATAATACAAAAAGAATTAGGTGCGAGGAGCGAAGCGACGAGCGTATTAGGTCGACATGAACCACCGCGCTCGAGCCGAGCGAGCGAAGCGAGCGTGCCGCGGCAGCGGCCGGCGAAGTGCCAGAAACGAATTATGAGCGTATATACTTTGTCACTTCTCATCCTACAAAAATCACTAAAAACACGAATTTGGGGTTAAGATAGTCATATCAGCAGGCTTTTGTAGGTTGGTGTAATAAAAAAATATATATTTCTCCCGAACTAAGAGTTTCCTCACTGCCAAACTTTCAGAGAATACTCTACCCCCCCCCCCCTACCATCCCGGTTACCCCCAAATTCGTGCCGCACGATACTCAATTTTACCCAACAAATATTCAAACATAGAAACATCCACACTTTCACATTTATAATATTAGTAGGATTATCTGACACACATGGTCCTGCACTTATGACTAAATATTAATATTTGAACTGTAAGTATATTTATATATCTATAGCGTATAAGAAAGTAAAACCATTATCATTATTAATATTATTATATTCAATATAACAAGTATCACAAAATCACAGAACAAAAACCTTTAATCAACATCTTCTATTTCTCTTCTTTGGCCTCTTATTTGCCCATCTCGAAATACCATTCATTGGTTAGCTTTTTTTTGTTGAATAGAGTTTAAAAAAGCGTTTAATGCGTTTTCATCTAGACTAATCTCTTCCTCTGTGTAAATATTATTTGGATTCACAACGTTTGTTGAATTTGGTGTTGTTATTTCGTTTGAATTAATAAGGATTAGGGGCGGAGCGCTCTCTTGAGATACGTTTAAAACATATTGTTGTTTAGACTTGTCCAAAACATTCTCCTCTGCATCGGTAACTATTTTAAAAACTTCACGTTTCACACGAATTTGTACATCTTCCGGAAAATTTGAAACAGTTTCCCCCAAGTTCTTGAAAAAGTCAACTATTTTGTCCGATTTATTCTTTTTAGCACTGTATTTTTTTTCTAAATACTCTTGTAATAGCGAGTGTGTTGGTGAAAGCTGTGGTGGAGTATCTAAACTTTTGGAATTTCTTTTGTAAGGACGAGGTGAAATGCTTTGTGAAGTACCAGCACTTGAACCAGGACTATCACGGCTACGAGAATCATCCTCATCACCTGAGTCTTGGGAAGTATTATTTGGTGGAAAATTAGAAAAAGTTTCATCCTCGTTTCTAATATAGGGGTTAAGGAAAGACAATAAATCTTCATATTTTGGTTTCTTCATATTTGTGGCAGCTTGTCCACTTTTGGTTTTCCTTAACTTTTTAGCGCGTCTGTAATTATCTCTTATTCGTCTCCATCTATCTCTGCAAGTTTTAGCTGTGGAAGAAAATATATAAGTATTAGTAAAGTTTAAACATAAAGCATAATAAATAGGCTGATGATGATGATATATACAGGGTTACAGGAAAAGTCGTGCTAGATCCGTTAAGGGCGTGGAGTACCCATCATTCCTGACATATTTCACTATGAAACACCCTACCCTAAACTAAACCCTTTTCGAGATATTCGACTTTTAATTTTTTTATTGAAAATTGCCGATTTTTAGGCAATTAAATTTATTTTTGGTTGTTTTGTGTATCTTATTATTATTATTATTGCATTTTTACATGTGTAATTAGATGCTTTAGGACGTCAATCATTAAAATAGTGCATAAGTTAATTGAATAGACCGTAGTAGACAAGTGAAAGTTAAGAAATAAAAAAAAAATTAGAAAGTTTATTTTTCTCTAAGGGATATCTAAAAAAAATATTATGGCAATTCTTCGGCAGATGTTTTTAAAAATATCTACGTTTCATCAGCTATCTAACGAGGTATAATAATCTAGGGTTTTATTCAATTGCATTGAAAAAAAATTAGTTTTATAGGCGACAGTGGAGAAGAAAATTTATACTTAGCCCTAAAAAGTAAAAGTAAAACAATAGGTAAGCATGAAATGTCATTTATTAAAGGTTTTCACACAACTTTTTCTTATTCTACAGTTCATGTTCAACATGGCCGCCTCTATTTCTGATACATTGTCGCATCCTTCTACGGAGACCAGTCTTCACTACTCCAGTGGTCAACGTGGTCCTCATTTTATTTGCTGCATCCACAATCCTTTCTCTTAGGTCTTCCACAGACGAAACTGGATTCGGCTCGCTGTACACAAGACTTTTCATGCACCCCCACACATGAAAATCCATGGGGGTTAGGTCCGGACTTCTTGCTGGCCATGGCAACGGCCCACCTCGTCCTATCCATTTGTTTGGATAATTTGTGTCCAGCCAGTCTCTGACACTTCTCCTGAAATGGGCAGGGCAGCCATCGTGTTGGAACCACATGTCCCTGATCAGGTTGAGTGGCAGATCATCCAGCAAATCACTCAAGTCTGCTCTCAGGAAATTTTCGTAGCTTTCCCCATTTAAATTATCCGGTAGAAAGTAAGGTCCAATCAAATGATTGGAGATAATGCCCATCCACACATTCACGCTGAATCTTCGTTGGGACCCCTTCACTCTTTTCTTATTGGGATTCCTTAGTGCTTTTGGGGCCCAGTAATGGGCGTTGTGATAGTTAGTTATGCCATCTTTATCAAATTTGGACTCATCCGTCCACAAGATATTTCTTAGAAAATCTGGGTCTTCTACGTCAGCATTTAGCATAAATCTGCAAAAGTCCAATCTTCTCGCGGGGTCTCCTTCTTCAATAACGTGTACCGGCGTGTAATGGTATGGGTATAGGCCAGCAGTATGCACTGTAAACCACACTCTCCATTGCGAAAGTCCCAGATCACGGGCAACAATATTAGTGGAAGTAGTCGGATCCGCTCGAAAGCGTTGCACTATCTCATTGTCCTGTTCTTCGTCGTCAATTCGTGGTCTACCCATGTCTGTATTACGTCTCAAAACAGAGCCAGATTCTCGAAGTCTTCGATAAACTCTGTCAAAAACGGCCACATCCGGCACTCGACGACCGGGGTAGCGAGTTACGTATTCGTTGCGAGCTTGCGCAGATACACAATCGCAGTATCCGTAACAAATAAGCATATCAGCATATTCCTCAGGTGTGTAGGACGTCATCTTCAACACTTCCGTATCACAGGTACAAATCAGAGTCCGGTTAACAAGTATAGTAGTCACAAATCAGAAGAAATAGTCCAGAATCACAGCCAAGTCGAGAAAAAGAGCAAAACGATATCACATCTACTATGTACGAAGCACAAAAGCAGACTGACAACCAAAACAATACCCCCTGTTGTATTCCCAGCCCTAACCGGTCTCTACACATTTTTTCTTTCATTCATACCTACATAAATCGTCACTTGTCTCGCTCTCACGGTGTGTCTGAACTTGAAGGACAATAGGCGCGGGACCGTTAGAACTGCTACCTGGAGCGTCCCAACTACTTTTTTTCCACGAAATGTAATACAAACCCTAGATTGTTATACCTCGTTAGATAGCTGATGAAACGTAGATATTTTTAAAAACATTTGCCGAAGAATTGCCATAATATTTTTTTAGATATCCCTTAGAGAAAAATAAACTTTCTAATTTTTTTTTTATTTCCTAACTTTCACTTTTCTACTACGGTCTATTCAATTAACTTATGCACTATTTTAATCATTGACGTCCTAAAGCATCTTATTACACATGTAAAAATGCAATAATAATAATAATAAGATACACAAAATAAACAAAAATAAATTTAGTAGCCTAAAAATCGGCACTTTTCAATAAAAAAATTAAAAGTCGAATATCTCGAAATGGGTTAAGTTTAGGGTAGGGGGTTTCATAGTGAAATAAGTCAGGAATGGTGGTTACTCCACGCTCTTAACGGATCTAGCACGATTTTTCCTGTAACCCTGTATATGTATTTGTGTATTTATATCAGTTGTCTGACACAAACTTTGCTTAGTTAGTTTGGGGTCGGATAGCTGTATGTGAGATGTCCCACATTTATTTATTTCTTGTTTCAGATATTTGGCGACAGGAAATTCAATGAAGTCATTAGCCACTACTTTTCGACTTGGTGAATCAACTGTCAGACAAATTATTTACGAGGCATGTACAGCCATATTTAAGAAACTATCACCTAATGTCATGCCCGTGCCAACAGAAGTAGACTGGAAACGTAAAGAACAGCGTTTTAGAAGGCAATGGAATTTTCCAAATTGCATTGGGGCACTGGATGGAAAGCATGTTATTATTGAAGCACCTCCGAACAGTGGTTCCCTTTATTTTTCATACAAAAAAACGTTTACTATAGTTTTATTAGCCTTAGTCGATGCGGACTACCGTTTTACAGTCATCGATGTTGGTGCCTTGGGTAAAAATTCTGATAGCCAAATACTCAATAACTCTAATTTTGGCAAAGCTTTAATCGATGGTCAATTAAATTTGCCTGCTGATCGTTTAATACCGGGTACAGACTTAAAGTTACCACATGTCATTGTTGGAGACGAAGCTTTCCCTTTAACCAGACATTTGATGAGACCATATCCAGCAAATCAGTCGACAAATGACGAAGACAAAAAAGCTTTTAATTATAGGCTGAGTAGAGCTAGGCGTGTGAGCGAAAATGCTTTTGGTCTATTAGTGAAAAAGTTTAGAGTATACGAAAGACGTTTTTCGTTATTGCCGAAACATGTTAATGTTATTATATTAGCCACTTGTTGTTTGCACAATTTACTGCGAAACGACATTTGCTACTGGTCCGAAGAGGAAGCTCAGAGAAATGTGATAACAGAAGCTATAACAGATTTGCCATATATTGGAGGCCATGCAGCATTAGACGCAATGTGTGTCCGTGACCAATTTAAAAGATACTTCGTATCTCTAACTGGTACCGTTGGCTGGCAATCGAGGGTTATAAGAAGAGGTTTGCGAAGAAACTAATCTGTTGAGATTTCAAATAAAGTTCTTTGTATCCTTGAACTAAATTAATCAAAAGTTCTTCATCCATTTTTGTAAATACTACACCACAGGTAGGTACACGCAAATCACCAAAAAAACGCAAATAAATCAATATGAACACGTGCGCGCGTGCACACCAATCCGCTTGCTATAGCACACTGTTGACGGGGTGCAGCGGGGCGGGGCGGGTCGCATTGCACGGACGCAAATCCGCCTCGCAATAATGCGAGCCGCTGCGGCCCGACACAGTGTGCGATAATTCATACAGATTGTATTAAAGCAATTCAAGCGGATTTTTGCGATCCGCCCCGACACGCTGCGGCCCGGCATAATGTGCTCGATCCTTAAAGGTGGAGAATCGAAACTTTTTAAGTTAGGACTTTGTTGCCAAGTTTGCTTTTTCCAATCTATCTCATCAGCTTCTGATTCATTATCTGATGAAGAAGTAAAATCTGAAAGGTTTGGAATTTCTCTCTGTTCCGGTACAGGTACAGGTGGCTGATATCTTTCAGTTTCCAACGGAGAATGAACTGCCCTGGATGTAGAAGGTTGATCAATCAGAGTATGTGAATGTGCTAAGACGGGACTCTCTCGTCTTTTCTTCCGCTGCCGAGCTAAGCATAACATCGCCACCTACTAGTATAGAAAGCAATTCTGAATTCTTAGAGCCCTCGGCATCTGACTCTTCTTCGTCGTCTTCAGATATAGTGCCATCTGGTACACCGAACAGGTTCTCAAGCTCATCTTCTATTTCTCTGTCCGTCACAGGTAGTTTACTTACTCGTCGTCTAAAAAATGGAGAAAAGGTTAATTGCTAAAAGCTAATTGGTTACCATGAAAATCTTATAAAATAGCAAAAAAGTTAAGCGACATAAATACTGGTAAAAATAGCCTATTTAAAAAAACTAATGACTAATTGTCGATAAAATTGGCTTCAAACATGGTGGCAACATATATGCCATTACCGGTACATCACCGACATGTTCAAAAATCGCGCGCGACGTGAACTGGTAATGGCATATATATTGCCACCAAGTTTGTAGCCAATTTTATCGACAATTAGTCATTCGTTTTTTGGATTTGCACAAAGAACATAAACTCACGAACAAATGAAAATCACCAACCAACAACAATTTGACAGATGTCAGATCTGTCTATGGTTTTTTACCTGATCTATGATGCGTTCCGTTTCACGCACAGATGGTACTTTTTAAATCACAGTGCTGCCTAACGAGAAAAAAAATATAAAAAGTTGGTGGCACACATATTGCCACCACCAGTAAAAGGGTTAGGCATCAAAGGCACTAAATCTGTACTTATAACGTTAAAAAGGCTTTTGCTGACCCTGTAGCACTTTTTGAATTCGTCGTCGGTCATGGCATTTTCTGAATACCGGGCTATTCTTCTTGTATTTCGCCTTTGTCTTATGTCTTCTCGATGAGCATTGGTTAAAATATCACTTCGAAGAGCCAAATGTGCATTTTCTCGTTTAAAATCACTCTGTAAATCACTAATATCCTCGCACAATCGCTAAAAAGTTAACTTTTGGCAACTGTGAAAATTCTATCGCAAACTCGATTCCGTTCTCAATATGAAACGTAAAAATCAAAGTCAAGAGTGCCAAAAAAGTTGAAAGTTTCGAGAAGAGTCGATTTCATTTAGTTTTATAAAATTACCAATTTCGATTCCAGTCGTGCGCTGGTTGCGCGGTCAAGAGTACCAAATGGCACGATTTCGATCCCAATTTCAAATTACGATTCGAATCGAGTCTCAAGAGTTGGCCAGCTGTATTCAGTACAGCTCTTCATTGAACGTATTGACCATTTACTGATTTGAGTGCCACTACTACTGTAGGAGAAATAATAGTGGGAAGTGATCTCTTTGCACCAACAATCGGCCTGTCTCATTCTAAGCAAGGCTAGGACCTTGAACCGTGGCGAATCTCATTTAATCTCCCTGAGCATATGAAGCTCTGTCACCAAACCTAAGAGACGGTCTCTCATACAACTGTACCGGTCTTGGTGATGATCGGATGTCGTAATGTGATTGTTGCAACTCTGATAGTGGTGAAGCTTGACTATCAATTTGAACGTCCTTTTGTTTCCCAGTACCCTTGTGTTCTAAGCAAATTTTATTATCTTTCTTATTTTAATTATTCAAATTACAATATTTTTATAACTGTATACCTATTACGGAAGAGCGGAACCCTCTAATACAGGTATATCTATACTTAAAAGAGGATTCCAAACCCATGCTATGTAAATTAATTTAAGTTTACTTAATAAAATTAATTAATGAGCGAATTGTGATCCTTTGAGCCACAGTGAAAGCACCAGTTTGGATGCTGACACTCACTTGCATTATGTTTTCAAAATTGAAAATATTTTTTATTTCTTTCTTTCAATGTTTCCTCGTGCATTTGAAGCAATGACCAGATTTACGAGCCCATGCCTTCCTTTCCCCGAGGAGACAGACGCTTGAATCAGTCACACCTGTATAAGGTATGGTCTGAATGTGTACAATAGGAGCATAAAGAAGATGTCACCTGATAAGCTTGACTGGTTGACTTGGTGTTGCGTGGTGCACTGGTTGATGATGCGCCCCTTGAGATTGAGCCCCTTGTCCAGGGCTCGATCTTCCACGTGTGATGGTAGCTGGCGTGATTGATCGCTGACAGCTTGAAGGAGACGACACTGTTCATCCAACATAGCCATGAGGTCGTCTAGAGTGAGCCAGTCATCCCTTTACTTGACATATCTTTCTTCAAAAAGTGACCAGATCTTTATCGGCAACTTCTGTAATGAGCGATGAATAAGATTAAATATGATCACTCCTTAACTGGAACTTTCGCACAATGAAATATTATTTACAGCACTTAATTTTTTTTTTGACATGTAAAATTTTATATTTTCAAGTCTTAACAAATAAGAAATAAAGTGTTATTGATTTTCACTTCACTTAAAATTTTTTGTCCACTAGTGGTAGAAGATTTTACGAGATCTGTGTCCAGCAGTGGTTTAGTATTAGGTAGATGACGATGGTGATGATGAAATCTTAAGTACTTAACATTTATGAAAATATAACCATGAGTGTTATTGTAAAAACAAGAAGACTTATGGTTTTACAAATGAAACAATTTCTCAAACGAGAACAAAACCTGTGGTAATACAACCATCGCCCAACAAGGTCGATTGGTAGACAGCGACGATAAAATATTCAACGCTGTCCATCGGTGTGTCATGATTACGATCACTCTATCCATGATTAATTCCACACCAAATGATGATGATGATGATGAATTCACCGCACTCAGAGATTATATTCGTACGGGTAGAAAAGAAAAGGCTTCTTATTAAACCTGTCTCTTTTATGGCAGATCAAGAGAATAGTACATTTTACACCTAGGCGAGAAAGTGATCGATTCTTACCGAGTGTGTCGTGTGGCCTTAAAACACACGATATTTAGTGCTTTATACTACACCTTCGAGGAAAATAAAAAGCAGAATTAATTATTAATTGAAATTTAGAAGAACTTACCGCGCCCAATGATGTTGGTAAAACCTCATTGACCGCGCCAGCCTTGGTTCTTTTTTCAAAATATTGTTCGGAAATCGGAGGAGGCCTAATGGATTCGGAGTAAATAAAAAAACTAACTAAACTAACTAAAAAAAAAAACTTTTTGTCGTTTGACCGAACGAAAATAACCATAGCTACCGGCCGATCTTTTAGGAAATAAAAAAAAATAACACGTTAGAAATGGATTTCCATACAATTTTTCCTCCCGCTAAAACACGTGAGAAATGAAATTCCATAGAGTTTTTCCTCCCGGTTTCCTATAGGCCTGCAAAGACATACTTTCTATTCTATTAATGGAAAAGGAATAGGCAACTTTCCGAGCAGGTGTAGTATAAAATCAAGAACTCGCTTCGGGCACACACAGCTTTGTTTGATTTGTTCTAATATTTCTTAGGTTATTGTTGCAGTTGTAAAAGTGTAGGTGTAAAAGTGAAGTGGTCGCAGGCCTCCCTGCCTGTCAAATTGCGAGGCTTTAGGTATACGCAACATTTCAAGTGTAGCTCTACCAGCGTTCTTATCTTCTGTTCTTTAGTTGAAATCAAAACTAAAGCCATCTTGTTTGGTCAGACATGGAATGTCATTAAGGCGAAGTGGGATCGAGGTTGCGTAGGTATTCGAGGAGCGATCGCCGCGCGGGGTCCACCCCTCCCCGCGCACTCCCGGCTAGCTACGAACTAAATAGGCAGGTAGGTAGGTAGAAACATCTGTAATGTACATAAACTTTCAATTGTGTGTATTTGATATCATGAGGATTTATTTTATTGATTGGATTTATTGACATGTACCTAAACTTGCTTACCTATACCTAATACAAATATTATGTACGTTTCTATACGGTTTTTTTGTTGAGGATGTAGGTAGGTAAGATGTGCGAGTAACGTACGTAAAGTTTAAAAATGGGCTTAAAAAAGGAATACAATCTCCGTTCGCCGGTACTACCTATGTATTTTTATGGTTGGTTTGTTTTATACATTTATGTTCAAAGGTTGCTTGGAAGAAAATAAGTGATAAGCCCGCCAATTGAGAATTAGAAAAGTAAGGTAAGTACCTACACGTTTTGTTTGTCGGACAAATATAAACTTTTGTTTTTGTCATTATTTCCATGATTTTTGTTTCATCTATTGTTGTTTTATAAAACAAATTATATACTATGCATAACTTGTTTTTGTAGAAAAGCTAAGCTGTCTAACTTTTATGTAAAGCTGTTTATGTTCAGTTAAACATAAACAGCTTTACATAAAAGTTAGACATCTGTTGAGCACAAAAGCGTTACCAAAACTGCGTTTAAAGAAGGTTTACAATTAGACACGGCTTAAACATAGTTTAACCGAGAGTTTAACTCTTGTTCAACCCACGTCTAACTATTTAGACACTGTTTAGCTAAACGCTTGCTAGACCAGTGTTTACGTTTGTTTTTGTAGTACCGCTGAAAGAGTTGGCCAAGATTTGATTGAATTGAAGAAAACACGTATAGGTAGGTATTTTAAACGTGATTATTTTATAATTACCTACGTACTTATAAATTCTAATTCTCAGTTTGGAAATCTCAATGGCATGCCACGGGCTCTACGAGAATCTACCAACTCTGGAAGAATATGTGTTAGGTAATATCCAACGAGTTAGCTCCGTTTTATTTTTCCAAAAATCGACATCTGTTTGTATGTATAGAATTTCCATCTCTTCATTTTCTCCTGCCCATATCCCAAAAATACCTCTTTGTTTGCCCGCTACGCGAATCTGTCCCTGGGCATAGTAACACTTACTACTTACTTTGGGAAATATATCAATATGAGTTTTGATACTGTCTTCGGTTTCTCGCTTCATTTGATGTGGTCTATTCTGATGCCTGCCTCGTTTATCGATCAAACTTTCATCTCTTTTATTTTTTTCTAAAGATGTGTAAATCATTTGCTCAGTGATAGAAAGAGTGTTTAAAAAAAATACCTTGCATACTTGGATTTCTTCATCTTTGAGGGGAAAATAATATTTTAATGTTTGCGAACGGTTACTTTTTCTATTTACGGTAATCCATTTAACATGTCGTGTAATGTATTGCCATTGAAATTCTCGATTGGCGAGTTTATAAAAATTAGTATGAAGGGCTAACCTGTCTTCTGTATTGAATTTTAACCCGCAACCTTTTTTACAGGCACAATTAATTGAAATATTCTTTTTCTCATGATGTTTTTTATTACGAGCACCTTCATATGCTCGGCCTGAATTTTTAAGTTTCTTGTTCTTATTATCTCTCCATTCACTTTATTTATTTATTTATTTATTTATTTATATATGTCCCTTAGCTCAGCTTTAAGCTCCAGCATGTCACCATACTGTAGCGCTGGTATTCTGCTAAGGGCTACATTTAGGTCACGGACACCTTGGTAATACAAATTAAAAAATTAAAAAATAGTACTTATAACAAAATAAGTTACATTAAATTAAATTAAATTAACCAAACACAAAACATGCGCACTTAAAACTCCGATTAAATTTAAAATTAATTAGAATAAAAAGGAAGTATACCACTAAATTACTTACTATATCACACACCCATGATATTGAGCCGTTTAAAAGACCTATGATGAAGGGAAGACCGTAAGAGATAGAAAAATCGCTATGCCAGCCAAGGTTGGTCTCCTTTACGTTTTACCACTTGGGTCTCCTTTACGTTTTCTACTCAGCTTTTTTGGTTGGAGTTGATTTTGATTTTCGGATTCAGATACTTGGTTCGTTAGTTCGTTTATATCATTGACAGCTGGCACTTCTACCGGGATAGCTTGTATGGGTGTTCCAGGTTGGCTAAGTCTGTCAGGTTCCTCGTAAACAGAATTCAGACTTGGTTGATCAATCAAATCCAAAGGGTCTAAGTTCATACTATTGTTAATGTCTTGTTCTATCAAATTTTCTTCAGAATCCTCTAAAAATATTCCTTCTACGTCTAATTTCTCTTGATCGGCTTCGCTAAGTGTTTGTTTTATGGTCTTTTGTTTTTTTTTTGTTGTTTTTCTCTTCATCATAGCTAATAACACTTCGCAAACTTGTGTCTATTTCACAGTCATTTATTAAATTATTTTCTGCATTAAGTCGTTCAATTTGATCTTCATCTGATAGATTGTTGAAATCGGTGTTTATCTCTATAGCATTATCAACAGTAACGCTGTCAGTATCGCTTGGTTCCGGTTCAATTGTTATTTCAATTTTATATTTCTGCAAAACATAGTTCGTTTTTTCTTCGGAATTTTCTGTGGTATCTTGTTCTTTCTGTATTAATTTGGAGTTAGTTGTATTACAATCAGAGCTGGTAGGTTTAGTTGGTGTCAGTGTTTTTTCTAGGTCGTCACTTGTTGACTGAAGTGTTATCTCAGCAAGGTTATGTATAGGAGATTGTCCGTGTTCATTTACTGGTGTAAGTGTAATATCTAGATGTTTGAAAGGTGTATTATCTTGTTTTTTCGGAGAATCGTTGCTGCACCCATTTTGAAAAACTTTTCACCAGGGCTGTGAACAAATTTTCTATGACACGACTGGCGTGTCAAGCGCCATAGAAGTCCATGGCACGCTTAGCGTGCCATCAGCCATGTGTATAAAACTACATGCTTTTTTTGCTTTTTTACTGGTCTAGACTTGTTTCAAGTTTAGTTGGAATCAAACCACGGGAGTGTACGGCACGATACGTTAATTACATTGGTTTTGAAGAGGTTAAGTAAGTGTTTTTCCTGAAATGGAAGGTAAGTGACTTTACTTTTTCAGATGTTTCAAACCTGTTTTGATATTTTATCTAACTTTTACTAAAAATGTCACTTAGTGACTTGTTGCAGTAGTACAACGACGAAATGTTCGGATTATTTTGTCAAATTGACCTACTTTTTCTAGATTTAAATCGAAAACGCAAATACATTCCTGAAACAGAAAACTATGATAATGATGAAACTCAATGTGAAAATGAAGAAGAAATAAATCGAAAACGCAAATACATTCCTGAAACAGAAAACTATGATAATGATGAAACTCAATGTGAAAATGAAGAAGAAACTTTGAATTATATATTTGAACAAAACTCACAATCATACTCAGATGTTGGAAATGACAAGCCTCAAAAGAAATTTAAGAACAGTGGTACATGCACAGAAATTGACGATAAAAATACTAATTCAGTACCCTCCATAATAGATTTGCATGGATGCAAAAGATTCGGCGAGTTTATATCAAATGAACTGTTAAGATTTGATGCTGACCAAAGATACGCACCCTTAATAATAAAACGCATTAATTCGAAATTGTATGTGTGCGGGAAAACGCGTTTAAAGTTTGTGAACCTTAAACACCACACTTCGATTTATGCCATATTCGTCCCAAATGTTCGGCCCACGCCATTAAAAAGTCTTTGTTCGTCCCGCATGATAATATTTGTCCATATTCGTCCCGCATACCAAAATTGTTGTAAGTACAGTTAACGTCAAAAGTATAATTTATCATCACAACTAAAACTGTGGCCATCAATGATTGTAAACTAACTCACTTCTAAGTCTTTAGACTTATTGATCAGCAAAAGCCAACATTCTAGTATTTTTGGAGACATAATAAAAAATTAAAAACTTTTTGTAATATTTCGGTATTTCTACGTCTAATGCATTTTTAAACATAGACTTTTTGATTTCATGGTATCTGTTTCGAGTAATTCTTTTTTCATAATGTTTTTGGACTCGCTGGGTGCACACACATCATGTTCTATTCTATTATTTCATTTTCAGCGTCTGTTATTATTCCACCGTGGCAGTTTCTATTTACGCATCTCCAGCGTGTTGATTTATTTTTATTTACATGTTTTATAGAATGTTTATATGAGGAGCAAAAAAACAAAACCTGATTTGTCCTTGTAATGTAAACAATAGCTATGAGACAAAAAGTAAATTTTCTATTTTTTCCTCATTTGAACTAAATCTCTATATTATTATTCTTAAATTTAGGCAATCCTAATACCCTTTCTTGATTTTCTGTAATAGCCTTACAAACAAATTACATGTTATTTTTTAAAATTAAATTTGGACTAATCATTTTTTGCATGAATAGACTGGACATGACATGTTATGCATAAACTTAGTATGGACTAATCATGTTTTGTTTTTATCTGTAAAGGAAAGTTGTATGTGAATATTATAAATAACACAAGAAATTTAGCTATGATAATGTTCTTTTATTTAGATATTTAATACAAATTATATGTGTATAGCAGGTTCTGCTTCCAAACAATCACAAATAGGCTCATTTTGGCTCTCTATCCCAGGTGTACTGAGAATTATTTGCTTATACCACTGAAAATACTCATCATCCAGGGATTGCCATTCTCCAAACATATTCGTTAGTAATTTATTCACATCATCTTTCTTCTCTTGTGTGATTCCATGACTCAAATGCATTTCTTTAATAATAAACCTATTCAGACGACTTCTATTCACTCCTCTCTTTACCAGGTTTAGAAATGATTCAGTATCATCAATGTAATTGAAGTATTTTGATGCCTTTACCAAAACTTGTGTTTTGGCTGGATCTTGATTGTGTTTAATGTGAATTTTTTTCATTTCACTTATCATAGGCAGATCTTTGTAAAGTGAATTCAGCGACTTTGTGTCCAGAAGTTTCCAATCCACTCCTAGTATGTGAACTGTACCAACTTGTTTGTATATTTCATAATACTGATCTTTGGACAGAATTGTTGGTTGCACTCTCAGCAAATGCTCTACCCTACCGAAGACACGGTCAGCGGGGAGAAAACTGTGGCCACGAACAGGTGTGATGAATACTATTTCCAAATCAGGTCTCTTGTGTAAGAAGTGCATTAGTGTCCGGAGTACAATATTGTTTTTATTTTGTGAAATACAGCCATCACTAAACAAACGTAATAGTTTAGTATTCGTTAGGTCCATTTTTTCCAGATGCTGCAATAAAGCTGAAGACACTTCTGCACTCCCTTTCCCAGCCTGCTCTTCAGTCCAAGTATAAAAATCTGGTTGACTAGCTTTGGTGTCCACAATGCATAAAACATAAAAACCAATTTGTCTAGCATAATAAGCTTCTTGAATTTGAGTTTTGGGGAGTGGCTGAATCTGCTGTAAATCAAAGCACAAAGTTTTTGAGTCTGGGACATCAGCTTTTAAAAGTTGGTAAAAAGCATTTGCCCGCTTCTTGTGAATTCGTTTTTCAATCATCCGGGAGGTTTTTTGTGCAAGATCAGTTGCTCTTTTGATTTGGTTAGTTAAAAGAGTGCAATAGCTGCAGACATCAGAGGCTGGAGATCGGAAACCAATATTGTATTCAGTCACAAAGATGAGTCTAAACATTGAGTATTTAACTTTCAAGTTTTCAGGGTGTTTGGAGTTATAAATCTTGTGTAACTTAGACATGGAAAGATCACAATTTAAATATATCCTTTTTGATTTATTCCTGTTATAATGGCTTTCAGTTCCTTTCAATTTTCCAATAAAATCTCTTACAGAATTTTTCTTTTCCGTATTCTTATAGCTTACTCTGTCACCTCCTCTGTGTTCTTCAATCGGCTTGCCACTGTAAACACTTTTAGTCACATTAGCTAATCTTGTGCGATTGAATCGAGTTAAGCTCATGAAGAACTTCTTGCAGACAGGTACTCTATCAAGTCCATGAATCAGGTAAAATTTAGTGCTGTACGCATGCAGCGACCCTGATTTTTTTCTCTTATTACATTGCACAGGTCTAGGCCTTCGCCTTTTGATGGAGGTGGTCGTAACTAACGATGCTATCATTGAATCTTGACGTAATTTATCTGGTTCACTGTACAATTCCTTGCGCATTGAATTAACATCATTTGGAGTTATTTTACAGCACTGAAATTGTTTGGTGTTGTGCCGGCAAGGATAATACAACGATATCCTGGGTGCAGAGTACTTTGCCTTTTTCTTCGCAGCTCGCTTTCCTCCTGTCACTCTTCTTTTTCGGGATCCATTGTTTACTGTCCGAACTTCTACAGTTTCCTCATCCACTTCGTCCATTTTTCCAGATTTTATGAATAAATTGTAATTCTTTCGTTTCGTAAAAGCGAAAGCGAGCGAAAACAAATCGGTCAGTAAATTGACTTTGACATGCAAAACATGACTGCTCCACAAACAAAATGGCGCTTGAAAATGAGTGATTGGTTGAATGGAGAAAACACGATCTGCATAAAAAGTCATAAAGGAGAAAACTTATTTTGCATCTTACGGTACTTTTTGAGAGCGTTTTTACAGGGGAGCAGTAACTTTTTGCTCAAAACGAGAGATGGCAGATGACGCAGTTTGACATTGACAGTCGAATTCCATCACAAAGTGTTTTTTTTATTTTTTGTGACAAATCACGGTTTGCTTTTTAACTCCTCATATCCACTCTGTAATAAAATAGGATCGCTTCTCTTTGATTCCACGAATGTCAAGGCCCTCTGACTAGAAGATATTTCATCTGGTTCTGCCATTGTGCCAATTTGAGGGAAACCTAAAATGTTATGAATATACAGCCTTGGCCAAAAGTTAGGGTGTCTGGAATACCAGATCCCTTGAAATGCCCCCCCAATTTAAAAAAAAGGGGAAAATTGGACTCAATAAGTACGAGCCATTATGGGTCGGGCACCGCTCTCCACTGCCCCTCTGGTTCAACGGAGAGCTGACACCTTTGCCTTTCCATAGATGTTAAGCCTGGAAGAGCCCACCCCCACAAAATGCGCAATAACCAGATAAATTCCGCGTTTACCACAAAGGATCCAACTCGGCTATCTGCTGTCAACATTGCCCCAGAGCGACACTGCCGGAAAACTGGCAAATAACAAAATGTGGGCATGATCACGTGCATCGGAGTCAATTTAGCGCAGCCTTAGTCTATTTAGCGTGAAAAGCTACTTCTCTACGTAGAGAGCGCCGTCGACCACGTACATACGGACGGCGCTCTTAGCCAAGACGAGCTTTGAGGCCACGACCTCAGCCAGGACATCTCCCGGCTCCACGCCGACATGAGCACCCACCAACCTCACCGCGTCATCAAAAGACATCCTGCCGGCTATGGGACGCAGCAGGGACTGTTGCTTGGCCTTGGACATCCCCTCGAAGAGCCTCTGCGACGCCTGGCTCATGCCACCCTTGACAAGTTTGGCACGGACATCGGCAAACTTGTTCATGTCGACGCTTTTGTATTCGAGCATGATCTGGGCGGCTGCAGGATAGCTACCAACCGTCGCGGAGGAGTACGCCGCATCCTCCTGGAGAGCCACAATGCCGCGCTGGGGCGACCCTATGGCCTGAGAGGCCTCCCATGTTGGAAAGGGAGGCATACTGATGTAGGCGCTGTCAATGTAGGAGAAGACACTACGCTTGGCGATGATGTAGTAGTCGCCTAACTCATCGCTCTTGCGCTCATATCCCAAAGGCTTGAGGACCAGCTTACACAGGCCCTTTTCAGCCTTAGAGAATTTCCCCTCATCGGCAGGAGCCTCATCAGTCTCGGAATCAGAGTCGGACACCGTGCCGCCTGGCACAACAGTCCAACCGAGCTGATCCGCATTGCGAGATGTTAGCAGAGAGGACACGTTAGTCTCTTGCGAGGTCCGCTGGGAATCCTCCACAACACAATCGTCAGGGCTGGAACGCAAATGCGTGATAACTACGGCTAATGCGTTAACTATGGCGTTTAGTTGGGTGTCATCAGCTCCGGGCAAAACAGCGGACGCCGCGCAAAAACCGTCAACCTGTTTAATGAGAACAGGCCAGCGAGTTTTTATCTGCGGGGCGACCCGCAACAGTCCAGCGATATCGACAACCTTCATAACGTCATGACAAGGAGTCCGGAACTTCGAAGCCACAGCCACAGGATAATTGACGGGCAACGGCGTTGCGTCCCTAACTCCCAGCATAAGGCTAGCTGCATTGCCGACGGATCCAAGAACATCATCACGGACAGAGAATATGACCTTGTTGGACTGGACAATCTCGAACCGAGTCGGATGGTTGCGGAATTGGACTCCGTAAACCTCCTTCAAACGGTCCTCGTACGTGTATAAGTTTACATGGTAAACCTTAGACAACATTCTGGTATCACGAGCCGCGACGGCCCTGCGTGTCGAGTGGTCTGTATAAAGGATTGCGAGGAGCGCAACTTCTTCGGGGCTGGCAATAGTAAGCAAATTTCGGAAAAGGCTTTCTTGTCTAGACATGGGCTGCTACTAAATGGGAGGGGCCCTCGGAAATCCTCGGTCCCCACGTGTGAAGCACCCTAAAATTTGCTGACTTTTTCGTGTTTAAGGTGGAAAATAAAACTAATTTGTTTTCCAAATTACTATATTAACATAAAATTTTATAAATCACTAATATTTAGTTGGCCCACCCTTTGCATTGATCACAGCAGCAATTCTTTGGGGCATGCTGCTTACAAGCTTTTTACATTCGGCTGCACTTATGGCGTTCCACTCTTGAAATAAAGCATTTTTTAGCGTTGTTTTGGATGTAATGCTATGCTCTCTGATTTTGCGTTTCATAATACCCCAAAGATGCTCGATAGGGTTCAGATCTGGGGACTGAGCCGGCCAATCTAACAAGACAATACTGTTGTTTCGAAACCAGCGCATGGTGGTCGCTGATTTATGGCAAGGAGCATTGTCTTGTTGGAATTTGACGCCATCCAAGTTCGTGTCGCCGAAAATGCACGTAAGCGAAGGCAATAGAGCGGTTTCGAGTACATTAATGTACTTTACACTGTTCATACGGCCTTCGCAAACGAACATTTCGCCGACACCATCAGCTGCCATGCAGCCCCAGATCATAATGCTACCTCCCCCGTGTTTAACAGTGGAAACCACGCAATCTGGATGATATTCCTCGCCGACGCGCCGCCTCACGAAGGTTACACCCGCAGTTCCGAATAGCTGTAACAATTGAAAAAAGTAGAGCTTAAATGTGTGCTCATTATTTTTATGAAAGCCAACTAAAATAATAGTAATCAGTGTTATCGTTTTTATGAAATGGTATAAAAGCTTACCTCAAAGTTTGATTCATCGGACCACACAACATTTGACCAATCCTCCTCCGTGAAGTGTTGGTATCGTAGAGCCCATTCTAAGCGATTTTTCTTGTTATTTTCCGAGAGCCACGGCTTCTTTCTTGCTTTACACCCCTTTAAACCCGCATCTCCAAGCCTTCTTCTTGCCGTTCGAGCACTAATAGGGTATCTACTTTCTTCGGATAGGGCGGCAGCGAGCTCAGAAGAAGTTTTTTTGCGGTCCTTCAGAGACTCGCGGATGAGTTTTCTGTCCTGGCGCTCAGTAGTCACGCGTTTTCTGCCACTCCGTCTTTTATTTGCGTGGGAACCAGTCTCCGCAAACCGTTTAATAGCAGATTGCACTGCGTACCGCGAACATTTCACGAGTTTGGCAATCTCTACTTGGGTCTTTCCTTGTTCATGTAACAACTGAATTTTAATACGTTTAGATCATCATTTGAGTAAGGTACGTAAAATAGACAAATATTACATTGTTTTTACAGTCTAAAAGTGCTTACAAACAAAAAAAACTTAAAAGTCAAAATATTATCTGCCATACAAAATTAAATAACTGTAGTAATTTTTTTAATCTGTAACTTTAATACTCTCATACGTAGTCTCTTAATTATTATTTTTGGAACTGAACTTAAGTATTTTTTTTTATTAAGTCTATATAAATAGGAACTTTTATTTTTAAGTATTTAAAGGCACAATTTTTATCACAAAATCAACAAAATTATTTAAAGCCTATTTTTGGCTCTAATTTAAACTTAACGAAGAACGGATAGTAAATACTAAAAGGTATTAAAAACTTGCCACAATTCGGGCGTAACTTAAAAAAATAAAGTAAGCTTACAAACCTACATTTCTTTTAGATAATCCTATAATATTGAATCGTAAAAACTTGTATAGAAGGAAGGTATCAATGCTTTTGAAATAAGCTCCTTCAGGTCTTTGGTCTTGTTCGCACTCAATTTTTGTTTCTCTGTGTAAGCTGCTGAAAGCCTAACAGCAGTGATGGGTTCCAGTTTCTTTCTCTTATTTCTGACGTTTACTTCCTTGTAACTGTCGTCCAGATACGACGTCTTGTAGAAAAATTTTGTACTCTCTTTAGTTATTTTAAGACTTTTTATTTCGTTCCAATTGACATTACCGCCTTCTGTGTTCTTTGAAAAGTTATACCCCCACTCTTCCTGAAGTAATTTCAAATCATAAAATGATTCGAAACTCAACTCGTGAACATTAAGAGCGGGCTGCGACTTTTTAGCATTTTTGATAAGAGCTATGTATTGATCGGGGGTATAAATCGGTCCGGATTTGAGGTTCTTTTTAACTTCTTTTTCTATGAGGCTATGAACACTGTCGGCTTCGTTTTGGGTGTGTCCTCGGATCAAAAAATTGTGCGTTATACTCTTTATGTTCAAAGTGTGAACGGCGAACATGTACAAAGTGGTGATGTACTTATTTTTGTTTTGCCCGCAGCAATTGTCAGAATAGAATATCACTTCCACTTCTTCTCCTTCCACTTCATCGCTTAAAGCTTTCAGGTATTTCCATATACACGAGCCAATTTCATTAGCTCCCCGTTTTGCATCTGACTCCGTCCAAAAATAGCAATGAACGTTTTTATAGGCCACCTTCGATTTATCATCAGTTAATTCCGTGACTGTTAAATTGTGGCAATTAAGCTTAGATTTGTAGTAAAACGATGAAGATTCACCTTTGGGACATTGCAATACTGCTTCCAAATCATAAATAGCTACTTTGGTATTTGCGTTTACCTTTTTGCGATCATTTTGCTTTTCTATTCGACTTGCAAATTTCTGTTCAATATGCTTTTGGTATTTGTCTTCCATTTCTTTCTTCTGGTCAGCATTGGCGTTACTGTAAGCGTTGCATAAATCGCACTGGTCTTTTTTGGGTTGGAAAAAGCCAAGGTTGAATTCAGTTGTAAATATTTTGTAGTATGCACTGTATGTACCGGGATCTTGTCCTTTTTCCTTCTGATCTGATTCAAAATCTTTGTATAAATCTTTTATATTTTTACTGCCGTCTATGTATTCTCTTGTAGTAGAAGCTCTTAAGTAGTGCGATTCAATCCGAGGTATGGAATTAATATGTGCCCTTATGTCAGCTTTTAATTGCGGGGCGAGTGTCTTGTGGTTCTGGTGTTTTCCCCTTAAATCTTCAAGCAAAAACCCATTCTCGTCGACTTTAGTCTGTGTCGTAAGTATCATACGGTCCGTTATATCTAGTGTAGCTTTGAAAAAAGCTTTGCATACCCGAATTTGGATGCTACCAACAACAAAATGGAATGCTTTGTTGTTGCGTCTAGGTGTCACAGCATTGGTGTACTTGTATTTTGGCACAACATCGAGCATACACGCACTGATGTAAGCTCTTTGCCTTACTACATCTCCCAGTTCCCAAAACCGGCTAAAGATTTCGTATCTGGTCTCCGTATCAATTTTCTTAGTGCAGTTTTGTCGGCATGTATCTGGGCAAGGAAGCTTGAGGCAACGAGCTTCAATTTTTTTTTTGGTTTCGGACAAAGAAACGTACGATTTTCCTTTGTTTCTCAAGCGTTTAGCTTTGTTTTGCTTACATTTTTCAGGTTTTCTTGTACGCTTGCGGCCTCTTACTTGGGGCGTACTTTCTGAAGTAACGGAACTGCTAGAAGAAGTGTCTGATGCCGCAAATATATAATTTCGTCTTCTTGCCGGTTCATCACTCACAATAGTAGGATCTCCATCGCTTAAGTCGGCTTCACTTTCGTCAGAATTAAGCGGAGATATTTGATAATCATGATGTTCTTGAGACTTTCTTGAGTGACGCGTACCAGTATCCTAAAAATATAATAATGAATTAGTCTTACAATTTTCAATTTAATCCAATAACTAATAATATAAAAAGCAGTAAAGTACTTACTCTTTCCTCATTTTGTTGTTGCGGAGATGTCTGTTCTATAAAGTTTTCGTCATTCGCTTCATAGAGGTCACGATTGTCTTTAGTTGATGTTGATGGCCGAGGCGGTACTTTTGGAGATTGAGAGCTGTCAGAGTCTGAAGAAGAGTTAGAGCTCGACGAAGAGCTGGAAGATGTTGAGCTGGAGCGAGACAAACTCGAACTTGAGGAAGATTTATTAACTTCCGAGGCTCTCAGAGTTGCTGTCAAAGCATCGTCTTCGCTCAAGGTAGTGTCGCTATCGTCATAAGGCACCAAACTACTTTCAATTTTTTCACCTTCCAAGTGGTAAGTCTGTAATTAGAAAAACATTTTATTTACTATTTTATAAAATCAACCCCTACGTCCCTTGTAATAAGTATTAATTGATGTGCGGTCGACTGTACAGCAGTATCGCCCGCTTTGCATGTATCTTATGTCCGTTCTCGGGGTTTGGGCAACTTCTCTATCAATTTTCATCAAGATCAGAACACATAGACAGACAAACAGACAAAATATCAGACAGATGAACAGACAAATTTCACTATTTGCAGGTTGACAACGATAGGATTAAATAAATAAATAATATTTGGCTTCATACCTCTACAGCTTCTACATTTGTTGTTTCTTTAACAATCGAATGGGAATTCTGTAACAAAAATTAATAATCAAACACCTTTTACTAAATCACATTTCAGTAGATGAAAGGTACCTATTGTTTTCATGTTTTTGGGCTTCCAGCAAGATCTTAAAGTGACAGTCACAAACATCCATGATTACTTACCTAAATAATATAAAATAATCGCAGGTTAGCAACAGCCTGCAATAGGTTGAAATAAATATATTTTTTAAGTTCCATACCTCTTTATTTTCTTCATTATTTGCATTTTTGCAGCATGTTGATTCTTGCGTTAGTAATTCTTTGTCTATTTCCATATAACCCGGACCATCATATATTTCTGTTTGCAACTAAAAAAAATGTTTGATTAGAAAATGCAAAGTAGGTACCTAACTACCTACCTAAACATAGAAAGCGAAACAATGTTATAAAAATGTATCTCACCCCGTCATAAAGATTGTTTACATTATTATGTTGATTCTCGGCTTTTGAAATAAGACCTGGTGAATCATTCTGGCTTGTTACTTATCTTAATATCTTACTCGCCCTTGAATCCATCCTAAAATTAAAAGAAGATTATATTAAATTTGTTGTGTCGTCGGGAGCAAGATCAATAAAACAATTACTAATGTAATAGGTAGCAAAACCTATTTTATTTAATAAGACGCAGTTCAATAATAAATATTTTTAGCCAAAACCATTATTATCCTAATATTTAAGTAAATCAATTCACAATAACACACAGATTTTGTTTGTATTTTAATCATAAACAGCATTAAAACTCATAAGAATCTTGTCTTCATACAAATTTTAATACAATAATGAAACAAATCACATTCGAACCAAGTAATAACATAAACTTTTAATATTAAACTGCGTTAAACTGAAATCATTCACACTAACTGCAATATTTTTAAAAATAAAATGAAAATTATCCTAATGATACAAAAATATCTGCAAACATTTTTCTAATAAAGTGCACTAAAACTAACAATCGTCACTTTATGATTAAGCCAAAGTAAATAAAATGTCTTACCTTGTAGTCAAACAATGAAACTTTCCATTTTATTTCGTTTTAATATCTCGAAACTAGGGTGTGTCCTTGAACAGTGCCGGCGCATCACTGAATTCGTCGTTTTATGATTGCTGAGTTGACAGCGATCGTTAATCAAAAAGAGACGGATGACCATCTATCTCCTTTATTTACGTCGTATTGAAACGGCTGTTGGTGCGAGCGTATTCTCGTTTCAAAGTTAAAAACCCGTAATTTCGAATTAATGCGTTTTATTATTCAGGGTGCGAATTATATAGTAATGCAAAACATTCTCGAGGTACTGAAAAAAGGTGATAAGAAGTTTAATAATAAATAAAACGAAATTTGACATGAAGAAATCATTTATTACGACTGATTAGTAAATTAAAAAAATGACAATCTTATGATAAGAGAAATTAAACTTAGTTCTACATAAAAAAGGCTTAAATTTCTATTAAGATTGACAAATAATTATTAAGTCTTAGGTCTAAGACTTGCTGGATTTTAATTTGTTTAGGTATGTATGTTTATTTGTAACGACTTAAATGATTAAATAATGTTATTTTTTTCAATCTTTTCTTTCAAAATATGGCACTTAAAATAAGTTTAATATTAACAAACGTCGTTCCCAATTTTAGGGAATTTCACAAATATTGAGTTGCAACTTAATATTTGTGAAATTCCCTGAAACATTCAAGGCACAGTCCTGGGAATCCTGGACAATCGGGGCATCCAAATATTACAGACACTCTTTTTTGCGCTTTGTTATAGCAAACTCGACACCTCTTCCTTATCGTTTTCCCTTCTCTTTTGGGCAAGTTCGCCGGAAGATGAATTTTTCCTAGTGATAGAGGCCGAGCAAGTTCCGTAATATTTGGCATTGGCAGTAAAGTTTCGATTACTCTTTTTCTGTAATCATATAATGATAATATTGAATTGTTTTTATTATATAATAAAAACCCATTTACGAGGCATATTTGAATCATATGAATAATTACTTTCTTGTACCACCGCAGCGTCTTGTGTTCGCAACAATAGTAGCTAAGTAGCTGGTCGTGCTTATCTATCGCTCGCATGTATTTGTTGTAACGTGGCTGAACGGCGGGCTTATATTTAACTGTACGAACGCGGCGACTCGTAGTCCCTTCATAATTACTTTTGTGCTCAGTGCTTACAAAAAGAATTTCGTGCTTATCTTTCCATTTCGTTACAATTACTTTCTTATTATTGTGTGCAATGCATGACTCCCCCAATGATATTGGAGTATTTTTTACTATCGCAGGATTTCCCACCCGATTTGACCGTAAGGTACCGGTAACATAAGTATTTTTTTCTAGTAAATCTTCAGCAATTCCTACGCTGGTATAAAAGTTATCCAAGTATAGGGCATGCCCCTTGTTCAGATACTTTTGCATAAGCAACATAATAACTTTTTTTACATGGTTTCGAACACCTACTATTTGATCTTGCGATCCGGCATATACATGTATCTTTAATATGATGCCATTGGCATCGGCTAAAATATATAGTTTTACCCCATATTTGTGTGCTTTTCCCTTTAAATATTGCCGAAAAGCAAGTCGTCCTTTCCATAAAATTAATGATTCGTCTATAGTAAGTTCCCGCGCCGGATAATATATTGAATTAATAGAGTCATTAAAAAGGTCAATTAAATCTTTTATTTTAAATAGGCTTTCATTTCTTTCTATTTGCTGTACACTTAAAGCCCTCAAAATTAAAAAAAATTTGTCTCTCGACATAAATTGTCGTGAAGTTAGGCGAAATAAATAATGATTCGACCAATAGTCGGCCATTCTATTCAATTTTATCGTCCCCATTAGAAGCAAAATACCTAAAAATAATTTAAATTCCGATATAGTTATGTCGGTCCATCTAGTAAAGCGTGAGTGTGTTGCGACCGCTGCCGCTTTTAGTTTGTTACCGTACTTGTTTGTACAGTTAATAATCAAATCTATCATCTGTGCATTTAAAAATAAAAATAAATAATCAATTGGAGTTTTTTCTGCCATTTGATGTGGTGGCAGTATTCCACTTGTTCCTATAAAAGGAAGCTCCACCATTGAGTCGGGATTGCCTGAACGCCAACCGCTTAATTCGTCAGGTGAGTCGTCCTCTTCTTGTGAGCTTTCTTCTTGAATGTGTGCGTTCGCGTCTTGCAAAGCAGAGTCATCATTTGCCTCATTATTGGTTTCATATGTCCATTCGTCGAGAATGCGATCGTTGCTTTCGGTTAAAATTCCATAAAGCTCATCATCGCCAATTTCAAAATTAAAATCTGGGATATCATACGTCTCTGAAGACATCATTGAAGATAACTCCACGTGTAAGGGATCCATGGCGGATGATGGTCCAGGTACCGGTGAAATAGGAGGATCATAATCCATTTTAGATTCTGAAAGAGAAACGAAAAGTATGTAATAAAAACGTTAGTTTTATAATTAAATTCTCGTTAAAAACATATACCGTATAAAACCTAAAGTTTAAAAAAAATCCAATTTGAGGTCCTTTACATAGACTTGATAAAAGAAAATGGCGCGTGCAAAGCAAATTAAAAAAGTAGGCACAGTAAGGAGGTTCCGGGTCTGAGTTCTTAATAAATTAAAAAAAGTTGTATGGTAAATTCGGTACTATGGAGGTAAAAATAAATAGGTTTAATAATGTTTCGAATTCACAACCTTCGCACACACGATGTTCTAAATTCAATTTTACTTTACCCTCTAGCGGATAAAAACGGCTTTTGCGCTTTAATAACAAGGAGCAAAATATCTCTTTCCGAGGTGGTGGGATGAAAATACTCTTTTCATCCCACCAACTTTTTTTAATTTATTTAGAACTCAGACTCGGAACCTTCTTGCTGTGTCTACTTTTTTAATTTGCTTTGCGCGCGCCATTTTCTTTTCACGTACCTAATATGTTTGAAACCTGGTTAACAAGTGAAAACTTAATAAATGAGTGATTCAAGCGACGAAGAACTTTCTTTTGACTCCAACAGAATTAACAGAAACTGTTAATAATGCGCAAATGACCTTCCTCCCTCAACAATCATTCGAGAAGTATTTGAAACAGTACGATATATTTAACACGTGGCGACTAGTTATAGGAGCCAAAACTTTCTTAGAAAACGTTTTGCTGGCATAATTTTATCGAATTATCCGAGTCATCTCTTAATTTTTTAGGAAGAACAATTTATTATGTTAGCTCAGTAATGCAAATAAAATAAATAATTATTATCAAAAACTTACCTCTAATCCACAGCAAGTACAGAGATCACACTCGATGTTTAATCAGGGTATACCCAACAACCCGCAGTAAACACAAATGCACAATTACGGAGTCCAGGTCAGTTAGCCAAAGTTGTCAATATAGCAAATCACGTAATCCAGGTTCACAGGCAGCAATTATCAAAAATGAGAGATATCGGGGTCCAAGTACACTAGCAAAGGTTGTCGAAAGAGAGCAAACAGGTAGATAAGGTATAGCACGACCGATTACTGAGAATACTAGAGCGGTACTAGTCAATGACGGGCGGTAGGGGGTGCGATAATTGCTGCCTACGAAGTATTGTCTATATGTCTGTGAGAATAAGGTTCATCTTTGCTTAAGGATTGTATGTATCATAAAAACAGCCAGCTATTATTGCTGACCGGCGGGCGGCACACACAGAAACGACGCACATCTCTGCATCTGTGTGACGTCACCCATAAACAGTGCAAGTGCGAGAGAGAAACTGATGTGCGCTGTCTCTTTTGCACGTTTTATTGCTGCGCCTGCCACGATCTTTGCGTTTACCTAGTTTAAGAAATATTATAGGTATGCATATTGAAGTAAGGTTTATAATTGCTTATCCAAGTACAACACACATACATGAATGCTATTTATAGTTCTGAGAAAAATATTTTTGTCAGAATAATCTTCATAAAAAGGTATTGTTTTTTACTTTGATTGTACGGATAAACATTCCAAGTATAAAATAAAAGACTTGCCGTACATAAAAATTGTTGGTTTTTCAAAATACATCATATTTTACAACCCTCCTCGGAATTTACTTTTTCTCGTACTTATCACGAACCTTGTGTAATTATCATAGCCTAACTTCGGAATGTTTATCTACTAATCCCTAGACAATTTCATGGAGAATCTAAATATATAAAGGTGTCAATAGGTATTCTAACGAGATAATTGCGAATATGTCGCGCGCGTGTCGCGCGTCCCACTTTGGGACGCTCAGCGTACGCTCACTGCAGAGGTCTGCCACGCCAGCGCTTTAAGCGCCGCGAGGTCCGCCCCTTGAGAGGTGGCTAAAGTATTCAGTATTGACACGCCTATCGTGTCATAAGAACGCAATTTAAAAAGGTTGTCAATCCCTGGAACTGTTGAATTCACGCAATATCGAGAGGCTAAGACAACAGGCGTAATCTACGTGGAAAATCTGTATAGTTTCGTTCTGGGCAGACTTTTCCAAAACTTAATCTGAGGGTGTTACAATCGAGGAAAAAATGACACGCCTATCGTGTCATAAGCCACTAGTTAAAACCATTGATGACACGCCTGTCGTGCCATCAGCAACGAATCGGTTAAAAGAATTATTACCTTCGAGCACAATGTAATTGCAATTGCCTACAGGATACTCTACATAGCAACACATATCATTCATACTCGTGTCGTAACCATAATCACTATCAAATCCATTGCGCGCAGATAAAATACAGATAATTGGCAATCATGTTTTGCCTAATCGGAGCCATACGCATTGATACATCATTGTATATTGGGATACAGGTGCTTGAACCTGTTGTTGGGGCGCACCAAATTTATTGCACTGGTCTCCCTGATCGAAGATGGCGAGAAACGGGTGATTTTGTTCGTCCAAGGGTTTGCGAAACTTAGTTTGTACAGTTGACATTGACAAGCAAAATGTAATTCTCAATCAATTAATTTATAGAATTTTAGCTACCGTACCTTAGCGCTTTTAATGCTAGAGGTAGCGCTTAACTTATAAATACTTATTTAATATTTCGATTAAATTTCAAATCACTTGTTATTTTAAATCACATTGTTATTTAGGCATTAGGTGCCACGTCATATCAAAGAAAAAAAAGAAAGAAAATACATTTATTTGGACTATATAAAACAGCACATTACAATCATATATACGTACAATGAAAACAGGATTATAGAGAAAAGAAAAACAAAAAAAAAAGAAAACATACAAATTAGATAGTGTGTTACATACGGGCCAAAAAGGTCCCTGTCTCAGCATTGTGCCATTATTATTATTATTATATGCGTATTATACCAAAAGTGAGAGAACTTGACATATTTTTTAGCACACTTTACTTTATCGCCTTTGCTAACCAGCGAAAAAAGTAGTTCTTCATATAAATATTAGTTACCGGAGATTAAAGCCTCTCCCCACAGGCGCGTTTTCTCTTCTTTAATTATCTACGTCTAGCACATAGAATGTTGAAACATGCTAAACGCCATTCGTCTGTCCAATCGAGGATCGATACCACCGCTGATGAAAAGCTCATCTTTCATAAGTGCACTCAACTGGATCAATGTATCCAGCGGCATCAATGTTTTGGGAAAAGGCTTCCTGGACCTCTCTCCGTTCCTGATGAGAGCGCCTGAATAGAGAATGCGCTGAGCTCGCGCACACACTCGTGCACTATTATGTTCTGGCTTAATCTTCGTTGCGACTGGCCGCCGCGGCCGATATTTGACTAGAAGGGCATCATCATCATCAAGGTTTTATTATATAGCCGTGATTACTCCTCTTTCTTTTTATATTTTCTAGGTTAGGTTGATGTCCAATCCTTTCTTCTCTGTTCTGAAAGGCTCCAAGAAATGCTTGAAAACCTTCTTCCGACACATCACCGCAATCGTTTCCAAATTTCTAAATCGCGCAAGGTTTTGTTTGGATTTTTTTATTGAACAACTTGTCCGTTTGTTTTATTGAAACTATGACCAGCTAAATTTTTCTTGTTTTTGGGAATCTTTTTCGCCGCTTTGTTAGCTACCATCTCTTCGACGTCAAAAGTAATTTTCGAGTGTTTCCCAGTGGCCAGATTGGTCGTCAGACTAGTCTGGCCAACGGGAATAATTTTTCCCAGTGGCCAGATTTATTTGACAGCTGGAAAAGACATAGAAAAAAGTACAATCTAAGAAAAAACTGTTTTGCATTTATTATCAAAATTTTATCGAAGGTGTGGTGGACTGTATACTTAATTTTCTTCAATTTTCAGGATTTTCAAAACACTTCTTTTCCTTACTTCAGGCTTTATTTATCTTCTTATTTCTTATTACTGCTACCGGAACCACTATGTGTCGCAGTCTACTAGAACTTCTTTCCGGCCCTTGTGGGGGCACGGAGGGAGGCCTCGAGGCTTGGCCTCTTTACCCCGGCATCAACTCGAGGGGTGACGACCCCTCGGTCCTTGGGTTAAGCTAAAAAGCTCTTTTTTTAGCTGGGAAGTAATTCTTTTCTGTTTTTTTTTTGTTTAATTTTTTTTTAGGTTTATATGTTTTTTTTGTATATATATTTTTTTTTATATATAAACCCAAGGACTCGTGGAGGTTCCGCGGGGATGAGGTCCCGCGAAAGGGGCCGCCACGGGCGGTCGTCATCTAGGGCCGGGGTTGGTGGGCCGCAATCTGGTGGAGGTGAGCGTGGTGGCCGTTGTCGGCGCGGTCGTACATCCGACGCGCCGACTGCACGTCGAAAGCTTCGATGGTTTGGATCAGTAGGTCGCGGGCGATGACGTCGTTCCTGACGTATTGGCCCGCGCCCGTGCAGATCCTCATGGAGACGTTTTGCAGCGCCTGAAGCCGGTCCTTGTTCGTTTGCGAGACGAGTGCGAACCAGGCCAGCGCTGCATAGGTGAGTCGGAACCGGACGTAACTTTTGTATACCCGCACTTTGGTCCTCAGAGGCAGGCGAGATCCCAGGATAGGTCGGAGGAGCGCTCGGGCGACGCGCGCTTGCTGTAGCGCGCGGTCAACCTGCGGCTGCATCCTCAACGACCTGTCTATCTCGATGCCGAGGTACCTGGTGTGCGAGCTCCATGTCACGTTCTGGCCCCGAAGTGTCAGGGATGGTGGGTGGCGGATACGGCGGGAAACAAACAGCGCGGCCGTTTTTCCCACATTGACGGCCATACGCCATTTGTCCAGCCAGGGCGGCAGGATGTCCAGTAGCCGCTGCATCCTGCGGGCTGCGATGTTGGGGCTGGTGGAGGACGCGAAGTAGGCGCTGTCGTCCGCGAATAGCGCTAGCGACACATCCCTCTCCCCGGGGCGTAGGTGGCCCTCCAGGGTAGGGATGTCGTCGGTGTAGAGCGCGTATAACGCTGGCGACAGGCAGCTACCCTGCGGTACACCAGCAGAGATGGGTCGGGTGGAGGACGTGGCTCCCTCGACTGCGACAAAGAACCGCCGGTTGTCGAGGAAGGATGCCACAATTCTGATGAGTGCGGGCGGCGTTGAGGTTCGCAGGAGCTTGTACAGAACGCCGGGGTGCCAAACACGGTCGAAGGCCTTTTCTACGTCCAGAAAGACCCCGACGGTGCAGCGCCCGGCGTTGTGCTCGACTGCGAGGTGGTGCAGCACCCTGGTGAGCTGCAGCGTGGTGGAGTGGCCACTCCTGAAACCGAATTGCTCCGGGCGCGGCTCGATGGTTGGAGCCAGGCGCCCAAGGAGCAGGCGTTCCAGGAGTTTGGCGACTGTCGGTAGGAGGGTGATGGGGCGGTAGTTGGCCGGGTATCTGTGGTCTTTCCCGGGCTTGGGCAAGACTATCACTCGCCCGGTCTTCCAGGCCTCCGGGAAATGGCCCGTCCGAAGGATCCCATTGTAGAGCCGGGCGAGCGCGGTGACTCCGCGGCGAGGCAGCTGGGCGAGGGCCATATTGGGGACTCCGTCACAGCCTTTAAAACATGTTTATCAAGTATGTGGAGTAAATATCAATAAAACTGAGCAAGTTCGTGATTTAGGCATATTACTAGATGCAAAACTTACATTTTCAGAACATATAGAATCTATCATCAATAAAGCTTATAAGAGCTTAGGATTTGTCTTACGAGTGAGTAAACCTTTTTCAGATATTGCTTGTATAAAACTACTCTACTACTCGTTTGTCAGAAGTATCCTTGAATACTGCAGTGCTATCTGGAATCCGCACTATATAACGTATAGTAGTAATATTGAAAACATTCAGTATAAATTTCTTAAACATTTAAATTATAGAAAATTTTATATTCCTAAAGACTACGAAGACTCATGTAATAATCATAATCTTGCAAGTCTTGAAAATCGCCGTACACTTCTGGACATGGCTTTCCTGCACGGCATATGTAATGGATACGTTGACTGCCCTGAACTCGCCAGTAGGATATTATGTTTAAATGCCCCGATTACCCGTACTAGACACACTAAATTATTTGCTGTTTCGCGCTCATCTACAAACTATGCACAAAACACATTAGTTAACAGACTTCATAGAATTTATAATAAGAGATTTGATTCTACCGATTTATTTTATACCAGCAAGGGAGGTTTTAAAAGGGATGTTATAAAAATTTTAGAAGACACTGCGTAGAAAGTAGGTACACTTACCCATTTTTATAACTTATTTGTATTTTCTATTATTATTATTTATGTATTTTATTTGGTTACATACTTATTATTATTATTTTTATTTACTTTAAGTGATTGTGCGATACCTATTATCTCTACCTTTGTAAAAAAGTACATTTAGCGGCGTCGGCGGGCGGTATCCGGCGAAGATGCGAAGTTCCTCGCCCGCCGCTTTCACCAGCACCCCTGTGGTACGCAACTCTTCGAATGGAGCGTGCGCCAGCTCCTCGTAGACCAGGTCGCGTCTTACCAGGGCTGCCGTACCTCTGTAGGCCTGCCCCGATGTGGGTGACACCTCGTCTCGACGATACACGAAGAAGTTGGGCACGCTCAGCTGTTGGGAGGGGAGAAGCTTCGTCTCGCCCAGGAGGATGATGTGAATACCCTGCGACTGAGCGAGTAGGCGGAGAGGTTGTAGGTACTGACGTACCCCTCCGGGATTCCAGTAAAGGATGCGTAGGACGGTTCTTCTATCCATACTGGATCCTTTCTATGATGGCTAATCCCTGCAACGCCGCACTTTGGAGGTCGACTCCCGCAGCGATGGCGACCAGGAACTCTGTGAGGACCCCCAACAGAACTTCTGTGGGATTCCCTGCAGGTCTGGCCGTGTAAGTCCCGGCTGGGGGCGCTGTGGGCGCGCGAGTTGGAAGACATGAGGCGCTGCCTCTTCTCCTCCGGGCTTTCAGTAGGCGAAGGCGAGGCCCTTGATCCCGATGCACCGGGCTGGGGGCGGGGCGGAATCCCAGTTCCGCGCGCGCCCATAGCAGACGGGCCTGCGGGGGCTTGGGGGGCGTCGGCAGTCATTTTGATCGGGCGGTATCTTAACGCGCCCGTTCTCAGGACCTGGGATTTCTCCCGGTCAAAAATATAACTCGCCACTATCGGCAAGTCCAATACGGGAATCTTCTCCGGGGGTTCCCTCGGAGGGGGGATGTCCTCGTCGGACATTGCGGGCAGGAGGCGGTTTGTGAGGGGATCGGATGGGAAACACTCAAGAGGTGCCAACAGCGGTCTAGCAGGGCGGAGAACCCAGCCAGGTGAGATCCCGAAGGAAGGCCCAGCTTAGATAATCCAGCGACACTCAGCTAGACACTTTCGGCGGCGAGCGGGTTGGGGGGGGGATGTTCGTTACTGCGCTGGATGTTTTATAATAAAACACCAGTCAGTAACGCACACCGGACGGGATACGTGAGTGTATCAAGAAGAGACGGTCCCGCGGGTGTGTAGACGCACTAGGTACTCACCGCGAGCGAAAGGAGGGTCCAAACTTTGCGATCCGAGTTGCCTACGCGTCTAGGCGGGGCTCACTGTACACTGCACTAAAGTCACTATCTCACACACGATAACACGAGGTTACTCCGCGAGACGCGAACCGCGACCCGAGGTTTCGACGACTAACCGGCGGAATGAACCGCGCAGCGTCGGAGTTCCATGGGGGGGGGGGGGGCTACGAGCGTGAGGCGGGGGGTGAACTGAGGAACGACTGTGACGCGCGCGCACTGCACTGGCGAGAGAAGCAGATGTTGTTGTTGTGTTGTTGATGTGTCGCAGCTACTACTGAACTGCTTTCTGGCCCCTTGTGGGGGCACAGAGAGGGGCCTCGAGGCGTGGCCTCATTACCCCGGCTTCATCTCAAGGGGCGACTACCCCTTGGTCACTGGGTTGGCACTATGCTCTTTTAGTGCTTACTTCTTTTTTTTTTTAAGGCTGCATTTTTCATTTTTCATTTTTTTTTGGGGTTCGTGGGGTTGCTGGCCGCCCTGACTTTGAAGGAGACGGCAGGCGGTGGGCAGGCGGCGGTGCCGCTCCAGGCCCATCCGGTGGGCAGGCGGCGGTGCCGCTCCAGGCCCATCCGGTGGGCGGGCGGCGGTGCCGCTCCAGGCCCATCGTGTCGTCATCCGGGGAGTCGGGCTGGCCAAGGCAGCAGGCTGGCGGGGGGGGGGGGGGGAAGGGAGGGGGCTTGGGATAGGGGTTAGCCATTTTTTTTGTTAAACGTGAATTCCACGACTCAATTGCATTATTTGTCTTGTGTTCTTGTTCAAAAAAACACCACTTATCGTGAAAAATAGACTTTTTTCTCAACCATGTTTTCTCAAAATAAGAGTTGAAATTATTTATGTTGGGATCGTTCTCACTCTCACCTAGAATGTACAGCCAGCCAGGATTTACATAATTTCGTGGGAGTTGCGCAAGCGCAATGCACCTTTTTACGTGAGTACGTGAATATTTATTTATTTAAACCTTTATTGCACTGATGTACAAAGGGTGGGCTTAATGCCGAGGCATTTTCTACCTGCCGACCAAAAACATATGTTTGTACAGGGGGTTGGCGTGCTAATTAAGTTTTACAAGTAGCTTAAATAACTCTAATTATATATACCTATTATATATTTAAATACATACCTAAAAAAAAAATACTACTAAAGCATAAGCATAGTATCAACTACCAACGAGAAACATTTGTGTTAACTAAACTATTGGTATACCCTCTTAAGAAAAAGCGTGCGCACCATTTTCTTAAAAGTATCTCGGTTATCTGCCTTTCGAATGTCCAGAGGCAAGTCATTCCACAACCGCACTGCCTCTACAGAGAAAGAATTTCCAAAGACGGAGGTAGTATGCACAGGTATAGATAGGAGCAGATTATCAGAGGAGCGGAGATTTCTACTGTGATCATCTGCTAGGAAATTAAAGCGGTCCTTTAAGTAAAAGGGACTCGAAGGGTCTTTTAAGACTGAAAACAGTAGACAAAGGATCCTGAGTTTTCTTCGTTCGCGGATAGGTAACCATTTAAGCATAGCTCGGTATTTGCCTACATGATCATACTTGCGGAGATTTATTTATTTTTATTTATTTATTTATTTAATTCGGATTGCCATCAGCTTAACTAAATACAATAGAAATTAAAATAGATACAGAAAGCTAATAATAGGCATTCGCTAATAGAATTATAATAAACTACTTAAGTGTGAACACAAAAATTTTTCCGTCCTAAATTGCGTAACTACATAAAGAAGCAATAAAATTATACCAATTAAGTTAATAACAAAAAAAAAACAAGTAAGCGTAAAACTACATCATGTGCAAAAGAAGTTAAGAGTCATGCATCGCCTTGCCCTGTGAATGCTGGTATTGAAAGGGTCAATGCTCAGCGTCCTGCTGAAATCATTGACTGTTCTACTCGCTCGCACTACAAATGAATTTTGTCTATAACTAGTTCCAACATGTTGGACATGTAGTAGGGGGTTGTGTCTAAGCTGCTTACGAGGTACATTGAAGTCTAATTTGCTAAGAAGTTCTGGACAATCAACATCATTGTTGATAATCTTAAGAATATAAAGATAATCAGCTATAAGCCGTCTGTTCTTGAGTGGCAAGAAATGGAACCTCTTGCAGAGTTCATCATAGGTAAAAGATTTGTAAGGGATCTTTACTCTAAAACACAGGTATCTTAAGAACCGCCTCTGAATACTTTCGATACGATCTATGTACTTCTGGTAACGCGGGTTCCATATCTGAGACGCGTATTCTAGATGACTCCTTACAAACGTGCAATATAGAAGTTTAAAAGTTTTGACATTGGTAAAACTCTTAGAGATTCGCATGACAAATCCCAGTGATCTCGAAGCCTTACTAATTATGTTGTCAATGTGAACGTCAAAGAGTAGTTTTGAGTCATGGTAGACTCCGAGATCACGCATACCAGAAGCTTTAGTAAGTAGCTGCCCTGCCAGAGCATAGACCGTCGGAATAGCCCGAGGCTTACGAGTAAAAGTAGTAGCGAAGCATTTACTGGGATTTAGTTCAAGCTTATTTAATAGGCAATAGTCTTCAAGACGGGAGAGATCTGACTGAAGAGCAACGATGTCAAGATTGGATGTTATAGTGGAGAATATCTTCATATCGTCGGCAAAACATAGCAGATTTGATGATTTGAAGCATGAGTCGATATCCCTAACATATAATATAAAAAGTAGGGGTCCCAGCAGAGACCCCTGAGGGACCCCACTTGGAACAGGAACCCAACTAGAGATGTAGTTATTGAGAACGACTGCCTGTGATCGATTATCAATATACGATGCAAACCATCTTAGCAAATCACCTCTTATACCTGACTGAGAAAGCTTATTTAACAACGTGAAATGATCTCTTCTATCGAACGCTTTACTATAGTTACTAGTGTTATTAGAGTGTAGAAAAGTAGATTGAAAATAAGATGAAAAAGCATTGCAAATGGAATCACCACTGGAAAAAGTAGCATTATTAAAAGTCATCGAACTAGGCATTGAAAAAGATTTGGATCTGTTTTTAACGAACGTCCAAAAATATTTAGGATTATTTAGAATCGAATTTTCAGTTGATTCAATATAGCTTAGGTAGCATGCTGATTCCATTATTTTTACTCTACTACGCAACATTTTGTAGGTCAGTTCATCGGACTTATTTCCGTAGTTTTTAAATTTCTTATAGAATTTATACTTTTCTCGAATGGCTTTTTTTAGTGCCGAATTATACCAAACAGGGTAAGAGTGGTTATAAATATTTTTCTTGGGTATGAACTTGTTTTGGAGCGTATGGATACTCTCATTAAATAAAGTAATACACTCGTCAATAGATCGCGATGAAAACATAGCCCTCCAGTCTAGCTCATCAATCGCTCTATTTATCGACTCATAATCACCTTTATCAAATAAATAACGGGTACGCGGCGCATAATTCCACAATGGAATTTCAAATGATTTCACGTTAATTAATAAGACAGGGTGGTGCGAGTCGATCGGCGTAAGAGGATCTATACACTCGGAAACAGTTACTGATTGATTGGAAAATATTAAGTCAAGGATTCTACCATTTTTATTAACTATACCATTATGTTGATTGAGGTTTAAGGCACACATTTCATCAGTTAGCAAAAACTCATCTGTACTGTTTAAGTTTGTCGGGTAAAAACTAAAATTGTCTGTAGGTAACCATGAAATACTACTTAGGTTGAAGTCCCCGACGACAAGGACTGCATCTGAGGGGTTAACCGAAGCCACAAAATTTAGTTTAGTAAGAAAGTTAGCTAGTTGAGAACTAAAAGACAAACCATTATTCTGACCGCATAAGTAAATAACACATAAATATAAATCAACCCATTTACGCGTATTGGTTTGTTTTATGCGTACACACAGCCACAGATCCTCAGCTGTGGAGTTAAATTGGGGTAACAACTTAACTTGCAAGTCCTTACGTGTCGCTACCAGCACGCCACCACCTTTTGATTGACCTGTCAAACTATAATCACGGTCACGGCGCCACACTAAATACCTATCATCCAAAAACTCGGAGTTAGAAATGCTATCAACTAACCATGTATCAGTAAATATTATTATGTCATAAGAACTCAAACAAGCACTACGGAAAACCTCTTCAGTTTTTGTTCTTAATCCGCGAACATTCTGATAGTAAATACACAGATCACGATCATTCCTAATTAACGAAACCATTATAAAATAGTATCATAAAACATAATAGCATCAATGTATGAAATAACATCATGCAGTACAAACCGTTTGGTAGAGATGTATAAGAGCGTTCGAAAAATGATTGTATGTAGTTTTGCAAGGTAATTAACAAATATTTGTAAAGCATTCGAAGTAGATCGCTATCGTAAGCAGTATTCATAAACGCGGGCGAGATAGAAAACATATGATTGACAATTTTTACGCGAAATAACATGACGAAATAGTGAAGGTTGCAAATAAAGACAACAGTCATTAGCAAGGCAGGGGTGCACAACAATTTACAAAGTAGTGCAACTAAGAAGTTAAGGTTATTGCTTAAGGTTATTAAATAAAAATAATCTACGTTTACGAAAATTAATACTAGGATGCATTGGGGTTGCCAACATGTTAAACAATTTTGTTTAAATCATTCTCGTTCCTAATGACGATAACTTTCGAAGAATCATCCCGGCGGACGTGGATTTTTCCATGCTTAACCCAGACAAATTTGTAGCTCTTGGTCTGGGCCGTAGTCTTCGTCAGGGTGAGTAGTTTCTTCTGGTCCGCATTGAGGTGGTCATTAATGTAGACTCTGTTAGAAGGCCCTGAGAAGCCCACGTCCGTAGTAACAAGTTTTTCAGTACGCGCAGCTCCGATGAAATCTTCTTTTATATATCGGTTTATAAAACTGACGATTATCAGTTTCTCCTTCGAATTGTGCATTGGAACCCTAGATATGTAATTTATCTGAGTTTTTGGAACGACGTAGTTCACTTTCTTGGCAATTTTTTCCACAATCGAAAATAAATTTTCATCCTTCTTGATGGGCACTCCCTTTATCTCAACATTGTTCAGTCTCGACCTCTGTTCCTGCGCCGACAGCTCAAGTTTTACCTTGCTAACCTCGTTTTGCAGGCTGATAACGGTATCCTGCAACTTCTCGAGATTCATAACCCTATTCTCCACATTAGTGAGCCTACCACCAAGCTCATCTAGCTTCTGACTCGTGTAGTCGCAAGTACTTTTTAGCTCAGTCAGCTCCTGTTTGATGGACCGCATGTCTTCGCTGAGTCCCGGTAGGCTTGACAGCTGGCGTTTCATCTCTCGAAGTTCCTTCATGATGGAATCGAAGGAAGCAGTTTCAGAGGGCGCCAGAGACAGCGGCGACGGTGCACGGCACGACGGACATCTCCACTGGGACTTCTTTTCCGGGCCATATCTCCTCCAGGTGGTCTCGGAAATCATGGCACATCCAAAGTCCAGGTGGTGGCGGCAGATGGAGCACTGAACTCCATCAGTGAATTCAACGAAGCAGACCGGACACTTCATTGTTGAATTGGAAGTTGTTGTGTGGTTAAACTAAAATTTTATTGACGAAAAAAGTACGCAATGGTTTTGAGCCAAAGGTTGACGATATATTTTACCAACGATGTTGCGGTTGGACGCGTAAGCGGAACGAGTGATCACACGGCACTGATTGTAATCGAATCGGATACATGTATTTAGTAGACGGTCTAGTTTATTGAGGAGATTCTCATTAAGATCGAGGAAGACAACGTCGGCATAATCGATAATTGGAATGAGGAGAGAGTTTACCAGAGTGATTTTAGTAGGAATCGGGAGGAAGTTTTTAAGACGTAGAAGTGAGTGTATTGAGGCATAGAATTTTCTAGAGATCTCCTTTACGTGGGGAATCCAACTGAGTTTTCTATCGAAAATGACACCCAGATTTTTAACAGTGGATGAGAGAGGAATATCGTTCCCATTGTATTGTAGAGAGAGTAGGTTTTGACCATCTACTTTAGCCAGTTGACGTGAGCTACCGATTAAAATAGCCTGACATTTGTTAGGGTTAACCTTAATGCCGAAATGAGTGGACCAGGTTGAGAGTTTCTCAAGCTCACCAATAAGGAGGTTAATGGCATCGCCCAAATCATCTACAGAGGAAGAGTGGTAGAGCTGGAGATCATCGGCGTACATATGGTAATGACAAAGAAGGTTGTGAGAAAGGAGGTTAATAAAAAGTGAGAAAAGGAGTGGAGAGAGAATTCCACCTTGTGGTACACCAGATACGATTTCTAGCCAAGACGAGAAGTCAGCGCCATTCCGGATCCTTTGTTGACGGCTACTCAGAAATGAGGCAAACCAGCGGACAACAGAAGGGGAAAAATTTAATCGGGGAAGAAGTGAAAGGAGGAGATCGTGGTCTACAGCGTCAAAAGCACTGCTGAAATCAATTAAGACAAGTAGCGTGACGTGAGAGTTCTCCATGTTTTTCCGAATGTCCTCCGTGATGTTTAGAAGTGCCGAAGTGGTACTGTGACCTTTTCTGAACCCAGATTGGAAAGGATTAATGAAACTACTATTAGAGAGATATTCCGTTACCTGAGTATGAACAACCGCTTCAACAACTTTAGAGAGGAAAGGGAGAATTGAGATTGGACGATATTGATTGGGTAAGACAGGGTTTGGGATTTTGGGAAGGGGGATCACATGAGCCTTACGCCATTGGTCAGGAAATTGAGAAGACATGAGAGAGTAATTGATGATATGGGTGATAGTGGGGAGCAGTTGCTTAAAAATTTTGGAGAACATGATGCGACTAATGTTATCGCTGCCCACTGCATTATATTTAAACGAGAGAAAAGTCTTTCTAACTCTATCTTCACTAACCGTGGTAAAGGAGAAAGGGTCATTGTTTGGAAGAGCTACATTAACGATTTCAGATAGAGCTAAGGTTTTCAGGTGAGGATCTATTTTATCTCTTGTAGTAAAGTGTTTGTTTAAGGCGTTAATATTAGTGTTAAGTATTACATTATGAGTTCTTTGCCTACCGATACCCAGAGAGTTAAGAAACCTCCATAAGCCTGCTGGTGAAGCAAGTTCAATTTCTGTCATAATGTGTTTTTTCTTGGCATTTCGAACTAACATATTGCATCGATTGCGAAGCTGTTTGTAGGAGCTCCAATTTTCTTCGCATCGATCACGTTTAAACTTTCGAAAAGCCCTATCCCTTCTAGCCATGGCTTTCCGGACCGTTTCATCAAGCCATGGTGCTGGTGCACGTTTCATTTTTACCAAGTGAATAGGAGCAGAGATGTCATATAAACTAATAATGTTAGTTTATATGACATCTATGCGAATATCGTGACTTTTTGTACATTTTCATGTTTCTCCATATTGCCCGAGTGAAATGAAACAGGCATTTTTACAGAGGGAAAACCTTCCTTGATAGCCTGCATAGCACTAGCTTCAAAATCTGTTGTGAAGATTTCAGGCATGAATTCTGGAATTTGAGACTTTGTGACACGCAGCATGTATTTATATGTCTCTCTTTTTTTATCGGAAAGTAAACCGTAGACAACTGGTATGATGCTGTTAGTTTTGTCCGTACTTCCAGCATCTACATGCAAGGTATAATTGTGTGAAAGGTGGTGTAGCGCATTTAAATGTGCCATCTCCAAAAACATGCTTAGCCGTCTTCAAAAGATTTCTCGCATCAGGGCTTGCGAACAATAGGATCCTAGTATTTTTGTTATAAAAGTCACCCAATAGAAAACTTTCACCAAATTTTTTGGGAACAATGATATCAGTAGCTTTGAAAAATCTTGATTTTTTAACACCATTTGACTGATTTCTGTGCTTATATAATCTTTTTTTTATACTGTTATACTTTGGAACTTTGGTTATGAGATTATATCCAGCATCATTAATTTTTTCGATAACTTCAGAGTACAAGTTTGGCATTGGGGTATATTCATTTTCTACTTTTTCTAATGTTAAATGTAACGTCTTTTTAACTTCGTTTTCTGGGTTGCATTGGTGTATTTCTTCTTTTATAATCACTGAATGACCAGTAATTAAAATTGCGTTACAAACTTTTCGTTTAACACATCTCCATGTAATATGTCCATTCGGCTTAGAACGTTTCATCGAGTATCGATAGCCATTACGTAGCATCAAGTCGCCTTCTCGTTGTGATTTTATTATGTGGTATAATTTAACACCATTACTACAAGACTCCATCCGACATAGTGAAAAAAAGAAAAATGAAAATGCAATCAAACTAAAATATATCACGGACTACAAGGTTTTCGTTTGAAGCACGTTTGAAGTTATGTGAAAAAACAATCGCCGCGCGCCGTCTAATTTTTTCTTCTATTTTTTTTCTTTCCGGCCAGTGTGCGCGCCCTGAACGGAGGTGGGGTTTTCAGTTTTCATAGCAGTTTGTTACCAAAGCGGCGAACACGATAGTGCGATGCGACCTCCTCGGCACAAACTTTTTATAATTTTCAGAATTCTGTCACTTTGCTTTTTTCTTGACAAAAATTAGAACGAAAACTGAGACGGCGCGCGGTGATTGTCACATTGTCACCTCGTAGGACGCGCCAATTCGATATTTCTAAAATAATTTATTAATTTACTTTGCTAATTACAAATATATAGTTATATAGAAAATTCTTATCGCTAGAAGCGTTACCTAGTTCAGTTATTATGCATCATCTTCAACATACTGCATTATTATTCATGTGTAGATATCACAATGAACAGTTTTAATTTTACGACATCAAGCCTATGATAAGCAAGAAACAAAACACCATCTTAGCGTTAAATTTTAGAGCTACACCCAATGGGACCAATAAACCCCTAGCAATTAATGAAGTAGTCAACTCGTCCCTGTTGCAAATATGATGAGGGCCCAGTTGACCCCTACAAAAAATTTGAAAGGATGTTTCGTCCCCACTCCCCGGTACCAATTTCGAGTGGGCCGAGTCGCCCCCTAAGCCATGGTAACTCTCATGAATAAGAAATAGAAATAGACAGGGTGTGTCTGCGTTTGTGGGGGTGAGTGTGTAGCTGAAATGCTGACTTTCGGACTTTTTTGAGAAAACCCCTAAAAATTCACCAAAAAAAAAATCAATGATGCGGGATTTTTTTTGAGGGCTTGGCGAGATAAGTAGCAACCTCCCCCCATCCATTAATTCAATTTGACCAACGATGCACCAAGCACCCTGTATAATGTAATACCCCCCTAATTCAAAACCACTTCACTCACTTGAATGGTCACCGATCCCCGGCATCGTATTTTCTTGAACTGGCTGCAAAGCCAAATTTCGTTACCATTTGTGTAAGTTTTGTTTCTGTGAAATTGAAACCCATTATGTAACAATACGACCCCCCCCCCCCCCCTTTCTATTTATCAAATTAAGATCCATTTAGTAGGTATTATAACTATTTATTATTGTTTATTTAAAATATATATATAATCTGAGAAGTCAGTCGAACGAAGTCAAAGAATCAAAAATAATGTGATTGACATTTCATGAAAATTTAGAAAAAAATACAGGAAAATTTTGTTTTATACCTACAACCATAAAACATACTAGCAAAGAGTTTCATTCAGTTCAAGTTATAAATAAAACCTATTTAGAAATTTACATAGGTACCTCTTCGTATTTTTTTGTATTCAACAGTACTTAACTAAATTAAGAGCTAATCTGAACAACGGGAAAAAAAAATCCCGTTGGCCAGACTAGTCTGACCACCAATCTGACCACTGGGAAACACTCTAATTTTCTTCCTTTTCTTGACATTTCTTTCTGGCTCCAACTCATCTTAGCTTTCTGCATCGCAAAGGCATTAAACAAGGCTACCTCGTCGCCTGACAAATAATCTAAATAAGAGTGTCCAAATGTGATGAATCGGATCCGACCCATAATCCAGGATTATAGGTCGGATTCGAGGAATCGGATCTGAAAATTCTGAATCGAATCGATACAGAATTTTCAGGTTCAGAATGCTAATGATACTCTGCCTTCTTTAGGTAACAGGTTGACACTACTGCACAGGTATATTATTATCATCATCATCGTCATCGTGACGACCTCCGTGGCGCAGCGGGCGAAGGTCCGCCTGCGACGCAGGAGGTTGTGGGTTCGATTCCCGCTTCGGAACAAATTAGTGTACGTAAAGTTACCTATAATCAATTTCATCATTAGGTAGGTATACATTTTAATTAAATTATGTAGGTACTCCACGATTTTGTTTTTACTTTAGGCGGCACAACTTATCTGCTGGAATTTCCTTATGTGGGTTATTAAAATAGTAGGTACTCACACAATTGGTGTTTATTCCTGTTTCAACTCAGCTGGACTCCTTTGCTCACCGTTATCAACAGCATCACACAATACTAGCGTGTCATCATTGAGCGAATATTGTGTTTCAGTCATAAGATCATCTGCCTAAAAAATAAAAAAAAATACAATGCTTTACTGTTATACTGCTATGAAACAGTCAATAGTTTATAAAGGCAATACAAGATAAGTGTTTATCATACTTACGTTATTTGTGACAGGAAATGCATCTGATACGATGGTCCTAAGCATTACAATCTGAGATGACTACTTGGCCCTCTGACCAATTATAGGCACCAATTCTTTCAAGTCCTCTGCTGATAAAAGTTGTAGGGTGTCTATGTCAATACTTTGTTCTGGAATTCAAAGAAAATTATAATAATACTGCACAATTCACACAGCATCATCTAGCTCCATGCTAGGCAGAGCTTGTGTTATGGTAACTAGATAACTGATACCTTAGACATTAGACTAATTAGATTGTTATTTTTACTATGCATAGAAAACACCCAGAACCCCCTGAACAAATATTTGGCCCTAAGGCGGGAATCGAAACCGCAATCTCCTGCGACGCAGGCGGACCTTCGCCCGTTGCGCCACGGAGGTCGTCGAAATTGGGTTGCATGCACAGGGAGCAAATGCTTTGGTTGGGGTGTAGTTGACGGGACGCAAGGAAAAAAGACTTATATCATAATGTTTTTTTTAATGCCATCGTAGAGGGGATTATTCAGGACCTTAAATTTCAATGACCTCGGCGCTCAAATGTGCCTCTAGCGTGGCAATGCCGCTCATCATCGTAGATTGCGCGTTATCAAGTAAAAATAATAAATACCTTTAAATTTATCAACATACATGGCCAGGCCCCACGACACCAGGTAATCCTCCATGTCTCTTGAAACACTTTCGCCTGGTTCTGCTGCTGCCACCGCCTGATGAAATTCTGTCATATCATTGAACCGTTGTCCTGATTGCCGAAATATTTTTTTTACAAACACCATTCAATGGCACTTTCAATTTAATCCAACAAATAACGCGCCAAAGAGAATAAAACGATGTTCCTTGAATAAAAACCACAAAACCACTCCGCACCGCTCTCCGTTACAACACGAAAAAGATAGCGACAGGTTTGAACTTGTTCGGGGGCGGCGGCGGCGTTGCGTTTCGTTTACACATAGACAATCCTTTGCAATAAATAGTAACAAAAAATTGTTTATCGTTATAAAATAGTTTGGCTAAGTTTAACAAAAGTTTTGTTGAATTGGTAAAACGGTCTGTATGGTTTTTTTAAACAAAACTATTGGTTTTATTGAATGAATTAAATGACTTACAAAGAACAAAACTAGTGTGCAAAGTATTACAAAAGATTTGTATTTGGTTGATACCTGTTGATTGATTAATATCCAAGATAAGATTTGCTAAAATATAATTTAACATGTTGATTAATAAAAAGCATGAAGTTTGGATGCGTTAAGGTATTGGTTTTGATGCTGCGACCACACTAGTTAGTCTACGTTATCTTAGTAAATAGTAACCAATAATTATGTTACTGCTTACCGAACAAAAATCTACATAACTAGTTTTGGATTCATTTCATAACTACTTGATTAAATGTAGTTAAAGTTCATTTCCGAACAACAAAAACGTCAATTTACTTAACTAGTTCGGTTAATCCTTTTTTTCAGTGCAGTGATACAAGAAATATGAAATGAAAATGCAACTTTATTATAATTAGGTGCTTATGTTTTAAGATAACACAGCTAATATATCAATTGAAAATTCTTCTCTACACACATACCTCCATAGGTTATAATAATTATCAATGTCTTAACTTTATATCTCAGTCTCAAATCAATCAACAAAAAATTAAATAAAAGCTAAAATCTTCTTAGCAAAAATCTTATCATTTCGAATAATTATTGAAGAAGAAACAAAATCTCAAACTGGGAAACTTTCTAGGAAAAACCATTACAGGGGGCAGAGCTTGCCCATTCGCATTAACGATGCAGCAAGTTGTGACAAGCACTCCTCGTTCCCCGCTTGTTACTTTACAAGCAGTTCGCCCTTTGGGTGTGAATATTTTTCCAGGGCGTTGAACGGTTGTCCATCTTGCCTACGCCGCTACGAGTGTGCGTTTCACTCATTCGTTAACGTATTATAATAATAATAATATATGTTTATTTCCATGAGATTAAATAAAAAAATACAAAAAAATTGGTACTTACGTATTATATGCGAGGGAACAGAACGGGTTATGCTAGGAAGAAGGATTTGATTTAGCAACTCAAATAACGTTTCAACTTACGCAGACAAATAGATAAATCTAAAACTAATTATTAATTTACTATCTTTTTCATGAAAGGTGAAGTAATGTGAGTTCGTCAAACATTGATTCATATCCAAACCGGAATGGATTGGATATGAATCAATGTTTGGGCACTTCTCTAGTAGCTGCGCAGATTGTCTGGCTGATAATAAATGGCTGAGAATAGTTGGCCCTCCAAGCGTTTGTAGGATGAGGCTTGTCCCTTGCCTGCTTCTGGCCGCGGTGTGGTTCCGGCTGAAGAGGTGTAATGGCCCTCCAAATGCGATAGGAACGGGCTTATCCCTTGTTTCTGAGCTGCGTTCGTGGTACGGCTGAAGTGAAACTGATGTGGTGGTATGTCCCTTGACATGTTGAATAACTGTAACGTCAGATGTCATGGTATGGCTGATAGCGCCGGAACACTATTATTTACATTTCCATTTTAATTTACAAATTAAATGTCAGTCCTATCATAACCTTATCTAATAAATAACACAAAAGAAAACAAACAACAAAATTTAACTAATGGGCGTTTTTCCATTAGCCAGCCCGGCACCGGCACGGCACCGGCATGGCCGTGCACCGGCACCGGCGCCGGGGTTTCGTTTTTCCACTGCGCCGGTGTCGATGCCGGTTTACGCCCGGTGAGTGGTACAGTACTGACACGGACCTTAGCACGACGACACGTAAAGTGTTTACGTTTAGATATAAAAATGGTAGGTATCGTCAAGCCGTCGACTATATTTTTTACATCTTTTACATCTACGACGCCTAAGACGCAGACGCAGAGACGTCGAATTTTGGATTCATCCAATACTAAAAGTAAGATACGTAGAAGGAACATATTATACGCTATTTGAAAAGTTAAAAAAGGACCCCAGAAAATTCTTCAACTATTTTCGCATGACCAAAGAAACATTTAACTATTTGTTGGAGAACTTGTATCTGAAAATTAAGAAGAAAGATACTTCATTTAGAATGGCAATACCACCGGAAGAAATGCTAGTAGTGACGTTGAGGTAAGTTTTTCACCTTTGTAGAATTTATCTGTCATTAAAAACGACTACCATCATAAATGAAACATTTATTTAGAAAGAAACATCAAGTATGTAATTATAATCCTTTCTATCCTCAATATAATTTTCTCCTTATTTTATATAAATAAAATTATAATTACTCTTCAGTACTAAAGTGATTCATTAAATTTTGATAACGCCTGCATTTTGTTCTGAAAATGTATATGTTTCTGTTGGCTGGGGTTCAGGCAGAGGGTTACTGTTATCATATAGTGCATTGTCATTATCTTCAGCTGGTGAATACTGGTTGTTCATATCAATTAGCACTTGTTGTGAGGTAACTGTTGGCTGAGTAACAGAGGTTGGTACAAACGACAGCTGGGATAGATATACGTTTTTAGAACTAGTTGTACTGCTTGCTGGTGATGGTGATTCCGAGATGATGCGAAAATTCAGAGTTCGTTTTTGTTTTATATTCCGAATCGACGTTAGAATTTCCATATGCAAATCCATCATTTCTGTTTCATTCATATCCTTAGTAGTGATGGTAGAATAACCGGATGAGAGGTCTTGAGCTGTTAGCGCTAGAATCTGTTGTTGGGTAAGTAGTTGTTAGGTTGTTATCTCAACATACTTAATGAACTTGGCGGCACTAAATGTTTCGTAGCGATTTTGACGATACGGAATGTGTATATGAGGGGTATAGAATCGAAGTTAGCTAAATCCCAGTCTTGAAATTTTACACAAATTAAAAAAAACGTTTAGTTTTTTGTTAAGGTGGCAAAACTGTATGAATGAAACGGCAAAATATGAAGATTTAAATTTAGAACCCTATCCTCTTCAGACCTGAGCCTTACACATATTAAATCAAAGTTATTTTATGCTAAAATAGGATTAATTGGGGTTCAAATAAGACATTTTGATTACTTTCAAAAACATTTTTTTTTTTATTTTGAAATTATGATAGCCACACATATGTGTACCTCAGGTCTATGCTACCTACATTTTGCCTCATTCTTCTTATTTTTGGGTATGAAACATCTCAAAACAGTTGTTTCTTGTGACACAAGTATATTTTGCACTTAGTGCACATGGTGCGGCATCGTGAGGAGCAGTATGGGTGTCGGCATTTTGATGCAAACTTGTCATCCAGGAAGCGCGGGAGATGTCCGACGCCATCCAGCCGAACCTCACCTGTAATAAAAACAATCACCTGTAATAAAAATAATTGTTTAATCAACTTTTTTTTTTCAGGTACCTTGCATCAGGAAACACCATGACCGATATGTATTACTGCTATAGAATTGGGATAACAACTTTGAGCATCATTATACACTGCGTGTGCCACGAAATATGGTTTACTTCTCGAAATGAACATCTTAAGCCGGCTTTTCACTATGGGATATAATATAATATATATTACATCTTGAGATATAATATTTTATCGCTCGCCATACATTTTGTACGAAACCGTTCACACTGTGCTATAATATATATTACATCCCAAACTATAAATATTTTTTCGACCGAGTGAGCGATATTTGAAGGACATTTGAAGGTGTATATTTTACCTCACGTCCCCGGACACCGCGCCTCCCCCTGCCTGGCCCTCAGTTTGAATGTTGGCGTTCGTGTGCAGACGTGTAAACTGATCATGTGTGGTCTAAAATATATATCTTACAGTGTGAACAGTAATCGCGGGATGTAATATACAGCTCAAGATGTCATTTATATTATATCCCACAGTGAAAAGCCGGCTTTAAAGTGTTAACAGTAAAAGACTGGGAAGAAATCAGCAATGGATTTGAAAAACGAGCACATTTTCCTATGTGTCTCGGTGCTATCGATGGGAAACATACACGATGGGCACATCATCTAGGACTCCACAAACTTCACAGATTGGACAGTCCGTTTTTTCATAAGGAACCCGAATTTCCTTGATGGAAAATTACCAGATCGAAGCCTATGAGCGATAACAATAACAATTCTACTTAACAAACCATGGTAGACAAGGCATCTGACACTGTATAGTTTTATACCTTTTTCTTTACTTCGCTCATCAAAATATTCCTTGTACGCATCATAACATATTTTTTACATGAAATAACTTTATCAGTATAATTTGGTTTTAAATTAATTTGATTTCCCTCTGTACTACCTAATTTCGCTAATTTGTCAGCCTCCTCGTTACCTCTCAAACCAATGTGTGTGACGGAACCCATTGCAACTTCAAACTTATCCCCCTGAGTTCAAGATTATGAATTCTATTTAAAATACTATAGACTACCGAAACACCTCTGAAACCAGAGGCGCATCGAGCTAAATGTTGCAATGCACTCCTACTGTCTCTCGAAACAACTATAGTTCATAGTTCTTTATTAATAAGTTACAGGTCACTTATTAATGAATTATGTAAATAATACATAAATTTTAAATATCAATTAAAATAAATTAATTTCAAATTACCAACATCATAATCATAATAAACTATAGGGCTAATCAGCGATGCAATTATCTCCTCTTCACTTATCTCTAGGTAAGACCTACTAACCTAACCTCTGATAAGACCATAGGACAGATTACCTTGATCTGTAAATTGAGCTCGTATTTCTAACTCAACTATTTTCGGGCAACTTATTAAAATTCCAGCTTGTGTTTTGTCCTCAAATTGAAGAAACACTTTGTAAGGACTTTATACCTGATATATATGATGGTGCTGATGTTCAAACTTCGTAATAATCTAGCTAATGCCATTTGCTTGATCAATACTTTTAATGATGTCAACCATACTTCATAATGATTAGCATTTTTATCTTGCTGATTGTCCGCAATCTGCACCATGATCTGGTCCACAGTTTAGTTTGTCAAATTATCCACCGACTCCCTTAAAAGCAACTTCTTTGGCTTACTTTTCGTGATGGTGGTAAACCCGCCTTCACTAGTTTCTTCACTTTTTCCTTCACTCTTTTCTATATGCCTCTTTCCTGCGATTCTTTCAACAACTTCTTCAGATGGTGACGAATCCCAATTCGTATCCACCGGCAATGGGGCAAATTCCTCAACTTGTAACAACGCAAAAGGATTATTATTCATGATCGCTTATCACTATCACTATCACTAACAATATTAAATAATATTTAGCATCAATCAAACAACTTATTCCAGACAAAATATTTTTTCTGTTTACGTGGACCGCATTGAGGCCATGACAGTCAGATCTTCGTCGGTCATTGCTGCCATCACAGGACTTTTTACCAATGGTTTCGTTTACCAATGGGAGCGTCTCAGACTTCTTCCGGCAGATTATGTTCCGTTTCGCATTCGCAGTAATAAGTTGTTTTCACGTTACTGAACGATGATTCCACTGGTCAGCTTCCTCTGACTTATGCGAAGGGTTTTTCGTCTTGCCACTATCTCTGGCCTAAGTTTTTCATAGGGCATTCAGCTAAGAGGTGTTTCAACCCACCACAATTGAAACATTCCTCTTGCTTCGCTGCAGCATCTGCTAGTCGAAGTTTATTTTTAGGGTTATTTTTCATCTTCTCCTTTATTGTTTCATATATCTTAAATTTGTCTTTGAGTTCTGTACTGTAGCTCGTTATCCCATATGACATCATTGTGTTTGTCTCAGTATCTATGATTCCATCCACAATAATGTAACAAATGGCAACATTAATCAGCCATCTTCCCTCTTCGTCCAAACCCCCTTCATAGTGAGACGAGAGTGGGTAGACCACACAACTTTTATTCTCTTTCTTCTTGCGGACATCATTTCATGAATGGTTTTGTTATCTACTGCATCAGCAAACTCGGGTGACGTGGGTGATAACGACGAGACGAGATGTCATTAACTTAATTAAACAAAATAAAAATTATAATTATAATACAGGCATATTAAAAAATTCATTGATATCATATAATACCAATTCAGTGAGCCACTTTCTCAATTTTTTCTCAAAAATAAGTGTAGAAGCTGCATCACGGATCCAGTCGGGCAGGCGATTGTAAACTGAAGGGCCCATTATATAAACGGACCTCTGATTTCTGTAGCTTATGTTTAGGTGTGACCAGGCGGTAGTGGTGGTTGTTACTACGCAGGGCGCGAGCGGCGTTGATACCGCGGCGCTGGAACAGGTCCACGTTGTTGTGGGTGAACAGAGCTACTTGGTAGATAATTCACCCGTGAGAGTGAGAATGTTGTACTCTTTGAAGAGCTCCCTGCATGAGTCGTCGCTCGGGACACCTGCCATCGCGCGTAGAGCTCGCTTTTGCATCACGAAGGCCCGCTGGACGTCGTCGGCCGCTCGCGCCCACAGCTCTACACCGTACGAGAGCGAACTGTGAACTGTCGCAAAGTAGCAGGAGCGGACTACGTCGGGCGACGCCGTGCTCGCTTGCCTTCGTAGTGCAAAGCAAGACCCTCCCAGCTTACCGCAGAGTGAGTCTGTATGCTTGTCCCATACAAGGGAACTGTCCAGATGGAAGCCCAGTAATTTTATGCCATGTACATTAACTATCATAAACTTGTGATATGCCCCCATCACAAAGATCCATTGTCTCTTTGCCAACGTGCCTTTGTCCCTACGTCTAAGGAACATTTTCTCATAATGTTCTTATTCTTTCACTGTCGCCACGACAATGTTAAAGCAAGACAAAGTGGAAAACCCAGTTACAAGGCACCTTTGTGGTAGGATGAGAATATGAAGAAGCAGGTATTCCGGTACGGACTTGTCGGTGCGGGTCGGTACGGATCGGACCTTAGGTATACTTACATTTTATATCTTTTCAGTTTTTTGGCGGTTGAATTTTTTTGTTTAAAAGTTTTTATTTTCTTATTATTATTCATTTATTTCAGAACAAAATCCATAGAATATTATTATGCTAAAACTTAAAACTATAAAAAACATGTTAAAAATAAATAAATTAAATGTCACCGTAAACTCAAAAATTAATGAAATAAAATGTTATACAAAATTAATTCACACACATAAGTAATACATAAATTAAAATTAAAATAAAATCAGATGGAGCCCATCACTATTTGCATCCACCTGTTCTGAATGGGGCAGTCTGTCCGGGATACAATCATCTTCAAGATGCCGTTTTCGCTGCCTCGCGCACGCTGGAGTATGGAAGCGACTTTCTTGCGAATAATCGCGTGAAAGCCGTCCGTGCGCGCCTCCGCGAACATCCCCGATGCGCTGCAAAAGCGAGGCAGCCGCATCAGCATCCTGAAGATATTGTTGTATTGGACTCGCAGAGAGCTGGCAGCCCGCCGGGTGTGGTTTATCCAGAGGCTGCTCGAGTAGAAGGACTGGCAGTAAGCCCTAAACAGAGTGATTTTCACTTCTCTCGAGCAGCGAGCGAACCTGCGTGCGAGCATGTTACCCCGGACTGCCAGCGCTCTGCGCTCCCTTTCAATGTCCTCATCATCTTTTAAATCTTCAGTGACAATGTGCCCTAAATATTTAAAACTTCTAACCACTTGTAGAGCACTTGTGCACCATTGAGCATAATTGGCGGAACATGGATTGGTCGAACTCTGCCACTCTTAAACACGAGAACTTCGCTCTTTTTAGAGTTATAGTCTTAGATATGACAACAGTCACGAAAAATAAAGTGCGATACGCACTGCTGGACCTAGTCCACATACGTATTACCTACTTAACTTCTGCGAAAGTTCATTATTGGGTCAATTAATAATTAAATTACAAAAATTTAAATTAATTTATTTCCAGAGTACAATGATCCATAATTTGTTAGTAGCAGAATAAATAAATAAATAATTGTTTTGTTATTATTCTAAAAACAACTTAGGGCTAAATGACTAACATAAGAATCGATCTAATATAGGTATAAAATAATACAAGTGCCTGAACTAAGTTAAATAAAACCTGTATCTCAGGCAGAAAGTGCTTAAAACTAAAAAATAATATTCACATCAATCAGTCAACACAGTACAGTCGGGTAAAAACATGTTATGCGAAATATAATATAATGTGATAAAGCTAATCAAATTGCTTTGCGAGCAAGTGGTACATTAATAAATGTAAAAAAACAATAAGTCTCATTCATAGCGTATACTCGTATTTGGCATAAATCAACATCTTGTTATTCAATATCTATTTACGATCACAATTCAAAGATGTTTTTTAATTATTCTAAGACAGGTATACCTACGAGCATAATATATGACATGTATAAAACACAGATAATCAGTAGTTCAAACAGACCTCTCTCGAGATAAAACTCTTAAACAAAATAAAAAATACTTACACTACAATAGTCACAGTATTTTACACAGTATTTGGCACAAATTTTACCTATTAAACACTTTAAAATCAACGAAATAAAAAACATTAAAAATGTTAACTAAAGATTTACTTTTATCTTAAAACATTTTTCTACCTTTCCTTACGTCAGGGGTCAGCAATTAGTTTTGCTCGGGGTCCTTTTTAAGGAATGAAATGACCATCGCGGTCCGCACAACATTATATAGAAAAAAATATTAAATAAACAAATGTAATAACGGAAAAAACAAAGGTATTTTATGATATAATTTAATTACTAACCGTACGCCGTACGCTACTCGCTAAAGCAACATCATTGTTTGTTTGCTCCGTGATTTTAATTTGAAAAAGTGGAAAAAAGTGACGTGACTCTGTTGTGAATTAACGCAATTTGTGACCAGTGAAAACACCTTTCTGGTAACTGTTACTTTTTTCTAATTGACCCAGTGGTTCTGCAGTTATAAGAAAAAACATTTCAAAATATTTTACCAACCGTCCAGTAACTGACCTAGGACAACTCGCGCTCAGCGCTCTTGCACCGTGCAGTGAGTCACCACCCGCGCGCGCTGCATTGACCCCGCTGCCTACCTACTGGACTCCGCCGCGCGCCTACGACTTTTGTCATAGTTGCACGATGAGTTGCTCTGCCTGTGACGGTGGCATACTTCCTGACGAAGACTATCTTCGATGTGTGATCGAAGGTTGCAACAAGCTGTATCATCTTCTGTGCGTCGGTGGGAAAAACTCGACTCTCAACGAAAAGAATACCTGGGTATGTCCTGAATGCTGCTGCGCTGCCAAAAAAGGAGGAAACAACAGCTCTACTCCTGTGGGTAAGCGGGATCATATCTCAAATGTAACTTATAGAAAGATAACACCTCTCCCCACTAACGTGGATGCATCATTTAAATGCGACAAGCCTGCCGATCTTTCTACAGAAATCAAAAGCTTAAGATACGAAATGTCTTCCATCAAAGAGCAGCTCACCACAGCTATTTCGCTTATATCAACCTACGAGGTGAAGTTAGATAAATACACCCAGCAAGTGGTTAACCTCAATGCTAAACTAGAGGAATATGAAAATAGAGTACCTCGAGAGCACCGGGAGTTGACATATACTGCTCCTAGTAGATCTGCGCAGGCTACACCGGCAGGGCCGAGTATACAGGAGCCAAAACCCATCAAAGTACCTAAGCCAGACAGCGCTGCACCACTGAACACTAAATCGCGTTTGATGAAAGCTTCAATCACTGGAGAGAAAAAGGCGCAGGAGAGTACTATTGTCAACGGCACCCCGCTGTTAGCTGAGGAAGTCGGTCATGATCTCGAACCTGGCCAACAATGGACTGAGGTAAGGAGGCGTAAAAGTAGAGGACCAACGTCTCTCTGCGGAACCGCTGGACCAGCGATAACTACACTTAAGGCGGTCGAGCCTGTAAGGTATCTGCACCTGTGGAACATGGCATCTAGTGCCGACGAAATTCAAGAGTACCTTAAAGAACTGTGCCCAACGGGATCCTGCACGGTGGAGGAGTTAACCCCAAAAGGGAGTTACAAGTCCTATAAAATAGGCGTCCCTGAAGAACATTATAACACGTATTACTCTGTCAACGTATGGCCGGTAAATGCTAGATTGAAACCATGGATCAACTACAGAAGACCAGCCAGTCTGAGAAAAGCCGACAGTGAAACGGAAACTAACGCCACTTTAGGCACGGCACGGCAGTCCTTTCGTGGCCAAACCAGACAGCAATAAAACGATGTGCTTTCGAGCTTTTTATCAGAATGTCCGCGGCCTAAAGACAAAGCTTTCAATGTGGCGTAACAATCTTGCCCTAACTGAGCATAACTTAGTGGCCGTGACGGAATCATTTCTGGACACCTCTGTGGAAGACTCCGAATTAGTATGTGGCGACTGGTCCATCTTGCGGCGGGATAGAGGAACACCATGCGGAGGAGTGCTGCTGGCCGCGCGCGCGCCCATCTCCCTGCGTCGGCGGCTGGACCTCGAGACGGACGGCGGCGAGGACCTGTGGGCGAGCTTTACCTGGGGCGGTCGCGCTTTTCACGTATGTGTTGTCTATTTGAAACCTAGTTCTACCGACCAAGACTTTATGCGGTGGTTTTGTAAAACAGAGAGTTTTATTAATGATTTAAAGGGAAATGTAATAATCATGGGCGATATAAATTTAAATAGTGCTTCTGTAAATATTCAAAATTATTATTGTTATTTTTTATCTTTTGCAAATTTTATTGAAAATAACGTAGTGCTGAACTTTCATGGCGGTATTCTGGATATTGTTCTGGCAAGGGAGAGCGAGGGGTTAAGGGAGGTACTGGTCTCTGGCACGGAGGGTATAGTTCCCATGGATGCATACCATCCTGCTCTAGATGTCGAGGTATTGGTAGAGATGAAACGTAGTTCAGATCGCATTGAACCGAGCAATATAAATCCAACTAGAGACTGGAACTTTAAACGTTGTGATACTGAGCTTTTGCACAACTGTCTCTCAAACGCTTCTTGGGAACAAGTGTTACTCTCTGTCGATATTACCTCAGCCACAGAGGCTTTCTATACCACTATCTATGAAATCTTTGATAAGTGTTTACCGACAAAAAGTCGCAAGAAAACTGGTGCAAGGCGTTATCCCGTCTGGTTTACCCCCGACATTATAAAGGATACTAGGCGAAAGGGGAAACTCCATGCCAACTGGAAAAAAACCAAGTCTGTCGAAAACTATAGGTTATTTTCGGAATTGAGGGCGTCTCTGAAATCGAGGGCATCTAGTGCTTATAATTTGTACCTAAAAAATATTGAAAATAACCTTGCTCTAAGTCCAAATGCATTCTGGAGGCATGTCTCTAGTTTGCGAGCTAAGGGTGGATTTGAAGCCAATGTTACCTATAAAGGAGAGTCGTGTTCGGGTGTTGCAGCAGCTGAGGCGTTTGCCAGTTTCTTCGGAAGTATTTTTCTGACCGATATTCCAGCGCTAGACGCTGAAAATATTAATCGCTATGACCAGAGCTGTAACAGCAACTATGTTAATATTGTTGAATTTACGCCGACAGATTTACTCTACGGAATTAAAAAGTTAAAAGCTAGAAGCTCTATAGGGCCGGACGCCGTACCACCGGCTCTTATAAAGTCAGTTGGTAAAAGCTTGGTATCCCCACTGTATCACATTTTTAATTTGGCATTACGGACAGGTAGGTATCCAGCACAGTGGAAGGTGTCAAGGGTAACACCGATCCCAAAAAGCTCGAATAAACTTGCTGTCGAGGAGTATCGTCCAATCGCCATCTTGTCTTCTCCCGCTAAGGTACTTGAAAACGTCTTGCACAAAATAATATACGCACAAGTCAAGACTTTCTTATGCAATGCCCAGCATGGTTTTAGAGATAAGCGGTCGGTCAACTCCAACCTTCTGACACTTGTAGAGTACATCTCAAGTAACTTAGATCTCGGCTGCCAGGTGGACGTGCTCTACTTCGATATCCAAAAAGCGTTTGATAGAGTCAATAACGACATACTGCTGGCCAAACTAAGCGCCATAGGCTTCGCGCCCGATCTTCTCAGACTTCTCGCCGACTATCTGCGCGATCGCCAGCAGTATGTTAAACTTGGAATTTATGAGTCTGCACCCTATCACACGCGGTCAGGGGTGAGTCAGGGTTCTATTTTGGGTCCCTTGCTTTTTAATTTAATGATTAATGACTTACCAGACGTTGTAGAGCACGCGGAGTGTCTGTTGTACGCTGACGACTTGAAGCTCTACACTGTTATACGTTCCACGGCAGATTGTGAGGCGCTTCAAGTTGATGTTAACGCGGTATGTCAATGGTGCCTTGACAACAAGATGGAGTTTAACCCTTCCAAATGCTCCGTGATGACTTTCGGTCGAAAGAAAAACCCGGTATGCTTTGATTACTCGATTCATGGCAACATGATCTCTAGAGTAACGGTAATCAAGGATTTAGGAGTAACTTTTGACCGAAAACTCACATTTCACGACCACATCACTACGGTCGCCAAGCAGTCCTTTCAAAGACTTGGCTTTGTGCTGAGAAACGCCCGAGACTTTCGCAGTGACAGTGTTGTGCGGCTTCTGTTCGGGGCTCTAGTGCGGAGCAAGCTAGAGTCAAGTAGTTCCGTCTGGAACCCGCACGAAAGTACGTACGCACTGTTACTGGAAAAGGTGCAGAAGGCGTTTCTCAGGTCTCAGTACAAGCGAGAATTTGGGTATTACCCATATATGTACCCAACTAAGTTTCTCCAAGGGTGTCTTGGGTACAATTCCCTACAGACCAGAAGAGCGTACGATCAGACAGCAACAATGTGCAAGGTGCTCCGTGGTATGATCGACGTTCCTGATCTACACAACCTTCTGTTTCGGCTCTACCTCCCTGATAATTATGTTCGCAACAGAAGCCACAGACTTTTCTCTGTGCCCTTTAGTAGAACCGTCGCTCGTGCCAACTCTCCACTGCCTCGCACCCTCGCCGGGCTCAACAGACTTCTTGACCAGAACCCAGACTGTGATATCTTCGCAGACGAATGGAAGAGTTTAATGTTGGTATGTCTGAGGTTTTGCGAGAGTGATGGATGACTGAAAGGATGCCTGTTTGTTTTTGTTAATGTTAATTTAATTTGTCTTAATCATGTTAATTTTATGAAAATCTTATTTATTATTTCAATTAATTAATTTATTTGTCTAATCGAAAATTATCAATGTTAATTATTCTTTATTGATTTATTTTATGAAATGTTTTAAAATTGTACAATAATTTTAAGTAATTAGATAATTTATGTTTTTTAATATTAAGTAACTATTGTAATTGGTTTGTAAAAATCGTGTTAGTTACTTATCAAAATAAATAAATAAATAAAAATAAATAAATAATATCAATGAGAAAAATGTCATTTTTTTTTGTTGTAAAATTGGTGCAAGCTTTGACATTAAATTGTTGAGATGTTCATCAGTAAGTCGAGATCGAAATTTATTATAATGAAGTTCACCTTCGAAAATGCTGCTTCACTAATATATATGTTGACCCAAAATTAAGAAGTTTCAAAGCAAATTTTTGTAGTTCTGGATATTTATTACCACACACTTATTTTATCCAGAACCCTTCACTGGAAACTTCCGCATGTTTGTGTTTTAAAACTGTGTTATCTTGTTCTTGTTAAGATCCGTAATGAACGTCTTGTATTGGCCGACGTCAATATCGTTGTCACTAACGATTATTTTATTTAAATTGGGGAAGTGTAAGCATTAATTACCGAGGTCATTAATAAAGAGATCAAGTTTTCTCGAAAAACATTTTACTTCTGACATGAGCTCCCATACAAGCTTTCCCTTGCCTTGAAGATTAAGCTTCAGGTCATTGATATGTTCAAAATTATCCGTCAAAAAAGCAATGGCAGCCAGATTTTCTTTTTCGTTTAGAAAACTTAAGTAGGTAGGCGTTTGCTGAAGTCTGATCACTGTTGAAAATATATGTCTTCAAGTGTTCTAAAATGCTGAAGAATTTTTCTAAAACGCAGCCTTTGATTAATCATCTCACATTATTATGCAACAGTAGATCGTCATAGTGTGCGTTGATGCACAATATGATTCTTCAAGGAATGATTTCAATTCTCGATGTCGCAGTGATGATTTTTGAAGAAAATTTACTATTCTCATCACTTCTTGCACAATACGCTCAAAATTATGATTGAGTTTACAGCAAAGCACAGTTTGGTGAATAATACAGTGGTGTGAAATGAAATGTTCATTTAAATTTTTATTAAATTACGTACTCTGTAGTGCAAGTTGCTATGTTCTCGCGGTCCGCACAAAATGGGTCGGCGGTCCGCATACGGACCGCGATCCGCCATTTGGGGACCCCTGCCGTACGTATTAAAAAGTCATTATTTTAGGAATGTTTTAAAAATCACATACAATTAGTCAGTAGTAAACTAAGAAAAATATCCCGACAAACATTTACTGATTTGGCGTTATTTATTATATAATATTAAACCGTGTTAATTAAATAAATAAATAAAAAATAAATAATTATAAAAAGTACCTAATTATCCTAAGCGCATATACGAGTATGTATTCAAATCACAGATAAATCATTAAAATTACCACTAATTATTTATTAGTATTCTTTCATCATAACCAAGGCCTATTATCTACTGAAAAAAAAAACGATAAAACAGAAATAAAAAATACTTAATCTACAACAATCACAGTATTTTGCACAGCATTTGACACAATATTTTACCATTTTTACGTAAAGATATAAACCTGTTGATGTTTGTCTTCTTTTTCTAAAAAAGTTAAAAATTGGGCAATGTTATTTGATTTGTCTTCTTTTTCTAAAAAAGTTAAAAATTGGGCAATGTTATTTGGTTTCCTACATGACGTCTTTCTATTTTTTACGGAATTCCAAGATTCAACCATATTTGTGGTACGGTGCGGGCTATCGAATATGTTCCATATTTTTTAAAACAAGGAAGTCTCGTTCAGCCAAGTGCTAAGAAAATAATCAAATAATCAATTAAATTTTATAAGTTTTTAATTTTTGGGACATTGAGACTTATCATACAGGCCAGGCATTGTCTATTACTTCTCTTGGTAAAAGAGATAAAACACTACACCTTTTTATGTGTTTCTTTTCCAATTTTAATTTAGATTTTTTTTAAACATAGTTGATTGGCTTTTCGCCATTGACTCTGCGTAAAATGGAAATAGCAACCTTTAATATTTGCTTTGGGGAATACTCGTAACTCATCATCTTGTTGTGCCGCCCCGCCGCCGCCGCGCCTCCGTAAAAATCTGTTTTTTAACTGACTGTACAATGCAGCTATTTTTCATAGTGTCCGAATCGACAGTAACTAAAATATTAAAATCAAAAGTGTCAATTGGGACATTGTGTCCCAATATATTTAAATTGTCCGAATCGACAGCAAGTCGCCTCCATGATCTAGAATTTATATTCCTCTTTTCAGCCGCTAATTTTGCCGGACAGTCGGCGGAGCCAGTTACATGGTTACCTGGCTTTTATAGAACAAGCAGGTGGCACACTTAGGATTTTCAGCTAGCTTCTGGCATTCTTTGTTCGTGTGGCCAATGTCCGCAGGTATGAGCTGCCTCGCGACAAAACTTTGCCGCGTGTCCATACTGCTGGCATTTGTAGCAGTGAGTTACCAGGGTGAAATCCCCCACAGGGCACGAGAACCAGTTCACGAAAACCCTGTCCTTAGTGATTAGCGCTTTACGTTTGTATGGCGGCTAAAACTTCAATAATATAATTTCAGGACTCTGCATTCTTCCTGCCCGACTGAGGCTTAGCTTTATAGCGCTCGAAAACTTTTCCAGGTCACAGGTTTTGAAAGTCTCCGCTAAATTTTGGTGGAAGAGGCAAGAGAAAAAATATTTTTCGGGCATCGATGTCGGCACTCCGATGACGACCGACGAGTCTCGGCTTTCGTTTCAGCGGCTCGTTAATTGTGCCAGAGTTGGTGATCTGAACTGTGTATTTCAGCTTTTCGATGTCGTCCTTGGTGTCGGTGCTGAGGATGACGCCTCCATTCCTGGTCATCCGTAGCCCTCTCACATACAGCTTTATTTGTGCAGGGCATATAATTTTTTGCACCGGGGATTTCGTGTCGTCACTGGTCTTTTGCTTGTCGTTCGGGTATAATTCCACAAAACCGACATTTATGGGCTTTATGTAAGTGTTTGGCCCTTTTTTGACCATTCTGGCGAAGGAACTTTCTCCGGCTTGTTTCGAGGTGTTTTCAATTGTCTTTATGTGGTCTTCCACCTGGTGGGATTGGGCAAGTTGGTGTGGGAGCATGTCTATATTGCTTGTAGGCCTTCACAAGTTTGCTTTTCAGAGACTGGTAATGGACAGCCATTTGCGAAGTGCCATTACCCACTTTACGGCAGAGAGCGCTAACTCGTTGCTTTTGCTCAGAGTTCAGTTTGCCTTCGGATGCAAAAGTGCACACTTCATTCAGCCACTGGTTAATGGAGTTCATCCAACCTTGAATTTCGGGAGTAGTCACAACTTCATATTTGGCTTCTTGGGCGGCGGGCACATGGCGAGGAGGGGGCTCAGGTACGGGCGTGTTGGGGGTCGGCAGCGAGCGCGCCGTCCTGCTGCTCCGGTGACCAAAGGGACTGGAGGTATCCATTTCACAATAGTTGAAAAAAAATCTATCAATGTTACTTTTTGCACACGTTACAGATCACGATGTAGCAATTGATTATTTGCAAATTGTTTACATCAAGGCACGTTTTGCCTCAACGACGGCTTACGAAAATTACAGAAAGATCTCTTTATTAAATGTTAGTAGTCTTAGCCTGCCTACCATTTAATTTAATTTAAATTCTATCTAATTATATATATATTATAATGAACTAAGATTTTTGGTGTAGTTAGTAATTTTTTTTTTTGTATACTATTAATAGGGCCTCTGCAAAAGGGACACGTCACCAGATTGGGCAGGCAGTCCCCACAGACCATGTGGCCACAGGGTACTAGCACCAATGAGGCCATTGTCTAGACAGACCCGACACTGCGGCTGGTGTCGTTCTGGTGACTGGGGTCTCAGCGGTCTGGGTGGAGGCACAAGTTCAAGCTCGACCTCGACTTCTTCCCCAACCACAGGGATATCGGCGACGTCATTGACGGCCCCAACACCCAAATCCAGCCGCCGGCTAGTAGCGTCTAAGAACTCCCGAAGGGTAATTACTCCCCGTTCGAGAGCTCTTCCATTGTTGCGCTGTATAGTGGCCCGTATATAAGATGTGTCTTTGTTTCGTCGCAGTAGGCTCCCTCGGTTAGGGACACTTAGGTGCGAGGCGGTCACTGCGAATTTTTTCGCGACTACGTCTGAAAAAAAATATCATTTGTTAGAAAGTATGAAATAAAGCAACATGGTTGGCACCAACCATATACCAGACGGTGTGTAGTTTGATTACGAAAAAAGATTTTAACTTCGGAAGTAAATTTATTGATGTATAATATATTTTAAATATTCGGTCAGCTTGAAAATGAGCTAAAAACTGTTATAAATCATAATGTGTTTTGGTCGGCTGCAGCAATACTTGGTCGTCAAATAAATTATTTTGGTCATCAGTTAATTGTCAACTCAGCTTAAATCACAATTTAGCAAGAAAATCACAAATAATAACAATATCTACCTACCTATCACAATCAAATAAAAGGCATTCCAAACAAGGTAGCCTACCTGCTCAAACATAATAAAACATAACCCCCTAGGTACGTAACAGCTACGCGTCGCCTAAATTAAGGTTTAATAAAAACAAGGTTTATTAAGTTTGGCAAATCAAAACTGTTACAGTCAGGGTGTAGGGTCGAGATACCAGCGTAACGTGGCATGGAAACTTTCTGCCACGTTGGAGGTCTGGTGCGGGCGTCCGTGCACACACAGCTGGCCGGTCCCATCTGAAATTAATAATAGTTATATTTAGAATATCTTTATTTACAAAGAAAATTATAATCAAAGAAAATATACAAATTGATACTAGTAAGTACCGTTACTACTAGTAAGTAGCCAAACTCGACGTAGATTGTTTGTAAACAAACCGCCGTGACCTTGTTGTCTCGGAATGCGACATATATTATTATACTATTATAACTTATAACTGGCGAAGTATATTATTAAACAATGGGCGTGTCATCTGCACACTATAGCCCGGGGATACTACTACTAGCCCACACACACACCACCACCGGCGGCGGAAGCCGCGTGTATAAAACCTCAACCACCTAGGTACTTAATAAGATACGTACCACTATGTAAGTACACAACATGACTCCTTAAATTTGAATGATATATACAAACACAAAAGTAATTTCAGTATAAAAATAATGAAGTAGTTGAAATAAGAACAATTACTTACACGATGCATCCACTGGCTTTCGAAGTCCTCGTGGTAGTTCTGGCTGAAAGGCAGATTGCGTTCCTGCGCAATCCCCCGGGACATCTGCCAGAGCAAGCGGCACCTGCACCGGAAGGCCTTCCACTTGGCGAGCGCGCCGCAGCAGGGTTTGTACAAAGTGAAAAAGGCAGCCTTCTGCCTGCACACCAGTGACGGACGTGAGCACAGCTTGAAGGGCTGGCCCAGACCCTTTCTATCTCTGCCTCGAACAAGGGCTTTCTTCTTTTTTCCATGATGGCAATCACAGGGTGAAAAAAATTCCTTGCACGATGCAATGCAGAGTCAGAATTTGGGCTGCGGGCAGACCGGCAGGCACAGTTAGGAAGGTACCATCCGCGACGACGGTGCTGCTGTCACGGAGGCAGCTGGCAAAACATTCTTCAGCCAAAATGACGGTAGTGGCGTTACCGGCTGAAACCGTAGCCAACAGCATGTTCCTGTGGTACGGGTGTTCCGCCAACGCCACTGCATAGGCAGTCAAATTGGCTGGCACTGCTGGTTGCACAGCACGGCGCTATTTCAGCATCGACGGCGCAACGCTCTCCCATAGTAAGTGGTGCAGCATCCGGATATATGAAATTAACAAGGGTTTTATTTTTCCTACATATTGTTCCCACTCAACTGCGTAGCGGCAGAACCGATTTATATGAAACTTGGAAATATCGGACCTTGAATAGGTAGGGGAGAGCAGGTAGCATTAATACAGTTTTTTTCATATTTCATTAAAAAAAAATATTACCTGTTTATCTGGCTACAAAATTATTATATTTCAGGGTTAATACAAACTAACATGGCTGAACTATGAGCTCCACCGCACAAACTTCGAGTATGTGTTGGTAACGTTCGTGTTTACAGCATTTCATTGCTGACGTACCTACAAGCATCTGTAGCTGTTCTGGACCATATCTAATGTCTTTTAAATATTTTTTGCTGTTAACGGTACATTAGTATGTAATATGAACGTAGTATGAATGTACCCCAATACATTATTTTCATCAAATAAACAAAAAAACACTGTAATAACCATAACTTAAATATCGATGAAAACTTACTGCAACAACCCATGACAATGTGAATCCAACAATTACTCGCAAGGAGCGAAAACATATTACTACTTGTCCTAACGAATCTGGCCGTGCCTGCATTGCCCCGCTATCCCAAGGTTAGCCTGTGTGTTGGTATAGGCGGGATTCACGCATACAAATACGAATGCTTCGACGTGCTTAGTTTTGTATATGTGACTGCTGTATAAAAGGACCTGCTGTATGAATGCTACCTGCTCTCCCCTACCTACCTTTATACCTAACTATATTTCTAACAAATGGATAAAAATAATAATAATAATAATGCTCGACAATTCAGACATCAGATAAACACATAGGTAGGTTACATTAGAATGCTCTGCTCTCGTGCAAAACCGGAGCGGGTTGCTAGCATGTAGGTAATGATTTGATTGTTATTCAAACGCAAAATACAAATTTATAACCAGTGAAATTGCGCGCGGGCTGGCCACTCCCGCCTCTCGCCTTCCCCACGCAACGTTCCTTCGTCTTTGTCTAGCAAAACTAATCCCACTTCGCATTATGCAATTGAAATTCACAAAAATGTCAATTGTTTATAATCAAAATATATTTCATATTTATATGAGCAGTCAGTCACCCTGACTGCTCCATAAATGTGAAACAAGGAGTAGTAAGATATTTTGAACATCTTGGGTGCTTACAACATTATGGTGATTCGAACTGCGTATATCAAATTGCTTTTATGTTTTTCAGATCATTTTGACACCTCTAGACGCTCATATCAATTTGACGCTGACTGTACTACCTAGGTACTATGCCCGAAAATCAGAAAAATCCTCATACCTAGGTAAATATTTGTTTACGCGAGTGTGAATTGTGCAACTTAACTACCTACCATAGGCAGTAGGGTAATTGTTTAGTATACCTAGTTCAAAACGAATTAGCTAAATGATTTTCTTACCTTTGAAATATGCACACCATGAAAGAATAGGCGTCTGTTTTTCCAGAACCGATTAAAGCTTGTTTGTAGATACCTCCTAACTACCTACCTAAGTATAGGTATAAAATTAGATACCTTGGTGCTAAGGTACCTATACCTATGGTGGGCCGTTTTAGTATGGGAAAAAAAAATGTTGTAAATTCACAAAGCACTAGTAATAGAAAGTTGCGTATGACTTTTTAATGAATGAATATCATAATTAAAACCTTCTTATATATCATCTTCAGGTTCCGCAAGGTGACTGAAGTTTCAAAAAAAGTCATTTTTCTGCTTAGTTAGTCCGGAGATTATGAATAAAACAAAAATAGTTATAATGGTTTTTATTGCAAAAACGTGTAGTTAAAAACATAAATAAACATAAAAATATAAACATAGTAGTCTTGTATTATACAAAACATACATTACTCGGGCACAAAATCTTGTTTTGTTTCAATCCTTGGCATAGTTTTCCTCGAGTTTATGGTGGTAGCGATAAGTCCTTCTCTGTTCTTTTTTCCACATACTTTTGAAGCCGCTTCAGTTACAGCCTTCACGCAACGTTCCACGGATTGAGTGTGACAAGGATATCTTTCAAATTTCAGAAGAACTGAGCCAATGTCTGACTCCAAGCACGCCTCGAGTTCTTCTTTTGTCACGTCTGCCAATATAGGGGGGTAAGTCAGGGTTGTTACGGACCAAGATATCATATCAATGTACGAGTTTGCGTCGAAATTCAATTTCGGTACTTTAAACAATCGTGGTGTCTTTTCAGCTAACTGTTTGGCTTTTAATAAGCGTCTCAATCCAAGTTCTTTTGTCGATGGCGATGGGTCAGTTATCATCGTTAACAGAATGTTTTCAGGGTGAGCAAAATATGCGTTGCGTTGAATAACGGGGTCTATTATTAATTTGAGGTTATTTGGGAGATAGCGCGAATACTGTATCATGTGAAAAACATGCCTCGCACCATCCTTGCACGATGAATGCTGCTTGACGTCAAACCAAATGCGAGCGTATACCTTTTGGATGAAGGTGGACAAGATAGTCAAATTTTCAGACGGTGTTTCAGTCGAGATATAGACTCGTAAGATACGGTTTGCTGTAGTAAGCCACCTTGCATGTGACATCATTCCTGGGTTCCTTCTGGCCAGCTCCTGATTACAATACCCACTTGAAACTGCTCTGACTATCTCAAACAAGTATTTTTGATCTGTACTTAAATCGGAATAGAAATGGTCGGTTGAGAACTCGCTATCAATTTTCGAAAATGCTATTACGGGCATGTTGTGGCAGTTGGTAAGACTTGAACCAATAAGGCCAGAATAAGCACGAGGTCCCGTGGTAGTACCATCTAACTTTATTAGCAAATGACGTAGCAGGAATGAAGGGTCCTTGGCGCCATGTATCGACTTCCACTCTAGTCGTTCCCATTCACAACATTTTAATACATCTTCGTACGTCGGCAATACATTATCTTGAAGTACTGTAAGTGTACCAAGTACAGGACACTTACTTAACTGTCGGGTTTTGATTTTGCTCATAATTACAACACGTAAAGCACGCGCGACCGCTCCTGCCAATTGTTGTTTTCGCACTAAAACAGTACAGGTGAGGGGGGAAAAGAACGGGGGCGGGACGTTACCGAAGGATTATTATTATAAATTTAAAAGGTGTTTCGCGAATTCACTGTTTTCATAAAATAACCTAAGAAAATATGTTTTAAGTTACTTATTATCGACGACTGAAACACCACAAATTTCGTATTATTTTGTGTACTTCAAATGGTTTGCGGAACCTTAAGATCCTTTTAATATAACAAAATATTTATACACAAGAAATCGTTATCTCTAAACACAACTTTTTAGTACTAGTGCTATATCAAAATCAAAAAAATATTTTTTCAGCCCACCCAGTATACACTTGTAAAGGTAGGTAGGTTCACTTCACTTTGAAGTAGGTACCTACGATTGTTGTAGGAATATTTGCAACTTACCTACCTACCATAGATAGGTTGGTTATTGTTTATTAAAGGTACCTAGCTCAAAACGAATAAAATTATTTAACTCCCGAAGGGTAATTACTCCCCGTTCGAGAGCTCTTTGATTGTTACGCTGTATAGTGGCCCGTATATAGGATGTGTCTTTGTTTCGTCGCAGTAGGCTCCCTCGGTTTAGGGCACAGGTGCGAGGCGGTCACTGCGAATTTTTTCGCGACGTCTGAAAAAAAAATCGGTTGTTAAGGCCACCTTGTTTCGAAGATTTAGGCATTAAGCAGAGTTTATACGAAGCCAGTCATACTGGCGCCAGTCCTGCGACAAGCCAGTGTTGGCCTGGCCCCTGTTGTTTAGACGAGGCCATTTCATTCGCGGATTTTTCTTCGGGTGTGCACACGTTTGAAGTAAAAAATAATGATTTCGCGGCAAAGTCTATTGAAAAAAAAAATGTTTAAGGAACATCTCTGCACTATTAAAAGAAGAGTTGATTGATATGTTAGAAAAAAAGAAAGCGAAACGACTTTGGATAAGAAAATGGTTAAGCGATAGACCTATAACTGGTGCTTCTGCCTTGTTGCTGAAACAACTAAGATTAGAAGATCCTTCTGAGTACAGGTTGGCGTTGCGGGTTACTGCTGAAAACTTTGATGAGTTACTTTCACTTATACAGAGCTCGATTCAGCGCCAAGACACCCTGATGAGAGATCCATTACCAGCAAAAATAAAATTAGAAGTAACGTTATCGTTCTTAGCAACTGGAATGAGTTATCGAAGCCTGAGTCATTTTTACCGTGTTTCCAAACCATCTATATCAAAATTCATATCAGAAGTTTGTCGAGCAATCTATGAAGCATTAAAACAGTTTAATAAGGTAAGAGTTTATTTATTTACTTAAAATTGAAATAATAAGGCACACATTTTTAAAAATACAACTAACATGTGATATTAAGCCTTATCGAAGGCTTGTTGAATGACATCACTGTTGTCTACGCTTTCGCCGTAACTTTCATAATTATATGTAGTTTCTGGGGATACAATATTAGTAGTATACTGGGAACACGAAGAACATGTCGATGGACTGGGCTCTGGAGGAGGACAGATTGTAGTTGTTGGCAGAGAGTATTGGGGTACTGTGAAGCTTGGAAGAACTTGTGTAGAATTCCAATTATTTTGCAATTGCATTTGACAAGAATACGCATTCTTGGCTCGTATATCTGTAAGCCTGCATTGTGTCAATATACTCTGTATCTTTTCCTTAGCAATGACTGCCTGTTCCACTGTCAATTGTTTCAAGTGTGCCGAGACGCTTTTTCCAACTAGATCTAGTTCTGTTTCTTCAACGCATGTGCTGTCATTAATTTCTCTTAAGTCACTTATAATGTTAGATATTTGTGTTAACTTGCTCCGCTTAGGTTTTGTGGGTGGGGTAAATCTCTTCTGCCGACTCATTTTCTCCATTTTCAGAGCGTGGAACCAACGATGGTCCTGATTCATTGCTATTCGATGATCCTGGTTCATTGCTATTTGGTGTATCCATGTTATTCTGTAATTAAACAAAATAAATTACTGTAATTGTAATGTTATAGTATGTTTGTGTCTAAAATTGTATTAAATAGGAGAGATTTTAATTACTATCCTTTTTTTACAGGTGCCAAATGCAGAAGAATGGAAAAACATCGAAAGGGGGTTTAAAACACGATGGAAGTTTCCCTTATGTTATGGTTCTATAGACGGAAAACATGTGTCAATTAAAGCTCCTCCTAAAAGTGGAAGTTTAAACTTTAATTATAAAAAAACAAGCAGCGTCGTATTGTTAGCTATTGCCGATCACGACTACTGTTTTTTGTACGTAGATGTCGGCGCATGTGGTAGCGCATTGTGACGTTCTAAAGGATTGTCCCATGTTTTCTTAGCCTATTTCCATATTTTATTAGTTTTTGGTTGATTTATTCCGTTTCATTCGACCGCGCCTGGCGGACCTCGTCGGTAATCGATGTTTTCTTCCGTCCAGTCGGTCGCGACTTCCTTTTCATTCGCTCTGGTTTACTTCTCTGTGGTCAGGTGGATGAGCTGTCAAAAGGGCGGACGATCAAAGTTGACTTTTCCTTCCAATGATCAAATAGAAAGGTCATAGATTTTGTATTTTATTGGGTTTTTATCCCACCTTTTTAAAATGAAATAGAAATATTCCTTCGATAATATTCGTCGTGAGCTGCCGCAGCCGAGGATGCGTTGCATATGCATTCCAAATAAAATTCCACCGCTGGCATGGCGAGTTTCGATTTTAAAAAAACACACGACGATCGTTATGCGTGTTGGTTGGAATCTTTGCTTATCTCCACGTTCTTTCAACAGAATACATTCTGGTAACCCGAGACCTGGCGCTCCGACGCGAAGACGAGAGGAAAATAACATCATCCCATCAGTTCTTATCGAGCGGGACTACGCGTGACGAAGGCCAGGTGGATTCGGCCCCCACCTGTGCACTGAAAGATTCCATGCGAGAGTGCTGACACCGTTGACGATTGAGAGCTAAGTAAAAACTAAGATTGAGTGGTTGTCTTTCATATTTTGTTGTCTTGTCATATTTTGTCTTATACCTGAAATCCTCCAACTTTGGTTTCAAGAGGTAACATTGGCCAAAGCAAAAAAAAAACTGAATTGGCTCGTACCATTAAAATGGTGTGTGTTATGCTTATTTTTAAAACAATTGTAGAAAATAAATTATACTTCTGGCAACACTAATTGTCTATTAGTTTACTTACGTCATTCAGTTGTCTGTCAGCCGTGGTTAAAGTGAAGCTATTCAAGTGCGGACCAATTTCTACATTTGAACTATTAACTGGCAGCCTGTTACAATGAAGCCTGGGTAAGTAGTTTTTAGATATGTTATGAACTGATGTCAGGAGAACATTTTGATATGATATCTAATATACGATTGGTGTTTGTGTTTGAGTAATGTGAGCGGCCAATGTTACAAACCAGTTATCTGTACCTAGAGTGTAAACATTGGCCACTGTCAATTATGCATTAGGGCTGCTACCTGCTAGTAAATTTATCCTATTAAGAGGATATATGCCGATGACCTTGCTGCAGTGGGCGTTACCAATGAAAATGCCCCGCACCTCACCTGACAATTCTTTCGCGCAGCGCGTACCAACCTAGATATAGGTACAACAGATACCGCCACAGAATAAATACTAATAGTTATAGCCGCAGCGGGTGCTCGCTCGCTGCCGCTTGCGCCGCATGGCCTCTACAGGATGTTTGATTATTACCGATGATATTTCGGTTTCTCCACTGGTGGTGGGACTATTCAGTAAGGATAAAGAGAATAACTTACTATCACTGCCTATTTTGTAGCTAGCTTTGTCTCGAATAGTACCTACATAAAACTAAGTAAAGTAAGTAAATTAGTTTTATTGTAACAAAATAAATGTTTTAACTGCACCCCCATTTTTTTTAACTGCTTCCCCTCTAGTGACGTATCGTTAAATAGGTATTTAGAAATGAAAGAAAAATTTCATTTCAAGTAAAGTAAAACTTAACATAACTTGTGTAATTTAAAAGATTTTTTATTAAAATTCCGAAAATTTTAACTCTCTAAAACATACTCGTTTTGGTTCTGGTTCATAATTTTCTTCAGCTATTTCTTCACATGTAAATAGATCAGTGACTGCTGACCCGGTTGGTGGAGAAGCTACAATGTGACCAATCACAGTAGCAGATTCTTGCAAATCAATTTTTTCACTTATTTCGTTCACATTTTCTTCTCGCCTGTTCTCTTTATTTTCTTTTTCTCCGTTTTCTTGGCGTTCTATTTTTTTTTTTTATTATTCATAGCCTGTATTATATATTCCGGATCTTTGATCGGCATTTTTCTTGGGAGTCGCGGATCTACTAATTCCGGCAAAATGCAGTCCAGGTAAAATTTCTTTAGTTTAGGTTCCATCTTTGTTTCCCAAAATGTGTCGTCTTTACATATTACTTCAATTTTTATTGGTAAATCTTCGCCGGACCATAAGGCAAACAGGCATTTAAGTTTTTTTGTTATATGCAGTTGTCCCTGGATTTGGTAGTACCAATTGTGTTCTTTATTGATTACATAGCAGTTTTTTTTGTTTTTTTTTTATAAAATGTTATTTTTTTTTCTGATATTGCTTTATCTAATCCAGTTTTATATGCACTGATAGGGCATTTAATTTCACAAATAGTTTCTGAATCTATTATGCCATCCGGCGATGCACCCAAAAATGGTACATTTTCATCCAAAAATAAACCACAGGCCTATATTTTTATATTATTTTGCTTTTCTAGTTGTTCTTTAGCAATTGCTTCTTTTTCACGCCCATGTTTGATTGATTTGACGTGGTCTATAGGTTTTTTGTAAATCAAATCTCTTACTATGCTGCTACAGCTAAGATCATTGCGTCTTTTAATAATTTTTCCGAAATTGGAGGCTGTCAATAAGTTTCGCCTCAGCTCAAGCCATTCACTGGAGTCACTTTGAAGAATGGTGTCTTTTTCAATTTTCTTTCTTTGTTCTTCATTTTTTTCTAAATTCTGTAGAAATAATCTTTGTGCTTCTTCTAGCATTTCTTTTGACATATCTGGTTTCGTGCAATCTAATCCATAGTTGGCAGAGGAGACGTTCTTATTTTCAAATACTCTTTTTTTAGTTTTTGTATATTTTTTGTTTTTCTCCAAACGCTCTATTCTTCTTCTTTCTAAATTATGTATTTTTCCTCTTGGACTTCTACCTAAAATAGATTTATGTAAGAGGCTCAAAGGTTTTTTGGTGTTAAATGAGAGAGCCGCAGCGTTGCATCTCATTTTGTACTGATATTTTTGGACGAAATTAATTCTTTTTCCACCAACAAATTTCGCGACGATGCTGTGATACCTTTCTACAGAATTGCTGTCAACATCATGCAACAAGCTGCGTGAGTGTGCGGCTAGCTGTGATACTATAAGTTTAATTCTTTGCCACAATGTGTTTGTGTAAAGGTCTTTTTCAGTTTCTTCAGTTTCGCCACGTTTATTACAGAAATATTCTTTGCACATGGTGTGCTGTCCAAAAGCATGATCGGCCGCAAGCACTATGTCATTATGGAGTTGCATCGGGTTTTCTGTATTTTTGTATTTGGCTATTGCAGTTACTACTACTTTTCTCATACATAAGATTCTTTTTTTCGTAATTAGCTTTCTGTACCGAATAAGATATTTTGTGTCTGTTGTAAGGCTTTGAAGCTTGTTGCAGAAATTTCTGAGTAAGTGATTTCGGCATTCTATCTTTTCCACTGTTAAATTTTCATACTGTCTCTCTTGTAGAAGTTTTGAGTATGTATTGGAATCGCCATCTGATATAAGTCTGCCATATATCAAATTATGCATTTCTATGCTTTTTTTAAATCCCTCTAAAATAATAGTTGACTCCATCCCAGTAGATGGACCTGTAAATAAGAAATAGGATAGTGCAAGTTCATCCAAATGTCGCTTACGCCATTTGAAAGATTGATGAAGATTTTTACCTGTATAGTTTTTATAACAAGTGTGATCTTTGGCCGGGATACCTTTATTTTCCGCCTGGGCACAAATGCAGCAAAATTTGTTTTTGACAGACATGTACAATATTTTGTTTGTACGTTTACCAATTATGGCTGCCGCTCCTGAGAGTGAAGAATAGTTTTTCTGATATGATCTTTTTGCCCAGCATCCGTCAGCTATGACGTCAATGACCGGTATTCCTGCTGCATTTACTTTTCCTTCTGCTATGGCTGCACGTCTTTCCCCTTCAGCAGCTACATGCATTGATTTGATTAATTCAGTCTCCCATTTTTTATGAACGATATCCATGTGAAAGTTATATAATTTTGGCCAAATTTGAGGAAGTCCTAGAGTGGATGTAATTTCTTGAAGTTGATCGTACCCACATCCTGCAGCTATTGCACCAGCCACTGCGCATGTATTGAGTGTCATTTCCTCCGGGCTTTTGTCTCCCTCGATTATAAAAGTCATATTACATAAACGACATTTCAGTGTCAATTTATTCATCAGACCTGTAAGGCGCTCAGATGCGATTTCAATTGACTGTAGGCCGCAGTTGAAAGGCCCATGGCCTGAAATTTTTTGCAGTTCTTTAAAAAATGGCTTACGTTTACAATTCGCCTGCCAATTTCAATTTTCCCGGAGACTCTAAAACAAAACAAAATAAAATGAATGCTCAAGAACATTTTGAATTTAATTTAAAATGTATTGTTTTATCTATTTCGCTCATTAGCCCGAAGTAAGATACGATAGGAGTAGTCATTACCTAGAGGAAGCCTATGTCCAGCAATGGACTAACATAGGCTGATGATGATGATGATGATAGAATATACTTTATTGCAGAAAAGTTGTACATGGGCGAGCATAACGCTAGATAGTATTCTCTACCTGCTAATCTTTGGGTAGTGTGGACAAAAATTTAGTAGGCTTGGTAGGGCTAGATTACAAAATTTATAGAAAAACAGGAAAAATAATAATAATAAGTACAATTAATAATTCGTGTCTTTACCATTAACATAATTAAATACACATACAAATATAATAAAATATAAATACTAGTCAGATTAATACTTAGTAGATACATACACAATAATACATACAAATTTACGTACCGAATTATTCTGATGATGAAGATAAGATAGAATGAACATACTTTAACCTGTCTCCTTCTGTGTCTTCATTATTTTCCATCCGGTCTAGTTCTTGCTGCAAAATATTTTCAATGGGCGATGACGGATTACTGGTAATAGTAGAACTGAAAGTAAGTAAGATGTAGATTAGCCTAGTATAATATTATCGATTATTTTCATATTGGCGAGGTCGACGGTGAAGGTCGATTGGTGACGAGATGATTGAATCAAAACTAGGTATGTCATTATCGTAGCATGTCGCGCTAGTAGTAGCTGTGTCATATAATAAGAAAAAAATCCATTTTTATTATACATGAATGAATGTAACATTGATTTTTGTCGAACACGAAATTATTTTACCTGTCTCGTCTATAATTTGTCATATGACTTGGTCCTTCTTGCAAAACTTGTTCAGCAGGTGCTATTGGTTCATTCGTGGAGCTAAAAAAAATAATTTTTCATTTATGGAAAAATATTATTGATTTTTACGGAATAATAGTGACAAAATAGAAAACTAAATTATACCAGTCCTCTATGTAGTTTGCCATTTCGTTTGATTCTCTTTGAACATTGTGTTCACTAGTTAATTTACCGGTAGTGGAACTGAAAAAAAAGCATCGATTATTAAATCATGATTCTTGAAATGGTTGTTTTTAGGATAAAGGTTTTATGACGTGAATTACCTATATAATTTTTAAAAAATATAAGCACCTAAACAATTGTGAAATGACATTTATTATATACACCATTGATTGTCCCCACTGGTGGGGACTACCTACTGCTATCGTAATTTCAGTGAGGCATTGAGGATTTTGGGGATAGCCCCACCAAACATCCAAACTTTCGCATTTATATTATTAGTGTGATAACAGCGAGCGGCACCGCGCGCCTGCACCGGGAGCTCAAAAGCTAACTAGGTAGAAGAAGGTAGAAGAATATCATGTTTGATTCTTACTTATAAAATATTGGTACTTACCATTTTATTCTTTGTATTCTTGTATTTTATTTTCAAATTACGTTTGACACAATTTTTTTTGTTACCCATTTTTACACAAAGAAGTTCCAAGTTTAAATAATAATTGTAATATCTACACAAAACTAAAATTACCCCACACTGAACATTAACCCTATAATATCTCAAACAAACAAATAAACCCGCCCGTATAATAAACCCGTAGGTATGCTAAAAATCGACAAATGAATAATTTGCGAATTGGTTCCGCCACAGAAAAATAATAGTGTATTTCTCGGAGAAAAGTGTTACAGGTCCGTTCAGCACAACGTCTCGTCCCGCACTGATTGCGTAGGGCCGCAGAGGGGATGCTCACGACTAACGTGTATCGATTACGTAAAATAATCGTTATAAAATAATTAGAACTTTTATTTGCAAAAATAAGCCGAAGGTTCTCTTGGTATTCTTTTAGTTTATATGGTGATGTTAATAAAAAAATCTTATGATTGATAGTTTAGGAGGAAAAGGGTAATTACTGAGAAAATAGATGGTACTTTGCGCTATTATTTCAAATACTTAAAAAAGTTATTTTTAATTTTTGAAACGAAGGGAAAATGCCTAGTATGGCATAGATTATTGTGTATTTTTTTCAAAGCTATTGCGATAAAGAATAAGGAGAAAAAAGGTTTCAATGTTACCCAAATGACGCCCAATTTACGTATATCTACGCCTTAAGATTTTTGCTCAAAAAAATTTTGTACTGACTTATCTTAATTAACGTTATATTGCAAACTAGTAAAATGAAATATACATAATAGCTAAGTATACCTACTTATTAGGTACCTATCTAAAATTAATTTACATTGTAATTTAAAAGTACAATATGGTGGTTCGGTAGTTTCATCATTAAAGCCTGTTAAAAGCCCACTGCAGGACGTTATAATGTCAAAAAGAAAGATTATTAATATAAAAATTCAATTTAAATTTATCATTTGGGTAAGTATCTGGCTATTATGTAGCAATGAGTTATATTATTTATTTCAGGAATAAAGGAAAACCGAAATCCAGACAGAGAGAACGAAAAACACGACGGCGTATTGGGGCCCGTGAATATAAAAACTATAGCCAAGAAATGCTTGAACTTGCAGTTGAGTATGTGGGAAAAAATAAGTTATCGGCAAGAGCAGCTGCAAAACAGTTTTCCATACCTAAACAGACCATATTGAACAAAGTCCACAAAAAACATAACAAGTCTGTTGGATGTCCAACGCGTCTATCAGCGGAAGAAGAAGCCAAAATAGTTAAAGTCCTGATTGCCGCTGCTAATTTTGGATGCCCGCTTACTAAATTAGACCTACGTCTCGTGGTTTATGAATATTTAAAAAATAATGATCGGCAGGACTTGTTTGAAGGTCAACCTCCCGGAAAAGCTTGGGTTGATAATTTTCTGTTGCGAAACGCTTGTGACTTGACCGTACGCAATACGCAAAATATCAAAAAAGCCCGAGCTGCTAGCGGTTGCCGGCGGCCGTCTCCGTCCGTGCCGGTGGGTCGAACGGAGCAAAATACCTATTGGGTAGAAAAATCTTGGGTTGAACGGGGAAGCACTCGGCTCGCGCTTTGTGCGACGACGTTGCCAGACCAATCAAAACAATCGCACTTACTCGCGCGCAGATTACCGTCGAGTGCATCGAGTAATTGATTTTCTAAAATTCAGCGTTGTGTTTTGTCTCTCGTATTTCTTCTGGAGTTGTGTTTTAGTGTAATACCTAATAAGAATAACTATGGGAAATAAGATTGGGCAGAAACGTCGAGTTCCATCGAAGTGGTTGCGAAAAGTTAGATCACGTCATGCAAATGCTATAAAAGCACAAGCGCGGCAGATGGCTGATGCTGTGGAGTAAGTAACCTATCCTGTATGTACCTACCCTATATCAGTAAGTAATAAAAACCTAATTGCTTAGTCTTCCTAGTCAATATCTCAGGCGTGCGTAGTCTAATATCGATGCATAGAGTAGAGTAGTGCCGTTACAGAGACTTATTGTTCTGATCAAAGGAATCTACTTACTACTTCGGTAGGCAGTTAGGTAGGTAAGTAACTATTTTTTTTTTTGTATGACCACGCATAACTTTTTACAGAGTAGGTACCTAGTCCGATTTGATGGTTCTTTTTGTATTGGAACGGAAAGACCCCAAAGATGGTTCTGCTCCCCCCCCCCCCTCCTTTTGCCCCCCAAAAAAATCCCTAAATAATTATTATTAATATTAATGTAACTTAGGATCTTATCTACCTACATATTTCAGGCAAATTCAAGAAACAAGCAACCTGACAATTGATGATAGTGAATTGTCATTCAATACGTCAACAAAAGACCGGTAAGAAAAACAAAGTATTTTTTACAATGGTTTTTTTACACGATCGTGCTGTGTGATAGCACGATCGTGGTGTCAACTCCATTAACATAGCAAGGATTTTACAGTCCTACCTAATATTAATATTACTTAGGTACTTATCTACCTCCTTGAGTCCAAGCAGTAAGTTACAAATAACAAATTATTTATATTTTGTAAAATTGTATTCCAGGCAACTTCAAATGTCTGAATCTGCAATACCGTGTGTGGACACTGAAACAAGCAACCTGACAATTGATGATAGTGAATCGTCATTCAATACGTCAACAAAAGACCGGTAAGAAAAAACAAAGTATTTTTTACAATGGTTTTTTTACACGATCGTGCTGTGTGATAGCACGATCGTGGTGTCAACTCCATTAACATAGCAAGGATTTTACAGTCCTACCTAATATTAATGTTACTTAGGTACTTATCTACCTACTTGAGTCCAAGCAGTAAGTTACAAATAATAAATTATTTATATTTTGTAAAATTGTATTCCAGGCAACTTCAAATATCTGAATCTGCAATACCGTGTGTGGACACTGAAACAAACAACCTGACAATTGATGATAGTGAATTGTCATTCAATGCGTCAACAAAAGACCGGTAAGAAAAAACAAAATATTTTTTACAATGGTTTTTTTACACGATCGTGCTGTGTGATAGCACGATCGTGGTGTCAACTCCATTAACATAGCAAGGATTTTACATTCCTCATCATCATCATCATCATCATCAGCCCATATTAGTCCACTGTTGGACATAGGCCTCCCCTAATGAGCGCCATAGCGCCCTGTCTTCAGCTTGCCGCATCCAGCATCTGCCTGCAGTCTTTCGCAGATCGTCATCCCACCTGGCCGGAGGGCGTCCTACACTACGTTTGCCGAGTCGTGGTCTCCACTCAAGAACACGTTTACCCCAGCGGTTGTCAGTTCTTCGCGAGATATGGCCGGCCCACTGCCACTTCAGCTTGCTAATTCTTTGAGCTATGTCGATAACTTTGGTTCTCTGTCGGATGTATTCGTTACGAATTTTATCCTTCAGAGAGACTCCGAGCATAGCTCTTTCCATAGCTCGCTGAGCGACTTTGAACTGGTGGACCAGCCCTACCGTGAGTGTCCACGTCTCAGCTCCGTAGGTCATGACGGGTAGGACGCACTGATTGAAAACTTTAGTTTTCAAGCATTGTGGTATGGATGACGAGAAGACTCGACGTAGTTTCCCAAACGCTGCCCAGCCCAGCTGGATCCTCCTCCTAGCCTCCTTCTCAAAATTATTTTTACCCAACTGCAGAATTTGCCCAAGGTAAGTATACTCGGAAACAATTTCGAGAAGGTGGCCATGTACGACGACCGGTCCCGGATCAATGAGGCCATTGATCATGACTTTGGTTTTATCCAAATTCATGCCAAGACCGATGCGTCGCGAAGCTGAGGCTAGGCTGTCCAGCATTTGGTTCAGCTCCTCTAGCGACTCCGCCATTAAGACTATGTCATCAGCGAATCGCAGGTGTGAGATGTGGTCGCCGTTTATGTTGATGCCCTTACCTTTCCAGTCCAGCGTCTTAAACATATCTTCCAACGCGCTCGTGAACAGTTTCGGGGATATAACATCCCCCTGTCTAACTCCTCTGCGCAGTTGGATGGGTTTAGACTGCTGGCCCTGTACTTGGACACTCATGGTGGCGGCCTCGTAGAGGCATCTCAGCACCTCGATATAACGATAGTCTACTTGGCATCGCTGTAAGGATTCCAGAACAGCCCAGGTTTCGACAGAGTCAAAGGCCTTTTCATAGTCCACAAAGGCCAGACACAGAGGTTGATTATACTCTTCGGACTTCTGTATAATCTGCCTCACTGTGTGAATGTGGTCTATGGTGCCAAATCCTCCGCGGAACCCGGCCTGTTCCGGTGGCTGGAACTCGTCGAGTCTCCTGGCGAGACGATTTGTGACCACTCGTGAGAACAGCTTATAGACGTGGCTCAGGAGTGTGATGGGTCTGTAGTTTTTAAGAAGGGTTTTATCTCCCTTCTTGAAAAAGATTGAAGATTGAAGAAGACATTCCTACCTAATATTAATGTTACTTAGGTACTTATCTACCTACTTGAGTCCAAGCAGTAAGTTACAAATAACAAATAATTATATTTTGTAAAATTGTATTCCAGGCAACTTCAAATATCTGAATCTGCAATACCGTGTGTGGGTGGACACTGAAACAAGCAACCTGACAATTAATGATAGTGAATTGTCATTCAATACACCAACAAAAAAAAGGTAAGAAAAAACAAAAAGTTTTTACAATGGTTTTTTAATAGTACCTAACTTCAACTATTCTATTTTATTTTTATTGACAGAAGCAAAGAAACCCAGTTTGGAAGAAGGATAATAAATGTGTCGCAGTTTTTTCGTCAGCTTCAAGAAATATCATCACATGGTCCTCTAAATTGTGGTTTGGAATCAGTGGATATCATATCAGAAAAGCGCAATGGCCTAATATCTCAATTTAAATTGAAGTGCAAAATGTGCAATACGTCATTTTTTATCCATAATGATAATCCAATTGATGAATTGGATCTAAATACTGGTGCAGTAGCTGGTGCAGTTGCTATCGGGTGTGGATTCAGCCAGCTCACAGAAATATCTGCTGCTATGGGATTTGTGCCCATGAGCAACCAGGTATTTTCGTCAAAACTGGAAATTGTAAATAGAAAATGGGAATCTGAATTACTGAAGTCAATGACTGAAGCTGCCGAAGAAGAGCGCTGTTTGGCTATCGAAGAGGGTAGGGTTAACTCGGACGGTATTGCAATTATAGATGTTATAGCTGACGGGTGCTATGGAAAAAGATCTTACAGAAAAAACTACTCGTCGTTGTCAGGCGCAGCTGCTATAATTGGAAAAAAAACTAATAAAATATTATACTTGGCTATCAAAAACAAGTATTGTTGCATTTGTGCTCTAGCACAGAGTAAGAGTGTAGATGCGAAAGATTACACTTGCTATAAAAATTATTCAGGTATTGACTTACTTATTTCTGCTTCATTTTTAGGGTTCTGGGTTCCAAACTAGAACCCTTACAGTCTGCCCTATGTATATCACAGGTTTAGTAGTTTAAAATAAAATATTTTACAGAACTTATTCATTTTCAGGCGCTTCTACTGGAATGGAGTCGGAGATTTTAACAGGTTTTAAAAAAAGTTTAGAACAACATAATCTGATATATGGGAGGTTGATATCAGATGGGGATGCGAATACGTACTCAAAAATACTACAGGCGAGGCCTTATAATAATTACACCGTGGAAAAAGTAGAATGCCGCAACCACTTGCTCAGGAATTTCTGCAACAAGTTGGTGGCTGTATCTACAGATACAAAGTACACTTTGAAATTCAGAAAGCATATCACAAAGAAAAGTATTTTATCCACTAGAAAAGTAGTCGAGAAACAATAAAAAAGTATAAAAATTCAGACAGTATTACAGGCCTTCATCAAGATATCGTAAATGCACCTGACCACGCATTCGGCCGTCATGGCAAGTGTAAAGAATATTTTTGTTCCATAACTGACGAAGACGAGAACGTAGATAGCGAAATTTTCTCTAATAGCATTTGGCAACGAATCAAGCTGATTACAGCTCAACTTGCAGCCCATGCAAGAATCTTAATTTTGGACTTCGACAGCAACTCCGTTGAAAGGTACCATAGCATTGTTGCTAAATATGTAGGTGGCAAGCGTATAAACTATAGCCGAAGATATCAATATCAAATGCGATGCAATGCAGCAGCAGTATCTTTTAATACGGAAAAACCTTTATCCATTCTGCATAAATCTATAGTAGGAAGAAGTCCGCATAATGAAATCAAAAGGAATGAAGAGAAAAGGCAAAAAAGTCGGCAGCTGACTCAAAAATATCTAAGAAAAAAGAAAAGATTATTTCATGCACATGATACAAGGAACTATGGTGAAGATTGTTCAAAACCAGACTTGGATGAAGATATGATGGCGGAATCAAAAAAAGTGTTTTTGCAAAACTTGCAAAAAAACAGCGAGGAAAGGGAAAAAATAACTAGAGAAACAGTTTTGCAAAGTGGAAGTATTGAATGGCTGGAGTTGCGTCGTAACATTTTGACTGCATCAAATTTTCGACGTGTTATAAAGCGACGAATGGATGTCAGTTGCCAAAATATTGTCAAAGACATCTTATACAAAAAATCGATTGATCACGTCAAGTCAATAAAACACGGAAGAGACAATGAAAAACTAGCCCTCGAACAGCTGTCCCAACAAGAGAAGGTAGAGATACATCCATGTGGATTATACATTGACCCGGACGTGCCATATCTCGGTGCAAGTCCAGATGGAATCATAAAAGAGGACATGGTTGTGGAAATAAAGTGCCCTAAAACTTCCTACAACATTGGAGTAGAAAAAGCCGTTGACGAAAAAAAACTTCAATTCTATAAAAAAACAAAAGACGGGGTACTTGAAGTTAATAAAGACCACTACTGGTATTTTCAAGCTCAGGGCCAGCTTCATGTTACCAGGAGGGAAAAATGCATGTTTGGTATTTGGTCAGGTAACAAGTTTCCTATTAAGACTGAAATTATTGACAGAGATGACCAATTCTGGTCAGTCAAAATGGAGAAGAAACTAAAAGATTTTTACATTGATTGTTTGTTGCCTGAATTAGTAGATCCCAGATACACTCGAAAAATGCCTATTAGAGATCCAGTCTAGCTTGGTAGGGCTAGATTACAAAATTTATAGAAAAACAGGAAAAATAATAATAATAAGTACAATTAATAATTCGTGTCTTTACCATTAACATACTTAAATACACATACAAATATAATAAAATATAAATACTAGTCAGATTAATACTTAGTAGATACATACACAATAATACATACAAATTTACGTACCGAATTATTCTGATGATGAAGATAAGATAGAATGAACATACTTTAACCTGTCTCCTTCTGTGTCTTCATTATTTTCCATCCGGTCTAGTTCTTGCTGCAAAATATTTTCAATGGGCGATGACGGATTACTGGTAATAGTAGAACTGAAAGTAAGTAAGATGTAGATTAGCCTAGTATAATATTATCGATTATTTTCATATTGGCGAGGTCGACGGTGAAGGTCGATTGGTGACGAGATGATTGAATCAAAACTAGGTATGTCATTATCGTAGCATGTCGCGCTAGTAGTAGCTGTGTCATATAATAAGAAAAAAATCCATTTTTATTATACATGAATGAATGTAACATTGATTTTTGTCGAACACGAAATTATTTTACCTGTCTCGTCTATAATTTGTCATATGACTTGGTCCTTCTTGCAAAACTTGTTCAGCAGGTGCTATTGGTTCATTCGTGGAGCTAAAAAAAATAATTTTTCATTTATGGAAAAATATTATTGATTTTTACGGAATAATAGTGACAAAATAGAAAACTAAATTATACCAGTCCTCTATGTAGTTTGCCATTTCGTTTGATTCTCTTTGAACATTGTGTTCACTAGTTAATTTACCGGTAGTGGAACTGAAAAAAAAGCATCGATTATTAAATCATGATTCTTGAAATGGTTGTTTTTAGGATAAAGGTTTTATGACGTGAATTACCTATATAATTTTTAAAAAATATAAGCACCTAAACAATTGTGAAATGACATTTATTATATACACCATTGATTGTCCCCACTGGTGGGGACTACCTACTGCTATCGTAATTTCAGTGAGGCATTGAGGATTTTGGGGATAGCCCCACCAAACATCCAAACTTTCGCATTTATATTATTAGTGTGATAACAGCGAGCGGCACCGCGCGCCTGCACCGGGAGCTCAAAAGCTAACTAGGTAGAAGAAGGTAGAAGAATATCATGTTTGATTCTTACTTATAAAATATTGGTACTTACCATTTTATTCTTTGTATTCTTGTATTTTATTTTCAAATTACGTTTGACACAATTTTTTTTGTTACCCATTTTTACACAAAGAAGTTCCAAGTTTAAATAATAATTGTAATATCTACACAAAACTAAAATTACCCCACACTGAACATTAACCCTATAATATCTCAAACAAACAAATAAACCCGCCCGTATAATAAACCCGTAGGTATGCTAAAAATCGACAAATGAATAATTTGCGAATTGGTTCCGCCACAGAAAAATAATAGTGTATTTCTCGGAGAAAAGTGTTACAGGTCCGTTCAGCACAACGTCTCGTCCCGCACTGATTGCGTAGGGCCGCAGAGGGGATGCTCACGACTAACGTGTATCGATTACGTAAAATAATCGTTATAAAATAATTAGAACTTTTATTTGCAAAAATAAGCCGAAGGTTCTCTTGGTATTCTTTTAGTTTATATGGTGATGTTAATAAAAAAATCTTATGATTGATAGTTTAGGAGGAAAAGGGTAATTACTGAGAAAATAGATGGTACTTTGCGCTATTATTTCAAATACTTAAAAAAGTTATTTTTAATTTTTGAAACGAAGGGAAAATGCCTAGTATGGCATAGATTATTGTGTATTTTTTTCAAAGCTATTGCGATAAAGAATAAGGAGAAAAAAGGTTTCAATGTTACCCAAATGACGCCCAATTTACGTATATCTACGCCTTAAGATTTTTGCTCAAAAAAATTTTGTACTGACTTATCTTAATTAACGTTATATTGCAAACTAGTAAAATGAAATATACATAATAGCTAAGTATACCTACTTATTAGGTACCTATCTAAAATTAATTTACATTGTAATTTAAAAGTACAATATGGTGGTTCGGTAGTTTCATCATTAAAGCCTGTTAAAAGCCCACTGCAGGACGTTATAATGTCAAAAAGAAAGATTATTAATATAAAAATTCAATTTAAATTTATCATTTGGGTAAGTATCTGGCTATTATGTAGCAATGAGTTATATTATTTATTTCAGGAATAAAGGAAAACCGAAATCCAGACAGAGAGAACGAAAAACACGACGGCGTATTGGGGCCCGTGAATATAAAAACTATAGCCAAGAAATGCTTGAACTTGCAGTTGAGTATGTGGGAAAAAATAAGTTATCGGCAAGAGCAGCTGCAAAACAGTTTTCCATACCTAAACAGACCATATTGAACAAAGTCCACAAAAAACATAACAAGTCTGTTGGATGTCCAACGCGTCTATCAGCGGAAGAAGAAGCCAAAATAGTTAAAGTCCTGATTGCCGCTGCTAATTTTGGATGCCCGCTTACTAAATTAGACCTACGTCTCGTGGTTTATGAATATTTAAAAAATAATGATCGGCAGGACTTGTTTGAAGGTCAACCTCCCGGAAAAGCTTGGGTTGATAATTTTCTGTTGCGAAACGCTTGTGACTTGACCGTACGCAATACGCAAAATATCAAAAAAGCCCGAGCTGCTAGCGGTTGCCGGCGGCCGTCTCCGTCCGTGCCGGTGGGTCGAACGGAGCAAAATACCTATTGGGTAGAAAAATCTTGGGTTGAACGGGGAAGCACTCGGCTCGCGCTTTGTGCGACGACGTTGCCAGACCAATCAAAACAATCGCACTTACTCGCGCGCAGATTACCGTCGAGTGCATCGAGTAATTGATTTTCTAAAATTCAGCGTTGTGTTTTGTCTCTCGTATTTCTTCTGGAGTTGTGTTTTAGTGTAATACCTAATAAGAATAACTATGGGAAATAAGATTGGGCAGAAACGTCGAGTTCCATCGAAGTGGTTGCGAAAAGTTAGATCACGTCATGCAAATGCTATAAAAGCACAAGCGCGGCAGATGGCTGATGCTGTGGAGTAAGTAACCTATCCTGTATGTACCTACCCTATATCAGTAAGTAATAAAAACCTAATTGCTTAGTCTTCCTAGTCAATATCTCAGGCGTGCGTAGTCTAATATCGATGCATAGAGTAGAGTAGTGCCGTTACAGAGACTTATTGTTCTGATCAAAGGAATCTACTTACTACTTCGGTAGGCAGTTAGGTAGGTAAGTAACTATTTTTTTTTTTGTATGACCACGCATAACTTTTTACAGAGTAGGTACCTAGTCCGATTTGATGGTTCTTTTTGTATTGGAACGGAAAGACCCCAAAGATGGTTCTGCTCCCCCCCCCCCCTCCTTTTGCCCCCCAAAAAAATCCCTAAATAATTATTATTAATATTAATGTAACTTAGGATCTTATCTACCTACATATTTCAGGCAAATTCAAGAAACAAGCAACCTGACAATTGATGATAGTGAATTGTCATTCAATACGTCAACAAAAGACCGGTAAGAAAAACAAAGTATTTTTTACAATGGTTTTTTTACACGATCGTGCTGTGTGATAGCACGATCGTGGTGTCAACTCCATTAACATAGCAAGGATTTTACAGTCCTACCTAATATTAATATTACTTAGGTACTTATCTACCTCCTTGAGTCCAAGCAGTAAGTTACAAATAACAAATTATTTATATTTTGTAAAATTGTATTCCAGGCAACTTCAAATGTCTGAATCTGCAATACCGTGTGTGGACACTGAAACAAGCAACCTGACAATTGATGATAGTGAATCGTCATTCAATACGTCAACAAAAGACCGGTAAGAAAAAACAAAGTATTTTTTACAATGGTTTTTTTACACGATCGTGCTGTGTGATAGCACGATCGTGGTGTCAACTCCATTAACATAGCAAGGATTTTACAGTCCTACCTAATATTAATGTTACTTAGGTACTTATCTACCTACTTGAGTCCAAGCAGTAAGTTACAAATAATAAATTATTTATATTTTGTAAAATTGTATTCCAGGCAACTTCAAATATCTGAATCTGCAATACCGTGTGTGGACACTGAAACAAACAACCTGACAATTGATGATAGTGAATTGTCATTCAATGCGTCAACAAAAGACCGGTAAGAAAAAACAAAATATTTTTTACAATGGTTTTTTTACACGATCGTGCTGTGTGATAGCACGATCGTGGTGTCAACTCCATTAACATAGCAAGGATTTTACATTCCTCATCATCATCATCATCATCATCAGCCCATATTAGTCCACTGTTGGACATAGGCCTCCCCTAATGAGCGCCATAGCGCCCTGTCTTCAGCTTGCCGCATCCAGCATCTGCCTGCAGTCTTTCGCAGATCGTCATCCCACCTGGCCGGAGGGCGTCCTACACTACGTTTGCCGAGTCGTGGTCTCCACTCAAGAACACGTTTACCCCAGCGGTTGTCAGTTCTTCGCGAGATATGGCCGGCCCACTGCCACTTCAGCTTGCTAATTCTTTGAGCTATGTCGATAACTTTGGTTCTCTGTCGGATGTATTCGTTACGAATTTTATCCTTCAGAGAGACTCCGAGCATAGCTCTTTCCATAGCTCGCTGAGCGACTTTGAACTGGTGGACCAGCCCTACCGTGAGTGTCCACGTCTCAGCTCCGTAGGTCATGACGGGTAGGACGCACTGATTGAAAACTTTAGTTTTCAAGCATTGTGGTATGGATGACGAGAAGACTCGACGTAGTTTCCCAAACGCTGCCCAGCCCAGCTGGATCCTCCTCCTAGCCTCCTTCTCAAAATTATTTTTACCCAACTGCAGAATTTGCCCAAGGTAAGTATACTCGGAAACAATTTCGAGAAGGTGGCCATGTACGACGACCGGTCCCGGATCAATGAGGCCATTGATCATGACTTTGGTTTTATCCAAATTCATGCCAAGACCGATGCGTCGCGAAGCTGAGGCTAGGCTGTCCAGCATTTGGTTCAGCTCCTCTAGCGACTCCGCCATTAAGACTATGTCATCAGCGAATCGCAGGTGTGAGATGTGGTCGCCGTTTATGTTGATGCCCTTACCTTTCCAGTCCAGCGTCTTAAACATATCTTCCAACGCGCTCGTGAACAGTTTCGGGGATATAACATCCCCCTGTCTAACTCCTCTGCGCAGTTGGATGGGTTTAGACTGCTGGCCCTGTACTTGGACACTCATGGTGGCGGCCTCGTAGAGGCATCTCAGCACCTCGATATAACGATAGTCTACTTGGCATCGCTGTAAGGATTCCAGAACAGCCCAGGTTTCGACAGAGTCAAAGGCCTTTTCATAGTCCACAAAGGCCAGACACAGAGGTTGATTATACTCTTCGGACTTCTGTATAATCTGCCTCACTGTGTGAATGTGGTCTATGGTGCCAAATCCTCCGCGGAACCCGGCCTGTTCCGGTGGCTGGAACTCGTCGAGTCTCCTGGCGAGACGATTTGTGACCACTCGTGAGAACAGCTTATAGACGTGGCTCAGGAGTGTGATGGGTCTGTAGTTTTTAAGAAGGGTTTTATCTCCCTTCTTGAAAAAGATTGAAGATTGAAGAAGACATTCCTACCTAATATTAATGTTACTTAGGTACTTATCTACCTACTTGAGTCCAAGCAGTAAGTTACAAATAACAAATAATTATATTTTGTAAAATTGTATTCCAGGCAACTTCAAATATCTGAATCTGCAATACCGTGTGTGGGTGGACACTGAAACAAGCAACCTGACAATTAATGATAGTGAATTGTCATTCAATACACCAACAAAAAAAAGGTAAGAAAAAACAAAAAGTTTTTACAATGGTTTTTTAATAGTACCTAACTTCAACTATTCTATTTTATTTTTATTGACAGAAGCAAAGAAACCCAGTTTGGAAGAAGGATAATAAATGTGTCGCAGTTTTTTCGTCAGCTTCAAGAAATATCATCACATGGTCCTCTAAATTGTGGTTTGGAATCAGTGGATATCATATCAGAAAAGCGCAATGGCCTAATATCTCAATTTAAATTGAAGTGCAAAATGTGCAATACGTCATTTTTTATCCATAATGATAATCCAATTGATGAATTGGATCTAAATACTGGTGCAGTAGCTGGTGCAGTTGCTATCGGGTGTGGATTCAGCCAGCTCACAGAAATATCTGCTGCTATGGGATTTGTGCCCATGAGCAACCAGGTATTTTCGTCAAAACTGGAAATTGTAAATAGAAAATGGGAATCTGAATTACTGAAGTCAATGACTGAAGCTGCCGAAGAAGAGCGCTGTTTGGCTATCGAAGAGGGTAGGGTTAACTCGGACGGTATTGCAATTATAGATGTTATAGCTGACGGGTGCTATGGAAAAAGATCTTACAGAAAAAACTACTCGTCGTTGTCAGGCGCAGCTGCTATAATTGGAAAAAAAACTAATAAAATATTATACTTGGCTATCAAAAACAAGTATTGTTGCATTTGTGCTCTAGCACAGAGTAAGAGTGTAGATGCGAAAGATTACACTTGCTATAAAAATTATTCAGGTATTGACTTACTTATTTCTGCTTCATTTTTAGGGTTCTGGGTTCCAAACTAGAACCCTTACAGTCTGCCCTATGTATATCACAGGTTTAGTAGTTTAAAATAAAATATTTTACAGAACTTATTCATTTTCAGGCGCTTCTACTGGAATGGAGTCGGAGATTTTAACAGGTTTTAAAAAAAGTTTAGAACAACATAATCTGATATATGGGAGGTTGATATCAGATGGGGATGCGAATACGTACTCAAAAATACTACAGGCGAGGCCTTATAATAATTACACCGTGGAAAAAGTAGAATGCCGCAACCACTTGCTCAGGAATTTCTGCAACAAGTTGGTGGCTGTATCTACAGATACAAAGTACACTTTGAAATTCAGAAAGCATATCACAAAGAAAAGTATTTTATCCACTAGAAAAGTAGTCGAGAAACAATAAAAAAGTATAAAAATTCAGACAGTATTACAGGCCTTCATCAAGATATCGTAAATGCACCTGACCACGCATTCGGCCGTCATGGCAAGTGTAAAGAATATTTTTGTTCCATAACTGACGAAGACGAGAACGTAGATAGCGAAATTTTCTCTAATAGCATTTGGCAACGAATCAAGCTGATTACAGCTCAACTTGCAGCCCATGCAAGAATCTTAATTTTGGACTTCGACAGCAACTCCGTTGAAAGGTACCATAGCATTGTTGCTAAATATGTAGGTGGCAAGCGTATAAACTATAGCCGAAGATATCAATATCAAATGCGATGCAATGCAGCAGCAGTATCTTTTAATACGGAAAAACCTTTATCCATTCTGCATAAATCTATAGTAGGAAGAAGTCCGCATAATGAAATCAAAAGGAATGAAGAGAAAAGGCAAAAAAGTCGGCAGCTGACTCAAAAATATCTAAGAAAAAAGAAAAGATTATTTCATGCACATGATACAAGGAACTATGGTGAAGATTGTTCAAAACCAGACTTGGATGAAGATATGATGGCGGAATCAAAAAAAGTGTTTTTGCAAAACTTGCAAAAAAACAGCGAGGAAAGGGAAAAAATAACTAGAGAAACAGTTTTGCAAAGTGGAAGTATTGAATGGCTGGAGTTGCGTCGTAACATTTTGACTGCATCAAATTTTCGACGTGTTATAAAGCGACGAATGGATGTCAGTTGCCAAAATATTGTCAAAGACATCTTATACAAAAAATCGATTGATCACGTCAAGTCAATAAAACACGGAAGAGACAATGAAAAACTAGCCCTCGAACAGCTGTCCCAACAAGAGAAGGTAGAGATACATCCATGTGGATTATACATTGACCCGGACGTGCCATATCTCGGTGCAAGTCCAGATGGAATCATAAAAGAGGACATGGTTGTGGAAATAAAGTGCCCTAAAACTTCCTACAACATTGGAGTAGAAAAAGCCGTTGACGAAAAAAAACTTCAATTCTATAAAAAAACAAAAGACGGGGTACTTGAAGTTAATAAAGACCACTACTGGTATTTTCAAGCTCAGGGCCAGCTTCATGTTACCAGGAGGGAAAAATGCATGTTTGGTATTTGGTCAGGTAACAAGTTTCCTATTAAGACTGAAATTATTGACAGAGATGACCAATTCTGGTCAGTCAAAATGGAGAAGAAACTAAAAGATTTTTACATTGATTGTTTGTTGCCTGAATTAGTAGATCCCAGATACACTCGAAAAATGCCTATTAGAGATCCAGTCTATATAACAGAGGCCATTCAGGCAAGGAAAACAAAACAAGCAAAAACTTCAGCTTCTAAAAAACGAAAAATGGCACCTAACATAGACCAGCCATCTAGCTCAGCTCAGGTACTTTTATACGTTATGCTTTATATTATTTACGTAATTCAATTCTATTTGACTACCCACTGTATTTTTCGCACAAATACAATAGGATATTTTACTCTATATAACAAACTAAAAAGTTAAGGTCAACATTACTTTATATAATATTTTTCTTCTTTCAGTTGAAAGAACCTAAAACAAGAAAAACGGCTTCAGCAGCTTCTTTTTCCGCAGACCAGCCATCTACCAGCACAGCTCGGGTAGGTACTTGAAGTACAATAATATTGTATCTATGGCCTACCTACTAAACCTATAACTGTATTTATAACGCTAAGCTCTTCTCGTACCTGTCCCATCTCAGGATACCATATGTATTTTTGTATTTTTCTTATTATTACATGGTTTACCTACCATATACGCAATTGATACCAAATTGTATCAATTGCCTACCTACTGATTTTTTTTCGCGCAAAGCACCACTACCTATCCCATAAAGAATATTTTTTTCTTGCGGGCCACTACATATGTTTATTTCTTTATTTTTCAGTAAAAGAAGATAAAGGGTTCCGGTAAACTACTCATAACTACCAACCACTTACATAGTACTAAAAACAAAGCTGATAAAAAAATGATACTACAAGATAGTAAACATTATATTTTATGCTGGGTGTACCTATTCATCATTATTTATACAAACTTCAACAAAACTATTTCAATAATATTTGTTTTATTTAAAAAAAAAAACTATAAACCCCATTCAACAATTATTCCTTTGGACAGTTTCTCCGAACGGGATGTCTCTGATCAACATTACTCTGTGTTATGTACTGCACTAGTGCGCGCCATCTAACTGCAGTGGAGCGTAATAATTTGAGCTGTATTTCGAGCAAGGTTGGAGTTGCATTTCTTGCTGCATAGATGGCGCGCAGGCGGGTGCCAAATGCCTAAGGTCATTTGCCTTACTATTCGCCTTAAAGCACGCAACAGCCTTTCTGCTTCTTGACTTAGGACCGGATCACCAAATGTCGTCTTCACGAAGTAAATAATTTGCGTTAAACGCCCCTTAGCGGGTATTGAACGCAAAAAATCAAATAAAGACTTTCGCTTGATGCTTGATTTTGACAAATTATAGGGCAGAAGCCTTTATTCACAAAGAAAATTACAATAAAATAATGGAAATAAATTAGAACTAGTATTTACAATTGAAACGATTGAGCAAATGACAAATTGTGATATGAAAATAAATTGTTAGGTATTATTTTTGCTGTTTTATTTCCTAATGAAATAGATAGATATTAAAACTCAAAATTATGTTAATTACGAGTATTAAGTGTTAATGACTTTGTGGGTTTGAACATAGGACCCAAGTAATGATAAATTTTTAAAAGGTCGTAAGCACGTAATGCCTTATAGCTGCAAGATGTTATAATCTAGGTCAACAATTCAGACCGACATAGTTTCGTATTTTGAAATTGATTATTAGATTTTTCACAACAATTTATTATAAACTAGTTTACATATATAATTAAGTAAAAGTTAAAGTACGTATTTATTGTAAGTAGGCACCAAATAGCACTTTTAAAAGTCAAGCATTTAATAAACTTATAAACAAAGAACGAAAACAAGGCTTTACTAAATTAAACTAGACTACACATTATGGTTGCGCGCATATTCGACGTAGATATTACTCTGCGTAAGTTGACACGTTATTTGTGGTAACACACACCCTTATTCCTAGTTGCATATCCCAGCCTGTTCCCTCGCACATAAAACCGCTACGAGTGAGTGAGACGCATACACTCCCCGCGACTTACCACTGCCACCTAGGCAAGATGGACGTTGTCTCCGTGTGCAAGCAATCGGTCGGTGTCGCTCCGCATTCCGAATTTGCATCCCGTTATCCAGAAGTGTCCCTGCCACTGCCAAAGTGTGCTGCGCGCGCGCCGCGAGTGTCGCTAGTGTCAAATTGGAGGAAAGTCCCGGAAAACAAGGTATATGCGATTCCCTCAATAAAGACGGCTGACTCCTACCAACCCCCGTTGAACCCCACAGCCGGCATTTTTCCAACTTTAGACACAAATAACGCAGAAAGGCTATTTGGCGTATCCACATTATATCTACACATTTGAGCTTCATAAAGAAAGTTTGTTTTGTCACGTGCAATCATCTAACTGATTCTAACTAACTAATTTGAGTATCATAGTATAATAAATCGGTATTCATAAAAACTTTTAAGCCAAACTTAAGACTCTACCTGTTTGAATTGTTCAGGGAGCTGTGATTTGTTTCTTTTTGATTTAGTGCTAAACAGACAAGTCTAGCACTGCGCTTTTTTGTGGAATCCACCATCTCAATATCTAAAAATATAAATAATAAATAAATTAATATATAATTATAACGGACTAAAACATACATAAAAAGGCACAATGTCTTAACTTGTAGTCTACATAGTATAAATAGCGTGGCTTAAAGTATGTAATCTCTTATTGAAATAATCAACAATAAAATTTAATTATTGATATGGCAGACATGCATTACACCTATGAATTAACACATAAGTACAAAATTAAATTCATATGCATTTGTTTTGAACAACTCTCACTTATTTCCAATTATTAGCATGTTGGTGCTTGCATAAAACCGTCCCAACGATTTTGATTCGTGTCTGCCACTGAACGCACCATTTGCGTTGAAATTGAAATACTATGGTTATTACCGGAATCTGATTAAAAATATCTAATCCACAACAATAATTGGTAGTAATATACACTCACCTTTTTATTCAATGTATTGAATGAGTATTAATCTCGAATATTCAATTATTTTCGAAAGAAATCCCGAGCACGTTTTTGGTTCCAACAAAAACTATCGAGAAATGACATTTTTTGTTTTGATACTGACAAACCATCTAAATTGACAAATGACAGTGACATTTCTCTATAGTTTTTCGAAAGATGTATTCGATTATTTCTGAACGCAGCCACAGAAAAAAAAAATCTAAGTACAGATAGCCACAACGCATATGGCGCGTTGCTGGCACTGGACAAAAAACGAGTAAAACGCGAGGGGTGCGTTGCTGGAGCTGAATGGGTTAAAACAATTTCAAATAATACAACTGCAATTGTAACCACAGAACATTTTTAATTAAATATTTAGTTTTACAACTGTTCATCTATTTGTTAACCTCATGTAATAAACGACAGAATAGTCATGGCCGCCTATCTGTCAGTCGAAACAAATTCGCAAATAAATTAGCATCTCGTGAAAACCAAATCTTTCTTTCTATCATAATTTCCACAAAATCAAACCCAAGAACATTGGTCGCAATCAAACCGGATACAAAAACAAGCTATCGAAGAAACAAATATATCAATTGGTGCGAAGAAAATCTACAAAAAAAGTGACCGCCTGGTTGCCGCCATTTGTAAGACAAAGAAATTCATCAAAAACCAATCTATTTTCATTCAATAGTCAAGAAAATGACTTCGGCAACTACAATTATAGCGGAAATACTCAATATTTTTAACGATACAGCGTCATCACTACAGAAAACTCAAACAAATCTAAAGAAATGTCCAAAATCCACTTACCTAGTACCCTTCTATTTATTTTTCACTTTGTATTGCAGGAGCACATAAGTTTCACGGTTAGACACTGGATCTTCTTATTTTGAAATTAATGATAAATGAACATTAATACTCCACGTCGACTTTATTGCTTTTCTTTTCAGTTTGTATCTTCATTATTTTCTTAGCGTATCGCATTTCATCCTCATTTCATCAGTAGAGCATTCTCCACAGATTAACATTTTCTGACGCCAACGCCATCTCGTCGATATTTCGGAACGAGATGGCAATTGTCAGTGTCACTCCAATAGCTGCTTGGACGAACGAAATCACACAATCTGCATGTGTGGAAATCAGCGGAAAATCATGACATCTAATGACTTGTTGGTCTGGTCGGACTGGTGCATAATATGATAGTTCCGAAATTGAAATTGGTATCCCGTGTTGAACAGGCAAATAGTGTAAGTATTTATACATACACTACATAACATGTTTTAACAATAGGTAGTCCCCTTTTTTTGTATTGTGAATAATAAATAATATTAATAATCGTAAGCTGTACTCTTAAACAATTCAACCCTCTGCTGTCAAGCTGTAGGTTGTAATTATTTTTTTATTTTTTGTCTGTGGTCTGGCACCCGTGTTGACACGCGCTAAAGGTCCTTTCAGAAAACCAGCGTTACTCTATTTTTTGTGGAGCAACATTATGCTGAGATGGGACCTTTTGGTTCACTGCGTGCATCACTTGCTGCTATTATTTTATTATATCATTATCTAGGTAATTTTTTTTGTAATATTTTTATATAGTACTAGGTATAATTGTAATAGTTGGAAGTTGTACTAGTGAACTAATAAATTTATATTCTTTCTTTTCTTTCAAAATCGCGTCCGTCCAAAGGTTACATTGAAACAAGAATAAAAATGATAGAGGAATATTGGACTACATTCAAGGATACACATCAAAGTTTAGTGAAAGTAACGCCAAGTGACCGGACAGTTATGCCCTATTTTGTGAACGAGGATTACTTTGTTTATGAAGAGTTATACATATGTCTACTCGCTGATCTAAAAGATTGCCTTGCAAGCCACATACAATCTACATCACAAAGCAAATCTGGCATCTTCACAAAATATAGGTGTGGAAGGAATAAACAATCAACAATCACAACAACTAGTGAAGTTGCCAAGAATTGAGTTACCAAAATACTGTGGAAATTATGAAGAGTGGTCTACGTTCAAAGATCTCTTCACATCATTAGTTCATGAAAACAATTCAATAAGTGACGTACAAAAATTAGATTACCTAAAGACGGAGAAGATCTGCAATCAACGGAGAAGATCTGCAATTGTTAAAACATGTTCAAGTTACTCAAGACAATTATGAAAGAGCATGGACACTTCTAAACCAAAGGTATGGCAATAAAAGGTTAATCAATCATAAACTCAGTCTTAAAAGACTATTTAACTAAAGGAAAATAACATCCCTGTCTTCATCCAACCTAAAAAATATGCTTGACACAACAGCAGACTGCTAGAACAACTTAGAACATTTAAAATTTTCAACGGAGTCATGGGATCCAATCATCATATTTTTGGTCCTTCAAAAATTGGACCCTGATACACACAAAGATTGGGAGGAAAGAGCTTATCAAGAGGATTCTGACAAACTACCTACTTGGAAGGATTTAGAGAAGTTTTTGCAAGCAAAATATAGAACATTGGAACTAGTTTCTCCTTCGAGCACCCTTGACAAACCTACAAAAGAACGTTCATACCATGTCACAGCAAGTCACTCGTGAGTCACTCGTTCTGTGGAGAGGACGCCTCATATTTCGACAGTATATTAAAAACAAACATAATAAATATGGCATAAAGCTATACATTCTGACAGATGTTCACGGCATTATTTTGAAAATAATCGTTTATGCTGGTGCAGGCGATATGACCGTCGGCGGTACTAACCAACCACGCTTGAAAAGTCGTTACGAATTTATTACAAGACTATGTCAATAAAGGCTATTCCATATTTATGGATAATTTTTACAATTCTGTTGAGTTAGCCGAAAAACTTTTGTCTCAAAAAACTTATTGCTCAGGCACTCTTAGACAAAATCGAAAAAATAACCCAAAAGAAGTGGTGACAAAGAAGCTAAGAAAAGGCGAGTATGTTGCGCAATATAACAAAAAAGGTATATGTGTAATGAAATGGCGAGACAATCATGATGTTTGCTTAATTTCATCAGAATACGACGCACAAATGACGCCAACAACAACACGTCGCAACACAGAGTTGAGAGAGTAGATTAGTAAAACCAAATATAGTGATAAATTACAACAAAAACATGGGCGGTATCGATCATCAAGATCAAATGATATCATATTACAGCTGTGAACATAAGACTGTGCGATGGTACAAAAAGTTAGGGATTCATATTATACAACAAATTTTGTATAATTCTTTCACCATATACAACCTAGTATCAGGTAATAAGAAGCCTTTATTGATTACCGACTGTCAGTAATGAGAGTTTAGTGCCAGATAGCAAAGTCAGTAATATCGTTTATGCATACCGTAATAATTTTGATGAAATTTACTATTTTAAATCGTAGTAACCTTCAGGCGAGTATGATTTTTATGGTATCTCCTATTTATGACTGCAAATGTACATAAAAAACATCCAAACAGCCGAGCATACAATTCTAAAAGGTCCATATCTGGAAGTTTGTTAAAAAGTTGTACGTAAGTTTCCCGCGCTACGCGCCACCCATCTGAATTCGCTAGCCTACCTCGGTCCCGCGGATACACAGCGCATGATCCATTTCAGGGTTGAAGAGGGTGCGGGGTGGACATCGCGACCTGCCTATATAAACGGCACCCTACTCTGTAGTTCTAGTAGAAGTTCTGTATTTCGAGTTGTGACTATTCCGGTTCCGTACAGACGCAAAATGCTAAGGATCGGAAAAAATTCGCCAAAATATGTGGTTTTAAATAGGAACGAAAAATCAGTGCAATTAAAACTATGGCCGGCACCGCGGAACACCAGAAGTTCAATTTACGTGTTTTTAAGTTACATCGAAAGCGCAAGTTTTGATCTCGAGATAGCTTATTTTTTTTTGTTTTGTTGATGAGAGCAGTAATGATTTTTCGATTTCTAAAGCTGGAGTAATGTGAGTAAAAAACCTTTTTTAAGCATCTACACACGACCTAAAGATCCCGGTTGAAATAAAAATATTACGTTCTAAAATGATAGTATTTTCACAGTTTAAGGTTTATGCTATTAATAGCTGACTCGCTATCGATCTCATTTACCGGACTTTAGGGTAAAAAAGGTTCTTAAAATCAGCTGAAACATAAGATTTCAGCTGATTTCGAAAAGTTGTATGGGTTTTAGGAATTCCACGAAAGACGTATCTTTTTATCGTTTTGAGTATTTTATTTTATTCCTACTAGATTCTACCTAAGACAAAGCCTTTACACGTTATTTCGATAACGCTTCAAGGTTGTTTTCTACAGGAACTGTTTAATAGGATATACAGTCTATGTGTTATTCTACGTTTAGACTTACATCTAAACAAAATATCACTTCAATCCTTTCAATAGTATTGGTATGAAAGAGTAACAATCATCAATGCATAAAATATCTATTCATTATTTCACCTATCCAAACTTTCGCATTTATAACATAACTCTATGACTGACTTAAAAATATAGGTAGGTATTAAAAATCTATAATTATTTCATAAGCTTCAAAACATGATATTTGATTCCCGCACCAAATAGGTAGGTAGGTGAGTAGGTTTACGACCTTAGGTACTGAGGTAGGAGCATCATATGCAAATTCATAAATTAGCAGTACCCACTGTAATTTATTCTGTGAAAGAGGTAGTCACAGTTCAACATAGGTCATTCACACGACCTACTTTTATTACATTTCAATAAAACTAGTGAGTCATGAATGTTTTTTGATTTTTACTTGTATAAACCTTTTTTTATATAACACAATAAATTGTATGGATGACTCTATTAAGCTTCAATCTGACATTGACACAGTTAAAAATTGGTGTTACAGCAATGGCATGTAACTCAACGTTAGCAAATGCTTTGTCATTTCCTTTACCAATAAAACCCAGAAGCAAATGTTTCAATACAAGTTAAACGACCATATTCTCGAACGTAAATCTGTTGCTAGAGATTTGGGAGTTCTTTTTGACGAGAAACTCACCTTCTTCATTCTCACTACGATTGTATCGTAGCGAAGAGTAGCAAGCTTCTCGGTTTCATAGCGAGGTCTACAAACCAATTTAAGAACCCTAAAAGTTTTATTTATTTATATTTCTCGCTAGTGCGCAGTACTTTGGAATTTAATGACGTAATCTGGTCTCCGTTTTATAAAATTCACGTGAATCGTTTAGAGAAAGTTCAAAATAAATTTCTGAATATCCTGTGCTATAGGTGTGGCATGAGCAAAAGAAGTTTACCTAGCTATACCGAAAAGCTTACTAAAATAATTATATAAAATAGATAATCTTTATAAAATAATTCATTCACAAATTGATTGTCCTAATTTGTTTTCACAGCTTCGCATTAATATTAAGCCGAGGTTAAGAAAACCATTCCCTAATACCTTCGCCCTGCACGTTTACACAAATAACACTTCATATTACAATCCCGTTGTAAGAATTAGTCGCTTGTTTAATGATTTATTATTGGTTGATGAAAACATCGACATATTTGTGAGTAGCCTAACCAAATTTAAGAAAGTAGCTTTGGCCACTCTGGCTGCAGAGTGCGCTAAAAGGCCCAATTAATTTAATTAAGTAGATTTGTAGTTTTTTATTTTACTTTTTCTTTTTCTTTATTTGATTCTTAATTTAATTACTTATTTTTAACTTGCCCTTTAACTTTATTTTATAGTTTTTAAATTTTATGAATTGTATGCGTTTACTGCTCTATTATGGTAATCATGTTGTTTATGCATGTTTTGGATAACAAAATCTAGTATAAGAACCTTAGTTTAAATTATTTTCAATATTGATGTTCTGATTGTTTTCTGTTTTGCATATAAATAAATAAATAAATTTTATTCATTTTAGGTAATGGATTCTTGTCCTTATGATTTTTTCCAATGTGCTCAAGACCCTCTTTGATGAGCTTTACCCGGAGATAACAAATAATCAACGCTGTGTCGAAAGACAAGCAAAGAAGAAACGGGAATGTGCGAAAAAAAAGATTATGAGTAGATCCCATAATCATTAGTAAAAGTCTAAGAGAGGTCAGAAACTAATTCAGATAAAAATAATAGACAAATCTAAACCAGAAGAAAGTAATGACAACATCATGCTATACTGCCAACTATACCAGACCTTTCTGAAAACAGAGTCTGCACTCAATTTAAATTCAGGTCACGGAAAAAGAGAAATATTGATGATCTCTTCTTACAGGCTCAAAAACCGGCCTATGATTTGAGTCATATAGTCGCAGAAACTCTCAAGCCTCGAGAATCGAATATAAAGAACAAAAACAAACTGGAATCTCTACAAAAAGAACTTACTCGACTCATAGCAGAATCTGAAATAAGAGAGAAGAAAACTTTAGAATTGGCTGACCAAGCAAAACAAGAAAATCTCATAATTAGAGTTGTTACCTTCACAGTTATAATTCTGGTTCTCCTCCTCCTAGTTAAATTCCTCATTCACATCAAGTCTTATCTTGATAAAAAGAGAGAGGACAATCTTGTTAAGAGAAGGAAGGCTATACTTGAAAGTATTGGAAATCTTTAATATACACATTCAAACTCAAGGAGAATTACATGTGCCTTATTTAGTTCCTAGACTAAATCGACTCCCTTTATACTGGAATAAGCAGTAAGATTAGGTTGAAGTCGAACGTTGTGGTTTATTAAGTATTTTAAGTTAAGATTAAACAAAACTCAATATTGTATTGGCTTTCTTTTCATATACATATTATATTCCTATATATTGTTTGTTAGTAAACATCATTGAAAATACACAATATGTTGTGAGTGAAGTAATGGATGATATTTTAGACCATACAGAAGCTGTAGAAAGGAAAATTTCGAAAAAAAAAATGTGATGAAATCTTGTAAATAAATTCAATGAAATACCTTCCTATTGTAAACCGAATGGTTCTTATTTGTTTTTAGCCCTAAATTCAATTAAGTATCTTTGTTAATTAAACTATTTTAATAAAACATCTATCTATGACAATATTTTCTTTTATTTTTATTACTAGTTTATACCAGCGGCTTTGCACGCGTTGTTTCTACAGAAACTTTTAAAGGTTATTTATATCATATGTGGACTGGTTTAAGGGAAAAAAAATATAAGCCTATGTTTTATTCCTGAACTAGAACTACATGTATGGAAATTTCACTCCGATTGGTCCAGCACTTTTAATGTGAAGAGTATGTTGAATTAAGATACACCCGAACATCACGAAGGTCACAATGGTCAAAACATGACATATCTCCCTTATTTTTTATATTTGTTTGTAAACCAATTACAACATACCTTGGTTTTTCAATTTGTGAAGATGTTTTAATTGACCAAGTATGCTTAGTAGTTTTAGGAAGCATTGGGTATTCATAAAGATCCCAGTTTCGAAATGCAAACTGAATAGAGCGATCTTTTTCTAAGCCCTTAAGTAAATTAATTTTTTCTCTGACACTTTAACATGTGGAACACGCCATACTATTTTATGTATTTCAATATCTTCCAGTACTTCGTTTGTATTTAATTTTAAAGCATTATGATTAGTATTACTACGCAAAAGCATCAATTCATGTCTACAGTTTATTAAATCTGCAAATTAAAAAATATGTTCAAAAAAATACCTTCTTCCAGCGAGCGTATTGGTATCGCTTCAGAGTTCTATAACATTGCCAGCATGCCGCGAGTCATGGGTGCAGTGGACTGTACACATATAAAAATAAAACCACCAGGTTAGTAAAGCTATTACCTATCTACCTACCTACTTCATTTGTGTGAATAATATTTGAAGTTATTAGCTCTAACTTAACCTACCTTTATTAAATACCACCATTACCTGGTACATAATGTACATGTAAAATAATAGTTTTAAAAATAATCATTTACAGGAGGACCTCAAGCTGAAATGTATCGTAAGCGAAAGGGATACTTTTCGCTCAATGTGCAGATGGTGTGTGACACAAGGCTTATGGTGCTCAACATTATTGCTAGATGGCCTGGCTCTGTACGTGATAGCACAATATTTAATGACTCTCCTCTTTGTGCACAGTTAGAAAGAGGTGATTACGGAAGCCTTTTCTTGTTGGGAGATGGTGGATACCCATGTAGGAACTTTCTTCTGACTCCTATTCTAAACCCCGTGTCACCAAGCCAAGAAGCATATAACCGGGCCCAGATTGCCACCCGCAACCCCGTTGAGAGGCTTTTTGGAGTAATGAAACGGAGGTTCCCATGCTTGCGAATTGGGCTACAGGTTAAGTTGGAGAATGTCCCTAATATAATAGTAGCCTGTGCCATCCTTCACAACATAGCCTTGTCTAGGCAAGACTTGTTCGATGATGATACTCATAACGAGGAAGCTACTCTTATATAATTTACAACACCCAAAATACATGGATGGTCTGAAAAAAGAAATGGCTTTGAAGGAAATTTTTGTTCGACTAAACCAACCAGGTATGTTTTCAAAATTTTATTAATATCAGTAATTTATACATGTAGCTTCAATTTGAATTAGTGAATACAAAACAAAATTACCTACTAAGTAGTTAAATATAGATAGATAATAACAAGCCGCATATAACTTGAAGGAAAATAGCAGATTCGAATCAAATTAAAGGGTATCGCCGTAAAAACTTGTACTTATTTTTTGGGTCGTGTGTCACCGATTGATATCTTTTTAGTTTTTCATAAAATCTAACGATTTATCGCTTAATACAATTTAATAAAGTAAACTGCATTGGAAAACATACCGAAATACAAGAAACTACTACAAACAAACATAAAATATGATAAACCAACTTAAATTTTTTTTCATTGTCTATGAATTTTATGTGTCGCCAATCCCGTTCACCCGTTTTATAACAAAATGTGGTCAAAATAGTCAATCTTTGTAAAGTTGAGTATATCTGCATATATACCTTGATAACGTATTATTGGCTTTCTTTATTAATCACATGAATATTTACATTATTTACACAACATTTTTGTTGGCAATGGAATGTCCTCTTTTTTGTTTTTTGAATGTTACTTTTGGTGCGTTACCAATTTCATTAAAAACTGACATAAAACTGGCATCTCTAAGTATTTTTTCGCACATGGCAACTCTTCGATGCAGTATTGACAACGCAATAAACGAAACCGCCATCTTTTTTTGTTGTTGTGAGTGTGTCGAAGTCTCGGTCGTGAATTTGTCGTGAGTGTTTTGAGTGGGATTTAGCTTGGATTATCAAGGTAAATATTTGAGTATGTTATCTAATATTAATTTTGTACTTGTATCTATTAATTCTTGTTACGATTATGTGTTTTTATCGTCGCTAGCATTATTCATCTTCAAATGAAAACAATTTAAGGTTATGTCGCGCGTATTTTTTATTCCCGAATGTTATGTGTGTATGTTACCATATGTTACTGATGTGTTACGTAACATTCGTGAAATAAGGAACTATTCATATTGGTGACTGGTTTCAGTCAAATGAATACATACCTAACCTACGTTAAATGGGTCCTGTGCTAAGGTCACGTAAACGAAACTAAGTAGCGTATAGAAGGACACCTTTCTAAAATAAATTAAATTTTTTAGGAAGGTATTATACCTACTCATTGTACGTACCTGTCTGTATGTTACTGGAACCAAATCCGCGTGACCAAAATGTTCGAGAAAAAAAAATGTGAATATTTTCGTCTAAAACGATTCAATCATCATTCTAGTAGAACTAGATGGAATAAGCCTTAAACTAGAGTCAATACAATGTCATTATACATAATATATTGCTAACACCGATATAGTAACTATATGGATTGCTATGGGGAAGATAAACAATTCAAAAATTTTTGTTTTCAGATGCCCCTGACTAATGCTGAAAAGCAAAAGCAGTACAGGGAAAGAATGCGGTTACAGAATCCCGAAAAGTATGAAATATTCAAGAAAAAAAATGCAGAATGTAACCAAAAACGAAAGAAGATGAAGGACTTTGATGAAGCAGGTAAAGCAGAAGAGAGAGAAAAATGGAAATATAGGAAGAAAAAATAGAATGATAAAGGTATTATAAAGGTAATCAATGAAGAAAACGTGCAAAATTACGAAGAAACAAATTCTGGATCCGTAAATTTAGAAACTGTTGTGTGCGATACAAGATTAGCTGAAGAAAATATGGAAAATAATGAAGAAGAGAATACTGGATCGGAAAATTTGGAGACTTTAGTGCGTAAAGCAAGATTAGCTGAGCGGCGTAAAATGCAACGACAATGGGCTGATGAGAGTACCAATTATAAAGATAAAATAAAGATGCAGAAGAAGAAAATTAAGACTCTACAGAAAAAGGTAAATAGGTACTGGAAACAAAAAGAACGATTAATGGAAACTATAGATCAGATAATGAAAAAATACGAATTATTGTCCCAGGAAAATACCACATTAAATATTAATACACAAACACCAAACAATTTGACCCCAGCTTCAAAGACAAACAACTTTATAGAAAAGAACTTACCTGACATATCAGACGAAATGAAGGAGAAAGTGAAAAAACAATTGTTAACTCACAATGTTTTAGTGACGTCATTACAATCTTCATACAAAAGTGCAACAACTGATACAGAAAGAGACATTCTTAAAAAAGCCGTCAATAATGACATCACCCGGAAGTACAAATCAAACAGTCGAATGGCTCGAGTTATAGGTTTAAAAGGTAAAATTCGAAGAACTATAGACCGCAGAACCAAAAACAAAAAGAATACAACTACCATCAATCAAATTAAAAGATTTTATGAAAGAGATGACGTCAGCAAAGCAACATCAGAAAAAAGGAATGTAAAACTTTTAAGAAAAATAAACAACAAATCAGATACTTGCATAACACTTTGACTGAGCTTTACAAAAAATATAGGAATGAAGGAGGAACCGCAAAATTAACGACTTTTAAGAAATATCGGCCATTCTACTTTATAACTAATCGCAACACTTGTGCATGTGTGAAACACGAAAATATATGGCTGAAATGTAGTAAGCTAAAATCAATGGGTATGATTGAAGCAAAATATTGTGCTTCACATGATCCAAACAAAATAATTGATGCAATAACTTCAGAATTTGCTTGCGATATGAAAACCAAAGATTGTGCGTATGGAGATTGTGATATTTGCAAAAATAAGAAAATAAATTTACTATGGGAGGGAATTGATCCTGCTCGAAACATTTCATGGGAAGAGTGGCAAAATGAAAAACATGAATATAAAGACAAAAGTGACAAAATAAAAGTGACTAAGAAAATAGTGAAGAGTGAGAAAAATGCAACTGTGCAAGAATTGACAGAAAAGTTTAACGAAGAAATGAGAAAAATTAAAAAACACATTTTTAATATCAAGCATCAATACAGACAAGCTTCGGATTGTTTAAAAACTTTGTCGGATACAGAAGTAGCTATGATTATAGATTTTTCGGAAAATTGGGTATGTAAGTTAACGACAGAAGTACAGTCAATGTATTTTGGTGCTTCGAAAACCCAAATTACTATCCACACTGGGGTGCTTTATACAAAAGACAAAGACCCAAAAGCATTTGCGACACTGTCACCTAGCAATGAGCACGGACCTGAGGCTATATGGGCTCACCTGGGGCCGGTACTAAAATATATAAAAAGCGAGTACCCTAATGTCACCACTATACACTTCTTTTCTGATGGCCCGTGTACACAGTATCGACAAAAGAAAAATTTCTATTTATTTACGAAAACGACAAAAGAACTAGGTTTTCCTCATTCCACATGGAACTTTTCGGAATCCTCACATGGAAAGGGCGCAGCTGATGGTGTGGGTGCCGCAATAAAAAGAAAACTCGATAACTATGTGTCACATGGGATTGACATACCTAACGCATTAGTAGCTTTTAATACACTGCAAGAATCCGACACATCTGTAATGATACATTATATTTCGGAAAACGAGATCGGTAAAAATAAATTACCAGCTGATCTAAAGCCCATTCCAAAGACCATGGAGGTACATCAAGTGACCAATACGGAGATAGAAAATGTTATCGCATATAGGTGTTTGAGTTGTTTCTGCACTAGACCGGTCAATTGTGAATGTCTTGACTTAAAAACTCATCTTCTATTGCCGTTACCAGACTTTGTAGAAACTGATTCTACAGTAAACAATGATCTACAGAGCATCTCTTACTCTACGGAAATACCACCCATCATCAAAGTCGAGGCTGATGTTATATGCGGAAACTTAAAAAGAAAAAGACAATCAAAAAAAGAACTTAAAATCCGAAAAAAAGTTAAAGGGAGGAAAATAGATTTATCTGAAAGTTCAGACAGTGACGAAGAAGTAATAGATTACATTGAAACAGATGATGATATGGATGACTTCTTAACTTTGTCGGATACAGAAGTAGCTATGATTATAGATTTTTCGGAAAATTGGGTATGTAAGTTAACGACAGAAGTACAGTCAATGTATTTTGGTGCTTCGAAAACCCAAATTACTATCCACACTGGGGTGCTTTATACAAAAGACAAAGACCCAAAAGCATTTGCGACACTGTCACCTAGCAATGAGCACGGACCTGAGGCTATATGGGCTCACCTGGGGCCGGTACTAAAATATATAAAAAGCGAGTACCCTAATGTCACCACTATACACTTCTTTTCTGATGGCCCGTGTACACAGTATCGACAAAAGAAAAATTTCTATTTATTTACGAAAACGACAAAAGAACTAGGTTTTCCTCATTCCACATGGAACTTTTCGGAATCCTCACATGGAAAGGGCGCAGCTGATGGTGTGGGTGCCGCAATAAAAAGAAAACTCGATAACTATGTGTCACATGGGATTGACATACCTAACGCATTAGTAGCTTTTAATACACTGCAAGAATCCGACACATCTGTAATGATACATTATATTTCGGAAAACGAGATCGGTAAAAATAAATTACCAGCTGATCTAAAGCCCATTCCAAAGACCATGGAGGTACATCAAGTGACCAATACGGAGATAGAAAATGTTATCGCATATAGGTGTTTGAGTTGTTTCTGCAATAGACCGGTCAATTGTGAATGTCTTGACTTAAAAACTCATCTTCTATTGCCGTTACCAGACTTTGTAGAAACTGATTCTACAGTAAACAATGATCTACAGAGCATCTCTTACTCTACGGAAATACCACCCATCATCAAAGTCGAGGCTGATGTTATATGCGGAAACTTAAAAAGAAAAAGACAATCAAAAAAAGAACTTAAAATCCGAAAAAAAGTTAAAGGGAGGAAAATAGATTTATCTGAAAGTTCAGACAGTGACGAAGAAGTAATAGATTACATTGAAACAGATGATGATATGGATGACTTCTTATCTGATAACTCTGATTCGGTTCCTCCTACGAATTTAAAAGATTCCGAATCTTTTATCTTGGATGAAAATACAGGAATTTTTGTTAAAGAAATACCATCCAACTTGGGAACCAAAGAACTAAATACAGATTATATACAGCATCAAGAAAATATAAGCCCAAATGTTCCAGGTTCATCACGAATAAAAATTTTAGAAGACCGGCCTATTGTTGAAGGGAAATACGTATTAGTTAAGTTTCAGACTAATAAGACTTTCAAATATTACGTAGGGCAGATCCTCGCAATTACAGAAAAACTAAATGTGAAGATTAAATTCATGCGTTTTAAGAAATCTATTGGTGTTTTCTACTGGCCTCAGGTAGAAGATATTTCAGACATGTGTTTTTTTGATATCACTAAAGTTCTAAGCGATCCCATCAACTATCGCCGTGGAATGTTACAATTCCACGATGACTTGAATAAATTTAACATTAATTAAAACGAATAAAAATAATTATTTAATCCACCTTTCATTTTAAACACACCTTTATAAAACTCACGATTGTTACGTTATCTTGAATGTTACTGATGGCCAACGTGTGTTACTGATTCACGAACGTTATGGTACAATTTTTTACGGCGATACCCTAAACCTTTATTATTTTATGTTTGTTACCGTGGCAGTGGGCTGTGGTTGTTGTAGATGAATGAATGATAGACGTCTGGTTGTGGTGATGATGTTATGTAGTACAAAAATAATATTTTTCGATACGTTTTTCTCAAAAAATGGTCAAGTGCGAGTTTATATTTTTTCGTATTTTTTTTACTTTTTTTTATTTTTCCCTTGTTGTTTTATCGTGGGCTCGCCCCTACTAAGGTTCCGAAGTTCCGTTCATTTCATTTTATCATTTTGTAGATGCCCTGGAGACCAGCAGGGATTTTCTGGAATTTGTTTAGAATCAATTCGTAATTTGATATACGTATTTATGATGGAAGAAAATAATGCAGCAAACAAAGTAAGTTGGTTCCTTTTATAACGATGTGCCTTGGTTATTTTATCCTACTGATTCTAAAAGAAAATACTTCAAATTTTCAGAATGTTACTAAAGGTGTTAAAGTGTCCTTGGAGCAAAGACAGAAAATGTTAGATTATATGAAGTGCAACGTAGACTTCGCCCGCGGGCGAGTGACGGGCCCCGACGCCGCGCGACAAAAATTAAAAAAGCTTCAAGAGTTAGCAGAAATATTAAACGCATGTGGGTCGGGTGCATGCAAACCCGCGAAGAAGTGGCTGAAGGTAAAAATAAGAATCATTTATGTAAATATTATCTTTGTTCTGTTAGAACAAATTCCATTTTGGTACTGTAGTATATCAATTACATATAAATTACAGAGTTGGCAAGATTGGAGGTGTGATACGAAGGCCAAGGCCTTGAAAATAGATAAATATATGAATGAGACAGGTGGAGGACCGTGCCCCCCCCCCCCCCCTCTCTCTGCAATAGAAGACTCGTTAATGGAGTTCTGTGGCAGAGAGATGGTGGCCGGGGTGCCAGATATTGAAGACTCATTAGAGGTACCTACGTAATAAAAAATTTATAATCCTGTTTTTTTTTTTATTACAATTGGCAAAATACATATATTGTTTTTTATTAATTAACAGATCCAGCGCCACTCGCCTCCACCACCGGAACAGGGGCCTAGTTTAGATGACGGGCTTCTTCATGAAGAGGCCCTTTTGACAGAAGAGGTCCCTGTGGTGGTGAAAAAGCCTACAAAAAGTATGTACTTCATTCTCTTGCTTCTGTCTCCTTAAATAACAGTGTTATTAATTATTAATATGATTATAGGCAAAGATCTGCATGCGTTGTTGGAGCGACAGGCTGTTGCCATTGAACAGGGTTTTGCTGATATGGCAGCAGCCTTGAGGGAGGTCGCAAATGCAATCCGCGACCAACAAAAAATTATCATTCACCCATGAAGGTAAAGTAAGTTTTGATATTAATATTTTTGGAGATTTATGAAAACTTGTTAATATCTCCATATTATTTTTCTTTAATTTTTCCAGCTAATAATATGCCCTTAATTGTTGCAGGTTGTATGCAGTCTCATAGCTAGTTAATTCAGCAAAGATTTAATAGTGTAATATTCTATTAGTAGAATAATAGTATAATAATAATTGGGTGGGCTATGTCCGCGTGACATATATAGCCTGATGTTGATGATAATAATTTATATAATTGAGCAAAGACTGATTTATTAACATAACTATTGTTTAAGTTTGTTCAAACCTTTATTGGTTTTTATGTTATAGGTACATACATACTTAGTATAGTATTGTTAGATACATAAATCATAGCCAGTTAATTAGCACTAAGCAAAATTGTGATTATTAAGTTCTCTAATGTGTAAATTTCAAAAGTTACCTCTTTATACTCACACACAGTTCAAATGTAAGCATGCCTCAAACCACGAATTATTGACAGTTTTTAATAAATATCTGTCAAGAATGCATACGTTGAGACATGCCTAAATCCGAAAAAATTTTGTTTGAGTTTGATTCCCTAGTCTCATATTTAGTTAATTCAGCAAAGTATTCTATTTATTAGTGTAATATTCTTTATAATAGTATAATAATAATATATAAGTATTGAGCAGACTGATTATTAATTTATCTATTGTTTATGTTTGTTCAAACCTTTATGGTTTTTATGTTATAGGTACATACTTAGTATAGTACCTATTGTATTGTTTAATGTCAGATAATATAAATATAATTGTTTCATAGCCAGTGAATTAATAAGCAAGACTGAGTATTATGATTACTATTGTGCAAGTTTGTTTCAAAAGGAAGTTGGGTAATAATTCGAAAATACACTAAATTAACCTGTTCATTAAATTATTTCTAATATGAACCCCCCGATTCCGCACATCAATATCCTGTACTATCCCTTGTACATTTTCTACTGGTGGTTCATCATCTACATCCAAGTCGTTTTGTTCCTCTAGGGCGAGGCCACTGATAATGCAGAAATTGTGCAAGACTGCACAAGCATTTATTATGCGCCCAGCCTTTATGGGTGCATACTCAAGAGTGCGATGCTTGTGCAAGCATCGGAATCTTCCTTTCAAGACGCCAAAACACCTCTCAACACAATTGCGTGCCTTTACATGCATCTGCGTATACTTGGCCTCCGGGCTGTTTTCTGGTGCATTCAGCACAGGGGTTAAGAGCCAGGGTTCCAAAGGATAACCAGAATCACCTGAAAATATTAACATCTCTATAGACCTCTTCCAACTTCAGGTAATTTTATAATATATATAATATATTTTATAATTTTATAATATCATGTTATTTATTGTTGCAAATGTATACCCAGCAACCAGCAGGCAGTAGTTGAGGAAATCTCCATCATCTTGTTTCGTAAGGAACTTGCCCTCCAAATGAAGGCATCATGACTGCTGCCTGGATATTTTGCCAAAATGTTCAAAATGATGAGGTCACTGTCACATACCTACAAAAGATAACACTTATTATTAAAGATTGATATCTACCAAATTTGTAAGATGGTATAACTAATTTTCTTCACTAAATCATCATTGGTAAATACATACCACTTGCACATTCACGGAATGCTGGCCTTTTCTGTTAACATACAGCTCTTCGTGGATGGCTGGCTTTTTTATTAATACATGTGTACCATCAACATAGCCCAGCACACCAGGCAATTTCAGATTTCTGTAGTTCCTGGAAAACATTCAAGTGCTATTAGTTGGCCACTTATGTAGGTAGTTCATTACCTATGTTTAAGTTATTTCATTCAATAAGTACTAGGTACATACTTTTAAATAAATAGGTAGGTACCTACTTTTGAATAATGTTTTCAATTGCATTGGCGTTGGGAAACTTTATCCAATGGCACAGTACAGGGTGACTGTTTAGGACATCTGTGGTTTCGGTGATTGCTCTACAGACGGATGCCTGGCTCATGCAGAAAGCAAAATCCCGTCCATCGGGCTTTTGATAACTCCCTTGTGCGTAGAAGTGGAGGGCGGACAAAAACTACAAATAAAGCAGTAGGTAGGTACTTATCATCACAAATCATTTTAAGTAGATAAGTTCCATAAGATCAAAAAGGTACATTTTCGATTCTTATGCATACCTTTAGCTCCAATGATATCGCATAGGAACGCGTAGTCTTCTTGGGGAATTTTCCCCGTAGGTCATCTAATAGAGACAGGGCCATGTCGGGAGTGAGCCTGTAAATCCCACGGAAGTTGGGATCTGCGAAGGGATTAGACATGTCCCGCAATGCACGGTACCGACGTAAGGTCCCCTGCCTTTGTCTGGCTCCTACGTGCCGGTTCTCGTGTTGCAAAACAAGAATATGCTCCATCTAAAATGTTTTGTTTACTTTATGTGACATAACCTCAAAATAACATAAAAAATATTCAAATTAAGACTTTTGGTGGGTTAGATATCCCTAAATATTCTTCGTTCACTAATAACTTCAAATAGAATTATAAGATTTTCTCAAAATCATGATAATTTGTTGGAAATTATACCTCGGTTGAGATTCCGGCAAGCAAATACCACTCGGAATAATTCCGTGTAAAGATTGGTCGATTTCGAATCGAAATGTCAAACTTTTCCGTGTTCGGATGATGTGAATCGCAAATTTCGAAATCGAACACGGATTCGGGCCGCTACCGAGTGAAATCGCTACCGAGTCTAGTCGTGAATAGCCCTGCAGGTGGCTCCATCAATATCGAGGGGGACCCCTTATTGATCCAGAATGTTGACGGGCATGTTCAAGTAAGTATAATAGCTCATGCACTGCGCTGGAGAGTATTGTATGTTTGACTGAGCCTAACTATTGCTCACGGCTTCGCATGAGAGTTAAACAAACTTTTAATTTATTTGGTTGTGGTGTGGTGGTGGTATGTTTCTGGTTTTGATATACGCAGCCAAAACCAGAAACATACCACCACCACACCACAACCAAATAAATTTAAAGTTTGTTATATATATATATATACTTACATGTATATATATATGTACATACAGCTACCTGGAGCTCGGAATAAGGTCACAAATAATGTCGTTTGGAATGTATAGGATTTTTTTGCCATAAATAAAAGAGCTTCCTGGCATAACAACCTCGCAATAAATTATATTTTTCTTTCGTTTGGCTAACCTAACCTAGATAAGATCTTTTTAGCACAGTTCGGATTGAGTGTAGGTACCTACTACGTTAATGTTTCTGTGAAATACGTTGCTGAGCTGCTTGAAATTTGCATGATGGGTGTGGGTTTTCAGGATTGGAGGCCGCCGACGACGCCGGTTATAGCAACGCCGAGGTCGAGCACGTCCAATGCAGGGTCGGCGTCATCATCACGTCGTGTGCGTCGTACAGTGCGTCGACGTTTAACAAATGACCAAATATATATCACACTAGGAAACCAGGATTCTGGCAGCGAGCTTGAAGACGACGAGAACGAGGGCGAAGAAGGCAACGAAGACGACCTCCATAATTCTTTTGATGATGTTCACCGCTTGAGACAAGTAGCTCGCGCTCTTGAATCTCTAGCAGTGAACGATGAAGGCGATGACCAAGTTCTAAATGAAATTGATGATGGACATTTCAACTGGTGTTCCGACTTTCAAACATTTACTGGCCAAGAAGAAAGCTACACACGTGATCCGGGCCCCAATATCGGGACGCAAGATGGGATTGATATTTTTTTGCATATCTGGGATGAAGATATCATAAAAATGATAGTCGAAGAGACAAATAGATATGCCTGGTTATATATAGCAGGACTCACAGAACACGGCGGTGAAGTTCCTAAGAATCTGGACAGCTGGTACGAAACAACAGTGCCTGAAATGTACCGTTATTTAGGTATACTAATGTTCATGGCTATAATCCCTCTAGGCACCATAAAGGAGTACTGGAGTACTGGGATTTTGGAGATAGCCGGCTTTCGAACACTGATGTCTAGAAATCGGTATCAAATGCTTTCACGGTTTATCCACTTTGTTGATAATCAGTTCATTCCCCACAACGTACGCTCATACTCAAGGAAAATAGCGAAAATAGAACCAATTCTCGAGCACTGCAATACTAAATTCCAAAGTATTTACACACCCGGTAGAGAGCTCAGACTAGATGAGTCTTTGCTGTTATGGAAAGGCCACCTCAGTTGGATACAGTGTATCCGTTCTAAAGCGGCTCGCTTTGGCATTAAGACCTTCGAATTATGCGAAGCCTCTACTGGGTACACATTAAGAACCTTGATATACGCCGGCAAAAACTCATCGATGCACGAGGGTTCCATTCAGGGCTTTACATCTCCAACCGCAAAGGTATTCCTGAAGCTCATGGATGGATACCTGGATGCGGGTCATCTTCTGGTGATGGACAATTGGTATAACCAGTTGCCCCTCACTAGATATCTAAAACAGAGGAATACCGATACCTTAGGGACCTTGAATAGGCGTAGGCAACATGTCCCCGATATAATAAAACAAGCAAATGATCGTCGAATGAGTGCGGGAGAGAGGATAAGTACTCATTGCGGTGACATAGCTATTACATCCTGGAAGGACGTAAAGCTGTTGGACCTTCACCTTTTGGACCTTCTGGTGTCTTGAAAAAGCAAACAAAAAAAAACAAGACAAAAAAAGCCAGGAGAAGTCGCCTTGACCGAAAAGACTCTTCGACAGAGTGCAGTGACGAAGAAATGAGCTTGGCTTCCTCCACTGAAGACTTGATTTTAGCAGGCGATCAAATGGATCTTTCCGAAGATGAACATTCCGAAGATGACTTACCTTTGGCGAAACTCAAATTCGAACGCCAAAGCGGCTGCACTGGATACCAACTTATCGATGACCAACTAATATTATCGGGACCACTTGGTGACAAGTCGCCAGTCATTTCGTCTGAACCTATTTCTCAGAGTTGCAGTAGCAGAGAAGAAACTGTTAGTGACCAGTTACCAGTCACGCTGGCCGCGGCTATCTCTCAGAGCGGTTATGGAGAAAAACCAGTCAGTGAAAAGCAACCCGAAGCTATTGCTCCAAAATGTGAAGAATTAGTCATAACCACTAGTGTTAGTCATAACTACCAATTAAAATTAGCACAGGTTGAAGAGTTCAGTTTTCAGAACTGTAATGATGATAACAAGACACGGTCCTACAATATTGGCGATCACGTTATTGTGAGGTGGGGATATTCTAAATATCCGGGTGAAATAATCTCAAAAAATCCTGAAGGAGTGATGGTTAGCTGCATGAAAAAAGGAAAGAAATTTTGGAGATGGCCGCTCATCAAAGATGAGGAACTATACTCCTGGGAAAATGTCTTACAGAAAATTGAAAATCCCAAATTTGTAAAAAAAGGTTGCTTTATCGTTCCTGAACTGGATTATTAAAAGATTGAAAAGTCATACAAAGAAAAAGCCAAATGCTAGTTTTAAGTTATAAGAATAAAAAGTTATAATAAGTCTTGGTTAAAAAGAAAGTTACCTACTCCTACTTAAGAATGTGACCTAATAAATATAATTTTTTCTACATCCACTTTTTCTTGAGCTGTGACAACCCTAGGTTAAACTTCGGAAATGTATGGAAACAACTTCAGGCTGACACCAAACTTCGCCTACTACCTTATTTTTATAAAAACAACTTAGTCATAAAGTTTAATTTTGGTTGTCCATTTTCCAGACTTTGAAACAGTCAGACCAATAAACTAATAAGTATCTTTTTCACTGACAGGAACTAGATAGGCGAAGATCGGAAACAATGCCGAAACTTCGCCTATGACATTTGAATCGTTATTTCAATCAGTTTTACTGCATTATATCAAGTATTGATGACCTATCATTATAGCTTTAATTAAGTAGAAACGTTTTATAATCAATGAAAACTAAAATATTCTGTAATTTGAGAGCATGAGACGAAAATGTGTCAAAAACCAGGCGAAGTTAGGGGTCTCGACGGTACACTCACAAAAATATCAAAAGCTTCCCTAAAAATAGCGATATAGGTACATAATATAAACACTAGAAATAAACACAAACTCGCTGAACGTGGTAAGACAATCACGGTTGAAATGTGTATGAGTGCATCAGGTCACTAAATCCCACCTCTATTCGTTTTTCCCAGGGTCAGAACACCCAAAAATCTCAACATTTTAGATAGGGCTCCACCAGGTTCCGTTGCAACTTATCATCCAAGTGGCTGGATGCAAACAGATATATTTATGACGAGGTTTGATCACTTTCTGTCCCACACAAAACCAACAAAGGCAAAACCGATATTATAACTATTAGATGGCCACTCCACGCATACAACAAATTTAGCATTCATCAACAAATCTCGAGAAAACCACGTCATTGTGATTTGTTTTCCGCCCCACTGCTCCCACAATATCCAGCCACTGGACGTTGGCTTAATGGCACCACCTAGTCAATATAAATAAATAATTAATAAATAAAATAAATAATGCTGGACAATCCACACAGCACCATCTAGCCCCAAAGTAAGCTACTCAAAGCTTGTGTTATGGGTACTAGAAAACTGATATATTTAATACATTATATACATATATTCGAAATGTCTTTGATTTTAGTTTAATGTTTGGTAACACAGACTCAAACTTAGTAATAAAATAAATCATTAGACTGAGACTATTTGTGATTTAACTTTATAAGATTATTCTATTACTGTTGTTAGTTTATGTGATATGTTTCCAAACTGAACTAAATGTTCCAAACAATAAAACTTAATTTTGTAAGAAAGTAACGCAGTTGTTATTTTTCCTAATCATTTCTTGAACAAACGTCAAAAAATATAAGACTTAGGAAGAAAACATCACTGCAAAGGTATATAATGTTTAGTATAGATAATAGTGAACATAAATATACATTAAACGGTACAAAATACTCACAAATATTTTCCAAAAAAAAAACTGCGAACGTAGTCCAAATTGGTCCCTAAATAAAATAATGGCCCAATCATCTTCGGTCAAGACACTCGTATAATTAATTATAAAACTATGATATACAATATGTATAATAGTTTTCTTGAGGCTACACCTAACACATCGAACAACGATATTTTGAAAACTGTTGCATCAAGCATGGGAGTTCGTTGGGTATCAGTGTACAAGATTATTAAAGAAAAGAACAGAAGAAAAGAAAAACCTCGACTTACAGTCATAGATAAACTCGTAATTTAATGAAAGATGCTTTGAGGCATATAGTTCATCAGTTTTTCAAAAGAAATGAGATCCCTACTTTGAATAAAATATTAGAAACAGTAAATAATGATGACACATTAGAAAACTTGAAACGAACTTCATTGCACAAGCTGTTAAGAAATATTGGCTTCAAATTCTCTAAAAGAAGTCGAAACAGTATGTTGACAGACAGAGACGATATTTTTTTTTGAGAAGGAATTATTTACGTGCCATACGCGATGCTAGACAGTCAGGGAAGATGATTTTTTGCTTGGATGAAACAAACATGGGTAAACGAAGGCCACACTACAAACAAGGCATGGACTGATACAAATGTTCAAAACGCAAGACATGCTTTTTTGAACGGACTTACTACTGGCTTAAAAAATCCATCTGGTGAGTTTTATATAATAAAGGGTGATTTTGTTGAGATTAGGATTTTCATGCATTAGTATTTGACAGATCACGCGGGATTTCAGACATGGTGTCAAAGAGAAAGATGCTCAGTATGCTTTGACATTTCATCATGAATAGACTTACTAACGAGCAACACTTGCAAATCATTGAATTTTATTACCAAAATCAGTGTTCGGTTCGAAATGTGTTTCGCGCTTTACGCCCGATTTATGGTCTACATAATCGACCAAGTGAGCAAACAATTAATGCGATTGTGACCAAGTTTCGCACTCAGTTTACTTTATTGGACATTAAACCAACCACACGAATGCGTACAGTGCGTACAGAAGAGAATATTGCGTCTGTTTCTGAGAGTGTTGCTGAAGACCGTGAAATGAAATGTCGATTCGTCGCCGTTCGCAGCAATTGGGTTTGTGTTATTCGACCACATGGAAGATTTTACGCAAAGATCTTGGTGTAAAACCGTATAAAATACAGCTCCTGCAAGAACTGAAGCCGAACGATCTGCCACAACGTCGAATTTTCAGTGAATGGGCCCTAGAAAAGTTGGCAGAAAATCCGCTTTTTTATCGACAAATTTTGTTCAGCGATAAGGCTCATTTCTGGTTGAATGGCTACGTAAATAAGCAAAATTGCCGCATTTGGAGTGAAGAGCAACCAGAAGCCGTTCAAGAACTGCCCTTGCATCCCGAAAAATGCACTGTTTGGTGTGGTTTAGAATCATTGGACCGTATTTTTTCAAAGATGCTGTTGGACGCAACGTTACGGTGAATGGCGATCGCTATCGTTCGATGCTAACAAACTTTTTGTTGCCAAAAATGGAAGAACTGAACTTTGTTGACATGTGGTTTCAACAAGATGGCGCTACATGCCACACAGCTCGCGATTCTATGGCCATTTTGAGGGAAAACTTCGGAGAACAATTCATCTCAAGAAATGGACCGGTAAGTTGGCCACCAAGATCATGCGATTTGACGCCTTTAGACTATTTTTTGTGGGGCTACGTCAAGTCTAAAGTCTACAGAAATAAGCCAGCAACTATTCCAGCTTTGGAAGACAACATTTCCGAAGAAATTCGGGCTATTCCGGCCGAAATGCTCGAAAAAGTTGCCAAAAATTGGACTTTCCGAATGGACCACCTAAGACGCAGCCGCGGTCAACATTTAAATGAAATTATCTTCAAAAAGTAAATGTCATGGACCAATCTAACGTTTCAAATAAAGAAACGATGAGATTTTGCAAATTTTATGCGTTTTTTTTTTTTTAAAGTTCTCAAGCTCTTAAAAAATCACCCTTTACATGTTATTTACACAAATTTTTATTTTATTAAATCCCTCAATTAGAGAACAAATGTATGTTAAGTACTTCTAATAATTAAAATGAGACTTCTAAAAGTTTTGCAGCTCTATGGTTAAAACTTAGTTGTACATAATTACATATATTGTACTCGACGCACGAAATGAAACAAAAGGTTCAGCTATTTTTTTCGCCAGGTAACAGAACGCACGAAATGGGACTTACTTGGTTGTTTACTCCAAAATGTCGACGCACGAAATGCAACTAATCCAAAATATAAATCAAAACGTACCTACTAAAACTGTATAATTTTTTTGTAAAGAAGCTGATCCCAAAAAGTTAGTTTTAAGTTCGTAATCTAAAGAACCTCTCTAACTTTAGTTAAAAAACTCGATTGTCAAGAGTAACTGTCTTAATATTAGTAATTATTACTATGTTTTGGCTAATACCTACTTCAATGCAAAGGTATAAGTACAACACTTTGTTATTAATCGTTCGTATAAATTAATTATGTTAAAGACAGACCAGTAAAGTTAACTAACAACAATGCAACATAAACAGATCTATGTACTTATTTTAAATATATAAAGGGTGATTTTTTTGAGGTTAGGATTTTCATTAGTATTTGACAGATCACGCGGGATTTCAGACATGGTGTCAAAGAGAAAGATGCTCAGTATGCTTTGACATTTCATCATGAATAGACTTACTAACGAGCAACGCTTGCAAATCATTGAATTTTATTACCAAAATCAGTGTTCGGTTCGAAATGTGTTTCGCGCTTTACGCCCGATTTATGGTCTACATAATCGACCAAGTGAGCAAACAATTAATGCGATTGTGACCAAGTTTCGCACTCAGTTTACTTTATTGGACATTAAACCAACCACACGAATGCGTACAGTGCGTACAGAAGAGAATATTGCGTCTGTTTCTGAGAGTGTTGCTGAAGACCGTGAAATGTCGATTCGTCGCCGTTCGCAGCAATTGGGTTTGTGTTATTCGACCACATGGAAGATTTTACGCAAAGATCTTGGTGTAAAACCGTATAAAATACAGCTCCTGCAAGAACTGAAGCCGAACGATCTGCCACAACGTCGAATTTTCAGTGAATGGGCCCTAGAAAAGTTGGCAGAAAATCCGCTTTTTTATCGACAAATTTTGTTCAGCGATGAGGCTCATTTCTGGTTGAATGGCTACGTAAATAAGCAAAATTGCCGCATTTGGAGTGAAGAGCAACCAGAAGCCGTTCAAGAACTGCCCTTGCATCCCGAAAAATGCACTGTTTGGTGTGGTTTGTACGCTGGTGGAATCATTGGACCGTATTTTTTCAAAGATGCTGTTGGACGCAACGTTACGGTGAATGGCGATCGCTATCGTTCGATGCTAACAAACTTTTTGTTGCCAAAAATGGAAGAACTGAACTTTGTTGACATGTGGTTTCAACAAGATGGCGCTACATGCCACACAGCTCGCGATTCTATGGCCATTTTGAGGGAAAACTTCGGAGAACAATTCATCTCAAGAAATGGACCGGTAAGTTGGCCACCAAGATCATGCGATTTGACGCCTTTAGACTATTTTTTGTGGGGCTACGTCAAGTCTAAAGTCTACAGAAATAAGCCAGCAACTATTCCAGCTTTGAAAGACAACATTTCCGAAGAATTTCGGGCTATTCCGGCCGAAATGCTCGAAAAAGTTGCCAAAAATTGGACTTTCCGAATGGACCACCTAAGACGCAGCCGCGGTCAACATTTAAATGAAATTATCTTCAAAAAGTAAATGTCATGGACCAATCTAACATTTCAAATAAAGAACCGATGAGATTTTGCAAATTTTATGCGTTTTTTTTTTAAAAAAAGTTCTCAAGCTCTAAAAAATCACCCTTTACTTATTGTATTGTTCTTTTGTTACATTTTTAGGTAACTACCTATTTTACAGCACCTGGGCTTATTATAAGCTTAGGTAGAATTTAAACACCTGCGTGTGATGACACAAAAAGTTTTTTCATTGTTTCTCTTGTGTAGGTTTATTACGAATGGTTGATTTTTTTTATTAATAAACATATTGTTTTTCAACAGGTAAAGGAAAACGGCTCATTATTACACACATAGGAAGTGAAAACGGTTTCGTTGAAGGAGGATTATTGGTTTTTGAATCAAAAAAAGATGGCGACTACCATAAAGACATGAATAAGGAATGAAACGAACGCTAATGAAAAAGGAAAAGAGCCCAATATTTCAGAATTGGAAATGCGACAATTTGTAAACATTCTCATTTATGTCTGTGATACATTATCCGACAACCAGATAACTTGAGGACTGGTATGAGATATGAGCCTATTGAGAAGACGATGACCTGCAATAGGTTTGAAGAAATAAAGAGGTTTACTCATTTTGTCGACAATTCATCAAATCTTCAGCCAGAAAACCCTGAATATGATAAGCTGCAAAAAATAAGGCCCTTTCTGTCCCAAGTCAGAGATCGACTACTAAAAGTGCCAAAGGAACAATATCTCGCGGTAGACGAACAAATTGTACCGACAAAAACCCGGCAAAGTAGCTTAAAGCAATATAATCCCAAGAAGCCTCATAAATGGGGGTACAAAGTGCATGTGCTAAGCAGCGTTACGGGGTTTTCATACGACTTTGATTTGTATGCAGGGAAACAATCCGACGTGATCCCAGATGGTGAACGAAATATTGGTACCAGTAGCAATGTTGTCTTGAGACTCACTCAAACAGTTCCAGAAAATCTCAACTACAGAGTGTATTTTGACAACTGGTATACGAGTGTTGAATTGATGATTGAAATGTATAAAAAAGGAATCTTGCCCTTGGGAACAGTTAAAGCCAATAGATTGCCAGGAGCCAAATTGTCCACAAAATCAGACCTTTTAAAGAAGGGAAGAGGAGCTGCAGTGAAAGTAGAAACGAATGTTGATGACAGAACAGTCACTGCAGTAAGTTGTCTCGACAACAAAGTTGTTAACATATGTTACACTTATGTAGGCATTCATCCCACTGATACCGTCAAAAGTTTTAATGAAAGAGGAAATGTTATGAAGAGATAACTTGTCCAAGAGCAATTTTGCTGTACAATCGTCACATGGGTGGCGTTGATACGCTTGATTCCAAGCAAAGGTACTACAGGATCACAATAAGATCCAAAAAGTGGTATATGAGAGTCTTTTTCCACATTATTGTGATCACATGATGATGACAACAAGTGTTTTTTGCACGAGAATTTGACTCTTCGACTTCACCTGTGCGTAATGTTTTACGAAGAAAAGGCCTACACCACAGAAAGCCGGCAGTAAAAAAATATTTAAACGACGCCCAAAAAGCGGCTCGCGTTTCGCTAGAGATTTCAGGGACTACGATTTGTCACGCGCCATTTTTTCCGTCGAAAAAAGCTTTAGATCAAGCCAACATGGTCGTCGGCACTTATGGCGTTTGAATAATACAAGATACGAACCGCAGAATATTCTCCACAAAACCGAGTCCGGAAGGATTGCGGTCAACTTATGGGCCTGGATGAGCAAAAGTGGCCCCGGGGAGTTGGTATACTTGCCCGAGAGGGCTACCGGTGCTCACTACCAAAGAGAATATAATACTACGAGAAGAGCCGGGACTTCCGTAGTTAGGATTTAAGCGCATTTGCGCTACAAAGTAGTACCAACAAATAAAATATTCACATTCATTCATTCAGAACGACAGAAAGTACCGGAAGTTAGAATGCTGCCAACTTAAGAACGTGTCTAGGGACGTGCTATAAATATGTAGTACCTACACTTTATCGATATCGATAGTAGGATATTTTTTACCATAGGATTTTTTACGTATTAAGGCTTATTCCGAAGGCTACAATTTTATTTTAAGGGCTGTCAAAACAGTTTCGCAATCATACATTTCGAGTTTTAACAGCTCTTAAGACAAAACTGAAGCCCTCGGAATATTTTTCTAAGATAAAAATAAAAAGCATTTTGTTTACTTGGTTCCATCATTTTTACATAAAATAAATATACACTATGATTTCAAACATATTTAAACAACAATATTAGCATTAAACATGTGACCAGAAATCTTAGCATCAAAATAGAGGAATTTCGTTTCAATAACCATAAAGGCACCATAAAGGCGTTTGTTATATTTAAAATGCTTGCACCAGAAATCAACAAAAACCATTCAACAACTGGATTAAAGAAAAATTAGTATCAAAACAAACAAAATATTCAAAACCAAACTACAGATATTAGATTTTTGTCAAATTCTTAAAAATGATTATTATAAGGTAATTGTTTATAATTTTATAAACAATTTAGCGAATCAATCCATTTTAGATAATTGTGTATCAAAAATATTTATAAAATCATGTTTGATATTCCACACCTTTTCAAATCGTATTACTAAAAATATTTCTTCTATTTTAGCTGTTTCCTAATTTTATTTGGCGGTCCCTTTTTGTTGCGCTATTTTAATTGTGTCCGCAATTATTTCTTCGGCGCCAGCAAATATTTGATTTCTGCGATAACACTCGTTCCTTATTAATAATTGGTTTAGACGAACCAGCAAATTACTCAGCAGCATATCTTTATGTTGATCACAAATCCATGCGACGTTTTCGCAATGTGTAAGCATTATTGTCATTGCATATTTTGAAATGTAGTACTAATGTAGTACGCTCTTTACGTGGTCATCAAAAATTTTCGTACACATGTTAACTAAATTACATAAATGTATAGTTGGATAAGTGAGAGACTTTTTGTCTTGCCACCACTCACGGAGTCTTATGTAACTGTAAACTGAACTTGTACACATGTGAGGGTTTTCTATCTTCAGGCTTTGGTTACAGTTTCTGCATTCTACGTTTCTTAAAACCCTTGAGGCTAAATATCCAGCGACGTATACCGTAGGCTGTTTTTCAAATTTTTCAAATATTTGTGTTTCAATTTCCAAGTCTACTTTATCGATTTCAACTGGAATTTGGAGAACAGGTAAGTCGATGTCTTCTGTTGGTAAGGTTTGTAAAGGAAATAAATTTACAACCGGAGCTGCGTTTACAGTCGAATTAGTGTCCTGATGGTGTTGGGGCATATTAAAGAAGTCTTCAAAGTCAATCATGGCTTCACTGCTGTCATCCTCACAATTGGAACCTCTACTATGAGGCGCAGTTAGGTTTGTTAGAATATTAGACTTAAAAGCTGCTGTAAAGTGGTGACAGGTTGGATTTCTGTTAGTTGGACAATGTTGCCTGATCATTCCGAAAAAATTTTCTAAGGCATCCTGGTTTAATTGCCGTAAGTTTAAATACTTGTAACCCTCAGATTCTACTAACTTCCATATATCTTCAAGCGAAGATAATGAGGTTTGATAACCAAACACGCATCGCACATTTTTCAATCTCAAAAAGCTGTCAGATTTGAGAAAATACATAGTTGATATCAAATGTTTATATTTTCTCCAAAGTTGAAGGTGATTGCTTTTTCTCGAGACATTCTGCCTGGTGCCCCTTTTAATGTCCTTTTCAGATGCTGGACCATTAGTACAATCAAACAGCTTGTCAAGAAGTTCAACTATTTCTGCAGTTGAGGAGATTTCTCGGCCCCTCTCTGTATCTTCATATTTTTCTGCTAAGAGTTTCAAAATAGCAGCCACGGTATTACTTAAAACTTGCGCCGCATACTTTACCTTCATTTTGGATCTGTATCTTGGGTTGACATGTATAGGAGTAATCTTTTTAAAATGTAAAGTCTCCTTATTTTTTTTCTCTAGTTCAATTATGTGAGACCATTTACCCTTCTTTCCATCAATAACTATTTCTCCACCTTGTAGGAAGTTATTTCGTATGGATTTGAAAAGGTGTGGAATATCAAACATGATAAAAATTTTGGTGTCATTTACCACAAAGTAATTGGCAGTTGTCGGGACGTTATTGAATTTCTTCAGAAGATTCAGACTTCCTACATTAGTCGGTCCTTGGTCACATACCGTTGTAACTATTTTAAAGCCAATACTTGTAATAGCTTCTATGACATTTTTAATTATGACAGACAGGTTTTCCGATGAAACAGTTCCCTTTACAAAGTAATATGCTACGGGTTGTTTGATTTTTTTATGTAACCCTTGCAACATAAACACTAGACATGCGCAAAACAGTACACTAGAACGTGATGCCATATTACTATTGCACTACGATAAGGTGATATCACTTTTTAATATTACCATTACTCGAAACATTACCCGTGCACGGTGATGTCCGTGATGTCGGACACGGCTATGAATGGTTGTAATAAGTAGGGTAGGTAATATTACAATTACCAAATGCAATGCTTCCTTAATTTATTACTTTCTACATGTAGCTCCTTCCCATAGAAACGATACTTATACCTACATTCGAGTACGGACGGAGTGGCTTAGTAGGTAAGTTAATGTGGTACCTACCTAGGTAATACTGTTGTTTGGTAGGTACATACATATACCATAGGTTAGGTAGAATCAAATTAATCTTAGAATACATGGAATTTATGGGTAGTAAAGTTGATTTTCCTTCATACTTAGGCCCGTACTACCTAACCTACCTACACTAAGATGAATCTCTCTCTGGCTAGAGAGAGATTCATCTTAGTGTAGGTAGGCTAGGTAGTCAGTTTATTTTATATAAGCTAGGTAGGTAGTGTACGTAGGTATTGTGGTAAGTATTGAGCAAGTAGGTTGGTTGTTAACCAAATATAATTATTATGTAGGTACCTACGAAGCATTACGAACAAAGCCGAGTCCGCGCAACGCAATGCATCACTCGCTTGCATTAAAATCTCCAACCAAACCGAACTCCGAGTAGGTAATGTTTGCCGAATGCAATGTAGGTAACGTGATGTGATGACTTTACTTTTGTATTTACTTTCATTCGCACGCATTACTTACACATCTATCTGCGTCTCATTCGCACGCAATACAGTGCCATATAAACTACGAAACATTCCGAACAAAGCCGGATCCGCACGATTGAGATAAGGAGATGGAAGAACGTGCATGTGCCTGCCTATCACCAACCGAGCGTCGCGTGATGTGTGTAATGCGTAATGCTTCGGCGTCTCGAGTGATGAGTGATGTTGTATTACTTCGTCGCGTAATATTACTTTTGTGATATTACAAGCATTACTTACACATGTCTAATAAACACTAACGCATGATCAGCATCTTTATCTTGTCTTAAGTCTTCGCCTCCTAAATCCACAAAACCTTCCACTTTATCTGTCCGCGAATTATAAATTAGGCGCTTTTTCAAAGCAATCTCATCAAAGAGTAGAGCACATAGTTTATCCTTATCATTTGATTTTATTGCCTTTCTTTTTAAATGTTCAAGAATGGTTTTACTTATTCCTGGTTCCAAATTCATGCTTTGGAGAAGTGTCTGTAATGTTCTGATGCTGGGAAGGGCTATTTTCAAATGTTTTAGAAGTCTGTAGGTTTTTGGAGATTTTTTATAAATTGCCAAAGCCATGCTTTTCTCAGTAGAAGTCCAACGATGTCCCTGTGGTTTTCTCCCTTTGTTCCGGATGTATGACTTTATCAAAGTTTTTAAGGCTACCGACTTAATCTTTTTCAAAATGTTTTCCTTCTGTAGCGATCGAATTTTTTGTTTGCTCTGCTCCAGTTGTTTAATTAATTTCTTTTTACGTGGTGTTATTTCTGGGTCTGTAACAAGGAATTCATTTTTTAGTACGTCTATTACCACATTGAACAGTGTTAATTATAATGGACATGCAAAGTTTTATAGAACTTCATACTCCACATGTAATAAGTAATACTTATTACACGTGGTATAATAACAAATAATAAAATAATGTATAATCAGAAATCAAAATATCCTTCATTAAAAAAGGTCTTTCCTGAAGTGACATACAAGTTCTGAACATGCTCTATACGAAATGCGAACAAAGAAGTATCTATTTAAAACGTATGTGTACTAATGATAAACTCATAAACTCATAAACTCATTTATTCGTGCATAAACAGCATACGTACATTTCATCATTTAAAAATCACAATTATTAGGAAGTAGAAGTACATTTATAAAAAATTACTTAATGTAATCTGATGTCTTTCGGCAGCCGAACTCATCGAACGAATAGAACGCTTGATTTACAAGCCACGTTTTAAATCTGTGCTTGAATGCCGAGTGGCTCGGCGCTTCCAATATGTCCCTTGGGATTCTATTGTAGACGGTGGGGCCCATCACATGCGTCAGCTTCCCCGATTCCCTTCCCCGGCTATGATTACCTAAGTCCAGCGGGATTTTTCTTTTCTGTGAGATAGAACCTTGTGCCGGAGTAGAGGGCTCTGTAAGACAAACAATTTTGCTATAATGTAGTTCAAATAATCATTTTCATAATCAAGGTGCTAGACAATTTCTCTAAAACCCTCATCATGATGCAAACTAAAATATATTAGGTAATACAGTTATTCCTTGATCATGGCGCATGAAACTGTGCCGAAATATTGGAAAGCTCAAAACTCAAATCATGGTAAATATCCCCTTAAACATGACTTTAGTGTTAATAACCATGATGGATTTAAAAGTTTCATATTATAATATCTTGCTTCTTCATCAGTTGACATTGTATGTAAAAAATTAATGTGAATATTACCTAAATCCACTGGCTTTTTTCTTTTCCGTGTCGTAGGACTTTGCCCCGAAGTAGATGGCTCTGTATAAAAAAAAATATTGCTTTAATGTAGTTTAAATCAGGGGTCGGCAACCGGCGGCCCGCGGGCCGCATGCGGCCCGTAGACTATCTCGGTGCGGCCCGCAACCCTGAGGTCCGTAAGAAAAAAATACCGAAGCAAAAGGCCATATAAATTCACTAGAATTTATACGGCCATGCTGCTGGGCCATGAGAGTATTCTTGAAAGCTCGCTCCCACGCGGGGTGATAAAAATGTACCTCTATTTCATTTCTTAAGAACTGTTTATCAAGACTGTGATGTTATGTATTGTTTCTACCGAAAATAAATATTTGCTGTACATAATCAATTCTTGGCAATTTCTTTTGCGTTTATCCGCCGCACGTGCGGCGGCGGGCGGCTCCTTTGAGACAATAGGCGGGGCGGCAGTCTTTGATTAGACGCAGGTGTGCGGCGGCGAAAAAATTCAAAGCGACCGGTTTTAGTTAAAATCACAGCCGCGCGCAGCTCTCGCCACATTCGGTTGTGGAAATTCGCCGGAAACTCACGTCTCATCTGGTTGCTAGCTACGCGTTTCGTTTCACCTTTCTTCCCTTCGCTGATAGCTTCTCACGCACGACGTATGAGGTAAGTTGTATGCACTCGCGAGCATTTTGTTTTATTTTATTTACTGCTTGTTAATGTGAACCTTCAGATTGATGGGTAAATGTTATAAGGACGGGGATAGTAGTTACATGACATGAAGTTAGTTACGAGTGTGTCATGTTTTAATTATTATTTGAATGTGGAGTTGAATTTGTAGGTGCTAACTGGAACATATAATTTTACAACGAATTTAATTTTTTTCATTATTGTTACAGAATAATATTATAAACATGGCTTCAAGAAAAAGGAAGATAGAAGAAGAAAAAAGAGTTTTTAACGAATTATGGACAGAATTATACTTTTTTATCGAGTTTAAAGGAAAACCGTTATGCTTGATTTGTCAAAAGAGTATTTCTGTAGTAAAGGAATATAACCTGAAGCGACATTACGACACCGAGCACAAAGCTAAATTTGACTGTCTTGAAGGAGAAATACGGAAAAGGAAAATTTCCACTTTGAAATCGTCATTACAAAATCAACAAAACATATTTAAGGTTGTGGCAGACAACAGCGAATCGAATGTTCGGGCCAGTTACAGGGTAGCAGAGATTCTTGCAAAAAGTGGACGTCCGTTTACCGATAGTGAATTAGTAAAAGAGTGTGTCTTAGCTATCGCAGAAGAAATATGCCCAGAGCAGAAAAAAATGTTTGAAAGTCTTAGTCTCTCTGCAAGAACTTGCACCCGACGTACTGAAGACTTGGGTGCTAATTTGTGTGAACAACTCAGGGATAAGGCGCAGTCTTTCGACTGCTTCTCTTTAGCGATGGATGAAAGTACGGACGTGTCGGATACAGCACAGTTACTCATATTTGTACGCGGCATTGACGAAAACTTTACTGTTTACGAAGAGCTTGTGAAAATGTGCAGTTTGAAAGGTACAACTACGGGAGAAGATTTATTTCACCATGTGGAACAAGCTCTGGATTCATTGCAATTAAGCTGGGAAAAGTTAACAAGTGTCACTACCGATGGAGGCAAGAACATGAGCGGTCAAAACAAAGGTGTTGTTGGGAGAATCATCAGCAAAGTGAAAGATTCTGGATCTACTGTGCCATTGATTTTTCACTGTATTGTCCATCAAGAGGCATTGTGCTCCAAAGTAAATAGTAGTAAGTAGAAATAATGGATACTGTAACATCCACTGTTAATTTTATAAGAAGAAATGGGCTCACACACCGTCAGTTCCAAAAGTTTTTGGAAGATCTGGAAGCTGAACATGGTGACGTGGTTTACTACTGTGAAGTGAGGTGGCTCAGTCGAGGTGCCGTTTTGGAACGGTTTTTTGATTTGAGGAAAGAAATTGGCAACTTCATGGAGATGAAAGGAAAGCCAGTAGAAGAGCTTACTAACAAACAGTGGATTATCGATCTTGGTTTTTTGACTGATTTGACTAAGGAACTGAATCAGCTCAACAAACGCTTGCAGGGAAAAAATAAATTGATTTGCGATATGTATACAGATGTAAAGTCATTTGAAATGAAACTGAAACTGTTTATCAAGCATATTGATGAAAAAATGCTTGACCATTTTCCTAATTGCAAGAAAGCTGTGGAAGAAGCTGGAGATAATTTTGTGTGGCAAAATATTACAATGAGAAACGTGTTAACACAACTACAAACTGAGTTTGTAAATCGATTCACCGACTTTAAAAAGAGCTCCCTTAACATGGAAATATTCCAAAACCCTTTTGCAATTGATATTAGTGAGATACCAAGCCATTTTAAAAAAATTAGTACATATTTGTGTGAGCAGACTTTTTCAATTCTCAACTACCGCAAAAATAAGAATTGTTCGCGGTTAACGGATGAACATTTAGACGCGATACTGCGCGTGTCTACTACTAAAATGAAAGCAGACGTTAAAAAACTTGCAAGTCAAAAGCAGCCTCAAAAATCTCACTAGTTCTTACTTTTATGTTAGTATAGTAGTTCAATTAAAAAAGACATAATTGTATGAATATATATGCGTTTTATTTCAAATATTAAAAATACATGCCCGAACATATAAATATAAGTGCGGCCCGCACTGATACTCTGGCAACATATGTGGCCCGGCTATAGCATAAGGTTGCCGACCCCTGGTTTAAATCATCATTTAAGACGTATATATAAGCCATATTTTTTACATGTGGCATCTTTGTCGTTTTCATACACTTTTTCAGAACTCTCACTCTCATTGTAAGCAAAAACTAAATGTAATGATCACCTGAGCCCGGTGGCATTTTTGTATTCTGTGATGTGGGACTCTGTTCCGAAGAAGATGGTTCTGTAAGAAAAACAAAATATTTGTTTTTATGTTTAAATGATGACTGATGTTTCTATGACTAGTTAAGTACTATCTACTCATAAAATATTCACGTGCCTATGTGTGTATGTACTCGGGCGAGATAAGCAGCTCTACTGTACCACCAATGCTTTTAGTACCATGCCTTGTGTGAATAAATATTACTGAATTACTGTGGCGCGGCGGGCGAAGGTCCGCCTGCAACGCAGGGTTTTATTCCCGCTTTAGGACAAATGTTTGTACAAATATTTTTCTGGGTGTTTAGTGTATTTTCTATGAATATGAAAAAAATATCTACCTATGTAATGTAGTATATTGTATTATGTATATCTGCCATCTAGTTCCCATATCAGCTTGTACTTAGCTTTGGGCTAGCTAGATGAGGCTGTGTGGATTGTCCAGCATTGTTTATTATTATTTATTTATTTATTTTATTAAAATCATCATTTAAGATGACTCCCTCTTTATTGTAAGCAAAAAATAAACGTAATAATTACCTAAGTCCAGTGGCTTTTCTCTTATCCATGACATAGTAGAACTCTGCCCTGAAGTAGATGGCCTAAGAGTGTGTTCTGAAGTAGATGGCGTAAGAGTGTGTTCTGACGTAGGTGGCTCTGCAAAAGAAAAAAAAACACCGAAATTAAAATGAATGTACAATTATTCAAATGACAATAAAAAAAAATTGTTTTTTTATTCGAAAGAGATTATAAGCAACGTTAATCTGGCCGCCGTCGCATATTGCCTATTGGTACTTTTTATGCCATAAATCAGTTCCCATGGGATAGAAATGACCTTCAAACGTTTCCATAGAAACAATGCGTGGGAAGCCATGGGCAGAAACTAGTTTAAAACAAAATAACATACAAACCTACAAACACATGGCAAGGAAACTCATACATAATTGCATCAGGCAGTGGTGCTGCTTTGAGTTGTTTTGAAGGTATAGCAGTCTTCTTCAATCGAGTTTTCTTCTTATTGAAGTGTTTTTTATCAAAATGCTTTCCACAGACATACTTTAATGAATGCAACTTTTCTATTGGCACATAAATGAGGTCTTCATTGCCTGTAGCTTTCACCCACTGCTTGCATCTGTAAAAATTTTACTTGAGTTTGAATGGTTATCTTTATTATTTTATTGCGATCAGCAACCTGAAAAACTCCCAACACAGAGTTTCATGAGAATGCTTTTTGTAAATGTCAAACTTTGACAGCTGTCAGATTTCAAAAATGCCAGCAGCCACAATGTGTAAAAAAAACGATTGTGAAAAATAAAGAGTTTGGTCACTCAACGCGGCGTTTGTGGTTGTAACTCGAGACATATTTTAGATAAAAAATCATGGGTCTTTTTATAGCCATAATTTTTTTTAAATAGTGCATGTTTAGGCTCTATTTTTATGCACTCTCAACAACCCAACCAAACGCGGCGTTTGTGGTTATATACCTACATATATATAACTCAAGAATTATAAATCGTAGAGAAAAACTTATGGATACCAAGACGCTTTAATTTATGCACTCTAAACACGACATTAAAAAAAACAACGATTATGAGAAAAAAAGAGCGGACATAAATTTTCTGTGTGGGATTGCTTTGAACATCGACACCAAAGAGAATCGACACAATCCCATCACTATTAAACTTGCAAGTAAAGGTTATGATTATGTTTTTACTAGAATTTCTTCATATATTACAAAACAAGTCACAAGAACAGATCAGAGGTACTTACCGAGTCTCATCTAATGGAAATTTGGCCATGAATATACGTTTTTCACCATCATCATTTCGACCGCTTCGCATCCCACAAATCTCACACTTTTTGTAGTGCATTGCGTGATGCATATATCCATTCTAGTTACTTTTCAAGTAACAAATCACTCGTACGACACATAAAAGCACTTAGATTACTGTAACTCAGTGAAATTAAGCTAAAACAAAAGGTTTTGCCGTGCAAATAAACAAATCACCGCCATATTGACTTGACATGACTTGACACAGAGTATGACATGGCAGAGAGAAGCTGAATGAATGAATGAGTTAGAACATGCCGCCATTCAATTTAGCGCAATTTCCATACATATTTTTTTTTGTATGGAGTTTCAGAAGACTGCTCACTACTGCGAGTTGTTGCGGGACACAATGTTGCCTACGGTGAGAGTTGTGTTCATAATCCAGAGATAGAATTCAAATCTCCCGCGTTATTTTGTAAGTTAGGTCAAGAACCTTTGTCATTAACACTTTCAAGTTATTAGCCGCCATGTTTTTTTTTTTCTTCTTCCTGTACACCCTTGTGAATACACCATGTGAAAGTTGAATTTAATTATTTTTATTTAACCTAAAATACCAGCCCCCGACATGGTCCTTCGAGCCGGATACTAAAATACATTCCCAGCAATGTATAAATCAAGAATTGGAACAGATTAGCGCAAATTATAAGACTTCGGAGAATTGCGCATCACGTCATCAAGAGTGGTCGATGGAGTTCAAGAAATGTGAAGTGAAAGTGAATAAAACTTATAGTTTGAACCCAGCACTCAAGTATTCTAGGTATTAATTCGACATCACGAAAGTTCAGTAACATTAAAGTAATTTAATTATGTGATTTTTTGAAAACTAATGTATGGCATCCGGTATTTTCCTGAGATTTGATTGTAACGCAGTGTAGGTGAATTTTGGTTGCCCAGCTAGTTAGATCTTATTTATTGTTTGTGCCAAACGTTATATTGAGCCTTTTGATCTAACTAGCCCTTATTTTAACTAATTCATCATTTTTTTTCAACATTGCAAGTTGCATCAGTCATCTTAGAGTCATTGAATTGTCTCAACAAGTAGTAAGTTTTTCATGTTAAATTAAGTAACTGTTTTCAACATTAAATTCATTATAAAACGTTTTAACTCATGATGTTGTTGTGTTAAAATTTAAGTCAAGGTTGCAGTTCTAAATTGTCAGTTCATTTGTTGGAAAAAGCTTATGTTAAATTTTCAGTTCATTTGTTGGAAAAAGCCAATGTTATTTCTATTATATGATTTTAATTGTCTTGGTTAATAATGTGTAAATATTTATAGTAAATGGTTTTATTTCTAATAAAACACAATCTTGTAAAATATAGTTTTATTGTATTATAAACAATATTTTAAAATTAAACCTTTAACTAAAAATAACTAGTTATAATAGTTGCTCCTTTAGATTTAAAAAATAAACTTCCTTGATTGCCTTCCCTAGATACCTACTCTTTTATTGCCCTGAAAAAGCGGTCAAAGTCATAGGCATGCTTCATAGTTAGGTTTCTGGGCGGCCGGTGTGCTTAGCATCTGTGGTCAATCGTTCTTCCGAACTATATTTTTAATTATGTACAATCACGTTAGATGCGAAATACTATACCATACTAGAACACAGGGGTTAGCTTCACGCACTTACTATTCATTTTTTTGCGAACCGAAGTGACAAAAAAACCCCGCTGAGAGTAGGCCCCGTTGAGTGGGTAATAAGATAACATAAATTCGTCAAAATACTTGTAAGTTATGAAAAAATCAACTTCAACCAAAACTTAATTTTCAGATTCATATGCTGAATAACTCGGTTGCATTTAAGCTTTCGGCCCCTTCCCATCAATTTATTTGTTATTTTTATTAAAATGTCAGTTATTTTTGATGTAGATTGTGTTTTAACCAAACACAATTTTTAATTTTAGTACCTATCAGAAGCTGTGTGGCCTTGGGTGGGTCAAACCCATCTAGTTAAAAGGACTTGGTGCGCGTGTGGGTTAGCTAGACCAGACCATGTGGGCCCTGACATGAATTTCAATTTTAAATTACAAGAAGACATAATGATGTTTTTTAACATAGACGTTGTGTGGTGAATTTGTGGTATGGCGTACTACGACCACCAAGAGCCCGACGTATGCAATTATTGCAACGGGCTGCAACGGGTATTTCGATTGGTCTTCCAGTGGACAAACTGAAGGGTATCGAAGACAACAACCAGTGGAAATTCTTCATGAAGATGCTCCTCATGCACCTCACGTGTATTGAGTCTGAGAATGGTTGCTCCGATGAGAAGAAAAAGCAGAAAGCGTTGGCAAAAATATGCTTGTTATATATACGGGCCAAAAAGGTCCCTGTCTCAGCATTTTGCCGCTACAAGCCGAAGTTAGTAGCGGCGCTGGTTTTCAGACAGGTCCTGGTGTGGCAGCAATACAAAGAAACAGAGTACAAAGAGTAGGTACACAGGTTACAAGACAAGATACGAAACAAGAGAGGAAGAAAAATTGATTAAATAAATTATAATAAGTGCGTAAGACCTCTATAGAAATAAGATACACAAAAAAAGAACATAAATGTAAAAAATGATTAACAAAAAAAGAGCTCTGTACGAGATTTGTCTATTAGAGCGACAGCATTACAACATGTATGGAACGCGAAAACACGTTACGAGACATGGACCTACCTACAGCGTGCCTACGGGGATAAAGGATTGTGCCGGCGTTTGGGGCTATGCGGTCACTGTTCGGCGTCAAACTACAGGAAGCAGAGAGCATGCAATGCTACATTTCCAAAATATTGGAGCTTGGACAGCAATTGGAAGACATAGGTTCTAAGATGGAAGATGAATTCTTGGCCGTTATAATGCTAAGTGGTCTTACACCTGACTTCGATCCACTGCTCTAGAAAATTCTACATTGTCACTAACAAGTGCAAATGTCAAAACAAAGCTTTTGCAGGAACAGCATCATGGAGTGCGATGATCCTGTGCCTGCGATTCCCCCGGTCCCGCCAGACCCCAGATTCCGTCCCCGAGAACGCAAGTACCTACTAGCGCAATTTAAGCGTAAATTCCATTTAATTGAGACACCGGCTCAAAACCCGGCCCAGAAGAGGTTATTAACTTTTGTGGAACAGATTTATGTTCCCTCCATTCAAACCGTATACACACACCCGTCTATAGTTGTAGGTGCTAACTGGGCCTACACTAACATAAGATGGAGGACCATTCAATGTTCACGTGTCCCGAACTGAATATGAACCCTCTACTGGAGCTGTTATTAAACCAATTAAGTTTGGCCAATTCTTGGCAATAAACAAGTTTGAAAGTGTGCCCTGGTGAAGGTGTTAAAAAAGTTGGACCTAACAAAATTTCGGTTGAATTTACCTCGGCTGAATACACAAACAAATTTTTTACATCACCCATGAGCAAATATGTACCATACCCACATACAATGTCACCCGAATGGGCCTTGTCAGGAATGTTCCTACAGACCTTTCCATGGATGAATTTGCTAAGGATTGTGCTTAAGGCTCGTCGTCTCCATAGAAAAGTAACTGATGGTGGTAAAATTTCTTGGGTACCGACCCAAACTGTTGTCATTACATCCACTAGACTACCAAGCACTTGATTGTTTTCTGCAATGAAATGTTAACAAGAATTCAATAATCCACAAATATCCAATCATAAATCCACATTTGATGATAGAAGATAAATCCCAGTATCAATTTAAAATAAATTACTGGACGGGCATATTAAATGGAAAAATTATAGGCCCTTATGAATTGCCGGGCAACCTTAATGGCAACAATTATTTACAATTTATTCGAAACCAGTTGCAAATATTATTAGAAGATGAGCCACTAGCCATCCGGCAAGAAATGTGGCTCCAGAACGACGGTTGTCCGGCACATTATACTGTGCAAGTAAAGAATTATCTAACGGATGTCTATCCCAACAGATGGATCGGCCGATTGGGGCCAATATTGTGGCCAACACAGTCCCCAAACCTAAATCCTCTAGATTTTTTTTATTGGGTCTGTTTGAAGGAGCAGGTTTACAAGAAACCCATAAACTCATTAGAAGAACTTCGACTTCGCGTCGCCGAAGCAGCCAGAATTATATCATCAAAAAATTATAATTACAGATTAAAAGATCTTTTATAAAAAGGTTTAGAGCTTGCATAAGGGCAACAGGAGCGCAACTTGAACATTTACTATGATTATTTTTATAATAAATGCTTTTTGGTCATTACCTGTTTTATTTTTTTCTTTTGCAATTTTGTAATAAACGCCTACTTTTACACATTAGTAATTTACTATTAAATTAGATATTTATGCTACCGTTTTAGAATCCTTTGATGTAGGTAATTTTTTTATGTGGTTGGCTTTTCAATTCACAGGAACACCAATTAATTTTTTTTACACCACAGGTGCTCAAACTTAGCAGTAAAATAAATTTCAGAAATAAAATTTATGTTTAGGGACTACTAGTTAACTACTATCCTAAGTAGTTGCGTTTTCTTAAGGTAATTTAATGTAGCGGACGTGATGCCCACAAATGTGAGGAAAACTGGGAAATTTCTAAATTTTACCAAAAAATTCGTAGACCGCGGACTGTTGGGAATAGATTTTTTTTGTGATGTGGGGCCCCACCACTCCCCCCCCCCCCCGCACACGCACGTGCAGGATTATCCACCATTTCTGGGAAACCCGTCAGTATATAATATTTTCATTTTACAAAAATATTTGTGATGTTGAATAATGTAAAAATAACGATTTAAATAAAAACAACAATATTGGGCAGATTTGGAGATAAATTTTTTTTTTTTTTTGGTAAACTAGCGTATTATCGGAGAGCTTTTCATTGAAATCCAGTTAAATATATTATGTTTATTAAAGAATTTTGTTTAAAATACCTTCAAAAAATTAAATGTTACATTACTTCTTTTCATTGCAAATAGCATCAGGGTTAAATTATAAAAAGGTATTTAAAATATACTTACTGTACAAAGTACAATATGTCAGGTCAGGCCGCAGATCGAGTTCACCACATATATATGAACCTCCTACCGCCAGAACAGCTAGAAAAACAAGTCAGCATCATATCCAGTCATCTACGAGAAGATCTAACGCTAGCAGTCGATATGCAGAGTCTATACGACCTCTATAAACAAATGAAGGCGCGCGCTAGAGTTGGAGGAAATTTTTTAATCATACAGATAAAATTCCCCTTACAAACAAACTAGAACCCTAGTTCGATGGGGCAGACTTACTACGCTGCCTACAGCGTAGTAAGTCTGCCCCATCGAAACCACGTGGTCAGATTTATCGCGCCATTAATAGCTTTCAATATGCAAAAACATATTTTTATTCTAATGAAAACCAAGGATCTTCATTCGTGTATGCACACTTCATCTTATCGGATGCTATGTCCTTACGATAAACCTATCTTCGAACTACCACTTACAAAGGCGATATAATCATTAACAACAAATGACACCGTAATTCAGATGGAGACATTGACCGGCAATGGATTACGTAGCGTAGGTTAAAGTTGCGTAGTGAAGAGTAATGATTTTTCAATCTACGGTCACAACAACTACCTAAGTCAAGTTAAAATGGAACGAGATTTACCAACAGTACCGGAGTTTTCCATTCTCAACAAAATCGTCAACTCCTCCGTAATAGCTCAATTTATACCAGAGAATCACGAAGAAAAGTTCACTTCTGCAAATTTGTCTCTCTCTCCCAATAAGGTTTGCTGGAAGAGAACTTTTTTTAGGGTTAAGCTCGCCTTTGCCATTATTTTTCTTGTGATATGTTTTATTTATAATACCTATGTTGTGCAATAAAGAATTATGAATTATTATGAATTATGAAAAGTGGTCAAACATGAAAACTCAAATAGAAGACAAAGGCCCAAACGATATTGCTGTTAGGTGTGGAAATTGACCACCCCCCATCCTATTGATGAAGCTTATTACAGTTGCGTTATCTACGCGTTTCAATATTTGGTAGCGAATATTTTAGGGGCAAAAATGCAGCTAGCAACTCTAATTGGTCAATGTGCAGTTTTATCACTTCACTAGACCAAGGGCCACTGGCAGTATCATCCCCACATGCAGAACCCCACCACAGACCCCACCCCGTGGTTAAGGCGTCATAATACAACTCTAGGGTATAGTTATCGTCTTATATACGCATTTCAGTGCTAAACCGTTCATCACGCTTACATCGTGATAGTTTCGCACAAAAATATAATTCACGTATTCACGATGCTTAAAAGAAAACATGACAAGAAAAAGTAAGATTGAAATTCAATTGACGATCAACTTAAAAAGATAAAAAAGTTAGTAAAACGTGCTCGACGTGTGCCTTCAAGTGATAATATCCAAATTGTTTAATTCATAAGATTAGAGAAGTAAACAAAAATAATGAAAACATGTGTATTCTCGAGTACTAAATCGAAAATGGAATATTACTTACCAGGGTAGGGTGCTATTGGTAAGTAGGCTAAACTATAATAACTTATAAAACATGCCAGTAATAATTACGTTTTTTTTTGTTTTGTTGTGTAGTCAAAAATTTATAAATAATAAAAGTAAGTATCTATGTATGTATACCTTAAGTTATATTTTATTTTATCAATTACTTTAAATTCATACTAATATACAATAAATTCACTATTCACATGAATACTTGTCATTACATTAATAAAATAAAATATAAATGGCAGATAAACAAAAAGACATCCATTGTAAGGAATCGTTAACGAGTATTACGATGTGAAGCGAGAGAAACTCGGGTTACACTAACCACTACACCATAAAGTAAAGTAAAGTAAAGTATCGTTTATTGCATGAAATACATGTAGGTACAGGTGTTTTTATGTCTATTAAGCGAATCAATGTATTCCTACCGGTTTTACGGTGTGCAATGTCTGTGTACAAATAATAACAGCTTATTAAGCTTATAATAAAATGAAATAAAATTAAACTGAGCTTGAAACTAATGTTGGATGAAAGCAACTTAAAAAATAACGAATATCACGAAGCAGAAAAATCTTTGTCAGTTAAGAATTCATTTATAGCATAATAACATTTATTTGAAAGAATCGTTTTTAACTTTCTCTGAAACTCCATATTCGGCAGTAGTCTTATAGATTGTGGTAATTTATTATATATGCAGGGTGCCATAGCAAATATACTCTTACCCATCATTGTGGTTTTTCTATTTATTTGACAGACTTTATTATTGTCACGCCTATTGCGGACCACTAAATCCGAAGGTCGACCGAAGAGATTTTGATTATTTTTGACAAACATAGCTGTCTCCAAAATATACAGTGATGGTAGAGTCAAAATTTTATACTTAAGGAAAAAAGGTTTACAGGAGTCGGTTACTTTAAGGTGAAACATGATTCTAATGCAACGCTTTTGATATTTAAAAACTTTTAAAACATCTGTTGAATTTCCCCAGAACATTATTGCATATCTAATATTAGATGCAATTATACCATGATACGCAATAAGTAAGGTATCTATGTCCACTAATGGTGCTAATTTGTATAGGACATATGCTGAGCTATTGATTTTCTTACAAAGAGCTTCTATTTGTGATTTCCAATTTAGTTTCTTATCAATATTTACCCCCAGAAATTTTGTACTCTCCACCACTTCGATTACTTTATTGTTGTAATAAATGTCAATTGTTTTTGAAGCTGCATTATCGCGTTGTCTAAAATGTATGATCTTTGTCTTGTTTATGTTAATTTTAAGATTATTATTATTTAACCAGTCTATAATTGATGTCAAAGCTAAATTAATGTCATTTTTAAAAGTGTCAGTGCTCTTAGAAACTACAGTAACCGTACTATCATCGGCGAATAGTGATATTGGGTGAGTTATCGCTCTGGGTAGATCATTTATATAAATAATAAACAGTAGAGGTCCTAGCACACTCCCCTGGGGGACGCCATATTTTACAATCCGTTCTCGTGAAAGGTGGCTTTCTTCAGTTTTCGTTTTATAATTAATATTGGTAATCTTAGTAAACTGTTTCCTATTCTCTAAGTAAGACTTGATCAATTGTAGAGTATTTCCTCTTACACCGTATACTTCAAGTTTGCGCAGTAAAATGTCATGTCTAACATAATCAAATGCTTGTGTCATGTCACAGAAGATTGAACAGACGGCGGTTTTATTATCAACATTTCTAGTCACAGGTTGAAGAAAATCATATATTGCCATATTAATTGTTTTATTTTCCCTGAATCCTTTCTGTTCACTACATAGAACTTGATTCGTTTCTAAGTAGTTATAAAGAGATTTATATATATGCTTTTCAAATATCTTTGAAATAACTGGTATCAAAGATATGGGTCTATAGTTACCCATGCATTCTTTGTTTTGTTTTTTATGTACGGGTTTAATAATCGAGATTTTTAATGAGTCAGGAAATACACCCGAGCTAATGCTTAAATTTATAATATGGCTAATCGGCTTACATATGGTTCCAGCTACTGATTTTAGAATCTTCGTTGAAATATCGTCATACCCAACACTGTTTGTGTTATTAAGGGACAATATTATTTTGAGAACATCAGTAGATATGCAAGGTTGCAGGAACATAGAGTCTCTTCGGCTAGTTAGTCTTGAAGTTACGTTTATTCCCGAGTTTTGGATTGGTACTATTTTATCTATAAAGAAGTCATTGAATGCATTTGCAATGTCAATAGGTTTATGTAATAATATAGAGTCATTTAAACATATTTTTCGTATTGTATCTGAAGGGATATTTCGTTTTGTATTGTTTATTATTCGCCATGTGGTTTTTGATTTATTTTTAGATGTCCTTATTTTATGGTTATTCTGTGCTTTTTGCGTAAGTTTTACAATTTTATTTAGGATTTTGGTGTATTTTTTATAGTTATCTCTACTTTTTTCCGAAGGTTTTTTCCTGTGCTCCCATAAAAGTTTTCTCTTATTTTTACAGCATAACTTGATGCCGCAAGATATCCAGCGCACTGGCTTAGTGGTCCTAATAGTAACGATTTTGAAAGGAAAACATAAGTCATAGAGCAGTTTAAAAATGTCAAAAAATATATTATAAGCTAAGTTAGGGTCATTTTCACTGTATACTTCGGAAAAAGATATGCCTGCAAGAACATTCGAAAATTTATTAATATTTTCAATTGAGTAATCTCGCTTTTTTATCCGCCAATATTTAAGTAGGGCAAAGTTTTTGATAGGAAGTTTGATCAGTTGGGCCGTGTGGTCAGACAATGCGAATTCTATAACTTCAGTTGCACATGGTTTTTTGAAGTTATGGGCAAAATTATCTATGCATGTTAGACTCTTCAGCCGTGTTGGCTGTTTCAGAGCAAGTTTTAAATTGAAATTTAATAGAAGGCACTGAAAATCAAGAGACACATTCGTTTTCTTTAAGATGTCAATATTGAAGTCACCTGCTACAATAATATTTTCATAAGGTTTTTTTGAAATTTCATGTAAAGCTTGTTGAAATTTAGTCATAAAAATATCGAGATTAGTAGCTTTAGGTACTCTATACACACATAAGATAGCAATGTTATGTTGGTTTAATTCCACAGCACAACATTCGAACAATCCCTTTACAGATAGTGCCGTTATTTTCTTGAGATCTACCCATTTGTGCTCGTTGCGGATTAGAATGCAAGCTCCTCCTCTCTTGCTATCACTCCTACTGAAGCATGAGGCTAGCGTGTAGTTAGGGATCACCAAATGTTGCTCATAGCCCTGCATCATAAAGTGTTCCGTAATGCATATCACGTCGATTTCATTATTTTTTTCCTTAAGGTCATTTAGACATATAGAGAGTAGATCCGATTTATTTAAGAGACCGGCAATGTTTTGGTGTAGAATCATTAGCTGATTTTTAGACACGAAAAAGCTGATTTTCCACCGTATTTTCCATACATTCTATATTAATCAGCTCCACTCCATATGAGTTTCTGTGCAATCTTTGTTTCTTAACGGTTTCAATGCCGAACATAAGGTCCTGAAATATCGTACGTAATCCATAATTATTTATTCTTCCTGATGCCCTATAGAACATGCTATAATCATAACTAAGGTTCCTATTTGAGTCAATTACGAAGGCGTATTTGTGTTTATTATTGTCTTGTAGCAGCAGGTTGTTAAAGTTCTGTATTCTTTTGTTTATATAATCTTTGTTCAATCCACATTGATAGGTAGGTGTACACAATATAACATTCGTGTGCGTTATTTCTTGAAGAATTCCTCTGACATATTTTATTACTTCCAGATTGTTATTTGATTGTTGGTAGTCTAAGGCACCTATTAGTATAATACAGTAGTCGGCCATTGTGTAATCCTGAATTTTATTTTTCAATCCTTTCAGAAGTTGTTTAGTTGAACTATTAGGGGTCAGGTAGTGGCAGGCTTCGAAACTATTTCTTGTCGTATCTTGAACAATTGATAGGACCTTATTGTTTTTGTTGTCACTAATTATACATAGTTTTGGTTTAGTAATAGTTATATATATATAGTTCCATAGTTCGGTACATGTGATTTAGTCTTGAAATTTTAATATCTTTACACATTACTTTTTTATGTAAATAAATAAATAATGCTGAAAAATTCACACGACATCATCTAGCCCCAAGCTAAGCAGAGCTTGTGGTATGGGTACTAGATAACTGATATACTTAACACAATTAACTACTGTAGATAGATTAAATACTTGAATTAACTTTATCATAAAACAAAACACGTAATTAACGAGAATAATGTAAACTAAAATCAATATTTTTATGTTCAAGGGTTTGAACCTGCGTGCTACTGAACGGCACTATTAGAATATAATAGTGCCGTTCAGAATTGTGAGGGGGTTACCAATTAATGCATCTGTTTGTTCCTATTCCTACTCTGTCAACTCTGTGCTACTTTGGTGCCACTTAGACCGAGTTTCCCAACTCGAACTTAACCATTGATTACATAAACGCAGCGTCAAAATTAAACAGTTGGTTAAACAAACCGCTGTTCACCATCAGTAAAAAGCGGACGTTTTAACAAATCAAGCGTTTTTAAATTGATAAACCGTATATGAAAGAATTAATTTAATACAACTTAGTTAAGATGGCAATGAATTTGCATACATTTGTTTATACTCGAGCGACAACGAAAAATGTTAGGGTAAAATTTATTATACAACAAATCGTAATGCCTGATAAGTACCATTTATACCATACCATTTATGTAGCGTGCACGTATTTGTTTATTTATTTATTTCTTAAATAATGTTCTGTCGTTGTAAAAATCATTTTTTTTTTTCGTTTAAGTTTTAACTTTTCAATTCGATATCGATTAATTTTTTTTGATAAATAAAATATTTACTAGTAAAAATAGAAGATAAACGCAAGCGCACTTTAAATTTCATCAGTGATGAGAAATCTGTAATTACGGATCTTGTAATAAAGATAAAAAATAAAAAATCAGACGCAACAACAAATGCCGAAAAAGCAAGGGGTTGCAAATCTTTATGTGAAGAATTCAATGCTCTTAGAACTTACAGTAAGTTCTTACTGCAGGCGTAATCCCGAAAGTCTGAAGACTTGCAGAGAATATCAAGCAGCAAACAAAAAAGCAATCTGCGAGTCGGAAACGGGAGCTATTTAAGACAGGTAAGCTGAACGTGTTTATTTATTCTCCGGTTTGTCCGTCCTATTCTTTTCGTGATATTTATCATTAAAATACATTATTTTTAGGTGAAGGAAACACATCTCTACCTCCTCCTAGTACTGGACCAGATGGCATGATTGAAAATGTATTCGGACCTGCTTTGGAAGGATAAGAAAATGTGTTTGATAGCGATGCTCTACAATACATAAATGATATAGATAAAGATGCCACTAAATCAACCACTGATTTTAACACCCAGATGGTGTTGGAACAGAAGTTCTTGGATCAGATTTTTTTGGAGCTTTACCAGATGTGTTTATTTCATCGCTACTAGTACTATCGATTGAATCTGAATTCGAAAGTGCGGGTACATCACTAGCAAGTGTGCTAGAAGTTTATATGGGTACTTCAGAAGCAAGTGTCATAGAAATTGGTCATCATCCATATTACATTTAGATTTGAATTGTTGGTGTCGGTCGGTTGTATCCCTAAATATCGCAACAATCGCATTATATCAGTCTCCTGCCGAATGCGACACCGCACGGACGCGCGTCTTGTAGAGACAAGACGCGCGTCCGTGACTCATCGCTGAAGTCAAAAAAATGGCCTCAAAAACATTGAAATGTGCTAATTGCAACATTGTTATTAACGAATTGCTCGCGTTCTTGCAAAATGTGCTAGACAGTATAGACGAGGAGAGTCTGCACCAACTCTTAGAACTGCAGCTATCTCTTTTCCTGGTGGAATAATCTTAGGATAAATAGTTGGAACAGCATCGGATTTCAGTTTTGAAACTGAACAATGTGCTATTATATCCTGGGGCCTGAAGTGCTGAAATCGAAGATGTCATAAAAAGAAATTTTGTACATATTCATGAGCAGTTTAATCATGCTATTAGTAATAAAAAATTAAGATTTAGTGAAGAATTAAAATCTTTTGCTCTAACTTTGCACTTTTACAGCCCAAAAGCGTATCTTTTTTTTGAGAAAACATGTGTGTCTCCCTCATCCAGCTACACTGAGAAGGCGTTTAGCTACACGTGACTGTAGTGTTGGTTACATTCAGGAAGGCGTTCTTTGGCTTTTTGGACACGCCCTTGGACGCGTATGAGGTAGACGATGCTGCAGCAGGCAGCGCCTGAATTTCAGGCTGAAGTGCGGCCTGAAGATCCTCAGATCGCCGATGTACCTCCAATGGCGACGGACCAGCCTTGGAGCTGGTTAGATTTTGATTGGAAAGAGTTTCCGCAGCCTCTGATCTCACCTGATCTGAGGCGGGAAGAGTTTTCCCAAATTAATGTGGGTCCGACAACTCCGCGTAACGACCCATACGAAATTTTCGTTGACGTATGGGATCGCCAAATTATGGAGTACATCGCTTCGGACAAACAAATATGCCCAGCAGGTGGCGGAACAAATGTTCCGGACCAATACCCTCCAACCGACCAGCCGCATCTCCAGGTGGCAGGACACCAATGCCGATGAATTATATGTATTCTTCGGCATTGTCCTGGGGATGGGGGTGGTCGTCAAATCACGGATAGAGGAGTATTGGTCCTCCACCCCGGAGATATTTTACACACCCGGTTTTAGTGAACACATGTCACACTATAGATTTTTATTACTCACTAAATGTTTACATTTTAATGATAATACTGACATGTGTGCACAAGAACTGGGTAGCTCCGAAGCGAAGCTTTTTAAAATTGCCCCAATTGTGTCGCATTTGAACGCAAAATTTCAAGACTTTTATACGCCTGCGCAAAACATAGCATTAGACGAGAGTCTTTTAATGTGGAAAGGCTGGCTCGACATAGGCCAGCTTATCCCCAACAAAGCCGCTAAGAGAGGCATCAAAACGTATGTAATCTGTGAATCTCAAACCGGCTACCTATGGCGGTTTGAGATTCACGCACAAAAAAGGACACCGCCGCAGCACAATGAGGATCCCCTTGCAGCCTCGACACCATCCATTGTGTTGTGGCTAATAGGTTTGGAAAACAAGGGATACACACTGTGGATGGATAATTTCTACAATTCGCCATCCCTCGCTCGACGGCTGAAATGCCTGGGTTTTGTCTGTGTAGGAACCCTGCGGACTGATCGTAAGTTCGTGCCGCAGGCCCTACACAGTCTGACTAAGCGAAATATGCGCCCAGGCCAGGTGTCTGGTCTTACCTCGGGAGACGTGGATGTCATGGTATGGCGAGATAAAAACCGCGTTGCGATGATCTCGACATACCATGGCAACCACCAGCAAACCCTCCGAGGCTTTAAAGTGTTAAATTTCAGTTGAATTTGAGTTTATCTGAAGAAGATACAGACACTCTCCAAGAATTCTGTCGAAGGTTTAGTCAGTCTGTGATAAAAAGATGGAAATCTGCAAAATGTAACACAGAAAATTTCAAAAAACACTATACAGATTGGTTGGAGCAGAATATCGAGTGGCCAACTTGTGTACGTGAAAATATACGACCACAACAGCTAAATTCTGCAATTCAAGAAACAAGTGAAGCTGGCGAATTGTTTTTACCCTCTCCGAGTACATCAACTGTTGGAACATCAACGAAAACGGCTCCAAGTCCGCGCAAACCTTTCACAGAACTTGGAACAAAACAAAAGGTACGAAGGATTAAAAATGATAATTATAAAGGCCGAGAAAGTTCAGAATTGGCCTTTGCTTTAATTGCTAATATGAAAAATGAGGGTAAAGATATTTTGGCAGCAGCCATAGATCATATTCTAAAGAATCCAAAAGAGGCGGAAAAAATCGTGGAACAAGCAAATGAAAAAAATAAATGTGTTTTCACCCCTACCAAAGCGCTCGGCTTATTACTGTCACTTAAACTATCAAAGTGGCAGTATATAACGTTGAGAGAATCTGCCATTCAAGAAGGCATTACAAATTTGTATCCATCATATTACAAAGTGCAGCAAGCCAAGATGGATTGCTTTCCTCCGAAAGACGCAATCACTGTTACAGATACAATGGCCAAAGTAGCTCTTCAAGCACTCCTTGACATATGTAACTATTAAAAGAATAATAAAAAGTTTACCTGACGACAAACTAATCAATGATATTAATATCGAAATGGGGATTTGATGGTGCCTCAAGTCAGAGCACATACAAACAAGGTTTTGATGGAGATGGAAAAAGTGATGAATCAATTTTCATGACCACTTTGGTCCCGCTAAAACTCACTGCTCGAAATGAGGTCATATCGCTCATTTGGTGCGACACTGACGTAATTACACTTTTTTTTTAAAACCAGATAAATATGTCAAAATGTTCGGAAAGACTATTTACATTGGGGGAAACATCGACAGAATTGAATTTGTGGTAACTTGGCGCGAGATGGCGCGATTGTCATTGTAAAATTGAGTGAATTGGCGCCATTTCTGCTGCTACAACGTCTGAAGGGCCAGTTGCGCGGGGCGCCCCGCTAAGTATGGTTGGTGTTTGAGAGCTACAACGACTTAAAGGTATTTAAGACATTTAATACGATAATTGTTGGTGCAACATGCCGTAATTGAGCAATTGTGTCATTTTTACTCCAAAATAGTGAGTTCTTGGTGAAACAATGACTAAAATTTGTAAAATATGTCAATGTTACCCCAAAATTGCTATTTATTGTGTGGGTGTCATGACAAAATTTAGTAATTATGTCGTTTTTTCTCCAGGTAAATTATTAAACTATTGAATCGATGTCAGAATTGTATAACTGTTTCATTGTTACTCCAGTATTTTTACGTGAATTGTAAGTATAACTGTAACTACGAGTATAATTCCAGCCATCCACGAAGAGCTGTATGTTAACAGAAAAGGCCAGCATTCCATGAATGTGCAAGTGGTATGTATTTACCAATGATGATTTAGTGAAGAAAATTAGTTATACCATCTTACAAATTTGGTAGATATCAATCTTTAATAATAAGTGTTATCTTTTGTAGGTATGTGACAGTGACCTCATCATTTTGAACATTTTGGCAAAATATCCAGGCAGCAGTCATGATGCCTTCATTTGGAGGGCAAGTTCCTTACGAAACAAGATGATGGAGATTTCCTCAACTACTGCCTGCTGGTTGCTGGGTATACATTTGCAACAATAAATAACATGATATTATAAAATTACCTGAAGTTGGAAGAGGTCTATAGAGATGTTAATATTTTCAGGTGATTCTGGTTATCCTTTGGAACCCTGGCTCTTAACCCCTGTGCTGAATGCACCAGAAAACAGCCCGGAGGCCAAGTATACGCAGATGCATGTAAAGGCACGCAATTGTGTTGAGAGGTGTTTTGGCGTCTTGAAAGGAAGATTCCGATGCTTGCACAAGCATCGCACTCTTGAGTATGCACCCATAAAGGCTGGGCGCATAATAAATGCTTGTGCAGTCTTGCACAATTTCTGCATTATCAGTGGCCTCGCCCTAGAGGAACAAAACGACTTGGATGTAGATGATGAACCACCAGTAGAAAATGTACAAGGGATAGTACAGGATATTGATGTGCGGAATCGGGGGGTTCATATTAGAAATAATTTAATAAACAGGTTAATTTAGTGTATTTTCGAATTATTACCCAACTTCCTTTTGAAACAAACTTGCACAATAGTAATCATAATACTCAGTCTTGCTTATTAATTCACTGGCTATGAAACAATTATATTTATATTATCTGACATTAAACAATACAATAGGTACTATACTAAGTATGTACCTATAACATAAAAACCATAAAGGTTTGAACAAACATAAACAATAGATGAATTAATAATCAGTCTGCTCAATACTTATATATTATTATTATACTATTATAAAGAATATTACACTAATAAATAGAATACTTTGCTGAATTAACTAAATATGAGACTAGGGAATCAAACTCAAACAAAAATTTTTCGGATTTAGGCATGTCTCAACGTATGCATTCTTGACAGATATTTATTAAAAACTGTCAATAATTCGTGGTTTGAGGCATGCTTACATTTGAACTGTGTGTGAGTATAAAGAGGTAACTTTTGAAATTTACACATTAGAGAACTTAATAATCACAATTTTGCTTAGTGCTAATTAACTGGCTATGATTTATGTATCTAACAATACTATACTAAGTATGTATGTACCTATAACATAAAAACCAATAAAGGTTTGAACAAACTTAAACAATAGTTATGTTAATAAATCAGTCTTTGCTCAATTATATAAATTATTATCATCAACATCAGGCTATATATGTCACGCGGACATAGCCCACCCAATTATTATTATACTATTATTCTACTAATAGAATATTACACTATTAAATCTTTGCTGAATTAACTAGCTATGAGACTGCATACAACCTGCAACAATTAAAGGCATATTATTAGCTGGAAAAATTAAAGAAAAATAATATGGAGATATTAACAAGTTTTCATAAATCTCCAAAAATATTAATATCAAAACTTACTTTACCTTCATGGGTGAATGATAATTTTTTGTTGGTCGCGGATTGCATTTGCGACCTCCCTCAAGGCTGCTGCCATATCAGCAAAACCCTGTTCAATGGCAACAGCCTGTCGCTCCAACAACGCATGCAGATCTTTGCCTATAATCATATTAATAATTAATAACACTGTTATTTAAGGAGACAGAAGCAAGAGAATGAAGTACATACTTTTTGTAGGCTTTTTCACCACCACAGGGACCTCTTCTGTCAAAAGGGCCTCTTCATGAAGAAGCCCGTCATCTAAACTAGGCCCCTGTTCCGGTGGTGGAGGCGAGTGGCGCTGGATCTGTTAATTAATAAAAAACAATACAGGGTGTAACAAAAAAGAGTAACCAAACTTTCAGGTGGGGTGTAGAATCGAACACTGAATTCAGGAAAAATATTGAAAAAAAATCCCGCCCTTTAGTTTTCGAAAAATTAAATAAATAGGTACGAAATTTTCACAACAGTAGGCAATAGACTCTAATACATGTGTCTATTTGGAATTAGAAAAAAATGGCCTGCGTACCTGTATTCATATCTTTTATAAACCCATAACACCTAAACGGTGCCCTAATGAGCGGCCACCGCGGTCATCGACCCGCCACCGCGGTCATCGACCCGCGACATCATTGCAGCAGTTAGCTGAAAAGACACCACGATTGTTTAAAGTACCGAAATTGAATTTCGACGCAAACTCGTACAACAACCCTGACTTACCCCCCTATATTGGCAGACGTGACAAAAGAAGAACTCGAGGCGTGCTTGGAGTCAGACATTGGCTCAGTTCTTCTGAAATTTGAAATATATCCTTGTCACACTCAATCCGTGGAACGTTGCGTGAAGGCTGTAACTGAAGCGGCTTCAAAAGTATGTGGAAAAAAACAGAGAAGGACTTATCGCTACCACCATAAACTCGAGGAAAACTATGCCAAGGATTGAAACAAAACAAGATTTTGTGCCCGAGTAATGTATGTTTTGTATAATACAAGACTACTATGTTTATATTTTTATGTTTATTTATGTTTTTAACTACACGTTTTTGCAATAAAAACCATTATAACTATTTTTGTTTAATTCATAATCTCCGGACTAACTAAGCAGAAAAATGACTTTTTTTTGAAACTTCAGTCACCTTGCGGAACCTGAAGATGATATATAAGAAGGTTTTAATTATGATATTCATTCATTAAAAAGTCATACGCAACTTTCTATTACTAGTGCTTTGTGAATTTACAACATTTTTTTTTCCCATACTAAAACGGCCCACCCTAATGTGGGCCCTGACCACATGACTTTCAATTTTAAATTAGAAGAAGACAATGATGTCTTTTAATATGGACGTTGTGTGGTGCAATTGTGGTATGGCGTACTACGACCACCAAGAGCCCGACGAATGTGATTATTGTTACGAGCACGGCAAAAATTAAAGGTTAGTTAGTTTGTTTTTACCTTTAGACGTAACAAGTGTATAAAACGTGTTTGATTCCAGGATTAGAATTACCTGTATGCAAAATTTCAGCCCAATCCGTTCAGTAGTTTTTGCGTGAAGAGGTAACAAACATCCATCCATCTATACAAACTTTCGCATTTATAATCTCTAGTGTGATGTGATGATACTAAATTACTAACTAGATAAACGATACGATATTATTCAAACGCCATATTAAGAATTGCGGTCAACATGTGGGCCTGGATGAGCAAAAGTGGCCTCGGGGAGTTGGTATACTTGCCCCAGAGGGCTACCGGTGCTCACTACTTGGAGGTGTTGCGGGACACAATGTTGCCTACAGTGAGAGTGGTGTAAACTCCCGGAGTTTATGTTCATAGACGATAACTGTCCGATACACCGCTGTCGCTTGGTGCAGCCTTGGCTCCAACAACAACCTGAGATAAAAACAGTCCGGTGGCCTTCGCGTTCTCCAGACTTGAATTCTATCGAAGATTTATGGGGCATGATGGTTCAGAGATGGGATTCAAGGGCTGGGAGTACAAAAGAAGCCCTAGTCGCTCATGTTGACCAGATGTGGGACTCATTGCGCTGCGCTTAATAGTAATCATTCGTATTTTCTTTATAGAGACCAACAGTTCGACTATGGATTCATCGTTTTGATGAGGAAGGCAACACCAGGGATAAGCCACGAGCATCGCGAACCCCCATCATAACGGGCGATTCCTTGGATAGATTGGTGGCCATATACGAGGAACATCCATTTACACCAACAAGAGTATTTGCACGAGAATTTTACTCCAACTATGCGTGCTGCTTAACTAAAAAAAGGCCTAGGTACACAACAGAAAACCGGCAGTCAAAATTTATTTAAACGACGCTCTAAAAGCGGTTCGCGTCCGTTTCGTTAGAGATTTCAGGGACTACGATTTTTCAAACGCCATATTTTCCGACGACAAAATTAGATCAAGCTAAAATGGTCATCGGCACTTATGGCGTTTGAATAATACAAGATACGAACTGCAGAATATTCTCCATAATACCGTGTCCGGAAGAATTGCGGTCAACATGTGGGCCTGGATAGCCAAGTGGCTTCGGGGAGTTGGTATACTTGCCCCAGAGGGCTACCGGTGCTTACTACTTGGAGGTGTTCCGGGACACAATGTAGCCTACGGTGAGAGAAGTGTAAACTCCCGGAGTTCACAATTCAAAGTCATAGGCATGCTTCATAGTTATGTAAGTTATGAAAAAATCTACTTGAACCAAAACTTAATTTTCAGATTCATATGCTGAATACCTCAGTTGCATTTAAGCTTTCGGCCGCTTCCCATATTTTTTTTTATTTTAATTAAAATGACAGTTATTTTTGTTGTAGATTGTGTTCTAACCAAACACATTTTTTTTTAATTTAAGTATCTAAAGCTTTGTGGCCTTGGGAGTGTCAAACCCATCTAGTTAAAAGGACTCGGTGCGCGTGTGGGTTAGCTAGGCCAGACCATGTGGGCCCTGACCACATGACTTTCAATTTTAAATTAGAAGAAGACAATGATGTCTTTTAATATGGACGTTGTGTGGTGCAATTGTGGTATGGCGTACTACGACCACCAAGAGCCCGACGAATGTGATTATTGTTACGAGCACGGCAATAATTAAAGAAGGTTAGTTAGTTTGTTTTTACGTTAGTTAGTTTGTTTTTACCTTTAGACGTAACAAGTGTATAAAACGTGTTTGATTCCAGGATTAGAATTACCTGTATGCAAAATTTCAGCCCAATCCGTTCAGTAGTTTTTACGTGAAGAGGTAACAAACATCCATCCATCTATACAAACTTTCGCATTTATAATCTCTAGTGTGATGTGATGATACTAAATTACTAACTAGATAAACGATACGATATTATTCAAACGCCATATTTTCCGACGATAAAAAGCTTTTGATCAAGCCAAAATGGTCGTCGGCACTTATGGCGTTTGAATAATACAAGATACGAACCGCAGAATATTGTCCACAATACCGAGTCCGGAAGAATTGCGGTCAACATGTGGGCCTGGATGAGCAAAAGTGGCCTCGGGGAGTTGGTATAATTGCCCCAGAGGGCTACCGGTGCTCACTACTTGGAGGTGTTGCGGGACACAATGTTGCCTGTGCAGCCTTGGCTCCAACAACAACCTGAGATAATAACAGTCCGGCGGCCTTCGCGTTCTCCAGACTTGAATTCGATCGAAGATTTATGGGGCATAATGGTTCAGAGATGGGATTCAAGGGCTGGGAGTACAAAAGAAGCCTTAGTCGCTCATGTTGACCAGATGTGGGACTCATTGCGCGGTTCGAATCTTTGTGAGAACCTCGTAAATTCTTTGCGTAGCCGATGCGATGCCGTTATAAGTGCAAATGGTGCTATGACCAAATTTTAACAAAAAGGTAAGGCCGACGTTACCTGTTTCTTATTATTGGGTAAGTATTTGAGTACTTGGGTAGAATTTGTAGGTAAGTAGGAAGGTAGTAAATAACTATTGTATGACAACTGATAAGATAAATGTTGTAAGGAACTTGTAAATTATTTTGTAACTTGGTGTATAGCTATATCTAATAACTAAGTGTGTATCAGTTAAGCTACCTGTAGATTGTTTGCAACAGTCTGCAGTTAGCTCAATTGTAAATCATCATCATCATCATCATCATCATCATCATCAGCCCATATTAGTCCACAGTTGGACGTAATTGTAAACACTAGTTGTAATTTATGTCTTTTATATGATTTGATTTAATTGTCTTGGTGAATAAAGTGTGTATATATTAAAGTAAAGGGTTTTATTTTTTTAATGAAACCCAATCTTGTAAAATATAGTTTTATTATTTTTAATAAAACATAATCTTGTAAAATATAGTTTTATTGTATTGTAAAGCATTTTCAAAAAATAAACCTTGGACTAAAAATAACTAGTTAAAATATTTGCTCATTTAGATTTAACAAATAAACTTGCTTTATTGCCTTCCCTAGATACCTACTCTTTTATTGCCCTTAAAAAGCGGTCAAAGTCATAGGCATGCTTCATAGTTAGGTTTCTGGGCGGCCGGTGTGCTTAGCATCTGTGATCAATCGTTCTTCCTGACAGTTCAGTGACATTTACAATTATTTTGTTTCAGGATTGTGGCTCACTCTCGGCACCGGCTAATGTAGAACAACCTATTTCAGCACACGACATTCCAGAACAAGGCACTCCGGAACAAGGTACTTCAGAACAAGGCACTCGAGAACAAGATACCAATACCAGGAAGTCGACAAGAAAAGAAAATCCAGCCAAGAAAAGAAAATACCAAGAGTCGGATTATGAAGCTGAAAATCAGATGATAGAAGATGCATTAGAAATAATGCAAAAACAAAATGATAGTAGTAGGTAATGATTCCTACGTTGCTTTTGGCATGCACATAGCAGCCGAGTTAAGAAAGTATGATGCCGCAACTTTGGCGAGAGTTAAACATTCAATAAACACGATAATATACGAAGCTGATATGGCAAGTCTAAATCAGATGAATCAATCAACAACACAAGAACTTAATGTTGAGAACAGACGAGGATATTTTACTTCGCAGTTTACCAATCCTTCAGACTCATCATCATCTAGTAACATGGCATCTGGCCTTACACAATTAATCCACTATTTGGACCCGGATATGGATGGGACGGATATCGATTAATTGTTGATAGCAACTGTGACTGATTTAAGCTAATGTGTTACCTTAATTTTAAACAATCTTTTGTTTGAAATTATATTAAAATTTAGATTAAAAATAAAGATAATACGTAATAAATTTGTTCATTTACCTGCACCATGTCCTAAAGAGCTCTTACTATGGCATCACACCTCTGGAATTATTGTTGATATTGTTTGCTTTGATACGTGAAATGTGTATTGTAGGCTAGAATAGGAGTCTCCTGTAGCCAAATATCGTAAGGTTATTGCAAGTCTCTCTTTCGTCGATATTGCCGTGCGCCAGTGAGTGTCATTTTTTTTAATACATGTTTCTACCAAAGTATGTATGTGTTCGAATTCTTCCAAAGTTAATCTTAAAAACTGTGTAGTACGGTAGTTGATTTTATAATTTATCACTTCCAGATTCTGTATCCTCTGTTGATAGAGTGGTCGCATCCAACATTGCCTTGTTTTAATACACTTTCTTCTGTTCCTTCTTCTACGTAATTTACGAATAATAAGCAGAGCTACAACACACGCGGCGCTTTCGTTGTGGTTTCAATACGAAATAAAGAGCGCCACTACACTCATGGATTCGATTTTTTGAATGCATATTGCACATTTCATATAGACTTGATATAAAAACATGGCAAGTTCGGGGAGCTGAGAATAAAATAAAGTTGCTGAGAAAAAGAAGCAAGTGCAAGAAAAGTTCAGGAGTGAGTTAGGCTTATTACTAAATATGCCTAAACAACAAACCGGAAATACCAATGATGGAAACACAGCACGTAAGTTCTTCAGAAATTCTGAAAACTCAGCTGAAATAACAGGTGTCAATGTTGAGCTTATTAAGCGCTTCCGTGTCATATTAGAGTGTATAAACAGCGGGTTTCATATTAATATCAATAAGTTTGAGGAATTCGCTAAGCAAACGAGAGACTTGTATATCCAGGAGTACTCATGGTACTCGATGCCCGTAAGCGTCCATAAAATACTTTTCCACGGAAAAGATATAATTGCTTCTTGTGTTATTCCAATCGGGCAACTTTCGGAAGAAGCACAAGAGGCTAGAAATAAGGACAACAGAAAATTCAGAGAATTATTTACGCGAAAGACATCAAGAGTGGACACGAATACAGACTTAATGAATAGGTTACTTATAACTTCAGACCCCTACATTGCAAGCTTACGTGCTGCTCCTAAAACTAGACGTGGCAAAATGACTCCTGAAGTCTGTGAGCTTTTGGATATGAGAACTCCTGAAATCGAACAGGAAGGAATTCAGTCAGAACAATCAGACTCTGAAGAATCTGATACCCATAGCGAGTTTGAAGAATCTGATTGAATTCTTCATGTTCAGTGTCAGGAATTATCTACGGAGATTTGTTTTTAGTTCTCTGTTAATAGTTCTCTGAATTTTTAATTTTTGTATACTCAAATAATTATGTGTTTTTCTTTGTATATTATAATTTATGTGTTAAATTTTATGTATATAATGTTGCAATATATGTCTAAAACCTCAACAATGTCTTTACATTTAATTTAATACATTTTATCGTACATCAAACATGTACAATTTAGGACCAAGACTTTTGTCCCTCTAGATTATGAAAATAACGCACTGTGCGATGCATGGCGGCGATGGCTACGGCAATTCCAAGTTTTCGTAAAAGCATCGGGCGTACACAGAAAAAGGTGATGTGCAAGCCAGTTTACTCATAAACTTAATTGGACCCGACTATCCGTCGATATATAATAATTGAATTTATTTATTCAGATTTTGCAATATATACTCCACGTTGAAGTTTACTGTCGACGCAGATAAAGAAGACCCAGACAAATTGATTGCGGCATTTCGGGACGAAACCTAACCTACTAATGGTACCGTCAAAAAGCCTAATTTCGCCTGGTGTACCTTAATTCGCCTGATTGTTTTAAATGGTCAGAACATGGCCTATAACATAGATAACGGTTCCTAAACCTACCATTTAGTAGAAAATTTTCTTATATGGCAACATTCTGCAATCGAATTGTAGCAACAAACTTCACGTATGAGATGACAGTCACATTTTGAGTAAAGTCGAACAAGGCAAGTTTTTTAAGTGGTCTGCAAAACTTCATCTGGAAACCGAAGAACATAAGTGGTAAGACCATTAATAGTCTTAACTGAATTTTGCCGGCTTTCTAACAATATATTAAAGGACATCATTCATTTTGGACCAAAAATCGAAGTATGTATTCCGGTTAAGCATAATATTTGAATAATTATTTGTTATCACGGCTAAGCTGCATATGCATTATTATTTAAAGTCAAAATTCGATATTTCCGTTTATTTTATACATACTACCTAATATTTTCAAAACCAGGTAAAGTTATATTTGTGTTAGAAAGTGATACCTTGATAAATTTTGTAATGAACCTGAGGCTCTGGACGTAAATCACTTATCTATTTATTATTGAATTGATTAAATTCGTTACGACTAACGAAATATAAAATCATCTTTTTAAATAGCAACCCGCAAAAAACATTTACAATGGATATAGATACAGCAGCAAGACTACCGACTAAGGAGTCAGTTTTATGATGTTTCACGTGAGTTAAACTCAGTTTATGTTTATATCTTACTAATGCAAATGGGTTGAGTTGGGGTGTAGTTGACGGGACACAGCGAAAGAGGCAGAAAAATTGCACGATTTTTGAAATCACAATTAACACCAATTTTTTTGTCACGCCATCGGGAAGGGATCCCTGGGGAGAGCAGAAAACAGTCAGTGGTCAAAAATGCATTATAATTGCACCAGCGAAAGTTAGATTTTTCAGTAAAATATCATAAATTACGGTTTTTTGATCTTAGTTATCCACTCAAACAATAATAGCACAAAATAGCCACGATAGCAAAAAATTATCGAGACGTTATGTTCTACTGCAATGTGTAAATTATTTTCGTTGGCCGGCATTTTTAAATTTTTGGTCCAAAAATGTATGAAACTTGATTGATCTCCTTTATAAGCTAAGTTAAGTGGTTGTGACAAAAAATGCATTTGAATAAATAGAGGTAACATTTCTGACATGTTAGTTCCAAAATTCGCCTGAGTTGTCACTTGGTTTCCTTACCCGACTGCAAAATTAAGGGTTATGATTTTGTTGCATGTTGTGATCTAATGACTGAAAAATTATGTGCTATCGATGCTATATAATACTCGGTTCATAGCACAGATCGCGGTGGTGAATTTTTTTTCTATACATATGTACGAGGGGAGGTCCAAAAGTCCGCGGAACGGGGGGGAAGGGACGCAGGTAGCTACCTTTTTTTGGTATGTCGCTAATTGGATACTCATTAAAGGTGTACATGTTAATTTTTAGCCCTTTGACATCATTCGTTTACGAGATATCGCCCTGCAAACAAGTCAATCCGGAAAAAAACTGCAACAATGAACCAAATTGAGTTTCGTGCCGTTATAAAGTTCCTTACCAAGCAAGGAAAATCTTCGCTAACCATAATGAATGAGATGGGAGCCGTTTACGGAGATCAGTGCCCTGGTAAAACCATGATTTACAAGTGGCATGGTCTTTTCAAACAAGGCAGAGAGTCGATTGAAGACGACTCCCGCCCAGGACGGCCGGCTGAGGTCACCACACCGGATATCGTTGAAAAAGTTGAAAAATTAATATTAGAAGATGCTCGCCTGAAGAAGATACAGCTTTCTGCAATAGTAGGAGTATCAGACACAACCATCTTGAGGATCCTACACGATCATCTTGGCATGTCAAAAGTCAGTGCAAGATGGGTGCCAAGAATGCTCTTTTGCAAGACAACGCACCAGTTCACAAGAGTAAAGTTGCGATGGCTGCTCTAGACCGGTGCGGCTTTGAATCACTCGTCCACCCACCTTACAGCCCGGACCTGGCCCCCAGCGATTATTATTTATTTCCAAATTTGAAAAAAGACTTAAGGGGAAAAAAATTTCAAGACGATGAAGAAGCGGCGGCGATTTTGGCTCATTTTGAGGGCAAAGCGAAAACATATTTTTTTGATGGTATACATAAGCTAATTTCTAGATCTGAAAAATGTATTAAGCTCAAAGGTAATTATATTGAAAAGGAAAAATAGTTTCTTTGTTTTAATTTCATTACAACTCCTCCATTCCGCGGACTTTTGGACCTCCCCTCGTATATACCCAAGGTGCGATGCAAAAAAAAAATCTATGGATTTTAATAATATCTTCAATTTGCCATGCATAATACTGAGTATACTAAGCCGATGGGGTGGTTTTAGTCACAGTTGAGCGTTTTTTTTTAAATTATGTATCTCATTTTTAATGTTACATTGCAATATATTTTCTTCGTTTGTATGTTCTTTAAAGTTCTTACATAATATACAAACTACAATTAAATTTTCTGACGATTTGTTGCAGTACGTTTGTGCTCATCGGGCTGAGACGGTCGAGATGAGACGGAAAAGCTTTAAAACCAAAAGTGACGCTCTAATGTCGGTATTGCAAAGTATACCACCGTCAGATACGCATCTGTTCCAGGAAGATAAGTTGTCTAGCTTTAGAGTAATTATGAGGGACAACGGTGGTGCATCTCGGGTTTTTCCCTCTCGTTTCGGAAAAGTTCCGGATAAAGAAAGGACTTCCTTTCTGTTGAAGAAAAGAGGCTTTATGAGTTTCGTATGAAAACCTCCTTTACTGCTAAGTTAGTTTGTTGATTGGTTTTTATATTTGATTGATTTGTGGTGTGTCAATACTGTGTCAAGATGTAAGAAAATATTTGTTTTAAGTTAAACTTTTAACTAAAAATATAATTAGTTATTACTGTCTCTACGTTTCTTTTACATGGTAGCAGAGCTTAAAGCATGAGAAAACACCGATGATTTTTGAGTGAGTAAAACTGATATACTATTTGAGTGAAAAGAACATGGAAAGTAAAGACGAATTTAGGGTACCAATGTTTGATGGTACAAGCTATGATAAATGGAAATATAGAAAGAAAGAAAGAAAAGAAAGAAAGAAAATCCATTTATATAGAAATATCGGCTAAAACTATTTCTAAAAATTAAAATTTGTGTGCAAGTAGTTGAAAAAGAAATTAAAATAGAAGGAATATCGGATACTGAATGGAAGAAAATGGAACTAAAGGCGCAGAACTACATAGTTAGTACAATGAATAATTCCCAATTAGACATCATAATTTCAAAAGAAACAGCCTATAAAATGATGAAAAAAACTAGACGATTTGAAACGTGAAAGGATGCGCAAACAAGCTTTTGATTAAAAGGAATTCTTGGAACAAAATTCAAGGACGGCGATCCCATAGAATTTTTTCAGATATTTCAAAAACAGATTAATGAACTGAAAAGTACAGGAGAAGTTGTAACTGAGGAAGACATATTAAACTATTTATTGTTGTCACTACCTAAAAAAATTTCGCACATTGTTTACATCGTAGATGCAATGCCCAAGATGAACTAGACGGTAGAATACGTCAAGTCGAAGTTACTGCTTGATTTCAAGAAAAATGAGAGGAATGAAGATAATATAGAGCAAACCTTTGCAAGCAGCAGCACTAGTATTCAAAAATGTTATGAATGTAATAAAGAGGGACATTTTAAAAGGGATTGTCCGAAGCTAAGATATAATAATCGTGGAAATTATTATATTACATTTAGAAGATGTAATTTTCAAAAATAATTCCCATTTTATTAGAATTACTTCAAAATAAAAACCTTTATCATATTGTAATTAGTTTTTTTTATGTTTTTTTTACATTTCAAAGGACTTATGGGCCACCCTGAAATCTATTACAGCGCTAATCAGATACTGCACAACTATGTGTTATTATTAAAATGGTATTTAATGATTTTACCACAAAAGAAGAATTTTTGAAGTTGTTGCCGCTGAAGGATCGCTCACAAGGTAAACATTATTTACGAAGCATTCATAAACTTTGCAGAAGAAAGTCAGTTACCTTTAAAAAAGTTAGCTGCCATAGTTACTGATGGTGCGCCTGCAATGATTGGCAATAAAAACGGCTTCGTGGCGCTGTGTATGGCAAATGCTGTGTTTCCTCAATTGGCTCATTACCACTGCATCATCCACGAAGAGGCGTTGTGTGCCAAAATTCTTCGTTTTGAACACGTTATGAAGATAGTCGTAAAAATAAATTAACTCTATTAGGGCTGCGGCAATGCAACACCGTTGTGATTCGAATAGGTACTTGCTTTTTCAAGTAACTAATTTAGTAGTAGTGTGTTTATACATGACCTGCCTTTGCGTGTTTGAAATATTGACTGCCAAAATGAGTGAAACTCCTCCAATGTTAAGTAACGACAATGTTGTTTTCATGACGAATGGCTAACCGACTAAAGTTTTTCTCAGTGGCTTAGCAAAGAAGATGATTTGAAAAATGTGCAGAACCACTTCTTTTACTATTGAACACGATAGGGTGAAAGCCATTAAACACCATCAGCAGACTACATGTTCGAAAGTGCCAATAGTCGTCGCTTCTGAGTAAATTCTTCATTAAAATTCGTAATGCAGAAGAAGAAAGAGTCGCGATTACTGAGCGAATGTTAACCTATCACGGTGTAAAGCATCATCATAGCTATTTTTCGCAAAATTGTGGAAATTTTTCGCAAAATTGTGAAAATTTTTCGCAAAATTGTGGAAATAAGCTTTTACCACGTATATTTCCAGACTCTAAAATCGCTCCGAAAATTCAATGCGGTCGTACAAAGGCCGAAACTATCGTTGGTTCTAAAAGATGTAGACCAAGCGCCGTATTCGATAGCTTGCGACGCTTCAAACAAGAGCAACTGCAAGTTGTATCCTGTTGTAATTCGGCTTATCAATGCAGAAAAAGGTTAGGCATCTTCTATCATCGCCTTCTACGTAGATTCAGATAAGACTTCCACTGCCATAGCCGAAAATATGATAAAGTTGACGTGGACTATTTAATATAAAATAAAATATAATAATATTTTAATTTAGTTTCGAAACTATAGGCGTAAAAAATTTGACATTAACCCTATACTTGGCGCTGTGCACTCACAGATACATATCACATAGGAAAATCTAATGGGTACCCAGAAGCCTAATCGACAAAAAATACTTCTATTTTGGAAGATTATTTTATGCTTCGTTGGATAAAAAATAGTTTGATGTTGCTGGCAGCCTGGAAATGTCAGTAGAACACAAAATGGCGGACCGGGTGTACGAGTCTACTTCTCGCATGGTAAGAATATTTGATATAAACGAAAATTTTGTTGTAAATTGATGAAAAGAGTTGCGTACCTGTACCTAATAGCTGTTTTACTTGTGAAAATATCGTAAAATTGCATGCTTTAGGCATGTCTTTATAATAATGTTTTTATAATGGAATATCCCAAAAATCGGCATGGCGCATTTTAAGAAAAGATGGGTTGCATCCTTACCACTACCAAAGGGTGCAGCATCGACATGAAGACGTGGACTGTGGTCCAAGGTGCGTGATGTCTTCTTGGAGTCTAAGAAAAACCAGAGAAAACCCAAACTTTCCAACAACCAATCTGTAAGCTTTGTTTATGAATATTAGTTTATTTGGCGGGAATTTTCCATGAATAACAGCTGGCCTGAGTCACGGCAACAACACAAACCAGTCAGGGTGATTAGCATAGGAAAGTTCCACCCGAAGTGACACGAGCCAAACCGACCATTGTTTACTTAGGAAAAATCCAATCCGAAGCAAGCCGAGCCTAACCGACGACGAGTCCCGATGTGAGCATTCGAGCGGGCAGTGCGCTGAGTCGAGTGCATATAAAATGCCAAGACAAACTGAACGGGGATTCATTCCTATTTCAAGACTTCAACTAGTATTATCATATGATCTCTAATATTGCTGTAATTGAGAGTTTAATCAGCAGTGCTGAATTGCTAATAGATTATTGTATTATTGTAAAATATATACCGAGAAAGTATAATCGTGTTTGCTGTTCCTCCTGACTTGTAGTAGGATAACAAGTCAGAAGTGGGATGAAATGTAAAATATACTGGGCGTGTAGAAAAGATTAGTAACAGCACTAATTACGTACCTTTTCCTTGGAAGAATCCCACCACTACTTCTAATCTTACCACTACCAAAGGGTGCAGCATCGACATGAAGACGTGGACTGTGGTCCAAGGTGCGTGATGTCTTCTTGGGTTCTAAGAAAAACCAGAGAAAACCCAAACTTTCCAACAACGGAATGAAGCTACATTTACGAGATCCATTATTAAAATCATAAACATGTACATGTGCTACGCACGTACGTTTGATTTTAATAATGGATCGTTGTTGACGTGGTGGGATAAAAGGGAAAATTTTCAAGTTAACGAATTAGTTTAAAGCGCTAACTCGACCAAGCTGGACGTTTTTAATGTGTGAAAAACCATGAACGCACTAAACCTAAACGACAAGATAGGTACGAAGGAAGGACCTTCAACTTCCAAGACCTTCCCAGGGGAGTCAGACTGTGGAGCTCTTGTCAGAAGAGCAACCATTACAAAATACTTCAGTGTTGAAAAATTCAATTCAACGAGCATATCAGATGGCGGAAGAGATGGAATGTACGCAAAACATATTGGAAACTCCAGCGACGAAGATGAAGAAAATGATAAAGAAAAAATTACCAAAAAAGATAGTCGCAAAAGAAAAAGAGACGGAAGTCCCTCACTTGTTCGATCAGAAGACGAAGATAATGAAGAGCGCTTTGGTACAGTGCTTACTAAGTTATTGGGACAGCTTCGAGCTACTGAACAGGTTGAGGACAACAATTCTGCAAGGAAAACTGAAGGAGGAATTCAAGGTACTGACAGTTGTGAAGGAAGTTCTCAAAAGCTTCACGAAGTATTTGAAAAACGAAAAAATAAGTTGAGAACGAGTTTCAGCAGATGTATTCGTGGAGTGGCTCTCAAAAGGAGGATTCTCCACGATGTCTGGGAACGTCCCCCAGCTGGATTCGATAGGCAATTTCGAAACTATCTACTTCGAAACGTTAGCAGACCTTTTGAACGAAAGAACGGAATCCTCATCATATCAGAACACAACAAACACATACACATCATCCAGGACTATTACTTATTGCCGAAATTTGCACATGCGGTGCCCTAAAGGTGAAAACCCAAAATTGAAACGATCATCAACATATCAAGCAAAATTTTCGATCAACGTTTGGGTTGGTCTTATAGACGACATGCTGATTGGACCAGTCATGTTGCCGAGAACATTGAACGGTGAAAGTTTTTTAAGACTATTAACAAACGACCTTCCTGAACTATTAGAGGATATACCGCTGGCTGTGCGTCGAACGATGTATCTGCAAAATTTGCAATGTAATGTGCAGGACATCCATCCATTTGCAGTGCACATTACGCCAGAATAGTAAGATCATTTTTAAATGAAAATTATGCAAACCAATGGATCGGACGACAAGGACCTGTTGGGTGGCCTGCACGGTCACCTGTTATGACGCCACTTGACTACTTCCTATGGGGTACCATGAAACAACGCGTCTACAGTACCCCCATCAACAGTGAGCATGATTAGCAGGACCGCATAATCAACTGTGCGAATCAAATAAAAGATAATCCCGACATGATAAGGAGAGCTACGCAACAAATAGTGCATCGCAAGACTTTGTGCGTACAAACAAGAGGTGGACATTTCGAGAACCTTATGCACTAGCTTTAATGTTAAATAATAAATGATTTTAATAATACTTTTTTCTTTGCTTATTACCCCAAATTAAACATCCTTAAGATTGAGAGATTAATGGCATGACCAAAGTGCCTTTCTTTAACAGTTGATAAATAATGTTGTGATTGAGATATTAACAAGCAATTTTACTATCAGATAGATAATACAATGTAGAATAACGTAAAGTAATAAAATAATCGAAAATTAAGTGATTTTATTGAGATATTATAAAATTATTAGAAAAATCTATAAAAAAAATCTGCATAAAAAAAACATCATAACTTTTAATTGACGGTTGTTTTTTTCACAATTTTAGTTTAATAAGGAGCTGCTGTTATTTCCAATATTGGCTTAGTTTGTTTCATAGTAATTTCGTTTAGTTTAAAAGTTAAATAGTTTTGTTTAAATGGGGGTCGTCGTAGCGAAAAAAAAGTTTAAATAGGCTAAAAAAAATTAAAAATAAAGGGGATAATTTCCCCCATTTTAGTATGTGCACTTTAGACAGACTCACACTGTAGTATCCACAGGTGCACATAGCCAGCTTGCCTATGAATTGGACTTTTTTTGTTATGTATCTGGGTGGATACACTGCCAGAATGTATTGAAATTGAAAACTAATAACAAGTAGTAATAATTATTTGTAACTGATATTTTTTATAGTAATGTGATCATTTCAGACGAATTACGTCCACTGTGCTACCCCACTGCTTGGTTAAGCATCGGCACTAATTTTTAATATATTTTTATGTACAGGCTCCAACACTCAAACAGCAGAAGCAAAATAGGGCTCGTCAAATCATCGCTCTTGTCCCGAAAGCAGGTCCCAAATCCGATTTAGAAGAAAGCGATTCATCATCTGACGAATTTCAACTAAACCACCATAATCTTAGGTTTTGCACTTACACATCGGACAGCAGCTCGCCACCTCCATCATTACCGTCGTCGCTGATTAATTTGAACATTCTCGATTCGGATGAGGATGATGAAGAGTTAAATGTAGTTCTGGCGTCCAATTCATTGCAAACCTTGCAGTCTTCGTCGAGAATCTCCGCATCTCCATCGCTTTTGCCATTGGCTATAACAACATCTGTGCCATTACCACGACCTATCACTTTTGGTAACAATGAACAGCTACCATGACCGCGTAGCGTATCTGTGCCATCACCACGACTTAATGCATTGACGACCTATGATCAAGGGCCTTCTCCGTTAAGCATACCTACCGTCGTCACCTGCAACTGCTACTCGGTCTAAAAAAGCTGAACTTGTGGCAACCAAAACAAAAGTGACAAAGGTCACGAAATTAGAACAAAATTGGAGCTGCAAAAAGTTCAGTGGTGTAGCTGAAATTGAAGATGGTTTTTTTTAAAACCTAATATTGGATTTACGCCTCTTGAATATTTCAAGCTATTTTTCTCACATGACATCATCTCGCTTATAGTCCAACAAACGAATATTTACAGCACACAGATAAAAGGGACATCTATAAATTAACACGAGAAGACATCAATGATTTTTTTGCGATTATAGTGCGTATGGGGGTTGTGAAAATGCCAGCTTACACCGATTACTGGTCTGCAAACTGTAGATATGAAAAAGTAGCTGGAATTATGCCGCTGAAGAATTTTCAACTTATACAAAGATAGGTTATACGTACCTAATTAAATTAGGTTTATGGTATAAAACAGCATGTATATTCTAAGTAAAGCTGAAAGAAAATAATATCTTTGATGTTTGTGATTTTAAATAAAAATATGATCTTAATTCGTAATTTTATGAGATTTTAAAAAATCTGCGGACCTAGCAGGGTATCCACGTAGATACTAATATTTTATGCGTAATTTTAAGGCCAACTTGGCAATGTATCCCTGTGGATACGAGTAATAAAAACATAATCCAAAATTACGGGTTGTTACTACCACTATTGGAAAGCTCTTTCAAGAATAAGCAAAGACCTAGGTCTCAATAATATCAATGGTGGAAACCATATAACACGAATGTATATGCAATTGGCATTGATGCCGCCAACTTTGATTCCTGAAGGCAACTTAGCTATTCTTGATTTAAACGCTTCTGAAGAATTTACGGCATTTCATAACTATTTCTCCAAGCAATGGATGGGATTAATTACCCGGGAAACATTTAGTTGCTATAAAGAAATATTCAGGACTAATAACCCAGTTGAAGGGTGGAATGGCCGCCTCAAGAACAAAATCCCCATAAAACCACCGTTGTATCGGTTCATACAGTTGCTCAAAAAAGAAGCCAAATATCAAGACAGAAATTTAAGAAGGATAGAAACTTGTTGCAAAGGTAAAAGGCGTAGTTAAAAGTTAAAGGAGAAAGATATCAAAATTGACATGATAATCACTAGTGCACTGCAAAACGAAATTTCAGTGCTAGAATGCATAGAACGATCTTGAAACTATGCAAAGATCGTTTACTCGCCACCTTGCTTTCATTTCACCTGGTATATCTCACAGGGCTCCTTATGCACTAAGATTAAAATTCTTTAATATGTTCTCCCTTTATAATCGTCGTAGGGTTCAGCAACTCACATTCTTACACAAGGTAATTAACGGTCTAGTTGATCGTAAAGACATCCTGCTAAACATTGCCTTGCCGCACCAACCAGGAACCCCAGAAGTGTTCTAACAATCCAATCAACTTTTACATTTCAACGTCAAAATGTAACCACATTAAGAAAATCAATGGTCAATATTATTACAATTTAGGATCAAGCGTTAAGTAGACGCGGAACAAAGAGAACCATGTCGTACACTGTATTAGAGGTGTCGCAGCCACACACACACCAGCACCCGCACCACGGCCGCCACCACCACCAACAACACCAGCATCAAAGAAAAATCAAATGGTGCCTCGCCCCGGCACTTCTACAAAAATATCGGCTCGGGACATGTTTGGATCTGATAGAGATGACGACGGTGACACTGTCATCCCGGCCGCAAAAAAAGGTCTTGATATACTGTCCTACTACTCGAAAAGAGTAGCAAACGGGGTTGCTCGTCAAATGAACACGTAAAAACGGGCTCATACTTTGTCGAGCTGAAGGTCTATAGCTATAGACTGTATATTTTGTATCTCGTTACGGCTGTAACGAGATACAAAACATACAACCCATGAATAGATCCCAGGTAGCAAGATGACGTCAACGACGTAAAGAAGACGTCATTCATTGGTCATAATAGGGTCGGTCATTATTCGTCAAGAGTGGACGTCATTAATCACGTCACTTTACGGTCAGATAAAAAAGTAGACGTCCGACTAACATCATTTTATGGTCAGTATAGAGACGTACTATATTAGCAATAATACAGACGTTTAATTGACGTCAATTTAGGGTCATATTCAAGACGTTCCATATTCACCACAGAGTAGACGTTCTATTGACGTCAATATATGGTCAGTATGGAGACGTACTATATTAGCAATAATAAAGACGTTTCATTGACGTCAGTTCAGGGACATATTCTAGACGTACCATATTCATCACAGAGTGGACGTTCTATTAACGTCGGTTTATGGTCAGTATCGAGACGTACCATATTAGCAATAATATAGACGTTTCATTGACGTCAGCTTAGGGTCATATTCAAGACGTTCCATATTCACCACAGTGGACGTTCTATTGACGTCAGTATATGGTCAGTATGGAGACGTACTATATTAGCAATAATGAAGACGTTTCATTGCCGTCAGATCAGGGACATATTCTAGACGTACCATATTCATCACAGAGTGGACGTTCTGTTAACGTCGGTTTATGGTCAGTATCGAGACGTACCATATTAGCAATAATATAGACGTTTCATTGACGTCAGTTCAGGGTCATAATCTAGACGTACCATTATGATCACAGAGTGGACGTTCTATTAACGTCGGTTTATGGTCAGTATCGAGACGTACCATATTAGCAATAATGTGGACGTTTCATTGACGTCAGTTCAGGGTCATAATCTAGACGTACCATAATGATCACAGAGTGGAAGTTCTATTAACGTCGGTTTATGGTCAGTATCGAGACGTACCATATTAGCAGTAATGTAGACGTTTTATTGACGTCAGTTCAGGGTCATAATCTAGACGTGCCATAGTGATCACAGAGTGGACGTTCTATTAACGTCGGTTTATGGTCAGTATCGAGACGTACCATATTAGCAATAACGTAGACGTTTTATTGACGTCAGTTCAGGGTCATATTCAAGACGTTCCATATTCACCACAGAGTGGACGTTCTATTGACGTCAGTATATGGTCAGTATGGAGACGTACTATATTAGCAATAATGAAGACGTTTCATTGACGTCAGATCAGGGACATATTCTAGACGTACCATATTCATCACAGAGTGGACGTTCTGTTAACGTCGGTTTATGGTCAGTATTGAGACGTACCATATTCATCACAGAGTGGATGTTCTGTTAACGTCGGTTTATGGTCAGTATCGAGACGTACCATATTAGCAACAATGTAGACGTTTTAGTGACGTCAGTTCAGGGTCATAATCTATACGTACCATAATGATCACAGAGTGGACGTTCTACTAACGTCGGTTTATGGTCAGTATCGAGACAGTACCATATTAGCATTAATGAGGACGTTTTATTGACGTTAGATCAGGGACATATTCTAGACGTACGATATTCATCACAGAGTGGACGTTCTGTTAACATCGGTTTATGGTCAGTATCGAGACGTACCATATTAGCAATAATATAGACGTTTCATTGACGTCAGTTCAGGGTCATAATCTAGACGTACCATAATGATCACAGAGTGGACGTTCTATTAACGTCGGTTTATGGTCAGTATCGAGACGTACCATATTAGCAATAATGTGGACGTTTCATTGACGTCAGTTCAGGGTCATAATCTAGACGTACCATAATGATCACAGAGTGGAAGTTCTATTAACGTCGGTTTATGGTCAGTATCGAGACGTACCATATTAGCAGTAATGTAGACGTTTTATTGACGTCAGTTCAGGGTCATAATCTAGACGTGCCATAATGATCACAGAGTGGACGTTCTATTAACGTCGGTTTATGGTCAGTATCGAGACGTACCATATTAGCAATAATGTAGACGTTTCATTGACGTCAGTTCAGGGTCATAATATTTTCTTTGCCCTTCAACATTCGCATGAATTCTTGAGAATGCGAATATTGGAAATCCTGCGAATATTCGCGAATGCGAATGCGAATATTCGTTACATCCCTAGTAGGTAGACACTTACATTAAAAGTAATGTAGGTACCTACCTACGCATCGCCGTATTATAAAATTAAATAGCCGCGATTTTGAAGGGGTCTTGTGTATCGCGTCGCGCGCCCTTCCCAACACCCCGCACGCTACAAAATGAACTGCAAACAAATCACGCGGGCTTTAAAAAGTAGTAGGCATTTGTTGTTCGATGATTACTTTGTAGGTTAGTTAAGGTAAGTTTTCTTTAATAATATAAGTGTCATTAAAAATGTTATGCAATTTGATTGGTGATCAGTGGTATATGGCAAAAAATACAAAAATGCTAAAAAGGGGAACTCAGTTGACATCGGGCGCTGCCGGGCGGGAATATCGTTTTGTTTCTCAGTGCTGCCACTAAAGCTTCTTAGTAATAAATTAAATCCGTTTGAAAACGAAGAATTCCTTAGAAATAACGATTTCTTTAATTAAATAAGGCTAATGTTCTGATTTCGATTCGTTCGAATGTTTCGATTTTAATTAATTAATATCTTCAGAATTCAAAATGCTAAAAAAAGGAAGTCAATTGACATCAGGCCTGGAATGGATGCCGCCGCCGCCGCCGCCGCCGCCCGCGCCGCCGCGCCTGGACTCACACTGGCGGCTGGTTTTCGTTTTTTTCTCAGTGTTGCCACTAAAGCTTCTTAGCAATAAACTCGGGTAAAAACTTGACCGATTTTTTTTTTGTAAGGAATATAACGAATAAATCCTTTTGAAAACGAAAAATTACTTAAAAATAACTATTTCATAGATTAATGATCAAGTTCTGAAAGGCTGTATAACTGTTGTAAAAGTCGATCTTAATTAAAATAGTAGTTTTACGAATAGTAGACCTCGCGAGCACTAACTAATTTTCAACAGTTTTATTAAACAGTACACACTAATACTTAGTACATTGTACACCTAGGCTAGAAAATGCCCAATTTCCCTTAAAATACACGAGGTCGGAATCGCACTTTCTCCCGAGTGGTACCTACATAGAGTACCTACATACTGCCGTCCGTTATCTAAAAAGCGGCTAAGTCGCCAAAGCAAGTTTCGAGAAAAAAGCAAAAAACACCGCGAGAATTTTGAAATTGCTGCTTTTGATTACTTTTAACTGTATGACAGATTTTTTGACACTGAAAGATAGAATGACGCGAGTACTATCGAATGGTTTTGCTTTAAACTCAAGTTTCTAGTAAAAATAATTCACATAATGATTTTTGTATATAGTTTTACCATGATTTAATGAAAATGCAAAGTTTATACCACTATAAAGCGGCTATGTATGTATATTTAAAATTGTGTTTTAAGGCGCCTGCCCATCTCAAACTAGCGCCGCCACCTATTTAATCTTATTATTACGTTGAAAAAAAGAAATTTGAAAAATCCATCGTACAGTTTGTGGTACCTATTGTTAGCTTTTTATTAATGCCTTTGTAACAGTTTTATGCTGTAAAGTTTAGGCAGTATTTCGAAATTGCCCTTGGTGGCCACCAAAATCTATTTTCGAAATACTGACTAAATTATACGGAATAAAACTGTTACAAAGGCATTAAAAAAAAGCTTATAATAGGTATCACAAACTGTACGATGGATTTTTGAAAAATCCTTTGTTTAACTTAGAAATAAAATAAAATAGGTGGCGGCGCTAGTGTGCACCATGGTAGCGCCTTAATCGGAGTGGTGTTGTGCAGTAGTGTTTTAGTGAAGTTCAAGACGCTAAAATGTTTTGAAAAGTGTTAATTTTTCGACAGTGAAGGAGAAAACTACTAGAAGGTACTATCAATGCTTTATTATTCATTATTTATTTAGTTTTTAATACCATAATTACGTGGAACGAGGTCTTTTAAACCAAGGGTGTCGCATTTTGGAATATTTTAATACCCAAAGTCACAGGAACTTTGTAATGTTTTTAGATTTTTTTATTAGTTACTAGCTGTACCCGCGACTTCGTTCGCGATTGACATACCTGCCGACTAATTAAGTTCACATTTAACCACAGTTTCTCTCATGTTATGAAACGCCGTGCAAAAAAACTTCGATGCCCAGCATTGGACCTGTTACACTTGTAACATAAGTATCTTTATTTAGGTACCTAGTTAAATTGTGTATAAATCGTGTAGAGTCTACGGGGGATAGTATGTTGTCATCTTCAATCCCATTCTTTATCCACACTACTTTTAGCTACGACTCGGCCAGCGTCAGTGTTAAGAAGTGTCATACTCGTTTCACTTCTTACTCATGGTTCCGTTCAGCTAAAGCCCTATTCTGCTAAACTAATCGCTTCACTATGACAGGGGTATCGTCAAAGAATTACACGTTTTGGTATTCAACCTTAGATGAAAGAAATTATGATGAATGCAGATGGAGAGACGCGCGTCAAAGTGTCAAGTTTGAAATATTAATTTATCTCGCACGCACTATCTGGAGTTTTATTAATCTAAGGATTCTATGTTATGATTCTGCGACGATTCCATTGTCATAGTGAAGCCATTTTATTACAGAATTGGGCTCCTGATCCATTTGACTGGACCACCGTAATTTTTTTTTTTCGTTAGTAGGTAGGCTCAGTTGGTTGTTTACCACAGAAAAAATATTTTTCTGTGGTCTAGTTAGTTTAATTGGACCACTTACTCCAACCAAACTTTGATGGTACAATTAACTGTACCAGCTAAACCACCAAATATCATGTCCATGAATATCGCATGGACCATTTGCACATTTTACCTACTTTGCCTGAAATAGGCATTGACGCACTCATTAGTTAGGTTCCTACCTACTTAGGTAGGAACTTTATTAATGGGTGCGTCTTGGAAAAATATATAGTTAGGAACTTACCTACCCTTTATCTACCGATATTTTTCTTCAATCTACAGATTATTTCTTCAATCTATTAATTTTCTACTTGACTGTCTACTGATTTAGTCAAATTCGATCTTGCAACACTGTTTCTAACAAAAAGAATGTATGAAATCGGACGACGCGTTAATGAATTCTAAATAAGAACACATTTTGACTTTTATCCCCTCTCCCAAGAGAACCTTACTGAATTCCAAGCTAACATGTATTCCATGTCCTTCCTTGTAGTATGAACTCAAATCGTGCCAGGTTTCATTCCAACTCATTCCGCAGTTTCGGCGTGATGCGCGGTGAAGGAATCTTACTTTCATCCCCTCTTCCAGGGGAATCTTACTGAATTCCGGGATAAAATTTATCTTTCCTCATAGTATTAACTAAAATCATGCCGACTTGCATTCGAATTCATCAAGAAGTTCCGTCGTGATGCGCGGTTAAAGAATTTTACTTTCATCCTCTCTCCCAGGGGAAACTTACTGAATTCCGGGATAAAATGTATCCCATGTCCTTTCTGTATTATGAACTCAAATCGTACTAATTCAGTCCCAACTCATTAGCAGTTTCGGCGTGATGCACGGTGAAAGAATTTTACTTTCATCCCTTCTCCCAGGGGAACCTTACTAAATTTCGGGATAAAATGTATCTTTCCTCGTAGTATGAACTCAAATTATACCGAGTTCTATTCGAATTCATTCAGTAGTTCCGTCGTGATGCGCAGTTAAAGAATTTTACTTTCATCCCCTCTCCCAGGGGAACCTGACTGAATTCCGGGATCAAATGTATCCCATGTCCTTCCTTGTAGTATGAAATCAAATCATGCTTGGTTTCATTCCAATTCATTCAGTAGTTTCGGCGTCATGCGCGGTGAAGAAATTTTACTTTCATCCCCTCTCCCAGGGGAACCTGACTGAATTCCGGGTTAAAAAGTATCCTATGTCCTTCCTCGTAGTATGACCAAAAAACATTCCGAGTTTCATTTTAATACCTTCAGTAGTTTCGGCGTGATGCGCGTTTAACAAACAGACAGACAGACAGACAGACAGACAGACAGACAGACAGACAGACAGACATGAATGAAAAAAATTACAGTTTTGGCTTCAGTATCGTTAATAGAGTGCCCTCCAAAAAAAATTTTCAAAATATCTTCAATGTACAGAATTGGACCTGTTACAGTTTTATTATAAGTATAGATAGATAGATAATAGCAGACCATGGTGAAAATATGCTCAAATTACACATGATTTTGGTACTACGTTTGTATCGGAAATTTATCCGTCGCGGAATCCTTAAAGATCTCGGCTACGTTTTATCCCATAAATTAGTTCCCATGGGATAGAAAATAACTTTTCAACGTTGGAGCTAACTACTTTTATGGGGTGGATTGCTGACCTGCTCTGTGAAATATGTATTTGAAAATTATATTGGTCAAGCCCAAGTAGATTATCCAATCACATTTTATATGGGAAAGTTTAGATGGATGGATGTCTGGATGGATGGATGTTTGTTACTTCTTCACGCCAAAACTACTGAACTTTTGAACAGATTAACTTTACGTAATAAACGAATAAAATTATTTGATGTATTGTACATAAGGAGCTGGTTTTGTTTATTCTCTTCCAAGTGTGCATCAAGCCTGACATAAAATAAGCAAGTAAGCTTTGGGCTATTTTTATACCCAAGTGTTTTTTTTCGGCCATTTATTTTTTCCACTTTCTTACCTAAGTTTTAAAAGTTCAAAAATTAAATTTAGCAGCATCTATTGACTATCTGAATTAATAGTATCGATAAAAAAAACATCATAGATTAGGAAAAGTGAACTAAATAAAACGTCATCTTTTTGCTTTTCTAAATACAACTATTATACTCGTAACTAACAAACGAAACAACTCACCGTTTGTTATGATTACACTTACAGTAACAAAAAAACCATCAAAGCTCACAAAAAACAATCAAAGCTGTTTTTATCTTAAAAACATAGGAAAACACGGAAAATATGTACATAAAGCATTATGGGAAATGGGAAACAATACCAACCAGCATTCAAAAGTTAGTGAAACTAATGTTTTTTACTTTATAAAAGGGCCCTTCCCTCCTGTCAGGCATGCAGGACGTATCTAGGAACTCTGTCTGTGTCGACCTTGGTGGCGCCACAAGCAAAGCTCCGACTCCGACGCAGGAGGTTGTGGTTTCGATTCCCGCCTCGGGACAAATTTTTGTACGATCTTAAGATATTTGCACCGGGTGTTCTGGATGTCTTCTATACAATATCCATCGTGGTGGTCCATTAAAGTAAATAAGCAAATATTAAAGTAAAAAGTAAAAATTGCATTAAAGTAAAAAAGTAAATAAGCACAGCAAATAAATTTTATTTTTATATATCGGCTCCTTTAATGGCGATATCAGTCTCGGCGTCGTCGTTGGCAACACTGGAGACCACTGCCGCCGCCGCCATTTTAGCGTCGCTTCGCTTCCTTTTCCCAACAGTTCGTGTAGTGTCCTCAATCTTCTTCCTAGTTTGTGAGTATCCTTAAAGTTTGTGAATAGTTCCAAAATCCAACTTCATCAAAAACTTACAAAACAAGTCGCTCAATCTTCGCTCCTAGATACCTATCTTCCTTCGGTGGTATTACATATGTACCTACTCGTTTTTGAAAATGTATGGTGTCGTACAATTTGCGGCTACTGAGGGTGGAACAGTATCAGTCGTCGTCAGCAAGTGGCTGACTCCAAATAAAACCGGAGTATTCTGGCCTCCAACAAAAGAAGCCAAAGTCTTTGACAAATTACTTCAGCGTTGTTCGTCACCGAGCGAAAATTGGACCCGGTACGAAATTGATAGGATGTTCTATGAGACTGGTAAGTAGTACCTACTTAGGTAGGTATGTTTGTGAATTTAATGTGGCATTTCAATTTATATAGAGACCTACCTATTAAGTTACTACGTACCTAACCTAGCTTTAGGTTTTCTCGAACCTTTTATCCAGAGAACGGTGGGTTGCACATTCTGGCCCAACGATGTATTTGACAGCTGAAAATATTAAGTCCACGCCTAGAGGCACAAAGTCTTACATTTTGCGTTTTCTTGCTCCACATTGCCTGTTTCAAGTCGCGTGTTGTATTGTACCTTTAGGCATTATGCTTATGCATTATAAGGTAGGTAGATCTATTAATGGCGTGGCTAGGTGGTGGTTGAGTGTCTGTTACCTAGAGTAGCCTTGCTTTAGTATATGTACCTACCTCTTCAATTTCTTCATGTAACCTATGCTGCATGTAGTAGGCAGGTAGGTACCTAAATTACTGAATTTTATTGCTTGGATGGCTCATAAGTTTTCTTTGACTAGGTTTCGAACAATAATTAATTGTTCTTTCATAACCTCGAAACACTGAAATTCTAAGTAAATAAGTTATTCTGCTCCTAATCAGGTCCATTTTAACACAGGTTTAAAGTGCAACTCCCACAGTGGGGCTGTACTTATCTCATATAAAGGACCCTAATCTGGGTGTTTTTCAGTGGTGTCCAGCCTGGTTGCCATAGAACGGAGCTACACTAGTTTGGTAATATTTAGTTTTGTTTGTCTTTTAGATTATTTGGATAAGGCAAAAAAAAAGTTGTCCTTGGTGGAAGTCACATCAGATATCCAGACTGAGGAAGAGGAAACAATTAAATCATCTAAACGCAAGATAAAAAAAAATAGCAGATATTTACCATCAGATGAAGATACCGACAATGAAGGAGGACCCACACGCCCTCCACCTTTGAAGAAACCTTTACTAAGCTGTAATTTACTTTCCCTAAATAGTACCTACAAACTTACCTGTTATTACATTGTGTTTGTCTTCATTGCTAAGTTTCTATTATTTGCCTATTTGTTGCTTTGCAGATATTCAGTATCAGGCACCAAGTAAAACTACTGACTTAATAACAGACTCACAGATACCAGATATATGTGCCGTTGAAAGTGATGGTAATCAAACTAATCAACTACAAAATTGTGTGAATACACCACTAGGTAAGCAGTAAAATAATTTATCACATAATCTAAGTAAGCAGGTACTTGTATAAGTATAGTTTTATAACAAAATTTACAGTCTACAGGACTTGACTCATATGCACTAATCAGTTACCTATGTCTGGTGGTATAGCTGTGTGGTGCTGGCTTAGAATTTGCACCACCCCAACTCTTCCCATGAGTGTCGGGCAGCAGCGCCCCCTGCAGTACCATTCTACCACCAAACTGCGATCCTCAACCCGGATACCCAGCATGGGGATTATGAGTATTACCCCCCAAGGGATAAACGCCAATAAGGCGCTTATCAGGGGGAGGCCTGCGCTCAGCAGTGGACCAATACAGGCTGTTGAGGTTGAGTTACCTATGTCACCGGCAACATATTGTAAGGTTGAGCAGCGTTGTCTATACAACTTTATAAAATACAGACAACTGTATCTATAACTTTTAGATATAGGTACTTACTTCTATTGGTAGTTGATGAATTTGTTATTTATACTGCTGTTAAATTAGTTCAGCCACAGGTTCTATCATTGAATTGAATGTTTTTTATTTTGTCACAGATGTGTACCTTCAAGGTTACCCAGACTCTGCTCATTAGAACCTAACAAAGCTACAGATTTGTAGGACTTTCTAGTTAGGTAATTCATTATAACAAGTACCTACCTACTTTTAAACAACTGACTCTTTTTGTCCAGGTTCCCAAGATAAAGTAGTGTCGCTATTGGCACACATTAAGGCACAAAACAATCTCATATTACAAATTTTGCAAGACCGAACAATAAACAAAGCAGCATCATTGAAAGCAGAATTCAAGCTGCCCGTGAAAACATTTGAGGAGCTACAAACAGTGGAACAGTTATTATCCATAAAAGAAAACCATGGCAATTTGGTAAGTTTTCAGTATGATGTAGGTACAGCAACTTGGCTACGAAAGTCCATCCACCAAAATGATGGGATGATTGTTTCGCTTACTATTAATAATGCATGTGTTGCAGCTACATTTATTTTTCAAGTCGTTAATCTTAAAAACTACTTATTTAATTAAGGAGCTTTTATCATAGAATATAAAAAGTCTCAAATACAGAATACCGAAATACTGCTTGCAACTTTCAGACTACCTAAGTACTATTTTTGGTGTTAGTGCTATGATAAGCACTAAATCTTAAATATGGACCCGCAGTGTGTGAGGGTCTCAGTTCATGGGCTGTCTTTTGATATTAATTACTTGCATTTACAGGTAGCCTACTTTAGAAGTCTTGGCGGACAGGGTGTTAACAATAAAGTTTCAAGAATTATGAAAACTACTTTGACTGAATCCATGGCAAGCAAGTTCAATTTCTATGGTAAAAGGTCTGATAAGAAGCCCTTTACAGAACTACATCTCCGGGTGGCTATTGTTGGTATGTATTGGTTGTTTGCGTTTACAAATTGAGAACCTCATTTTTTTTAATTCTACACAGAATCATCTAGCCCCAAGCTAAGCAAAGCTTGTAGTACGGGTGCTAGATAAATTATATACTTAATACAATACAAGTACATGGATATATATTTTATGTTTTATATGAAAAACTAATAAAACACCGTGAAAAAATATCTGCAGATCGTACGAATATTTATCCCCGAGGCGGGAATCGAACCCGCAACCTCCTGCGTCGCAGGCGGACCTTCGCCCACCGCGCCACAGAGGTCGTCAAAAATAAATGTGATCAGTATAATTTGCCATTTTATTGGTATGCCAGATGATTACAGAGAATAAGAATAAATTGAAATAAACATTGGAAAAGTTATAAGTTAATTCAAATCAAATCAATTCAAATCACGAGAGAAATTTGATGGTTATATTATTTATTTATTTTTTTGCAGAAAGCCTAAAAACCCCTGAAACCACGGAAAAAGCAATTGAAGACAGCATCAAAGTGTGGCTGAAACATGCACCTGAACGTGAAAAAAAATCATTGTCAAAAGCAAAGCAGACTGATGCATGACCTAATTTGATATTAAGTATGTGTCTTGCATGTTAATAATGCACCAGCAAGGCTGGCTACCTACCGTGACATTGACGTATCAATATAAGCGCGTGTTTTGCACGGGTTGGACGCTACTCGGTGTTTGCTTTGACATCTGAGCGTTATTTAACCTTTGCACGCGACATTGCATTAGTGTCAATTCAGATGTCGTCAAAACTAAACTAAACCAATTTGACGGCATTCAAAATTATGCCGTCCTTTTTATATCGATCGTTTATAAAGCGACGACGGCAGCATTTGCACTGTCTAATTAGCTTAGCTTAGTTTTGGCGACATCTGAATTGACACTAATGCAATGTCGCGTGCAAAGGTGCATGTGCACCGAGCGGAACTGCACTGCAACGGAACTGCGCGGCACGACGACGCGGCCAATTATTCTTTGTATGAAGTCGTATGAGATATAACGCACTACGCGTCATCGGAACTGCGCGGCTTTTTTGGTGATTTGTTCTAATTTGACGCGCTTGCACTGCAAATAAGCCGCGCCGTTCCGCTGACGTAATCGCTTTTATATCTCATCCGAAGAATATCTGGCCGCCCCGCCGCGCGCCGTGCCACGCAAATTCCGTTGCAGCTCAGTACTGCTCAGTGCGCATGCACTTTAATATCAAAATTGCGCACTCGCGCTTGTATTAAAACGTTAATGTCACGGTAAGTGCTTTTTCACATGCATATGGTCACAGCACAGTCACGTGCCGTGAAAGGGTGTGTTCACACAGTAGTCCTTTTTAGTAGTAGTCCTTTTTTAAACGTATCCGTTATTATTCGGCAGTCGTATGAGCGAATTCACACAGATCACTGAATTTCGAATCCAGTAATGTGTGTGAACTTGCTCATACTACATACATCTGTCATCGCCGAATAAAAACGGTCCTGTACAACGGACGAACTGCTGTATAAACTTACCCTTACACGGCACGGTGCGACGACCTTGCCGAAACCCTATGCATGTGAAAAGAGCCTAACCTTGCAGTCCGCCGTACCTATGCAAAGAAATGTCATACAAGAAAAAAAAAACTGTTGTCTGTGAGCGCCAAATGTTTCGACGAGTTAGGGAAGAAAAACATAAAATTATACTGGGAATGCACCAGTCCACCGCCTTACTAAATAAAATAAAATTATCTTCACCACAAACAGCATCAACAGCTACAGGTACAAGTAGTAGTAGTGTGCTAAAATACACAAGCAATATGGAGAGTACCGTCGACCTCATTTCAAGTAGTAACAGTTTGCCTACATCATTAGGGGATAAGTATGAAGAGGATCATGTCTCTACATCTGTCAATGCCATGGATTTGCCATCTCAAATAAGACACTGGGCTACTGTAGAACACAAAATTCCCCATAATGCTCTTGACAGTCTGTTGAAAATTCTAAATCCTATTTGCCCTGAATTACCTAGAGATAGCAGAACCCTTTTAAATACGCCAATAAATATATCAAGTGTCCCCTTGCAATCTGGAGAATTCGTGCACATTGGTCTTATTCATCAAATACAGGCACAAACAAAATTATACAGTGTGTCCAACTTTGAAAACAGAGAAATATTGTTGTCTTTTAATGTGGACGGGTTGCCCCTTTTTAAAAGCTCGAATACACAACTTTGGCCTATTTTAGGATTAATCAAAAACTTTCATTCGGCGCAGCCATTTGTTATATCTCTATTCTGTGGAAATTCTAAACCTTCCCCCCTTAATTTGTTTCTGGAACCATTTGTTGGAGAACTATCTAAATTACTTAGTGATGGTATTGATTTTGACGGGACTCATTTTGTTGTCAAGGTGCACAGTTTCGTGTGTGACGCTCCAGCTAGAGCTTTTATCAAATGCACTAAAACACATGGTGGATATTCATCATGTGATAAATGTGTAGAACCAGGTGAATATGTTCAAGGTCGAGTGATATATAGGAGCGTGTCTGCTACTAAGAGAACAGATTCGCAGTTTCGTTTACAGTCTGATGACGACCATCACCTTGGTGAATCTCCACTTGTGAAACTTCCTATTGATTTAGTCGAATTATTTCCCATCGATTACATGCATGCCGTGTGTTTAGGAGTCATGAGGAAACTTTTAAATATTTGGGTCGGTGGTGAATTAAGTGTTCGCTTAAGTAGTCGTTTAGTGAAAACTATTTCGGAAAAATTACTCAACTGTTCCAGTTATATACCTGTGGAGTTTAATAGGCGACCGCGAAGTATTGGTGAGTTGGCTCGTTGGAAAGCCACGGAGTTTAGAATGTTTTTGTTGTATACAGGACCAGTTGTTTTGAAAAAAATTCTTCCGATCTCGCTGTATGAAAATTTTTTGTTATTTCATTGTGCAATAACAATTCTAATTTCTCCTAAATACATTAGACAAATAGGTACAAATTTAGCACACGAGTTGTTGTTAATGTTCATAAGACACTCCGAAACTATTTACGGACGAACATTTTTAATTTATAATGTTCATATGTTATGTCATTTGTGTGATGATGTTCGTTTATTTGGTGCTCTGGATAATTATTCCGCATTTCCGTTTGAAAATTATTTGGGTATGTTAAAAAATTTGGTTAGGTCGCCTAATAAACCATTAATTCAAATTGTTAAACGATTAAGAGAAATGGAGTCATCACAGTCTCCAAAATCTAAAGAAGAGTTGACAGCTGTTTTTAATTGCAGAAGTTTATTGCCAATGCCTACTGATAACAATGTCTATGAATGCTTTGAAAAACTTATTTATAAGGGATTTGCAATTTATGCTATATCAGCTCGTGTAGCTGATTGTTATTGTTATGCAAAAGGCAAAGTAGTTGAAATACATAGTATTCTGAGATGTAACATCAATGAAAAAAAATGTTTGTTCATTTATGGTAAAGAATTTGTTAAATATGATTCATTTTATACATATCCTTATGATTCTGCATTTATTGATATCTTTAAAGTCTCTGAACTCTCTTCAGATTACAAAATCTTACCTCTGTGTGACATAATTTCAAAATGTGTTATTCTTCCTCATGAGACGGATAGTAATTATTTAATTTGTTTTCCAATGCTCCATGAATATTGTGACTAATGAATGTATTACGTTTGTAAGGAAACTCGTGTAAATATTTTAAATAATATCTGCTAATCTTCGAACCGCAAAACTTTACAGCAATAATTATTTTCGGGGACCATAAAACATAAATCATTAGACTAAGGGTCAGCTCATACCGAGACGGGACGCGACCTGGTGTTATGTATCTAATCAATAAATATTTGTGTTTTATGGACCCTGATAACAATTATCTCGTCCACGCGGCGAGACGCCGCGTGACGCAGCGCGCACTTTTTATGACATTGATACAAAATATAACTATAACCATGCTATAACCCCACTACACAAAAGATGCAAAAAGTGCGCGCAGCGTGGCGTCTCGGTGTGAGCTGACCCTTGATCTAACACCCTACGCTGTTGATATTTTAGTTTCAGAACTGTTCAGATCACAAAATGTATATTCACCACTGTGTGATTATTATAGTTGTATAAAAAATATTGATAATTAGGTAATAAATAATTATTTTTAATTAAATTTAAAGGTTTAGCAAGATTATGTTACTGTTAAGCAAAATGCAACTACCTATATTTTTATAATCTGTAGGTAACTACAAGAATTTGTTGAATATGACAGGTATTATACATATTCTTACGATTCTGCGTTTATTGATACTTTCAAAGTCTGAACTCTGTTTAGATGATAAAATCTTACCTCTGGGTGATATAATTTTAATATGACATGTTTTACTTTCCCTCATGATGAGACATGAGACTGATAAAATAATTGTTTTAGTTGATTTTTTAATTTGTATTCTAATGCTCCATGAATATTGTGACTAACAATTTGTAGTAAGTATCCATTAGAGAATCTGCTAATGTACCTAGCAACCGCAAAGTTTTAATAATTTTCAGGGTCCATAGAACATAAATCATTAGGTATTGATTTATGTTTATTACTGAGACGCGACCCGATCAGAGGTATCTAGAGAGAGACGCCCCGCGCCGCCGCCGCCCGCGCCGCCGGCGCGCTATCGGTCCGCGTCGCGTTTCGATAATTTATGTTTTATGGACCCTGAAAGTATTATTCGATGCGCAGAGACGCCGCGTGACGCAGCGCGCACTTTTTTATAATGAATAAGTAGGTAGGTACCTACTTTAAGTACCTAACAATTAATATAACTGATTCATGTAAATTTGTTGTTTTTATTTGCTTGCAGCCCTAACAGAATTTTAAAGAACGTTTTCAGAATACGCTCTATTTACGTCTTCGGGAGACGACATGTTAAGGTTTTCAGAAGACGACCTATTAACGTCTTCAGAAGACGACCGATTAACGTCTTCAGAAGACTACCTGTTGACGTCTTCAGAAGACGACCTATTAACGTCTTCAGAAGACGACTTTTCAAAGTCTTTAGAAGACGACCTATTAACGTCATTAGAAGACTGCCTACCAACGTCTTTAGAAGACGACCTATTAAAGTCTTCAGAAGACGACCGATAAACGTCTGTAGAAGACGACCTATTAACGTCTTCAGAAGACTACCGATTAACGTATTCAGAAGACGACCGATAAACGTCTGTAGAAGACGACCTATTAACGTCTGTAGAAGACGACCTATTAACGTCTTTAGAAGACTACCTATTAACGTCTTCAGAAGACGACTTATCAACGTCTTTAAAAGACGACCTATTAACGTCTTTAGAAGACGACCTATTAACGTCTTCAGTAAACGACCTACCAACGTCTTAATAAGACGACCTATTTACGTCATTAGAAGACTGCCTACTAACGTCTTTAGAAGACGATCTACTAACGTCCTTAGAAGACTGCCTACTATCGTCTTTAAAAGACGACCTATTAACGTCTTTAGAGGTCATCCTTTTAACGTCTTTACAAGACGCCCTACTAACGTTTCTTCAAAGACGTCTTATTGACGTTGTCAGTGACGTCGTGAGGCTATGACATTAGGCCGTCTTTTCGTACGTCATTGCGCCGTCTTTTATGACGTCTTTTAAGTCGGAAATGACTGTGAATGGACGTCGTTATGACGTTAAATTGCTACCTGGGTCATTTGCCCCTCCTTCCAAGAGAACACATTTCTGAAGGTTGGAAGTACATAGAAAATGATGCGGAAGTGTTAAAAGAAGACAATGATGAAATCAATGATTTCTTTGACTATATGAAAAGGTGTGTAAACGCTGAACTTCATCGAACGAACAACGTCACAGAGGCATGGAATAACAGGCTTAACAAACTAATTAATAAAAAACAACCAACGCTACTACAACTGCTTCAAAGCTTAAAAAGTGATACACGGTACTACGCATTGAAATTGATTACCAAAGAACAAGGAAATGAAAGACAAAAAAAATATATTGCCAGAGACAATTTTATTCACTTTGTTTTGGAGCAACTTCAAAAGAGGGAGATCAGCATAGGTTTGTGCTTAGAAAAATTAAGGAATTAGATTTTAAATAGAATAGGATTATTTTTAATGTTTAAATTACTTGTATTAATTTGTTGACTTTGTTAATTGTTTATATATGTCATTTTAGATTGAGACTGTTTTTATTGTGCTGTAAACCAAATATGTGTTTACAATTTTGTTTACTATTTTACAGTAAATTGTTGATTTTATTCTTAATATTGGTATAGTATAAATGGTGGTTTAATGCTGATTTTAATTACTTAAGACTTGATTTTATACTAAAGACTGATTGAATGATAATTACTACTACTATTTTCAATAATAAAAGACTGATTAACAAATAAAGCTTAGTTTTATTCTTACGTTTTTATTTGCTAACTTCTGAAAAATATATTTTTTTTTATTTGACGACCTCCGTGGCGCAGCGGGCGAAGGTCCGCCTGCGACGCAGGAGGTTGCGGGTTCGTTTCCCGCCTCGGAACAAATTTGTGTACGATCTGCAGAAATTTGTTCCGTTGGTCTGGGTGTTTTCTATGTATAATAAAAATATCTATCTATGTAGTATATTGTATTAAGTATATCAGTTATCTAGTACCCTAACACAAGCTCTGCTTAGCTTGGGGCTAGATAATGCTGTGTGAATTGTCCAGCATTATTTATTATTATTTATTATAAACTTTACGCAAAAACATTTAGGTTGAAACTAGAAATTACATTCATAAGCACCTACATACCTACCTACACAATAATGAAAATGTCACAAAATATGTAAATTCGATTATGATCACTTTGGTTTTTAGGGCAAACATAAACAACTAATTACCTACCTTATCTACTATAGTATGTTTATCACTGTATATTTCCCCTTACCTTTTTTATTTACTATTTTACTATTTCATTACATTTTATTCAAACTTGAAATGTAGAACGTATGAGTAAATAATAAAGAAAATGTATTAACAGCACAAACGAAAATTAAAAGTAAGGTATGAATTGTATGGCGTGATCGGACAGCACTAATTCGTTATCTTGTTTCTTATCCTGACCGATCACGATATCGGATAGCACCTTTTGCCGTGATCCGTCAGGATATGATCGGTTTTTGCGTGATCCGACAGGACATACCCATTAATTTAATTCATCTTTCATGTATTTGACCCGCTACCCATAAAAATACAATAAAATACTTAACTTATACATGTTAATAACTGTATTCGCGATAAGTCACATCAATCTTGTCACATTTCAACACATTGAGCCCTCTTTTATTATAAAACGGTGTTAACGCATAGTTATAGGTAATGATAAATATTTGCATTTCGTAAAAATATTTTCTTGTTAAGTAATGCTAAAATCATGTAAGCCATTATAACCTAGCCATATTACAGAGGCCACGCGCACCGCACCTTCGCTAGAAAACACATCAAAAGTAATAATGTTCAAACGAAATGGCAAATCAACTAAAGATTCCGTCGTTGTAGAGGTAATTCGATAATGTGGCGAAGCCTCGGTTTTGTTCTCACTTTGATATCCGACTATTGAAGGATGGCCCGTCGAACCAATTGATATGGACGTGGGTACGGAACTTTAGAGAAACCGGATTAGTCGGAAAAGAACCTCGGCCTGGACCTTCAACGACTGTAACTATTCGTGAAAATGCAGAACTTCTGAGAAGGGAAATCTTGCAAAATCCGCGCAAGTATGTTTTTGATAATGTTGGCCTCCCTTCAAATATGACGCGCCCAAATTGTTATGTAATATTTCGTGGTTACTACGTGGCATTAGGAGGAGACTTTTTAATTTAGTCGACTTATAAGTTGTCTATTACATATGTTTTTCATCTCATTCTAATGCTTACGCGAAAGAGGGAAAAAAGACAGCGTTTGTTTTGATGGTTTTGCAAAAAGTAAACAAACATAAACAGCCACAACGGTGTCCGCGTCTGTCCCTTTTTGATATTTGGTTCACTTTTTTATGATTTTATTTGTGCTGTGTATTTGTGACAATACAATGAGAACGAGTGGGTCCCAACTTGAAATGATGGTCACATTTACGGAACAGTAAGTAACTTGTATCTAAAGATACCATAAAGATTCCGTAAAGGCTTGTTCCACAAATCATAACTCCTATTTTAGGCATGGGGATCTCAACAAGCCTACTGGCACGCTTCTCAACAGTTATGCAAGCGGGGAGAAGAAGGATACTGAGAAATGGAAAAAGGTATTTTTCATAGGTTACTTTACTCCCCCTAAGAAACCCCCCTTTGCTTTGCATGTTGCACCTAGATACTTTGTTTTGTTGTATCTACTCACAAGTAGATAATAGGCAATCCCATTCAGTTGAAACAGTCTCAATAGACCTTGGTTACTTACCAACTTAGTTTTGTGTATTTTGTGTTGATTGTTATAAGGTGTGGAGCGATTTGGAAAATAGCACAAAAAAAGCTGCTTGCATTAATGTAGCTGCAAATGCAACTGGTGGTGGGCCTGTGCTGACATCAGAATTAACAGATTTGGAAAACCGAGTTCTCAGAATTATAGGGCACCTGGCAGCAACTGGCTAAGGTGTATCTGAAGGTGGATTTCCACAGGTTATTTTAATTTTATTTTATTAAGTACCTTTTATGTTTTCTCATTCCAAAAATGACTGGTCTTCCCTTATCTGAACTTATAACTGGTTTCTTAGATAGGTATAGTGAAAATGGCTGAATATTGTTGAAATGATTCAAATATTCTTCTTCCCATGATATCTTAAAATGTATTATCGCATACACTCTACTATTTGTTTTTCTTCAGGATCTACCGACTTTGGATGCCCACCAACACCAACACCAATAGCGGAAATTGAAATCAGTAAGTACTAGTGATTGTTCTAGTCTTTCATTGAATCACAATTTCATTATTCCGGTCAATCCTTGAAAATTTTCCAAATCCTATAATGATGTAGAAAATTGATAATCTATGTATACTTTTGGCTGGGTTATGAAGAAATCTATTTTATAATAATTTGGTACATGTGTAAATAATTATTCATTTATTTTCAGGTATAGAAGAATGGCGTTTGTCATTAGATCAGTCTGCTCCCCCTGCTTCACCAACACCAACCCAGACAGCACCAGTACCATCAACTTCCGGGCAAGTGGTTCAGAGCAGTCAAAATCCACAGACTCCTCAAAATACACCACGTCGACACCGCCGCCACTCGACTTCTCGTAATTCCCCGCGTCGACGCCCCGCGGCTTTTCACACTTCACCGCGTCGACGCACAAGACCAATGACACTAAGGCTGGCCGCATACGTACGGTTTCCTTATTAGTTTTCCGAATTCGTTTTCCGTATTCGGACATCTGAAGTCATGGGATCAGTAGAAAATACACTACTTGACGCACACGTTCGCTTTTTTTTCGAACGGAATAAATTCCGCACGTACGTTTCGTGTGCAAGCCCGCGCGTTCGGAGAAACCTACTCGAAAAAACCTAATGACGTCATGCGGAACGCAGCACTTGTATACATTTTGTTTGTGCCGGCGCACACGTTCGGAAATTTCTATTCAGTATCGCGCCCGCACCGCGAGCATCGGACGTATCTATTGATAAATTTGTAACACGATAATGTGTGAGGCAGAAACATTAATTTTAGCGGTTGAAAAATACCCCTGCCTGTGGAATATTCATGACAACGATTACCACAACAGAGATATCAAAGATTTGGCCTGGGAGAATGTATTCAAAGAGGTTATAAAGGATTGGGACACGTGTACTAAAGTGGACAAAGAAAACAAAGGTAAGATATTTTCTTTAAGAACTTATACTTTTTATTACATATCATATTTATTCTTGTAAATTACTAATTCTCTCGTTATATTGGTACGATATTTCCCCTGCCGGTGTCATAAAGTACTCAGCAAAATTGTCTCTTATGTTTCGACCTCGGTTGGTAGATCTGTGTTGTGGACTACGAAAAGGTATATCTTCAAAGTAATGTGTCAGAGTATCTTCGAATCGATAGCCGTCTCGTCTGCGAACAAAATTGTGTAACACACACGCTGCCTTAGTTACTAATACTGCAAAATCTGGTGGAATCGTCATGCTGGTGTGGAAAATTCTCCATTTATTCGAGAGAATGCCGAAGGCACATTCCACCACTCGTCGTGATCTGCTGAGGCGGTAGTTGAATATTCTGCGTTGAGTATTGAGATTACTTCTCGGATATGGTTTCATAAAATTGTTATTGAGTGGAAACGCTTCATCGCCAAGAAACACAAAAGGTAGAGGTGTGTCATTGGTATTCGGCAGAGGTTTTGCTTCAGGCATATTAAGGCGATTGTGAGTTAGCTTTTTTCCAAAATTCCAATTGTTGAAAATATTACTATCGCTGTCTCTGCCATAAGCACCAACATCTACAGCTATAAAACGGTAATCAGAATCTACTACTGCTAATAGTACAACAGAGTAGAAATTTTTGTAGTTATAATAGGCAGATCCACTATGCAGAGGAGAAATCAAACGAATATGTTTTCCGTCCACTGAACCTACGCAATTAGGGAAATTAGTTCTTTTATAATAATTTTCAGCAATTTCTAGCCAACGTTCTTTTGATGACGGTGGCTTCATTTCCTAAGGATGAAAAACATCCCATATTGCTGTACAGGTTTCCTTAACTACGGCTGATACGGTCCTGCTCCCCATTAAATATTCAAAATGTAACTCTTCAAAATGTTTACCAGTTGTCAGGAATCTGAAAAAAAAAAGAGATTTAGAATAATGTTAATTATATTTCAGGTGCTGACGCGAAGAAAAAATGGACACACATTAGAGACTACTTTCGAAGAGATTACCAAAAAAATAAATGTGCTCCAACAGGCAGTGCTGCTAAAAAGGTTAAAAAATATGTTTATGCAGATCTGCTTTATTTTCTTATACCAGTCTTTGATAAAAGAAATACCGAAGGAAACTATCAATCTGATGATTTACACGATAATATTTCACAAGAATCCCTAGAAGAACACAGCGTGGAACAAGTGGATACAAATATATTACAACCTCCATCACCTATATCAACTCCACCAGCTAAAAGTTTAAAACGAAAAAAAAAAGATATCCCCTCCGAAATACTCAGTATCCTACATCAAAACCAACAGAAAGCCAATCAGAAACATCAAGAAGTAGAAGACGATGACATGAATTTTTTATTAAGCTTTAGAACACATATGAAAAATATGAATGAAAATCAAAAAATTGATTTTAAATTGGGAATGCTGCACTTGGTAAAAAAAATTAATATTGAGTACAGTTCATCTCCATCTTCTTCACTGAGTTATGATAACTTCAGTCAACGTTCAGCTACACCAGCGTCAAGCCGTGGTTATTCCCCCTGTTATTCATATATTCCTGAACCAGAAACTTCACCTAATATGTTATATCAAACGCAAACTCCATTGCCAAACTTTAGTTCATCTTCTTCTCAAAATAAAATCAAAAATTATCAATCTGCTCCAAACAATTCCAGAGTGGTTATTAACTCCATTACACATCTGCCACCGCTTCAATCACCACGTCATCTCTACACATCACCTCCCACATCTCTCCATATTGATAATCATCATCATGCAGAGGATACCGAAGCAGCAACTTATTTAGTACAATCTCAAGGACAACAAGAAGAAAATAATATTGAAAAATACCTAAAGTTTAAGCAATAAATAAGATTGTTGATTTGTTTTCAGTTTTAAATAAGAACAGATGTATAAATAAAGATAACTTACCTCAATGTTATGGTTAGTTTTTCTTCCGTATCCAAAGATAATCTCATGCAGGTATTTTGCTTGATTAATTTATCACGTATGCCATTATGAAGTTCATCAAAAGAATTTATTGACATCCTGTAGAAATCAAAGAATTTATCCGGGTGTGCTCGTAACTTAGCTCTCTTCAAATAATACGGACTCTCATAAACTCTTCGAGTATTTAGTGGATGTATCCAATACCGACGACGTTTCTTTTTCTTATTTGTTAATAACAGAAATGCAATTGCTAATAAATCGTCGTCCTCCATTGTCGTGCGTTCGCCACGCTATCACTATCCGTACTGAAGTAGATACATTCCAAATGAAGAAAAACGAATGTTTGCGCTAGTCTCACGGAATTCCGATTCGAAATTACGCATTCGGAAAACGAATACGTTTTACGTATGTATGCGGCCAGCCTAACAGACAGGGTGGCTTATGAGTCCAGCAGTCAGACTCCGAGTGGAGGAAATTTTTAATGGATAAGGAAAAGAGAATCAGGCTGAGCAATTGCGATTGAGACCAACTGAATTTCGCTTGCAGGAGCAGCGGCAAGAGATAATTAAAAGGGCACCGGAAATATTAGGAGAGAAATTAAAATAATCTGTTGCCACCACTCCTGGTAGGATACATACATGGTGGTATGGCGATGGAGCTTAATAAAAGTGTGGAGAACTCTAATAAGTAAAATAATTAAGTTTCATTTTATTGTTCTCTTCTCTGAACTCAAATATAATATTATTTACTTATATAAAACCCACTTTCTTATTGCCTATGTAAGTAACCTTCTAACTGTTCCCTCATTGCCCTTCCTCTAATCAAATCTGTGGTATTGCGACCTATTATTTTGTTGTGTATTTTGCGTTTTTATTTCTTTCTTTTGAAAAAAAGAGTGGCTGCTGTCATTAAAGCAAAATATTAATTTAATAAAGTAAAATAAAGTAATTTAATCATATTAAGTTGTTTTTGTACATGTCCTATTATAACTCTCCTTAAAATAGCTTGTACAATAGAGTGCCTGATACTTTTGCTCGTGGCTGTTTAATAAATAAGCAATGCTTTAAGCATTTTTGATTATTTTGCTTTTATTTTTGTGTCAATTTTTGTAACTCTATTTTTTTGACTATTTTTGTGATTATATTTTTTTATGGATAGTCTGATTAGTCGTAATAATTGTGCAATAAATAAGCAATGAAGCTTTTCAACGTAGTTGATCTTGAGTCTGAAGTGATGGATAAATTGAGGACCTTTATGCATAAAAAATGTTGTTTGTACCTATGCAAAATTAAAGATTTTTATTAAGTGCATTGGTGTTTATATTTTATAGCATTAAATGCATCATTATTATCATAATAATAACTTAAGATACACAATATAACCGATCGCATATGACCAAAGTCGCCCCGCAAACTGAAATTTCCTCATAACTTGAAAGTTAAAAGGAGGATTTTTTTTTATTTCAGTTTTCTGGTATTTATAATAGTATTAATTTGTATAAAGGGAAACTTTCTCGTTTCAATCTAAAAACAGGGTATACTGACCAAACATCAAGTATAAAGTTGATTGCACATCTTTTTTTTCTCAGAAACTACTTATCAATTTTTTTTTTTTTACTTTTGTGCTACATTGTCTTCCCCTCAATAGAATTTTTTTTTCAAATTCTTTGGGTCAACGTTTACAGTTTTATGGGGTTTTTTCCTCAAAATCTTATCAATTTCACCCCGTTTTACGGTACTCTATATAATTTAATTTATTGTTTTTTGTTTCTGTGTCAGTACAGTACCTACTTGATATGATTCTCGCTATATGGACTTGTGTGTGTAAAAATGTGCTATGTCTGAAATAAATTATTATTATTATTATATAAAATTATGACCAATATAACGTATGTATTATTATATGGTAAACGAGGATGCACTTTATCAAGTGAAGTCGAACTCGAAGATCCTACGAGGATATACAACGCGGATGAGTCAGACTTGCCCTGAATCTGGAAAAGTGCTTGCCAACTGGAGGCATGAAAAATTTCTACGAAGTTAAGTCTGGAAGAGAAAAGGAACAACTCACTGTCATTGTATGTCTGAATGCAGCTGGACAAGTAGTCGCACCCATGATCGTGTATCCATTGATGCGAATTTCCGAGGACACTTTTGTTTTTTCCTATACTATTTGTGAATAAAATGTCTATCTATGACATTATCCGCAGCGAACGAAGGCGCTGCTGGTAGCTGCGACATGCTGCCTCGACTGCTTGGTCCGGAGGTGATGCGCCGCCGCGGCTCGGCCACCGTCGTCGTGGCCACACCGGCGACCCGCCGTCAGACCATCCACGTCGAGAGAAAAAATACTCAGTGCATCGTGCACTCTGGTAACTACATACTATTCACCTGTTTTAACTACGTCACATAGGCCACGCCAGCAGACCGCCACGGCGGCCTATAAGGAACTGAGCGCTTCGTAGGTAGGTCCGCCACTTGTCATTTGGTAACTTACGACACCCGCGGAAAGAGTTGGGGTGGTGCAAATAAAGGGTGGCCCATAAGTCCTTTGAAATTTAAATTTCGAATAAAATTCAAACGGTGTGCAGGAATGGCGCGCGGGGTACGGGGGAAGCACCAACGGTCTTTCGGAATTCAGTCGCCATGGAGCGTTTCACCGGTGCGGACCGTGCTTTTTGTGTGCGCGAGTTTTATCGCAACAATGATTCTGCTACCGTTGCGCGGCGTAAATTTCGAGAACATCACAATTTACGCAACTTTAACGACACTCCAAGTGTTCAAACGATTAAGAATTGGGTTAATAAGTTCGAGGAGAGCGGTTCTACGTTGGATAAAAAACGGTCAGGTCGACCAAGGACATCACGCACGGAAGAAACCATCGATGTAGTGAAACCATCGATGTAGTGAAACAGTCGATTCGTGAAAATCCTACCCAGTCTACTCGTAAGCGTTCCAGTGCATTAAACTTAGCCAGAACATCATTACAGCGGATTTTAAAGAAAGATTTACTTCTTCACCCTTACAAGATTCAATTAGTACAGGAATTAAAAGATACTGACCCTACGCACAGACTAAATTTTGCAAATGAAATGTTCGACCGCTTTACATCGTTTAATAACGTGTTATTCTCTGATGAGGCGCACTTCCACATCAACGGCCATGTCAACAAGCAGAATTGTCGCTACTGGAGTTGCGAAAATCCAAATCGCAAACATGAAAGGCCCTTACATAGCCCTAAAGTGACAGTTTGGGCGGCTATGTCAGCGCATGGCATCATAGGCCCTTACTTTTTTGAGGACAGCAGAGGTCGCGCGGTTACTCTTACTTCGCAGCGCTATGTGGCAATGATCGAGAACTTTTTTACACCAGAGTTGCAGAATTTTTCAGGCTTCAATACGCGGTTCTGGTTTCAACAGGATGGAGCAACTGCCCATAGTCGCGCTATTTGGTAAATAAATAAGCACATACAAGAATCTGCAGGCGCACCGACGTTATAATATTAAACTAAAAAATATATAAAATTAAACTAAAGTAATTTTTTTTTGCTTCCCATTATTAACTGACCGATTAGTTCTTGCACTGACAATTTATATTGGTATTTATATTGTACTTATCCACTGATCAATAAAGTAATTAATTGACAAGTCTATTTACTAAGCTATTGACAACCATCTTAATATTGTTATATACTTTTTTCAGGAAAATACGTTATAAAAAAATGGAATTCCACTAGAGATGCCTGGATACGAACATTGAGTGAGAAAAAGAATTTGAAGAAATCTGGAGCTGCTGCCTCAAATATCAAGCCTTACAAATATCACAATCAAATGTTATTTTTGAAAAAAGTTGTCACCGCAGGTGAAACACACGAGAACGTCCCAGATAATGTTAATGAAACAAATAAGTCTGACAACATCTCGGAAACAGAAGAAATTAATAAAGCAAACGAAGAACCTGGTCAGATTATGGAACAAAGTAGTAGTGACAGACAAAAGGAAAGACAAAATTTAGCCCCTCCGAAACGCAAGGCAATGAAAAGAAATTTGAATGAAGTAGACACCAAAATGATTGAATAAATGAATGATCAGTTAAAAAAAAGTAAAAATGAGCTTGAAGATCCCAATCTATCGTTCTTCAAAGGTATTTTGCCGCAACTATCTTCACTTAATGAGGATCAAATTTTAGAATTTCAGCATGGAGTGATAAACCTTTTACAAAGCCTAGCTCTAGCCAAGAAATATAAGGAGTGAGTCAACAAAACCGAACGAGAGCTAGTCGCCTCGCCTCGCCTCGCCGTCGCGTCAGTGCAATAAAACGTGTGAACTCCCACATGTAACATTGCACTAGAGGGCGATTACGATGTGGTAAGGCACGGCATTACGGCTCTATATGTATATTCGGAATTCATGCTAGCTATAGCATGAGTTACACGATGCACAATCCTACAAGCCGTTGATTCGACACGACACCTCATTGAAATGTTTGTTCACTTCTTCGTTAGAAAGAGTTAACATAATTAATTAATTCAGATAATCTAGACGACTACACATAACCGGGCTACCAGTAAACTACACTCGCTTCACTAACGTATACAAATATATTGACTCTAGTTAAATATCCTCTACATGGTCATTTAGTGTATAATTTATATTATAAAACTATCGCTCCTATATTATATAAAAGCTGGTATAAGTATTGTACTTCTACACGTATTGCTACTTCTACTGCTAGATACAATTCATAGGTACTTACACCCAGTTGCACAAAACTCTTCATTAGCACGTCATTACTTAAATGAGGCATTAGTGCTAATGAAATCTTTATTTTAATGATGTTGCTCAAAAGTTTTGGTGGTAACATTAGGGATTGCTAATGGTCCATTAACTAAGGTACGTATCTTGATGTATGCTAACTTAAGTTTATATACACAACTAGCTTTTATTTTATAAGTGTCTACCCGATAAAACTTTTACCTTGAAAGGTGAGTCTTGTCATGGCGGGAAACTTAGTAAAGAGCGCATTACAATACTTCTAGGTGCTAACATGTGAGGAACTGAAAAGTTGCCTATCCTATTAATCGGAAAATCTAAGTCTCCACGATGTTTCAAAGGTGTTAAAACTTTGCCTGTGAATTACCAAAATAATAAAAAGGCATGGATGACATCCACTATTTTTCTGATTGGTTGAAGAATTTAAACCAAGAAATGAAAGCCCAGAAGCGAAAAATTTTAATGTTTGTAGACAATTGTACTGCTCACAATAATATGCCCGAGCTAAGCCACATTAAACTCGTGTATCTGCCTGCGAATACGACAACTAAATTGCAGCCAATGGGTCAAGGCATCATCACTTATTTCAAAATTTATTACAGAAAAGAAGTTGTTCGACATGTCATTAAATCTATAGAAGACAATCAGTGCCCACAAATCGATGTTCTTCAGGCGATGAGGTTTGCTAGGAAAGCTTGGTTTTCTGTGACCAAAACTACTATAGCAAACTGCTTTAAAAAATCTGGATTTAAATCTGAAGTAACTGTAGCTGAAAGCTTACAAGAGGAGGACGAAAATTTAGAAACTGATCCTGAAGATTGGAACTTAGCCATCAGCAACGACAATAAACAACAGCCAACATTCCAAGATTTTATAAACGTCGATGACGGTTTAATAGTTTCAGGAGAACTTAATGAAAGCGACATTGTTCATGCCTTCTCGTCTTCTTAAAATGAAGAAGAAGACGATGAAATGAGCGCGGAAGTAATAATTAATAAGTAATAATAATATAATAATAAGTAATGTATTTATTGTTGTGCGCTACGTGAACCTATATAATTATACAGTCTGCTACACATGCAAAAACAGGGCAAGTTGCTAGTTTTGTAAAAGTTATCTCCAATTCACAGGTTGCTAAGTTTTCAGGAAGGCTTGTTTTCTGGAGAATAAAATGGTAAACCAATTGTTTCAGGTTACAAACGGCGAGCGTTTGTTAGAGGCGATAATGCGGCCCGTACATTTACAACATCTACAGGTACGTTACATTCAACGTATTACAAACGGCGAGCGTTTGTTAGAGGCGATAATGCGGCACGTACATTTACAACATCTACAGGTACGTTACATTCAACGTATTACAAACGGCGAGCGTTTGTTAGAGGCGATAATGCGGCCCGTACATTTACAACATCTACAGGTACGTTACATTCAACGTATTACAAACGGCGAGCGTTTGTTAGAGGCGATAATGCGGCCCGTACATTTACAACATCTACAGGTACGTTACATTCAACGTATTACAAACGGCGAGCGTTTGTTAGAGGCGATAATGCGGCCCGTACATTTACAACATCTACAGGTACGTTACATTCAACGTATTACAAACGGCGAGCGTTTGTTAGAGGCGATAATGCGGCCCGTACATTTACAACATCTACAGGTACGTTACATTCAACGTATTACAAACGGCGAGCGTTTGTTAGAGGCGATAATGCGGCCCGTACATTTACAACATCTACAGGTACGTTACATTCAACGTATTACAAACGGCGAGCGTTTGTTAGAGGCGATAATGCGGCCCGTACATTTACAACATCTACAGGTACGTTACATTCAACGTATTACAAACGGCGAGCGTTTGTTAGAGGCGATAATGCGGCCCGTACATTTACAACATCTACAGGTACGTTACATTCAACGTATTACAAACGGCGAGCGTTTGTTAGAGGCGATAATGCGGCCCGTACATTTACAACATCTACAGGTACGTTACATTCAACGTATTACAAACGGCGAGCGTTTGTTAGAGGCGATAATGCGGCCCGTACATTTACAACATCTACAGGTACGTTACATTCAACGTATTACAAACGGCGAGCGTTTGTTAGAGGCGATAATGCGGCCCGTACATTTACAACATCTACAGGTACGTTACATTCAACGTATTACAAACGGCGAGCGTTTGTTAGAGGCGATAATGCGGCCCGTACATTTACAACATCTACAGGTACGTTACATTCAACGTATTACAAACGGCGAGCGTTTGTTAGAGGCGATAATGCGGCCCGTACATTTACAACATCTACAGGTACGTTACATTCAACGTATAGTATTATAATATCTGTGATTCAACACTCTACAATCTTAAATCACTACCTACCTATATAGATACGTCAGTATTGTTATATATTATCTGCAATAGATTAGTCTAGACGTAGAGTCTACACACCAAAAACTGCGGGCCGGCGATAAGTTGACAACACATTAAATTCAATTCATTTATTTATTTCTGATACACAGGTATTACACGGATGTTCAGACAACAAATTAAAAGCACTTTTATCTGTCATTATTATACGTAAAATTTTACATTGTTGGCTGCGTTCAATATTTATACACTGAAATATTCAATCAAATATTCCGCGGCCTCCCCCGTAGATACCTAGAACCCAAAAATCCTATGACTACGTTCCGTAGCTAGAAACTTACAAAAATGTCACTCAAACTTGTCCACGACATGTTTTGACGCAGACAGTTTGCCCAGAGCCTGACAAGTTTTGTGCATACGGAACAAGAGATAAGTGGAGTCGAATTTATTTTATTTTGAAAGTAGGTACTTACCTGAACATAATAAACACTGTTTATTTTTAGTTTCAGGAGAACTTAATGAAAGCGACATTGTTCATGCCTTCTCGTCTTCTTAAAATGAAGAAGAAGACGATGAAATGAGCGCGGAAGTAAATTTAGTAAAAATTTTTAAACGCGAAGCAGTAAAAGCACTAGAAACTTTGCACATTTATTTTGAAATGTCATCAATTGGTGACCAAAGCATATTTGATAAAATTTATAACATCGAAAAACATCTGATGGCTAATACTTCCAAACGAACAACTAAAATGACAGATTTTTATAATTGATACATTCTGTTTCCATATTCGTACATATTACGTGTAAAAACGTACTTGAATATTTTTGTTGATTACATTTGTATGATTACCTTTAAGTACAATTTTTTTTTATTAAAACTCATTTACATACATAACACGTTATTTTATTTAATTATCGCACCTGTATAACTGAAATAACCTGTATTCTAACCTCTATTAATTGAACCCTCTGTAAATGAGACAGATATTTATTTCTACCTGTATATCTGAGACACTGGGTAAGTGGAATACCTCTATAAGTAAAACGACATTGCAGGTCCCTTGATGTCTCACTTAACCAGGTTTCACTGTACTAGTTTTTATGTAAATTAATTTGCTTGTAGGCCGGGGTGGATGCAGCTTTGAAAACATTACATCCATTTACCCGCATCCAGGAGACGATGTATAAGAGAATCGTTAACGCTGGGGCAGGAGCTCTAGCCAAGAAATATAAGGAGTGAGTCAACAAAACCGAACGAGAGCTAGTCGCCTCGCCTCGCCTCGCCTCGCCGTCGCCTCAGCGCAATAAAACGTGTGAACTCCCACATGTAACATTGCACTAGAGGGCGATTACGATATGGTAAGGCACGGCATTACGGTTCAAACGTTAGCAGTTGAAACGTTAGCGTACGCGTCCACAGGCCGACATCGGACAATTAGTAGTTATTCTGTGCTTTAGGTCGAATATAATTAGGTTCATATTCGGTTAGCGTTGCCTATACTTGATGATTATAGAACGATGACTAATATTAATTTTCTTACACGCGTGCGGTCTTATTGTACGGTACGGAGAAACCCGGTTCTACCTGTTATATTCTTTTAAATCGCGCAGGCTCTTGTGAAAATTGATGCGCTTCTGTAATTTTTTTAATTAAAATGAGTGACGAAAGTGATAATGAGCGTTCTCATATTCCAAAGAAGAAATTAGTACAAAGAGGAGAACTTTTGGCGGCAGTTTTGAAGACACATGCTTTACGCCAAAAACGTACAAAGGCTTTGTCTGCCGCACCGGGTACTTCAAAACAACGCAGTATCATGTCATTTAATAATAATAAATAATAAAAATCTTTATTAAGAACATTTTACAGGATCTTAAATTCGTTACGAAAGAAGTGCCCAAAAATAAAATTGTCGCAGCAACCGAAATTAAATTGGAAGGTTTCATAGCAGAGCACAACATAGCTTTTCAAACGGCAGATCATATGTCAGATCTACCAAACGAAATATTAGATTCATTCGGTGTTGAGAACAAAATTTCGACGAAGAGAACAAAAGCAACGGTTGTCGTCACTGAAGTAATAGGGGAAAGTGAAAACTAATCTCTACCCGAACAATTAACCAATGAAAAAATTAGTGTCTTGTCTTGAATCAACCGTTATCAGCACGCACAAAGCGAGCTGCATAATTGTGAGATATTTTGACCCAGATCAAAATAAAATTGTCAGCAAGTTCTGGGAGCTATGTAAAATATTTAATTCTGAAGATCCTCAAATGGCAGAAGGCGCTACTGGCGACAATTTATACAACATTTTAATAAAATCTTTTTCTGATCGCAATATTCCAACCGAAAACATAATTGGATTTGGTGCTGATCGCTGTATGATGGGTGCAAACAACTCGGTTGCAACCAGACTAAAGCAGAAAGAATTTGCCTGGTATTTATATAATTAAATGTGTTTGCCACACTGCACATCTATGTGCTTCAGAGGCGTGTAAGCAGTAAGTTAAGTTTGTAGTTAAAGAAACACTTTTTTGCTTTTATTTTGCAAAATAAAAATTTTATGTAGCGAGTAGTTTCATTATTTTGTTAGTGAACTGTACCTGGTTGGTATTAACGTCATAGTACGAGATCCGACTGCAGGATTAGTGCTTAATGTGTCTATCAGTGATTAATGTCATTCTCGTGTTATATATCTCATCATGGAAGAATTTGGGAAAAGCGGTTCCCATTTAGTTCTGTGCATTCACAGACAAACAAAAGCAGGAGCAAAAACTAGTATGTAGTTCTATAGTACAAATAGGGACAATATTTTCTCAAATTGTTCTATTACGTCATGTTCCATAGAACAAATGGGACCTACTCGTTACCGCGTCGCTGCGAAGACTTAGCTAGAGAAATGTACGGTTTCTTCAAAAACAGTTCAAAAAGATTGAGTCGTTTTCAACAATTTGTAAACGTATCTAAGATTTTGAACCCCTCAAACAGATCGCGAAACTATAAACAATGAATATTGGAGCCTAAAGTGGCAAGAAAGAAAACTGTACGTCACGTCAAGAACAGAAGTAGCAGTCCCTAAAAGAAAATATACTACCGAACCAAAAAGAAAACCAAAACGATCTTTCCGACTCCATGCAAGAAATTCAATGGAACTGCCATCGAGGTATGCAAAAAATTTTTTTGACCAAATTAGGGTACAAAAAAAATTATGACCAGGTTTTGCGCTTTGATATCGAACAATCATCGACTAGTTTGGAAGGTGATAAGCATGGCAAGCACCAAAAAACTCCACTGTTCGACCGAGAGCTGCTTAATCGTCATGTGGAATCCTTAATCCTTTAACCCTGCAGCACCTCATTATAGACGGGAACATGCGCCTCTAAGGCCATACGAAAGCTATATGCTAAAGATCGGAATGCCAACCCAGTGGAGAGATATCTGAAACATATTAAATTATATATTTACATAAATTTTTTTTTCAGAAAAGGCTTTAAGGAAAAAATGGAAGAACATCCGGGACCAGTTTACGAAAGAGTTAAAGAAAATTCCGGTTTCTCGTTCTGGTGATGCTGGAACTGATCAAAACACTTCAATGTGGCCATATTTTCAAATGATTTTGTTCGTAAAAGATGACGTTACCCCAGAATTAAATGAAGGCAATTTGGATAAAACTACTAATGAAAACAGTAATGATAATGAATGGTCCCCATCTCCCCAGTCAATAGCTGGTTCATCTACAAGTACACAATATACGAGTACCAAACGTAAATGTGCACATGTGGCGAGTTTTGGTGTTCTTTGAGTGAAGCTTACCCTCTTCTTGTCAAGCGAGCTATGTCCATTCTGATACCATTTGCTACTACGTATCTTTGTGAGGCCGGGTTCTCGGTTTTGGTGTCGATAAAAACAAAACGTCGAAATCGCTTGAACGTCGCCCATGACATGCGCCTTGCTTTGTCAAAGACAACCATAATTTAACGTTCTTATCGAGGCCAAACAGCAACAGCCTTCTCATTAGCTTTAGATTAGAAATAAGAGTAGTGCCATTATTACTACCAACTAACAAAAGTGATTTTTCAATATAAAATGGCTTGTTTTCTTTACTTATGATTAAGATATTCTTTGATAGGTAGGGGTCCGTGGAATTATTTATATTGTGAAAGTGGTCCGTGACTGCAAAAACGTCAAGAAACCCTGATCTAAGGTGATTCCTAAGAATACGGTACTTTCTAATATTTCTAACGTTTCTCCTTTAACGTTTACATTAGCCTTCACTTGTTTAACATTAGGTAGAATAAATATTACATATTGTATTCGTTTCGTTTAGCAAAAGATTATTGAGACTAAACAAATGGACTATGTACTTTAGAGGTAGCAGACTACTTTAGTTAGAGATTGCAGATAGAGCTTGAATGAGTATAGTTGTTGGATGTTGTGGTGGACATGGCATTCAAAATTGAGTTTTTTACAGACATATGCCAACATTTCAATGAGTTAAACGTGAAGCTTCTAGGAACAAATAAAACGATTATCGTCATGACAGATCTCATTCGCGGTTTTGACGAAAAACTGCATGTTTTGAGGAACGATGTTATCAAAAGAAACTACCAGTATTTTCCAAACTTGAAAATAACTATGAACGATTTAGATAAACACGAGAAACCAGACGAAGAAAACGTTACAGAAGAATTTGTTTCTGTGATTGATTCTTCAATCAAGGAATTTCAGCGAGATTCTCTCAGTTCAAGGAATTATCGGAAACACTCAAGTTCATTATGTACCCTGATGAATCATGACATTTGATAAACTGAACTTGTCCCAATTCGATTGGTTGGAAATGGAAGAATTTGAAATGCAGCTAATTTATTTCCAGTCTAGTTCAATATGAATTCAAATATTAATATTATTGAAATAACGAAAGAGTTGGAAGTAATGGAAACAGAAAGAGTGACAAGTAATACAAGTAAAAATGCTTATAACAAAATTTTGGAAACATGGAATGTGTTACCAGACACATTTAACTGTTTTAAGAAGCTGGCTCGTGCTTTTCTAACAATATTTTCTACCTATGCCTGCGAGTCATTATTTCCAGAGATTGATAAATAAATAAATAAATAAATAATAAATAATACTGGACAATCCACACAGCACCTGTGAGCGCTGTCAAAACTCACAAAACATTCATCGAATTGTATTACATGTTGTTTGTTTTCATCTATTTTCAACAAATTAACCCTAAATTCACTCTGTTGCCGCGTCTTTTTAAAACGCTATTTACTAACACTACTACATTCTTTCAATAAATACTATGTGCCTATTTTCAACAAATTAACCCTAAATTCACTCTGTTGCCGCGTCTTTTTAAAACGCTATTTACTAACACTACTACATTCTTTCAATAAATACTATGTACCTATTTTCAACAAATTAACCCTAAATTCACTCTGTTGCCGCGTCTTTTTAAAACGCTATTTACTAACACTACTACATTCTTTCAATAAATACTATGTGCCTATTTTCAACAAATTAACCCTAAATTCACTCTGTTGCCGCGTCTTTTTAAAACGCTATTTACTAACACTACTACATTCTTTCAATAAATACTATGTACAATTATATCTAGATATTTGTCTCGTGGTTTGTTAACAAACATTCTACATCGAGTTGGACTAGTGTATAGCACCTAAGGTTATTTAATTTTGTATTACAATGGTAAAAATGTACCTAAATAATGTTGATTAGTGGTACTTACTTACTTTTTGAAATCTCTTAGATGATAAGGAACAATTATTATTGTTATAGATATATGAATGTAATTACAACTTTTATAATATATATAATTATATATATATATATAATATAGATAAAGTTATAATTATAACTTTATCTTTTATTGAAAAGAAACACTGTTTGTATTTATATAATGTTTGTAATGCCATGTAAAAGTTCCATGTAGACAATACTCTTATAGGTATGTGTCACAACTAGATCTCGGTTCAGAGGCTCAAATAATAGATTTTAGGTTATTTGTTTTACGTCTTTAGATTTATGTTGATTAGTGGTTAGGTACTAACTTGTTTGAATCTTTTATCAATTTAAAAGAAACACTTTGTAGGTATGAATATAATGTTTGTAATGCCATGTAAAAGTGCCACGTAGGTAATACTCCTTTTTTTATCGGTTTTTTGTGTCACAACTAGATCTCCTCAAATTATAGATTGTAGGTTATTTGTTTTACGTCTATATATGTTGATTAGTGGTTACTAACTTATTTGAATATCTTTGTTATATTATGCGATGAGTCAATTATCATAATGTAGCTTTATCTTTTGTTGAAAAGAAACACTGTTTGTATTTATATAATGTTTGTAATGCCACGTGAAAGTTCCATGTATACTATTTTATATAGGTAGTCTTGTGTCACAACTAGATTTCGATTCAGAGGCTCAAACATAGATATTAGGTTATTTGTTTTACGTCTAGATTTATGTTAATTTGTGGTTACTAACTTGTTTGAATATCTTTATAAGTAAGTAGTATAGTTATAAGCGATGAGTCAATTATCATTATCAATGTAGCTTAATCTTTTTTGAAAATAAACATTGTTTCTATAATTATGTTGTTTGTTATGTCATTTAAATGAACTACATACCTACTTAGGCTGCCATTCCGCCAGACATGTGCTACTAAGTTTCCATCCGACCAATAGGATCGCTCCATTATCGCGTCATTATCATAGATGAATTAATGACGCGTTTTAGTGACGTGTTTAGAAGTAATTAAAGCAATCATAGTTAGTGTGTAGATACTAACTATTTGTCTACTATAAGTGATTGCAATTATTTCTAAACACGTCACAAAAACGCGTCAATTCTGACAGCTATAAAAAAGACAATGGTGCGATCCTATTGGTCGCCTAAAAACTTAGAAACGTGTAAATCTCTGGAATAGCAGCCTAAGTAGGTATGTAGTTCTCCACATCAGAATCATAGATAGTACACATAATAATAGAAGAATTTACTGTTGTTTGCAAGTTTTTTGGAAGAAGCAAGAAATGGAAATAAATATAGAAGACGAAGTTAACGGTCGGAGCATAACTTTGATGCTCTCTCAAGAGCAATACGAGAGGGCACAGATCGGTAAGTGAACCGGAGTCACATCACAACCACAGATCACAACACAACAGTTTTTGCAGCAGATAGGTAGCCCAATCATCCAACTAATAACGAATATGTCTTCAAGTACTATTAAAAGCCCTTAAAACTTCTCCAACTGGCTAGCCTCAACTTTCTTACTAATGGTTCAGATGTTTTGGTAACTTTTTTAATTAAGTACTGCCCGCGGCTTCGTTTGTACTTCCCTACGCGTTGTTTTTCAGGAAACGAATAGTGTATCAGCCATGTGAAATGATTTATGGTATTAAAGTAGACAATGTTTTATTCCAGGCCTATAAGCTACCGAAACCTTGGCGTTTTTAAAATAAATTGAAGCTTCACGACATCAATGTGTTTAAATAAGTTGTACTGAAAAATATCATACGCTAGGTAATTTTGATCCTGCAATAACCTTTTCAACAGAAGCTAGTTTTATATTTTATGTGATGTACTTTGAATTTTACAGATTCGGAATATGTGCAACAATTAGTTGCACAGTATGATGCAGATGCAGCAATTGTTGCAAACCATGTAACCGAACCCATTGCCGAAGCTCATGGAGAACAAGATCCTCAAGGACTCTTCATATGGAATGAGTCATGCATTTTCTTACTGCTGTCACTTTATGAAGAGATGAAGGAGGAAATGACTAGAAAACGACATAAAACTGTATTGGCTGAAATATCATCTAAATGCAAGAAACAAATGGAGAATATAGGGTAAGCGGCAGCCAATGCCAATCTAAAATAAATAGTTTAAAAAAAAAAGTAAAAAAAAAATTGTTGATCATAATGCCACATAAAAGCGGCTACACACGACCCTAAAATCACTGGCAATATCGGGACAGTGGTGGGGAGGACCCTAGATCGTATCATAAATAGCCTGGTGTGTAGGCAAATCGTACCCGATTTTTTTCGTCCCTAAATCGCTACGGGCGAGCTCACGATTCAGGGACGATTATCGGCTCACAGGACGTGTGTAGCGAAATCAGGACTGATTTTTGCGCAGTCTGCGCTCGAGCGCTGCGGCGATACGACGTGCTTGCGGTTACTATTGTCGCCGCGGGCGATACGACGTGCTTACGGCTACAATTTTTTATTTCGAAAATATGGCGAAGGAAAATGAGCGAGAAGCGTGGACAAAAGTCATTGATTTATTTAAAGATATACCATATTTGTGGGACAAAAAACATAAAGACTATTTCAACCGCGACATGAGACAGGAGGCATTCAAAATGCTAGTGCAAATTTTCAATGAAGAGATCGGCAGAGATACATCGCTGGCTGACTTCAAGAAAAAACTTGAGAATATGCGTACTACGTATGGAAGAGAGCTGAAGAAGGTAAGATCATGTAGAATATTATGAGCCTAAATCCCTCTTTTGGCGAGACGCTCTTAAATAGAGCTACCTACTAGCTCACGCTTTTTGGTACATCTCAATTCATGTGTTTCAGGTGAATGTTTCCAAGCAAATAGGATCGGGGTCCAATGACATCTATGTACCAGCGTTATGGTATTACCCCCTCTTCCAATTTCTAGCGGGGACGACGGAGCCATGCCGACCTGGAACGGATACTTTGGATGAGGTAAGAAAAAAATATATGCAATTTATAAACTGATGTTTTATTTGTCAGATACACATACACACTAAATTTATGTAGGAACTACTCTCAACATATCCTCCTGAAAAGAAACTCTGCCGTGTCCATTGAAATAAGTTGTAAATTTATTTCGCACGTTGTTGCCTTCATTATTGCGCTCTTTTTCACTGATTTGCGCTAGAGATACAAGTCCTGTGGTTTCTTCCCGCCAGTCACCATAACGAAAAGTAGAATCATTGATATTTTCAGCATCGACACATGTTTTTGTGATATAATTTTTTGACTTTGTTCTTAAATAATTATGTAAGGCACAACAAGCGAGCACAATTTTGTCGATATTATCAATTTGCACACTTATTCTTTGACGAAATATCCTAAAACGTGCTGCTAAAATTCCAAACGCGTTTTCAACTACTCTCCTTGCTCGTGATAATCTGTAGTTGAAAATCCTTTTCTCGTGAGTTATGTTCTTAAATGGGTATGGCTTCATAATGTGTCTATTAATACCGAATGCTGAGTCTCCCAAAAACGTGTAGGGCACTGAAATATTTGTGCCCTGTAACGTACACGATGGTGGTAGATGTAACTTATCTGTCATTAATTTATTATACAGTGATGTATGAGTTATGACACCGCCATCAGAGACGCTTCCGTTAATGCCAGTATGTATATACATAAACTCATAATTTGCATTTACTACGGCGAACAGAACTGTACTAAAAAAGCCTTTATAGTTATAGAATAACGTGCCACTCCTCGGTGGCTTTTCTATGGATATATGTTTCCCATCTATTGCACCAACACAGTGATCGAATTGCCACTTGTCTTCAAACATTTTAGCATTATCTTTCCATTCACTTTGCGTTGCAGGCATCTGAAACAGAAAGTAAAGGGAACGTTACGTCACCAGATATATCAGCATCGACATCATCGACACAAATTATAAATACAGAAATATGTGATAAAGAGGGGCCCGCGGACTCTGGAAAAAGTTCACAGCCCAAGAAGCAGAAAATGTCCATACAAAGTAAACAAGAAAAACTGCTGGATGCTGCTCAGACACTGATGACTCGACAAGACGATGATTGGGAGATAATAGGAAAGTCAATAGGCGTTCAATTAAAAAACCTGAGTACCCATCAACAAGTGATTGCCCAAAAATTATCAATGATGCCCTATTTTACGGAAAACTTGGCAAATTGGCAGACGAATCTAGTATCACTTTATCTCCACAACACACAGTATTACATCCTCGCATTCCACATCGCTACTATCATTATTCCTCTGGCTCTTCGGTGACAAATTCATCACCGCAGCCATGTCAACAATATCTGGCACAACCGTCTCCTCAACCATTTCCACAATATGCGATGCACCCGTCACCTCAATCATCTACACAATTTATTATACCACAATCCCCTCAAACACCTCCACAGCATACAGCACAGCAACCTTCTCCTCAACCACCCCAACATCACATGATGTCACAATTCCCTCAAGCATCTCCAGAGTATAACTCCACTGTACAACCATTTCTACAGTCTATCCCACAATATACATTTGAACAACCATCTTCTGATGGCTCTTTAGTAAACTGAGGCCGCTCGGACTCATCCCAACGGGATCATTCGACCTAAGCATATTTTGAATTGGTAAACTGATCCCACTAATAGATTTTATGATTTGTATAGACACACGCAAAAGTCTTTGAAATTAATTTGAAATTAGATTAACGAAAACAACAACGCAACCCCTAACTCACAATTGCATTGCGAGTAAAGTAAAGTTGAAGGTCACCTTGCCGGATTCTGCAAATACCTGCATTCAGCCAATCACAGACTAAAATCTTATCTATCGAAATAGGAAGGGTTGAGTGCATCTTTCTGTTCGATTCCCATTTAATCGTGTATTGCCCTTTGCGTTAAATTTGCGTTGTAAGTGAACAGTTCCGTAGGTGAAATGTGATGAGATGGTGTTGGTGAACAGTTCCGTAGGTGAGTAAACATATTTACTAAATACTATTTCTATATGTAAATGAAGCCTTTTATCTTCTCATTTAATATTGTCTATGGTGGCAGCACTTTGTTTGCACCTCAAAATAAGTATGCATTTGATTCTTCCTCCGAGGTTTGCGCTATGTTATCTCTAGAAATTTATTCATAAAGAAATTATCTCTGACTTTGTACAATGAAACGTCAACGTGGTAAAGGAGATAATTTTCATTCAAATTATAAATAATATTTGAAGCAATAGCTTTTAATGTTGTTTCTCTTTACAGGTTAGTAATAAATCATATTATCACTCAATTATGTATACAAGTGATTTGTATTTGTAAAAAACTGTTTCTTAAAAATAAATTTATCTTTACAGTGCAACAACATCTAAAGAACTTATAACACATATAGATATATACTTTTCAATGTTTATTATACAACTAGTAGCTTGCTTTGGTTTTCCCTGTATACATCCTGCTCACAGAACCGCAAACATTCCGACATTATTCAAATCAAAAGTAGGTATTTAATGGACTAAAAATATAACTTTACAGGTTTACTTAGACCTACTTGGTATTTTTTGTAAATTAAAGTATTTTTCAACAAATGTTTTAATTTTTTGAGTACCTAAACACATTTTAATGCATAATCTTTATTTCCCTTAGAAACATCAAAATGTATGAAGATAGTCCTTCTACTTCACGCGGCAATCCATCTATGTATATAAGTACTACACAAAGAGGTTCCAAAAAGATAATAAGGCATGGCTATGAATACGTTATTAAAAGAACAAATATTGATGGAGCAATCTTGTGGAGGTGCGCAAAAATGAAATCATGTTTTGCAACGATAAAAACCAACATTTTTTGGTTTGATTTTAATGTAATAAAACACGAAAAAACTCATTCTCATGAACCTATGGACACAGCAGAAGTTGAGATAAAAATACAAATGGATAAGTGCGGGAAGACTGTGCAGGAGAATTTATCTGACCCAATCTCTAAAATATTTGAGGAAAATATGGCTCCCCTTGAAGATCGTGGTATAAACATAATAAAGAAGTTGCCGGCTTTAAAAAATGTACAGAAAACACTCTATAAGAAAAGAAATAAATCTATAGGAGCAAGCAAAGTAACTTTTAAAAAAGCGAAAGATGTTGAAGTGCCTCAAAAATTTCAAAAAATACTATTTGCTGACTACGCACATAAAAACCGTATATTGATATTTGCTGACGATGAACTAAAAGAATACATGGGAAAATGTAAACATTTTTATATGGATGGTACATTCAAAACTTGCCCAAAGCCATTCTACCAACTGTACACGATTCATGCGGAGCTAGAAAGCAATGAAGAATACCAAAATATCATTCCAGTTTTATATGCCCTGCTACCTGACAAAAAATTTACCACATACAAGCTGTTATTTCAACTAATAAGAAGTCAAATACCCCAGTGGAATCCAAGTGACATAACAGTTGATTTTGAAGTTGCAGCTATACAAGCAATCCGAAGCCATTTCCCAAATGTGAAAATAACAGGCTGCTACTTCCACTTCAGGCGCTGTCTCTGGCGTAAAGCTAAGACACTAGGTGTATGCAAAACACAGCTTGGCAAAGATCATGTCAAACTTTGTGCGGCCTTATCTCACCTTCCACCAGAGTTAATTGATGACGGATGGCTCTATATCATGGAAGAAGCTCCCGAAAGCAAATGTGTCACGCAATTCAATGACTACTTCGTCAAAACTTGGCTGGAAAATTCACCACTCGTAAACACTTGGTGTACATACCAACAAATGCAAAAAACTAATAATGTCGTGGAATCGTGGAACGGGCACATACAAAAATATATAAAAAATAGACCAAATATTGCTCAACTTTTAGTGGGCTTAAGTAAAGACATTAATCTCTTTTCTTCCTTGTTGAAAAAACCCACCGACCTTAGAATTTCAAAAAGATTACCTCAAACTATCGAAAAAAAGAAAAAAATTTACATTTCAATAAATAAAACGCTCAACGGCCAAATCACGGTAGGGCATTGCCTAGAAAAACTTAGATTTTAAATTATTTTTAAGTGTGTACCTCAAAAACAGATTTTTCCATGAGGAAAAAATGTTAAATTAAACTAGTTTCATTTATCTAAATTGTTAATGACTGTAATTTTAATTTTAGCTTTTACGGAGCCTAATTTACCTATATCGATGTTTAATCAAACGCCTGTGATTTCGACTAGTCCTAAGCAAATATTCATGAAAAGACTGATTTGTAGCTTTTTAAGTTTTACTTATTGATATTTTACTTACTAACGCAACAAATATTACAATGAAAAGGTAATTAGAAAATTAGTCGTACTTCCTCTTAATGTTTACCTTTAAATTGTCAGTAACTTAAATGTTTATATGGCTATTAACTAATATTTACTTTTCGATACTGTTAGAATAATAATTTAATTTGAATACTTCTTATGAAGTGCTTTTGTTTAGTTTTTAGATTCAGTAATTAAACGACTGAGTTTTTTTTTACATATCTGTTTAACCAAACCATTGTGTTTAATTTTTCCCTCAACATTTTTGTGCACGTGTGTTCATATTTTTCAAAAAATACGAAATATTCTATCTTTTTCTTGATGCGGGATCGGTTGACTAAACAAAAATAATAAAATTAATGATTTAGTCAACTCATCCCAGTGGGATAAGTTGGAGCGGCCTCAGTTTACTAAGGAGCCCTTCTGATGACGTAAATCTTACCACTGAATTTCCAAACTGTACAAGTGAGACAACAGTTCAAAGAGGAACTGGCTCAGACATGAAGGACTTTTTGATCTTTAATAAAAAATAAAATAAATAGTATTAAATACCTTGTATGTTTTTGCTTAATATAAATAAATAAAATTAAACTTTTAAATGGATGTTTTAATTATTCTATAAGAATTCAGTCCTTACCTACCTTAATAAAGTGTTTCAAACAATTATAGATAGCACAACATGTCTCTGGAATCATTGTGGACATAAGTTGCGGCGATATTATGGCACTGAATTTCAAATCTTCATAGCTTTGTCCAGTTGCTAGGAAACGTAAAGTAACTGTAAGTCGTTCTCTCGGACTTATGGATTCTCGCATTACGGTATCCTGTTTCTGTATAAATGGTGTCACCATATTGAGGAGCTCTTCAAAACACTCAATATCCATTCTTAAAAAGTTTCTGAAATCATCTGCTTCTAAATGTCTCATGACGTTCATGTGGCTTAATTCATGGCGTTTCATTAACCAGTTTTTAACCCAGATCCTCCTTTTTCGTCTCTGTTTAGGTGGCACCGTAGTAAGTGCCAAGACAATTCCTATTTTCTGCTGTTTTGAGAGCGTCGGCGGCATTTCGGAAAAACGAGCAGTCTGTAGCACGGTCGGTTACGTACTGACAGGCAAGGACGTGTGTAGAGTAGAGACAATTTTATCGCCGATTCAGCCCCGATTTCACTGTCTCGACATTGCCAGTGATTTTAGGGTCGTGTGTAGCCGCTTTTAGGCAACGACCGGGCAATCTGGCCTTACTTTGACAGAATGAGCGAAATATTTGGCTCGGCAGGATGGGCCAACCCTGAAGCCTTAGCACCAGAGGCAGGATCATTGCCAGTTTCATCTGTCAATGATCCTGTCTCTGATTCATCACAAAGAAAAAGAAAAATAGACACAATTTTAACAGAATTCACCCAAGATTTAAAAAAATATGATGGATAGATGGCATCCAAACATCATTTTAAACAGTACCTATTCGCAGAACAACGTGAAAATCCAGTGAAAATGGCTGCAAATCGAGAATTTTATTTATTATTAAACGACTCCGCTGAGGAGTGGGACGACGACGATTCATCGAGTGATGAAGATGATGCCGAATTGCTTGTTATTGCTGTAACAAAAGCGACTAGCAGGGATGGACTACGAAAAACTCGGATAGCAAATTTTGTGGAGAAAACTTTTGTCCAATATACTCCACAAGAATTTAAAAGCCATTTCCGAATGCTACCAAACACATTCGAATATATTTTGGAGCTTATAGGTCCAAAAATAATGGATATAGGAAAAGCCTTTGGACGGAAACCAATACCTGCAAAAAACAACTTCTGATCGCACTTTGGATGATGGCTACACCAGATTGAAAAATTTGGCCTAGTATCAGTAGTCCGATGATTTAGTCCGATGATTTAGTCCGATGATCGGACTGATGAGACTTTTTAGTCTCATCAGTCCGATGATGCTGATCAATACAGATCATCGGACTTCTGAGCCTTTTAGTCCGATATTTACACATTATGAATTTTCCAAAAAAATAATAATGCATTTATTTTGTTTGTCATTTTCAACAAAAAAGCGAGCCTATAATAAAAATTAGTATACCTATTTTTTTTCTTCCACCAGTCATGTATGTACTTGTGTGCAATAACTTTTTGAAGAATCCACTTGAGATGTGTAAGTAAACCTCTTTAGATACTCGAGATTTCCAACTTCCTTGCTCACAAGCCATTTATTTTAATTTTATGTTCTATTTTCAAACTCGATGACAATGTCATTGAAGCTTTCAGTGTGTGTGGACTATTGCTTTTTCAATTGTATTTGAATAAATTTAAAATGACTGACAATGATTTTGAAATATTAAAACGTGGGCGTGGAAGAGTTTTACTGTTTGAGTTTGGCGGATACCAATTCTACAGAAATGCTATTTATAAAGATGGTAGTTGTTGGCGATGCAAAGAATATAAAAATGTAAATCTTAAATGCAAAGGATACGTGACCTTATCAGAAGTAAGTAAGGAAATATACGCTTTATTAACAAATAAACTTACGACTAATTAAACCTAGTATTTACAATTATTATTGAAACAATTGAGCCAACTGCCTTTTACTTTGCCTTTTACTAAACTTGTAAGTAAGGTAAGGTTAGATGGGGTAAGTGTAACACCGGGGTAAGAGAAACGAGAGGCTTTATTTGGTAAAATAAAAGCTTTAGGTCTAGAGTAGCTCTGTCGATAAAACAGTTTTAGTTTATTAGTTCCACCGTTCATACATAGATGTCGCTACGATGTTCCATTGCCGAGAAAAAACCAAAACAAATTTGACAGTTCATAACCGCGCGAACACGAGTTGGATGCGTTGTCTTTACTTCGGCATAAATTTGTGAAATAAAGGTGTTTTAGACTGTTTGTTTTCACCTAAATAACAAGTGAAAGGTAAGTAATACTCTTTACAAAGTATTTACGTTCTAATAATACAGATAATAAGAGTTATGTTGCTATCAAAATCATAACCTATAAAATCTTTGTTGGGGTAAGATGGACAGCTACATACGGGGTAAGAGAAACATATGTTTCTCTTACCCCATGTTAGGAATGGTAAACCTTTTTTTAGTGCTGCTGCTAGACTGCTACAATTCTTTTAATCACTCCCCCTTTCTTTGCTGAGATTTATTAGTCTTCTGTTTGACTATCATATTTAAACACAAGCTGCTGCTCGCGGCTTCGCACGCGTTGTTTAAGGTTATTTCTTTCCCATGGGAACTGATTTAATTGATTTATGGGATAAAAAGTACAGCCTATGTTACTCTCCATCCGTTCAACTAACTCTATGACAAAAATCAAGTCGATTGGTTGCTTAGTTAGGGCGTGAAGGAAGGACAAACAAATAAACAAACAAACACACTTTCGCATTTAGAATATTAGTTAGGATTACTGATATTTATAGGTGTTATATCTCTTACAGGGAAACCATGAAACATGGTGCGAATATATATAAGAAAAACGGATAGAGGGACTACTTACTCAAAAGAAAAATTGCTGGAGGCTGTTAAAAAAGTGAAAAATGGCACCATATCTGCATACGCCGCTTCAAAATTGTACAAAATACCTAGGGCGACGATAGTAAATCGTGTTTATGAACGAAGAGGTTTGAAATCCAACACTTTAGGAAGAGACACAATTTTATCTCGAGATGTTGAAGAAATGTTGGTGAGCAACCTACATGTGATGGAAAAATACGGATTCGGTTTAACTCGAAAGGAATTGTTAGAAACAGTGAGCCAATATGTGACACAAAACAATATCACAAATCCATTTAAGAATAGAGTACCTGGGGAGGACTGGTTTCTCTCCTTTAAAAAAAGACATGGCCTTTCCGTCAAAAAACCCCAACCAGTCGAATATGCACGTAAAAGAGCGTGCAGCCCTGCGATAATCTATCCCTACTTTGATCTGCTGGAAAAAACTATTGATGATTTGGGCTTACGTGATAAACCGGCACATATCTGGAATGTTGACGAAACCAGCTTCAGTAAAGATCTAAGCAAATCAAAAGTGGTGGGCCTTCGAGGCTACACGTCAACCAGAACCATCTCGTCTCCAGGTAAGGATAATACGACTGTGCTGCTAGGATGCAATGCTATTGGTGAAAAAGCTCCGCCACTATTAATATATAAAGGGAAAAACGTGTGGGATCAATGGACATCGGAAGACGATTACCCTGGAACTGTATATGCTGCTACCGCAAATGGCTGGATGGAAGCGCCAGTTTTTGAAAACTTTTTTGAAAAGGTTTTTTTGCCAACCGTCGGACTGAAACGGCCCATACTTTTAATTTATGATGGCCACTCCACGCACGTGGGAATAAAAATTATAGAAAAGGCACGAGAACATAACATAACGATTCTCAAAATCCCACCACACACTAGTCACGTGCTACAGCCACTTGACTTGGCCGTAAACAAATCATTTAAAGATAAATGGGACATTACTTTGGTGAAATGGCAGAGATTGAATATTGGCAAGGTTTTGCCAAAAAAAGAATTTTCGTCCCTTATTGGTCAAGTGTGGAGTCAAGTGGATCCACAAGTATGTGCAGCTGGCTTCCGCAAAGCAGGAATATATCCCCTGAATAAAAATGTCATTCCTGAAGATAAGTTTGACCAAGTTCTGTTAAGCGACTGGAAACACCAACACCAAACAAATGTAAACCAGCTCCAACCTGATGAATTGGAAGTCAGCGAGGCTATTCCCGTTCAGTCTGTAGCTCACCAGCTAGAGCCTAATCGTTCTGATGCATGCAGTTCTACGCATGTTCAATCAGTTGTTATGACCGATGGACCCATTGCAGATCAACTTGAGATTATTCAGCCCAAAACTCTTCGCACCCTAGTACTGGATATCGTTAATAAAATATTAGACACTAACTATGTACAACAGAAATTTGAAGCTATACGACAAGGCAAGGTTGACTTTGGCATAGTCACCCATCACAGTCACACCAAGTTGAAACTATTATGTGATCAGAAACTAGTTCCACAAAAGATACATTCTATGGAATGCCAGGCCTTAGAAGGTAAATCAACTGGGAGGTGCTTTGATTTAACATCAACATGCAATGAGATCCATGTTTCTCTAAAAGAAGATGCATTAATTCCTGTGTCACGGTTCTCCAAGATATCGCTGAAACACCTACGAGTAGTTAGTAGTGCTCCACCGAAGTCAATGAATGAACATTTTCAATCTGAATCTCAGTCAAGGAATTTAATTATTGATAACCAGCTAGTAAAAAGTAATATTACTTTTGAAGAACTACTTCTTAAATCTGTCAAAGCTGGAACCAGCGCTAAGACAAAAAGGAGAAAAATTGCTAGGGGCGCTGAAGTTATCACCCATGACGAAGTATACAATAGATGCAAACTAGAAGAAGATGAAAAGAAGCAGAAATCAAAAAAACAACAAAAAAGGAAAAAAGATCCTAAAGAAGATAAAAGCGTGAAAAAGAAGAAAAACATGAGAACATTGAAAAAAAGACCATCTGAATCTTCAAGTGAAAGTGAAATTGATATGGTTCTTGACGATGAAAGTGATAATAATATAGAGTATGACCAGTATTGCAAAAATTTGATAAATGAAGCTAACGATTCGGATGGTATAATAGATAATGAGAAAATAGAAGAAAGATGCCACAAGCAAAGCAAGGTTGCTTTTACTAACTATGATAAAAATAACAATACAAAACATAATAACAATAGATACAGACCAGGAGAAGATAAAAAGATACAGAAGTCAAAAACACAACTAAAAAGGAAAAAAGATCCTAAAGAAGATAAAAGCGTAGAAAAAAAGAAAAGCATGAGAACATTTAAAAAAATACAATCTGAATCTTCAAGTGAAAGTGAAATTAATATGGTTCTTGACGATGAAACTGATAATAATATGGAGTTTAAACATTACAAAAATTCGATAAATGAAGCTAAGAATTCAGATGATATAATAGAAAATGAGAAAATTCAAGAAAGATGCCACAAGCAAAGCAAGGTAGCCTTTACTACTTATCAGAAATTGTACAATAGATTCAGTCTAGAAGAAGATAAAAAGGTACAGACGTCAAAAAGACAACAAGAAAGGAAAAAAGAACCGAGAGAAGAAAAAAGCGTAGGAACGAAAAAAATATATGAAAAGAAAATGAGGCCTTCTGAATCTTTGAGTGAAAGCGAAAGTGAAATGTATTTTGACGATGAAAGTGAGTATAAAAAGTGTTCCAAAAATTTGAAACATGAAGACTCGGATGATATTATGTCAGAAGACGAAAATATGGAAGAAAGATGCAGCAAAGTCACCTTTACTTTAAATGATTGGCTACTAGTAAAGTTTGCGACAAAAAAAACCGTAAAGCACTTTGTGGGTATTGTGACACATACAGTGGATAACTATTTCCCTGTTGTCAAATATGCAAGAAGAGTAGTTTCGAAAGTGGAAGATCAAACAGTTTTTACGTTTCCGAACATAGACGATATATCAGTAATCCGGCACGTGGAAGACGTTGTTACAAAACTTCCTCAACCTGTCATTGGTCGTAGAGGACGAATCCTTTTCAAAATGTCGTTTAAAGGCTACAATATTCAGTAGCAAAGTAGTTAAGTATTTTTTTAATTTAAGCTATCTTGCCATGTTCATATCATGCAGGAATGTTGTGATTCTGTGAGACTTAATTAATGTAAGGAAAAATAACAAAATGTTTAAGGTTGCTTTGCTTTATATGATTGATTATTTACTAGAGTAAAAATTATTTCGTTATGGTAAGTCGATATTCAACTTATTTTATGCTTAATGTCATCTTTGTTAACCTGATTACGGGTTTATAATCGTAAATGTTTATTCAAGGTAAAAAAGTAAAATGTTTCAGTTATTACATCGTTTGTATTCGTAAAAATTTGTGTTGATTTTAATTAAAAAATGTTTTTTATCTCTGCTTTGGTGTATATGTTTCTCTTACCCCAAATTTATTTTTTTCTTGTGTAACAGTAAAGCAAGCTCTATTTGAAATGAATATGGCTCATACTCGATTGCCACCAGATTTGCCGATTTCAGAGTCGGTTTAATAAGCTTATCTCTATTACATTTACATATATATTTAAAGTGTTTCTCTTACCCCAAACCATGGGGTAAGAGAAACATTAGCACCACGAAAGTATTTTGCCATTTATTTCTGAAGATAGTGGTGCCAGAAGATTATGTATCAAAGGCATAATGAACTGAATATTTATTTGGATATAGCAATATTACCGTAGCTGGTTTAGGTTAGGTGCTGGGACTTGTTGATCTTGATATATAATAAAGTATGTTTCTCTTACCCCATCTGACCTTACATTTATGTTTTATATTTTGAGATACTGGTGAAATGTTCATTAATTATGTCCTTTTTTATTCTAGAATGAAAACCAAATTAAAAAAGTTAGCGGTGAGCACACCTGCAAACTGGATAAAACTCGGAATGAAATTGACTTATTACTTGACAAATATGTCGAGAAGGCTGCCCGAGGAAGGGAAGCTGCTCCGAAAGTCTATAGAAAATTTAGATTGGCTATTGCAAAATCAGGGTTAGACTTAGCATCATCACAACCTGTCCCTACTTTCGATCAGAAAAAAATGACTATCTATCGAAAAATACGATCGACGGCAAAGGTCAATACTCTACGTCCCAATAGTTATGATGAAGTTGAGGTACCTCCACAATTTAAAGATTTTTTATTGGCAGATTACTACGATGGCACAATAAAAATTTTAGTATTTTGTAGTCAATATGCACAAAAACAAATGAAATCCATAAACGCTTTTTTATGGATGGCACCTTCAAAGCATCTCCTGCACCATTTCCACAATTATACAGCATACACGGAGACTTGGGCAGTGGCAAAGAAAGTACTAATGTAATTCCCTTGACATATATGTTTATGTCACACATAAGTGTGAAGGCATACACTTTAGCATTTCAATTAATAAAATCGCAGCTTCCAGAGTGGGAACCAAAAGATATTCATGTTGACTATGAGAATTCTGCCATAAAAGCGCTGTAGAAAATATTTCAAAATGTGAATGTAAATGGTTGTTACTATCATTTCCGAAATGCTTTGGACCGAAAAGCAAAATCAATTGATTTGAAATCGAGGAATTACAGGCGTATCGTTAGTTTGTGTTCTGTTCTGCCATTGCTGCCAATACACGAAATAAACAATGGTTGGCAATATATTATGTCAAACGAAATGCCTTCTCATGATGATAAAATTACAAAATTTAAAACTTATTTCCAAAAACAATGGATGAAGGCTAATTTTATCGACAAATGGTGCGTATTTTCGGAACGTCATCGAACAAACAATGTGGTCGAAGCATGGAATTTTACAATCAATGGACTAATTAACAAAAATCCTAGTATGTTGCAAATTTTAAACATTTTAAAAGATGATGACACCCTTGCAACTTTAAAAGCCGAACAGATGAAAAGATTTGGAAAATCAATTTCTGGAAGAAGCAAAGGGGACATAGAAAAAGATAAATTTATTAAAGAAACTCAGATGCAGTTGACTGGTGGAAAAATAGGAATACCTATTTTCTTGTATAAAATAGCTTTATATTTAGCAAGTTGGAAAAAATAAAACGATAAACAAAATAAATGCATTATAATCATAATGTGTAAATATCGGACTAAAAGGCTCAGAAGTCCGATGATCTGTATTGATCAGCTTCATAGGACTAAATCATCGGACTACTGATACTAGGCCCAAATTTGATGTCGGCCTGGCCACTAGGGTGGGTCATAATTTTTTTTTTTGTATTTTTTTATTCTAACAGTGATAAAAGAGTGCTAAATAGAGAATAAATGAAATCTACAAAATATTATATGTATCCAATTTGATTAACTGCCTCCGGATTATCTTTAAAGTTTTGAAATATTTCGTTTTTAGGGGTAATTGAAACAACCAATAAAAATAATTGATATTGAGATTTACAACACGCTTTTCGTCTTATTTACATTCAAATATAGTCGGTTACTTAAAACCAATCAATTAATCAATTAATCAATTAGCGCGGCATTTTTTACGCATCAGTGACGCTGCGGTTACGGTGAATTGCGGTTGTGTTACGCTAGTTTTTTACCATGGAACGTACTCGAAACTCATTAAAGTGTCCTTTATTTGGTGAAACGAGTGATATTAAAGACAATGTGCTACCAACTTACGAACAAATTATGAAGTATTATGAGTGGACGAGGTGGCAGTTAAAATTTGAGATAGATACTAAAAAAGAACCAACTTTTCCGGAAATTGCCGATATTGTGACGACAAGAATCGAAGGAATATGGACAAAAGCATCTCTTCCTATTGTATCACACACAAGGGTGACACAAATGTTAACATCATATCATATGAAGTGCAAAAATCTACTGAAGTCTCACCCCAAAATATCAGAAAAAACACTAAGATTTTCGGCGTGATAGCAAGGCCTTATTCGATATTTCTTCTTGCAAGTGCAAAGATTTGAGCAAATGTATCTGTTCTAGAGATCGGAAAGTACCTACTAGGGAGCATTGTTTCTTAATTGATCAACGGACCACAAGAAAAATGATAATAGGAAATATCGACATTGCTACTACGAATCAAGTAAGAAAAGCCATAAAACGGAAACTTAAAATGCAAATAACCTCATGCAAATATCAGGAAGAATGCACTACAAATGAGCCAACGACAAGCCAGCCCCTTCAAGTCGATATTTCTACTTCCTCTGATTCCAACGAGTCTGACAATTCACTCAAACTAGATGCAACTCCCGCTCCGCAAAAGAAGGCTGTCGTTAGCATGGATTATTCTACGCTCGCAAAAACTTGTGACAGGTACGGAATATCAGACAGGGCAGGGGCAGCTATCGCTTCAGTAGTTTTGCAAGCTACCAGCTCATCTGTACCGGTTATTGACAAAAATAAGCTACGCAGAGAACGATCGAAAACTAGACAGAATATTATGGCTAAGGACAGAATTTTACAAGTACCAGCTTTATATTTCGATGGTCGGAAAGATAAAACCTTAGTTATATCAAAAAAAGAAGGAAGAAATTACAGACAGATTATCCTAGAAGAACACATTTCGTTGATAAAAGAACCAGAGTCAAAGTATTTGGGCTATGTTTCTCCAACCTCTGGGACTTCTAAGGTAATAGAAAAGACCAATACTGATATTTTTTTAAAAGTAAATATTTCAAAGAAACTTTTGCTGGCAATTGGATGCGATGGAACGAATGTCAACGTTGGAAAACATGGAGGTATTATACGTTTACTAGAGAAAAGATTAAATAAACCATTACAATGGATTATTTGCTTGCTTCATATGAATGAGTTACCATTTCGACATTTGTTCACACATATTGATGGCACGACTCGGTAAACGTAGTGTAGGACGCCCTCCGGCCAGGTGGGATGACGATCTGCGAAAGACTGCAGGCAGATGCTGGATGCGGCAAGCTGAAGACAGGGCGCTATGGCGCTCATTAGGGGAGGCCTATGTCCAACAGTGGACTAATATGGGCTGATGATGATGATGATGATGATGATGATGATTGATGGCACTACATCGGGACCTCAAACATTTACGGGAATGCAAATGATAAAAAATACCATAATGATAATAATAATGCATCCAATGACTCCGACAATGCATAAAAAATTGATGCATGGTGGGCAAATCATAAGGAATTCGCTACATATTGGTCAGTTATTTGAGGAGGCGGCAGAAGCCCGGAAAACTTTGCTAGAAAATTTTCTATAAAAGAATGTAATTTAGATGTACTTAATAAGCTTTTATTGACATCGGATCCCTTGATCAGCTCCAGGAGACAAATTAAGAAACCTTCTGCCAAACCAAATAGAGAGCCAATAACGGAGGAATACTCTCAAAGTTAAAATGATATTTAAGTAGTTTTATTTGTGTTTTATATTTAAGATGTAGGTGCATGACTTAACATATTTAAATTTATATATTTTTTATATAAATAAAAATATGTATATATTAATGAAACTTTTTCTAAATTTTTGTAAAAATTGCTATATGTCATTGTAAAATGTTTTGTAATCAATAAAAAAATATTTTTACGTCTTTTTTATAAAAAAAAAGAAGTTTGAATTTTATTTTAGTTTTATTTTGAACGTTCATTATTTCAAGCAAAAAGTATGTTTGGCCGCCTAAATAATTGAAATCTACAACGGCTTTATTGCTCGAGTTTGTGCCAAGGCATTTAGGACATGACCATATCACGAGAGAAGAAGTTATTTCTTGATGCCTAGCCATACCTTATGCTTTCTTTTGAGGCCGAGGAGAAGAAAGAGCTATAACTATACACGGGACCTACATTTAATTACAAAGGAGTACCAACTACTTCTTCCGAAGAAAACAGCCTCCATAAATGGCGGTAGCTGAGTAAACTTCGCTTTGATATTTTACAATTCACTCTTTAAATTTAATACTCACCTTTACACAAGTTACATTTCAACGTTGATAATATTTAAACATCTTTCAATATGGATTCTTCTAACGGAGAGCTTGCTCAGCCTTTGGCTGAAAACGTAAATACTTCTGAGGACATTGACCATACTATTTCCAACGTAGATCCTGAAGCTCTAACAGCTGTCAACTTGATCGAGTTTCAAGATCCTCCTTTTCAGTCCTCCTCCCGTATTCCTGCCTTACCCTCCTTTAATGCAATGAATGAGACCATCCGAAAAAACCTTCCTTCTCCCTGCTTTAAACTACCAGACCTAAAGCGCAGCAACATTTCGTTTGATGGTAACTCTTGCGTGAGAGATTTTATATTACAGGTGGAAGAATTTTTCCTTTATAAAAACTTCAGTGAGCCGCTACTTGTAGGTTCGTTCTCTGACCTTCTTACAAGTACCACTGCCAAATGGTTCCGCATTGTGCGCACCACCATTTCATCGTGGCCAAAACTCAAAGCTGCTCTTTTGAAGAGGTTCGATAAACTTGAATTCGATTATCACCTTGAAAGCGAACTTCGAACCCGGAAGCAGAAGTCTACTGAGTCGCTTCCAGAGTTTATAACCGACATAATGGACATGGCGAATCGCTTAGCCGATCCATTATCAGAGTCAGTCTTGATAACTATAGTCATGCACAACATGCTGCCTATTTATTTGCCTTTTGTGATAGGTCGTGTCGTGTCCAGCCTTGACGCCTTCTTAGACATCGGTAGGCAACTTGAGATGTTTGTTGACAGGAGTACTGTTAACGATTCCTTTAAGCTGAAGCCTCGGTCTTGTGCCGGAAGGACCGAGACTGTCTGTTTAAAATGTCACGCCAAAGATCATCTTTATACCAACTGCCCCAGCATTCCTGGGATAATCTGCTTTAAGTGCAAGAAGCCAGGTGTCACCACTAGAGCTTGTGACGTGTGCCACCCTATTAATTCAACTCAGTCAAAAAACTAATTAGGCTCCGTCGAGCACGGGTTTTCTCACAAACTGCCAGTGTCTCGGCGCTCGAAAATGTAAGCCACACCAAACCTGATGAGGTAGTTACACATAAGGAGTTCTCTAATTGGCTTACTTACTTAAAAACATTTTTTGCTTCTCCCGTTGTTTACGTCAAATCCAACGATAGACGCCCCTTTTTAGAATTTACCGTAATGAATCAGAAATTTATTGGCCTGCTAGACAGTGGCCAATTGTAATAATATAAAAAAAAAATTAAAGGAAGCTCACAGGTCCCCGAAGGCTAACTGTGGCTTTGGAAGGTCTGAGGGACCAGTATCACTGAAGATACAAGCAATCCGTTATAAGAGCGGGCTTCAAAATATTGAAACTTAATTTTATCCGGATATTCTTATAAACTAACGCACACAAAACCACAAGCCTGTAAAGAGGCTGTGTAGACGCTTAGAATTAAAATACTAACTACCACTGCATCCTTATTAAACTAAAGAAATGTAAAAATTTATGTTTTACCGAGTAAAGTTAATGTGAACAAATGTAAAAAAACTAAGTAATCCGGTAAGAAAACGGTGAAACCTGCTTAGAAAGAAGCAGGGTGTGTAGTAGCCTATAATCTAGCAAAAGAACTAGGGTTTAACCACTTAAAATAATACTAATTTTGTAAAACCGTGACCTTTGAGGTAAAAATTGGATTTGGGGATAAATTAAAGGAATAAATTACTTAAGAGAACGGGGAAAGCCTGTCCCTAACAACTAATTAGGTCCAATCCAAAGACACATGGACAATTTAAACTCCATCCAGACTACAAGAAAGTCTAACAAAACAAAATAGGCAAGAACAAAATAAGATAAGACAAAATATGACAAGACAACAAAATATGAAAGACAACCATTTTTAATTGTTTGCTCCGATGATCATTATAATCGATATACATATAAGGTACGTACGACGCAGTAACATTAGACGCCACAATTTTAAAAGGAATGATTCAAAGGGAAGATCCTTTTCACTAGTTTTATAGGACAAATGAGGAGGTCCGGAACAAAAACCGATATTTCCACATTATGCCCGTTTTTTTTTTAATTTTTTTTCTGGTTGTCTTGGTACTTATTCAAACAATACATCATTCAGGTCACAGCAAATCCCGTTAAAAACGTAGTAAATAATACTCTTAAGATGGGCAGCCAGACCTAAACCCGATAAATACACGTATTTTTTTTATATTTTCGTATAGTCGCAACTATTACCGATAAATCCTATACAAATTTTTGAAGATTTTTTCCTGTTCAGATCAAAAACCGACAAATGTATTTTTTCTTTTACACTGTCCTTTTTTTCGAATGAAAACAATAGTTTTGTTGTGGCAACACTTGATTTGACATAACAGTCATGTCATACGCGTATCAATCAAGCGACACAGACACTGGCAGAGTCGTAGAGAAAAGCAAGCGGCGGCGCCAACAAAAAGAAGTTGAATTTTCAAAAGTTTTCTTCGAGTCCGTTAAAAGTTTTATCACCTGTTGAGTTGAGATAAATAAGAATAACAAAGAAAATCATGGATGTGGAAGAAGCCAACACTACAGTGGCTGAAATAAATACCGGGACACGCAAAAGGAAACGACGTAAAAGACGTGCAGCAGTTCTACGTGAAACAAGGTAAATCTTTACTTTATCTGGTACCGGTACCGGTAGTAACATAAAACTTTTGTAGGGTATGCATAAAACCTTTTTTCTTGCCTATCTCTCGACAGAGCGACAATATCAATCAAAGGCAAAAAAAATATTGTCATTGTTATTGTGACTCAGTATCAAAACAGAATAAGTCCAAAATTTAAATTTTTGAGAAAATATGTAATTTGAATTTTAAAGTTAATGTTCTTTTTTAGATATGCTGACGTTGATCCGTTACTTTTGAATGATGCTATTGAGCCCTGCAACCATTGTGAGAAAACAAAATTCCACTGCAAGAAAATAAATTCTATTGACGTTGTACGCCACAGACAACGTTTTTATCAGTACAAGACCAAAGTGCAACAAGACGTATTTCTGACAAGGTTTATAGCACCGTATGAACCGGAGAGACGGAAAAGTAGCAGAACCCAGGGGAAGAAAAGGACTGTAAGTGTGACATATTTTTTAAGCGGAAAAGGAAAGAAGAGAATTCAAGTTTGCAAAAGTTTCTTCATGAGGGTATTTTCAGTAAAAAAGACCGATTGTCTTCGATTGCAAAAACAGTATTCGAAGGGAAAATACCCAAAGAAAAAAGAGGAGGCGCTCGAGTGAATGTAAAAAACGAAGAGAAAAAAAACAAAATTAGGGAGTTTTTAAGAAAGTTGCCTGCAACAGAGAGCCATTACAACCGAAACAAATCGAAAAGGAGCTATTTGTCATGTGAGTTGAATATCACTAAACTGCGAAAGATGTACAATGATTCCGTTACTCCAGATTTAATGACTAGGAAAACTATGTTTTGGCAAGTATTCACTTCAGATTTCAATCTTGGTTTTCGCTCGCCTGCTTCCGATGCTTGCAGTACTTGCATACTTTTAAATAACAAAATTGCTGCTGAAACTGATATAGGTAAAAAGAAAATTCTGATTGTTGAAAAACGAGTACACAAACTCAGAGCCCAGTATTTTTTCAAGCTTGCAAAAATGGAGGACCCGGATTCTCTAACATTTTGCTTTGACCTACAACAGGTCCAACCTCTGCCACGCACACCAATACAAGATGCGTTTTACGCACGGCAAATAAGCTTCTATAACTTTTGCATCGTGCCAATGAATTCGAAAAATCCAAAATTCTATCAATGGTCTGAAGAGAGTTCTGGCCGAGGCTCTATTGAGGTGGGTTCAGATCTTTTGCACTACCTCAACGAGCTGGATCTAGCTGGTATATCTAAACTCAAATTGTTCTGTGATGGGTGTGGGGGACAGAATAAAAATTCCCATATTGTGCACACCTTATTTTTCTGGCTTGTAAATAAATCCCCTGAAAATATACAAGAGATTCAACTAACGTTTCCTGTTCGCGGCCATAGCTTTCTACCAGCAGATCGAGTGTTTGGTAGAGTTGAAAAGGACATCAGAAAAAAGGCAGTGATTATTCACAAAGAAGAGTATTACGAAATATACGGACGACACGGTGAAATAAAAAAAATTGGTGAAGACTGGAAAACAATGGACATAAAATCATTAGAAGAATATTACAAGAAAGTCGAAGGATTGAGAGACATAAAAAGAATAGTCTTAACAAAACATTTAGTTGCTAGAAAAAGAGGCAGAAGAATGGAAACAATAATAAAGTATTTAATAAACACCTACAGAAATTACAGGAATGAGTCCGATGAAGAGCGTGTACCATTTTGTCTGCTAAAAAGAGGCAAACAGCACCCAACAGAACTATTAAACAAAAATAACTTTAAAGAGCTAAGTGCAGCAAAAAAACAAGACGTTAATAATTTAATGAAAAAACAATTTGGTAATGAATGGAGTAGTCATGAGGAATTCAAGTGGTATAAAGATTTAATAAAAAATGAAAACCATCATGAGCATGAAGATGATGCAGACATTTTGTGTGATTGCAATGAAGAAGAAGACAGCAATGTTTTAGTAGAAGAATTAAACAACAAATATATGATTAGAAAAAAAGCATGTATTTTACTTGTCTATGATATATCCTTAATACAACAACTTAGTATCGGTAAAAGTCAGAAATTATGGAAGTACCGGGACAAAAGGCGATAAATACAATATAGCCGTTCAAATCCCGATAATTGCAGTATGGTTGGACCAAAACCCGATAATTCCTTTTTTAAAACTTAAATTGTCGGGAAACTATCAACACTATATTTTTTTAATCTAACCTATATAAAAGCCATTCCTACAAGCCAAATTTACGGTATATTATAGTTTAGTTAACAGCATAACCATTTTTTCGTAAATCATTCTTTCGTGTTTTCTGAAAAAACACAAAAAGTGATTTTATCGGTTTTTGTTCCGGACCTCCTCAAATGAGGTTCTTTTTTTAGGCCGGGGTTTTAGAGTTGCCATTTTAGAGACGAATTGGAGTCCACAGGTTATATCGCAAAGGTTACAATCCCAAGCTACCAAAGAGGAACTCCGTTAAGCACTAAAGCTGCTAACAAATCAAGAATGGTGACAAAGAGTCTTTGGGTTGTGGACAATACCGTCTTTACCATAACTGCACACGGGGCCCGTGCCCAGGGCCCCCATTCTCAGGGGCCCCCGAAGGATCGACAATTTCTCTTACACATTTATTCTCAAAACATTTTTGTCGGGCACATTACACTTTTTTCAAAGATCAGTAGTACACCATCTAGCGATCACTCACGCAATCACTCGGGATTCCAAAGTTAAGCTGCACTGTCTAAACAAGGCCTAACATAAATGTCGACATTGTCTATGGTTGGGGGAATCCCCGAATGATGTAAGTATTAAACTTTCAGTCTGATAGGAGTGAGTGGCGTTATTTTGTTTCGTTTGATATTTAAAATTAAGTAAGATAAACAGAAGTTTTGATTTGTTCATATAAACATTATTTCATTATGTCAAAAAGAACATATTTAAGTGGTTCACAAAAAAGGAAAAAAGTTATAGCAAAAAAAGAAGTAACGGAAAAACTTCCAAAGCTTCGTTTTTTATGATGGAAGAAACAAATAAGCCGAGCGATTATTCATTCTCATCACCGCAAGAAAAAAGTACCTCTGATAGTCACCAGGAAAAAGAGGTTACATGTGACGAAAATGACAAACACACATTAGATGCTGAACCATCAACTTCAAGCTACTGTGAATTAATAATTGCAAGCTTAGAGATTATCTGTGTTTCCTGACCCTGGTACTTACTGGGGTTTGTGTCCACGGATCCCTGGATCAGATTTAATTGGCCACTGATACCGCCAAGTTTTATCCACCGATACCGGGATCGGTTTCCAATAAAAAATGATTAAATATTTTTATCCACTGATCCCGGTATAAAAAATTACTTAAAATAGTTTTGGAAACGGATCCCGCTTGTAGTGTTTAGAAGTTTAAATTATAACTAGTGTATATTATTCAATATGTTATATTGATCAACAGTAAATTATTTTAATAAAATCTAAAATCACAGGAATCATCACATAATTATTACTCTTACTAATTGAGAATTGTTTTATAGCATAAATAATTATTTTCTCTTATAATTTAAAACTATTTATTATTAATTATTTGCTGCCGATTGAATATGTAATTGAAGCTTGGAAATACATTGCTGAAAACGCAGCAATAACAGAAGAAAAATAGGAGATTTTATCAATTACATGACAAATCAGTGGATTACAACGGAAGACTGAATTCAAATGTGGAATGTTAACAAAGAGTTACATAGAACAAATAATGTAACTGAGGCATGGAATGGACTAAAAATTGAGATGTTTTCGGTACTTACGCGGTTTTGATTACTTTTGTAATTAAACTATTTTCTATTTGTTTTTTCAGAATTTGTTTGTATGGAGGATGTCTGCTAACTTGCAGGACTTAGTCAAGCGACGGGACGAGTTGCTCACGAGAAGGCAATCAATTATAGCCAAACAAACACAAGCAGACACCAGCTTCAGCAATGATACTGATATTTTTCCTGGACCCTCGTCCTCAAGTGCCTACCAGACTGTACCACTTGAGTCAATCAGCGCGATAACTTGCGAAGGTACTAACGAACAAGATTTTAGCGGCTTTTTATCCGACGATTCAGTAGCTGACCCTGATTTTGTGTTACCTATTGATGAGCTTGTAGGTAACATTCGTTCTCCGACAGTACAGTCTCCTGTTTTAGAATCGCCTCTTCTCCAATTAGAAGATATCGAAAATTTTCCTGAAAGGTCTATTGTAGAGGAGCAAACATCGGCGAGGAAACGGAAAAGAATAGCGGACAAAGATTCATGGAAAAGAGAAGGTAATAAAAGACAAAGAATGATGGGGAAGGAGTACTTGGGATTTAGGAAGATTGATGGAAAGTATGTGCAAGACATCACTAAACCGGAAAGAAAACTTGAGATGCCATGTTCTTCTCAACGTTGTACTACGAGCAAAGTTTTCCATTGCGACACTTTTACTGAAGAAATGCGGAAGAAAATATTTGATGATTTTTGGGCGAGATCATGGAAGGAAAAAAAGCTCTATGTTTTGACCCTGATTGACACCCAGGACACCCAAAGAAAGACTAAGGGAGCCGGCAGTAGACGTAGTGAAAGCAAGATTTACCATTTAAAAGCTACCAATAAGAAAGTACGTGTGTGCCAATCTATGTTTTTGGGTACGCTTGGAATCAAGGAATGGACTTGCAGATATTGGCTGGGCGAAAGAGGACATTCTCAAGAAGCTTCAGTTCAGGCTAATCAACTAACAAAAAAAGTCTCTGTTTTGAATTTCCTTCAAGAAATCCCCAAACTTCCATCGCATTATTGCAGAAAATCAAGCCAAAAACTGTATTTAGAACCAATTATCCAATCCAAGGCCCATCTATACCGTTTGTATGTTGAGCGTACGAATTCTCTCTGCTCTCCTGTAGCAGGTCGAAAGTTTTTTAAAGATTTACTAGCTCAACAAAACATTGCCATTTTCAGGCCAAAGAAGGACGAGTGTGATACTTGTTGTGCTCATAAGGTTGGCAATCTAAGTGATGAAGAATACAAAATACATCTGTCTCTCAAAACAGCAGCTCGCCAAGAGAAGAATAAGGACAAAGAGGCGGCCATCAAAGGAGAAGTTCACGTAGTAACTGCTGACTTGCAAGCCGTGATGTTGTGCCCATATTTAAATGCCAGTGCACTGTACTTCAAAACGAAGCTTTGTGTGCACAACTTCACAGTTTACAATCTGAGTAACCACAAAGCAACGTGCTACTGGTTTGACGAAACAGTAACAGACTTAAGAGCCACCACGTATGCTTCGTTTTTTATCGACTACATTACTAACTTAGTTGAAAATGATCCTAAAGATGTCATTATATACACAGATGGTTGCACAGCTCAGAATCGTAATAATGTGGTTTCTAATGCTTTGTTGCGGCTCGCTAACAAATATAATGTAACAATCACCCAGAAGTTTTTAGAAAAGGGTCACACGCAAATGGAAGTAGACTCAGTGCATTCCGTCATAGAAAGAAAATTGAAAAATCGCGAAATTCACCTGCCAAGCCAGTACGCTCTGATATCAAAAGAAGCCAGAATAAAACCTTGCCCCTATGACGTGGTGATGCCTGATTATACATTCTTCAAGGATTACAGCCGGAAAGACTACCTCGTTTATGACTCTATAAGACCGGGACGAGTTGCTGGTGACAGATGTGTAACAGATATAAGGGTGCTAAGGTACAACACGAATGGTACTATTGATTATAAATTGATGTACTCTGATGAATACATGCGTTTACCCCGGCGAGCGAAACCAATAGAATCCCTTTTGCTCGAACCTCCACAGCTCCATGATGGCCCACAGAAAATAGCTAAAACTAAATTTAATCATCTACAAGAGCTGAAAACAGTCATACCGAATGATTGCCACGAATTCTATAATAATTTAATTTTTGAGGATTAAAATGTTATTTTAATACTTAATTCTGAGATTTTATGTGCCATGAATATGATTAGGTACCTAAGGATAATTATTGTTGATTTTGTTTCCGAATAATTTATGTTTTGTTACAGTTTTTTTTGTTTTTTGTCTTTATTATTAGGTAGGTATAGGTGAAGACTGAACAGCTTAAGTTAGTGTTGTATAATTTGTTTTGAGAATAAAAAAGTGTTTATTTTCCATATTTTTGTGATTGAGAAGTGCCTTCCGTTTGAGTTTCAAATGAATAAATGATTGTTTTGTACTTTTTATCATAGTTTCAATTACGCGTATCTACCCTTTTATAACATCTTGAGACCTGATAATGATACAATAAAACCGCGTAAGTGCCATAAAACCCGAACTACTAGAAAAACCGCAAATTTTCTACCACTGACCGATGGCCAGGTACTCTAAAAACCCTAATATTTCATTAAGTTGCGCTTATCATTCTAAATACTAAAATTAGAAAGTTTTTTTTATCTCCTGTAAAGTTGTCAACCTTGTAGTTACGCACTATTACAAATAGTAGATCAGCGCTATTGCAGTATCATCGACGAAATACAAATACAAATACGGAAACAGCCAACCTTGATGATGTTACTTATGGTATTAGAACGAGATAGTAAGCGAGCATTGAAATAAATAATACAAAATACTGGTACGTCTAAGCCAGCCAAGTATATTTATCACGAAACAGATGGATATCTTATGTGTTAGAAAAACTGGAAAATAAATCAAATCAAGTCGGATGGTGTCTTGAAAAATTAAGAAGATAGTATAAAATTAGAGTACTGTCTCAAAAACCAAAAATAAATCTATCATTTACTTTATTTTTGGTTTTTGATTTATTAAAAAAGCGATGTGTTTGTAATGTATTGATTTATGTGCTAATTACTGAATAATAATGAAGACTAATTTTATATTATTTTAAGTGAAGTTAAACTAGAGTCCCATTTCATATAAATATATATATTTTATATACTGCAGTTCAAATTGGTACTTACTAAAAATTACATAAAAACTTATATACAGAATAAAACAATTACAACTAATATATACACTTATATCTATTTCTTAAAAATCTAAGCCGTCACCAGAAGGCAGAGTGCCCAGAATGCTGGCAGCATTGCTACGTTGAATGGCAATGCTAATTCGTTGACCGAAAGCCAGCATTCCGATCACCTGTGGACTCTGTAAGAAGTTTGGTTAGATCTTTATAAATTGCGTGTGCCCCAGGACCCCAAGGACCAAGGGTTTCTACCCCAAACGGCTCAAATAGGTAACCTCGGTCAAGGTTAGCGTATTTTCGCCGTTTAAGGGACTCCGCTGATGTTGCTGCAGAACCGGCCCTTACCGATGTCCCTGCAAGATGTGAAGGCGCTAGGGTATCTACACACGTGGCATCCCAAACTAAAGGCCGACCCATCTTCCAGGGAATCAGAGTCATACCGTCAGGCCTTTTACCATCATCTCGCATAAGGCCACGTGGTTCGAGTGTAGCTGCGACACTGACGCTGGTAAAAGCCCGACGGATTATGTCATTAATTGAACCATGACGGCACACACGTCCTGCACTAGACAGATACCAATGCATGGTGACCAAACTTGTCGACGGTTTCACCACACTGACAACGGTGTGCAACTAGGCAAGGAGAACCTAAACGCAAAGAGGTGGCCACCCGAAATGAGTTATTATCTAAAAGGGTACCTAAATTTTTCGAAGGCAGAATAGGTAGCCAAAGTCCTGATTCCCACTCGGAAACGGCGAGTAGACCAGCACGTTCTGATGAGCTGGTTGACGTATTACTAAGATTTTTCCGTACCAGCTCACATATTGGCTCATCCCACAGTCTCTGAGAAGAAAGGACTTTGGGCAGATTCGTGTCAGGACATGCTATTTTCCATGCGTGTAAAGCTTCATCAAAACCTGTAATTTCAAAATTTTGACACTGAGCTAAAATGCTATGAACAAGATCTTTAGTACCATGTACTGATGACAAAAAAGCTAGGAGTGAAACACTAGAAATTTCGCGGACACCTAGACCTCCCATCCTAATAGGAAGAGTGGCCTGTTGCCACGCTCTATCATCCAAAGGTATATTAAATTTTTTTATTAAAGTGTCACGTATGATGCTGTCCAACTGCTGTGTAAGATGTGGAAATTTCCAGAGCTGGGAGCATCGTAAATAATATGTAAATTTAGGAACAAAAAGGCAGAAACGTAGTATAACAAAAGCCATGTGAACGTTGATGTTTTGCAATTTATCGGAAAACGAAAGGAAATTTTGAATATTTTCATTTATAAAAATGGGAAAAGACTCATCCATAATCGGAGATCCTAAGAGGCAAAGCGAAGACTTGTCTATTATCTTAAAGTTAGGAGCTAAACTTACGAAACGATTTTTAATTTTTGATACGTTTAGAAGCTGTTTCGGTTTCCGGGATATAAAGTTCACATTTCACAAAATTTAGCTCCAAACCTATAAGCTTGAATTCTTCAACCAAAAAACTTAAATCTTTCAATACCGTGTCCACTTCGCCTCCTACAGTGCCATCATCTAAGTACCAAACATTAAATTTTGATTCCAAACGTTTTATAATTGGATGTATAGCGAGGCTGAAATTAGCCGGTCCTAACGGATCAGCCTGCTGACAACCAACCTCAGAAGACAATAAATTATCTTTATATACTAATTTTGAAGGTGTGCCATAACATTGCCAAAGAAAGGGATAAACATCAGGAAGATTCTCTTTTATTTGTGTCAGAAGGGCGCCCCTCTCTACCGAATTGAATACATTTTTAACATCCACTTTCAACAACAAATCGTTTTTGTGGTACGACACAAACGATAAAGAGAGTGAACCGCCGCTTCATAACCACCACGGGATCCAAAGCCCAGCTGGGTCGGTTGGAATTCTGACCTCAATTCTGGGCTTTTGATTCTGCAGCATATTTTGGCTGCAAGCCGGCGGCGGTAAGTCGTACCAACTGCGATTGTTCTGATGCCTCCATCTTTTTAAAAGAGCGCATAGGTTTGCACCATACAAAATGTCGATGATTTCTGCACTGACCTGTCCGGATAACATTTTGTTCACTAACGACGTAAAGGCTATATTACACCGGGGCAACACTGTGCGGCATTGCGGCATGCCACAAGGCACAGACAGGTATTTAACCCTAAAAGTTGGCCAAAATCACTTTTTTTTTTATATTAGTTCTACTCCCTCTAAACCATTGTTTCTAAAAACTAGTATAGCCTCTCCAACCAATAGCAATCTACCTAAATGTTCTAAAAGTCCTCGGTTAACATTCTGGTTGTTGTAATAAAACAGCCCTGTTTACAGAGTATAGGGTATACGAGAAGGTTTTTTTTTTTTTTTTTTTTTTTTTATAATAACTATAACTGTGATTACAAACTAAAATTAGAATAACTTGACCATGATACACTTCTTATTTACCGCACCATCGATTGTTGGTTCAATCCTTAAACCACATTCAATTGAGCTTCTGATTCGTTACTGATGAGGTTTTCCCATGAAATATTTGCCATTTCCACGCATGACCTCATCAACCTCTGCCCCAGGAACATTTATTCCTAAGCCATCCATTTTCCTCCAGACAACTGTACCCATATGTAGGCTGCCTTTTGCTTTTTCTAACTTCTCATGCAGTTCTTCAAGGATTGTTGACAACGCTCCATTAATCTGCGGTATGGACTTCCCCGCTGATACGGCTGTTGTTCTCTTCTTGATGTGATCAAAGAAATCCTTACCGAACATTTGCGTTCTTATACCACTGAATGCTGGAATGGAACTCACCTGAGTGTATACGCTTGAGAGCAGCCCACTTTGGTTAGCTGAAGACATTTTCGAGTAGTAGCGCATTTTTGGCAACTTCACTTTGACCCCAGCAACTCCGTCTCCAGGCTTCTTGAATCCATCACCTACTTCCTCACGTGTCTTCCAAGTTGAGACATCTGTTATTGACCCTAAGATCCCAAAATCCTCCTTGTAGGTCCCAAAAATGGCATGGAAAACCATCTGACCTGCAACCTAAATTATATAAATATAATAGAGTAGAAACAGATCCATTGAAGTTTGACTATATATCTGCGCATAAATTAAAGTAATATTTTTTCTCTCCTTAACTCAATCACTTTTTTCAGAAACTGTTAACCATGAGTGAAGGCAACGACAACATGGATGTTGAGACAGACACAACTGCATCAAGTAGAAAACGCAACATGCTCGTGGACCCAGACACAAGAGAAGGAATACAAGATGCAAAAAGACCCAGGATGCAGTTGGACAGCACCAGGAAGATAAGCTGTCTCAAAGCAATATGTGAGGCGTACAATGCAATATTGTGTGAGTACTTCCCAATAGTTTCTGAGAACAAACAGGCTTCTGGTGCTGTTAGGAACGCTGCAATGTCCGAACTGATGGTTGGAGTCCAGATATCCAATATCATCTTCACGTTACACACAGTGTCGCGTCAAAGTGCAATGGGGAGAACAGGAACCAACATGCAGACAAAATCAGCGAGCACGGAATTTACAATAAATTTTCAGGGTAACGTGTACAACAAGTCTCGTGAGGCGCTCCTGAAGATATGGACCGAACAGACAAAAAAAGCAGGGTTTGTCCTATCAGAAGTTTGTGGAACAGAGTCCAGACAATTGGTATGGTACTATGAGCCCCTATCTGGACTTCTTTTGTGGGTTTGGTCTAAGATTGAAGGAGCTGAGAGTAGGCCATTCTAAGATGCCACTTACCAAGACTGGTGGGGTGCTCTATGAATTTCCAGTGTCAAAATACGGACTTAATGGTGCCCATCACGTGTTACTTGAAGGATGTACATTCCCTCCGGAAAAAAGATCTTCAATGGCGCAGAGTGTTGGACCAATGACAGCATTGTTATGTATGATAAAATCTGAGGGAATGTACAGAAACAAGTGGGCCGCAGCTGTAAAGAGAGCCTTTAATCATATTGCTGTGATCGACGACATAATAGAAATCACAAAAGTAAACAAGAGGGCAAGCGATCTCAGCTGTATGGTGGGGCTCTTAGCGGAGATAATAATGGTAACAACTTCCCGACAAGCCACCAGAATGTTCTTCCCTCTATCATTGATGTACCGGGTATACCATCAACATAAGGCCAACGATTCTTTCCTGGAGTTCTTCAATACATCAGGATCAGGGGGATATTTCACGTATAAAGTTGGGACGACCTTCTCGTATACCCTATACTCTGTAAACAGGGCTGTTTTATTACAACACTGGTAAAGTTTTTAAATAAGGCACGATCGTCTGCTTTCATTTTTGCTAAGTAATCTTCTTTTCCAGCAACGTTTCTTCTTCCGTTGTCTAGCTCCATGTCTACTAACTAAATAAGCTGCTGCTAAAGTGACTTGATCAGTCATATTCATTGGTGTATCCCCTCGATTAATCAAGTAGGTAGGTAGCCCAGAAACACTTCTTGTATAGCATGATGCTTTGGAAATTACCCAAAGACGATGTTGACTCGGCGCATACGTGTGATTGTTCGTTGTGCTCAAATTTCATTGTTTTGAAAAATTTGCCGTTTAGTGAATGAACGATTGTGTCTTGGATTTCACTATGGATTGTGCTCAACCAGGTATGTTCTTTCTTTGTCACTGAATTTTAACAACAAATCTATAGTCTCTCTTCATTTTTATCCCTGAGATGTAAACACCCGAAAAACTGCTATTAAAACTCACATTTTGGAAGAACAAAGAGAGTTAAGTAATATTTCTCACCATTTCTAAGCTTAAATTGTAATTGTTCGTTATAGAGTAGACTTTAAAGGATGTAATTAAGTACAAAACAGCCACCCCAAAGTACCCCGCTTTTTTTGGTGATTTTTTTCCTTTGGCACATACTATACTCCGAAAACGAAGTTTTGTTTAAAATTTGTGATTTTTTTGTTATAGGCTCTTCTGGAATGAGGGTTTTAACGCGAAATGATTTGTTCATTTTAATGGAAAGCTCAAATGCTTCAACTTTTAATGAAAAGTTACAATTTATGGAGCGGGAACTGCTGAATCAATACGCCGAAAATGACCAAAATATTGCTGATGTCAAGCAAAAACTGTCAATTATCCGGCATCAGTTTAAACAAAGGTGGTCAGCTGCTCGCAACACAAAGGCCAGATTCCTAGAAAACAATACCGAGTGGCTCAAAGGATGCATATCGTTACCAAAAGCAGGTAAAGACCCAAATTATATTACTTCTATTATGTGTTATGCTTTGAACCATTTTGCTTAAATGCAAAATAATTATGTAGTGTTATTACTTTTTGGAGATGGTAATGGATAGAATGTAAATATTATGTGTTTGCGTACATATATTTTTCTTATAGTTACAGGAGTAAGTCCCGGCCGACCTCAAAAGTCGTTCTTAGACTTGAGTGATAGAAGCAAAAGACGAAAAACGGAAGAACTCAGATCGTCTGACACAGATGAATTAACGTATGCAACACAGATGAAATTGCGGGAGACGGGCAAAGTAGATGCGTCAAAAATTGTCAAAGATTTGACAAAAAGTCCCAGAAGAGCAAGGAAATATGTAGCAGCCATCAAGGAAAGTACCGCTGAAGAAGAAAAGGGGAAATCAAGACATTTACGTGCCTTGTTTATGTTCACTAGAGGTGAGTGATAAATAACGTCACGATGAAAAAGTCACTGTGATTTACCTACTTTGAGTATCGCCGTGACTGGAAACCAAGTAACAACGTTCCAATATCACCTATATTGTTATCTCCGTTCAGCGTTACTCCTTAGATATCACTTCGAGCTTTTACCTCTTTCTATTGAACGAAGCTGCAATCGCAGTGACATCCTCCTAGGAACAATAATAGTTATTGTTCCTAGGTGACATCGTACCATACGAGTCCGCGTTCGTGTATTAATCGTGTATCCTCGGCTTGAGTGTGAGTGGGAGAGAATGAGTTTATCCCTATTTCTGGCCTGTTCTTTCGCGATCTATTACACAGAGCGTATAATTACTAGAAGTGGCGGAAGAAAACTTCACAATATTATTAATTTATATATTAAATTAAAAATTAAAATTAAATTTCTCTATTTCAGACTACCATGATCCATAATTTGTTAGTAATGATCTTATAATAAATGTTAGTAATTCTTACTTACTAAAATTAGATTAAAAAGTTATGTATATACATAAGCTTTTAGTTATTACTTGTATCGGCCTACTGTATTATGCTTCTGTACATATTTTATGTAACTACTAGAACGTTTTTTTTCAAAATTAGCTCCTTAAATAAATACCTAAAATTATATCGTCCATTAACTATTGCTTTCTAGTGACCGGTCTATTTACATTTAGATCTATGGATTGCTATGTCCTTGAACTTCGAACTAGAAACTTCACTTGACTTTGTGGCGTCTTATTAGAAAGTTATTGCGGAAGTGCACTTTGCCAAATATGGCGGATTCGCGTAAAATTAAAACTAGTAACTTATGGAACTGTTTTGAAGACTCAAGTGACAGTGCGAATAAAGTTGCTATCTGTAAAATATGTAAAAGTAAATTGAGCTACAAATCTTCGACTTCAAACTTGAAAAAACACATAGAACGTAAACACCCAACCGTGCAGTTTGTTTCTACAAAATCCCAATCATCAGATTTGAACCCTCAGCCACCTCCATCTACTTCCGGTTCCGATGCGAATATGCAGCAGTCAAATGCCCCAACAACATCGAAGTCCGATTCAGATAAAGCAATCAATAACCCACCAACATCAATACCAGCCAGAATCGATTCATCAACTCATTCACAAAATGTTGGTCATTTTGACAAAACTGTCGCATTGGTGAATCAAACAATGACTAGATTCGTGTAAAAAAAAATCACACCAACCGAAAAAAAAAAACCGAACTGTTGAACTGAACTGTTGATGCAGTTATTTATTTTCGACTATCAGCCTTTTTCGATAGTGCAAGATAGAGGATTTAGAGCATTTGTGGAAGGTTTGAATCCCTCGTACCATTTACCAGATAGGAAGGTTCTGTCGAACAACTATTTACCTGCACTTTATGAAACATTTATGTCAGACACGAAACAGAAACTTGACACTGAAGCAGAGAGTGTCTTCTTAACATCCGATATTTGGACGTCCTGCGTAAATGATGCGTACTTATCTGTCACAGCCCACTACATTGATGAAAATTTCACTATAAAATCAGTGCTTTTGGAGTGCGCAGCCATGCATGGTGCTCATACGGCCGACAATGTTAGAGAAACCATGGTTCGAATAGTCCATGATTGGAAATTAAAAGACAAAGTTTTGATTGTTATCACAGACAATGCCGCCAATATGAAGAGTGCTGTCGAAAAAATGGGCTTCAAACATTTCGGTTGCTATGCCCATACTCTCAATTTGATAGTGAAGAACTGCACAGTGGAAAACTTTGCAGAATAAAAATAAGAGAGCTGATCGTTAAAGTGAAAACAATTGTTTCTCATTATAAAAAAAGTGTGAAGGCTACGGAAAAATTGGTAGTGTACCAGAAGCAAAACGGCAATGCTGTCCCTAAAAAAGTGCTTCAAGACGTCTCTACTAGGTGGAACTCAAGTCTAAAAATGTTAGAGCGCTTCGTACTTCTTGAAGACGCAATCAAAGCCACTACGGCTTTGTCTGAAGGAAGGTGGGAGAGTTTGACCGCGGAAGAATGGCAAATATGTCGGGAGCTTTGTACAATATTGAAACCATTCGACCAGCTAACTGAGTTGATGAGTGGAGAAAAGTATGTAACCTGGAGTCAAATATTAATATTGACAAGAGGCCTTGTTTCGGCACTGAATCAGATGTTGCGAATAACTGAGGACCCATTTCAGGAAGACTTCGTGGACAGTTTGCATGAAGCAACAAAAGGGTTGATAGAGTCGTTGCGGTCAGAAACCGAAAGGAGGTTCCCTAACCTTGAATCCAGCAAGACCATAGGCATTGCTACAATGCTGGACCCGCGTTTTAAATTACACGTGTTTCGCAACCAAACAAGTGCTGCAGAAATTAAAAAAACTGTTACCGAACTAGTCACCAGCATTATAAAAAAATCACGACCCAGTTCAGCTCAGCAATCTTCCGCACGGGAAGACCTTGAAGACGCTGAACCAAAACCAAAAAGGATGTGGCGAGGCCACAACATACCTTATTTATAATTATTACTAACACGTACCTATAAACTTAAACATAATACTATTATTATAATAACTATATATATGTACTATAAGAACTAAACATATAAATATATATATACTACACAACAAACTAATACGCACAGCATAACAACTAAACACTTACCTGAAGAATCTTCGGTTGGTCGTCGCCGCCGCCCCGGTGTCGTGTCGGATCGAAGTAAAAGGACCCTGCCACGAGAGAACAAAGAAATCGCCTGCGCAAGCTACTTACCGAGCGCGGCCTACGAGCGTCGGTCGCCACGCCAGTCGGACTCACGCCTTCGCACCGAACGCACGCTCGCTCGCTTCACCTCCGCCTATCGCTCGCGCGCTCATTATCTAAGCTTTCCCTATCTGTGCTCTTTAAAGAACTATATTGTTGTGTATTAGCGATGGGCGATTGCTTCAAAAAAAAACAATCGAATGAATCGAAAATTGTGCTATTGCGCATTCGATTGTCGATTCAGTAGTTCCTCACCATGATTATTCGAATAACAATCGACAAACTACTAACTACTAAACATGCGTGCGTGAACTGCGGAAGGTCGCGCGGGGCGGTGCGTGCGGGGGCGTGACGGTGTTGCGTCGATTGTTTCTATAACTCTTGCCAAAAAATTGTATTTAATGTTAACACGTAGTATATTTTAATATTATGAATACAAATTTTATAGAAATGTAAAATTGACCTTGTCAAATAAAAAGTATAGGTACTTACCAAAATTATGTTACAAGGTAGATTTCTAGCTAAAAGTTGATTTTCTGTAAGAAAGTAATTCAAATAAATATCTATACCTTTTTACTTAATTTTTATTCTAGTCTTTGCGTTTTCCTTAGTTGGAAACTCTTTACCTACCCGTCTATTCGTAAATTGTTACACTGTTTATGGATGTTTCCTAAATCGATAGAATAATTACTAGATAGATTATAAAATAATCTATTAGCTCCAATCGCATAATAACTGCAGTAAGTAGCGGCGCGCGGACTTTTAATCTATAGATTTGTAGCGCAGCGCACGCCCGACGCAACATCTTGTGTAATTACTGATTTAGTAATTCGTACGAATATAGTACTAAGTGCGTTGCGCGGCAAATAAGTAGTTGGTTTCAGTCATTGTCGCCCGCCGTACGCGCCGTCAGTTGATAACAATCGACTAATTTCGATTGTTATCGACTTTTATCGACTGAACCGAACAATCGACTGATTCGATAAAATAAAGTAATAATCGCCCATCGCTATTGTGTATGTATGTGCTTCCAATAAACCTTACCATCAAAGTGCCTGTGCCTATCATTGGAGAAGACCCCAAGACTAAACGCCAGGTAGGCAGGACACATACTTATCTACAAGGAGATTCGATATTTGGAGCGAATACGACTCCATTACAAGCACAGTGCGCCCGGAAGGAACACCAACGTCCCAAGCAATGCTAGAGGTACAGAGGTACCTAGAGCTACCCGTTTTAGGGCGAACAGAAAACCCACTAGAATGGTGGCAAACTTTTAATCACAGTTTTCCGCATTTAGCTGTTTTGGCGAGAAGAAAATTGAATTTCTTGGCTACGTCGGTGCCAAGTGAGAGGCTTTTCTCGAAGGCCGGGAACATTTTGGAAGACAGACGCACGAGGCTAGGTGTCCGAAAAGTACAACAGCTTTTATTCTTAAATTCAAATCTTCATACATAATAAAAAAAAAAACAAAAAAAAAACAACAAAAATAAAGAAATAAAAAAAACTGTATAAGTATAGGTATTGTAAATATTAAAATATCAATGTACTGAGTTGATTAAAAAAAATTGTAAATATTGTAAATTTAAAATCAATGTACATAGTTGATTCAAAATTATAAACACGCCGCATAGTGTTACAGAAAAATTGTGCGACAGTCCTAAGCCTGTAAAAGTGTGAAGGTTATTTCAGATCAACTAGGTACTAGTGGTTCTGCTGTGTGTCTGTTTCTTCAAGTAAGTTATTATCAAACCTATCGTACCAAATCGTAGGTATATCGTGATGTGAAGATCATGAGAGTGATAGACGTGACCGACTTTACTTTTTACCGAATTTATTAAATTCTTTTTTCCTATATAATTTGAACAGAGAACGGAAGACAAGTTTGTATGATTTTAGATTAAAAGTAATTGAACACCTGTTACCTAATAAATCAGAGATCATTCGACCGTCACATCCAGGTAAAATTCATTTGCCGGCACATTTACCGAAGAATAACGGCAAAACATTGAGAAAACGATGCAGGCTCTGCTTTAACGTAAATAAAAAACGAGTGGAGGTATTGTTTGGCTGTCCAGACTGTCCAGGTTTTCCTGGATTATGCCTGGAATGTTTTAGAGCATTTCACAAATACTAATCTAAGTAGAACGCAAGAGCGTTCTATTTAGATTAGGTAGAGTCTGTGAAATGAATGAGGTAGAAAAAAATGATATATTTTTATCATTTATTAATTGTACAAGTACCTAATGATTACAACGATTAATTAGTTTTAACTTGTAAAACAACATTTTAATCAACGAACAGCTCAATAATGAAAGTATGTGATTATATTTTTCCTATGAAACAAATATTCTTAAATATCTTATTAAATCAATCAGTCTCATAATCAAATACAAAAATCAACAATAGACATATGCGTACAACATTGTGATAATAACATGTTTTAATAATAAATCTTATTAAACTTAAACACTTCTTTCATTTACCCACGATCATCCTACCTTTTCTTACATTATACAGGATTACAGGGAAAGTGGTAGTGAATATTGAAGGACGTTGTTATTGAGGTAATTTCTGATAAAAAAAAAATCTATGATTAGGTGTCTGTAACTTAACTGTTTTAGAAATTTTGAATTATAAAGTTTTTTTTTAATCCACGATTTTCTGGCTATTAGTAGTTTTTTTTTAGATTACAGCTCCTAGGATGGGTTTTTTTGATGCATTAAGTTAGAAGACATATCAATCAATAAAAATGATCAACAAAAAACCTACTACTAACAGTGTTATAAAATAGTAATTGTTTTTGTTAATCATTTTTATTGTTTGATATGTCTTCTAACTAAATACGTCAAAAAAACCTATACTAGGTGCTGTAATCTATATAAAAACGACTAATAGCAGGAAAATAAAGATTAAAAAAAACTTGAAAATTCAATATTTCTAAAACGGTTAAGTTACGGACGGACACCTTATTATCGTTTTTTCTGTTTCAATAAAAAATGACCTGAATAATAACGTCTTTCAATATTCACTACCACTTTCCCTGTAACCACAGTATACCCATAATGTATTAGTATAATTATTTTTTAAGTTTAATAATTTCTATAATATTCTGCATAATAGCATATCTTTCATTAATGTTATATCGGAGTAATTCATTGGACACCCATTGCCCAAAATATTTGCAGCCGTGTATATCCACGATTGTCACAGCCTCCATATCCTCCGTCTGCTTCTCAGTGCACGTTGCATTATCCTTCGTTGTTTTTGTTGTGCATGTTGGAACATCCTTCCACGTTTTCGTTGTGCATGTTGGACCATCGTTCCTCGTATCCTCTACATAATATGGTCCACTATGAAGTTCCCAAGACTGAGAGTTCTGCTCGTTCTGCCTCCATATCCTCCGTCTGCTTCTCAGTGCACGTTGCATTATCCTTCGTTGTTTTTGTTGTGCATGTTGGAACATCCTTCCACGTTTTCGTTGTGCATGTTGGACCATCGTTCCTCGTATCCTCTACATAATATGGTCCACTATGAAGTTCCCAAGACTGAGAGTTCTGCTCGTCGTCGCACTGTGTTTCTATTTCCGTTTCGGGAATGTATTTGCGTTTTCTTCTTTCTTCTGGAAAAAATCTATAAAATATATCAAGAAGCCCATTTAAAATGGTCAGTATGGGAAAGTCTGAAACTATAAGACATACAAAGATCTGTTCTTAGGAACCATGACATTGATTTTCTAATCAATTTTAACTTAATAAAGTTTAGGTATATCAAATGGCAATAGTGTATTTAAATTTCACTTCGCTTATTCTTTAATGCTATGGCAGAATGAGATTAATTGTCGGGTTTAGTTTGTGTAAACATGTGGGCAAGTACCTTCTGTATACAATACCTTCCAATTAATTTTAAATGATTTCAATCGCGTATCAGGACATTTTACCATTTTTAGTAATATGCATAGGTAAGTGAAGTGTCACTTCTGTGCGGTGTTAAATCTTTGAAAGCGACATGTTGTTACACTTTGTTGAACAAAACGCGTAAGCGCGCTCACCCCGCGCAGTTCCCCCCGCTGTCATCAAGTTGAGAGTATTTTTTTGTTTGGTGTGTAGTTACTCTATTTATAATATCTCAGTGTAAAAACGAAGATGTGCGATTAAACACTATCCAAAGATTTACAACTCATGGTGAGAATCTGTAACTTACCTTCCATCTCTTAAAAAACACGTAGATAATCACTTTAAAACACACTACACTTATTAATAAAACATAACACACAGTAACAGGTCTCTCCATGTATTATTATGGATGAAACTGATTAAAATAGCGTAATAACATTACCGGGGGCCAACGACGCGCTAGGTGCGTTATCATTCAGGAGGGCCAATGACGCGACTCGCGCGTCATTCAATTTTGTATAGGGCCGGGGCGGAAAGGATCGAAAAATGAAGGTGGCAAGGAATCGGCTATTCAAATGTATTCTGTAAATGAACAGAGCATTATTGGACAAATTGTATGGCAAAACCCTTCAACGTCTTCTACCAAATATTGTCGTCCCATTAAGTTTGTGTTTGCTAAAGAAACTGCAGATCTAATCGTTACTGAAGTTGATAAGATAAAAGAGCAAGTAACATCACTAGTTCCTACTAAAATTGTCGTAAATGACATGGAAATATTAGTAAAACCAATATTGATACTCTGCATGATAGACGGAAAAATTTGTAATGCAGTAGCTTCATGTGCATCCACACAAACATGCTATTTATGTGGTGCCAAACCCAGTGAAATGAATAATGAAAGTAGCATTATAGAAAAGACTGTGAAAAGAGAGTTTCTTTCCCTGGGCCTATCACCTTTGCATTCTTGGATCAGACTGTTTGAATGCATCTTACATATTTCATATCGCCTGGATATAAAAACATGGCAGGCTAGAAGACCCGAAAATAAAAAGAAAGTAGCTGACAAAAAAAAAGACGTTCAAGAAAAGTTTCGGCGTGAATTGGGTATATTAGTAGATATGCCTAAACAACAAACTGGCAATACTAATGACGGAAACACAGCTCGTAGATTTTTCCGAAACGCTGAAAAATCAGCCGCAATAACTGGTGTTAATGTTGAGCTTATTAAGCATTTCCATGTCATTTTAGAGACCATAAATAGCGGGTATCCCATTAATGTTGATAAATTCCGCGAATACTGTAAGACGACAAGAGAATTGTACATCAAAGAGTATTCATGGTACTCAATGCCCGTAAGCGTGCATAAAATATTATTTCACGGGAAAGATATAATTTCTTCATGTGTATTACCAATTGGTCAACTGTCGGAAGAAGCCCAAGAAGCACGCAACAAGCACAATAGGAAATACAGGGAATTGTTCACAAGAAAAACATCTAGAATTGATACAAATAGAGATTTACTGAACAGATTGTTAATTTCTTCGGATCCGTTTATTGCTAGTTTGCGCGCGGCTCCGAAAACAAAGCATAGCAAAATTCCACGTGAAGTATACGAGCATGCTCCTGTTGTTGAACGTGACGAAACCCACAGTGATTCTGAAGAATCTGATTCAGATATCGAAGACTAATGAAGATACTGAAGTATCTGATGAGGAATCTGAGGAATATGATAGTGAATGTAACTAATCTAATTTATTTTGAATTTCCTTGATGTTACTTGCTCCTTTTATTTCAATGTGTACTTACCTACCGATTTTTTGTTTTAAATATGTTTTATGTAGCTATAATTTTTAAATGTATATAAGTCTACAACCCTTAGAATATATGGAATCTAATAGGGATTATTATCAATGTCAATTTTAATATTTCCTTTTTTGTATTCTTTGATTTGTTTCTATTTTTATATATATTTTTAGTTTAAGTGGTGTATTTACTATAAATTCGTAAAAATATAATATTGAAATCATTCAGAATATTTTTTTTTTATTTTCAAATACTTTCTACCACCTAATAACACACTAAATTCAAACCAAATAATTTTGTCCAGCTAGATTAGCAAAATTTCGCACTGTGCGGCGGCTAGTCAGCGTTTAGGGCTCCAAAAAGGGAAACTTCTAACTTCGGCCATAGAGCAATATATTTGGATTTGGTCGTCAATCTCGCTAAACTCGGCTTTGCCAAACTCGCCTTTGTTTGAAAATAATAATAATAATGCTTCACAATCCACACAACACCATCTAGTCCCAAAAGTAAGGTAGGTACTCAAAGATGTGATCACAACGAATAAAAAGGAAATTCTGTTTGGCCAAAAAGACGTAGGTTAATTTTTAGGATGTGAGGACTGTTGGGAATCCTTGGTAAATAAAATTGTACTGATTATTTCAAAAGGCCATTAAAATAAAATAAAATAAAATAATTTCTTCGTGTGCAATCTTTCAGTTTTTTTTTTAATTCATTCATTCCCATTTCGTTAAAAATAAATGTCTTAGTTTTAAATTATAAGAGAAAATAATTATTTATGCTATAAAACAATTCTCGATTAGTAAGAGTATAATTATGTGATGATTCCTGTGATTTTAGATTTTATTAAAATAATTTACTGTACATCAATATATTATATTAAATAATATACATTAGTTTTAATTTAAACTTCTAAACACTACAAGCGGGATCCGTTTCCAAAACTATTTAAGTAATTTTTTGTAGCCACGGATACCGGGATCAGTGGATAAAAATAATTAATCATTTTTCATTGGAAACCGATCCCGGTATCGGTGGATAAAACTTGGTGGTATCAGTGCCCAATTAAATCTGATCCCGGGATCCGTGGACACAAACCCACTTACTGTGACGACATTTTACCTGAAGAAGTCCGTGATATTTGGATTCAAAAAGGGCCAGAGTTTTTTCAAAATATAAATATGTAGTGACTTCTCAGAAACTTCTACAAGTTTTCCAGATTTAAATGGTAAGACGAAAACTAGATACTTGACTAAAAATATTTTCATTTATAACGGGATATTTACCATGATTTGAGTTTTGAGCTTTCCAATATTTCGGCACAGTTGTGCCGAAATATTGGAAAGCTCAAAACTCAAGTGTTAATAACCATGATGGATTTAAAAGTTTTAAAAATATTTTCTTTCGTAAATTGACGAATGGCGAGTCTTTACAAAGAAAATGGCTCCTATATTCACCAGCAAAGAAATCTGTATACTGTTATTGCTGCCGTCTATTTAATACCACTACTGGTACTGGACATAATTTAAGTTCTCCTAATGGATATAAAGATTGGAAGCATATAAGTAACTTATTGATAGAACATGAGAACAGTTTACAGCACAGGGAATTTATGATGAATTAATTATGTTGCAAGAATGAAAACTACTGGACGAATTGATAATGAGTTGCTGTCCCCAATATAATACAGAAATTAACTATTGGAAGTATGTGCTTAGGAGGATTGTTGCAGTAGTGAAATTTTTGGCTTCAAGAGGTCTTGCTTTTCGTGGTGATAATGAGACATTAGGATCGCAAAATAATGGGAATTATTTGGGATGCTTGGAACTGATTAGTGAATTTGATCCTTTTTTTGCTGATCACATACAAAACTGCGGAAATCGTGGAAAAGGAAGTAAATCATATTTATCGGCAAATATTTGCAATGAATTTATTAATTTAATGGGTAACAAGTTTTGATAACCATTGTCAAAGAACTTAAATCAGCAACGTACTACTCTATTAGCGTTGATTCTACGCCAGATCTGTCGCACGTTGACCAACTGACTTTCATAGTTAGATACGTAAAAGACGGACAGCCTATTGAGAGATTTTTGCAATTTTTGCCTATGGATGAACATAATGCGCATTTTATAGCAGATACCATATTAAACTTTTCTGAAAGCCTTGATATTCCTATAAAAGATTGTCGCGGGCAGAGCTACGACAATGCATCAAATATGTCTGAAAAGTACTCTGGTGTTCAGTCAAGAATAAAAGAAGTTTGCGAATTTGCAATTTACGTTCCATGTGCGGCACATTCGCTAAATTTAGTGGGTGTTCAGGCTGTTGAGTGTGTTACTACTGAAGCAGTAACATTCTTTCAGTTTGTACAAAAATTGTTAAATTTTTTCTCGGCTTCGACAAAACGATGGAAAATTTTAACAGAGCATTTAGGTGCAAATAGTGTACTGAAGTCTCTTTCGGAAACTAGATGGTCTGCACGCGCCAATGCTATTAATGCTTTGCAAAATGGTCATTTAAATATTTCTGAAGCATTGTCTTCAATCGCAGGTGACATTAATCAACCAGGAGACACTAGAAAGGAAGCCGAAAGCCTAGTAAAAAAAATGGGAAAATTTGAGACTACTCTTCTAACGGAAATATGGAATGATCTTTTGGGAGTTGCGAATAAAACAAGTCTAAGTATACAGAATAGCACTATGACCATGGACGTTGTAGGAAAACTTTACGAATCTCTGATCAGTTATGTCAATACCGCACGCAATAATTTTGATCAGTACGAAACGGCTGCTAAAGAAAAAAATCCATATGCTGACTACAAAGATACATTTGAAAGAAAAAAAAATCGCAGCACACGCATCACTTTTTTTGAAGGATCATCAGAGACTGCACAGTTGAGAGGCAAGGAAAAGTTTCGTGTAGACTCGTGTAGAGAGTACTTTCATTCCCATAATTGACACATTAAATACACATTAAAAAAAACGTGCGGCAGCATACCAAGAAATTGATAGTCGATTTAGTTTTCTTTGTCAGTTAACAACAATCGAATCTGGTGAGTTGACAAAAAAATGCAAAGAATTTGCAGAATTTTATCATGAAGACATCAATCAATCCAGATGAGCTCAAAACAGAATGTTTTCATTTAAGCCAATATTTAATAAACGTAGCGAAGCAATCAGCGGATTTAAATATCTCAACCTTACATAACCTAATAAAATCAGATAAATTGGAAGAAACTTTTCCAAACGTAGAAATTGTTACAAGGATATTCCTTTGTATGGATTATGATTTATATGGATTTTCTTTTTTTTTCCATTTTCGCTGCTTAAGAGTATGAAAAACGAATTGCGAACAATAATGTTACAAGAACGACTGAGTAATTTGTCAATTATGTGCATAGAAAGTGATATCCTCCAAAAAATTTACTTTAAGAATATAAAACTTTTAAATCCACCATGGTTATTAACACTAAAGTCATAAATAACGGGATATTTACCATGATTTGAAATATTGGAAATATTGGAAAACTCAAAATTCAAATCATGGTAAATATCCCGTTATTTATGACTTTAAGAATATAATAGAAGATTTTGCTCAACAGAAATCCCGAAAGAAACCATCGTAATCGTAACCAAAAAACCAGCAGCATTCTAATATCATATCATAATATCCTTAATGACATTATATCATACTGTATTTTGATTACCTATAATAAATGATCATACTGAGAAAAAGATGTTATGTAATTCACTTTTTTACTTTCCAAAAGGGCCGCGAATTCTTGTGTGCCCAAGGACCCCAGCCCTAGTTTAAGACGGCCCTGGTTGTGGAGACAATAAACGGCCGAATAAAAATCAATTTAAAAGAGAAAAAGAGAAATCTTTACAACTCCTTTAAAACACAAAACAAAACCTTCGTCGTGGGTCGTTGACCGTGGAGTTCAACGACCCGCGACGTCATCGCAGCGGACAACGCCTCTTAGATGTGATAGGTAGGTCTTACAAATGCATTTTTCCTCGGTTCTATGATAATAAGCAAATGACAACAGTCATTCATTCATTACCCAGTCTAGTGATATTTTAGCTAGAAATAATTAACCCACGTATTGAAAGAATATAATGAAAGAAAACAAACCACAACACCTCGTGATAGACAAACAATTACAAACGCTACATGGTTGTCGGACTCGATCGTCTATCTCTCTCACTGACCTGTTTTTTCTTTATTTGAGTTAGAGGGCCGGACCATACGATTTTAAGTTTGAACGAGGCTTTGCAATACCAATACATAAATGTGTGATTGTGTCGTGCATTCCGTTCTACGCACGAGACACACGACACGCAGTCTTAGTTCTATTTAATTTAATTGCAGGTTTTGTCAGGGCCCCCCTAAAAAAACCCCTAAATATTTTCTACCCCTAAAATTGTTTAGATTTGTTTAGATTTTTTACCCCCAAATTTAGGGGGAAAACCCCTAACTTGTCACCACTGGGAGGCAGGAGGACGCCACGCCGCCACGCCGCCGCGCTGCCACGCCAGTGCTGCCAACCCATACCAAATTTTACCCCCAGTATTTTTTCAAATCCCCTAAAAACCCCTAATTTTTTTTCAGTTCTCATTTTTGTATAGTGCAAATCACGTCTCAATTTTTTTCAGAGACATGAGAGCTTAGAACTGTTATCACTTATTTTTCTATATTTTTAGTATTGTAGTCCCCAAAGCTTTAAACTTTGCAAATTATCACAATAACCGACAGAGACGCTTGCATCTATAAATGGTACGCATGTCTTTTTAACCTATACTTGAGTTTCTGTCGAAATTGTTTTTTGTAAAGCCTCTTAATAAATAAAAAAACGCTTATATTGAACTTGAAATTTTATTGTAAAATAAAACAACAGTATTATATCTGTTGATTAACATAAAAAAATGCGAAACCAAACAAACAGATTAATTTGACTCTCTGACACCAATTTTTGAATTGGTTAGAAGGAAAAATAGAAATGCTCCATTACTAGGTTATTAGGTTATGAGAACAGAGCTAGAAATAATTACCTAACATACATAATGAAAGAAAACAAACCACAACACGTCGTCAGATAAAATAGGATAATAGGATAGGATAAAAAATAAGAAACCTAAAATCGGGGTAATAAAATTGCATGGCAACACTTTCCCCCCACCACCTTGCAATCTTTGGTCTTGCTCATCGGCACGCTTGCCACACATCTGGTTATATTTAATCTGTGTTGGCAAGCGTGCCGATGAGCAAGACCAAAGATTGCAAAGTGGTGGGGGGAAAGTGTTGCCATGCAATTTTATTACCCCGATTTTAGGTTTCTTATTTCATGTCTCTGTTGGTGGATTGGATTTGCGATTTTCCAGTTCATAAATTTGGGTGTTCAAATTCAGAACAGGAAATTCCACCAAACCTTGGTTGACCTTTGTAGTGAATGTTTTAAGTACTGGTGTTTTTAGGTCCTTACTTTTTGTTACAGCCTGCAGGTATTCCTCGGTCCGGTAGGTCTTATTTTATTACTTGCGCACTTACAACCTATTGATCCTGTTCTGTTAGGATTTAAAGCAAACTTTTAACTTTTTTGTGTATTTGGTTAAGTTTAATCGTTCCAGTTCCAGTAAAGTTATTAGTTTTCTAGTAAATAAATATATAAGTAGGTACTTAAATTAGGTACGAATGTGGGAATAGGTAAACATTTAATTTAACTAAGCCTAGAAAGGAAACAACGTTTAGTTAGGTACGAGGTAGATACGAGTAGAAATAATTTTAAACACTAGAATATAGAAAAATAATATCAATAGTTTTATGTTAATAGTAATAACATTTTTATTAGGGAATTAAATTCTTACACGTTAACCAGGCTTAGCCAACAGACTTCGAAATCACATTTCTCCTAATAAATTAAATCTTACGGTTTAGATATTGCTAAGGTAACCTTTAATACGAAATTTAATGGCACTTTTAAAATTATTATGCAGCTAAAAAGAAAAAAGTGCAAATACAACCAAATTAAATGACACTTTTACACCACAATATTACCAACATTCCTGCCTACTAATCCAAATATTTATATTCTGTTATAATTAATAAGTATGTATGATCAGTCTTTAAGACGATTATTTCAATATGTCCTTAATCAAATCACATAGTCTTTAGGTAAATAAAATTTATTATTTTTTATACTGGATTACATTTCTTTTACATTCTCAGATTTAATTTTCTCAAATTAAATCTATATTATGGTATGTAAGAACATTGAATCATAATTATTTATTATGAATAATATACAGGTTGTAACAAAAAGTAAGCACTAAACTTTCATGGGTGGGTTCCGACTTGATTATAGAACCGAAGAAAAATTCCCGGATAGTTTCGAAAAAAAAGTAAACTAAATGTTGTGCTTGTTTTCAGGTAAAATAAACTAAAAAGGCCTACGTACCTCTTTACAACTCCTTTAAAACACAAAACAAAACCTTCGTCGTGGGTCGTTGACCGTGGAGTTCAACGACCCGCGACGTCATCGCAGCGGACAACGCCTCTTAGATGTGATAGGTAGGTCTTACAAATGCATTTTTCCTCGGTTCTATGATAATAAGCAAATGACAACAGTCATTCATTCATTACCCAGTCTAGTGATATTTTCGTTTTTATTTATTTGTTTAAAATTTTCATATTTTCCTGTGTTCTTTGATCGAAGCTAAAGTTTGGTCCTTACTCTTTGTTTCACCCTATATAAAAAGTAATACTACCCAATATTTAAAAATTTTGATTGGTTATTTCTATATTTGTTTGGAAGATAGATTATAATACAAAGTAGGTATGACAAACTTTCTCAGAGTCTTAAACAGACTTTCATTCTTTTTATTTATATTACGTACCAGCCTTGAAACAGCATGAGGGAAAAGATAAGTTCGCTGTTTCATTTTTATTAATACATTTTCATAGAAATGTTTACTACAAATTTTGGACTATATTTTGGGTCCCCAATCTTTGCAACCCGTTGCTTCTTTCCAACGCAAACGTAGATGTTTATCTGCAGGAAATCTGTAACAAATAAAAACATGACACTAAAATGATAAATGCGAAAGTTTGGATGGATGGATGAATGGATGTTTACCTCTTCACGCTACTTACTACTGAAAGGATCGGCTGAAATTTTGCATACAGGTATCTAATTCTAAAATACTTTTTATTCCATAAATCAGTTTCTATGGGATAGAAATCACACCCTTAAACGTTTCCATAGAAACAACGCGTGCGAAGCCGCGGGCATAAAATAGTTTTAAGATAATGTAGCTCGTTATGTAGGTATTCAATAATATTTCAACGCGCCATTTGGGGAATTTTATTGTCGAGTGCAGGCAACCCTAAATTTTCGCAATGTTAGGTTATATTAATTAAAATTTATAAAACATAACTTTTGAGCCTTGTTCCTCTTATTTGTTCCTGTAAATCAATGAATCTGTAAATTTTGAACCTTTTTGTAGTCAAAAGAACTTGTACTTACGAGTGGAATGATAAATTCAGCACTTTTGCTTCACTGTCACTTGTACATTCGAAAACACAGCACCGCACCATTGTTGCCTTTAGTTTTTATTGTTTTTAGGTGCGGGAATGTCCACAGGAACACCTTATTCACATTAATACTTAGAAATCAAAATTTTACAACAATTTCGATGATTCTCGTGTCGAGCTCCGTCGATGTGTAGGAAATTTGTTTAGCAACTAGAGTTGCTGAACAATGAAAAAACCGGCACGCGAGAAAGTGATAGCAAGCCATTCGCTCTATCTCATTTCTTCTTAGGTTTTAGGCATAAGTCGTTCTCTCTTTATGTGTGAATGCGCTAGCATTTGCGCGTGTTCTATAGCATACTCTTTCTACGGTACAGTGCGACCGAAATGAGTAGAAAATAATTGAGGGCGCTGCTGTCGTTTAGATGGCAACACGAATGTTTAGTATTTTGTGTATGTTTGTAGATTATATTAATTAATTCCTTATTCTTGCCTTTTATAATAACTACTTATTTTAAAAATGACATTCCTAAACTATCTTATTCCATATTTATGAAGTAGGTATCAAAGTTGTCAATCTAACATGAGCGAACCCAAAATAATTGTAGCGCCCTGACAGGGTTTTTAAGCATTGTGTACCCACTAAGACTACCTACACTTAAGAACAATACCTGTATGCATAAAATCACAATAAATGATATGAATATGAATATGAATAAATTAATTAACGATTCCAAAAGTAATCTTATATTTTTTTATAACTCAAAACATTACGAATCCTCAATAATCCACATGGATTAGTTGTGCTGCCTCTAGATTGTTTGCTTAACTTATCCATAAGCATAGCAACTAATCCATTTGCATTCGTTGATCTGCCTCTAAAGTGGTAGCTCAACTCATCCATATGGATATTTAACTGCCTCTAGATTGTTTGCCCAACTAATACAAGTGATGGCTTAGTTGAGCTGCCTCTAGAATGCTGCCTCTAGATTGTTTGATCAACTAATCTATATTGATTAGTTGAGCTGCCTCTAGATTGGTTGCTCAACTCATCCATATGGATGTTGAGCTGCCTCTAGATTGTTTACCTAAATGGATTAGTTAAACTGCCTCTAGATTGTTTGCCAAATTCCATATGGATTGGTTGAGCCGCCTCTAAATTATTTGCTCAACTAATCCATATGGATAAATCTAGAGGCAGCTCAACATCTATATGGATTATGCAAACAATGAAGAGGCAGCTCAACTAATACATTATGAATTAATGAGGATCCGTAAAGTTTTTAGTTGTGAATGCAAATTTAATGAGCTAAGAAATCCATAAAACACAATACAAAATGTTTTGTTCTACGACAAAAATTGACGATTGAATTTATTACCAAATTACTATAGAGCTGCGTTATAATTGCTCTATAATCTGCGTTCTCAACTAAAAACGTTACGGATCCTCATTCTGCTAATGGCATGATGGTTTTCAATTCGTATAAAGAGTTCGTTTTTATGAAACACGTGCACAGTCTAAGTCAGATAATAGGTTCATGATTTTAGATGCAGTGATGAATATAATGATAGAATGCTATTTTTATAGGTACCTTAACTATGTTTTAATTATACATTTATGAATGAGTAAGATAAAATTTAAGACAATTGAGTTTATACAAAATAAAAAGAGGATACATTAAAAATCGAAGAAAAATCATCAAACATGAAATATTTCCTAGCAAAGTTGTAATAGGGTCTGGTGTTCTTCTAATAATCGGGTGCCACAAGGTGTGCGAATGATGGGTTGACTAAACGTAAGCTTACTCTGCAAGTATTATAAAATAAAAATAAATAAATAGTTATACAAGGATAATAACTTTCAAACTTAAGGGTAAAAACAAATAACAATATGAAAAAATCCAGACTAGTGAGGAGGTATTACATTAGCTTAGCAGAAAGAATGTAAAATTATGAAGGAACGTAAACAAAACCATAAACCTTAAATTAAGCAGTTATTACTGATTTAACTTCTACGCTATCTATGATTTTTATTGAATCTCCTTCATAATTCAGTAAGTAAGGTGTTAAGTAGGTACCTACATATTAATTTATTTTATCTAGAATGATTTAACTCAAATAAGTACACAAAAAGATAAAGGTTTGCTAATTTCCTAAAAGAATAGGATCATCAAAAGATTATTATACGAAATGTTTAAGTACAAGCGTTTGTTTTATATCCTTACTTTTTGTTCCAACAATTTAATAAATCAAAGATATTGTGTATCGTAGTCTTAGGATATTTGGGTTAAATTAAAGACCCAATCGATTACCAACAAAAAAAACTACCGTAGAATTAAAAAAATCCTTTTTTAGACCCTCTGATCACACCTTTTCCTATTTTCTGTCTGGTACTAACCTCACTGACTGTAGCTATTCGCTGATGGCCCAGTGTATCGGTGGTGTCTTGCCTCAATATAGTACATTATAATATATATTATAAATAGTGGATTTTACAAGAAAACTGGTGGTTTGTACCCCTGCTTTCGTGGTGAAATATTGCTTTCAGTGGCTAGTGGATTTTTCTAGTGGTTTGGTAAAATTCACTTACAATTACTGAAAATACTATCACTCAACCCCTAAGCCACTTTTTGAAATATTATTAATTCTAGGCAGGTAATAAACAAATATTGGAATTAAGCATTGCGTTTTAAAGACTTTCGAGGGGAATCTGGATTTGAGGTAATAGCTACTAATATGAATATAATAAAAAACAAGTAATGAAGTTGAATATTTTAACTGCTTTAATAAAAACTAGCTGTTATCCCTAACTTCATTAGTGTGGTAGGTAACCTACCTTACTTACTATAGGTCACATCAGTGAACGGAAAAAAACATTTGCAAGAAGTCACAGACTTCTAAAAAACGAAGTATTTAATTACTATCCCAAGAATGTACCTTTAGCAATTAATTGCATTATTTCGTTTCCGTGCTGCAGAAAAGCATTCTGATTAAAAAAAAAGATGGATGGACTTTGGTTACGATCGTAACCTAACAAAATACGGACTTTTTATCTATGTTTCGGTTTCTCGTTGAATGTGATGTGTAAATTATCAAACCTTGCTTAGAACTCTAAATCGGGGGCGAAGCTCTAAAACTACCTAAGCTACCTACTATTTTAAATGTGTGCCGAATTTCATTTGATATGTTCAGTGGGTTTGGAGATCCTAGGTAAGAAACATTTCACAAACTTTCGCATTTATAATATATTATGTAGGACTAGTTTCGACTAGTTGTTTCTATGGAAACGTTTAATGGTGATTTCTATCCCATGGGAACTGATTTATGGGATAAAAGGAGCCTATGTTTGATTCCAGGATTAGAATTAACTGTGTACAAAATTACAACCCAATCCGTTAAGCAGTTTTGGCGTGAAGAGGTAACAAACATCCATCCATCCATACATCCATCCATCCAAACTTTCACATTTATAATATAAGTGTGATATTACGCTGTTGTTGGAAATTGGATTGACATCTGCATTGCATTGATTTCTGCAGTGAATATACAATTGCAATTTATGTTACAAAAAAAATCGGTATCAAGGAATCGAATTAATCTGAAAGCAAAGATGATGGCGCTGACCAAAATGAGTCACATGAAGAAGATGAATCGATATAAAATAGCAGTTTGTTATAAAATCATTTGATCATGTTGATTTAATCATTTAATAATAGGACTTCCAGCGAAAGGATCACCAAGCATCAACATCTTATAAACAGGATAAGTCTTAACAAATCTAAGTGTCCTCTCAGACAGAAGCAGTCACAGCGCGTGACAAAAAATTTAGCGACTTAGCTTATACATTGATTTACTAATTGTTAATATTTTATTACGTAATAATAACGACGATGACCTCCGTGGCGCAGTGGGCGTAGGTCCGCCTGCGATGCAGGAGGTTGCGGGTTCGATTCCCGCCTCGGAACAAATTTGTGTAAGATCTGCAGAATTTTGTTCCGTTGGTCTGGGTGTTTTCTATGTATAATAAAAAATATCTATCTATAAAGTGTATTGTATTAAGTATATCAGTTATCTAGTACCCATAACACAAGCTCTGCTTAGCTTGGGGCTAGATAATGCTGTGTGAATTGTCCAGCGTTATTTATTTATTATTATTAATAAAGGTTACCTACTAAAATACACACCTACTGTTTTCGTTTGAAAACTTAAATTTGTTTCGTAAAATTTGTAGCGATTTTACAGGAGGACCGTAAAATTAATTGTGGTTTTCTTGTGGTTCGTCTTTCTTGTATTCTTCTTCTTGTGGTTGAATCTAGTGGAGAGCTAGTTTTACTGTTGGTAACACTCACAAAATTAATGGCGGTGGCGGCATGGCGTCCGTCCGTGTACGTATATAGGTACGCTTTTGGATTGGATCTGAGGATTGGATGGAAGGAAGGAAAGAAGAAAGAACAGAGAACAATCAATCAATCAATCAATACTACTACGAAGTTAAATCAAAGTTCCGTGGTTCAATTCAAAGTAGGTTTAAAAATTCAGTGAGAAATATAATAGAACACTAAAATACGCTTGTTCAAGTATTTTCTCCACATATCTGTGTGGTTTTCTCAGAACATTATTATACAGAAGTTGAGAAAAAAGCCAGTGAAAAATTCGTGATTCATGAAATATCCAATAAATGTGTGAAATCCAACAAACAAAACGTTTTTTGTCAACTTAACCTCTAAACCCAAAACAAGCAGTCATCCAAATGAACCTAAAACGCCATCAAAAAAGACGACTATGAATGATAATTGATAAAATACAAATGCTTAGCTCTTCGTGTGTTGAATGGACTTCGCGGACTTAGAAAAATCGATGAAAACATGTAAACCCAAAGCAATGACATGGATATAATGTACATATGTAAACACAATAATTTTTGGACATGGCCGGACAGATTTAGGGTACATAAATAAATAGAACCAGCAACTACCGCTACTATGCTGATATGTTATTTACAAGGTAATACATACTTAAATAACAAAAGAAAATCAAACTTTTCCAGGGAAAGAGCACCTTCTAAAAACTTAACAGAAGCGTTGTGTACAAATACAATGTCTTCGGATGCAGCGACTAGTGTAATTATTGTCAAACTTCATTTAAGGTAAGTTTGAACCTTCAATTATAGACCAACAATCCAATCTAGAGTTTATGAAATCAAGAGTTATTTCACATAAAATCATAACACAGTAAATTAATATTTCAATTTATGAGAAAATAAGAACAGCATATTAAGATGCAGAAACTACAATTTAATAAATTTTATTAATTATTAGTTTCTGCATCTTTCATAAATTGAACCTTTCACCACTAATCACAACTCTCAGGTTTCGGATTTGCCCATCCACTCCCATCTCAAAAAACCAACCAGTACAACTATATATTTTAACTCCTCGAGTCCCATGAGAGAGAAATAACCTGGTAACATTTTTATTGAAAGTGTATGAAGATGCCGGCTGAAGCTAGCTCTATACCTGTTCTATACAATAGTAAAAAGTTGTATTGTTATCTATTACAGGTGATAGTAGAATCCCACAAGGAGCTGTGATGCCTGGAGTGCAGGGTGCTGGTGGAGGAGCTCTGAATGTGCTCCTCGTGAGGATCCTGGAGGGGTGAAGAACACGGAAACCGTTTTCCGGGCAGTGGGCAAGGATGGGTCATTCATAGGTGAGACGATAATTGAAAGAGCCTTAATCTGCTTACCAACCACTTTAGCACCTTTTCTATGACAATGGTATCATTGCAGAATTGTCACAAGGAATCCTCAGATGATAGAAACTTTAGATAGTGCGTGCGGTGCAATATTCATGGAGAGATAGAAAACCACCTTAAACTCGCGTCGCGTAGACGTTTTTTCCGAAATTTGAACTATTTAGTGCTGTAACTTTTTTGTATGAAAAAGCATGGCCGGTTTTTTAAACCCCCCATGCAAAAAGAGAGGGGTGTTATAAGTTTAACATGTGTATCTGTGTATGTCTGTGATATTGTAACTCTCAAACAGATGAACCGATTCTCGTTTAGTTTTTTTTTGTGTCATAGATAATTTTATACCGAGTGTTCCTAGCCATGTTTCATGAAAATCTGGTGGGGGGGGGGGGGGGGGGGGTTTAAAATTTTATTAATATAAATTTTTAATTTTGTTCTTGTATGTTGTAAATATTAGTACCCACGAATCTGTCTTAGCTTCTTAGTTTTATCGTAATATAAGAGGCAATAACTCTGGATGCGAACCCTGAATGCGATCTATTTGCGGATGGATGGAATTTACTGACATTAAGTTGCCTGACTTTTTGCGAGTTAGGTACTAGATAGAATTATTTATTTGAATATGTACATGATAAATTAGATCTCTTTTATATATGTACTATAATTTCTTTGACTTAAATTGAATTTGTTATTTTATTTTTATTGTTTTATTCATCAGCTGACATAAATTTTTATTATTATTATTATTATTTTTATAAGAAATAGCTGCTGCCCGCGGCTTCGCCTGCGTAGTTCCCGTTCCCGTGGTAATTCCGGGATAAAACATAGCCTATGTCCGTCTCCTGGTTCTAAGCTGCCTCCCCACCAATTTTCAGCCAAATCGGTTCAGCCGTTCTTGAGTTATAAATAGTGTAACTAACACGACTTTCTTTTATATATATAGATTTATAAGTATTAGATATATTGATTTTATCTTTGAATTATATAAAATGTAACATTTAATTATTCGTGTATGACTAGTGTGATTAGAATAGTAATTCTGTACTAAGTCAATAAATAAATAAACTACTACTTTGTTTAAACCAACCGAAATGAAATAAAGTTATTATTATTTTCTAATTTTACTATTTTTATTTCATCATTCCAGGTGCTACGCAAGATGACAGCGGAGAAGGAAGCCGACGCGCTGAGTTCAAAGCAGCAATGGAACGCGCCGCCTAAGATGCCACAGATTGGACGCCCTATTGTCAAGGTACTTAGAACCTTATTTATACAGACTGATGATCTAAACATGTATTATGTGAAGAGGTAAAACTGGTAAGGGATAAAATACACGAAAACACAGCTTCTTTCTGTGAATTTAAAACACCAATTATAATAATAACTAGTTTATGCCCACGGCTTCGCACGCGTTGTTTCTATGGAAACGTTTAAAGGTGATTTATATCCCATGGGAACTGATTAATGGGATAAAAAGTATCCTGTGTAACGTAGCCAACATAGGCTTTGTTGGCTACGTTTGAGTCCAGGATTAAAATTACCTGTGTGCAAAATTTCCGCCCGATCCGTTCAGTAGTTATGGCGTGAAGAGGTAACAAACATCCATCGCCTATGTTTCATTCCAGGATCAGAAGATTCTGGAATCAGACATAAGCTAAACTACTACATTATAAATTAATTTGACTGTATGTATATAAACCAAATCCACGGGTTGAGATTGGATCATTGGATGTCGGGCCCATAAGCCGTGGTAATATTATTATTTGTCTCTGTTATTTGACATTGTCGTTGTTCCAGGGTAACCAAGGCGGCGGTCCCGCTATGGGCTACGCGCCATCTCCGGCCGAGTACCAGCAGCATTACATGAACCAACAACAACAGGTATGTTTATAAAACTTTTAAATCCATCATGGTTATTAACACTAAAGTCATTCATAACGGGATATTTACCATGATTTGAGTTTTGAGCTTTCCAATATTTCGACGCAGTTACATGCGCCATGATCACTTATTAATAATAATATTATTATCTGCCAATAACAACTCACTCGCAGTGCCCTCAGTTATTCCGTGATCATGGCGCATGTAACTGCTTTGAAACATTGGAAAGCTCAAAACTCAAATCATGGTAAATATCCCGTTATGAATGACTTTAGGTATGTTTATTAAGCCGGGTTTCCACCGCGAAAGGGTCATGAGCGGGAAATGTAAGCGGGACGAAGTCCTTTTAAATGAAATAGGTTTTACATGCTGTGTGGTGCCGGCTTAGAATTTGCACCACCCTAACTCTTCCCGCGGTTGTCGTAAGAGGCGACTAAGGGATATCAAATCAAATCAAAAACTTTTTATTTCCATACGACGGTTTACAGTTAGACACGGCTTAGACATAGTTTAAACGAGAGTTAAAATCTTGTTAAACCCATGTCTAGCTGATTAGACACTGTTACACAAGCTAAACGCTTGTTAGTATTTACGTTAGTTTTTGTAGTACCGTCTTAAAACTTCCGCGTTTATAATATTAGAGTGATCAAATCAAATCAAAAACTCTTTATTTCCATAAATACAATAAATGTACACTTAGAAAAGGCCAAATCATAAAACTAAACACTGACACGGAAATAAAGTGATATTTTTGATTTCTGTCGCTTTGTATGTAGCCTAAAGTAAAGAAGCGACGAAGAAACCTTTAGCCTGTTAGTTGTTATTACTGATATTCACCGGTGGCGGGCAGCAGCGTAATTGTATCGCCGAACTGCGATCCCCAACCCTTAAGCCCAGTGTGGGGATTATGGGCACTAACCCCCAAGCGGGATAAAAGCCAATAAAGCGCTTATCAGGGGGAGGCCTGCGTCCAGCCGTGGACGAATATGGGCTGTTGAGGTGAGGTTTTACATTTCCATTAAGAATTTTGTCTTTTGATTTCCACCGCAAAAGGAAAATGAAGGGATCGGAGTTAATTTCAAGCTTTCTGCCCGCTCACTTCTTTCCGCTGCACTATTTGTTGCTGGAAACACAAGTATGCCGTTTACTCTTGCGAGTTGAACAGTCCTTAATGGATCCGCTCCGCTCGCGATAGAAACTGGTCATTAGTATAACAGACTTTCTATTATTTTGTATTGGGACCAAATCCGAAGCACACAAGTTTTGGTAACCAGCAGGGGTATTTTAATTCATTCAATTGGTATCCGAATCGAATATACCGATCGATCTATAAAACGCTATATTGATTTCGCCTCTGGTTGATGATCGAAAATCCGAAGCTAATCTGTTGACTAATGGCCATGTCAATGAAGAGGAGCTCCGTATTTCAATCATCAACCCGATACGAAATCGAAATAGCGTTTTAAAGATCCGTCGGATTCTACTCTGAAACGAATCCAATGTTCCCCAGGATCCAATCTATCTCCTTGTCTAATTCCTTGCTCATTAGGATCCGTTCAGCCGTCAGGTGGTACAGATAACAAGTAGAGGTGCTTTGGTAAAAATATACCTATACACTAGCAAAACTCGATGTAGAATGTTTGTAAACAAACCGCCCATACTTAACCTAAAATTCACTCTGTTGCCGCGTCTTTTATACATTTGAGATCCATATTCCGTATAATTATATCTGAAACTTGACACAAACGAGTTTCAGTTATTTATGTCGTGGCTTGTTTTCTAACATTCTACATCGAGCTTGGCTAGTGTATATTATGGAACATAGAACTCAGGTTAGCAACGTTCCTTTAAATTAGAAATAGCTAATTACAAAGAGCAAACTCTTAAGTCCATGTTTGCCATGTCTTTGTATTTGACTAACCACGAAAGCTAACGAATACTGAAATTAATAGGTAATTAAAATGACTTTATATTTTTCGCAGCAGATGATCAATAACATTCGTCCATTCTCGCATCAGCAGAGGCAGCAACCACCGTATAACGTAAGTTTCTCAACACTAATATTATTAATAGTAAAGTTATTTAATATTAATACTAGTTTATGCCCGCGTTGTTTGTATGGAAACGTTTAAAGGTGACTTCTATCCCATGGGAACTGATTTATGGGATAAAAAGTATAAGTTCCTTTTTAATAAATAAATGTAGGTTAAGGCTATGTTTGATTTCAGGATTAAAATTACCTGTATGCAAAATTTAAGCCCGATCCGTTCCGTAGTTTTGGCGTGAAGAGGTAACAAACATCCATTCATCCATCCAAACTTTCGGATTTAAAATACTAATTTATGTTCGCGGCTTCGCACGCGTTGTTTCTATAAACGTTTAAAAGGTTATTTCTATCCCATGGGAACTGATTTATGGGATAAAAAATAGCCTATGTTTGATTCCAGGATTATAATTACCTGTGTGCAAAAAATAGCCTACGCTGGATTTGAGGCCTAGAATTTCCTGTCTGCAAAAAGCCCGATCCTTTCAGTAGTTTTGGCATGAAGAGATAACAAACATCCATCCATCCATCCATCTATCCATCCATCATTCCATCCAAACTTTGGCATTTATAATATTAGTGTGATTAGTAAAAGTTTGGATGTTTGTTACTTCATCACGCCAAAACCACTGAACGGATCGGGCTTTTTGCAGACAGGGAATTCTAGGCCGCGAATCAAACATAGGCTACTTTTTATCCCATAAATCAGTTCCCGTGGTATAGAAATCAAAAAGTAAAAGTAAAGAATGTATAGTATTATATAGTAAAGGAAAGTAAGTAAAGTATTTATTCTGTGTCACATAATTACAAGTAAAGTTGGTAAAAACAAATAAAAGTTAAAACCGTGACATCAAAAAAGGTCGTCGCTCAGCATAATGCATTTTACAACCCCCTAACCCGAATGGCCCGCCAATACAATGATTTAGCTCAGGATAACATTATACTTGACGTTTTTGTTCCCAAATTGAGCCAGTTTACCCGTCCCTTAAAATCAATTAAATTAAATTAAACTCCTAATACTAAACATACAATGGTCTAATTGCTGGTAGGTGTGCTCAAACACTTACTTATAATTAGCCTATGGTATCCCTGTATTCTGTTTTATATATTTTTTTATATTGTGAATTTTTTGCTCTACATGTTTTGCTCGCAAGATTCTCTGTATGCACATAATTTGTGAAATAATCAAGTTCTGAACCAATTTTATTTAAGTTTTGTATATTCTGTGATTATTTTATGTTTTGTGCGTCTAAATAAATAAAAAAAAAAAAAAATGCACAGTGATGGCGCTACTGTGCGCTGCTTTTATGCGACACCTAGAGGGCGCAGCAGCAGCAGCTGTGAAATCAACTTTAACCTATTAACTGCCTACCGAACACCCGGGTGTTCCGTAACGTTCAAGGCCCCGCGTGCCATAAGAACGGGTGGGTGTACACTGTACACTAACTTTAACTCTGATTGGCTGTTGTATCGTTCAAGTAATGCGCTCATTGGCTACATTATTGTATAGCTACGTTCACTATGGTACACAATGCAGCCAACAAAACGAAACTTTGAAACAAAATTCATACTAAACGTTTCCATAGAAACAATTCGTGCGAAGCCGAGAGCTGAAACTAGTATTAGAAATGCAAAAGTTTGGATGGATAGATACATGGATGTTTGTTACTTCATCACGCCTAAACTACTGAAGAGGTTGCGCTGAAATTTTGCATAAATATGTCTAGACCTGTAATAAAGCATAGGTTACTTTTTATCCCATAAATCAATTCCCATGGGGTGTAAACTAAATAACCTTGGAACGTTCCCATAGAAACAGCGCGTGCGAAGTCGCCCAGAATCTAGTTTCTACTATATCTAGGACTGTAGACTTAGTGTACATTTATTGGTCAAATTAGCCGTCTGCTTCGACTTCTGTTTTATAATTTGTATGCATGTGCTGCCCGTGCTTCGGAAAGCACGTTAAGCCGTTGGTCCTGCATGTGACCTCTCCCGGTCGTGTCGATCTGTCGTCCCATCGGGTTGAGAGTAATAATAATTAATAGTAATGCTGTACAATTCACACAGCGTTATCTAGCCCCAAGCTAAGTAGAGCTTGTGTTATGGGTACTAGATAACTGATATATTTAATACAAATGCAGTACATATAGATAGATATTTTTTAGAGTGAGAGAATAGAGAGTGCACCTGTGTTTGCGCACAGACTTGTGCACTATAATATGTCCTGCGCATCTGGCTAGTCTCCGATGAGACCTGCCGCCGTGGTCGAAATTCGGCTAGAAGGACATTATGTATGTACTGCTAGATTTCCTTGTAATAAATAAATAAATTTATGTTTCAGTTTAACATTAACAACATGGGCCGAGGCATGCCTGGCAACACTACACTGCATCAACTGCTGGCCCAGTCCCACCAAAGGAGTCTGAATGGTAAATATTCATACCAAACTAATAAAACATTAGGATACTGCTAATATTGACGAATTTCTAATGATTAAATCTAATTTTATGCTCCGTATACTAAATTATAATTTAAAATTAATAATCTTGTAAATTTGTTATTGTTATTTACAATTACATTTAGACCTGCATGCCATACTCTCTAATAATTTTGCACATCAATGTATATTGGTCAAAAATTTTGATTAAAAAAAAAAATTGGCATCTTTTTTTACACGTGTTTGCAAATAAATGACTTTTACTTTACTTTTACTGCTGCCATCACAGATATGCGTAGCTGAGCGGTCGAATACAACCTATGGGTGTAGTCTCAGTAGTCCGGTTACAATTAAGTGGACCGGACTTCTGAGCCGACGACTCGGTAGTTCGGTTGCCTAATTGAACCGGACTTTTGAGCCTTTTTTGCAACTGTAATGTCGGTGTTGATTATACATTGCCGGCTTATTATATGTATCGAAATATTTTCTTTTGATCAAGTGACGGCAGATGTAAGATGAAGACGGGGCGCTATGGAACCATAAACTGAAAGCCTCGCACGATTAGTTTCCGAGATATGCCTGTTTCAATTTTGACAGCTGTCATCTAAAATGTTGATTTTGATCCTACCTATTTTTTGAACCGAAAGCCTAGCACGATATTTCCGAGATATGGATTTTACCCAATACATGCTTTCCATTAAACTATTAAAACTCGCAAACAACCCAAGAACAGACCATACAACTCAAGTTCCAGACCTGATTTCAGAGATGGGCAACGTGGGCGCCGGCGGCGGCGACAACCAGCTAGCCAGATGGTTCAGCCCTGAACTCCTCGCGCGTGCTTCAGCCGGCAAGCTCCCGTCGGTCCACGTGCCCAATGCGCTCTCCCTCGAAGACCTGGAGCGGCATCACCACTCGCCTGCGCCGATCGTGCGCAACTGAGCGTGGTTGGCACGGTAACCTGTTTTTATACCCCCCTCTAGTACGTACCCTTGCATTGTGTAGGCGTTGGCTTTGATCTAGTAACGTTAGGCTGGTTTCTAAACATATTCCAAAAGATTATAAAGATGCAAAACTATGCGATATCCGGTTACTATAAAAATCAATTGTCAATCATCAATCAATCAATCATTTGATTTTTTTAGTATGGGCTAACCTGTGGTCTAAGTAAATAAAGCAGCTAAGGGCATGCAAAATGTTGAAAGTAAATTAAAAAACAGTGATTTCAACTTAAAATTGAATAAAAAAAAAGAATTTAATTTGTTTATTTCAAACAACAATAAATTAGAATACAACAAATAAGTTGGAGTGTCCATATTCATGACATGCATAATAAAAATTAAAAACAAAATAAAATCAATATTAAACTTAAAACCAAAATCGTCATTAACACATTCATGGCTCAAGCTAGACACAGTTGTCTGCTCCCCTGGGTCGCCCCGCCGAGACGTTGAGTGAATGCGTCCTTCCAATACACTGAAAACATCATCAGGTCATGGCCATTCCGATGGTATGCCACACGTGTCAAAACTATATAAAATACATAACAAAGCAGGTGTTTATTCTAAGTATCTGCCCTTTTGAATACCCTGAAAATGACTTACTTTTGTCTCCTAATCATAAGGTAACAATGTTTAGTTCGGTTGAACTTGAGCCAATGGGAATGTGGGGGCAGGTAAAACCTTAGAAATACTTTCGATCTACATTTCTTTGATTTTGTGTGATCTCTTTGTTTACAAACAATTTTTATGATTCTAGTACCAAGTATACTTATCTTAATAAATAAATAAAATAAATAATGCTGGACAATTCAAGTGGCATTATCTAGCCCCAAGCTAAGCCGAGCTTGTGTTAAGGGTACTAGATAACTGATATATTTAATACAATACACTACATTTTTTATTTTACATAGACAACATCCAGAACACCCTGAACAAATATCTGCAGATCGTACACATATTTGTCCCGAGGCGGGAATCGAACCTGCAACCTCCTGCGTCGCAGGCGGACCTTCGCTCGCTGCGCCAATGACGACCTGTCATAATTTGTCTGTTGATGCTTTCCACTGGCTTCTACCGAATACCGATGTTGCGTGGCGGGCGAAAGTCCGCGGGACGCTGGGACGCTGTAGGTTGTGGGTTCGATTCCCGTGTGTTGGTCTGTAAAATATTAGTCCCGGATGTTCTGGGTATTTTATATGTATATTAAAAATTATCATGTTATGTATCAAGTATGTCCAGCATTATTTATTCTTAAGTTACCATGACCTGTATCTTTGTTTAACGCTAGTATTTGATAAAGAAAAACCGTTTGCTTATCTAAATGAACAAGTTTTCAACTCACTCATAGGTAAGTAAAATTAAAACACTTTATTTTAATACAAAACATAATAGCTATTTCCCCAGCGAGATCACAGAACTCCTTTACGGTGCGAATCTTTGTGCACTAAAAACAACGATAGCGGAGTAAGACCCATGTCGCAGGCCTCCCTACCTGTAAAAATTGGGAGGATCAGGTATTCGTAAAATTTCAAGTGTAGCCCTACCAGCGTTCTTATCTTCTGTCTACAGCACTAGTTCTTTAGTTGAAAAAATTTTAGATCCATCTCGTTTGGTCTATCTATATTCGATCTATAAATGCATACTATAATAGTATGGTAGTCTAGTAGTTCTACAGCTGAAAGCTTGATTATTTGCTGAACACAAAACTTACTTAAGTCGACTTCCTTATAGTTAACTTAATTACGGACATAAATACACAATCACTGCGCTATAGAATTTCTACAGTAAAAATATCCAAAGGAGTAGGAGTAGTTGGTAATATAAATGCATTCCAATTCAAAGTCCTTCAACCAATGCTCAGTCATACACAACGCATCACATTTTAAATAATAATCCAGCAAGACCTCTAGTTAATTTATTACGTCCATATATTCAGATTTCCCCAAGAACACCCAACTATCAGACCGCCAAGCGGACTATGTCAAAAGACAGAATCATAGTACATTGTGACATTGAATATCATATCGAACTTTTATCTGTTACAGCATCTACAACCAGCCAATGTCGACCTCCGACAACGCAAAGCAACTATCAAAACAAGCCCACCATGAGCCTATCGCACCCATTCTACCAAACCATGGACCAAATCCTCCCAGTCAGCCAAGTGACGTCACAAGGCGTCATCGCCACATTATAAGCCCCCCGACAATGTTACAGCACAACATTGTCCAGACCAAACACTTCTTCAGAGATTAGACGAGAGTTTTGAAAGAAACCGAAAAGTCAAATGGGAGTATAACTCGACAACCCCGGTACACGAAGTAGAAACATCAGATCAGAACGTTCATACGGAACCTGTTAACTTTACCAACTCGCTCGCATTCAAGTTTTTGTGTTAATACTGCACCAGCGGGGTCAACAATACTCCTAACACTAGTTCAAACACGAGTACCTGCGAGAGCGTTGAAACAAGCCTACCGAGCACGCCACACAACAACACCGAACCAAACGCGACCGTAGTCAACACTAATACGACTTAAAATCCTACCGAAGAACCAAACGAGGAATCCGTAAATATCTCTATGGTGTACCTACTTCGCTTAAATGAAAGATCGATAGCAACGAATACATCATGAAATGTTAGCCTACCACAGGCGGAGAGTCCGAAATTGAATGTGGTGGCGGCGAGTGGTACGGCGCAGAATCAAGAGGGGTCGCGGAAAGTACAGGCAATAATGAACCTACGCGGCGTGAACTAGCGGTCTCTTCTAGCAAAGGTATTTGCTCTTCTATCTATTTAGCGTCGGTGTATTCTGTTCTGCTGGCTGGTGTATTTTATTCTGGAGTTTTGTGGTGGCGGTTTAAAATCTACACCACCCAATTCACCTGGTAGTTTATTGTCATTGTAATTCATTTTAATAAGTAAGGTAATAAATATTTTTATATTCTAATAATAGTATATACAGCTATATATATTCTAGCTATATATTCTATACAATATATAGCTAGCTTCTAAGATGGCATGCCTAATACAAAATGTTGCGTGAACAATTATCATAAAATCGCTGGACGCGGAAACGCGTCGACCAACTTCTATCGCGTAAAATCGCAGCAGTGTGCAAGACCTTATGCGTCTCAGTGCAAATGTACTGCAAGCAAATATCGCAACAAATAGCGCGACACAAGACGTGCTTCAAAATCGTGGCTGAGGGTTAGAGGCTTTAATTATTGTGCATCTTGCTTTTGACAGAGCAGTGTTAACGCAACAAAAGTAGTAAATTGGCACACGAGCGACACCAATTCCCGAGACGCTTCTCTTTTTGACTCTAACAAAATTACAGCTGTGGTGGTCTCAATCGAAATCACATTGTCTCTGTTTATTACCTAAATAGTCGCTCATTTTCTATCCGCAAAATATGATTTAGGTGGTATCATCTAAATACCCCTTGAACTTTGCTCTGCCCATCACTAAATAAGAAAAAAACTCAAACCTTCAAAAAGTGAATACGGAAAAAGTTAAAATTTCACCAAGCCAGATGAGAATACTCTTACAATCGATGGGGAATGTCCAGCTGTGGACATACGACATAGTACGACTGAAATTATGTTGATAAAAACGGTTACTTAACTCAGTATAAATGTATTCGCAGGTTGATCGAGCAGGCCGGATTCCCTCAACTTCGGCCTAGGCCCTCGCACGACGCGACGTACTTGCCTCGCCACAAAGAACATCGCGAGAAACGACGCGGTCTAACACCGTCTACCCATCTGCAGAACCATACCAATCAGAGAGTAACTTTAAACTGAAATGTATCATGATGTGCCCCAAAACAAGCTGTGTTTGGGACGCATCATACAATTCAGTTTCAGATCCAGAGGCTCAATTCCACTTACACATACCCTTTAAAAACCGTTAAAGAATACATTTTTCGCTGCGCGTGCGCAATTTGCGTACTGGAAGTTGTTGTTCTTGTTTTAGTAGTTACCTGTTACTTTTTCCTTATTGTTTTCTATTATTGTTAATAAGTTTTTGTTTTTTTTCCTACATAAGTAAATGTCTTTGTTTGTACTAAATATCTTGAATTCCTGAAACGATTATAGTTAAACTTAAATTAATTACTGGAGATCGCAGACCACAACAACCAAACAGCATGTACCTAACCTACTCATAAGCTAAACTCCTCACCTCAACAGCCTGTATTGGTCCACTGCTGGACGCAGGCCTCCCCCTGATGAGCGCCTTGTTGGCTTTTATCTCATGGGGATAATTCCCATAATCCCCACGCTGGGCATGCGGGTTGGGGATCGCAGTTCGGTGGTAGAATCGTTCTGCAGGGGGCGCTGCTGCCTGCCCCCGGTGGATATCCCTAATCTCCTCTCAATCTCGCCTCTTACGACACCCGCGGGAAGAGTTGGTGTGGTGCAAATTTTAAGCCGCCAGAACCACAGCTGCTAAACTATCTATCTAAGTATACATGTACCATGCTTAGAGCAAATTAATAAAATTTGTAATATGAATCCCGCAAGGTGCAGAAATTAGTTGAGGAGGTCCGGTACAAAAACCGATAAAATCACCTTTCGTGTTTTTTCAGAAAATACGAAAGAATGATTTACGAAAAAATGGTTATGCTGTTAAATAAACCAATATTCCGTAAATTTGGCTTGTAGGAATGGCTTTTATATAGGTTAGATTAAAAAATATAGTGTTGATAGTTTCCCGACAATTTAAGTTTTAAGGTGGTACATTATTTGATCTATCTCGTAGGGATCAGCCAGCGATTCCAATGTATCTAAGCGCAAAAAAAATGTGTTTATTTACGACATCACATAAGAAACCTCTAAAATTATTAGTGTTTCTCTACTATATTATGCATGTATTATACATATAAAACTTCTTGTTGAATCACTCTATCTATTAAAAAAACCACATCAAAATCCGTTGCGAAGTTTTAAAGGTCTAAGATTACATAGAGACAGACATACAGACAGCGGGAAGCGACTTTGTTTAATACCATGTAGAGATTATTATTAAACTCGTAGAACCGTCAACATCATCAAAGTCCCTCCCTCACATCCGAAGGATGGTTTATGTTGAGTTAGTTTTTCGGCACACAAGTAGGTGACTAAGGCATGTAGGTACCTGTAGAACCGTAGTTTCAGTTGATCACTTATCTTACAAGGGAATGTGCACCACAAATACCCATACCGTAACCTGTTTCACAGTATTAAACAAAACAGGACTTTGTGAATAGTGATAACAAAAAGGAAAGGCTCGCTCTACTTATCAGTGGTCGATGTCGCAACTGCCTGCTGCTGGTTTCCGGTAATTAATTTAAGTTTTACTACAATCAAATTTTTAAAAAACATCATGGTCATCAGCTTTTATTCCGTGATCATGGCGCATGAAACTGTGCCGAAATATTGGAAAGCTCAAAACTCAATATGCCGTTGTAAATGACTTTACTACAATCGCTTCAAGAATCCAAGATATTTTATGCAAACAAAGACATTTATGTAGGAAAACTTAAGAAAATCATCGAACAATAATAGAAAAAAAAACAAGGAAACAGCGAGGTAACCACTAAAACAAGAATTGTAAATATGATGTACTTCATTCAGCAACTTCAAAAAATTTCCAGTCAGTTCATTGTTTGATTGCAATTTAAAAGATATGTCACTGATAGGAGAAAGCAGAAATGGTTTGATTTCTAAATATAAATTGAGATGTACTATGTGTAATAAAATTTTTATTATTACAAATGAAGAACAAGCGAGCAAAGATAATATCAACGCTAATTTGGCTGCGGTTACAGGAATCACTTCTGCAGGTATCGGCTATTCGCAGTTTCAAGAAATCACAGCGTGCATGGATATACCAATTTTTTCTGAATTAAGTTATTTGAAAATTCAAGATGTCTTTTATGATAAATGGGAAGCAACAGCAGTTGAATCTATGGAAAAAGCTGCCATGCGTGAGCGTGATGCAGCTATAGCTGAAGGGAAATTGAGCAAGGATGGTATTCCTATAGTTGACGTATATGCCGATGGAGTTAGGTCGTCGCGTTCTTACGGCAATAACTATAAGGCATTGTTCGGTTGTGCCGCAGCAATTTTGGGTCGCAGGGTTGGTGAAGTCCTATTTATAGGTATTAAAAACAAATACTGCCTGGTGTGTGTTCGAGCAGAGAAAAAACAAATTTCGACACCAGAACACAATTGTTTCAAAAATTATACAGGATCTTCCAGCGGTATGGAGGCTGAAATAATTTGCCAAGGATTTGACACATGTATAGCTATGTATAACATTATCTATGGCAGGTTAATTGCAGATGGAGACTCTGCTACTTACGCGAAAGTCCTAGCGCGTAATCCTTACCCAAACCATACCGTTCTAAAGATAGAGTGCAGGAACCACTTGCTACGCAACATGTGCAACAAATTGAGAGCTATCACCAAAGAAACAAAATATCCGTAGAATATCAATAGAATATAGAAAATCATTATCAGAAGTCAAGATTATGACTATTCGTAAAGTTGTGATTACCTCAATTTTAAAATACAAATCAGAGAAGGAGAAACCAGAAACAATAACAAGTTTTAGGAACGAAGTTCAAAACTCCATTTACCATGCTTTCGGTAACCATGAAAAATGTACCGAAAGCATGATACATTTTTCATGGTTACCGAATGGAGTAGTCATGAGGAATTTAAGTGGTATAAAGACGTAATAGAAAATGAAAACCATCATGAGCATGAAGATGATGCAGACATTTTGTGTGATTGCAATGAAGAAGAAGGAAGCAATGTTTTAGTTTAAGAATATGTTAATTTTGAAGAATGAAACAACAAATATATGATTAGAAAAATAAGCATGTAAGTACTTGTCTATGGTGTATCCTTAATACAACAACTTAGTATCGGTAAAAGTCAGAAATTATGGAAGTACCGGGACAAAAGCCGATAAATACAACATAGCCTAGAACCCGATAATTCCTTTTTTAATAAGGTCTACAAAAAGGTTCGTATCTGTATTGCACCCGTGCGATGCCGGAGCGGGTCGCAAGCGATGGATAATCTTTATTTGCAGCTTCAGACACATGCAGACTACTTCAACTGTACAGAACGCTAATAAAAATAATCTGTTATAAATACAGTTGACTAATAAAAACAAACAAACACATTATATAGGAACCTCATTAAAAATCTTAGTGAAATATCTGTGTGTGCTGCAGTACGTCACAAAGGCATACGTCACATGGCGCAGCATAATTTTTTGTTCAAAGAAGCAAAAACACAGATTTACAGCCAGAACCCAATATTGGTAAAGGGTTTCGGACTTCAGAAAGTAGCAGGTAATTACGCACACAAACAGCAACGACACGGTCGTTCGCTTGTCTGCTATTCGAGGGGTCGGGGAAGCGCGTCTGGCGGCCATTTGCAAAGCGTCCCCCAGCCAGCCGCCGGCCCGACCGCGTTGTCTTATCCGCCAATGCACAACTTATCTATCTGTGAAAAAGTGAAGGGTTGAGTGAACGAAGCCAAAGTGTTACAAATTAATATTTTGTGTTGATGTTTATGATTATGCACCCAAATCAGTTCATCTACGAGTTAACATGAACCTGGGTGGTTCTTTTGTTGTGAATAAATTCCCACGCTGCGTGTGTGATGTTTGGCATACCCTTGTGTTGTTATGTTTATGTCGTGTGTTATCATGACCACATTATGACTGTTGCTTGCATTAAGTAGGCACGTCAGTTCATCTACGAGTATACTGGAACCTGAGTGTTCCACGTTCATTTCTTGATAACACGAATAAATAAAATAATCCCACGTTCTGTCCGTGGAAGATGTTTTGACCATCCTGGTGTTGTGTTGACCACATTTTGACTGTTGCTTGCATTAAGTAGGCACGTCAGTTCATCTACGAGTATACTGGAACCTGAGTGTTCCACGTTCATGTCTTGATTACATGAATAAATAAAATAATCCCACGTTCTGTCCGTGGAAGATGTTTTGACTATCCTGGTGTTGTGTTGACCACATTTTGACTGTTGCTTGCATTAAGTAGGCACGTCAGTTCATCTACGAGTATACTGGAACCTGAGTGTTCCACGTTCATTTCTTGATTACACGAATAAATAAAATTATCCCACGTTCTGTCCGTGGAAGATGTTTTGACTATCCTGGTCTTGTGTTGACCACATTATGACTCTTGCTTGCATTAAGTAGGCACGTCAGTTCATCTACGAGTATACTGGAACCTGAGTGTTCCACGTTCATTTCTTGATTACATGAATAATTAAAATAATACCACGTTCTGTCCGTGGCTGATGTTTTGTTATCATGACCATTTATTAATAACGTGTATAAATTAAATAATTCCACATTCTGTCCGTTCAACCCAAATGTTAATTGGCCGGAATGGTTTAAGGGGCGAAAATACCGGGTTAGGCATAGATCTCAGAATGTTGAGAAGATATCGTCACTTGAAAATGTATTTAAATATCACAAACAAGCATTAAAATATGTGCCTAAACTGGCACATATTTTAATGCTTGTTTGTGCTGTGCGGTAGCGGTACTTTATGTACCTATGTGTCATGTCCTTGTGTGTTCATCTACTCGTTAATATAAAAACCGAATAAGCACATCCTGCCCGTGCGTTGTTTTTCAAAAATTGTCTCGTCAATTGAAAAATGGAGACTTGAAAAAATAAACTCACTATTATTAATTAAAAAGAAATTTAAATCCACTCGGTTTCAAATTTATGTTGAATTGATTCATCGACATCCACATAACATGCATGAACGAAATTTAACTAAATGAATTCTCACGTTCTGTCCGTGTGTTTTTTTTTCGATTATATGGGTATGAGAGGATACTGAAATATGTTTAACGCTGCCTGTCCACTGGAGCGAAGAGGAGAGGAGCTTTTCCAACATAACCCAATGGAATTACTTAAAATCTCCGCTCCGCTTCAGAAGACAGGGATTTGCTCACGAGTTTAAAAAGGAGATCACCCAGGTTGGGCTACTATTTATTTTGCCGGTAAACAAAAAAAAGCTTTGTTTAAATAGAACTCAGCATAACAAAAAAAAATATATAACGATACAAGTAATGGTAGTCAATAGCATATAATGTCTCACGTGCATTATAAAAAGGCTCAGGGAAAATAATCGTTTGTTAAATATTTTATGATTATCCTCTATACTTCTCCTACTCTAACAAATACACTTGTAAGCCTCCAGTAGGAATGTTTTCAAAATACATCATATTTTACAACCCTCCTCGGAATTTACTTTTTATCATAACACAACAGCATAACAAAAAAAAATATATAACGATACAAGTAATGGTAGTCAATAGCATATAATGTCTCACGTGCATTATAAAAAGGCTCAGGGAAAATAATCGTTTGTTAAATATTTTATGATTATCCTCTATACTTCTCCTACTCTAACAAATACACTTGTAAGCCTCCAGTAGGAATGTTTTCAAAATACATCATATTTTACAACCCTCCTCGGAATTTACTTTTTCTCGTACTTATCACGAACCTTGTGTAATTATCATAGCCTAACTTCGGAATGTTTATCTACTAATCCCTAGTATATGTGGGCGCCGCCTTAAAAATTCTCGGCGGCGGCGCGCTGACTAATTTCAATCGGCGGCGGCGTAGTTTTCTACTACCTTTTTTTTTTTTTTTTTTTTGTTTTCGAGGGGAAAAATCTGCGAACAGATACCATACTGCATGTAGGGTACAGTATGGTTATGTGGGGTTGTCAAAGAGAGACTTCGACGACCCACTAAACAACCCCCCGGTGGCCGGCCTCTAAGCGTAATCAATGGGCCTGGGAACTCCGATGGACCGCGCCAGGCCCATTTCGCAGTGCCAAATCAAGCACGTCCTTGGGGGCGTTCACAACTACCGCCACCAACGTCTCGCAAGAATTAAGATAGCACGTGCCACACTGTGCCATCGCCCTCCTGGGGTCCGCCTTGGAAAGTCGGAGCCCTCACTCCGACTACCCTAAGAATCCGGGGGACGGAGCGTCTGAAATGTTCCCCGAAGTCCCAGCGGCTGTCCAGGGTGAGGCCAAGGTACTTGAGGTACGGGCCCACCTGGACGTCAACGTCCCCCACGCGAACCGACAAGCTGGGTTCCTGACTCCTACGGATCTTATGGAACCAAAGCGCCTCAGTCTTGTGAGGCGCTATCCGTAGACCCAGCTCGTGAATTTTATTCACGACGCAAGTCAACCCAAGCTCGGCGAGCCTCTTGGTCCCTTCAAAGGAGTCTCCGCCAGCGAACACGAGCGTGTCATCTGCATAACAGACCACTTGTACGCTGGCGGGGAGATCGACGCGCAGGACCGCGTAATATGCGAGATTCCACAAGAGGGGCCAAGAACGGACCCCTGCGGAACCCCACACACTACGTTCTTCCTATGCGCACCGTCCAAAAACCAAAGTGATGGGGATCAAATTGGGGTTTGGTCTGTTTTCCGTCAGATGACTATCTCAACCAAGGTGGAAGAGAAACGTCATATACTTTACTACTAATAAAGCGAGAGCCCCATTTTCATAAAGCATAGGATACCGTTACAACTGCCCGAAGGAAGAAGTAGCGAAATCCTGCCAGTCAGCAGTCAGGACACTCGTTGCAAGCACCGGACTTCGAAGGGGGTCTGGGGGTCCCTCACCAAGAAGTGAGAGAACGCCACGAGCCCAAGTTTGGCCATCAAGCGCAGTTCGCGAATGCCACGTAGTAGCATACGGTATACTGAACTGGGCAGTCTGACCAACAAAGACTATGGAGCCACAGTCTTCGGGACCATCAATATCTCGAGAGACGAGAGAATGACAGGCCGCCTTAGGTTCATAGCTAACCTCAGAAACACGCATATACTTACTCTCAAGAAAAGTAAGCAGTCCATCGAAAGCCTCGAGGTCGGCGAGAGCCAACTCACGATTCGGCCAACCAATTGGCGCGATTTCGTCAGGATTGACGAAGAAGTTCTCATCATAATGCCATGGGACTGTGTTACAGTCCTGGATCATGCGAGCATTTTCAACGTCCTCACCATTGTACTCCTCAACGTAAGTGCGGAGTCGCTCCGCAGTGACGGTGAAAGGATCGGTGGCTCCTCGGTTAGGTAGGAAAGTGCGATAAGAATCAGCACCAACCTGAAACCATCCTATGCCGGACATAATGTTAGCAATTGGAGGAAAAGTGTGTCGGTAAGTTTTAACGACAGAGGTAAGATCCTCGGCCATGAAAACCTCCATCACATTTTCAGGACGGCGAACGAAGCTGGGAGATCCAGCCTTGCTCTGTTCGCTCAATTTGCACGTTACCTGTAGAAGGCAAGCGCGGTACGCCTGAGGCAGGGTACATTGGGCGGCTACTTTCTGAGGCGCAAGAGAAAGCGCCTTCGAATAAGTAGAGGCGACGGCGGCACCAACTCCCCGGAGGGAGATGGGAACACCGGCTGCACGGGCGGCAGCGGCGACTTTGGGTGTGTAGTCAGGGAGATCTAGTCCAACTGTCAGCCATTTAGCGTCCATGGCGGCACGACCTTTAGATAACGCTGTAGGATCAGAGAGAACCTTAGCATTCATCTTACGACGTGACGCGTCCTGGTGGTTCTGCTTGCTCTGTTTACCAGAGCGACGTTTTCTTTTGGAAGATTTAGAATCCTCCGCAAGAACAACGGCAGTTTCCTCGTCTTTGCTTGACATAATGTTTGGTACCATATATTTTCCTCAAAGAGGATAATCCCGTCGAATAACGACGAGAAAATGGCAAGTTTTCTACTACCTACCTCCAACTTAAACTCGCAATCTACTCCCTACCTTAGTACCTTTTTAAGCCGGCCGGCTTCTTAATATCGTTTTAGGCGGACGACAGGAAAATGTCAGTCCTATACAGTACAGTAAATACCTTGTCCAGATCAGGTCATCAGGTACAAAAAAAAAACAGTTTTCCAAAGGGACACTTTAAGGGTCCGGCGACGGATGAATTTCCCATACAAACGTAGTACCAAAATGATTTGTAATTTGAGAATGTTTTCATCATGGTTTGCTATTATTTGTGTTCGAATAGTATTTATACAGGTTCCTGTCATAAGATTTTTTCAAAATACTTATCTACACAATTACTAAGACAACATTCATTCTTTGATGTAAAAATGCGATTAGGTTTAATTTCATTTCAGAAAGGTATTTTAAAAAAAAATTGTGGCAGGAACCTAGATAAATACTATTTTAATACAAATAATAGCAGACCATAGTGAAAATATTCTCAAATTTAAAATCATTTTGGTATTACGTTTGTATGGGAAATTCATCCGTCGCCGGACCCTTAATAGCCTCGTAAACAATTTTTTAACATAAACACAGATAATAATAATTATAAAATATGTAAGATTGATAATCAATCTTACATCTTACATATTTTATAATTATCATGAATAAATATGATTTTATTAACCCGAATCGAGCTCAAGCGAGATCTTTTGGCCGTAACTGTTAGCCCAGCTACTGAGAATACCCTCTCACTCGGAGTGCTAGTGGCAGGTATACAGAGTAAAGCTCTAGCAAGAGCAGCAAGATGAGGAAATGCTTCTTTTTTATTATTCCAATAGGATAATAAATCACCATCTTTTGGTTCTGTAGGATCAGCACCAGCAATGTAACGCCAACATTCTTGCTCTATTGGATCACCTTGAATGCCTTGGCATGAACTCATACTATGTTTCCTTGACGGTTTGTGCAATAATGATGTGTCAATTACATTGCTGGTGCTTGTACTTGCTGCGTTTTCGGCTAAAGCTTCTGGTTCGTTATTAATATTTATGATTTCCCTAATGTACGAGGAAAGGAATGACGTCCTGGTCATATTCTGGTTTTCAAGATATGAATCTATTTCTGACAGACTCATGAAGCGATTATCCAATAGTGCTGCTGCGACAATGGGCTTTGTTACTGGGAATCTTTTATTTATTTTTGCCATCATGTTGCGTTTTAAGCGTAACATTATTAGCGCTTCATCATCTTGATTGATCCTTAATACGTCTTTAATCTCCGAAAGAAACACCAGAGCAACATTCATCGTGCATGCTTTCTGAGACGACAAGATTTCGACGATTTCGCGAAAGCTTCTCAAAAATTTTACCAGATCCTCTAAAAGGATCCACTCACTCTGAGTTATTCTGAGTTCTTCTTGGCCAATCTTCCTCAACATATTATTTATAGGTTCTCGGTTGCATATGTGGATTACACTTTCTAGCATTTCTAAGATGCTGTGCCAACGAGTTGGGGTCGCGGTTTTGATTGTTGGAATATTTTTGTAATTTTCGGATCCTGATGGTAAAGCCCTGCCCTCATTTTCGGTTTCTTCCGCATTTTCCAATATTAGATCAACTTGAGGGACAGGGTCGCTCTCGTCACTTTCTAAAGTTTCAACGACGCTTTCTATTTTTTAAAAACTCTAGCTGTTGCTGTACCTTTTCGGCCTCAGCATGCAACTCTGGGGCGCGATATCTCACAGCCTTAACAACTTTTTTGCATTTCTGGACTAGTAGTGCAATTTCTGGAACCGAGTTAATGCCATCGACTGTAACCAGATTGTGAAGCCCATGACCTAGACATAGATGGTGAGTCATTTTTGCCATCCCAACTGCTCGTTTCACATTGCTTCCAGCATCAGTAACTGCAACTATAGCTTTGCCGACTAATATGAACCTCTTCTTTATGTCCTCAATGGCATCATTAATTTTTTCTCCAGTTTTTTTGCCAGTCATTATTTCTGTGCTCAAAGTCAAAGCTTTTAAGTCAAAATCTGAAAATAAAAATCTTCATTATGACTAGTTGATCTTACGATTAAAGGTGTTTCCAATGTTCATACCCTTACTATAATTTGTTACTTACCTGAAGTTAAATAATGTAGTGTAAACGTTATATAATTCAGTCGTCGGTATTGATCAGTCCACAAGTCGAAAGTCATGGCAAAGTGTTGGGAAGCATCGATGGAAATTATATCTTTCACTTTGCTCAACATAGACTCATATACATCTGCCAAAGCCGTGCCACCAACAGTGTAACGCGATGGGATATCGTCGTCGTTTATGATGATGTTATATTTCTAAAACAGTTAAAAAATTGTAATGTGTATTATTATGTGCGTAAAAAAATTATAATACTTATTCTATTAAAAAGGAAGTCATTTAAAAATTTTATAACATGTAGATAATGTAACTAAAGCTAACCGGCCAGGCCAGACAGACAGCGAGCAGACGGACAGTGAAGTCTTATTAATAGCCAATATAGCCATTGATCTCATAAAACATGGATTTCGGGTCCGCGCTCAAAACCGTATATTGAATTTGGAGACTAAATTAAAAAAAGGGTGACAATCCCGTCTAAGTACGCATTTGACTTCGCTGTCACAAACACGTCCACAATGGCGTATTGTGTAGTGAAAGACTGTAAGAATTACTCAGCAAAAATTAAAATAAAAGATGAAATATCTTATTTCTGTTGAGTACGTAAATTGTATGTATTTATTTTTTAGTATTTATAAGTTAAGCGCTACCTCTAGCAGCTAGAGGTAGCGCTTAACTTATAAATACTTATTTAATATTTCGATTAAAATGTACAGGCCATCCCACGCGTAAAATTTCATGGTCTTCCTTTTGTTTAAGATTCTATGATATTTGTAACAAATAATCCTTACGTCGATTGATCTTTTGATCGGCATCGTAAAATTACGAGTTCGATTCCCGGTCCAGACAGGCAATTACCCAAAAATCTTTGAACGCAGTTCAAAATGTTTTTAAGATCAAAATGAATCTACAAAATATATGATAATTTCCCCCCATGTGGCATAGCCGTGAGATGACCTGTTTATTTATGAGTCCTAAAGAATCACATTGTTATTTAGGCATTAGGTGCGAGTCCGGCTCGAAGGACCAAAATGTTATATCAAAATGTTAATTATCGAGGGAGATGTGGCTGGAAGGACCATGGGAAAGAAGATCGGGATAGGATAAATACCTTTGACTATTCCTTGCTTGCGCGTGACGCCGCGTGCATGTCGCGTGGCCTTTTTCAGGTTGCACCGTGTAGATTTCTTGTTTTCTTGTCGGAATTTGCCGGGCCCGGCTCGGAGCTGTATTTCGTTGCTTGCGGTTCAATCACTATTGCACTTTTCTGACACAAATAAAATTATTCTCGTGCGCGGCGCGACTCGACCTCTCTTTCGCGTTCGTCTCCAAAAGTCAACGGTTCGCCATCTTCCTTTTTCATTCTTCCGGTCCAAATATTTATTGCCAGTGCATCGCCTTCAATAATATTATGCACTTCCGTCAGGTTTATAGACTGTCAAATTGATCGACAGTTGGCTAGTCTGGACTTGACAAATGGGTCGGATTAGGGAGGGGAAGGGAATTATATTCGCCGTATAAATAGCAATTACCATATGGCGTAAACATTCTCCCCGCCTTAAGGGTCCGGCGACGGATGAATTTCCCATACAAACGTAATACCAAAATGATTTTTAATGTGAGCATATTTTCACTATGGTCTTCTATTATTTGTATTAAAATAGTATTTACCTAGGTTCCTGCCACAATTTTTTTTCAAAATACCTTTCTGAAATGAAATTAAACCTAATCACATTTTTACATCAAAGAATGAATGTTGTCTTAGTAATTGTGTAGATAAGTATTTTGAAAAAATCTTATGACAGGAACCTGTATAAATACTATTCTAACACAAATAATAGCAAACCATGATGAAAACATTCTCAAAATACAAATCATTTTGGTACTACGTTTGTATGGGAAATTCATCCGTCGCCGGACCCTTAAAGGTTCGCTTTTAAAAAGAAAAAAAAATGCATTGATGCGGAAGAAATACCGCACAAGATGCGGTAGGTTACAGATTGTAATATGCGAAAATCGGTTCCAAAGGGGAAACCGATTGAAAGACTGAATTGCATTGAGGATAATGGGTTAAAAAGTTGGATCTTTAAAGCGATAAATTTGCCCCATTTACATGAAATGCATATGTATATGGATTAATCTAAATACACTATACTTAAATCTATAATAAAATACTTATTGTAATTGGATGATTATTGCGTGGGCAAAGGACAAAGGCGTATGACTGGTCTCACCAGAATACCCCTTGCTATTCGCACCGTTACAACGCGAATCCTACCATCTTTAGCAGGGTGTAAAGTCTGGATTATCCCAAGCGGCCAGGATAGTGGTGGGGCATTATCATTTACTACTATCACGACTGTCCCTTCCTTAATCGGATGCGTTACCTTATTCCACTTTTCTCTTATTTGTAACTTATGCAAGTATTCGCGTCTCCACCTTTTCCAAAATGACTGAATCAATTTATCAATATCATTCGCGAAGTGACGTGCTTGGACATCTTTCAGAGTGCGATCGAGGATCGATACCACCGCTGATGAAAAGCTCATCTTTCATAAGTGCACTCAACTGGATCAATGTATCCAGCGGCATCAATATTTTGGGAAAAGGCTTTCTGGACCTCTCTCCGTTCCTGATGAGAGCGCCTGAATAGAGAATGCGCTGAGCTCGCGCACACACTCGTGCACTATTATGTCCTGGCTTAATCTTCGTTGCGGCTGGCCGCCGCGGCCGATATTTGGCTTATAAGGGCATCGTCATCATCAAGGTTTTATTATATAGCCGTGATTACTCCTCTTTCTTTTTATATTTTCTAAGTTAGGTTGATGTCCAATCCTTTCTTCTCTGTTCTGAAAGGCTCCAAGAAATGCTTGAAAATGCTTAACCTTCTTCCGACACATCACCGCAATCGTTTCCAAATTTCTAAATCGCGCAAGGTTTTGTTTGGATTTTTTATTGAACAACTTGTCCGTTTGTTTTATTGAAACTATGACCAGCTAAGGTTTCTGGCAGCTTAATTTTTCTTGTTTTTGGGAATCTTTTTCGCCGCTTTGTTACCTACCATCTCTTCGACGTCAATAGTAATTTTCGAGTGTTTCCCAGTGGTCAGATTGGTCGTCAGACTAGTCTGGCCAACGGGAATTATTTTTCCCATTGGCCAGATTTATTTGACAGCTTGAAAAGACATAGAAAAAAGTACAATCTAAGAAAAAACTGTTTTGCATTTTATTATCAAAATTTTATCGAAGGCGTTCTAAAAAATGACCAACAGTCAATTCTCCAGTAGTTAAAACATCATTTGTGAATACATTATGAATTCGTCTCTCATTATATTTTCCTTTGTCCGTTTATTTGCTATTTTGGTAACATCATTTTTTTGTAAAATTCTCAGTCAATTGACTATCCCGGGTCCTTTTCTTGTTATATTTCTGTTTAGTTCTTTATGCCAACTTTCTAAACAGTTAGTAGTTCTGTGCCTCTGCCCAAAAACAGACCAAGTTTGCTTAAAATTGGACTTTTCTAGCCACTGCTTTTGAAAATATTCTTTAAATTTTTGTATGTTGGCCGAATCAGGAGCATCTTTAGTTATATATTGCCAACCTTCGTCTACTAAATGTGGCGGTAGTAATGGCAGAATTCCGGAAAGTGCGATTATGCGTTTCGTGGTTTTAGATTTGGTCAATTTTAATTTTGTTCCTTGCTTCCAAACGTTATGGGAAAAATGAAAAAAGCAACCTTTTATTTCTGCACCACGGTATACTTCTTTTAACGCGTTAGAAGCAGCAATTTCAAAATCCAGAGTAAATTGTTTTGGTTCCATAAACGGCAATTGCGATAGAAGCATGCTAAAAAGTCGGATGTAGCTTTGTTCCGATTTATGGGACATCAATGCATAAATTAATGGTACAATATTAGTGGAGTCAATGCTGCTTAAATATCACCATGGATGCTATATAACTGTGAAAATGATGTAAAGGAAACGCTCTTAAATGTCCCATCACAAAAAAAAATGTTTCACTTGTTTTAAATATTCTTAAAATTGCCAAATTTCGTTACCATTTGTGTAAGTTTTGTTTTTGTGAAATTGAAACCCATTATGTAACAATACGACCCCCCCCCCCCCCTTTCTATTTATAAAATTAAGATCCATTTAGTAGGTATTATACCTATTTATTATTGTTTATTTAAACAATAGTAATATAATCTGAGAAGTCAGTCGAACGAAGTCAAAGAATCAAAAATAATGTGATGACATTTCATGACAAACAGGAAAATTTTGTTTTTTACCTACAACCATAAAACATACTAGCAAAGAGTTTCATTCAGTTCAAGTTATAAATAAAACCTATTTAGAAATGTACATAGGTACCTCTTCGTATTTTTTTGTATTCAACAGTACTTAACTAAATTAAGAGCTAAGCTGAACAACGGGAAAAAAAATCCCGTTGGCCAGACTAGTCTGACCACCAATCTGACCACTGGGAAACACTCTAATTTTCTTCCTTTTCTTGACATTTCTTTCCGGCTCCAACTCATCTTAGCTTTCTGCATCGCAAAGGCATTAAACAAGGCTACCTCGTCGCCTGACAAATAATCTAAATAAGAGTGTCCAAATGTGATGAATCGGATCTGAAAATTCTGAATCGAATCGATACAGAATTTTCAGGTTCAGAATGCTAATGATACTCTGCCTTCGTTAGGTAACAGGTTGACACTACTGCACAGGTACATTATTATCATCATCATCATCATCGTGACGACGTCCGTGGCGCAGCGGGCGAAGGTCCGCCTGCGACGCAGGAGGTTGTGGGTCGATTCCCGCCTCGGAACAATTTAGTGTACCACCTGCAGAAATTTGTTCCGTTGTTGGTCTGGATGTTTTCATAATTCATAATTCATAATTCATAATTCATAATTCATTTATTGTTTGTGAATCAGGTATTATTACAGTCAGTTCATGAGACTTATTTTAGATCGCTGGATTCTGCCACTTGGGCGTACAAACATTTCAATATACATATTTATGAACATTGGAACTAACAATGTAAGTTAGTTATTTTATTAAGAAGCATGCATTTATATTATAATTCTAAACAATATTTATATTTATCAAACTTAGCTACTAATGTCAAATTATAAATTTAATTAATACAATAAAATAAGGTATGTACGAGATGAGTATGTCAAACAATTTTAAGTTAGTTAAGTAAATAAACAATTTCAAATCAATTATGGTAAATATCACAATTCGAATGTACATTTTTTTTAAATAGAAGAATAAACTAAAGTAGGTATGCAGGTAATGATGAATCAAAGGGTTAATTAGAAGGAGAAGAATTTAAGTTACATTGTCAATTAGATATGAATAATGTCAATCAATACGGTCATTTAAAAAATCATTTACTTTGTAATAAGCTTTTCCAATTAAAAAATCATTAAATTTTGCACTGAATTGGTTGCTGGACAAATCGCGAATAACTTTTGGAATTTTGTTGTAGATTTTTGGTGCCATACAAAATACACTTGAACGCATCAACTTTGTGCTGCATGGCACATTTCGTAACCTGCCCTCAGACCGGCTTCCAATTGCAAATCTTTCAAATAGGTTTTCTATGTATAATAAAAATATCTATCTATGGATGTATTGTATTAAGTATATCAGTTACCTAGTACCCATAACACAAGCTCTGCTTAGCTTGGGGCTAGATAATGCTGTGTGAATTGTCCAGCATTATTTATTTTTATTTTTAATTTATTTATCATCGGTATCCTCAAACCACTTTGACAAAGATTCGTGTTCGTGCATGAACGATCTATTTATCAGTAATATAGGTCTTTTTGTAAAAACTGTCGTCAAAAAACGTTAAGTTCCTGGCTTTGGTGATTTCACTTCTAGGGAAAAAGTTGCAGTTTTTTGAAGTATCATCATCATCACGCTAAAAATGGGTTTTGGATTTTAAGATAACTTAACATCCAAAACTCATTTTAGCGTCAAGTTTTGAAAACACTTTTGCCTCACTCTGAATGCTTGTTACTTCTTCTTATGTTGGTAGCTGAAAATAACAGCGACGCACTGACTTCTTCAAGTGATACGGATCTAAACAAATACGTAGTTTATTCAAAATGTAAATCGTAAGATAGTTAGATAGTGTAGAGAATCGTTAGATAGTGTAGAGAATGGATTTGTAACTTAAGTGTAATCTTCATAAAGTGAGAGAAAAATATTGGGAAGGGAGAAAATGGAAAGTTCCACAAGTTACACAAGTTAGTAATAGTTCCACTAGTTAGAGAATACAGTAGTTCCACGATTTAGAGAATACTCAGGTCCAACTTACAAACGTCACACATCAAATACAATAATAAGGATACGAATATATATTTTTTATAAAACGTCCATTCATCCACAGACATTCTAACCTAATGTGTAAACAGAACCAAGTGTTATGAACTTATAACCCAGAAAACCCAACCCAGAAATATAGTGACGAAGAAATACAACAAAGGTCTATAAGATTGAAATTACAGTTGGAGTAGTTGCTCGAGTTAGAGGATAGCAGGCGTTAATTGAGCCCTAATGCGCATCAAAACCAAGATAGGCTACTTCATATAATTATATTATTAATTAAGATATTTAAATTACATTTAATAACAACGGACGAATTACCGAAACCGTATGAAAATCTAAGACCACCATAATGTTGCGAACATAACATGATGAATGGTTAAATTTTAAACCAACAGAAATTAAAATAATTCTTATATAAAAAAAACGTAAAACAATTTCACTACAACATTCAAAATGTTGAATTTACTACAGATTTACATGATTTAGAAAATATGTACCAAAACAATAAAATTAGATTATGATTTAAAATCCTTGACATGCCATTTGCCTTTTAAACCATTTTGATCTTCTAATATAAAAACAAGAGGAGACAATTTCTTAATAATAGTTAGTACATTTTATAAATTTAGGGGCTAATTTAGAGTTAAAATATGTTCCAGCATTACTTTGTGCAAAATTTCTCCTCTAAACAGTATCGCCTACATTAAACGCCTTAGAAGGGTGTCTAGTATCGTAGCGTGATGCGTTTTTAGAATGGGCTATGAACAAGGCAGTCTGAACTTTATCGAAGATCGCTGATAATAATTCACCAATATTGTTGTCGTAGATAGAGTAAATATCTCTAGACAGATAACAAATTTCATCCAAATTTGTAATTTTAGTATAAAGAGAACCGCAAGTTATGATTTCATGACCGAAAACAAGAAAGGAAGGGGTAAACCCAGTTACCACGTTAACTGAATTATTCATAACAAATTGAATTTTCCGCAAATGAACATCCCAAGTATGATGATCCTCCCCAACTAATGAAGCGAGCTCAGAACCAATAGTTTTATTATACCTTTCTGTCGGATTTTCTTGCGGAGTTTGTCCAAACAGATTCAAAGAATTCATTCACCTATGATTCAACAACTTCTTTAGTCAAGAGATTCTTAAAGAACGTTGTGTCTGTGATGAATGCGTCTTGGTTGATTGCAGAAGATATAGTTTGAGATATGGCTTTACGTTCAGAAGGAAACATCAATTGAGTTCTCAGTCTACTAAGGTCATCCATGGTATATATCCCTTGAGTTGCCAAATCTCCTGCATCTGTATATACCCATGCCACACGATTGATTGTAGATAACACTGTGGGGCTGCCTATTTTAGTCAAACCTTGATATGATAAGAACCAAGTTCCCGACACCTGAAATGTTGGTTTCAAGAGGACTGAACAAGTTACTGGTGTAGACGTTTTCTGCAAGATATGTGTTTTAGGTGCCATGTATAATATCTTCCCGGTATAGTTTACGGGCATTTCATTATAGCACCCGTCTACAATAGCTGAGGTGACATAAACTGGTATGCATTGTATCACATGTACCTGCTCTCCTATGGTGATACCTGTGTATCCAGGTTTGCCAGAGAACACATAAGCAAACTCTACTGCGTCTATGGATGCCAATGACAATTGAGTTTTAAGTAATTGTTTTTTAGTCTCGCATTGTACTCTTACTATAATCTCGTACATTCGGGATAACTCTCTTCTCATATGTCGCTCTAAATGGGTGAATTTTGCATTAACATATAGAAAAATATCCATATTATTAGAGTCTATACGCGATTGTTCAAAATATGTCATACCATTCTTTATTTGTTGTATCAATAATTTTGGATGATCTGTAATAATTTTTGGTATTCCACATATTTTTTTGTCCCCTTTATGCATCAGAGTAGCCAAAAACTTGTCAGCCTTGATCGAATATAGTGTATAAGCATCAGCAGATGATAGTTCTGATTTCACATACTATATTTTTGACACATATCCTCGATAAAGAACCTGGTAAGACGTTCTAGAACAGTCAACTGCATTCACATCATCCCAAGTGATATACCCATCATTAGCATCAATACAGTAGCTATCTGAATATTTGCATGATAATCCTGAATTTGTAATAACTGCATTGTCACCTACCCTATATATTCCTAAAGTACCCCTCTAAGGATCAATATAAGATTTGCAGTATACATACCATACGTTATGCGTTTGTAAATAAATAAATAAATAACCCTGGTCATACAGATAGATATTTTTTATTATACATAGAAAACTCATAATACTCGTAACAAATATTTGCAGATATTTGTCCCAAGGTGGGAATCGAACCCGAATCCTCCGCATCGCAGGGGGACCATCGCCCAAGCCAGTCGGGCCGCGGTTTGTTTTAATGTTCCCGTGGTTCGGCGCAAATGGCGAGAGAGGGTGGTTAGCGGAGAGGTTTTAGTGAAATTATCTCCTGAAAACAATTTTATTTGATCAAAAACATAATTCAACATTAGGTTTTCAGGTAAGTAGGTATTTAGTAGGAATAACAATGTGCAGAGTGTAGTATCCCACGTGAAGTGGGATACGAGATTAAAAATATTTATTTTTATAATATACTTATGTCAAATATCAATTCGACCGGAAATCGAATCCACAACATTCGGATTTAAGGTCAAGGCAAGGCCTCCCACAAGGCCCACACGGCTCTGAATATACAGACAGGGGTATGGTAGGCAAGGCACCCTAGGTACTTACATCATTTGGAATCTCAAAAGGAACACTCAATATTCATGAACTTGTGTCAATTTCTTCAACATTTTGGAAATATACTGCATTTGACTTTTGAAGTAAGGCGACTGTGTCAGGTTGTCCAGGTGCGGATATTATTTTGGTCCTCAATTGACTGTGATGCTGCAGTAGTCTGAAATCAATAAATGCAAAAGTTTTTAAGTAATCCTAAAGGGATATAAGTTTGTATGGGGAACCCGAATATTAAGCAGCGACGGGCGCGGTTAGTACTTGGATAGGTGACAGCCTGGGCCTGGGAGCACCGCATGATGTTAACTTTGCACTAAGATTTTTTTTACTAAGAATTCCACGCTGACAATGTTACTAGCAACATCTAGTACCAAATAATAACAGTGTTCAGCAGTGTATGTCTTACCAACCAAAGAGAATTTAATCTACTAAAGATAAAAAGTGAGTATCTAGAAAGACTAACTACGTTTTTACTAGGGCATCGTATTTTCGGCAAGCGCGGGGTTAGTTTTCATGTTTTATTAAATGACTACAAAAATAATCAAGCATTTTTATTTGTATTGAAACAATAAAAATCGAAACAAATCGAAAAAACCGATTTTAAAAATCAAAAATCGAACAAAAGTCAAAAACCGGTTTTGGGTATTCTTCCGATTTTGCATGCCCTAGTTTTTACTAACGTTTTTAGATCGATGTACATTAGACATGCGCAAAACAGTACTCTGTAATGTAATGCCATATAGCATGGCATTTCGTACCGCGTCATATGGCATGCTATCAGTACTCAGTACCCTAAACATCACCTGACTCCACTGGCTATGCTAAGTAATGCGAATGGCCCGCTATGACTTAGGTACTGAATGTAAAAAAAGATTTGAAATATATAATTTTTTAATGTTATACAGTTTTTCAGTTTTTTTGCGGTAGCGCGGTGCGAAAGAAATGAAACGCACAGGGCAGAGTACAGTAACGCATTCCAAAAATCACTAGTTGTCATTTGACTCGAAACTAGTTATTCGGTTACATGCTGCGTAGCTAGTTACTGTAATTAGTGACGTGAAATAACGCCCACGTCTACTTTATGCCAACTTTCTAAACAGTTAGTAGTTCTGTGCCTCTGCCCAAAAACAGACCAAGTTTGCTTAAAATTGGACTTTTCTAGCCACTGCTTTTGAAAATACTCTTTAAATTTTTGTATGTTGACCGAATAAGGAGCATCTTTAGTTTATATTGCCAACCTTCGTCTACTAAATGTGGATGTGGCGGTAGTAATGGCAGAATTCCGGAAAGTGCGATTATGCGTTTCGTGGTTTTAGATTTTGTCAATTTTAATTTTGTTCCTTGCTTCCAAACGTTATGGGAAAAATGAAAAAAGCAACCTTATATTTCTGCACCACGGTATACTTCTTTGGGGGTGAAGGTGGATTTCCCCCAAAGAGGAACAGAAGGAGATCTCCTCTGTACCGGGCCCGACCCATCTGGTCCACTGAGCCCGGTGGTCTTTCGACCGACGGTTGATGTCGGATAGTTGTATATAGCCAGTTGTTACTGAATCAAGTGTTTGCGCGATCTAGGATCGATTGCTCTTTTTGCTTCTTCCGATTGTTTTTAGATTGTTTATAACGACACGACATCTAACGGATGTTTATTGAAGCACTTAGGGTTTTTACATGCTTCGTCGTTTTTCGCTGTTTGCGCCTCTATTGACAAGTTAGCCTTGTAGTTCGGCCGTTGTCGCCTAGAGGTCGCCTACACTTCTTTTAACGCGTTAGAAGCAGCAATTTCAAAATCCAGAGTAAATTGTTTTGGTTCCATAAACGGCAATTGCGATCAAAGCATGCTAAAAAGTCGGATGTAGCTTTGTTCCGATTTATGGGACATCAATGCATAAATTAATGGTACAATATTAGTGGAGTCAATGCTGCTTAAATATCACCATGGAAGCTATATACCTGTGAAAATGATGTAAAGGAAACGCTCTTAAATGTCCCATCACAAAAAAAATGTTTCACTTGTTTTAAATATTCTTTTGATTGCGGGGTACAAAAAACAACTATACGGGTTCCTTGGTCATCAAAATCTGCCAAAATGAAATCGCGAAATTCGACTGGTATTTCAACGTCAGTAGGATTGTCGTGAAATAATTTGGTAACTTTAGCAGCTTTATTTCTTTGACGGTACACCGTACTTTTAATAGATTTAAAAGACGGTATGTTATTCGTTAAGTTTAAGCCGGAATCTTTTTATGTTGTGACACACTCTTTATAAATTGTTGGGACTGGTTGAAACTCTTTGCAAGCTTGTTCCCGCATGTTATGTAATGAAACTTTCATTGATGTTGGCAAAAATTATATAGAACTTTCATTATGAAAAATTTATATAATTTTTGCCAACATCTTGAACGCAGATGTGATCTCTTGACTGATTATGTCTCTTGCGATTCTGAAAAAACACAGAAACCCTTACTCGTAACGTAAAATGAATCACATACACACACACACAGGCACAAACGGGTTATAGGGCATGGTAACTCTCATGAATAAGAAATAGAAATAGACAGGGTGTGTCTGCGTTTGTGGGGGTGAGTGGGTAGGTGAAATGCTGACTTTCGGACTTTTTTGAGAAAACCCCTAAAAATTCACCAATCCATGATGCGGGATTTTTTTTGAGGGCTTTGCGAGATAAGTAGCAACCTCCCCCCCATCCATTAATTCAATTTGACCAAAGATGCACCAAGCACCCTGTATAATGTAATACCCCCTAAGTCACAACCACTTCACTCACTTGAATGGTCACCGATCCCCGGCATCGCATTTTCTTGAACTGGCTGCAAAGCCAAATTTCGTTACCATTTGTGTAAGTTTTGTTTTTGTGAAATTGAAACCCATTATGTAACAATACGACCCCCCCCCCCTTTCTATTTATAAAATTAAGATCCATTTAGTAGGTATTATACCTATTTATTATTGTTTATTTAAACAATAGTAATATAATCTGAGAAGTCAGTCGAACGAAGTCAAAGAATCAAAAATAATGTGATGACATTTCATGACAAACAGGAAAATTTTGTTTTATACCTACAACCATAAAACATACTAGCAAAAAGTTTCATTCAGTTCAAGTTATAAATAAAACCTATTTAGAAATGTACATAGGTACCTCTTCGTATTTTTTTGTATTCAACAGTACTTAACTAAATTAAGAGCTAATCTGAACAACGGGAAAAAAAATCCCGTTGGCCAGACTAGTCTGACCACCAATCTGACCACTGGGAAACACTCTAATTTTCTTCCTTTTCTTGACATTTCTTTCCGGCTCCAACTCATCTTAGCTTTCTGCATCGCAAAGGTATTAAACAAGGCTACCTCGTCGCCTGACAAATAATCTAAATAAGAGTGTCCAAATGTGATGAATCGGATCTGAAAATTCTGAATCGAATCGATACAGAATTTTCAGTTTCAGAATGCTAATGATACTCTGCCTTCGTTAGGTAACAGGTTGACACTACTGCACAGGTACATTATTATCATCATCATCATCATAATCGTGACGACGTCCGTGGCGCAGCGGGCGAAGGTCCGCCTGCGACGCAGGAGGTTGTGGGTCGATTCCCGCCTCGGAACAATTTAGTGTACCACCTGCAGAAATTTGTTCCGTTGTTGGTCTGGATGTTTTCTATGTATAATAAAAATATCTATCTATGGATGTATTGTATTAAGTATATCAGTTACCTAGTACCCATAACACAAGCTCTGCTTAGCTTGGGGCTAGATAATGCTGTGTGAATTGTCCAGCATTATTTATTTTTATTTTTAATTTATTTATCATCGGTATCCTCAAACCACTTTGACAAAGATTCGTGTTCGTGCATGAACGATCTATTTATCAGTAATATAGGTCTTTTTGTAAAAACTGTCGTCAAAAAACGTTAAGTTCCTGGCTTTGGTGATTTCACTTCTAGGGAAAAAGTTGCAATTTTTTGAAGTATCATCATCATCACGCTAAAAATGGGTTTTGGATTTTAAGATAACTTAACATCCAAAACTCATTTTAGCGTCAAGTTTTGAAAACACTTTTGCCTCACTCTGAATGCTTGTTACTTCTTCTTATGTTGGTAGCTGAAAATAACAGCGACGTACTGACTTCTTCAAGTGATACGGATCTAAACAAATACGTAGTTTATTCAAAATGTAAATCGTAAGATAGTTAGATAGTGTAGAGAATCGTTAGATAGTGTAGAGAATGGATTTGTAACTTAAGTGTAATCTTCATAAAGTGAGAGAAAAATATTGGGAAGGGAGAAAATGGAAAGTTCCACAAGTTACACAAGTTAGTAATAGTTCCACTAGTTAGAGAATACAGTAGTTCCACGATTTAGAGAATACACAGGTCCAACTTACAAACGTCACACATCAAATACAATAATAAGGATACGAATATATATTTTTTATAAAACGTCCATTCATCCACAGACATTCTAACCTAATGTGTAAACAGAACCAAGTGTTATGAACTTATAACCCAGAAAACCCAACCCAGAAATATAGTGACGAAGAAATACAACAAAGGTCTATAAGATTGAAATTACAGTTGGAGTAGTTGCTCGAGTTAGAGGATAGCAGGCGTTAATTGAGCCCTAATGCGCATCAAAACCAAGATAGGCTACTTCATATAATTATATTATTAATTAAGATATTTAAATTACATTTAATAACAACGGACGAATTACCGAAACCGTATGAAAATCTAAGACCACCATAATGTTGCGAACATAACATGATGAATGGTTAAATTTTAAACCAACAGAAATTAAAATAATTCTTATATAAAAAAAACGTAAAACAATTTCACTACAACATTCAAAATGTTGAATTTACTACAGATTTACATGATTTAGAAAATATGTACCAAAACAATAAAATTAGATTATGATTTAAAATCCTTGACATGCCATTTGCCTTTTAAACCATTTTGATCTTCTAATATAAAAACAAGAGGAGACAATTTCTTAATAATAGTTAGTACATTTTATAAATTTAGGGGCTAATTTAGAGTTAAAATATGTTCCAGCATTACTTTGTGCAAAATTTCTCCTCTAAACAGTATCGCCTACATTAAACGCCTTAGAAGGGTGTCTAGTATCGTAGCGTGATGCGTTTTTAGAATGGGCTATGAACAAGGCAGTCTGAACTTTATCGAAGATCGCTGATAATAATTCACCAATATTGTTGTCGTAGATAGAGTAAATATCTCTAGACAGATAACAAATTTCATCCAAATTTGTAATTTTAGTATAAAGAGAACCGCAAGTTATGATTTCATGACCGAAAACAAGAAAGGAAGGGGTAAACCCAGTTACCACGTTAACTGAATTATTCATAACAAATTGAATTTTCCGCAAATGAACATCCCAAGTATGATGATCCTCCCCAACCAATGAAGCGAGCTCAGAACCAATAGTTTTATTATACCTTTCTGTCGGATTTTCTTGCGGAGTTTGTCCAAACAGATTCAAAGAATTCATTCACCTATGATTCAACAACTTCTTTAGTCAAGAGATTCTTAAAGAACGTTGTGTCTGTGATGAATGCGTCTTGGTTGATTGCAGAAGATATAGTTTGAGATATGGCTTTACGTTCAGAAGGAAACATCAATTGAGTTCTCAGTCTACTAAGGTCATCCATGGTATATATCCCTTGAGTTGCCAAATCTCCTGCATCTGTATATACCCATGCCACACGATTGATTGTAGATAACACTGTGGGGCTGCCTATTTTAGTCAAACCTTGATATGATAAGAACCAAGTTCCCGACACCTGAAATGTTGGTTTCAAGAGGACTGAACAAGTTACTGGTGTAGACGTTTTCTGCAAGATATGTGTTTTAGGTGCCATGTATAATATCTTCCCGGTATAGTTTACGGGCATTTCATTATAGCACCCGTCTACAATAGCTGAGGTGACATAAACTGGTATGCATTGTATCACATGTACCTGCTCTCCTATGGTGATACCTGTGTATCCAGGTTTGCCAGAGAACACATAAGCAAACTCTACTGCGTCTATGGATGCCAATGACAATTGAGTTTTAAGTAATTGTTTTTTAGTCTCGCATTGTACTCTTACTATAATCTCGTACATTCGGGATAACTCTCTTCTCATATGTCGCTCTAAATGGGTGAATTTTGCATTAACATATAGAAAAATATCCATATTATTAGAGTCTATACGCGATTGTTCAAAATATGTCATACCATTCTTTATTTGTTGTATCAATAATTTTGGATGATCTGTAATAATTTTTGGTATTCCACATATTTTTTTGTCCCCTTTATGCATCAGAGTAGCCAAAAACTTGTCAGCCTTGATCGAATATAGTGTATAAGCATCAGCAGATGATAGTTCTGATTTCACATACTATATTTTTGACACATATCCTCGATAAAGAACCTGGTAAGACGTTCTAGAACAGTCAACTGCATTCACATCATCCCAAGTGATATACCCATCATTAGCATCAATACAGTAGCTATCTGAATATTTGCATGATAATCCTGAATTTGTAATAACTGCATTGTCACCTACCCTATATATTCCTAAAGTACCCCTCTAAGGATCAATATAAGATTTGCAGTATACATACCATACGTTATGCGTTTGTAAATAAATAAATAAATAACCCTGGTCATACAGATAGATATTTTTTATTATACATAGAAAACTCATAATACTCGTAACAAATATTTGCAGATATTTGTCCCAAGGTGGGAATCGAACCCGAATCCTCCGCATCGCAGGGGGACCATCGCCCAAGCCAGTCGGGCCGCGGTTTGTTTTAATGTTCCCGTGGTTCGGCGCAAATGGCGAGAGAGGGTGGTTAGCGGAGAGGTTTTAGTGAAATTATCTCCTGAAAACAATTTTATTTGATCAAAAACATAATTCAACATTAGGTTTTCAGGTAAGTAGGTATTTAGTAGGAATAACAATGTGCAGAGTGTAGTATCCCACGTGAAGTGGGATACGAGATTAAAAATATTTATTTTTATAATATACTTATGTCAAATATCAATTCGACCGGAAATCGAATCCACAACATTCGGATTTAAGGTCAAGGCAAGGCCTCCCACAAGGCCCACACGGCTCTGAATATACAGACAGGGGTATGGTAGGCAAGGCACCCTAGGTACTTACATCATTTGGAATCTCAAAAGGAACACTCAATATTCATGAACTTGTGTCAATTTCTTCAACATTTTGGAAATATACTGCATTTGACTTTTGAAGTAAGGCGACTGTGTCAGGTTGTCCAGGTGCGGATATTATTTTGGTCCTCAATTGACTGTGATGCTGCAGTAGTCTGAAATCAATAAATGCAAAAGTTTTTAAGTAATCCTAAAGGGATATAAGTTTGTATGGGGAACCCGAATATTAAGCAGCGACGGGCGCGGTTAGTACTTGGATAGGTGACAGCCTGGGCCTGGGAGCACCGCATGATGTTAACTTTGCACTAAGATTTTTTTTACTAAGAATTCCACGCTGACAATGTTACTAGCAACATCTAGTACCAAATAATAACAGTGTTCAGCAGTGTATGTCTTACCAACCAAAGAGAATTTAATCTACTAAAGATAAAAAGTGAGTATCTAGAAAGACTAACTACGTTTTTACTAGGGCATCGTATTTTCGGCAAGCGCGGGGTTAGTTTTCATGTTTTATTAAATGACTACAAAAATAATCAAGCATTTTTATTTGTATTGAAACAATAAAAATCGAAACAAATCGAAAAAACCGATTTTAAAAATCAAAAATCGAACAAAAGTCAAAAACCGGTTTTGGGTATTCTTCCGATTTTGCATGCCCTAGTTTTTACTAACGTTTTTAGATCGATGTACATTAGACATGCGCAAAACAGTACTCTGTAATGTAATGCCATATAGCATGGCATTTCGTACCGCGTCATATGGCATGCTATCAGTACTCAGTACCCTAAACATCACCTGACTCCACTGGCTATGCTAAGTAATGCGAATGGCCCGCTATGACTTAGGTACTGAATGTAAAAAAAGATTTGAAATATATAATTTTTTAATGTTATACAGTTTTTCAGTTTTTTTGCGGTAGCGCGGTGCGAAAGAAATGAAACGCACAGGGCAGAGTACAGTAACGCATTCCAAAAATCACTAGTTGTCATTTGACTCGAAACTAGTTATTCGGTTACATGCTGCGTAGCTAGTTACTGTAATTAGTGACGTGAAATAACGCCCACGTCTACTTTATGCCAACTTTCTAAACAGTTAGTAGTTCTGTGCCTCTGCCCAAAAACAGACCAAGTTTGCTTAAAATTGGACTTTTCTAGCCACTGCTTTTGAAAATACTCTTTAAATTTTTGTATGTTGACCGAATAAGGAGCATCTTTAGTTTATATTGCCAACCTTCGTCTACTAAATGTGGATGTGGCGGTAGTAATGGCAGAATTCCGGAAAGTGCGATTATGCGTTTCGTGGTTTTAGATTTTGTCAATTTTAATTTTGTTCCTTGCTTCCAAACGTTATGGGAAAAATGAAAAAAGCAACCTTATATTTCTGCACCACGGTATACTTCTTTGGGGGTGAAGGTGGATTTCCCCCAAAGAGGAACAGAAGGAGATCTCCTCTGTACCGGGCCCGACCCATCTGGTCCACTGAGCCCGGTGGTCTTTCGACCGACGGTTGATGTCGGATAGTTGTATATAGCCAGTTGTTACTGAATCAAGTGTTTGCGCGATCTAGGATCGATTGCTCTTTTTGCTTCTTCCGATTGTTTTTAGATTGTTTATAACGACACGACATCTAACGGATGTTTATTGAAGCACTTAGGGTTTTTACATGCTTCGTCGTTTTTCGCTGTTTGCGCCTCTATTGACAAGTTAGCCTTGTAGTTCGGCCGTTGTCGCCTAGAGGTCGCCTACACTTCTTTTAACGCGTTAGAAGCAGCAATTTCGAAATCCAGAGTAAATTGTTTTGGTTCCATAAACGGCAATTGCGATCGAAGCATGCTAAAAAGTCGGATGTAGCTTTGTTCCGATTTATGGGACATCAATGCATAAATTAATGGTACAATATTAGTGGAGTCAATGCTGCTTAAATATCACCATGGAAGCTATATACCTGTGAAAATGATGTAAAGGAAACGCTCTTAAATGTCCCATCACAAAAAAAATGTTTCACTTGTTTTAAATATTCTTTTGATTGCGGGGTACAAAAAACAACTCTTTATAAATTGTTGGGACTGGTTGAAACTCTTTGCAAGCTTGTTCCCGCATGTTATGTAATGAAACTTTCATTGATGTTGGCAAAAATTATATAGAACTTTCATTATGAAAAATTTATATAATTTTTGCCAACATCTTGAACGCAGATGTGATCTCTTGACTGATTATGTCTCTTGCGATTCTGAAAAAACACAGAAACCCTTACTCGTAACGTAAAATGAATCACATACACACACACACAGGCACAAACGGGTTATAGGGCATGGTAACTCTCATGAATAAGAAATAGAAATAGACAGGGTGTGTCTGCGTTTGTGGGGGTGAGTGGGTAGGTGAAATGCTGACTTTCGGACTTTTTTGAGAAAACCCCTAAAAATTCACCAATCCATGATGCGGGATTTTTTTTGAGGGCTTTGCGAGATAAGTAGCAACCTCCCCCCCATCCATTAATTCAATTTGACCAAAGATGCACCAAGCACCCTGTATAATGTAATACCCCCTAAGTCACAACCACTTCACTCACTTGAATGGTCACCGATCCCCGGCATCGCATTTTCTTGAACTGGCTGCAAAGCCAAATTTCGTTACCATTTGTGTAAGTTTTGTTTTTGTGAAATTGAAACCCATTATGTAACAATACGACCCCCCCCCCCCTTTCTATTTATAAAATTAAGATCCATTTAGTAGGTATTATACCTATTTATTATTGTTTATTTAAACAATAGTAATATAATCTGAGAAGTCAGTCGAACGAAGTCAAAGAATCAAAAATAATGTGATGACATTTCATGACAAACAGGAAAATTTTGTTTTATACCTACAACCATAAAACATACTAGCAAAAAGTTTCATTCAGTTCAAGTTATAAATAAAACCTATTTAGAAATGTACATAGGTACCTCTTCGTATTTTTTTGTATTCAACAGTACTTAACTAAATTAAGAGCTAATCTGAACAACGGGAAAAAAAATCCCGTTGGCCAGACTAGTCTGACCACCAATCTGACCACTGGGAAACACTCTAATTTTCTTCCTTTTCTTGACATTTCTTTCCGGCTCCAACTCATCTTAGCTTTCTGCATCGCAAAGGTATTAAACAAGGCTACCTCGTCGCCTGACAAATAATCTAAATAAGAGTGTCCAAATGTGATGAATCGGATCTGAAAATTCTGAATCGAATCGATACAGAATTTTCAGTTTCAGAATGCTAATGATACTCTGCCTTCGTTAGGTAACAGGTTGACACTACTGCACAGGTACATTATTATCATCATCATCATCATAATCGTGACGACGTCCGTGGCGCAGCGGGCGAAGGTCCGCCTGCGACGCAGGAGGTTGTGGGTCGATTCCCGCCTCGGAACAATTTAGTGTACCACCTGCAGAAATTTGTTCCGTTGTTGGTCTGGATGTTTTCTATGTATAATAAAAATATCTATCTATGGATGTATTGTATTAAGTATATCAGTTACCTAGTACCCATAACACAAGCTCTGCTTAGCTTGGGGCTAGATAATGCTGTGTGAATTGTCCAGCATTATTTATTTTTATTTTTAATTTATTTATCATCGGTATCCTCAAACCACTTTGACAAAGATTCGTGTTCGTGCATGAACGATCTATTTATCAGTAATATAGGTCTTTTTGTAAAAACTGTCGTCAAAAAACGTTAAGTTCCTGGCTTTGGTGATTTCACTTCTAGGGAAAAAGTTGCAATTTTTTGAAGTATCATCATCATCACGCTAAAAATGGGTTTTGGATTTTAAGATAACTTAACATCCAAAACTCATTTTAGCGTCAAGTTTTGAAAACACTTTTGCCTCACTCTGAATGCTTGTTACTTCTTCTTATGTTGGTAGCTGAAAATAACAGCGACGTACTGACTTCTTCAAGTGATACGGATCTAAACAAATACGTAGTTTATTCAAAATGTAAATCGTAAGATAGTTAGATAGTGTAGAGAATCGTTAGATAGTGTAGAGAATGGATTTGTAACTTAAGTGTAATCTTCATAAAGTGAGAGAAAAATATTGGGAAGGGAGAAAATGGAAAGTTCCACAAGTTACACAAGTTAGTAATAGTTCCACTAGTTAGAGAATACAGTAGTTCCACGATTTAGAGAATACACAGGTCCAACTTACAAACGTCACACATCAAATACAATAATAAGGATACGAATATATATTTTTTATAAAACGTCCATTCATCCACAGACATTCTAACCTAATGTGTAAACAGAACCAAGTGTTATGAACTATAACCCAAAAAACCCAACCCAGAAATATAGTGACGAAGAAATACAACAAAGGTCTATAAGCTTAGAATAAGAAGGCTTAGAATGATAGTTGACACAAACGAGGTGAATCTAAAAAATTGCGACTAAACGTCGCAATTTTCATTTTGAGCCGTTAGTACAATACTTGAAATGACGCGGAAAGCAGCTCTCACATAAAAATATAAAAATGATGTGTTGTGCGGTGCAAGGGTATTTAAACACCAGTAGCAAGAAAAATAATACTGCAAATATCTCATTCTACTAGTCTACACACATATTACATTTGTAATTTTGCCTAAAACAGTCATCAAAACTCATAAATAAATTTAAAAATTTCGTCCACCATTTTCGTGAAAATGTTGCTATGCACTGGGGAAAAAATACCCCGGTTTTGTTACTTAGTATAGGCACAGATATTATAATACTATGTATAGGTATATATAAATAGTTGACTGCCTCGTTGGTCTAGCGGTCAGCTTGTTCAACCGCTGATTATGAGGTCCTGGGTTCGAATCCCGGGTCGGGCCAAAAGTTGTTACTGGGGTTTTTCCAGCAAGAAAAAATCACAGTAGCAGCCCGGAGTCAGGAAGTTGGCGGTGTTACACCCCCGTGCCTAGGAAAGCGCGTTAAGCCGTTGGTCCTGCACCTGATCTCTCCCCGGTCGTGTCGATCTGTCGTCCCATCGGATTATGAGAGTGAGGGAATAGAGAGTGCACCGGTGTTTGCACACACACTTGTGCACTATAAATGTCCTGCGCATCTGGCTAGTCTCTGATGAGATTGGCCGCCGTGGTCGAAATTTGGCTAGGAGGACATTATAAAATAGTAGAGGAGAGGGTGGACTTCACTCAAGTTAGGACTTAGGAAGCCAAACTGCGCGGAATATCATAATTTTAAAATTTCTGTCACTCGACGATATTCTGAATAGATTCATATTGTAAACTACGAAAAAAAAATTACACCTTGGTTTTTTTTCAGTGTAGGTACCTACTTGTCTAACTAGGGCATTATTATTCGTGGAAAAAATGCTGGTAGTCGGTGGTGTGATTTAAAAGGAAAACTGCACAGCTACAATATATTTACTAGTTGAGTACTTAATAGTCCTAATCAACTTAAAATATGTAGGTACTTTTGTTGGTAAAAAGGAAAATTTGAACAAATTTTGTTGAAAATAACTTAATTAAGGTGGTTCGATATGTAAAACAGGTAAATAAGTTTGTTTAGATACGCCATGAACCGTGCAATTACTTACACTTGTCTAAAATATTTGAATGTGCAATATCAGACCGCATTTATAACTACTTAGAAAAATATAATCTCCTAAGTGAAAATCAATACGGCTTCCGTAAAAACTCCTCAACAGCTCTTGCTATTTTTGAGTACAACCTCGAAACCCTTAACTATATTAGAGACAAATACTATGCAATAGGTATACTCTTAGACATGAGTAAGGCATATGATAAAGTCTCCCATAAAATACTTATAACCAAACTTTTTGAAATCGGAATCAGGGGAAAAATACTAAATTGGCTGAAATCATACCTCCTAGACAGGAAACAGTTTGTCCAAATTGAACATTGTTGTAAAAATTCAGGGATTATACAAACAGCAAAATCAAAAACAATTACCATAAACAATTCAATTCCACAAGGAAGTGTTTTAGGATGCATTCTGTTCCTAATCTACATGATGACCTGCCTAAAATTGCTGACTCCTTCTGCATCCTTTTTGCAGACAATGTGTCCCTTCTTTTCAAATGCCCCCCCCCCCCCCCCCCCATAAAATTTCACTTATCAGAATAAAAGAAAGTTTTCATAACATAACCACCTGGTTAGAAGCTCACAATTTGGAAGCTAATACAAAAAAGACAAAAATCATACAATTTACCCCGTACCAGAAAACACCTCTAGATCTATCTCCACTAACAAGTAGCCTCAATATTGAAGAAGTCCAAGATCATACCCTTTTAGGCCTAAAAATTGATACTCACCTTAGTTGGAAAGGACATATCGCTCATTTGGTGCGACATTGACGTAATTACACTATTCGAAATTTTACAGGAGAGCAAATCAAAGTTTGCTATTAAAAGTAATGGCATTTTCAAGGGACTTATTAAAATCATCGTGATTTTAAATGTAAGATCAATTTGTGTAGATTTTATAAGAGTTCCAATCTACTCGGTATATTGTACATAAACTTGATTTTAAACGTTAAATAAAAAAGGTACCTGTAAATACGTCACCGTTGCTTCAGAACTCAATGTAAAAAATAATGCGTTCACTATGAAATTTTGCATTTGTGACAAAAAAAGAACAATAATTTAATTAATCACATTTACTTATTTATGAATTTTTAGTAAAATTAACTTAAGAAAACAACCATGTAGTACTTCATTACTGTCCGTATTCTTACATATTTCTATGTCTGTCTTCTTTTCCAATCGACTAAGTTCTTTCTGCCGGCAATGTTCTGTGTAGTGATCCCCTAATTTTTCTTTTTCCTCTCCAACAGCATTTTTATATTGTTTACAGACATCGCACTGGTCCTTTTTTGGGCACAAAAAAAGAAATGTTAAATTCCGTAGGTATTGAATAATGCTAAAGTACGAATCGTAAGTTGCAGCCTCTTTATTATCGGATTCTCTTAATCTCTTAAAATCACGATGCAGGTCAGCTATTGTTAGGCCACCATCAATAAACTCTCTAGTGGTGTTTGCACGGAGATAATGGCTCTCAATTCTACTTATACAATTTATATGGCTTCGAACAGACTCTGTTACCTCAGAACAAGTCTTTTTATGATTTTCATGGCAGCCGCGTCTGTCAATTGGTGCTATGCCTTGATTGATTCAGAGGAGTATTCCTAGATACTGAAACGTTCGCTGATGAGGTAGAGCTTGAAGAAGAAGAGTTCGAAGAAGAAGAAGAAGAACTCGATCATAATGATCTTTGTCTACAACCTATAACTGGACGTACCTATACGTTTCGTGTACAAATTGGTCCCGAGGCGGGAATCGAACCCGCAACCTCTTGCGTTGCAGGCGAACCTACGCCCGCTGCGCCACTGAGATCGTCTTACATTTAACTATCTCCCTTTATATATTATTCAAAACTATCTAAAAACTTCACACTAATAAAAATTATACTCGTAGTTACAGTTATACTTACAATTCACGTAAAAAATACTGGAGTAACAATGAAACAGTTATACAATTCTGACATCGATTCAATAGTTTAATAATTTACCGAGAAAAAACGACATAATTACTAAATTTTGTCATGACACCCACACAATAAATAGCAAATTTGGGGTAACATTGACATATTTTACAAATTTTAGTCATTGTTTCACCAAGAACTCACTATTTTGGAGTAAAAATGACACAATTGCTCAATTACGGCATTGTTGCACCAACAATTATCGTATTAAATGTCTTAAATACCTTTAAGTCGTTGTAGCTCTCAAACACCAACCATACTTAGCGGGGCGCCCCGCGCAACTGGCCCTTCAGACGTTGTAGCAGCAGAAATGGCGCCAATTCACTCAATTCTACAATGACAATCGCGCTATCTCGCGGCAAGTTACCACAAATTCAATTCTGTCGATGTTTCCCCCAATGTAAATAGTCTTTCCGAACATTTTGACATATTTATCTGGTTTTGAAAAAAAAGTGTAATTACGTCAGTGTCGCACCAAATGAGCGATATAGAAAAAACCAAAAGCAAACTATCACAATTTATTTATGCCTTATGTATCTTAAAAAGTAACACAAACATAAAAAAAGCTTTATCTGCCTACTATGCATATGCTTATTCATGGCTACGCTATGGCATAGGTCATCTGGGGCAACAGTGTAGATACAAACCAATTATTTATATTGCAGAAAAAATGCCTACGTATTATTGTTAATATCAGAAGACGCACCAGCTGTAGACCACATTTTATAGAACAAAAATTACTAACTTTGACTAGCCTTTATATATATGAAATAGCATTATTTGTTAGAAAAAACCTGAATTTATACCAATTTGATAAAAATCCACGAAGAAAAACAAACCTCATCCTTCCAATACCTAGACTTGAAATATACAGACAGAGCCCTTATTACATGTCCTGTCCATTAAAATACATAATAAACTACCAACATTCCTTAAATCTGAACCCAAACACCATATATTCGCATCAAAACTACAAGAATTGCTTATAAAAAAATGCTATTAAGACATAAAAGACTTTTTTGAAGACAAACTATTTGGATAGAATCCCTACATTTTCTTTTTAACAATGGAAGAGCTTCGAAGTGTTCTTAATAATATAATAGGTTATAATATTGATTAATTATAAGATGTTAAGTATAACCTAGTCACACAAATTAATAAAATGTAAACTATTTTGTTAAAAAGTGTTATTGTAAATACCTAAGTAAATTTATATTATTCTAAACTACACAAATGTTATTTATTGTTCATAAAAGATCTCCTAATTTTGTATAAAATACAAAATACTTAATTTAGTCCTTAACTTAAGTTCTAGATTAAGGTATATTGCCATACCCTACCTAACAGGGTACATTAATACTTACTGTATGTAATATTTTTGTTTCGCAATAAAAATACTGAATACTGAATACACTGCACGTGGTCGAACACGCACTTGACCGTCTATTTAAATTATTGTTCCGTAAACGATCGGAGCCGATCTTATTTTGCGGACTTGGAGTAAAAACTTTTTGTCGTTTGACCGAGGAAGAATGATAGTAACCAAAGCTACTAGCTGATATTTCGTTTAATTAAAAAAGAAATAAGATAATATCGAAAATAAAAAGTAAGGTGATAAAAAAATAAATGGCTTATTTTTTTAATTGGAACTTTGCTTCAGTTACCCAATTTTTTAGGGAAAATGCTATTCACTAGCAACATTCAATCATTTGAATGTGTGAGTGAGAACACTGTATTAACGTGCTGTCAAAACACACATAGATCGGTTTTTGGTTGCATAAATTGTCAAATTGTTGAATGACACTATCCCTCTGCTGAGACAGCAGCGAGTTTTTACTCTATGTCTATAAGATTGAAATTACAGTTGGAGTAGTTGCTCGAGTTAGAGGATAGCAGGCGTTAATTGAGCCTTAATGCGCACCAAAACCAAGATAGGCTACTTCATAAGTAGTATATTATTGGGCACATCACCCCACTTATCCTCCAGTGCCTACGGCACTTACGGGTGGGGTGAGCGCCCAATAATATTGAAGATAATTAGCAAAAAAGTGGGGTGAGCGCCTAATAATATTGAAGATAATTAGCAAAAAAGTGGGGTGAGCGCCCGAAGCGAAGTTATTTGGATATAACTCATTTGGTTATCTAAAACGGTTGTCATTCTATTTCCAACACTCTCATAATGAAGTTTGTTAAACAACCGATATCGCTAAAATTGGCAAATATTAGTATTGATTCTGAAAAAAGAAGCTTACGTCATGGAAAACTTTTACCAAATACCATACGGTGCATAATATGTGGACCATCTAACTGTGGAAAAACAAATTTATTAATAGGTTTACTCCTGCATGAAAATGGATTACAGTTTCAAAATGTTTATGTGTACTCTAAAACTCTTTATCAACCAAAGTATGTATTTTTGGAACGAGTTCTCAAGATGGTTCCAAGTATAACTTTTTCTAAATATCATGAAAATGAAGAGGTTTTGAAACCTGAGGCTGCAGAATGCAATTCAATTATTATATTTGATGATGTTGCATGTGAAAACCAAAATAATGTGCGTGATTATTTTGCGATGGGTAGACATAAATATATAGATTGTTTTTATTTGAATCAAACTTATAGCAAAATACCCAAACAGCTAGTAAGAGATAATGCAAATTTAATTATCCTCTTTAAGCAAGATGATATTAATATGAGACATATTTATGATGAACATGTTAACACGGATATGACATGGCAAGAATTTCGACACATGTGTTCAAATGTTTGGAAAGAACCTTATAGTTATTTAGTGATTAACAAAGATTGTGAAAAAAATAAGGGATGTTATCGTAAAAAGTTTGATACTTTTATAGAGTTTAATTAAATCACAATCATCGATAGATTCATGGAAGATATCTGTATTCACTTAGTCATATTTGTTGAAACGTAGCAAGTGTCTGTCGTGCGTGTTGTAACTTCATCCTCAACTTAAAAATAAAAACAAAGAAAATATGAATCCTGTACATCGTTACTATACTACTGAAAGCATGCGCTTGGAAAGTTTCAAGAACTGGCCTATTGGATTGACTCAAAAGCCACTGGATATGGTAGATGCAGGATTTTTTTATACAGGACAAGGTGATAGAGTTATTTGTTATTATTGTAATGGAAAACTTAAGGATTGGCCTCCCGAGGACAAACCATGGGAAGAACACGCACGCTGGTTCAAGTCCTGTTTATATGTTTTAATCATGAAAGGTGAAGAATATGTACAAAATATTGATACTCAGATATACAAAAATCCGGTACCCAAAGATGATTGTTACAAAACTAACGAAAATGAACTTATAAGAACAACTACACAAATTATCTGTAAAATTTGTTTGGTAGAAGACGTAAACACATGCTTCACACCTTGTGGTCATGCTGTGGCTTGCGCCAAGTGCGCTCTTTCAATCAACAAAAACTGTCCTATGTGCAGAAAAGTGTACACAAATATTATTAGATTGTATTTTTAAACAACTACTATAAATAACAGAACTATGGCTAAAATTGATCCATTCCCATGATATAACTCTCACATACAACGCATAGCTCATTCAAAATTAGTTATAACATGATGGAAAAGAATATAAAAAGACAAATTGTAAATGCTGCAGAAGCAGTAAAAAGAAAGGTACGAAAGATGAGAAATATTGAAACGGAAAAAAATTATATTCTGGATTCATTTTTTAAACCAATAACAAAACCCCTGAATCAAATGGTTGGAAAAGAATTTAAAGATACAAATGAACCCAGCTTTGAAACATCAAGTCCATTCGATAAAACACTGAAAAAGAGAGTATCTTCAAGTGCTGGGTTTAATGTATTTAGTCCACAAAATAAAGATTCAAATGAATCAGACAATTCGAAAAGCTCAGAATCTGAGGAAGAAGATCATCAAGATGAATCATTCAAATCAGGTACAAGTCAGCCTAGTTGTGAAAATGAAGTTTCTTCGTGGTCTTTAAATTCAGAATTTGTAAGCGATGTTCCATTCGGTGTAAGAAATGAACGTGGTAAACTCATGATGGGATCCGCACGTGTGCTTAATTTTGATAATGATATCCAAGTTGGATCAAACAAATTTAAAAAAACTCCTGGCTTAGAAGAACTTTTATTTAAAAAAGTTCCTAATCTATCAACAGTAACTGACGAAGATTTAAGACATTATAAGTTGATGTTGTTAGAAACAAATGTTCATCGGCGAGATTATGATCCACATAAACCGATTAGAAGTAACAGAGGACGAAAATACTTACACGTCATCAAACCGTTATTTAAGTTACGAAAGATTTCTGCAAGCACGGACAGTAGTCAGCCGAATATACATGGAGGAGAAGGGTTGTCTATTCTGAAGAAATGGAAGAAAAATGTTGATTATGTTTACTGGGATGATCCTAATGAATTGGTCGATAGGTTGAAACTATTAATTGCTTCTCGAGATGCTGGTAACACTGGGTTGGATAATGAAATAATATCTATTTTGGAAGAGTTACGTGAGAGTGGTATTATTTCAAATAAATAAGATACAGTTCAAAACATACTTTCATTCAAGTCTGATCCTTGCAACCTATCAGTTCTCCATTAAAATGGATAAATTTGGTCACCACATTAATAAACAATTGCGCTTATCCGATTTCTTAGAAACCTCTGACAAAGCATTAATACCAGAAGAAATAGATGTACAATCAAAGAGATTGACTGGTGTTTTAATTCCTTTGAAAGCAAACGATGCTGTTAATAAAGAATACGTAGATAATCAGTTTGAATCGTTTGCAAGCAAACAAGAAGTTTATCATTTATTAAACACTGTAAAATTAGACATTCATAAATATGTTCAACAGTTCGTGAAAGACTATTATACAAAATCCGATATTGATAAAACTAGTACATCATTTTCTAAAAAATGAGTAAACTGCAAGTTGTTAACGAAATTCATAAAGCAGCACGGAAAAATTTTATAAGACGATCTGTTGTATTAAAAGGAATAGATGACTTATGGCAAGCAGATCTTATTGATTTTCATAATTTAAAATGTTTTAATCGTGGCTTTAGTTTTATATTAGTAGTATTAGATTGTTTCACAAAGTTTACCTGGGCCATTCCAGTTAAAACTAAGACAAAATCCGAGATCGCTAATGCATTTAATAACATTTTAGTTACATCAAACCGTAAACCTGTTAACTTACAAACGGACATGGGTACAGAATTTTATAACGACGAGTTTAATAAATTAACATCTTCGAACAAAATTAACCATTATTCATCATATTCAGTAAAAAAAGCTTCCATAGTTGAACGAATCATAAAAACTCTAAAACATAAATTATACAAATATTTTAGTTTACATGGTAGTTATAAATGGATTGGGAAGCCTTTAGAAAATGTTGTAAGTACATACAATAATACAATACATCGAACTACAAAATATAAACCAAATGATGTTAACAAATCGAATCAGAATACAGTAATGAGAAATATAAAAAAGTCACAGTTAACAAAATATCAATCAAAGATAAGCAAATTAACTGTAGGAGATTTGGTACGTATAAGCAAATATAAAAGTACTTTCGAAAAGGGTTATACACCAAATTGGTCTACCGAGTTATTTTTGATTAAAAAAGTTAATCCTACAAAACCAATTACATATGTTATTGAAGATTTGCATAAACATCCCATTTTAGGGACTTTTTATGCACAAGAACTTCAGAAAACAAGCTGTCCTAATATATATTTAATTGAAAGAATTCTAAGAAAAAAAGGTAGTAAGCTATATGTTAAGTGGTTAGGTCTCTCGAATAGTGAAAATAGTTGGATAGAAAAACGTGCTCTGTTATAGTAGTGGTTGAGAAATTATATAAAAATATCTATTACACGTTATAATCAGTCATTACTATCTAAATAATGCGCGGTGGAGGACTAGTTAACAGTCTGATAAATAGCTTACCATTTGAGCTGCATTTACCGGGATATAATTATTGTGGTCCTGGTACGAGATTGAGAGAACGATTATTACGAGGTGATAAAGGAATTAATCAGTTGGATAACGCTTGTATGCAACACGACATTGCATACAATAATTCTAACAAGTTAGAAGATCGGCACATAGCTGATTTAGAATTATTAAACATGGCTAAACAACGAATAAAGTCTAAGAATGCAGGGAAAGGAGAGAAATTAGCTTCGTGGTTAGTAAGCAAAGTAATGAAAAATAAAGTGAAGCATGGCGCAGGAACGAAATCATTCAGATCTATTGTTTCTACAATTCGCAATCGTTTGAAGAAATTAAAACCATCCAACAATTCAAAAGCTATACAATTAGCATATTCAGCTGCGAAAAAACTCGTTAAAAAACATAAAGGAGTTCGAATGCCTCGCATAATACCATTACCGAAAACAGGGGGTATTCTCCCACTGATACCAATATTCGCAGGTCTGTCTGCACTTGGTGCGTTGGCTGGAGGTGCTGCAGGTATTACCAAAGCGGTAAATGATCACAAATCAGCAAAAAAGAACTTTGAAGAAGCTCAAAGACATAATAAAATAATGGAATCTATTGCATTAGGAAAAGGTCTTTATATGAAACCTTACAAGAAAGGGAATGGTCTGTTTGTGAAAAGTTCAAAAAACTGATGAAAAGGTTACCCAATCGTGCTCTTACGGATATAGAATTATCTGAATATGCTTTTGAATACATACCCTATTTTAGAGGTGTTTATATGAGAGACGAATTACCCAAAAAACCAAAAGATATCGAATGTGGTATTATTAATTTAGATAGTTCAGAGAATGAAGGTACACATTGGGTAGCCTATGTGAAAAATTATGGTTATTGCGAGTATTTTGACAGCTTCGGAGATTTAAAACCTCCTTTAGAGATAGTTAAATATTTAAAATCAAATTTAACATACAACTATTGTAGCTATCAACGTTTTAACACAGTAAATTGTGGTCATCTTTGTTTAAAATTTCTGCATGAATTTTGGGATAAATGTTTCGGAGCTTTTTTAAATTATTAAATAAATGGTATAAATTAATGTATTTGTTTTAATTTACCCATTTGCAAAATGTCCTTTACACTGTCCATAACTGGTAATAAATCAGCTTTATCAACTATATGTTATCCAGCTTTGCAATTTGATGGTGAATATGAATGCGCTCTATTGCACTTATCAACGTTTAATTCAATTCCTAACATCGATTGTAAAAACAATATATTTTATTATGGAAACAATGAAAATTTAGAAATACCGGAAGGTGCATACGAACTGCAAGATATTTCTGGCTACATAAGACAAAATTTAAAATTAAAGGGAAATACTTTCAATTTATTTTGCAATAACAACACGTTGAAAACATTTATTTTTTGCAACAAAGACATACATTTTGAAAAAGACAACTCTCTTGGAACATTACTAGGGTTTGGTAAACAAACTCTGAAAGCCAATATATTACATGAATCACAACTTCCAGTCAACATTTTATCTACAACCGTGCTAAGAATCGAATGTGATATAGTGAGCGGCTCGTATATTAATGGAAAATCAAGTCATATCATTCATGAATTTGCACCTAACGTCCCACCAGGATATCGAATTATAGAAATACCTAAAAATATCATATACTTTCCTATCAATCAAACTACCGTAAGCTCTATAAACATAAGATTGTTGGATAATAAGAATAATTTAATTAATTTACGTGGTGAAGAGGTTCAATTGTATTTGCATATTAAAAAAAGATGATCGACTATAATAAATACAGTAATGTAAAAACCAAACACATCAGTGTCAATCGAACAATCAGTAAAGTAAGAGCTAAGAGAATAAATAAATTAACCGAGGAAAATAAGAGATTTCTAAAATTAATTGGACTTCTAAAATGAGTATTTTGGATATATCAAGTACACCAGCTTTTGATAATACCATCGATAGTATCGAATATCATTCATATCAACCATACATAACAAGTTTCAACAGGAATGATGAAATTCGCATACCTATCAATCAGCAAGATCTATACATATTACCATCAGCAAGCACTCTTTACTTAGAAGGATCAGTCAATGTTGTAAAAAAGGATTCCAAACAAAAAGTTAAGAGTGTGGAATTTACTAACAATCCTTTGATTTATCTTTTTCAAGATATTCGATATGAAATTAATGGAGTGGAAATAGACAGAATCAAAAATGCTGGAATTACTACAACAATGAAAGGTTTATTATCATATAATCAAAATGATGCTAGAGTATCGAAAGCATGGGGTTGGGATGTTAATGGAACAATAACTGATGGAAGTTTTGCAGCTTCGATTCCTCTTAGCAATTTGTTAGGTTTCGCTGAGGATTATAAAAAAATTATTATAAACTGTAAACATGAATTGATACTATTACGCAGTAATACCAATTTAAATTCATTAAAGATTCTAACAGATGATGTTCTTGATGACGTAATAATAAACAAATTAGTTTGGCGTGTGCCGCACGTTAAAGTGTCGGACAAGGAAAAAGTTAATTTACTAAAACTATTAGAAAAAGATCGTCCTTTGCATGTTGCATTTAGAAATTGGGATCTATACGAGTATCCATTGTTACCACGAACTACTAAACATACCTGGTCAATAAAAACCTCATCACAGATTGAAAAGCCTAGATACGTCATCATTGGACTACAAACAAACCGGAAAAATTTAGCAGAAAAGGACATGTCACAGTTCGATCATTGTAATTTAAGAGATGTTAAAGTTTATCTCAACTCAACATATTTTCCCTATGAAAGTTTTAACGTCAGTTTTCTTAATTCTAAATTTGCTTTAATATACGAACAGTATGTTAAATTCCAACAATCATATTACGGACGTAGAAGTGCACCACTGTTAACTGCATCTGAGTTTAAAGAAAAAGCACCGCTTTTTGTAATTGATTGTTCTAGGCAAAGCGAAAACCTTAAATCAGGTCCTGTAGTAAGCGTTCGCGTAGAACTTGAGTGTAATTCAGAGATACCGGATCAGACAGCTGCATATTGCCTCATTTTAAACGATTGCTTAGTTGAGTATAGACCACTGAGCAATACAGTAAAGAAAATAACATGAGTTGTAATATAGTAATAGTAGACTTGCAAGGATTCAAAGACATTAATAATTATTTTATTATTAAGGAGTTTGCTATTTTGATTAACGGACACACTCAAACATTTATTATCAAACCTCCATATCCCTTTAACAATTTAAGTGATGAGGAAAAAAAGCGTGTACGGTGGTTGGAAAATAATCGTGGAATCATTTGGAGTGAAGGTTTTATCGATCACCGAGAATTCAAGCGCACTATCATACCTTATTTGAATAACAAGAAAATTGTTACTAAAGGTATGGAAAAAATTAAATGGATTCGAGAATTGTGTAAAAATTGTGATATTTTGGATATAGGCGATAAGGGATGTCCTAATTTTATGAAGTTGTACAGTGACTATGAAAAATCTAATATTTCGAACTGTGTGCACCATAAAAAAACTTGTGCTTTGAAGAACGTGTTGTGTATTAAAATGTGGTGTGAAGATAATAAAATAAGTTTACCTGAATCTTAGATTGTTTTTTTAGTTATATAAACATGTTATTTTATTAAGTTACCTACATGATAATTATGAACCTAGTAGAAGTACTGATTGTATTTTTGAAAGAATAAATTAATTTATGTTCCTATTTACCTACTTTGTTTTATTCTTTAATTTATAAATAAAAAACCAATTTCTGGTAGATAATTAATATTTATTAAAATAACTTACCACTAGGGAATACATGTTATATTTTCACATATCTTTTTTACAATCCGTTCTGTTTGATCCAACACTTCGTCATACATGTTTTTAACTATATACTGAGCCGACACTATCACGTTTTCAATATCATTATCAATATCAGTAATTTTAATTTGAATCAGCCTCCTACCCTTACAAATATTGCGGCTGAGTACGAATGTCGATTGATTAGATTGATGACGTTGCTTTTCTACACCTTCTAATTTCTTCTTAGACTTTGTCTTCTTAGCTCGCCTCGTTAAACTATTGAATGTCATTAGAGGCAAGTCTTCTTCCGATTCCCCAGGAGGAACCTGTCCACAGTGGAACAGTAGATCTTGAGTGTTAATCCCAAAAAGACCGTCCTGGGTCTCATCGATAATTCTGTTTCCATGATCCGTCATTATCTGTAAATAAAAATACCTACATTAATCACAATTCTACATAGGGTAATCATGATACACTATTAATTTTGAAAGAGTAAATCTTACCAGTAGTTTAACTTCTTAATGAAACGCGACTTGTATTTTGGGACCACTTTTATTGAAGAAATATCAACATACACTTTCGAGGATCTGAAACAGACAGAAAATTGAATAAGTAGGTATATAAAATAAAATCTAAATTAAACTCAGAAAAAATATTAAATACTTACAATCTCTGACTTCTATTCTATGTTTCACCTTCGACAGTAAGCTGACTAATGAGTGATCGGTTTGCAGTAATAAGTTGAGTTTATAAATGTAAATGTGAATAATATGCGTGTATTCAGCATTTTCATGTTCTAACAAGTTTTTAGGTCACCTGTCTGGTGTTATATTCCACTTTGAAACTGATGCGCTTTGATAAAAGAAACATTCATGTACCTAGATTCATCTATCTACCTAACTAAAGTAAGGTATTTAGTAAAAAAAAAAACAACTAGTTTTTGTTTAAGCTATTTATTTTATTAAATTTTTCATACCTATAACATCACAAAGAACCTTTTATTAGTATGTAACTAACATTACAGTATCAGTTTTTATTTTTTTATTTATGTAATAAAGCTAGCCTGAGCATAAATCAAATTTTAAATTAACATAATAATTAAATTTATGTATAATAAGTATGTATTTCGGATGTTTGAACCTCTAGATGATGAAAGGATGCTTGGTCTTTTATTATTTTACGAGTGTCGGAAAACAAATAGCAAGCTATATACAAATCGCAGTTTACAAAGCATTATACTAAGTAGCTAGCACTATATAGTAGATCGGTTTATAGTCCATTCCACGCTATAGAGGTCTGAGTATCCTAAAACTTAAAGTACAATAATAGGCATCTAAAACTTACAGTTAACTTGGAAAACATTTATTTCTTAAATATACTAGCATTACCCCAGGCTAAAGTGGAGATGTGATCAGACGATAGTATCCGTTTATCATCATTGCCAGAAAGTGCTACTTTATTTACACTCTGTGTAAATATTTCATGTTTTATTGACTTGAATAGTACATTCTTTTTGCGAATAACATTGCAGTTATACAAAACATTTTTATAGTCAGATATATTTAATTTTCTTACTACTGATTTCTTAGTACCTTTCGCCTTCTTTATTGTTTTGTCTATTGTTTTAATACAATAAAGTTTTGAACGCAGTCCTACAAACTCTTTGATAATTTGACCGCCCATTTCATCCTTAAATAGTCCTGGAATCTTCTTGTTTATGATGGGCAAGGTAAATTCGTTGTTAACGTCGTAATTGCTGGTATCAAAATATTTTAAGAAATTGAGTTTAAAATCTTGGTAAGGATTATTTGTTTGTATATAATAAACTAGACTGTCGGTATCAGTGTAACATAATTCAACCCGGTTACCATAAAACGGTTTTATAACGGAGTAGTGAAAATCGTACATGTGACTCTTAGATAATTCTAATACAGTAAACCCTATGTATATCGGTTTATCGAGAATAAAATGCGAAGGCTTCAATTGGATTGCTACTAAATCTTCAGAAAATATCGAAGCACTGTGAAAATATGGGCTGGCTATCAATTTCTCTGCACTATTTGTCTTTTTCGTTTTATTTTTCGAGTCACACCACTTGTTTACTAACTTGACTTCTATTCGTTTTTCATTGTTTTCTAACGTCTTTCCAAACACACTGTTATTCAGTAATTTGTAAAAATCACTGACAAATAAAGATTCTGCCTCCTGACGCAATTGAGTGTTAAGATCAATGTATTGCTTAAAAAATTACTTTGTTTGAATGTAATAGCACGGTGGATTTTTTTCAACACCAAACCATGCTGTATACATTTTTTTAAATGAACGTAATGAATAATGTAGTGGTATTTATCATACAAATTTGGTATCAGTTTTTTGTTCTTGCCACCTGATGGTACGTATTTTTCTGGACAAAATGGGAGATCATTATGTTGAGTGTGTAAAGTCTCAGGATAAATTAAATCAACTTCAACAATATATCCATTGTCATCAGTTTCACTAATATTGGTTAAATTTAATTGTAAAATATTTATTTCATCTCTGTTCATAAACCTAAAATCAGAATAGGGCAAGTATTGACACATGCTGTAACCATATAAATTGTTACAATCCAAATACATAATGAATGATTTTTTACTAGTTGGATCAAAAGTATCCATGTATTCATTATTGGCGTTAACATGTCTTTTAGAGCACAAACAAATGCCTCCACGAATACCTTTTTGTATCATTCTAAAAATTTCAACGTCGCTTATCAATTCTAAACGAACACCCGTTTTCAACAGCATGGCATCAAACGATAGGCTTGGTGCCGTAAGATAGAACGCGGGGTCAAGATTATATGATCGTTTAGAGGTCTTTCTAAAGTTTTCAAATATATCTGTTAGCAAGAGAACATCCGTTTTTAGATATAAATCTGTATACATTCCCATATTTTTAATATTGAACACTGACCAAACAGCCTGTGCATGTTCATAGTCTTCATCAGTAATTGATTCATCGGTGATAGAGTTATAAAATTCATTTTTAGAAGGCAGACTAGTGTCTTTATAACGTTCCTTCTGAGACATATAGTCATAAGGATACACTCCTTTTCGAGTAAGCAAGTTGAACTGTTCTTCGTTAGGAAAATAAGACTCCAATTGTTTAAAGTCTTGTTTGTTCATTGTAATAGCTAATTTTTCCAAGCTAGTTCCCAAAAATTTGAAAGAATCAACAAACCGAACTTGAATGCTTTCTTCGTTAGATATTGGAATAAATTTTGTGAAAGAAATATAGCTTTCTTTAGTTTTAGGTATCAATTTAATAGACCCAGGAGCTTCGCCTAATTCTTTTATAAAAAGATGACTGTCGTAACCAGATAGGTTGTGAAAGAATATTGGTATGAATTTGGGTAGTTTGTATTGTATATTACAATAACTATGGGCAGCGCCGCGGTATTTACCCGTCAAGTGACAATGATCGCGAACTCTATCAACATCCAAAATGTGGTCGCAAATGTGGCAGGTAACAGCGTTTTCAAAATCGTGAATGTTATCTTCAGTGAAAGTCATAGGAACGCTATTTTTTAGAATACAATAAATTTTTCGAGCATCTTGATAAATAGATTCTACAAATCTTTTTACACAATCGGAACCGCGGTACGAAACTAGTCGATTGTGGCTTTCGTCTAGTGCACACGTTATATGATAAGCGAAAGCTACAGGTACATGTCGCTGCCGCGTTACTGTACTCGCTGTAGTAGGGTTAGGTTCACAAGATTCGTACCGTTCGAGCATCGTTTCAAAATCTGCGTATATAACAAACGGTACAGTTTGTTTTCTATTAAAATTTTCAAACTGTATGAATGAACCCTTCGGAGGTAGTTCAGTAGCGACTCCTCCACAACTGTGGGAACTAAGCTTATCGCTTGATTCAAAAAATGACAAACAATCGTCACACAAGTGCAATTTACTATGGTGTTTTGTTATTTGGTTTTTTACAAGTCGTGACAAATCTTTGATAAGACAGTAATGTGATAAATCATCATTTTCTAAATAAAGTAAATGAATCACTTTTCTATTTGTGGTTTTTGTTCTATAAAGCGGTCCTACTACGGTATTATTTTTTAAGCCGTAAATATTAATACCGATTTCAGGGTTATTTGCTTCAAAGCGCTCAATGTCTGAAAAATTTAATGGAAACTTAATATCTTGAAAGTTTAACACGTTACGAAAATCAGGGTATGACGTTACTCTTTCAGGGTGACTTTTAGCGGGATGCAATGCAGCAACAATTGACCATAAAAAGCAATATTTATCATTATTGCGAATATTAACGCAGGCTCTTTTTGATTTTATTGCAGCTGGCAACTTGATAAAGCTTGAACCACTCAAAGGTTGATATTTATTTATGTTAATTTCTAGATGAGAACTGTTTAGAAACGTCCAACCACTATCACGATCCTGAAATTCTTCATTTTTCTTTAAGAAAGTGCTTTTTAGTTGAGACATCAATGAATCACTGTCATAATTCTGATGTATAGTAAAATTTTTCGTACAAAATGATTTCATCTCCTGAGTATCATTTTTAACCATCAAAAATAAAGCATAGTATTCAAAATTGATTTTCAAATTTGTATGGTCTTTGAGTATCATGTCTATTAACATTTTGATCTTGTCTTGAATAATATTAAAAAATATTTCAATAGAACAGTTATTCTCATCAGAATCCATAATTCTGAAAGTCGCTATACGATTACGAAATGCAGAATTTATTTTTTCAATACCTTCACAAAAATGTGAAATGTTTTTATTTTTATGATTAGTGCTGCGTAGATGACCTAACCAGTGACTGCGCTCGACAGTTGTGCTACAAACAGTACAGAAAGGCATTTTTATGAAATATATTTAGGAGGGTATCGTTCAGATTATATTTTACTATATCAATGTGCTAAAAAGTCGTAACTACCTAAGAATAACTTAAAATACCAGGTGGGAACCTACCCCTAGATTTCCTTGAAGGTTAACATGTAGTATTATGTGGGATAAAGTTAATAGCTATTTGTTTAAGAACCTATATTATTAAATTTTAAGTAAATGATTATAAATCTTAGTATTATCTCAAAAGGGTGGACTAATGGATTAAACGACTAACTAACGAACCTATTTGCTTACTACTTAATATGCTTATAAAATAAAAACGTAGTTCTTATGATTAAGTAGGTAAGTGTTCTTTATTGCATAAATCACAATTTCCTTAATTTTATTTATGTACGTATGTTAATTTTATCTGAGTAGTACGTCGGCTCCGATGCATCGAAAAGTTTATGAGCGCGAAGCATAAACTTCTGTAGGCTGTCCCAATGCGGGGTATCCTTCTCCATTTGAACCTTCATAGACACCTCTGCTTTTTTCCATCTTTCTTGGGCTGGGGTATGGGCTATCTCCTTGGTGTTATACACCTTTACCTCCACGTAAAAGGTACCAGTCAGGTCTGCCGTGCGTCGCACCTTCCCGTTGGCAACGCGAGACACTAAGGATGATGTGAGCTCTCCACTTGTATTCGGTGGAGGGATCTCGAATGAGTCTTCTAACCCAAACAGGTCCGCAAACAATGAGTTCTGTTTAGACGAAGTAGCTCTGTAAAACAAACAATAAAATATTTATTACCTAGGTATATTGTTTAGCGGTGCACTGATATGGACTGATGATGATGATTGTTAGCGGGGATATTAATAGCAAATCAATACTTTCATCGATAAAAATAGAGTCTTTAACGTAAAAATAAATAACAATCAAATAATAGAAATAAAATAGAACTAGAATTTACAATCGAAACAATTGAGCTAACTGCACTGTTGCAATCAATTTACAGGTAGCACAACTTTCATATAGTGAATGTGAAAATAACTCTGTCTATCTGTTACCTTTTCACGTGTAAGCGGCTGAACGGATTTTGATGAAATTTTGTAAGAAAATAGATATCGTGCATGATATGATATTATTTAATATCTGCACTCTGCAGTTAGCTAAATTGTTGCAATTGTAAATACTATGTAGTTCTAATTTATTTCTTTTATTTGAATATCTATTTCATATGCTACATTTTCTTTCAAAAACAATCTTTAAGTGAGTGAAACCTGGCGAAGTCGCAGGCAACAGCTAGTAACTTACTATTCAATTAGTAGGAACACAAAACCTCAGCGATTGTTAGAGAGTCTTAAGTTACTAGCTCAATTCCCATCAAATAACATAACACAAAAACTCTGTTTAAATAATATAGTAATTTACCTTATTTTGGGTTCCGAAGGTGTTTTGGAGACGCTCGGGCTTTTGCGCTTGGTGGCGGCGACTGCTTTTTTAGGAGCCTTTTCAACGACAATTGGGCGGGCTTGAATTTCAGAGCACTCGGAGTCAGACCTGAAATCGAACGAAAGGGATTAATGACACATAATAAACATCATCATCAGCCGACTGCGAAGTCGAGAAATCTTCTGTTGTAAATAAAGCTTACTTAAAGAGTCCATGACAGTAACGGTCTTGCCGAACTACCACATCTCAAGATTGACTGATATTAAGAAAACTTGGAATCGAACCCGCACCTCTGCTAAGTGGATGTGGCCACAAGAGTGTTGAATGGAGCCGGTTCGTTCCGCAGAGGCTCATCTTGATGAAGAAAAAAAGTACTAAGTAGGTACTAAGAAAGGTACTTACGTACATTTTAGATGATAATTACGTCGTACTTTGTCACTCGAAGGTTCTGAAGCAAATGGTAATTATTCCCACCAATTATTAGATTTTATACACGTAAGTAATGCTTCGTATGCGAAATTGAGCACATTCCTAATCTAAACCTTAACAACATTGTAATAAGTTATATGACTATAATGAGGTCGGTTACGTCTTAATAATCGTTATTGAAATAATGCATTATTTTGTTTTTTCATGTTCCCGTGAGAATGAAATAAAACACCATCCATTTATTGTCACCGACAAAACTGAAGCCGTAATTACCTGGAATCTGCATATGATAACTATGATAAGGGTTACCATAAGTTTCGATTTCATGGAACAAACGCGAGTTACTTCGTACCGACGACGTACTCATTCTTAACCTTGTCGAACATGTTGAACAAGTACTTTGCTGATTTGATTAAGTGTAAAAAATAAAGTGCATTCGATTTTAACTAAATAAAACATATTTAATTAGGAACATTTATTTGTTCAGCTTGCATGGGTGCTTAGGTACCAAGGCAATTTCTAGATACATGATTATAATGTAGAAGATACTTAAGTAGTTACAATATTCACCAATAAAACTACAATAACAACAAAACTTTAGTGATATTATTACTTTGCTTATATATTTAAATAAGATCACACACGCATAAATAATAATAATAACATACTAAGTACCTATATTATATCGATTAAGTTGAAGGAAAATGTCCATTGTTAACATTTGTAGATGATGTTATGGTAACCCTACTTTCGTTTACGTAAAATGGAACAAACATTTGTGTATGTAAAAAATCGGTTAAATGCAAGTCTTAGGTAAAATGTATGTTTGTCTGCTCTTTAAACCTTAAGTAAATACCTACTTTTATAATTATTTAATGATATTGGTTAATGAATTCTATAAATTGATATTTTCTTATGTATATTATCTTCATAGTATCAAAAATTGTAAGTATTAACTTAATTTACACACATGTATTATAGAGTCACCGAAAACAATCGATAAGCAAGGTAAATCTATCAAAAATGTTTTAGATGTACTTAAATAGGTAAATAAGATATATAAAATAATTTAAGAACCATCAAAGTTTGTTTTAAGAAGGTATTAGGTACATTATTACCAAATCTATAATTGTTGCATACATCATTATTTATAACATCAAGCTTAAACCAAGTCACGTTAAAAAGTTAGTACCTACCTACGAGTATGTCTTGATATCATTTTGCTAACAACGCAACAACAGAATAAATAACAGTCTACATCACGGTGTCACGATAATATATTTCGCTGACTACAAACCTATTGTTTATTATGACCAGCTATTGCTCGCGACTTCGTAGATGGTTAGGTTATCTATCATTAATAAAATATTCATCAGATGAGAAGAAAACTGTATCACTTTCTGATTAGACAACTAACATCATCATCAGCCGGTAGAAGTCTCCTGATGCTAGTCATGGTTATGTATTTTCTTAAAACCTTAGTGTTATGTACCCTACTTAGATACTTAATTTTAGTCAACATTTACTGTGAAAAAATCATGTTAATCTGGTATCTCTTTTGCTATGTAAAAAAGGACAATCAAATCAAAATACTTATTTTCATTCACAATAATTTTGTTATTAGTCGGAACGAATTATTAAGCTCGAAGCACACTAAAGCTTCCTTGTGATAAAACATTTTACAAAATTAACTGTAAGTTAGGTACCTACATAATAATGTCCACGCTGTACTAGATTATGTAAAATAGTAGGTCTGTCCTTAAATATGAATTTTATTAAAAACAAAATAAGTAATAATTAGTTATGTTACATTTGTTCGCGTTAACTTAAATATATCTAAGGGTATCTCATAATGTCATAATATAAGTAGCTACTTAACAAAATTATTGTCAACGTCCGGTCTGACTTGCATTAGATGTTTTACATTAAAAACAGATAAAATCGTCAACTATTTTCTTACAGATCCGTTTTATTTGAGTTATTTACTTCTATCAAAATATCAAGCACGCAGTTAGTTAACCATCAATATTTCTATCAACGCCAACATTCCGAACTGTCTCAGTGTGTTTAGAGCTTAATTGCTCGCTTGCAAAATAATTCCCAGTACTGTAAAGTAGGTGTCTTATTATCGAGTAGTATCTTCTTGCAGTTACTAAAACAAACTTAATAGAACAACACGAGTAAAACTGATTCAAATTTAAGTTTAATAAATGTAGGCATCGATATTTTAAAGTTCAGCGAATGTTATTGTGTTATTCTAGTTAAAGAAAGTCAAATATTAGTGAATATCGTGGTAATGTGCCATCTCTATCTTGTGAAGATTCTGTGAGAGAAGAGTCAATCTGATCTGAAGATTAAACTTAGCTATTTCGTTGTCTTCGTGCCAATCTGGTCACAAAAACGGAGGGTGTACTTAATCCAACTTTAACTTCTGTGGAAAGACATGAGTCAATCTGACTGGAAACTCAGTAAATGTATTTTAAGTTCAGATATCTTTTTGCCAAACTGGTTACAGATTGCTAGAGTGAGTTGTATGTGCATGCGCTATCTCTAATTCTGTGGAATGATATGAGTCAATCTGACCTGAATTTAAGTATAAACTGAGTTATTTTGATGTCCTCGTGCCAATCTGGTCACAGAAAACGAAGTGTCTATTAATCTGCCTCTAACTATTGTGGAAGACATGGTGTCAATCTGATCGAAAAATCATAGAAAGTTTAATTTTCATCATACCACTCTGACTTCACATAACTAAGTGCGTTTGTGTTGTATAACAGTAAAAATCCGTTGTTTCTAACTTTCGATAATGTGATAATGTGTTATGTGATTGATCCAGCTGCGGTTGTTGAGGTAAGTTAGTAGATAGTTAATGGGATTTTGCAAAATAACTTCAATATTATTGGGCGCTCACCCCACTTTTTTGCTAATTATCTTCAATATTATTGGGCGCTCACCCCACTTGTTTGCTAATTATTTTCAATATTATTGGGCGCTCACCCCACCCGTAAGTGCCGTAGGCACTGGAGGATAAGTGGGGTGATGTGCCCAATAATATACTACTTTCATATAATTATATTATTAATTAAGATATTTAAATTACATTTAATAACAACGGACGGATTACCGAAACCGTATGAAAATCTAAGACCACCATAATGTTGCGAACATAACATGATGAATGGTTAAATTTTAAACCAACAGAAATTAAAATAATTCTTATTTAAAAAAAACGTAAAACAATTTCACTACAACATTCAAAATGTTGAATTTACTACAGATTTACATGATTTAGAAAATATGTACCAAAACAATAAAATTAGATTATGATTTAAAATCCTTGACATGCCATTTGCCTTTTAAACCATTTTGATCTTCTAATATAAAAACAAGAGGAGACAATTTCTTAATAATAGTTAGTACATTTTATAAATTTAGGGGCTAATTTAGAGTTAAAATATGTTCCAACATTACTTTGTGCAAAATTTCTCCTCTAAACAGTATCGCCTACATTAAACGCCTTAGAAGGGTGTCTAGTATCGTAGCGTGATGCGTTTTTAGAATGGGCTATGAACAAGGCAGTCTGAACTTTATCGAAGATCGCTGATAATAATTCACCAATATTGTTGTCGTAGATAGAGTAAATATCTCTAGACAGATAACAAATTTCATCCAAATTTGTAATTTTAGTATAAAGAGAACCGCAAGTTATGATTTCATGACCGAAAACAAGAAAGGAAGGGGTAAACCCAGTTACCACGTTAACTGAATTATTCATAACAAATTGAATTTTCCGCAAATGAACATCCCAAGTATGATGATCCTCCCCAACCAATGAAGCGAGCTCAGAACCAATAGTTTTATTATACCTTTCTGTCGGATTTTCTTGCGGAGTTTGTCCAAACAGATTCAAAGAATTCATTCACCTATGATTCAACAACTTCTTTAGTCAAGAGATTCTTAAAGAACGTTGTGTCTGTGATGAATGCGTCTTGGTTGATTGCAGAAGATATAGTTTGAGATATGGCTTTACGTTCAGAAGGAAACATCAATTGAGTTCTCAGTCTACTAAGGTCATCCATGGTATATATCCCTTGAGTTGCCAAATCTCCTGCATCTGTATATACCCATGCCACACGATTGATTGTAGATAACACTGTGGGGCTGCCTATTTTAGTCAAACCTTGATATGATAAGAACCAAGTTCCCGACACCTGAAATGTTGGTTTCAAGAGGACTGAACAAGTTACTGGTGTAGACGTTTTCTGCAAGATATGTGTTTTAGGTGCCATGTATAATATCTTCCCGGTATAGTTTACGGGCATTTCATTATAGCACCCGTCTACAATAGCTGAGGTGACATAAACTGGTATGCATTGTATCACATGTACCTGCTCTCCTATGGTGATACCTGTGTATCCAGGTTTGCCAGAGAACACATAAGCAAACTCTACTGCGTCTATGGATGCCAATGACAATTGAGTTTTAAGTAATTGTTTTTTAGTCTCGCATTGTACTCTTACTATAATCTCGTATATTCGGGATAACTCTCTTCTCATATGTCGCTCTAAATGGGTGAATTTTGCATTAACATATAGAAAAATATCCATATTATTAGAGTCTATACGCGATTGTTCAAAATATGTCATACCATTCTTTATTTGTTGTATCAATAATTTTGGATGATCTGTAATAATTTTTGGTATTCCACATATTTTTTTGTCCCCTTTATGCATCAGAGTAGCCAAAAACTTGTCAGCCTTGATCGAATATAGTGTATAAGCATCAGCAGATGATAGTTCTGATTTCACATACTATATTTTTGACACATATCCTCGATAAAGAACCTGGTAAGACGTTCTAGAACAGTCAACTGCATTCACATCATCCCAAGTGATATACCCATCATTAGCATCAATACAGTAGCTATCTGAATATTTGCATGATAATCCTGAATTTGTAATAACTGCATTGTCACCTACCCTATATATTCCTAAAGTACCCCTCTAAGGATCAATATAAGATTTGCAGTATACATACCATACGTTATGCGTTTGTAAATAAATAAATAAATAACCCTGGTCATACAGATAGATATTTTTTATTATACATAGAAAACTCATAATACTCGTAACAAATATTTGCAGATATTTGTCCCAAGGTGGGAATCGAACCCGAATCCTCCGCATCGCAGGGGGACCATCGCCCAAGCCAGTCGGGCCGCGGTAGGTTTTAATGTTCCCGTGGTTCGGCGCAAATGGCGAGAGAGGGTGGTTAGCGGAGAGGTTTTAGTGAAATTATCTCCTGAAAACAATTTTATTTGATCAAAAACATAATTCAACATTAGGTTTTCAGGTAAGTAGGTATTTAGTAGGAATAACAATGTGCAGAGTGTAGTATCCCACGTGAAGTGGGATACGAGATTAAAAATATTTATTTTTATAATATACTTATGTCAAATATCAATTCGACCGGAAATCGAATCCACAACATTCGGATTTAAGGTCAAGGCAAGGCCTCCCACAAGGCCCACACGGCTCTGAATATACAGACAGGGGTATGGTAGGCAAGGCACCCTAGGTACTTACATCATTTGGAATCTCAAAAGGAACACTCAATATTCATGAACTTGTGTCAATTTCTTCAACATTTTGGAAATATACTGCATTTGACTTTTGAAGTAAGGCGACTGTGTCAGGTTGTCCAGGTGCGGATATTATTTTGGTCCTCAATTGACTGTGATGCTGCAGTAGTCTGAAATCAATAAATGCAAAAGTTTTTAAGTAATCCTAAAGGGATATAAGTTTGTATGGGGAACCCGAATATTAAGCAGCGACGGGCGCGGTTAGTACTTGGATAGGTGACAGCCTGGGCCTGGGAGCACCGCATGATGTTAACTTTGCACTAAGATTTTTTTTACTAAGAATTCCACGCTGACAATGTTACTAGCAACATCTAGTACCAAATAATAACAGTGTTCAGCAGTGTATGTCTTACCAACCAAAGAGAATTTAATCTACTAAAGATAAAAAGTGAGTATCTAGAAAGACTAACTACGTTTTTACTAGGGCATCGTATTTTCGGCAAGCGCGGGGTTAGTTTTCATGTTTTATTAAATGACTACAAAAATAATCAAGCATTTTTATTTGTATTGAAACAATAAAAATCGAAACAAATCGAAAAAACCGATTTTAAAAATCAAAAATCGAACAAAAGTCAAAAACCGGTTTTGGGTATTCTTCCGATTTTGCATGCCCTAGTTTTTACTAACGTTTTTAGATCGATGTACATTAGACATGCGCAAAACAGTACTCTGTAATGTAATGCCATATAGCATGGCATTTCGTACCGCGTCATATGGCATGCTATCAGTACTCAGTACCCTAAACATCACCTGACTCCACTGGCTATGCTAAGTAATGCGAATGGCCCGCTATGACTTAGGTACTGAATGTAAAAAAAGATTTGAAATATATAATTTTTTAATGTTATACAGTTTTTCAGTTTTTTTGCGGTAGCGCGGTGCGAAAGAAATGAAACGCACAGGGCAGAGTACAGTAACGCATTCCAAAAATCACTAGTTGTCATTTGACTCGAAACTAGTTATTCGGTTACATGCTGCGTAGCTAGTTACTGTAATTAGTGACGTGAAATAACGCCCACGTCTACTTTATGCCAACTTTCTAAACAGTTAGTAGTTCTGTGCCTCTGCCCAAAAACAGACCAAGTTTGCTTAAAATTGGACTTTTCTAGCCACTGCTTTTGAAAATACTCTTTAAATTTTTGTATGTTGACCGAATAAGGAGCATCTTTAGTTTATATTGCCAACCTTCGTCTACTAAATGTGGATGTGGCGGTAGTAATGGCAGAATTCCGGAAAGTGCGATTATGCGTTTCGTGGTTTTAGATTTTGTCAATTTTAATTTTGTTCCTTGCTTCCAAACGTTATGGGAAAAATGAAAAAAGCAACCTTATATTTCTGCACCACGGTATACTTCTTTGGGGGTGAAGGTGGATTTCCCCCAAAGAGGAACAGAAGGAGATCTCCTCTGTACCGGGCCCGACCCATCTGGTCCACTGAGCCCGGTGGTCTTTCGACCGACGGTTGATGTCGGATAGTTGTATATAGCCAGTTGTTACTGAATCAAGTGTTTGCGCGATCTAGGATCGATTGCTCTTTTTGCTTCTTCCGATTGTTTTTAGATTGTTTATAACGACACGACATCTAACGGATGTTTATTGAAGCACTTAGGGTTTTTACATGCTTCGTCGTTTTTCGCTGTTTGCGCCTCTATTGACAAGTTAGCCTTGTAGTTCGGCCGTTGTCGCCTAGAGGTCGCCTACACTTCTTTTAACGCGTTAGAAGCAGCAATTTCAAAATCCAGAGTAAATTGTTTTGGTTCCATAAACGGCAATTGCGATCGAAGCATGCTAAAAAGTCGGATGTAGCTTTGTTCCGATTTATGGGACATCAATGCATAAATTAATGGTACAATATTAGTGGAGTCAATGCTGCTTAAATATCACCATGGAAGCTATATACCTGTGAAAATGATTTAAAGGAAACGCTCTTAAATGTCCCATCACAAAAAAAATGTTTCACTTGTTTTAAATATTCTTTTGATTGCGGGGTACAAAAAACAACTATACGGGTTCCTTGGTCATCAAAATCTGCCAAAATGAAATCGCGAAATTCGACTGGTATTTCAACGTCAGTAGGATTGTCGTGAAATAATTTGGTAACTTTAGCAGCTTTATTTCTTTGACGGTACACCGTACTTTTAATAGATTTAAAAGACGGTATGTTATTCGTTAAGTTTAAGCCGGAATCTTTTTATGTTGTGACACACTCTTTATAAATTGTTGGGACTGGTTGAAACTCTTTGCAAGCTTGTTCCCGCATGTTATGTAATGAAACTTTCATTGATGTTGGCAAAAATTATATAGAACTTTCATTATGAAAAATTTATATAATTTTTGCCAACATCTTGAACGCAGATGTGATCTCTTGACTGATTATGTCTCTTGCGATTCTGAAAAAACACAGAAACCCTTACTCGTAACGTAAAATGAATCACATACACACACACACAGGCACAAACGGGTTATAGGGCATGGTAACTCTCATGAATAAGAAATAGAAATAGACAGGGTGTGTCTGCGTTTGTGGGGGTGAGTGGGTAGGTGAAATGCTGACTTTCGGACTTTTTTGAGAAAACCCCTAAAAATTCACCAATCCATGATGCGGGATTTTTTTTGAGGGCTTTGCGAGATAAGTAGCAACCTCCCCCCCATCCATTAATTCAATTTGACCAAAGATGCACCAAGCACCCTGTATAATGTAATACCCCCTAAGTCACAACCACTTCACTCACTTGAATGGTCACCGATCCCCGGCATCGCATTTTCTTGAACTGGCTGCAAAGCCAAATTTCGTTACCATTTGTGTAAGTTTTGTTTTTGTGAAATTGAAACCCATTATGTAACAATACGACCCCCCCCCCCCCTTTCTATTTATAAAATTAAGATCCATTTAGTAGGTATTATACCTATTTATTATTGTTTATTTAAACAATAGTAATATAATCTGAGAAGTCAGTCGAACGAAGTCAAAGAATCAAAAATAATGTGATGACATTTCATGACAAACAGGAAAATTTTGTTTTATACCTACAACCATAAAACATACTAGCAAAAAGTTTCATTCAGTTCAAGTTATAAATAAAACCTATTTAGAAATGTACATAGGTACCTCTTCGTATTTTTTTGTATTCAACAGTACTTAACTAAATTAAGAGCTAATCTGAACAACGGGAAAAAAAATCCCGTTGGCCAGACTAGTCTGACCACCAATCTGACCACTGGGAAACACTCTAATTTTCTTCCTTTTCTTGACATTTCTTTCCGGCTCCAACTCATCTTAGCTTTCTGCATCGCAAAGGTATTAAACAAGGCTACCTCGTCGCCTGACAAATAATCTAAATAAGAGTGTCCAAATGTGATGAATCGGATCTGAAAATTCTGAATCGAATCGATACAGAATTTTCAGTTTCAGAATGCTAATGATACTCTGCCTTCGTTAGGTAACAGGTTGACACTACTGCACAGGTACATTATTATCATCATCATCATCATAATCGTGACGACGTCCGTGGCGCAGCGGGCGAAGGTCCGCCTGCGACGCAGGAGGTTGTGGGTCGATTCCCGCCTCGGAACAATTTAGTGTACCACCTGCAGAAATTTGTTCCGTTGTTGGTCTGGATGTTTTCTATGTATAATAAAAATATCTATCTATGGATGTATTGTATTAAGTATATCAGTTACCTAGTACCCATAACACAAGCTCTGCTTAGCTTGGGGCTAGATAATGCTGTGTGAATTGTCCAGCATTATTTATTTTTATTTTTAATTTATTTATCATCGGTATCCTCAAACCACTTTGACAAAGATTCGTGTTCGTGCATGAACGATCTATTTATCAGTAATATAGGTCTTTTTGTAAAAACTGTCGTCAAAAAACGTTAAGTTCCTGGCTTTGGTGATTTCACTTCTAGGGAAAAAGTTGCAATTTTTTGAAGTATCATCATCATCACGCTAAAAATGGGTTTTGGATTTTAAGATAACTTAACATCCAAAACTCATTTTAGCGTCAAGTTTTGAAAACACTTTTGCCTCACTCTGAATGCTTGTTACTTCTTCTTATGTTGGTAGCTGAAAATAACAGCGACGTACTGACTTCTTCAAGTGATACGGATCTAAACAAATACGTAGTTTATTCAAAATGTAAATCGTAAGATAGATAGTGTAGAGAATCGTTAGATAGTGTAGAGAATGGATTTGTAACTTAAGTGTAATCTTCATAAAGTGAGAGAAAAATATTGGGAAGGGAGAAAATGGAAAGTTCCACAAGTTACACAAGTTAGTAATAGTTCCACTAGTTAGAGAATACAGTAGTTCCACGATTTAGAGAATACACAGGTCCAACTTACAAACGTCACACATCAAATACAATAATAAGGATACGAATATATATTTTTTATAAAACGTCCATTCATCCACAGACATTCTAACCTAATGTGTAAACAGAACCAAGTGTTATGAACTATAACCCAAAAAACCCAACCCAGAAATATAGTGACGAAGAAATACAACAAAGGTCTATAAGATTGAAATTACAGTTGGAGTAGTTGCTCGAGTTAGAGGATAGCAGGCGTTAATTGAGCCTTAATGCGCACCAAAACCAAGATAGGCTACTTCATATAATTATATTATTAATTAAGATATTTAAATTACATTTAATAACAACGGACGGATTACCGAAACCGTATGAAAATCTAAGACCACCATAATGTTGCGAACATAACATGATGAATGGTTAAATTTTAAACCAACAGAAATTAAAATAATTCTTATTTAAAAAAAACGTAAAACAATTTCACTACAACATTCAAAATGTTGAATTTACTACAGATTTACATGATTTAGAAAATATGTACCAAAACAATAAAATTAGATTATGATTTAAAATCCTTGACATGCCATTTGCCTTTTAAACCATTTTGATCTTCTAATATAAAAACAAGAGGAGACAATTTCTTAATAATAGTTAGTACATTTTATAAATTTAGGGGCTAATTTAGAGTTAAAATATGTTCCAACATTACTTTGTGCAAAATTTCTCCTCTAAACAGTATCGCCTACATTAAACGCCTTAGAAGGGTGTCTAGTATCGTAGCGTGATGCGTTTTTAGAATGGGCTATGAACAAGGCAGTCTGAACTTTATCGAAGATCGCTGATAATAATTCACCAATATTGTTGTCGTAGATAGAGTAAATATCTCTAGACAGATAACAAATTTCATCCAAATTTGTAATTTTAGTATAAAGAGAACCGCAAGTTATGATTTCATGACCGAAAACAAGAAAGGAAGGGGTAAACCCAGTTACCACGTTAACTGAATTATTCATAACAAATTGAATTTTCCGCAAATGAACATCCCAAGTATGATGATCCTCCCCAACCAATGAAGCGAGCTCAGAACCAATAGTTTTATTATACCTTTCTGTCGGATTTTCTTGCGGAGTTTGTCCAAACAGATTCAAAGAATTCATTCACCTATGATTCAACAACTTCTTTAGTCAAGAGATTCTTAAAGAACGTTGTGTCTGTGATGAATGCGTCTTGGTTGATTGCAGAAGATATAGTTTGAGATATGGCTTTACGTTCAGAAGGAAACATCAATTGAGTTCTCAGTCTACTAAGGTCATCCATGGTATATATCCCTTGAGTTGCCAAATCTCCTGCATCTGTATATACCCATGCCACACGATTGATTGTAGATAACACTGTGGGGCTGCCTATTTTAGTCAAACCTTGATATGATAAGAACCAAGTTCCCGACACCTGAAATGTTGGTTTCAAGAGGACTGAACAAGTTACTGGTGTAGACGTTTTCTGCAAGATATGTGTTTTAGGTGCCATGTATAATATCTTCCCGGTATAGTTTACGGGCATTTCATTATAGCACCCGTCTACAATAGCTGAGGTGACATAAACTGGTATGCATTGTATCACATGTACCTGCTCTCCTATGGTGATACCTGTGTATCCAGGTTTGCCAGAGAACACATAAGCAAACTCTACTGCGTCTATGGATGCCAATGACAATTGAGTTTTAAGTAATTGTTTTTTAGTCTCGCATTGTACTCTTACTATAATCTCGTATATTCGGGATAACTCTCTTCTCATATGTCGCTCTAAATGGGTGAATTTTGCATTAACATATAGAAAAATATCCATATTATTAGAGTCTATACGCGATTGTTCAAAATATGTCATACCATTCTTTATTTGTTGTATCAATAATTTTGGATGATCTGTAATAATTTTTGGTATTCCACATATTTTTTTGTCCCCTTTATGCATCAGAGTAGCCAAAAACTTGTCAGCCTTGATCGAATATAGTGTATAAGCATCAGCAGATGATAGTTCTGATTTCACATACTATATTTTTGACACATATCCTCGATAAAGAACCTGGTAAGACGTTCTAGAACAGTCAACTGCATTCACATCATCCCAAGTGATATACCCATCATTAGCATCAATACAGTAGCTATCTGAATATTTGCATGATAATCCTGAATTTGTAATAACTGCATTGTCACCTACCCTATATATTCCTAAAGTACCCCTCTAAGGATCAATATAAGATTTGCAGTATACATACCATACGTTATGCGTTTGTAAATAAATAAATAAATAACCCTGGTCATACAGATAGATATTTTTTATTATACATAGAAAACTCATAATACTCGTAACAAATATTTGCAGATATTTGTCCCAAGGTGGGAATCGAACCCGAATCCTCCGCATCGCAGGGGGACCATCGCCCAAGCCAGTCGGGCCGCGGTAGGTTTTAATGTTCCCGTGGTTCGGCGCAAATGGCGAGAGAGGGTGGTTAGCGGAGAGGTTTTAGTGAAATTATCTCCTGAAAACAATTTTATTTGATCAAAAACATAATTCAACATTAGGTTTTCAGGTAAGTAGGTATTTAGTAGGAATAACAATGTGCAGAGTGTAGTATCCCACGTGAAGTGGGATACGAGATTAAAAATATTTATTTTTATAATATACTTATGTCAAATATCAATTCGACCGGAAATCGAATCCACAACATTCGGATTTAAGGTCAAGGCAAGGCCTCCCACAAGGCCCACACGGCTCTGAATATACAGACAGGGGTATGGTAGGCAAGGCACCCTAGGTACTTACATCATTTGGAATCTCAAAAGGAACACTCAATATTCATGAACTTGTGTCAATTTCTTCAACATTTTGGAAATATACTGCATTTGACTTTTGAAGTAAGGCGACTGTGTCAGGTTGTCCAGGTGCGGATATTATTTTGGTCCTCAATTGACTGTGATGCTGCAGTAGTCTGAAATCAATAAATGCAAAAGTTTTTAAGTAATCCTAAAGGGATATAAGTTTGTATGGGGAACCCGAATATTAAGCAGCGACGGGCGCGGTTAGTACTTGGATAGGTGACAGCCTGGGCCTGGGAGCACCGCATGATGTTAACTTTGCACTAAGATTTTTTTTACTAAGAATTCCACGCTGACAATGTTACTAGCAACATCTAGTACCAAATAATAACAGTGTTCAGCAGTGTATGTCTTACCAACCAAAGAGAATTTAATCTACTAAAGATAAAAAGTGAGTATCTAGAAAGACTAACTACGTTTTTACTAGGGCATCGTATTTTCGGCAAGCGCGGGGTTAGTTTTCATGTTTTATTAAATGACTACAAAAATAATCAAGCATTTTTATTTGTATTGAAACAATAAAAATCGAAACAAATCGAAAAAACCGATTTTAAAAATCAAAAACCGGTTTTGGGTATTCTTCCGATTTTGCATGCCCTAGTTTTTACTAACGTTTTTAGATCGATGTACATTAGACATGCGCAAAACAGTACTCTGTAATGTAATGCCATATAGCATGGCATTTCGTACCGCGTCATATGGCATGCTATCAGTACTCAGTACCCTAAACATCACCTGACTCCACTGGCTATGCTAAGTAATGCGAATGGCCCGCTATGACTTAGGTACTGAATGTTCAGGTGTAATGTAATAGCAATAGGCCAGTACCTACACCTACCTACTCTAAACATGACCTGGCATGACGCGCTATGCTAAGTAATACAAATGATCCGCTGTTTCTTTTAACTGTACGGAATGTTCTGTTCAAACGTGTCTATTGCTATTACAGCAATAGACAGACCTTTCATTATTTTATTATCTTATACCGTTAAACGAGCAGTTCTTGCATATATATAGGTAGATATGTATGTACATATTATGTAGGTAGGTATATCTCGGGAACAGGTCAATAGATTTCGACGAAATTTTTGTTTATTATGTTATTTGTATTACGCCTAGGTTCTACCTGTACATACGATAATGAGGTTCGGATTATACCTATTGCAACTAGACGATATTCGATAACTAAGAAGATTTTTTTGAGATCCGTTATCGCCGCACCACCCGCCGCCGCCGCCGCCGCCGTAATGTACGCAAGCTTTATCTTTAGTTTATAATAAACAATGTTGATTTCCCTTCATACTTAGCCCCAACCCAATTAATAAGGTATACTTCTTTTGTATAAAGGTAGCCATTGACGATGCATCCATTTAGAAGATTTCCAAATGGACGCATTCCCAATGGATATACTCCAAATTATGGGCACATTGACTGACTTCCATTTGGACGTACGCGCCGCCGCCACTTCGAATATTGCACGCTATCAAGTAACACGTACGGAACAAAACAATGGATTTTTTAACGTTGGCAACAGCAGTGTGCATTTCGATAAAAATACAGAAAAGACGTAGGAGAAAATGGATGAAAGGGTGGTTGGAAAAAAGAAGTACATTAACACATACCAACTTATTGTCTGAATTATCATTAGAACCCAGCGATTGGAGAAATTACTTGAGGATAGATGAACAGACTTATTTCAAATTACTGCAACTTGTGACACCAATAATAAAAAAACAAGATACTAACATGAGACAAGCTATAAGTCCCCATGAGAGGCTATGTGCTACACTTCACTTTTTAGCTTCAGGAATGACGTATGAAAATCTGAAATTTTCAACAGTAATTTCTGCACAACGCCTAGGAGTTATTATTCCTGAAACTTGTAAGGCAATAATAACTGTTTTGAAAGATTATATGAAGGTAAGTAAATGATACAATTTGTATTCAGTTTTTATTATATAAGTGTATTAAAGTAAGTAAATTATAACTTCACTCTGCAACATCAGTTATTATTATATTATTAGTGTTTTCTGGTGTTTCGCCTATAGCGGCAACAAATGCGTCATATAATATATTATGGTCACTTGTACTCTGTGTTATTTGTGAATTTCGTAGCTGATGTAACGAATTGTTGGAATTGAATTGTTGAATAATCGAATCATCGCGGTTTTGAGTTGGTGGTCTGAAAAGTACTTGTGAATTATGTACAATGCGCGAGTCCACGGTCAAATTGTTAGTTTCAGCCATAAATACCGCATCGTTAATTATTTTTTGGCAGTATATAGCCATCATAGTCGGCAAATTTCTTAACTTTTCCGCAATATGTTCTCCAAACGCATCGTATTCCAGTTTCGCCCGTTGAGGTGGAGTGGGTTCGTCCATTTTCTTAGCAATTTTTTCTAGAATATCATTCGCTTGGGCCTTGGTTTTTCGTGATTGATATCTTGATGATGAAGCCGTACTACTTTGTGATAGTGGAGATTGCACATTGGTTGATGCTGTGTCTTCACTTTCATCGTTGCTGACCTGTAAAACATTTTTTTTTGTTACAGATGCCAGATACTGAAGAAAGATGGAGGAAAATAGCAAAGGACTTTGAAGAAAGATGGCAGTTTCCTAATTGTTTAGGGGCTATTGATGGAAAGCATGTACGGATTATACCCCCTCCTGGCAGTGGTTCATATTTTTGGAATTACAAGAATTTCAATAGCATTGTGCTTATGGCGTGTGCAAATGCCAACTATGAATTTATATGGTGTGAAGTTGGTACAAATGGCCGAGTTTCAGATGGAGGCACCATTCAGAATACGCTTTTTTACAAAAAATTGCAAACAAAGGAGCTGAACATCCCTAATGATGATAGTTGTCAAAATAGCAATACTAAATTGCCCTTTGTATTTGTAGGGGATGAAGCGTTTGCCCTCAGAACTGATTTTATGAAGCCTTTTAGTAGAGCGGCTCTGACCACAGAAAGAAAAATTTTCAATTATAGGTTGTCAAGAGCTAGGCGAATAATAGAAAATGTATTCGGTATAATGTCAAACCGATTCAGAATCTTCCATTCTGCTATAAACTTAAGTTTGGACAGAATAGATCTAGTGGTTTTAACATGCTGTCTCCTTCACAATTTTCTTCGTAAATCAAACTGCCCTTATGCAACAGACAATGCATTCGATATTGATAGTGATGAAACTACTGCTACCATCGGGCTCACTCCATTAAATGTTACAAATAGAAATGCCAGCACTAATGCAAAAAATGTAAGAGAAGCCTTCGTACAATATTTTAACGGGGAAGGCAGTGTTACTTGGCAATATGATAAAATAGCATAGTAACGTAAGTTCTGTATGTATGTACCTCAGCATCTTCAAACGGCATGTCATCAAGGATTGAATTTACTGATCTCGAGGGCCTTGGTACATCCACATCTGCCAAGAAGAGCAATTCGCTGTAGTACCACAGCTTAGGGACATGAATATCTGCTGTTCCTGCACCAGATCTGCTGGACGTTTTAACCTGTAACGCAATACAAAGTTGATTCGAATATAATAATTAAGCACCTAGTTCTCGCAGAACATAGTTATACTAAAATATATACATATTCGTAGAACCAAATAAATGAATGGGAATACTAAATATATGTACTTTCATTTGTCTCTCAGATATCTCTTAGAACAGGACACTGCCTATCATCATCATCAACAGCCCATAACAGTCCACTGTTGGACATGAGCCTCTCCCGTAGGAGGATTTTGCCGTAATCTCCACGCTTGGCAGGCGGGTTGGAGATCGCAGTAAGGAAGACAAACAGATAACGCTGCTGCTCGTTTTCTGTTCTATGGAGGCTTTAGGTGTTCCGCCTCAGACATCAGTCGCCTTGTACGACACCCAGTCTTTGTAATGGGTTGGTGCTATTCTACTCTGCCTATAGAAAGTAAATATAAATACTAAAGTGAAATAGGTTACTATAATGAACAGAATAAAATAAATACCTTATTTAATTCCTTTTTAAAACAATTTCTCATAGAGGTTATCTTTTTTTTAACGGTATCTAAGTTGGCGTCAGGGTCCTTTGTTTTAAACAATGCCAACAAATCATTCATTGCTGCATTTCTCTTTTCCCTGTTGTGATAATCAGTATGTTTCACTTGCCATAAACATGGGTGCGATTTATATTTTTCAATTACTTCTAAAACAAAGTCACGGGCAGACGTAGACATAATTACAACACATGTATCCGCCGTCAACACAAAGCATAAACTGAGACGAAAATCACAAAAAAATGGACGCGGTTTTGCCCATTCACGGACAATCCGGACGGCTTCCAAATGGCGTGGCGCTCGTTTTTGACATTGACAGTCGGCCGTGGATGACGTCCATTTGGATTGGATGCATGGATTTCAATCCGTTTGGAAATCCAAAGCTGGAAGATATCCATTTAATTGGCATACGTTTAGCACATTCACGAAACGATTTTGGAAGACGTCCACTCCATTTGGATTGATGGACGTATCGTCAATGGCTACCTTTACAGGGTTCATGTAGATTCTACCAAAAAATGTTAACACCTTATAATGGACATGAATGCAATAAATATATAAATAAAAATAAATAAATAAATAAATAAATATACGTTTTTAGAACTAGTTGTACTGCTTGCTGGTGATGGTGATTCCGAGATGATGCGAAAATTCAGAGTTCGTTTTTGTTTTATATTCCGAATCGACGTTAGAATTTCCATATGCAAATCCATCATTTCTGTTTCATTCATATCCTTAGTAGTGATGGTAGGATAACCGGATGAGAGGTCTTGAGCTGTTAGCGCTAGAATCTGTTGTTGGGTAAGTAGTTGTTAGGTTGTTATCTCAACATACTTAATGAACTTGGCGGCACTAAATGTTTCGTAGCGATTTTGACGATACGGAATGTGTATATGAGGGGTATAGAATCGAAGTTAGCCAAATCCCAGTCTTGAAATTTTACACAAATTAAAAAAAACGTTTAGTTTTTTGTTAAGGTGGCAAAACTGTATGAATGAAACGGCAAAATATGAAGATTTAAATTTAGAACTCTATCCTCTTCAGACCTGAGCCTTACACATATTAAATCAAAGTTATTTTATGCTAAAATAGTATTAATTGGGGTTCAAATAAGACATTTTGATTACTTTCAAAAACATTTTTTTTTTATTTTGAAATTATGATAGCCACACATATGTGTACCTCAGGTCTATGCTACCTACATTTTGCCTCATTCTTCTTATTTTTGGGTGTGAAACATCTCAAAACAGTTGTTTCTTGTGACACAAGTATATTTTGCACTTAGTGCACATGGTGCGGCATCGTGAGGAGCAGTGTGGGTGTCGGCATTTTGATGCGAACTTGTCATTCAGGAAGCGCGGGAGATGTCCGACGCCATCCAGCCGAACCTCACCTGTAATAAAAACAATCACCTGTAATAAAAATAATTGTTTAATCAACTTTTTTTTTCAGGTACCTCGCATCAGGAAACACCATGACCGATATGTATTACTGCTATAGAATTGGGATAACAACTTTGAGCAACATTATACACTGCGTGTGCCACGAAAAGTGGTTTACTTCTCGAAATGAACATCTTAAGCCGGCTTTTCACTATGGGATATAATATAATAATTACATCTTGAGATATAATATTTTATCACTCGACATACATTTTTTACGAAACCGTTCACACTGTGCTATAATATATATAACATCCCAAACTATAAATATTTTTTCGACCGAGTGAGCGATATTTGAAGGTCATTTGAAGGTGTATATGTTACCTCACGTCCCCGGACACCGCGCCTCCCCCTGCCTGGCCCTCAGTTTGAATGTTGGCGTTCGTGTGCAGACGTGTAAACTGATCATGTGTGGTCTAAAATATATATCTTACAGTGTGAACAGTAATCACGGGATGTAATAACTCGAGTCCCAGTCTGCCTTCTTTGCGGATGATGGAAAGTTTTTTGCTAATCCCATAATTGACTCAGGAAAACTTCAAGATGACCTTAATCGTATACAAAGCTGGACCAAAGACTGGGTAATAAAGCTAAACACAGAAAAATGCAACATTCTTCACCTAGGCAACAACAACCCCAATACACCGTACATTCTGGGTGGAAAAGCTATTGCTACAGTTGACAGTCAAAAGGATCTCGGAGTCACAATAACTAGCAATTTAAAGTGGGAACAACACATCTGCGCCATAGCCAAGAAAGCAAATTCGTTTATTTATGTGATACGTAGATCCTTTCAATCAATGACAGTGGAAGTCTTCCGGAAGATATACAAGACATACATCAGACCACTGCTCGAATATGGATTCCAAGCTTGGTGCCCCTACTTTCATAAAGACATAAACCTGCTTGAAAGTGTTCAGAGAAAGGCTACCAAGATCCCATGGTCTTTACGACGGAAATCCTATGAAGATAGGTTACGCGCACTACGCCTCACTACTCTAGAAGAACGACGTCTTCGAGGTGACCTCATTGAAACCTACAAGATACTCACTCACCAATACAACCTGCCATCCATACAAGACATCTACATAAAGAAAGAAGGACGTTCAACCCGTGGACACCACCTCCCAGGTAGCAATTTAACGTCATAACGACGTCCATTCACAGTCATTTCCGACTTAAAAGACGTCATAAAAGACGGCGCAATGACGTACGAAAAGACGGCCTAATGTCATAGCCTCACGACGTCACTGACAACGTCAATAAGACGTCTTTGAAGAAACGTTAGTAGGGCGTCTTGTAAAGACGTTAAAAGGATGACCTCTAAAGACGTTAATAGGTCGTCTTTTAAAGACGATAGTAGGCAGTCTTCTAAGGACGTTAGTAGATCGTCTTCTAAAGACGTTAGTAGGCAGTCTTCTAATGACGTAAATAGGTCGTCTTATTAAGACGTTGGTAGGTCGTTTACTGAAGACGTTAATAGGTCGTCTTCTAAAGACGTTAATAGGTCGTCTTTTAAAGACGTTGATAAGTCGTCTTCTGAAGACGTTAATAGGTAGTCTTCTAAAGACGTTAATAGGTCGTCTTCTACAGACGTTAATAGGTCGTCTTCTACAGACGTTTATCGGTCGTCTTCTGAATACGTTAATCGGTAGTCTTCTGAAGACGTTAATAGGTCGTCTTCTACAGACGTTTATCGGTCGTCTTCTGAAGACTTTAATAGGTCGTCTTCTAAAGACGTTGGTAGGCAGTCTTCTAATGACGTTAATAGGTCGTCTTCTAAAGACTTTGAAAAGTCGTCTTCTGAAGACGTTAATAGGTCGTCTTCTGAAGACGTCAACAGGTAGTCTTCTGAAGACGTTAATCGGTCGTCTTCTGAAGACGTTAATAGGTCGTCTTCTGAAAACCTTAACATGTCGTCTCCCGAAGACGTAAATAGAGCGTATTCTGAAAACGTTCTTTAAAATTCTGTTAGGGCTGCAAGCAAATAAAAACAACAAATTTACATGAATCAGTTATATTAATTGTTAGGTACTTAAAGTAGGTACCTACCTACTTATTCATTATAAAAAAGTGCGCGCTGCGTCACGCGGCGTCTCTGCGCATCGAATAATACTTTCAGGGTCCATAAAACATAAATTATCGATAAAAAAGTGCGCGCTGCGTCACGCGGCGTCTCTGCGCATCGAATAATACTTTCAGGGTCCATAAAACATAAATTATCGAAACGCGACGCGGACCGATAGCGCGCCGGCGGCGCGGGCGGCGGCGGCGCGGGGCGTCTCTCTCTAGATACCTCTGATCGGGTCGCGTCTCAGTAATAAACATAAATCAATACCTAATGATTTATGTTCTATGGACCCTGAAAATTATTAAAACTTTGCGGTTGCTAGGTACATTAGCAGATTCTCTAATGGATACTTACTACAAATTGTTAGTCACAATATTCATGGAGCATTAGAATACAAATTAAAAAATCAACTAAAACAATTATTTTATCAGTCTCATGTCTCATCATGAGGGAAAGTAAAACATGTCATATTAAAATTATATCACCCAGAGGTAAGATTTTATCATCTAAACAGAGTTCAGACTTTGAAAGTATCAATAAACGCAGAATCGTAAGAATATGTATAATACCTGTCATATTCAACAAATTCTTGTAGTTACCTACAGATTATAAAAATATAGGTAGTTGCATTTTGCTTAACAGTAACATAATCTTGCTAAACCTTTAAATTTAATTAAAAATAATTATTTATTACCTAATTATCAATATTTTTTATACAACTATAATAATCACACAGTGGTGAATATACATTTTGTGATCTGAACAGTTCTGAAACTAAAATATCAACAGCGTAGGGTGTTAGATCAAGGGTCAGCTCACACCGAGACGCCACGCTGCGCGCACTTTTTGCATCTTTTGTGTAGTGGGGTTATAGCATGGTTATAGTTATATTTTGTATCAATGTCATAAAAAGTGCGCGCTGCGTCACGCGGCGTCTCGCCGCGTGGACGAGATAATTGTTATCAGGGTCCATAAAACACAAATATTTATTGATTAGATACATAACACCAGGTCGCGTCCCGTCTCGGTATGAGCTGACCCTTAGTCTAATGATTTATGTTTTATGGTCCCCGAAAATAATTATTGCTGTAAAGTTTTGCGGTTCGAAGATTAGCAGATATTATTTAAAATATTTACACGAGTTTCCTTACAAACGTAATACATTCATTAGTCACAATATTCATGGAGCATTGGAAAACAAATTAAATAATTACTATCCGTCTCATGAGGAAGAATAACACATTTTGAAATTATGTCACACAGAGGTAAGATTTTGTAATCTGAAGAGAGTTCAGAGACTTTAAAGATATCAATAAATGCAGAATCATAAGGATATGTATAAAATGAATCATATTTAACAAATTCTTTACCATAAATGAACAAACATTTTTTTTCATTGATGTTACATCTCAGAATACTATGTATTTCAACTACTTTGCCTTTTGCATAACAATAACAATCAGCTACACGAGCTGATATAGCATAAATTGCAAATCCCTTATAAATAAGTTTTTCAAAGCATTCATAGACATTGTTATCAGTAGGCATTGGCAATAAACTTCTGCAATTAAAAACAGCTGTCAACTCTTCTTTAGATTTTGGAGACTGTGATGACTCCATTTCTCTTAATCGTTTAACAATTTGAATTAATGGTTTATTAGGCGACCTAACCAAATTTTTTAACATAACCAAATAATTTTCAAACGGAAATGCGGAATAATTATCCAGAGCACCAAATAAACGAACATCATCACACAAATGACATAACATATGAACATTATAAATTAAAAATGTTCGTCCGTAAATAGTTTCGGAGTGTCTTATGTAAGCTTTGTTTATGAATATTAGTTGATTTAGCGGGAATTTTCCATGAATAACAGCTGGGCCTGAGTCACGGCAACAACACAAACCAGTCAAGGTGATTAGCATAGGAAAGTTCCACCCGAAGTGACACGAGCCAAGCCGACCATTGTTTACTTAGGAAAAATCCAATCCGAAGCAATCCCGAGCCTAACCGACGACGAGTCCCGATGCGAGCATTCGAGCGGCAATGCGCTCAGTCGAGTGCATATAAAATGCCAGGGAAAACTGAACGGGCATTCATTCATATTTCAAGACTTCAACTAGTATTATCATATTATCTCTAATATTGCTGTAATTGAGAGTTTAATCAGCAGTGCTGAATTGCTAATAGATTATTGTATTATTGTAAAATAAATACCGAGAAAGTATACCCGTGTTTGCTGTTCCTCCTGACTTGTAGTAGGATAACAAGTCAGAAGTGGGATTCTTCCAAGGAAAAGGTACGTAATTAGTGCTGTTACTAATCTTTTCTACACGCCCAGTATATTTTACTCTTCATCCCATCTGGCCAGCCATTTTAGGTGAGTCTGAATCTGAGTCTGAATCTGAATCTGAGTCTGAATCTGAGTCTGAATCTGAGTCTGAATCTGAATCTGAGTCTGAATCTGAATCTGAATCTGAATCTGAATCTGAATCTGAATCTGAGTCTGAATCTGAATCTGAATCAGGCCATCTAGCAATTCAAACTCAAGCCTAGAACTGCCAACCCATCCATACCTATGGCAAATAGTCGAGAATCGTCTTTACCAGAAAATTGGAGAACGTTTGGTGGTTTAGCAAGCAGCGTTACATGTCTATGTATGTTGTTCTGTTCTTTTACACGACAGTATAAAATAAATCAGTACCTACCTAATCTATTAAACTTTATAAGGAGTTACCTACGCAATATTGATCGCTTTTAGTTTACAAATTATTGGAAATCATGATGTAGGTAGTTCCAATTCATTCATTTAGACTCGTAGGTATTGAAATATATTAGTTTTTTTAAAATTATATTTCCAATGATAATGTAGTTTTAACTGAAACTATAAAACATTGATTTTATGTATGTTAGAAGTAGTACCTGCCTACTTGGGTAAAAGAAGTTGAAGTACCTATCAGCGTTTTAAAATTTGTAATGTATGGGTTTAAATTGTATTAAACTATGGTTTTAATTTAAAAAAAGTACGTACGAACGTTTCTTTTTGTGGCTTTCTGAGAGGGTAGCAATCCTAATAATTAACCTAGGTTAAAAACTTTAACGGAGTTCAGTGATATTGGTTAGGTTAAGTTACATACGTTAGATTAATACCTACAAACGACCACTTTCACCTAAAAAGAAAAACCACGACCCTATTTTGAACAATTGATGTCGTTGAAAATTATTTTTCAGCCCGGGAGGTACATGAAAGAAAACGAGGAAGAAGCTGGCCCATCTGCAGAGTCGCCCCATGTTGCAATGGACCGTAGGAATCCTAGGCGCTTCAGGTTGCGGGCGCCGGCTCCTCGACAACGTGTTCTTCATTCAGCAGTCACCGCGAATCTAGGAGGCGTTACCCTGCGGCTAGTAGTAACTCCATGCCACATTACTCAAGGAGTCGTTCGCCGATCGCGCAGCAGCGCGAGAGGATACGTCATCACAGCAGACTGAGAAGTGATCAGTCTAACCTCCACCGACACCGGACTACGGATACTGATTTTGAAGCGGATCGCCACTACAACAGACCTCAGGATGAACGGCAAGAAAACTCCAGGCAGCTTAAACGCTTCACTGCACCTCATGTGCTTTTTAGAATAGGGAAAACTTTTTAAATTAACATCATAAATCTGAATTGAAAATTAAATACACTTTGAAAAACATTAGGTACCCATAAAAATATAACCATTGGCTCACCAGGCAGTACTAAAATATAAATTGTGATGGGTTTTTAAGCCATGCTTGACTTGTTTAAAAACTTGTGAAGTCAGCAATAAAATCATAAGATCTAAACCGGAATAAACATAAATATATAAAATTCAGCGATACCTAGGTACCAATACCAACATAAGAAAGAGAGTAAACATAATAATATCTTTTGATAGTTATAGCCTATAAGTTAAAACAATACAAATGATACAATGCACATAAAACAATACTAAGTAAAAAAAAATACGAAATCTAATACCTACCTACAAAACTAATTTACATCGCTTAATAGAGGTACCTATTAGACTTTTTAACAAAATGTTCATGGAACGATTATGAGAAATACGCAGCTAGCACAATAGGTATACGTACGAGGGATGTACTTCGTACATTACTGTTTCCCTGGATAGTCTTATTGGATACGCAATGAGACAGAGAGAGGGAGAGAGAGAGATATTTTATTTATTTACTATATACAATTAGCCTTAGGACTAAATTATTTAATGCTACCAAACAGTTACAAAATAGTTATTTTTTGTGCGTAGCAGCGTTCATGGTAGCTGTGTCATAATAAGGTAGGTATTCTTAGCGTGTAGGTAGGTACATCTTGATAGTGACTTAACGTTTGTTAAAAAAAAGTGTTGCACGGTAAATTTTTCGCAAAATAGACGATGCTACTAGTGACCTGATGGTAGGCTTAGGCTGGCCAAGAGTTCACTTAGTTCAGCTTAGAGGTAGCTATGATCAGAAAGGAAGCAAAAAAAAAAAAGGGCTTCGCTGCTGCAAATGGTAAATTATGTCTCACTTGGGTTTGGATTTGGTTTAGGTGTAAAATTTGACGCAGACATTTATGTATGTTCTTTTTAAAGAGGGCAACCGGGTTATGGCCCTCAAATAGAGGGTGGCGTCTATTCATTAAAGGATGGCGTTAGTGAAATTTTGATTGCCACGCCCTACCCTAATTCAATTACATTCAAAGAATGAATTCACTGCTAGGACGAAAATAGTTCTAGTTATTTAGGTTATATTGAATTACACACTTTAGTCGAAACTCGTCGAACTAAAGACTTTGGGTATAGTCTTAATATCAATAGATATGTTTCAATCTTATCTTCTACAAACTTTGTCACTTACAGTTTACTTCTTACTTTGTTATTTAAAGATTCTTTTTTAAAATTTGTTTTAAATTACTTATATTTACCCTAAGACTTTTACTTAGAACATAATTGTTTGTTGCTATACCTATGATTGCTGAAAGTGGGGAAAATGGCAAAAACCAAAACGGAGTGCGATGGCAGATTCTAAAAACATGTAATGATGACGTCCACACATTATCTGAAAAAAAAAAATTGACATAGGTTCTCAAGGTATATTTATTTTTTGGATGCCCTGTCAGGCTAAATTCGATAGATTATTTACATTTACATTTCAAGGTTTGGTAGTTTTTGAAGCCTTAGATGATAAACAAATAACAAAGCGACGGAAAATCATAATAATAATCTATTCATTTATTCATATTTATTGATATGCAAAACAGAAAACAATCGTAACATCCATTTTTAAAATGATTATAACTAAGGTTCTTAGACTAGATTGTGATCCAAAACATGCATACACAACATGATTAGATTTTAGAGAAGCAAACGCATATAATTTGAAAACTAAAAAAATAAGGATAAAAGGCAAATCTAGTTATGTGGTCTGAATTATGATACAATAATAAAATACCTACTTAAAAACTAATCTAAATAAATTAAGATATTAAATGCATGAATGAGTTAAAAAGAAAATCAAATTTGAAATCAGATAAAAAGAAAATCAGATAAAATTATTTTAATGCATGAAAACAGCTTTTATACCTACAAGTCCTATTCTCATATTTGTTCCATATTATTCATCGAATAGTTCGGCTTACAAAAAGAAAAAAATTGATATTATATTAAAATTATTTGTAGATTGAGCAACATTAATAATAAATTGAAATAGATAACAAAAAAATTGTAAGAGTCCTAAAATACTAACCTCGGTACACATGTTACACTTGATGTCGTTAAAGTTGTTTGTATCATACTTTTCATTAATGGTTAGACACAAATTCATGGGAAAGGAAACACAACATTAAGGAGCTGTACACAAAAAAAAAAATTAGAGAGACAATTCGCCAAAGTAAACAAAATATCAAGAGATTGGTTGTAAAAAGTGAAAAAAACAAATTAATCATTTTTAGTCGAAATAAAATAAATTTAGAGGTATGCTGCTGTATAAGGGCTTAGTCAAGCTAAACTAAGAGTAATGAAATTACAATTTAGGTATAGAGAAAATAAAATAATGTCAGAAATGAAATTCATTGATAATTAAAAGTTAATAATACATAATGTCATATAGGTATGCTACTGTAAACATTGTCAAATAAATTAGAATGAAAAAAAAAATAACAGATTGAAAGTAGAAGAAAAGTCAATGTAGCAATAGAATAAATTCTTATCGCTTTTTAGGTGTCCAATCGAAATCATAATAAAATGAAAAGAAAAAGTATAACTCTCAGAATCTAGAAAACATTAGAACAGATGTAGAAAACCACATTAAAGTGATACAAGTTATTGATAATAGTTAATATAAATTTTGTAAGCTACAAAAAAAAAGTTAATGAAATATGCAGTCTGCAGTTGCCAAAGGAACGTAAATAAGAGTATAATGTAAATCGTGCCAATTTAAGTGAAGTGATCTTGTTTGGGTAGATCTATCAACCTTATGTCCGGGTTGAGTAAGCCAATTGCCAAACAAAGGTAAGGGCAATTTACAAAAGACTACGGAAATATTCATCCGTAGCTAAATTTAAACGATCAGAATATTGGTGACAGAGGAACTGATAAGGGTTAAAATTTGAATTTGAAAAAGATCATGAGGTAATTTGAGGGAAGATGATAGAAACCATCAAAATAATAATGACGATGAAATAAAACAATTCTGATAAGAGTAGTGAATAATAATGAAATAAATCATTGAAATTGAAAAAGTAATGACGATAAACCGGACGAATACGATAAATAAGTAAAAGGCACATAAAAATGACGATTGAAAACGAAACTGACTTTAACCATTATATGTATTATGGTTCTAGTATTGTGTAGAGATTGGAAATTGAAATTATTGAAGGGCAAGGTATAAGTAAATGATGATGATCATGTAAATGACGTTTGAAAATGAAACTGATTTGAACCATAATATTCTGGTTCTAGTATTGTAGTAGAGATTTGGAGTTTGACATACTTAGATAAAGGATCGAATTTATAACATGTGACAAAAAACGTCATGATTAAAATATAAATTGTCCTGATTCATATTATTACCTAGTAGAATCGATTTACCTACCAATTTTTGTAGCTTCTATTAGTACAGTAGTATTAAAACATTCACAATGTTATAATGTTAGCAATGTAGTATGGTATCTAGCAATGTAGTACTGCAGTAATGAATCTAATAATGACACAAAGTCAATGATCAATGATACGATAACAAACTTAAGTAAAATGTTTTGTAGTATTGTATTATAATTATAACAAACAGAAATGAAATAAAATGAAATGATATGATATGATATGATATGAAATGAAATGAAATGAAATGAAATGAAATGATATGATATGATATGATATGATATGATATGATATGAAATGAAATGAAATGAAATGAAATGAAATGATAGGAGATGAGATGAGATGAGATGAGATGAGATGAGATGACATGAAATGAAATGACAGACTGACACGACCAGGGACAGGTCAGATGCAGGACCAAACTTGACGTACTTTACGAGGCACGGAGACGTAACACCGCCAACTTCCTGATCCTGACCTTCTTGACTCCAAGCTGCTAATTAATATAAGAATACCTATCTATTCGATATGGGTCTTCCTCGATGTAGAGATGGATATTGATTCGAAGAATTATCGATTTCGTGTCAAACTCACCTGGTTCGACACTACTTCAACATTGCCTTACTATTATCATAAACACGCTGATTCAGTATGTACACATGTACGTTTACTGAGTAGATATCACGAGGTCGTGATTGGATTATCAGGATGGACGAATCTGTAAGCTTTGTTTATGAATATTAGTTGATTTAGCGGGAATTTTCCATGAATAACAGCTGGGCCTGAGTCACGGCAACAACACAAACCAGTCAAGGTGATTAGCATAGGAAAGTTCCACCCGAAGTGACACGAGCCAAGCCGACCATTGTTTACTTAGGAAAAATCCATCCGAAGCAATCCCGAGCCTAACCGACGACGAGTCCCGATGCGAGCATTCGAGCGGCAATGCGCTCAGTCGAGTGCATATAAAATGCCAGGGAAAACTGAACGGGCATTCATTCCTATTTCAAGACTTCAACTAGTATTATCATATTATCTCTAATATTGCTGTAATTGAGAGTTTAATCAGCAGTGCTGAATTGCTAATAGATTATTGTATTATTGTAAAATAAATACCGAGAAAGTATACCCGTGTTTGCTGTTCCTCCTGACTTGTAGTAGGATAACACTTATGAACATTAACAACAACTCGTGTGCTAAATTTGTACCTATTTGTCTAATGTATTTAGGAGAAATTAGAATTGTTATTGCACAATGAAATAACAAAAAATTTTCATACAGCGAGATCGGAAGAATTTTTTTCAAAACAACTGGTCCTGTATACAACAAAAACATTCTAAACTCCGTGGCTTTCCAACGAGCCAACTCACCAATACTTCGCGGTCGCCTATTAAACTCCACAGGTATATAACTGGAACAGTTGAGTAATTTTTCCGAAATAGTTTTCACTAAACGACTACTTAAGCGAACACTTAATTCACCACCGACCCAAATATTTAAAAGTTTCCTCATGACTCCTAAACACACGGCATGCATGTAATCGATGGGAAATAATTCGACTAAATCAATAGGAAGTTTCACAAGTGGAGATTCACCAAGGTGATGGTCGTCATCAGACTGTAAACGAAACTGCGAATCTGTTCTCTTAGTAGCAGACACGCTCCTATATATCACTCGACCTTGAACATATTCACCTGGTTCTACACATTTATCACATGATGAATATCCACCATGTGTTTTAGTGCATTTGATAAAAGCTCTAGCTGGAGCGTCACACACGAAACTGTGCACCTTGACAACAAAATGAGTCCCGTCAAAATCAATACCATCACTAAGTAATTTAGATAGTTCTCCAACAAATGGTTCCAGAAACAAATTAAGGGGGGAAGGTTTAGAATTTCCACAGAATAGAGATATAACAAATGGCTGCGCCGAATGAAAGTTTTTGATTAATCCTAAAATAGGCCAAAGTTGTGTATTCGAGCTTTTAAAAAGGGGCAACCCGTCCACATTAAAAGACAACAATATTTCTCTGTTTTCAAAGTTGGACACACTGTATAATTTTGTTTGTGCCTGTATTTGATGAATAAGACCAATGTGCACGAATTCTCCAGATTGCAAGGGGACACTTGATATATTTATTGGCGTATTTAAAAGGGTTCTGCTATCTCTAGGTAATTCAGGGCAAATAGGATTTAGAATTTTCAACAGACTGTCAAGAGCATTATGGGGAATTTTGTGTTCTACAGTAGCCCAGTGTCTTATTTGAGATGGCAAATCCATGGCATTGACAGATGTAGAGACATGATCCTCTTCATACTTATCCCCTAATGATGTAGGCAAACTGTTACTACTTGAAATGAGGTCGACGGTACTCTCCATATTGCTTGTGTATTTTAGCACACTACTACTACTTGTACCTGTAGCTGTTGATGCTGTTTGTGGTGAAGATAATTTTATTTTATTTAGTAAGGCGGTGGACTGGTGCATTCCCAGTATAATTTTATGTTTTTCTTCCCTAACTCGGCGAAACATTTGGCGCTCACAGACAACAGTTTTTTTTTTCTTGTATGACATTTCTTTGCATAGGTACGGCGGACTGCAAGGTTAGGCTCTTTTCACATGCATAGGGTTTCGGCAAGGTCGTCGCACCGTGCCGTGTAAGGGTAAGTTTATACAGCAGTTCGTCCGTTGTACAGGACCGTTTTTATTCGGCGATGACAGATGTATGTAGTATGAGCAAGTTCACACACATTACTGGATTCGAAATTCAGTGATCTGTGTGAATTCGCTCATACGACTGCCGAATAATAACGGATACGTTTAAAAAAGGACTACTACTAAAAAGGACTACTGTGTGAACACACCCTTTCACGGCACGTGACTGTGCTGTGACCATATGCATGTGAAAAAGCACTTACCGTGACATTAACGTTTTAATACAAGCGCGAGTGCGCAATTTTGGTATTAAAGTGCATGCGCACTGAGCAGTACTGAGCTGCAACGGAATTTGCGTGGCACGGCGCGCGGCGGGGCGGCCAGATATTCTTCGGATGAGATATAAAAGCGATTACGTCAGCGGAACGGCGCGGCTTATTTGCAGTGCAAGCGCGTCAAATTAGAACAAATCACCAAAAAAGCCGCGCAGTTCCGATGACGCGTAGTGCGTTATATCTCATACGACTTCATACAAAGAATAATTGGCCGCGTCGTCGTGCCGCGCAGTTCCGTTGCAGTGCAGTTCCGCTCGGTGCACATGCACCTTTGCACGCGACATTGCATTAGTGTCAATTCAGATGTCGCCAAAACTAAGCTAAGCTAATTAGACAGTGCAAATGCTGCCGTCGTCGCTTTATAAACGATCGATATAAAAAGGACGGCATAATTTTGAATGCCGTCAAATTGGTTTAGTTTAGTTTTGACGACATCTGAATTGACACTAATGCAATGTCGCGTGCAAAGGTTAAATAACGCTCAGATGTCAAAGCAAACACCGAGTAGCGTCCAACCCGTGCAAAACACGCGCTTATATTGATACGTCAATGTCACGGTAGGTAGCCAGCCTTGCTGGTGCATTATTAACATGCAAGACACATACTTAATATCAAATTAGGTCATGCATCAGTCTGCTTTGCTTTTGACAATGATTTTTTTTCACGTTCAGGTGCATGTTTCAGCCACACTTTGATGCTGTCTTCAATTGCTTTTTCCGTGGTTTCAGGGGTTTTTAGGCTTTCTGCAAAAAAATAAATAAATAATATAACCATCAAATTTCTCTCGTGATTTGAATTGATTTGATTTGAATTAACTTATAACTTTTCCAATGTTTATTTCAATTTATTCTTATTCTCTGTAATCATCTGGCATACCAATAAAATGGCAAATTATACTGATCACATTTATTTTTGACGACCTCTGTGGCGCGGTGGGCGAAGGTCCGCCTGCGACGCAGGAGGTTGCGGGTTCGATTCCCGCCTCGGGGATAAATATTCGTACGATCTGCAGATATTTTTTCACGGTGTTTTATTAGTTTTTCATATAAAACATAAAATATATATCCATGTACTTGTATTGTATTAAGTATATAATTTATCTAGCACCCGTACTACAAGCTTTGCTTAGCTTGGGGCTAGATGATTCTGTGTAGAATTAAAAAAAAATGAGGTTCTCAATTTGTAAACGCAAACAACCAATACATACTAACAATAGCCACCCGGAGATGTAGTTCTGTAAAGGGCTTCTTATCAGACCTTTTACCATAGAAATTGAACTTGCTTGCCATGGATTCAGTCAAAGTAGTTTTCATAATTCTTGAAACTTTATTGTTAACACCCTGTCCGCCAAGACTTCTAAAGTAGGCTACCTGTAAATGCAAGTAATTAATATCAAAAGACAGCCCATGAACTGAGACCCTCACACACTGCGGGTCCATATTTAAGATTTAGTGCTTATCATAGCACTAACACCAAAAATAGTACTTAGGTAGTCTGAAAGTTGCAAGCAGTATTTCGGTATTCTGTATTTGAGACTTTTTATATTCTATGATAAAAGCTCCTTAATTAAATAAGTAGTTTTTAAGATTAACGACTTGAAAAATAAATGTAGCTGCAACACATGCATTATTAATAGTAAGCGAAACAATCATCCCATCATTTTGGTGGATGGACTTTCGTAGCCAAGTTGCTGTACCTACATCATACTGAAAACTTACCAAATTGCCATGGTTTTCTTTTATGGATAATAACTGTTCCACTGTTTGTAGCTCCTCAAATGTTTTCACGGGCAGCTTGAATTCTGCTTTCAATGATGCTGCTTTGTTTATTGTTCGGTCTTGCAAAATTTGTAATATGAGATTGTTTTGTGCCTTAATGTGTGCCAATAGCGACACTACTTTATCTTGGGAACCTGGACAAAAAGAGTCAGTTGTTTAAAAGTAGGTAGGTACTTGTTATAATGAATTACCTAACTAGAAAGTCCTACAAATCTGTAGCTTTGTTAGGTTCTAATGAGCAGAGTCTGGGTAACCTTGAAGGTACACATCTGTGACAAAATAAAAAACATTCAATTCAATGATAGAACCTGTGGCTGAACTAATTTAAGAGCAGTATAAATAACAAATTCATCAACTACCAATAGAAGTAAGTACCTATATCTAAAAGTTATAGATACAGTTGTCTGTATTTTATAAAGTTGTATAGACAACGCTGCTCAACCTTACAATATGTTGCCGGTGACATAGGTAACTCAACCTCAACAGCCTGTATTGGTCCACTGCTGAGCGCAGGCCTCCCCCTGATAAGCGCCTTATTGGCGTTTATCCCTTGGGGGGTAATACTCATAATCCCCATGCTGGGTATCCGGGTTGAGGATCGCAGTTTGGTGGTAGAATGGTACTGCAGGGGGCGCTGCTGCCCGACACTCATGGGAAGAGTTGGGGTGGTGCAAATTCTAAGCCAGCACCACACAGCTATACCACCAGACATAGGTAACTGATTAGTGCATATGAGTCAAGTCCTGTAGACTGTAAATTTTGTTATAAAACTATACTTATACAAGTACCTGCTTACTTAGATTATGTGATAAATTATTTTACTGCTTACCTAGTGGTGTATTCACACAATTTTGTAGTTGATTAGTTTGATTACCATCACTTTCAACGGCACATATATCTGGTATCTGTGAGTCTGTTATTAAGTCAGTAGTTTTACTTGGTGCCTGATACTGAATATCTGCAAAGCAACAAATAGGCAAATAATAGAAACTTAGCAATGAAGACAAACACAATGTAATAACAGGTAAGTTTGTAGGTACTATTTAGGGAAAGTAAATTACAGCTTAGTAAAGGTTTCTTCAAAGGTGGAGGGCGTGTGGGTCCTCCTTCATTGTCGGTATCTTCATCTGATGGTAAATATCTGCTATTTTTTTTTATCTTGCGTTTAGATGATTTAATTGTTTCCTCTTCCTCAGTCTGGATATCTGATGTGACTTCCACCAAGGACAACTTTTTTTTTGCCTTATCCAAATAATCTAAAAGACAAACAAAACTAAATATTACCAAACTAGTGTAGCTCCGTTCTATGGCAACCAGGCTGGACACCACTGAAAAACACCCAGATTAGGGTCCTTTATATGAGATAAGTACAGCCCCACTGTGGGAGTTGCACTTTAAACCTGTGTTAAAATGGACCTGATTAGGAGCAGAATAACTTATTTACTTAGAATTTCAGTGTTTCGAGGTTATGAAAGAACAATTAATTATTGTTCGAAACCTAGTCAAAGAAAACTTATAAGCCATCCAAGCAATAAAATTCAGTAATTTAGGTACCTACCTGCCTACTACATGCAGCATAGGTTACATGAAGAAATTGAAGTAGGTAGGTACATATACTAAAGCAAGGCTACTCTAGGTAACAGACACTCAACCACCACCTAGCCACGCCATTAATAGATCTACCTACCTTATAATGCATAAGCATAATGCCTAAAGGTACAATACAACACGCGACTTGAAACAGGCAATGTGGAGCAAGAAAACGCAATATGTAAGACTTTGTGCCTCTAGGCGTGGACTTAATATTTTCAGCTGTCAAATACATCGTTGGGCCAGAATGTGCAACCCACCGTTCTCTGGATAAAAGGTTCGAGAAAACCTAAAGCTAGGTTAGGTACGTAGTAACTTAATAGGTAGGTCTCTATATAAATTGAAATGCCACATTAAATTCACAAACATACCTACCTAAGTAGGTACTACTTACCAGTCTCATAGAACATCCTATCAATTTCGTACCGGGTCCAATTTTCGCTCGGTGACGAACAACGCTGAAGTAATTTGTCAAAGACTTTGGCTTCTTTTGTTGGAGGCCAGAATACTCCGGTTTTATTTGGAGTCAGCCACTTGCTGACGACGACTGATACTGTTCCACCCTCAGTAGCCGCAAATTGTACGACACCATACATTTTCAAAAACGAGTAGGTACATATGTAATACCACCGAAGGAAGATAGGTATCTAGGAGCGAAGATTGAGCGACTTGTTTTGTAAGTTTTTGATGAAGTTGGATTTTGGAACTATTCACAAACTTTAAGGATACTCACAAACTAGGAAGAAGATTGAGGACACTACACGAACTGTTGGGAAAAGGAAGCAGTGTTGCCAACCCATACCAAATTTTACCCCCAGTATTTTTATTAAATCCCCCTAAAAACCCCTAAAAATTTTTTTTTCAATTTTCTGTTTTGTATAGGTACTGCAAATCACTTATCAAATTTTTTCAGAGACATAAGAGCTTAGAACTGTGATCACCTATTTTTCTATAATTTTAGTACAACAGTATTTTATCTGTTGATTTCTTGTTGATTAACATAAAAAAATGCGAAACCAAACAAGCAGATTTAATTTGACTCTCTGTCACCAATTTCTGAATTTGAGAAAGAAAAATAGAAATGCTCCACTATTTGGTTAGGATGAGAACAGTGCTAGAAATAATTAACATCCATAGTGAAAGAATATAATGAAAGAAATCAAACCACAACACGTCGTCATAGACAAACAATTACAAACGCTACATTGTTGTCGGAATCGATCGTGTCATCTCTCTCACTGCCCTGTTTATTCACTATTTGAGTGAGAGGGACGGACCATACGATGTGAAGTTTGAACGAGGCTTTGCAATACCAATACATAAATGACATGTGTGATCGTGTCGTGCGATCCGTTCTACGCACGAGACACATGCATGACACGCAGGCTTAGTTTTATTTAATTTAAATGCAGGTTTTGTCAGGCCCCCCCCTAAAAAAAACCCCAAATATTTTCTACCCCTAAAATTGCCCCTGTTTACATTTTTTACCCCTAAATTTAGGGGGAAAACCCCTAACTTGTCACCACTGAAAGGAAGCGAAGCGACGCTAAAATGGCGGCGGCGGCAGTGGTCTCCAGTGTTGCCAACGACGACGCCGAGACTGATATCGCCATTAAAGGAGCCGATATATAAAAATAAAATTTATTTGCTGTGCTTATTTACTTTTTTACTTTAATGCAATTTTTACTTTTTACTTTAATATTTGCTTATTTACTTTAATGGACACCTGGACTTTTACAACAGTTATACAGCCTATCAGAACTTGATCATTAATCTATGAAATAGTTATTTTTAAGTAATTTTTCGTTTTCAAAAGGATTTATTCGTTATATTCCTTACAAAAAAAAAATCGGTCAAGTTTTTACCCGAGTTTATTGCTAAGAAGCTTTAGTGGCAACACTGAGAAAAAAACGAAAACCAGCCGCCAGTGTGAGTCCAGGCGCGGCGGCGCGGGCGGCGGCGGCGGCGGCGGCGGCATCCATTCCAGGCCTGATGTCAATTGACTTCCTTTTTTTAGCATTTTGAATTCTGAAGATATTAATTAATTAAAATCGAAACATTCGAACGAATCGAAATCAGAACATTAGCCTTATTTAATTAAAGAAATCGTTATTTCTAAGGAATTCTTCGTTTTCAAACGGATTTAATTTATTACTAAGAAGCTTTAGTGGCAGCACTGAGAAACAAAACGATATTCCCGCCCGGCAGCGCCCGATGTCAACTGAGTTCCCCTTTTTAGCATTTTTGTATTTTTTGCCATATACCACTGATCACCAATCAAATTGCATAACATTTTTAATGACACTTATATTATTAAAGAAAACTTACCTTAACTAACCTACAAAGTAATCATCGAACAACAAATGCCTACTACTTTTTAAAGCCCGCGTGATTTGTTTGCAGTTCATTTTGTAGCGTGCGGGGTGTTGGGAAGGGCGCGCGACGCGATACACAAGACCCCTTCAAAATCGCGGCTATTTAATTTTATAATACGGCGATGCGTAGGTAGGTACCTACATTACTTTTAATGTAAGTGTCTACCTACTAGGGATGTAACGAATATTCGCATTCGCATTCGCGAATATTCGCAGGATTTCCAATATTCGCATTCTCAAGAATTCATGCGAATGTTGAAGGGCAAAGAAAATATTATGACCCTGAACTGACGTCAATGAAACGTCTACATTATTGCTAATATGGTACGTCTCGATACTGACCATAAACCGACGTTAATAGAACGTCCACTCTGTGATCATTATGGCACGTCTAGATTATGACCCTGAACTGACGTCAATAAAACGTCTACATTACTGCTAATATGGTACGTCTCGATACTGACCATAAACCGACGTTAATAGAACTTCCACTCTGTGATCATTATGGTACGTCTAGATTATGACCCTGAACTGACGTCAATGAAACGTCCACATTATTGCTAATATGGTACGTCTCGATACTGACCATAAACCGACGTTAATAGAACGTCCACTCTATGATCATTATGGTACGTCTAGATTATGACCCTGAACTGACGTCAATGAAACGTCTATATTATTGCTAATATGGTACGTCTCGATACTGACCATAAACCGATGTTAACAGAACGTCCACTCTGTGATGAATATCGTACGTCTAGAATATGTCCCTGATCTAACGTCAATAAAACGTCCTCATTAATGCTAATATGGTACTGTCTCGATACTGACCATAAACCGACGTTAGTAGAACGTCCACTCTGTGATCATTATGGTACGTATAGATTATGACCCTGAACTGACGTCACTAAAACGTCTACATTGTTGCTAATATGGTACGTCTCGATACTGACCATAAACCGACGTTAACAGAACATCCACTCTGTGATGAATATGGTACGTCTCAATACTGACCATAAACCGACGTTAACAGAACGTCCACTCTGTGATGAATATGGTACGTCTAGAATATGTCCCTGATCTGACGTCAATGAAACGTCTTCATTATTGCTAATATAGTACGTCTCCATACTGACCATATACTGACGTCAATTGAACGTCCACTCTGTGGTGAATATGGAACGTCTTGAATATGACCCTGAACTGACGTCAATAAAACGTCTACGTTATTGCTAATATGGTACGTCTCGATACTGACCATAAACCGACGTTAATAGAACGTCCACTCTGTGATCACTATGGCACGTCTAGATTATGACCCTGAACTGACGTCAATAAAACGTCTACATTACTGCTAATATGGTACGTCTCGATACTGACCATAAACCGACGTTAATAGAACTTCCACTCTGTGATCATTATGGTACGTCTAGATTATGACCCTGAACTGACGTCAATGAAACGTCCACATTATTGCTAATATGGTACGTCTCGATACTGACCATAAACCGACGTTAATAGAACGTCCACTCTGTGATCATAATGGTACGTCTAGATTATGACCCTGAACTGACGTCAATGAAACGTCTATATTATTGCTAATATGGTACGTCTCGATACTGACCATAAACCGACGTTAACAGAACGTCCACTCTGTGATGAATATGGTACGTCTAGAATATGTCCCTGATCTGACGGCAATGAAACGTCTTCATTATTGCTAATATAGTACGTCTCCATACTGACCATATACTGACGTCAATAGAACGTCCACTGTGGTGAATATGGAACGTCTTGAATATGACCCTAAACTGACGTCAATGAAACGTCTATATTATTGCTAATATGGTACGTCTCGATACTGACCATAAACCGACGTTAATAGAACGTCCACTCTGTGATGAATATGGTACGTCTAGAATATGTCCCTGAACTGACGTCAATGAAACGTCTTTATTATTGCTAATATAGTACGTCTCCATACTGACCATATATTGACGTCAATAGAACGTCTACTCTGTGGTGAATATGGAACGTCTTGAATATGACCCTAAATTGACGTCAATTAAACGTCTGTATTATTGCTAATATAGTACGTCTCTATACTGACCATAAAATGATGTTAGTCGGACGTCTACTTTTTTATCTGACCGTAAAGTGACGTGATTAATGACGTCCACTCTTGACGAATAATGACCGACCCTATTATGACCAATGAATGACGTCTTCTTTACGTCGTTGACGTCATCTTGCTACCTGGGCTTAGATTGGCCCGTGACTCTACTCAAGCCCTTGCAGCGCACCATTTTATAAGCAATAGAGTGGTTCACAATTGGAACCTACTACCAGAAGACATTATATCAGCCACATCAACAAACACCTTCAAGAATAAACTTGACAACTGGTTACGAGACGACAAAAACAAACTAAAAAAAGTGACGCAATGACTGAATTCAACACTGTGTGATATAGACACATCAGCCACAGGCTGCTCGTCTATAATAAATAAATAATATACAGCTCAAGATGTAATTTATATTATATCCCACAGTGAAAAGCCGGCTTTAAAGTGTTAACAGTAAAAGACTGGGAAGAAATCAGCAATGGATTTGAAAAACGAGCACATTTTCCTATGTGTCTCGGTGCTATCGATGGGAAACATACACGATGGGCACATCATCTAGGACTCCACAAACTTCACAGATTGGACAGTCCGTTTTTTTCATAAGGAACCCGAATTTCCTTGATGGAAAATTACCAGATCGTAGCCTATGAGCGATAACAATAACAATTCTACTTAACAAACCATGATAGACAAGGCATCTGACACTGTATAGTTTTATACCTTTTTCTTTACTTCGCTCATCAAAATATTCCTTGTACGCATCATAACATATGTTTTACATGAAATAACTTTATCAGTATAATTTGGTTTTAAATTAATTTGATTTCCCTCTGTACTACCTAATTTCGCTAATTTGTCAGCCTCCTCGTTACCTCTCAAACCAATGTGTGTGACGGAACCCATTGCAACTTCAAACTTATCTCCCTGAGTTCAAGATTATGAATTCTATTTAAAATACTATAGACTACCGAAACACCTCTGAAACCAGAGGCGCATCGAGCTAAATGTTGCAATGCACTCCTACTGTCTCTCGAAACAACTATAGTTCATAGTTCTTTATTAATAAGTTACAGGTCACTTATTAATGAATTATGTAAATAATACATAAATTTTAAATATCAATTAAAATAAATTAATTTCAAATTACCAACATCATAATCATAATAAACTATAGGGCTAATCAGCGATGCAATTATCTCCTCTTCACTTATCTCTAGGTAAGACCTACTAACCTAACCTCTGATAAGACCATAGGACAGATTACCTTGATCTGTAAATTGAGCTCGTATTTCTAACTCAACTATTTTCGGGCAACTTATTAAAATTCCAGCTTGTGTTTTGTCCTCAAATTGAAGAAACACTTTGTAAGGACTTTAACCTGATATTTATGATGGTTGGCTGATGTTCAAACTTCGTAATAATCTAGCTAATGCCATTTGCTTGATCAATACTTTTAATGATGTCAACCATACTTCATAATGATTAGCATTTTTATCTTGCTGATAGTCCGCAATCTGCACCATGATCTGGTCCACAGTTTAGTTTGTCAAATTATCCACTGACTCCCTTAAAAGCAACTTCTTTGGCTTACTTTTCGTGATGGTGGTAAACCCGCCTTCACTAGTTCCTTCACTTTTTCCTTCACTCTTTTCTATATGCCTCTTTTCCGCGATTCTTTCAACAACTTCTTCAGATGGTGACGAATCCCAATTCGTATCCACCGGCAATGGGGCAAATTCCTCAACTTGTAACAACGCAAAAGGATTATTATTCATGATCGTTTATCACTATCACTAACAATATTAAATAATATTTAGCATCAATCACACAACTGATTTCAGACAAAATATTTTTTCTGTTTACGTGGACCGCATTGAGGCCATGACAGTCAGATCTTCGTCGGTCATTGCTGCCATCACAGGATTTTTTACCAATGGTTTCGTTTATCAATGGGAGCGTCTCAGACTTCTTCCGGCAGATTATGTTCCGTTTCGCATTCGCAGTAATAAGTTGTTTTCACGTTACTGAACGATGATTCCACTGGTCAGCTTCCTCTGACTTATGCGAAGGGTTTTTCGTCTTCCACTATCTCTGGCCTAAGTTTTTCATAGGGCATTCAGCTAAGAGGTGTTTCAACCCACCACAATTGAAACATACCTCTTGCTTCGCTGCAGCATCTGCTAGTCGAAGTTTATTTTTAGGGTTATTTTTCATCTTCTCCTTTATTGTTTCATATATCTTAAATTTGTCTTTGAGTTCTGTACTGTAGCTCGTTATCCCATATGACATCATTGTGTTTGTCTCAGTATCTATGATTCCATCCACAATTTACCAAATGGCAACATAATCAGCCATCTTCCCTCTTCGTCCAAACCCCCTTCATAGTGAGACCAGAGTGGGTAGACCGCACAACTTTTATTCTCTTTCTTCTTGCGGACATCATTTCATGAATGGTTTTGTTATCTACTGCATCAGCAAACTCGGGTGAGGTGGGTGATAACGACGAGACAAGATAGAGACGACGAGAGTGTGAACGTGGGTGGTGAGCAAAGGCTCAGAGTTCCTTTTAGATCCACCCACGTCAAGTGCAGATATTCGGCACGCAACCAGAGCGCCAACGTACCTGTGAGCGCTCTCCTAGCCACCAGCAGTTGCTGCAGTGGAGACCAACCAAATATCGCAGCATGATCGTCCACATCTTGAGTACATCTGGTCACGCTGTAGGTTTTGTCTTGCCCGCAGAACTAGGGCTCCAAATCCATCATCATCAGCATGCCACCGCTTTGAGCTGGTCCTTTGGCATGTTTATTGCGTCCAGTTTCGTCTTTTGTAGTTGTTCGCGTCTAACGTCGTTGTTTGAGTCTTTCGTCGTTAGTTGAATTGCACTCAGAAAAAATCTAAACGGAGCGACAATATTCCCTTAACAAATGGAAGCCGTCTAAGGGCCTCAAAGCCCGCGTCTGAGGATTTTTAAACACTCCAACAAAGGAAACTTACACGCAAGATTATTGTCACCTCGTACAAACGCTTTAAACTTTCACTTTGTGATATAATGAGTAAAGCATCGATAACAGAAATACAGAAATACTGAATTTATTCGTAATACCATTATTACATGTCATTAACTTAATTAAACAAAATAAAAATTATAATTATAATACAGTGGACCCCCGGTAATCCGGCAAATTATGCAGGGCAGTGTCGGACTATCGAATTTGTCGGATTATAGAGCACTGCCTAAGACCCCTATAGTCCGGATTTTTTTACGAAAGAGTACCTTGTAATCCGACAAATTACATATCTAATGACAAGAATCTATATATTATACGTACATATGTATGTACTTTGAAGTACAAATCAGACTTAATTTATGTAAGTCGAATTTAGTAAATTAAATAACAATTGAGAGCTTACGTTTTATTATAAAATTAAGCATAAATGCACATACATATCTACCAAAATAATCAAGAATTATTAATCAAAATCATGTAGTGAATACTATATCAAATTATGAAGCTTTGAAATATTGATCTATTTTTTTTTTGTTTAAGGTTGTTATAACGCGAGATCAGAGCTTTGTCCCTCAGTCTTCTCAAAAGTAAAAGTTCGTTGTAGGATGTACCATTCTCTTCAGCCCATTGTAAACCTAGCTCAAAAGCGTTAACTGCGTCTTGATCTGTGACTTGTGGAGCAGTTGCAATCACGTCGTCGTCTTCTTCCTGATCGTTTGTTGTATTATTAGAAACCTCTTTTATAATATCTTCGTCAGACATTTCAAGAAAAACATTTTCTTCTTAATCCATTCCACGGCACCAGACTTCCAAATCTTCCCGACTTATCTGTGTTTCAGTAGCGACTTGTTCTATAACTTCCGAAGTTACACTGATTTGTGGATCGTTGCTAGGAGTGGTGATTATATCTGGCCATAACTTTTTCCAAGACGATTTAATAGTTGATGACGGTAACGCACTCCACGACTGACTAAGAGCAAAAACCAAGTCTTTCATATTAAATTCTTTTAAAGTTTTTTCTATTGGTTGGTCTTTTGATACGGCTCTCAAAAGTAGGTTTTTTTATTGTCTTGCTTAACAAACTGAATGATGTTCTGGTCCATTGGTTGAATCAGTGCAGTGCAATTTGGCGGAAGAAACATCGCAGTGATGCATTTATCCTCAGTTGTCAGTTCTTCTTCAGACGGATGACCGGGAGCGTTATCAAGAAGCAACAACGCTTTTTGAGGAAAATTATGATCTTTTAACCATTTTCTAACTTCAGGTACGAAGCATTCATCAAACCACTTTTTGAAAAGGTCTTTTGTCATCCATGCACTTTTTTGTCCGTAATAGTGTACAGGTAAATCAATGTTTTTGAATGCCCTTGGTTTATACTTGGTGCTGGTTGAGCTTATTTTGTAGCCGGAGGGAAGAGCCCTCGTGTCTCAATACAAGTTATTTTAACTTAGTTAGAGCGAGGAGTCATTTTCTTTGACCCTAATAGGTTTATATTAAGCATGTTTGTGCTAGATAGTGAACAGTTGAAATGTATATTACTATTAATAATTAGACTAGTACGAATATTGTAAACCTTTCTGTAAATAATAATTATTATTATTATTATTAGATTTCCCAATGACCACCATCTTAAGCGCGTGTGTACCTGCAGCATTAGCACATGGTAACTAACAAAAACTTAGCTTTCATCGCCAACATGGGTCCCGAAATTGGTGCATGCCTGTTTCTTTCCTGAAGAAACCACCCACATGTACAAAGCTTCTTCCACTTCTGGATGTTCAGCTTTCTTGAGTGTCTGTCTCTTGCCTGGCCCGCAGTCAGTAGTTGACACGAACTTCTTAATCTTCTCGTGGTTTTTTTTAATGTCATAAATTGTAGATCGGCCTACGCCGTATTCACTTGCTAAACTACTGAAAGTTTCATTGCGATTTAAGCGATCTAAAATATCATATTTTTCTTTAATTGTCAACGTTTTGTGCTTTCACATACACATACACAGCTTTACACCGTACGAGAGCGAACTGTGAACTGTCGCAAAGTAGCAGGAGCGGACTACGTCGGGCGACGCCGTGCTCGCTAGCCTTCGTAATGCAAAGCAAGACCCTCCCAGCTTACCGCAGAGTGAGTCTATATGCTTGTCCCATACAAGGGAACTGTCCAGATGGAAGCCCAGTAATTTTATGGCATGTACATTAACTATCATAAACTTGTGATATGCCCCCATCACAAAGATCCATTGTCTCTTTGCCAACGTGCCTTTGTCCCTACGTCTAAGGAACATTTTCTCATATGTTCTTATTCTTTCACTGTCGCCACGACAATGTTAAAGCAAGACAAAGTGGGAAACCCAGTGACAAGGCACCTTTGTGGTAGGATGAGAATATGAAGAAGCAGGTATTCCGGTACGGACTTGTCGGTGCGGGTCGGTACGGATCGGACCTTAGGTATACTTACATTTTTATCTTTTCAGTTTTTTGGCGGTTGAATTTTTTTGTTTTAAAGTTTTTATTTTCTTAGATATGACAACAGTCACGAAAAATAAAGTGCGATACGCACTGCTGGACCTAGCTCACATACGTATTACCTACTTAACTTCTGCGAAAGTTCATTATTGGGTCAATTAATAATTAAATTACAAAAATTAAAATTAATTTATTTCCAGAGTACAATGATCTATAATTTGTTCGTAGCAGAATAAATAAATAAATAATTTATTCTAAAAACAACTTAGGGCTAAATGACTAACATAAGAATCGATAATATCTAATAGGTATAGGTATAAAATAATACAAGTGCCTGAACTAAGTTAAATAAAACTTGTATCTCAGGCAGAAAGTGCATAAAACTAAAAAATTATATTCACATCAATCAGTCAACACAGTACAGTCGGGTAAAAACATGTTATGCGAAATATAATATAATGTGATAAAGCTAATCAAATTGCTTTGCGAGCAAGTGGTACATTAATAAATGTTAAAAAAACAATAAGTCTCATTCATAGCGTATACTCGTATTTGGCATAAATCAACATCTTGTTATTCAATATCTATTTACGATCACTTAAAGATATTTCAAAAATGTTTTTTAATTATTCTAAGACAGTATACCTACGAGCATAATATATGACATGTATAAAACACAGATAATCAGTAGTTCAAACAGACCTCTCTCGAGATAAAACTCTTAAACAAAATAAAAAATACTTACACTACAATAGTCACAGTATTTTACACAGTATTTGGCACAATTTTTACCTATTAAACACTTTAAAATCAACGAAATAAAAAACATTAAAAATGTTAACTAAAGATTTACTTTTATCTTAAAACATTTTTCTACCTTTCCTTACGTCAGGGGTCAGCAATTAGTTTTGCTCGGGGTCCTTTTTAAGGAATGAAATGACCATCGCGGTCCGCACAACATAATATAGAAAAAAATATTAAATAAACAAATGTAATAACGGAAAAAACAAAGGTATTTTATGATATAATATCAATGAGAAAAATTTCATTTTTGTTTGTTGTAAAATTGGTGCAAGCTTTGACATTAAATTGTTGAGATGTTCATCAGTAAGTCGAGATCGAAATTTATTATAATGAAGTTCACCTTCGAAAATGCTGCTTCACTAATATATATGTTGACCCAAAATTAAGAAGTTTCAAAGCAAATTTTTGTAGTTCTGGATATTAATTACCACACACTTAGTTTATCCAGAACCCTTCACTGGAAACTTCCGCATGTTTGTGTTTTAAAACTGTGTTATCTTGTTCTTGTTAAGATCCGTAATGAACGTCTTGTATTGGCCGACGTCAATATCGTTGTCACTAACGATTATTTTATTTAAATTGGGGAAGTGTAAGCATTAATTACCGAGGTCATTAATTAAGAGATCAAGTTTTCTCGAAAAACATTTTACTTCTGACATGAGCTCCCATACAAGCTTTCCCTTGCCTTGAAGTTTAAGCTTCAGGTCATTGATATGTTCAAAATTATCCGTCAAAAAAGCAATGGCAGCCAGATTTTCTTTTTCGTTTAGAAAACTTAAGTAGGTAGGCGTTTGCTGAAGTCTGATCACTGTTGAAAAGATATCGACGCTTGAAAGGCAATAATTACCAAGCGACATGTTGGCAACTTTACACTGGAGCACTTTAAAGTTTATTTTTTCAGAAAAAAAATCATATTAAATCGCCTATTGGGCATAACTACTTGATTTCAACGAATTTGAAATGCAGTTTATATACGTAGTAAACTGGCATATAAAAATTATGTATTTTCTCAATAGTTAATGAAATAGTGTCGGTTAGTAATAATTTCATCAAAATCACAAACGAGTAAAAATTACTTACCGACAACAAAATTTTGTAATAAAACAAGTAAAATTTACTAAACCCCATTAGTTCATAATTGTGTTTGAAGAAAAATTAGGTATCTAGAAGTAACCAGCGTTGCCAAAATGTTACTTTTGTAACATTTTACGTTACTTTTGACCCTCTCATGTTACCTCCATGTTACACGACTCAATATGTTATTTTGTGTTACTTGTCACTTTATAAACTTGAACAATATTTTCCAGCATACAAAAAATATTGTGAAACGGAACGCATCCAAGAATGTTTTTGTTGGTCATGTTGGCACACTTGGATTTTGTGGACTGACTGACTGATGCGACGTCCGCGCGAAAATTTGTCACTACGTCGTGCCTCTTACTCACTCGCGTGTATTTCTCGATCTTCTATCTCGCTTACTTAGGCTAGTTAGCAACCGAGTGGTGACTAGGTACTATACTATATTTTGTTTGTTTGTTTGTGAACTTGTGAATTTGAGATTCAACTTTGGCTGGGTTGGTTGGATAGAGTTTTATTTCAGAAGTGATTGCTGTAAACATGTTACAAGTATGTATGTTACAAGTAAATAAGCATAGTATACCTACATAAAGTGCCGTTCGTTGTACATTGTTATGTTTTAGTAACTTTAGTTTTGTTTACAGGAATGAGGAGAGAGTGGGCTGAGCAGGTATACCGGCTGGCGTTGCCCTAGAACAAGGTAATATTATCCTATCCTAGAATGTTGATTTTGTTAATCGACCTCCGTTAATCAAAGGTAAATAGGTAGGTACCTAATACCTACCTACGTAGTTGTTTTAAAAGTTGAGTTAAAGTTGTCATAAGTAATTTGAATGTTCGAATATAGATTACACTAACATAATACTATCTAAACAAAACTAATAGGCCCGCGGGAATATCCCTAGAGTCCGCACCACCACTGAAGTCCCAAGTCAAAGTTTTTATTGCCTCTGGCTGGAATATGAACCAAAATAAATGCTCTAATCAGTGCTTGTGTGGACTCTATCACTCGTTTGGTGTATACCAATGTTTAGCCTTTCGAATCGACGCGCGCGACCTCCCATAGAGTATATAAATGTTCCTTGCGCGCGACTTCCATTCCAGTGTGTGCCCAGTGTTGCCAATGCAAAAGTTGTTGCACAGTTGTCCGAAATGAGACGATTTGAATATTTTTTATTATCTTATTCATGTATAAGTCTCTTTCGAAAAAATGCATTTTCACGTCAGTTTTTGGTGATGCCCCGTGATGTACGCACACACAGTATCGATCGAATCATATGTTTTTTTTTTACACGGATGCATGGTTTTTGTCTTGTTTTCTCTCTTGATCTTTATCTATCGCTTTTTTTTCATGTATGGTGTGGTGGTGAATGATGTATGTATTCCTTGTTTTGCTATGATAACAAAATATGTATCTGAAGATAATGGAGAGGTTTTTGACTGCTAAAGCCTCTACTTCAAAAGAAAAAAACGACGATCGAGAAAATGTAGATTGCTTATTCAATGAAGTACCTCCTGAAAAAAGGAAAAAGCAAACTTATAATTTTAACGAAACATGGCTCGTAGACATTGCATTTAAAAATTGGCTCTCAAAAAGGGAGCAACAAACCGGTTCAATCACGGCCTTTTGTAAGTACAATTTGTAATTGTAACGTACTCAACCATAAGCCTGCTCTTGTAAAGCATCAAAATACAACAAAACATAAACAAAACGTTAACGCTATAAGTAAAACAACATCCATAGACGAAGCGTTTAACTTAAAACCGAAAAAAGAAGAAGAGCTAAAGAAAAGAGCTGAACTTAAGCTATGTGCTTTTCTCGCTGAACATAATTTGCCACTGTTGTTGTCAGACGACTTAATTCCTTTTTTAGCTAATACTTTTCCTGATTCAGCAATAATCAAATCTGTTAATTTAGGAAGAACAAAAGCAACGAATATCGTAAAAACTGTACTTGGTCCAATACTGACAGAAGAACTTGTATCAAAACTCAAAAAAACAACATTTAGTGTAATCATGGATGAGACTACAGATATAAGCGTTAAAAAGCAATGTGCACTGGCAGTGATATTTTTTGACGAGGATGAATTCTTGGTTCGTACTCAATTCCTTGACATGTATGAAGTTACTTCAGGAAAAGCCAAAGACCTCACAGATGGATTATTGAATTGGCTTACAAATAAACAGATCCCTTTAAAAAACTTCGTTGGCTTTGCTTCTGATACCACGAACAGTATGGTTGGGCAACATAATTCCGTATTCAGCCACTTGAAAGAAAAAGTACCACACATTGTATGTGTAAAGTGTAGCTGCCACATGATTCATCTGGTGGCTTCTAAAGCTTGTCTCAAGCTTCCGAGATTTGTGGAAGATTTTTTAAGAAATGTTGGATCACATTTTAGCCGCAGTTCACTTAGACAAGAAAAGCTTAAAGAATTACAAATATTTTTTAATGTTGATTTCCATAAAATTTTGACTCCTTCGATTACAAGATGGTTATCTCTACAGGCTTGCGTCAACAGAGTATTAGAACAATACGATGTACTCTCTGAGTACTTTAGACTCGAAGTTTTAGAAGATCCTAGTAAAATCACAGAGGAAATAATTGGCGTACTTGATAACCAACTCACAAAAGTTTACCTAGAATTTATGTCTTACGTCCTAGATCTATTCAACGATTTCAACCGCCTGTTCCAGTCTGAAAAACCATTACTCCACCAATTAAAACCTGAAACACAAAAATTAATAAAAACAATAGCCAGCAACTACATGCAATTCAATTACTGTAAGACTACCGATGCCTACCGAATAGAATATGCAAATCCAAGATTTTTTGTGCCCCTTGAGAAAATATATTTAGGAGTAGCTGCACAATCATCAATTGAAGAACTGTCAAAAGAAATCCCTGAACCGAAAACCGAAATCACAGACTTCAAAAGAACTTGTCTAATGTTTTACATAGAATCAATAAAGCAAATAACGCAACGATATGATTTTTCTGACCCAATATACGGCATTATGGAAGTCATTGAACCAAGCGTAGCACAAAAATTTGAAAAAAAAGATTTATCAAGCGTGTTGATCAGATTCCCAAACATTAATGATGATGTTAATGATATGGAGCTACAAAAAGAATGGAAAAAGCATGCATTCCTTGACCATAATGACTTAGATTTGTCTCAAAATGTTGAAGAATATTGGAGAAAAATTTTGAAGCTGAAGGATTTGACTGGTACTCCAATATTTCCAAATTTAAAAAAGGTTATCGGGCTTTTGCTTGCGTTGCCTTTTTCGAATGCATGCGTGGAACGAATTTTCAGTCAACTTAAATTAATTAAATGTGAAAACAGGAACAGGCTAAACACTGAAACTATTTCTTCTTTGATGGCTACTAAAGCAAATATTAAAAACGCCATAAAATTTGAGCCTTCGAAAGCAATGATGCATGCAAAAATAACATATTATAGCAAGAGTGGTGAAGGTACTAATTGCACAATATTATTTAAATCTCAAAACGTTTTGAGTAACTATTTTTCATGACTACGATGCTAATAAACTCTTTTTTTCCAGGTTCTACCAGTTCAAATTAGCAATCCTGTCTCCATTATAAATATAATAAATAAATTAAATATTAGGTCCTTACATATGAAATTGGCGTTTTGTATGGGAGGAACAAAAAGTCGAATATTTTTTAATATAATATATTTAATTAATCAAAGTATGAACCATTATTTTCTATGCACTTTTGCCATCTTATAGGTAGTTCATTGATCCCTTTACTAAAAAAACCAGTCGGACGGGAATCAATAAAATCTTTGAAGGCGATTTGGACTGCCCCATCGGAGTTGAATTTTTTCCCTTGCAAGAAGTTATCCAAATTTCGAAAAAAATGGTAATCTGTTGGAGCAAGGTCCGGGGAGTACGGAGGATGTCTTAGACTTTCCAATTGAAGCTCTTCTAATTTAGTAGCCGTCTGTTGCGCAGTGTGTGGTCTAGCGTTGTCGTGAAGCAGCAGTGGCGTGGAGCGATTGACCAGCCTAGGTTGTTTAGCCGCTAGCTTTTCCATCATGGTTTGCAATTGCTGACAATAGACATCAGCCGTAATAGTCTGGCCAGATTTGAGAAAACTGTAATGAACAATACCGGCACTAGTCCACCAAACGCTTACAAGTAACTTTTTTGGGGTTAATTTTCGCTTGGGGCAGGATTTGGCTGGCTGGCCAGGATCCAACCATTGCGCTGAGCGCTTCCGATTATCGTAAAGAACCCATTTTTCATCACAGGTAATGATTCGGTTTAAAATACCTTCATTATTGTGCCGGTTTAGTAATGTAACGCAGCAGTCGACGCGCGTTTGCCGGTTTGCTTCAGTCAATTCGTGAGGTACCCACCTTTCAAGCTTTTTAATCTTCCCAATTTGCTTCAAGTGAATTAAAACAGTTTTATCACTAACAACGCAGCCTGCAGCTAACTCGGACGTGGTTTGCGATGGATCCGCTTCCACAATAGCCTTCAACTCTTCATTATCAACGCTCAACAAAAACGCCAATTTCATATGTAAGGACCTAATATCTCAATTATAATGACGTTTTTTCATATTCATTGTTAACAAAGTAAGTTGCAATATTGAAAGATATTAATAAATTGGTTGGTATATTACTTAGACACACATAATTGATTGTATGTTTTTCCTTTTTCAGCATCGCCAATCGATTATTCGATAAACAATTAAGTATTATGATTTTTTCGAAATTGAACAAATGGGACAGGACAGACAACTTATTTTAGTTTTTGTGTAACAAAGTAGGTAAGTAGTATATTATTGGGCACATCACCCCACTTATCCTCCAGTGCCTACGGCACTTACGGGTGGGGTGAGCGCCCAATAATATTGAAAATAATTAGCAAACAAGTGGGGTGAGCGCCCAATAATATTGAAGATAATTAGCAAAAAAGTGGGGTGAGCGCCCGAAGCGAAGTTATTTGGATATAACTCATTTGGTTATCTAAAACGGTTGTCATTCTATTTCCAACACTCTCATAATGAAGTTTGTTAAACAACCGATATCGCTAAAATTGGCAAATATTAGTATTGATTCTGAAAAAAGAAGCTTACGTCATGGAAAACTTTTACCAAATACCATACGGTGCATAATATGTGGACCATCTAACTGTGGAAAAACAAATTTATTAATAGGTTTACTCCTGCATGAAAATGGATTGCAGTTTCAAAATGTTTATGTGTACTCTAAAACTCTTTATCAACCAAAGTATGTATTTTTGGAACGAGTTCTCAAGATGGTTCCAAGTATAACTTTTTCTAAATATCATGAAAATGAAGAGGTTTTGAAACCTGAGGCTGCAGAATGCAATTCAATTATTATATTTGATGATGTTGCATGTGAAAACCAAAATAATGTGCGTGATTATTTTGCGATGGGTAGACATAAATATATAGATTGTTTTTATTTGAATCAAACTTATAGCAAAATACCCAAACAGCTAGTAAGAGATAATGCAAATTTAGTTATCCTCTTTAAGCAAGATGATATTAATATGAGACATATTTATGATGAACATGTTAACACGGATATGACATGGCAAGAATTTCGACACATGTGTTCAAATGTTTGGAAAGAACCTTATAGTTATTTAGTGATTAACAAAGATGTGAAAAAAATAAGGGATGTTATCGTAAAAAGTTTGATACTTTTATAGAGTTTAATTAAATCACAATCATCGATAGATTCATGGAAGATATCTGTATTCACTTAGTCATATTTGTTGAAACGTAGCAAGTGTCTGTCGTGCGTGTTGTAACTTCATCCTCAACTTAAAAATAAAAACAAAGAAAATATGAATCCTGTACATCGTTACTATGCTACTGAAAGCATGCGCTTGGAAAGTTTCAAGAACTGGCCTATTGGATTGACTCAAAAGCCACTGGATATGGTAGATGCAGGATTTTTTTATACAGGACAAGGTGATAGAGTTATTTGTTATTATTGTAATGGAAAACTTAAGGATTGGCCTCCCGAGGACAAACCATGGGAAGAACACGCACGCTGGTTCAAGTCCTGTTTATATGTTTTAATCATGAAAGGTGAAGAATATGTACAAAATATTGATACTCAGATATACAAAAATCCGGTACCCAAAGATGATTGTTACAAAACTAACGAAAATGAACTTATAAGAACAACTACACAAATTATCTGTAAAATTTGTTTGGTAGAAGACGTAAACACATGCTTCACACCTTGTGGTCATGCTGTGGCTTGCGCCAAGTGCGCTCTTTCAATCAACAAAAACTGTCCTATGTGCAGAAAAGTGTACACAAATATTATTAGATTGTATTTTTAAACAACTACTATAAATAACAGAACTATGGCTAAAATTGATCCATTCCCATGATATAACTCTCACATACAACGCATAGCTCATTCAAAATTAGTTATAACATGATGGAAAAGAATATAAAAAGACAAATTGTAAATGCTGCAGAAGCAGTAAAAAGAAAGGTACGAAAGATGAGAAATATTGAAACGGAAAAAAATTATATTCTGGATTCATTTTTTAAACCAATAACAAAACCCCTGAATCAAATGGTTGGAAAAGAATTTAAAGATACAAATGAACCCAGCTTTGAAACATCAAGTCCATTCGATAAAACACTGAAAAAGAGAGTATCTTCAAGTGCTGGGTTTAATGTATTTAGTCCACAAAATAAAGATTCAAATGAATCAGACAATTCGAAAAGCTCAGAATCTGAGGAAGAAGATCATCAAGATGAATCATTCAAATCAGGTACAAGTCAGCCTAGTTGTGAAAATGAAGTTTCTTCGTGGTCTTTAAATTCAGAATTTGTAAGCGATGTTCCATTCGGTGTAAGAAATGAACGTGGTAAACTCATGATGGGATCCGCACGTGTGCTTAATTTTGATAATGATATCCAAGTTGGATCAAACAAATTTAAAAAAACTCCTGGCTTAGACGAACTTTTATTTAAAAAAGTTCCTAATCTATCAACAGTAACTGACGAAGATTTAAGACATTATAAGTTGATGTTGTTAGAAACAAATGTTCATCGGCGAGATTATGATCCACATAAACCGATTAGAAGTAACAGAGGACGAAAATACTTACACGTCATCAAACCGTTATTTAAGTTACGAAAGATTTCTGCAAGCACGGACAGTAGTCAGCCGAATATACATGGAGGAGAAGGGTTGTCTATTCTGAAGAAATGGAAGAAAAATGTTGATTATGTTTACTGGGATGATCCTAATGAATTGGTCGATAGGTTGAAACTATTAATTGCTTCTCGAGATGCTGGTAACACTGGGTTGGATAATGAAATAATATCTATTTTGGAAGAGTTACGTGAGAGTGGTATTATTTCAAATAAATAAGATACAGTTCAAAACATACTTTCATTCAAGTCTGATCCTTGCAACCTATCAGTTCTCCATTAAAATGGATAAATTTGGTCACCACATTAATAAACAATTGCGCTTATCCGATTTCTTAGAAACCTCTGACAAAGCATTAATACCAGAAGAAATAGATGTACAATCAAAGAGATTGACTGGTGTTTTAATTCCTTTGAAAGCAAACGATGCTGTTAATAAAGAATACGTAGATAATCAGTTTGAATCGTTTGCAAGCAAACAAGAAGTTTATCATTTATTAAACACTGTAAAATTAGACATTCATAAATATGTTCAACAGTTCGTGAAAGACTATTATACAAAATCCGATATTGATAAAACTAGTACATCATTTTCTAAAAAATGAGTAAACTGTAAGTTGTTAACGAAATTCATAAAGCAGCACGGAAAAATTTTATAAGACGATCTGTTGTATTAAAAGGAATAGATGACTTATGGCAAGCAGATCTTATTGATTTTCATAATTTAAAATGTTTTAATCGTGGCTTTAGTTTTATATTAGTAGTATTAGATTGTTTCACAAAGTTTACCTGGGCCATTCCAGTTAAAACTAAGACAAAATCCGAGATCGCTAATGCATTTAATAACATTTTAGTTACATCAAACCGTAAACCTGTTAACTTACAAACGGACATGGGTACAGAATTTTATAACGACGAGTTTAATAAATTAACATCTTCGAACAAAATTAACCATTATTCATCATATTCAGTAAAAAAAGCTTCCATAGTTGAACGAATCATAAAAACTCTAAAACATAAATTATACAAATATTTTAGTTTACATGGTAGTTATAAATGGATTGGGAAGCCTTTAGAAAATGTTGTAAGTACATACAATAATACAATACATCGAACTACAAAATATAAACCAAATGATGTTAACAAATCGAATCAGAATACAGTAATGAGAAATATAAAAAAGTCACAGTTAACAAAATATCAATCAAAGATAAGCAAATTAACTGTAGGAGATTTGGTACGTATAAGCAAATATAAAAGTACTTTCGAAAAGGGTTATACACCAAAGTGGTCTACCGAGTTATTTTTGATTAAAAAAGTTAATCCTACAAAACCAATTACATATGTTATTGAAGATTTGCATAAACATCCCATTTTAGGGACTTTTTATGCACAAGAACTTCAGAAAACAAGCTGTCCTAATATATATTTAATTGAAAGAATTCTAAGAAAAAAAGGTAGTAAGCTATATGTTAAGTGGTTAGGTCTCTCGAATAGTGAAAATAGTTGGATAGAAAAACGTGCTCTGTTATAGTAGTGGTTGAGAAATTATATAAAAATATCTATTACACGTTATAATCAGTCATTACTATCTAAATAATGCGCGGTGGAGGACTAGTTAACAGTCTGATAAATAGCTTACCATTTGAGCTGCATTTACCGGGATATAATTATTGTGGTCCTGGTACGAGATTGAGAGAACGATTATTACGAGGTGATAAAGGAATTAATCAGTTGGATAACGCTTGTATGCAACACGACATTGCATACAATAATTCTAACAAGTTAGAAGATCGGCACATAGCTGATTTAGAATTATTAAACATGGCTAAACAACGAGTCTAAGAATGCAGGGAAAGGAGAGAAATTAGCTTCGTGGTTAGTAAGCAAAGTAATGAAAAACAAAGTGAAGCATGGCGCAGGAACGAAATCATTCAGATCTATTGTTTCTACAATTCGCAATCGTTTGAAGAAATTAAAACCATCCAACAATTCAAAAGCTATACAATTAGCATATTCAGCTGCGAAAAAACTCGTTAAAAAACATAAAGGAGTTCGAATGCCTCGCATAATACCATTACCGAAAACAGGGGGTATTCTCCCACTGATACCAATATTCGCAGGTCTGTCTGCACTTGGTGCGTTGGCTGGAGGTGCTGCAGGTATTACCAAAGCGGTAAATGATCACAAATCAGCAAAAAAGAACTTTGAAGAAGCTCAAAGACATAATAAAATAATGGAATCTATTGCATTAGGAAAAGGTCTTTATATGAAACCTTACAAGAAAGGGAATGGTCTGTTTGTGAAAAGTTCAAAAAACTGATGAAAAGGTTACCCAATCGTGCTCTTACGGATATAGAATTATCTGAATATGCTTTTGAATACATACCCTATTTTAGAGGTGTTTATATGAGAGACGAATTACCCAAAAAACCAAAAGATATCGAATGTGGTATTATTAATTTAGATAGTTCAGAGAATGAAGGTACACATTGGGTAGCCTATGTGAAAAATTATGGTTATTGCGAGTATTTTGACAGCTTCGGAGATTTAAAACCTCCTTTAGAGATAGTTAAATATTTAAAATCAAATTTAACATACAACTATTGTAGCTATCAACGTTTTAACACAGTAAATTGTGGTCATCTTTGTTTAAAATTTCTGCATGAATTTTGGGATAAATGTTTCGGAGCTTTTTAAATTATTAAATAAATGGTATAAATTAATGTATTTGTTATAATTTACCCATTTGCAAAATGTCCTTTACACTGTCCATAACTGGTAATAAATCAGCTTTATCAACTATATGTTATCCAGCTTTGCAATTTGATGGTGAATATGAATGCGCTCTATTGCACTTATCAACGTTTAATTCAATTCCTAACATCGATTGTAAAAACAATATATTTTATTATGGAAACAATGAAAATTTAGAAATACCGGAAGGTGCATACGAACTGCAAGATATTTCTGGCTACATAAGACAAAATTTAAAATTAAAGGGAAATACTTTCAATTTATTTTGCAATAACAACACGTTGAAAACATTTATTTTTTGCAACAAAGACATACATTTTGAAAAAGACAACTCTCTTGGAACATTACTAGGGTTTGGTAAACAAACTCTGAAAGCCAATATATTACATGAATCACAACTTCCAGTCAACATTTTATCTACAACCGTGCTAAGAATCGAATGTGATATAGTGAGCGGCTCGTATATTAATGGAAAATCAAGTCATATCATTCATGAATTTGCACCTAACGTCCCACCAGGATATCGAATTATAGAAATACCTAAAAATATCATATACTTTCCTATCAATCAAACTACCGTAAGCTCTATAAACATAAGATTGTTGGATAATAAGAATAATTTAATTAATTTACGTGGTGAAGAGGTTCAATTGTATTTGCATATTAAAAAAAGATGATCGACTATAATAAATACAGTAATGTAAAAACCAAACACATCAGTGTCAATCGAACAATCAGTAAAGTAAGAGCTAAGAGAATAAATAAATTAACCGAGGAAAATAAGAGATTTCTAAAATTAATTGGACTTCTAAAATGAGTATTTTGGATATATCAAGTACACCAGCTTTTGATAATACCATCGATAGTATCGAATATCATTCATATCAACCATACATAACAAGTTTCAACAGGAATGATGAAATTCGCATACCTATCAATCAGCAAGATCTATACATATTACCATCAGCAAGCACTCTTTACTTAGAAGGATCAGTCAATGTTGTAAAAAAGGATTCCAAACAAAAAGTTAAGAGTGTGGAATTTACTAACAATCCTTTGATTTATCTTTTTCAAGATATTCGATATGAAATTAATGGAGTGGAAATAGACAGAATCAAAAATGCTGGAATTACTACAACAATGAAAGGTTTATTATCATATAATCAAAATGATGCTAGAGTATCGAAAGCATGGGGTTGGGATGTTAATGGAACAATAACTGATGGAAGTTTTGCAGCTTCGATTCCTCTTAGCAATTTGTTAGGTTTCGCTGAGGATTATAAAAAAATTATTATAAACTGTAAACATGAATTGATACTATTACGCAGTAATACCAATTTAAATTCATTAAAGATTCTAACAGATGATGTTCTTGATGACGTAATAATAAACAAATTAGTTTGGCGTGTGCCGCACGTTAAAGTGTCGGACAAGGAAAAAGTTAATTTACTAAAACTATTAGAAAATGATCGTCCTTTGCATGTTGCATTTAGAAATTGGGATCTATACGAGTATCCATTGTTACCACGAACTACTAAACATACCTGGTCAATAAAAACCTCATCACAGATTGAAAAGCCTAGATACGTCATCATTAAATAAATAAATAAATAAATAAATAATGCTGGACAATTCACACAGCATTATCTAGCCCCAAGCTAAGCAGAGCTTGTGTTATGGGTACTAGATAACTGATATACATAATACAATAGACTACATACATAGATATTTTTTATTATACATAGAAAACACCCAGACCAACGGAACAAATTTCTGCAGATCGTACACAAATTTGTTCCGAGGCGGGATTCGAACCCGCAACCTCCTGCGTCGCAGGCGGACATTCGCCCGCTGCGCCACAGACGTCGTCAATTTCATTGGACTACAAACAAACCGGAAAAATTTAGCAGAAAAGGACATGTCACAGTTCGATCATTGTAATTTAAGAGATGTTAAAGTTTATCTCAACTCAACATATTTTCCCTATGAAAGTTTTAACGTCAGTTTTCTTAATTCTAAATTTGCTTTAATATACGAACAGTATGTTAAATTCCAACAATCATATTACGGACGTAGAAGTGCACCACTGTTAACTGCATCTGAGTTTAAAGAAAAAGCACCGCTTTTTGTAATTGATTGTTCTAGGCAAAGCGAAAACCTTAAATCAGGTCCTGTAGTAAGCGTTCGCGTAGAACTTGAGTGTAATTCAGAGATACCGGATCAGACAGCTGCATATTGCCTCATTTTAAACGATTGCTTAGTTGAGTATAGACCACTGAGCAATACAGTAAAGAAAATAACATGAGTTGTAATATAGTAATAGTAGACTTGCAAGGATTCAAAGACATTAATAATTATTTTATTATTAAGGAGTTTGCTATTTTGATTAACGGACACACTCAAACATTTATTATCAAACCTCCATATCCCTTTAACAATTTAAGTGATGAGGAAAAAAAGCGTGTACGGTGGTTGGAAAATAATCGTGGAATCATTTGGAGTGAAGGTTTTATCGATCACCGAGAATTCAAGCGCACTATCATACCTTATTTGAATAACAAGAAAATTGTAACTAAAGGTATGGAAAAAATTAAATGGATTCGAGAATTGTGTAAAAATTGTGATATTTTGGATATAGGCGATAAGGGATGTCCTAATTTTATGAAGTTGTACAGTGACTATGAAAAATCTAATATTTCGAACTGTGTGCACCATAAAAAAACTTGTGCTTTGAAGAACGTGTTGTGTATTAAAATGTGGTGTGAAGATAATAAAATAAGTTTACCTGAATCTTAGATTGTTTTTTTAGTTATATAAACATGTTATTTTATTAAGTTACCTACATGATAATTATGAACCTAGTAGAAGTACTGATTGTATTTTTGAAAGAATAAATTAATTTATGTTCCTATTTACCTACTTTGTTTTATTCTTTAATTTATAAATAAAAAACCAATTTCTGGTAGATAATTAATATTTATTAAAATAACTTACCACTAGGGAATACATGTTATATTTTCACATATCTTTTTTACAATCCGTTCTGTTTGATCCAACACTTCGTCATACATGTTTTTAACCATATACTGAGCCGACACTATCACGTTTTCAATATCATTATCAATATCAGTAATTTTAATTTGAATCAGCCTCCTACCCTTACAAATATTGCGGCTGAGTACGAATGTCGATTGATTAGATTGATGACGTTGCTTTTCTACACCTTCTAATTTCTTCTTAGACTTTGTCTTCTTAGCTCGCCTCGTTAAACTATTGAATGTCATTAGAGGCAAGTCTTCTTCCGATTCCCCAGGAGGAACCTGTCCACAGTGGAACAGTAGATCTTGAGTGTTAATCCCAAAAAGACCGTCCTGGGTCTCATCGATAATTCTGTTTCCATGATCCGTCATTATCTGTAAATAAAAATACCTACATTAATCACAATTCTACATAGGGTAATCATGATACACTATTAATTTTGAAAGAGTAAATCTTACCAGTAGTTTAACTTCTTAATGAAACGCGACTTGTATTTTGAGACCACTTTTATTGAAGAAATATCAACATACACTTTCGAGGATCTGAAACAGACAGAAAATTGAATAAGTAGGTATATAAAATAAAATCTAAATTAAACTCAGAAAAAATATTAAATACTTACAATCTCTGACTTCTATTCTATGTTTCACCTTCGACAGTAAGCTGACTAATGAGTGATCGGTTTGCAGTAATAAGTTGAGTTTATAAATGTAAATGTGAATAATATGCGTGTATTCAGCATTTTAATGTTCTAACTAGTTTTTAGGTCACCTTGTAACGGTCCAGATTATGCTGGCTCATTCAATTTGCAAATATAGAAACATTTAACACTTTCTGATATAACTTGTAACACCGAAGGAATAAAACCTTCTTAAATCTTGTTCAGCAAAATACAATATTTGAATTTGATTACTCTAGGAAAACAAAAGGCGTTTTTTGGAAAGGTGACAGTCGGGTCGAGGTAGAAAAAGGAGTCGGTGGGCTTTGGGGTTTTTGCTAGGTTTTTCCAGAAACTGTGAGGAATTGTGTGCCTGATTGAGAGAATGCTGGGTCGACCTAGTACATATGATGAACGGCTTCAGAATGGATCGGATTTTAGCGTTGAGATCCTTCGGACCAGCGAGGATTTCGGAGAGAGCATTCTATCGTTCCGGAAAGTGAGGATTCAGGTTACGTAAACACACTACTTAATTCTATCGTTTCTCTACGTTGTAGGCGGATGGTGTTACATCCCAGAGCTGGCTAATCTAAATTCTTATTATGTTTATCAAGCACATCCAGTAGTCCCTGGATGTGTATTAAATTTTAACAAGCAGACTTGGGAGACCATTTACGTTCCAAGTCTGTGGAATTGTCTTCCGTTAAAATGGTTCTCTCTGCAAGCGTCATCCCGATTGTAGAAGAACTGAGGGTTTATTATGTCTATTGATTAGATCTACGGTTAGCCTGGAGTGTGGTTCCACCCCGTTTACAGAAGCAGCAGTTTCTAGGTAGGTATAGGTATAGGTTGAGATAGGATAGGGGTAGGAGAGATAGGTAGGTGTATTTGGGTCGCTTCAGACCATTCCCCGTAAAACTCTACTGAGTTAGCGTCTTTCAATCGCTTTGCACTTAAATGTCTGGTTACACTGAGTACGGGCCAGGCGATAGTCTTCTACTTTCGACTGACCCCGAGGCGCTGAATGTGATTCTGAATGGGAGCCCTTAATAACAGGAAGCTTTGGTCTGGACCTGCACAGGCCAAAGCAAAGTTCTCTGGTAACCGCACAGTGGAGGCATTGTAACCGAAATCATAAAATGATCCTTTTATTATCATAATCTATACTTAAATCTACTTCTTCACCTAAATATCTTTACCTTGAATGCCCGGGATTGAATTCTAATCTTACTACGTAATCTAAGCTGTTTCAGAGAGAGAGAAAGTTAGATTTAACCGACCGTGAAAAAGGCTGGTTATGCTATACCAGAATTGAAGAATTGATGATTTCAAGTAAGTTGAAGAGTTAGTTCGTTTGTCTAGAGCTCCTAAAAGAATCTGAGTTACTACTACACAACGTACGCGTCCTTCCGCTAGCTAGACGATCATTGGCCACTTTAAATCATAATTTTATTACAAAAGTTACGGTAAAATATACAAATCTAACTATAATAATCAATATTGGACAGGTAGGGTATGTTACGATGGTTTGGAGTGCTACAATTTGGTGCCGTGACCAGGATGATAAAATAGTCTAAAAAAACGATGAAAAAATGAATAAAATTTTATATAACATCTAATGGCTGGCAGAGTATTGTATAAAATGACCCAAGGTAGATTTAGTTGTGAGTTCGACTCTTGCACAAAATGCTACATAAGATGCAAAGTGTGAGTTCGACTCTTGCACAAATTATTACATAAGAAGATACGAAGTGTGAGTTCGACTCTTGCACAAATTGCTACATAAGAAGATACGTGGTGCGGGTTCGACTCTCGCACATTTTACTACATGGAAAGATACGAGGTGTGGGTTCGACTCTCGCACAAATTGCTACATGTGAAGATACGTGGTGCGGGTTCGACTCTCGCACAATTTACTACATAAGAAGATACGAAGTGTGGGTTCGATTCTCGCACAATTTGCTGCATGTGAAATGGAAAGGAGCTCAAGACAAACGAAGCAATAAAATACATAGGGATCTAAGCGGTATAATAAAATATGTGGTATAATAAAGTGTTTTCTATCTATCTATCTATCTATTTATGTAAGCTTATCCAGCAGTAGTAGAAGGATAGTTAAAAATCGACAAGTTTAGGGGTCGCTTAAAATATATTTAATCTCAGTATTTTTCAAATAACTTAATTTAACTTAATGTCTAGCACTCGTGTGGTGTAGGTGGTGATGATGTTGATGATGATCAAGCAGGTGGTGTTGATGATGTTGAAGCAGGCAGAGCAGTGAACAAAGTTCTCCAAACAGCATCTGAAATAAACAAGAAATAAGGTTATTTTGTCAGTGTCTACAAGCTACGAGTCTGGAAGAGTTCGCTTTGCAGCGATAAGCTGCAATTCTTCAACCTCCTCAATCTCAACAGCCTGTATTGGTCCACTGCTGGACGCGGGCTTCCCTCTGATAAGCGCCTTGATGTATTTTATCCCATGGGGGTAATGCCCATAATCCCCACGCTGGGCATGCAGGATGGGGATTGCGGTTTGGTGATGGAATTGATCTACAGGGGGCGCTACTGCTCGTCTCAGTGGATATCCCTTAGTCGCCTCTTACGTCTTCCGCGGGAAGAGTTGGGGTGGTGCAAATTCTAGGCCAACACCACACAGATAAGCTATCATTGTATTCATCTTATATAAAAAAGTAATAATAGTTGCCTGGAAGAAATCACTTCGAAGTGATAAGGCCGACCATAGGAAGAAAATCAATTTTTTTTAAATCTTAGTTGAAGTATATACCTTGCTTCCTTAGTAAGAGTTTCCCAAACAGCCTGTATATTAGGGTCTCCATATACATACATGGACAGGTATAGGTAGCCACAGGTTTAGAAGGTGGACTGACTGATTATCTGCATTCCAATTTCAGCAGGATAATCTGAAAAAGAGGCATTGTCAGTGTGCATTGTACGTGGGAAGATGCAGGATCATCGACTACACAGAGGGAAGTTTTTTCTTATTCATAGCTGGGATCTCAGGTAAGTCATTTCAGCTAGTTAACATGGAGGCATCAGAGGTGCAGTATTGATGATTAAAGAGAATCAGGACTGAATGCAGGGCAGTTGTCTGAACCGGACATGGGATTCGAGGACATTATGTCTATGGATAGCTGATTAGAAATATTTTAAGACTTGAACCTAATTAAATGTACTTACTTGGTTCTTCCTTGGAGTAACGGGATACTGTATCAAGCGGCTAGCTAGGTGATTGGCACATCCACTGCCAACTTCGTGTTACTGGATGAGATAATGGAGAAAAGGGATACTGTATTGAGCGTCTATATAGGTGTTTGACTTATTCACTGCCAGTTTCGACGAAGAGATCCAACAGAAGCGCGTAGCTGAACGAAGCGTTGCAGTTGGACGCCGTGCGTCTTGGATTATGAAAGCGTAAGATTGCGTAGGGGTAGTAAGTATTATTTCTGAAATAAATAATAAGAAAAATGTGTAAACAATCATACGAGTTTGGCACTTCTTGTCATTTCCTGACTTTCCTGTCATTTATGGTAATCAAAAAGACCAGACAGGGATTTGGTTAGTCTACATTGAAATGTCAAAGGTTACCAATAAGTTTTACTCTGCTAACGGATCGACTATGGTTTGATAATATAAACATTGGAAACTTGTGTAGATTTGATAGAAAATGGTGTATATACTCACGATTAAAATAAGGTTATCCAATTGTCCATTCGTTTTGCCGGTAGGATATGTTCTTGCCGGTAATATAGGTAGGTACAGCAACGGCTTCTTGCACGAGGATGAAAATCGAAATACTTTCAAACACAGGCTTCCGCATGGAATCGGTGTATTTATCACGAGGATTATATACAATCATTAGTAACTGTTCTGATGAACATATTTAACTTGTCGAAATTGAAAAATTCTTGTATTTTCTTGAAAACATTTGTTTACATTCAAAAAGTGAAAAGGCTTGTCAAGGCGCCAACGTCAAATCACTTCAACTTCTTTTATAATTGCCTTGCTTGCTTTTGGCTACGACTCTGCCAGTCGCGTAAAGTTACATGGTAGAATGTTATAAGGGTGGTTTACACGAGGCAGAGTAAAGGACGCGTTTTGACGCTCGGGGTCGTTAAAATATTAAAACTTTTAAATAAACTAAATTTAAAACTAAAATTCAAGCATAGCATTGATTGTTTACAAATAAAAAAGAAAATGTTTAAAATAAACTCGTTGATTAGAAAAAAAATTAAACGTTTAAAATACTCTACAATTAAAGCATAGCGTTGATCGTTATCAAATAAAATAAATACAACGGGTAAAAAAAAAATGAATTTAAAACTTAAAATAAAGCATAGCATTAATCGGTTAAAAATTAAAACAGTTTGTTTAAAACCTTAATAATATAGATAATTAACTGAAGTAACGCGCGGGAAAAATATCGGTGTAAATTGACGGGCCAATGTCGGGACGGGGCCTTATTTTATTTAGGATTTTCTCCTTATTTGTTTATTTTTGGCTTTGCATCATGATTTGACGTAACTCTGCCTTCAGAATTTTACGTAAACGCGGGTGAATTTTTGAATGATCAGTGACAGTAGTACTTTGAATTAGATAGAATACGTTTTTTTAGGGTTTATTAGACCCATAGGTTCATAGACTCAGGGTTGTTTACCAACAAGTCGGTCTAATTTCGCTCGTCCAAGGTGTCTACCTTACTACGTGTTCATAGACTTGAAGTATTAGGTCTGTAATTCTTACCGACCAACAAGTTGGTCTATTTTCTTCCGTTCAAAATTGGTTTGAACATAACTTACTTATCTGTCAATCTTTGACAATGCAGGAAGATGGTTTACCACCGGGAAATTTGAGAGAGAAACTGGATGTTCTAAAAATATGAAATCGAAAATTAGCTTACAAATTAATTAACTGAAATGTATTATTAGTCTCTGTGTCACAGATTCAAGTGCGGGATGACTACGGGGCAAGTGTGACTGATGTGTCTGAGGGGGTTTGTAAGAAGATAGAGGGATTGTTAAACATAGTTTAGTACGAGAGAAGTACGAAGTTTGTATGAAGTTTAGTAGTATCTGTAAAATCGGAGTGCAGTTGCCCATGTAAGTTACCTCAGTTCTAAATCTGGGACGGTTCATTGAGGCTTAAATCACATGCGCATCACAAATAGGTTCTATAAAGGAATAATTCTGGAGTTAGGATACTAAGATCATATCAGATTATATTGAAGAATCTGAGATCTGAATTGCAGCTTGGACTGACTTTATAGAATCTCAAACTCAACCCAATAGGCCAGATCTGAGCACACTTGACAAACTCCAGGTTTAGAATGGGAGTAAAGCCTTTGTCTGGGGTTCTGGGTAAATTAAAATTGCGTTATCGGTCGGTTTATTATACAGTTAACGACTAATTGATCTGGCTTCAGTTGAGTTATGTGTGAGGTCTGGAATCCTATCATAAGTTTACTGTTGTTCTACTAGAGATGACATGATTCACGACCATGTTCCAGGAGCAATTGTTTTTATTCTGTGAAGCGTTGATAATGCAATAAAAGTTAACTTGACAATTAGATTATGAATGTGGCGCTGGACCATATTGATTGTTTTAAACCTGGTTTAAATACACAAAACATTAAAATGTATGTGATTATAAGTTTCAATAAATTAAGAGATTAATAATTGCAATATTTAATAAAATTAAATTGAAAAATGATTATAGTCTGGATTGGTAAAATAAAATCATAGTAAATCTAAATAAATTTGCAAATTATTAGAAATATTAGGAAATCCTTACTTCTTTGGAAATGCTTAAGGATTTGGGGTCGATGTAACGGTCCAGATTATGCTGGCTCATTCAATTTGCAAATATAGAAACATTTAACACTTTCTGATATAACTTGTAACACCGAAGGAATAAAACCTTCTTAAATCTTGTTCAGCAAAATACAATATTTGAATTTGATTACTCTAGGAAAACAAAAGGCGTTTTTTGGAAAGGTGACAGTCGGGTCGAGGTAGAAAAAGGAGTCGGTGGGCTTTGGGGTTTTTGCTAGGTTTTTCCAGAAACTGTGAGGAATTGTGTGCCTGATTGAGAGAATGCTGGGTCGACCTAGTACATATGATGAACGGCTTCAGAATGGATCGGATTTTAGCGTTGAGATCCTTCGGACCAGCGAGGATTTCGGAGAGAGCATTCTATCGTTCCGGAAAGTGAGGATTCAGGTTACGTAAACACACTACTTAATTCTATCGTTTCTCTACGTTGTAGGCGGATGGTGTTACATCCCAGAGCTGGCTAATCTAAATTCTTATTATGTTTATCAAGCACATCCAGTAGTCCCTGGATGTGTATTAAATTTTAACAAGCAGACTTGGGAGACCATTTACGTTCCAAGTCTGTGGAATTGTCTTCCGTTAAAATGGTTCTCTCTGCAAGCGTCATCCCGATTGTAGAAGAACTGAGGGTTTATTATGTCTATTGATTAGATCTACGGTTAGCCTGGAGTGTGGTTCCACCCCGTTTACAGAAGCAGCAGTTTCTAGGTAGGTATAGGTATAGGTTGAGATAGGATAGGGGTAGGAGAGATAGGTAGGTGTATTTGGGTCGCTTCAGACCATTCCCCGTAAAACTCTACTGAGTTAGCGTCTTTCAATCGCTTTGCACTTAAATGTCTGGTTACACTGAGTACGGGCCAGGCGATAGTCTTCTACTTTCGACTGACCCCGAGGCGCTGAATGTGATTCTGAATGGGAGCCCTTAATAACAGGAAGCTTTGGTCTGGACCTGCACAGGCCAAAGCAAAGTTCTCTGGTAACCGCACAGTGGAGGCATTGTAACCGAAATCATAAAATGATCCTTTTATTATCATAATCTATACTTAAATCTACTTCTTCACCTAAATATCTTTACCTTGAATGCCCGGGATTGAATTCTAATCTTACTACGTAATCTAAGCTGTTTCAGAGAGAGAGAAAGTTAGATTTAACCGACCGTGAAAAAGGCTGGTTATGCTATACCAGAATTGAAGAATTGATGATTTCAAGTAAGTTGAAGAGTTAGTTCGTTTGTCTAGAGCTCCTAAAAGAATCTGAGTTACTACTACACAACGTACGCGTCCTTCCGCTAGCTAGACGATCATTGGCCACTTTAAATCATAATTTTATTACAAAAGTTACGGTAAAATATACAAATCTAACTATAATAATCAATATTGGACAGGTAGGGTATGTTACGATGGTTTGGAGTGCTACAATTTGGTGCCGTGACCAGGATGATAAAATAGTCTAAAAAAACAATGAAAAAATGAATAAAATTTTATATAACATCTAATGGCTGGCAGAGTATTGTATAAAATGACCCAAGGTAGATTTAGTTGTGAGTTCGACTCTTGCACAAAATGCTACATAAGATGCAAAGTGTGAGTTCGACTCTTGCACAAATTATTACATAAGAAGATACGAAGTGTGAGTTCGACTCTTGCACAAATTGCTACATAAGAAGATACGTGGTGCGGGTTCGACTCTCGCACATTTTACTACATGGAAAGATACGAGGTGTGGGTTCGACTCTCGCACAAATTGCTACATGTGAAGATACGTGGTGCGGGTTCGACTCTCGCACAATTTACTACATAAGAAGATACGAAGTGTGGGTTCGATTCTCGCACAATTTGCTGCATGTGAAATGGAAAGGAGCTCAAGACAAACGAAGCAATAAAATACATAGGGATCTAAGCGGTATAATAAAATATGTGGTATAATAAAGTGTTTTCTATCTATCTATCTATCTATTTATGTAAGCTTATCCAGCAGTAGTAGAAGGATAGTTAAAAATCGACAAGTTTAGGGGTCGCTTAAAATATATTTAATCTCAGTATTTTTCAAATAACTTAATTTAACTTAATGTCTAGCACTCGTGTGGTGTAGGTGGTGATGATGTTGATGATGATCAAGCAGGTGGTGTTGATGATGTTGAAGCAGGCAGAGCAGTGAACAAAGTTCTCCAAACAGCATCTGAAATAAACAAGAAATAAGGTTATTTTGTCAGTGTCTACAAGCTACGAGTCTGGAAGAGTTCGCTTTGCAGCGATAAGCTGCAATTCTTCAACCTCCTCAATCTCAACAGCCTGTATTGGTCCACTGCTGGACGCGGGCTTCCCTCTGATAAGCGCCTTGATGTATTTTATCCCATGGGGGTAATGCCCATAATCCCCACGCTGGGCATGCAGGATGGGGATTGCGGTTTGGTGATGGAATTGATCTACAGGGGGCGCTACTGCTCGTCTCAGTGGATATCCCTTAGTCGCCTCTTACGTCTTCCGCGGGAAGAGTTGGGGTGGTGCAAATTCTAGGCCAACACCACACAGATAAGCTATCATTGTATTCATCTTATATAAAAAAGTAATAATAGTTGCCTGGAAGAAATCACTTCGAAGTGATAAGGCCGACCATAGGAAGAAAATCAATTTTTTTTAAATCTTAGTTGAAGTATATACCTTGCTTCCTTAGTAAGAGTTTCCCAAACAGCCTGTATATTAGGGTCTCCATATACATACATGGACAGGTATAGGTAGCCACAGGTTTAGAAGGTGGACTGACTGATTATCTGCATTCCAATTTCAGCAGGATAATCTGAAAAAGAGGCATTGTCAGTGTGCATTGTACGTGGGAAGATGCAGGATCATCGACTACACAGAGGGAAGTTTTTTCTTATTCATAGCTGGGATCTCAGGTAAGTCATTTCAGCTAGTTAACATGGAGGCATCAGAGGTGCAGTATTGATGATTAAAGAGAATCAGGACTGAATGCAGGGCAGTTGTCTGAACCGGACATGGGATTCGAGGACATTATGTCTATGGATAGCTGATTAGAAATATTTTAAGACTTGAACCTAATTAAATGTACTTACTTGGTTCTTCCTTGGAGTAACGGGATACTGTATCAAGCGGCTAGCTAGGTGATTGGCACATCCACTGCCAACTTCGTGTTACTGGATGAGATAATGGAGAAAAGGGATACTGTATTGAGCGTCTATATAGGTGTTTGACTTATTCACTGCCAGTTTCGACGAAGAGATCCAACAGAAGCGCGTAGCTGAACGAAGCGTTGCAGTTGGACGCCGTGCGTCTTGGATTATGAAAGCGTAAGATTGCGTAGGGGTAGTAAGTATTATTTCTGAAATAAATAATAAGAAAAATGTGTAAACAATCATACGAGTTTGGCACTTCTTGTCATTTCCTGACTTTCCTGTCATTTATGGTAATCAAAAAGACCAGACAGGGATTTGGTTAGTCTACATTGAAATGTCAAAGGTTACCAATAAGTTTTACTCTGCTAACGGATCGACTATGGTTTGATAATATAAACATTGGAAACTTGTGTAGATTTGATAGAAAATGGTGTATATACTCACGATTAAAATAAGGTTATCCAATTGTCCATTCGTTTTGCCGGTAGGATATGTTCTTGCCGGTAATATAGGTAGGTACAGCAACGGCTTCTTGCACGAGGATGAAAATCGAAATACTTTCAAACACAGGCTTCCGCATGGAATCGGTGTATTTATCACGAGGATTATATACAATCATTAGTAACTGTTCTGATGAACATATTTAACTTGTCGAAATTGAAAAATTCTTGTATTTTCTTGAAAACATTTGTTTACATTCAAAAAGTGAAAAGGCTTGTCAAGGCGCCAACGTCAAATCACTTCAACTTCTTTTATAATTGCCTTGCTTGCTTTTGGCTACGACTCTGCCAGTCGCGTAAAGTTACATGGTAGAATGTTATAAGGGTGGTTTACACGAGGCAGAGTAAAGGACGCGTTTTGACGCTCGGGGTCGTTAAAATATTAAAACTTTTAAATAAACTAAATTTAAAACTAAAATTCAAGCATAGCATTGATTGTTTACAAATAAAAAAGAAAATGTTTAAAATAAACTCGTTGATTAGAAAAAAAATTAAACGTTTAAAATACTCTACAATTAAAGCATAGCGTTGATCGTTATCAAATAAAATAAATACAACGGGTAAAAAAAAAATGAATTTAAAACTTAAAATAAAGCATAGCATTAATCGGTTAAAAATTAAAACAGTTTGTTTAAAACCTTAATAATATAGATAATTAACTGAAGTAACGCGCGGGAAAAATATCGGTGTAAATTGACGGGCCAATGTCGGGACGGGGCCTTATTTTATTTAGGATTTTCTCCTTATTTGTTTATTTTTGGCTTTGCATCATGATTTGACGTAACTCTGCCTTCAGAATTTTACGTAAACGCGGGTGAATTTTTGAATGATCAGTGACAGTAGTACTTTGAATTAGATAGAATACGTTTTTTTAGGGTTTATTAGACCCATAGGTTCATAGACTCAGGGTTGTTTACCAACAAGTCGGTCTAATTTCGCTCGTCCAAGGTGTCTACCTTACTACGTGTTCATAGACTTGAAGTATTAGGTCTGTAATTCTTACCGACCAACAAGTTGGTCTATTTTCTTCCGTTCAAAATTGGTTTGAACATAACTTACTTATCTGTCAATCTTTGACAATGCAGGAAGATGGTTTACCACCGGGAAATTTGAGAGAGAAACTGGATGTTCTAAAAATATGAAATCGAAAATTAGCTTACAAATTAATTAACTGAAATGTATTATTAGTCTCTGTGTCACAGATTCAAGTGCGGGATGACTACGGGGCAAGTGTGACTGATGTGTCTGAGGGGGTTTGTAAGAAGATAGAGGGATTGTTAAACATAGTTTAGTACGAGAGAAGTACGAAGTTTGTATGAAGTTTAGTAGTATCTGTAAAATCGGAGTGCAGTTGCCCATGTAAGTTACCTCAGTTCTAAATCTGGGACGGTTCATTGAGGCTTAAATCACATGCGCATCACAAATAGGTTCTATAAAGGAATAATTCTGGAGTTAGGATACTAAGATCATATCAGATTATATTGAAGAATCTGAGATCTGAATTGCAGCTTGGACTGACTTTATAGAATCTCAAACTCAACCCAATAGGCCAGATCTGAGCACACTTGACAAACTCCAGGTTTAGAATGGGAGTAAAGCCTTTGTCTGGGGTTCTGGGTAAATTAAAATTGCGTTATCGGTCGGTTTATTATACAGTTAACGACTAATTGATCTGGCTTCAGTTGAGTTATGTGTGAGGTCTGGAATCCTATCATAAGTTTACTGTTGTTCTACTAGAGATGACATGATTCACGACCATGTTCCAGGAGCAATTGTTTTTATTCTGTGAAGCGTTGATAATGCAATAAAAGTTAACTTGACAATTAGATTATGAATGTGGCGCTGGACCATATTGATTGTTTTAAACCTGGTTTAAATACACAAAACATTAAAATGTATGTGATTATAAGTTTCAATAAATTAAGAGATTAATAATTGCAATATTTAATAAAATTAAATTGAAAAATGATTATAGTCTGGATTGGTAAAATAAAATCATAGTAAATCTAAATAAATTTGCAAATTATTAGAAATATTAGGAAATCCTTACTTCTTTGGAAATGCTTAAGGATTTGGGGTCGATGTAACGGTCCAGATTATGCTGGCTCATTCAATTTGCAAATATAGAAACATTTAACACTTTCTGATATAACTTGTAACACCGAAGGAATAAAACCTTCTTAAATCTTGTTCAGCAAAATACAATATTTGAATTTGATTACTCTAGGAAAACAAAAGGCGTTTTTTGGAAAGGTGACAGTCGGGTCGAGGTAGAAAAAGGAGTCGGTGGGCTTTGGGGTTTTTGCTAGGTTTTTCCAGAAACTGTGAGGAATTGTGTGCCTGATTGAGAGAATGCTGGGTCGACCTAGTACATATGATGAACGGCTTCAGAATGGATCGGATTTTAGCGTTGAGATCCTTCGGACCAGCGAGGATTTCGGAGAGAGCATTCTATCGTTCCGGAAAGTGAGGATTCAGGTTACGTAAACACACTACTTAATTCTATCGTTTCTCTACGTTGTAGGCGGATGGTGTTACATCCCAGAGCTGGCTAATCTAAATTCTTATTATGTTTATCAAGCACATCCAGTAGTCCCTGGATGTGTATTAAATTTTAACAAGCAGACTTGGGAGACCATTTACGTTCCAAGTCTGTGGAATTGTCTTCCGTTAAAATGGTTCTCTCTGCAAGCGTCATCCCGATTGTAGAAGAACTGAGGGTTTATTATGTCTATTGATTAGATCTACGGTTAGCCTGGAGTGTGGTTCCACCCCGTTTACAGAAGCAGCAGTTTCTAGGTAGGTATAGGTATAGGTTGAGATAGGATAGGGGTAGGAGAGATAGGTAGGTGTATTTGGGTCGCTTCAGACCATTCCCCGTAAAACTCTACTGAGTTAGCGTCTTTCAATCGCTTTGCACTTAAATGTCTGGTTACACTGAGTACGGGCCAGGCGATAGTCTTCTACTTTCGACTGACCCCGAGGCGCTGAATGTGATTCTGAATGGGAGCCCTTAATAACAGGAAGCTTTGGTCTGGACCTGCACAGGCCAAAGCAAAGTTCTCTGGTAACCGCACAGTGGAGGCATTGTAACCGAAATCATAAAATGATCCTTTTATTATCATAATCTATACTTAAATCTACTTCTTCACCTAAATATCTTTACCTTGAATGCCCGGGATTGAATTCTAATCTTACTACGTAATCTAAGCTGTTTCAGAGAGAGAGAAAGTTAGATTTAACCGACCGTGAAAAAGGCTGGTTATGCTATACCAGAATTGAAGAATTGATGATTTCAAGTAAGTTGAAGAGTTAGTTCGTTTGTCTAGAGCTCCTAAAAGAATCTGAGTTACTACTACACAACGTACGCGTCCTTCCGCTAGCTAGACGATCATTGGCCACTTTAAATCATAATTTTATTACAAAAGTTACGGTAAAATATACAAATCTAACTATAATAATCAATATTGGACAGGTAGGGTATGTTACGATGGTTTGGAGTGCTACAACCTGTCTGGTGTTATATTCCACTTTGAAACTGATGCGCTTTGATAAAAGAAACATTCATGTACCTAGATTCATCTATCTACCTAACTAAAGTAAGGTATTTAGTAAAAAAAAAAACAACTAGTTTTTGTTTAAGCTATTTATTTTATTAAATTTTTCATACCTATAACATCACAAAGAACCTTTTATTAGTATGTAACTAACATTACAGTATCAGTTTTTATTTTTTTATTTATGTAATAAAGCTAGCCTGAGCATAAATCAAATTTTAAATTAACATAATAATTAAATTTATGTATAATAAGTATGTATTTCGGATGTTTGAACCTCTAGATGATGAAAGGATGCTTGGTCTTTTATTATTTTACGAGTGTCGGAAAACAAATAGCAAGCTATATACAAATCGCAGTTTACAAAGCATTATACTAAGTAGCTAGCACTATATAGTAGATCGGTTTATAGTCCATTCCACGCTATAGAGGTCTGAGTATCCTAAAACTTAAAGTACAATAATAGGCATCTAAAACTTACAGTTAACTTGGAAAACATTTATTTCTTAAATATACTAGCATTACCCCAGGCTAAAGTGGAGATGTGATCAGACGATAGTATCCGTTTATCATCATTGCCAGAAAGTGCTACTTTATTTACACTCTGTGTAAATATTTCATGTTTTATTGACTTGAATAGTACATTCTTTTTGCGAATAACATTGCAGTTATACAAAACATTTTTATAGTCAGATATATTTAATTTTCTTACTACTGATTTCTTAGTACCTTTCGCCTTCTTTATTGTTTTGTCTATTGTTTTAATACAATAAAGTTTTGAACGCAGTCCTACAAACTCTTTGATAATTTGACCGCCCATTTCATCCTTAAATAGTCCTGGAATCTTCTTGTTTATGATGGGCAAGGTAAATTCGTTGTTAACGTCGTAATTGCTGGTATCAAAATATTTTAAGAAATTGAGTTTAAAATCTTGGTAAGGATTATTTGTTTGTATATAATAAACTAGACTGTCGGTATCAGTGTAACATAATTCAACCCGGTTACCATAAAACGGTTTTATAACGGAATAGTGAAAATCGTACATGTGACTCTTAGATAATTCTAATACAGTAAACCCTATGTATATCGGTTTATCGAGAACAACATGCGAAGGCTTCAATTGGATTGCTACTAAATCTTCAGAAAATATCGAAGCACTGTGAAAATATGGGCTGGCTATCAATTTCTCTGCACTATTTGTCTTTTTCGTTTTATTTTTCGAGTCACACCACTTGTTTACTAACTTGACTTCTATTCGTTTTTCATTGTTTTCTAACGTCTTTCCAAACACACTGTTATTCAGTAATTTGTAAAAATCACTGGCAAATAAAGATTCTGCCTCCTGACGCAATTGAGTGTTAAGATCAATGTATTGCTTTAAAAAATTACTTTGTTTGAATGTAATAGCACGGTGGATTTTTTTCAACACCAAACCATGCTGTATACATTTTTTTAAATGAACGTAATGAATAATGTAGTGGTATTTATCATACAAATTTGGTATCAGTTTTTTGTTCTTGCCACCTGATGGTACGTATTTTTCTGGACAAAATGGGAGATCATTATGTTGAGTGTGTAAAGTCTCAGGATAAATTAAATCAACTTCAACAATATATCCATTGTCATCAGTTTCACTAATATTGGTTAAATTTAATTGTAAAATATTTATTTCATCTCTGTTCATAAACCTAAAATCAGAATAGGGCAAGTATTGACACATGCTGTAACCATATAAATTGTTACAATCCAAATACATAATGAATGATTTTTTACTAGTTGGATCAAAAGTATCCATGTATTCATTATTGGCGTTAACATGTCTTTTAGAGCACAAACAAATGCCTCCACGAATACCTTTTTGTATCATTCTAAAAATTTCAACGTCGCTTATCAATTCTAACCGAACACCCGTTTTCAACAGCATGGCATCAAACGATAGGCTTGGTGCCGTAAGATAGAACGCGGGGTCAAGATTATATGATCGTTTAGAGGTCTTTCTAAAGTTTTCAAATATATCTGTTAGCAAGAGAACATCCGTTTTTAGATATAAATCTGTATACATTCCCATATTTTTAATATTGAACACTGACCAAACAGCCTGTGCATGTTCATAGTCTTCATCAGTAATTGATTCATCGGTGATAGAGTTATAAAATTCATTTTTAGAAGGCAGACTAGTGTCTTTATAACGTTCCTTCTGAGACATATAGTCATAAGGATACACTCCTTTTCGAGTAAGCAAGTTGAACTGTTCTTCGTTAGGAAAATAAGACTCCAATTGTTTAAAGTCTTGTTTGTTCATTGTAATAGCTAATTTTTCCAAGCTAGTTCCCAAAAATTTGAAAGAATCAACAAACCGAACTTGAATGCTTTCTTCGTTAGATATTGGAATAAATTTTGTGAAAGAAATATAGCTTTCTTTAGTTTTAGGTATCAATTTAATAGACCCAGGAGCTTCGCCTAATTCTTTTATAAAAAGATGACTGTCGTAACCAGATAGGTTGTGAAAGAATATTGGTATGAATTTGGGTAGTTTGTATTGTATATTACAATAACTATGGGCAGCGCCGCGGTATTTACCCGTCAAGTGACAATGATCGCGAACTCTATCAACATCCAAAATGTGGTCGCAAATGTGGCAGGTAACAGCGTTTTCAAAATCGTGAATGTTATCTTCAGTGAAAGTCATAGGAACGCTATTTTTTAGAATACAATAAATTTTTCGAGCATCTTGATAAATAGATTCTACAAATCTTTTTACACAATCGGAACCGCGGTACGAAACTAGTCGATTGTGGCTTTCGTCTAGTGCACACGTTATATGATAAGCGAAAGCTACAGGTACATGTCGCTGCCGCGTTACTGTACTCGCTGTAGTAGGGTTAGGTTCACAAGATTCGTACCGTTCGAGCATCGTTTCAAAATCTGCGTATATAACAAACGGTACAGTTTGTTTTCTATTAAAATTTTCAAACTGTATGAATGAACCCTTCGGAGGTAGTTCAGTAGCGACTCCTCCACAACTGTGGGAACTAAGCTTATCGCTTGATTCAAAAAATGACAAACAATCGTCACACAAGTGCAATTTACTATGGTGTTTTGTTATTTGGTTTTTTACAAGTCGTGACAAATCTTTGATAAGACAGTAATGTGATAAATCATCATTTTCTAAATAAAGTAAATGAATCACTTTTCTATTTGTGGTTTTTGTTCTATAAAGCGGTCCTACTACGGTATTATTTTTTAAGCCGTAAATATTAATACCGATTTCAGGGTTATTTGCTTCAAAGCGCTCAATGTCTGAAAAATTTAATGGAAACTTAATATCTTGAAAGTTTAACACGTTACGAAAATCAGGGTATGACGTTACTCTTTCAGGGTGACTTTTAGCGGGATGCAATGCAGCAACAATTGACCATAAAAAGCAATATTTATCATTATTGCGAATATTAACGCAGGCTCTTTTTGATTTTATTGCAGCTGGCAACTTGATAAAGCTTGAACCACTCAAAGGTTGATATTTATTTATGTTAATTTCTAGATGAGAACTGTTTAGAAACGTCCAACCACTATCACGATCCTGAAATTCTTCATTTTTCTTTAAGAAAGTGCTTTTTAGTTGAGACATCAATGAATCACTGTCATAATTCTGATGTATAGTAAAATTTTTCGTACAAAATGATTTCATCTCCTGAGTATCATTTTTAACCATCAAAAATAAAGCATAGTATTCAAAATTGATTTTCAAATTTGTATGGTCTTTGAGTATCATGTCTATTAACATTTTGATCTTGTCTTGAATAATATTAAAAAATATTTCAATAGAACAGTTATTCTCATCAGGATCCATAATTCTGAAAGTCGCTATACGATTACGAAATGCAGAATTTATTTTTTCAATACCTTCACAAAAATGTGAAATGTTTTTATTTTTATGATTAGTGCTGCGTAGATGACCTAACCAGTGACTGCGCTCGACAGTTGTGCTACAAACAGTACAGAAAGGCATTTTTATGAAATATATTTAGGAGGGTATCGTTCAGATTATATTTTACTATATCAATGTGCTAAAAAGTCGTAACTACCTAAGAATAACTTAAAATACCAGGTGGGAACCTACCCCTAGATTTCCTTGAAGGTTAACATGTAGTATTATGTGGGATAAAGTTAATAGCTATTTGTTTAAGAACCTATATTATTAAATTTTAAGTAAATGATTATAAATCTTAGTATTATCTCAAAAGGGTGGACTAATGGATTAAACGACTAACTAACGAACCTATTTGCTTACTACTTAATATGCTTATAAAATAAAAACGTAGTTCTTATGATTAAGTAGGTAAGTGTTCTTTATTGCATAAATCACAATTTCCTTAATTTTATTTATGTACGTATGTTAATTTTATCTGAGTAGTACGTCGGCTCCGATGCATCGAAAAGTTTATGAGCGCGAAGCATAAACTTCTGTAGGCTGTCCCAATGCGGGGTATCCTTCTCCATTTGAACCTTCATAGACAAGACACCTCTGCTTTTTTCCATCTTTCTTGGGCTGGGGTATGGGCTATCTCCTTGGTGTTATACACCTTTACCTCCACGTAAAAGGTACCAGTCAGGTCTGCCGTGCGTCGCACCTTCCCGTTGGCAACGCGAGACACTAAGGATGATGTGAGCTCTCCACTTGTATTCGGTGGAGGGATCTCGAATGAGTCTTCTAACCCAAACAGGTCCGCAAACAATGAGTTCTGTTTAGACGAAGTAGCTCTGTAAAACAAACAATAAAATATTTATTACCTAGGTATATTGTTTAGCGGTGCACTGATATGGACTGATGATGATGATTGTTAGCGGGGATATTAATAGCAAATCAATACTTTCATCGATAAAAATAGAGTCTTTAACGTAAAAATAAATAACAATCAAATAATAGAAATAAAATAGAACTAGAATTTACAATCGAAACAATTGAGCTAACTGCACTGTTGCAATCAATTTACAGGTAGCACAACTTTCATATAGTGAATGTGAAAATAACTCTGTCTATCTGTTACCTTTTCACGTGTAAGCGGCTGAACGGATTTTGATGAAATTTTGTAAGAAAATAGATATCGTGCATGATATGATATTATTTAATATCTGCACTCTGCAGTTAGCTAAATTGTTGCAATTGTAAATACTATGTAGTTCTAATTTATTTCTTTTATTTGAATATCTATTTCATATGCTACATTTTCTTTCAAAAACAATCTTTAAGTGAGTGAAACCTGGCGAAGTCGCAGGCAACAGCTAGTAACTTACTATTCAATTAGTAGGAACACAAAACCTCAGCGATTGTTAGAGAGTCTTAAGTTACTAGCTCAATTCCCATCAAATAACATAACACAAAAACTCTGTTTAAATAATATAGTAATTTACCTTATTTTGGGTTCCGAAGGTGTTTTGGAGACGCTCGGGCTTTTGCGCTTGGTGGCGGCGACTGCTTTTTTAGGAGCCTTTTCAACGACAATTGGGCGGGCTTGAATTTCAGAGCACTCGGAGTCAGACCTGAAATCGAACGAAAGGGATTAATGACACATAATAAACATCATCATCAGCCGACTGCGAAGTCGAGAAATCTTCTGTTGTAAATAAAGCTTACTTAAAGAGTCCATGACAGTAACGGTCTTGCCGAACTACCACATCTCAAGATTGACTGATATTAAGAAAACTTGGAATCGAACCCGCACCTCTGCTAAGTGGATGTGGCCACAAGAGTGTTGAATGGAGCCGGTTCGTTCCGCAGAGGCTCATCTTGATGAAGAAAAAAAGTACTAAGTAGGTACTAAGAAAGGTACTTACGTACATTTTAGATGATAATTACGTCGTACTTTGTCACTCGAAGGTTCTGAAGCAAATGGTAATTATTCCCACCAATTATTAGATTTTATACACGTAAGTAATGCTTCGTATGCGAAATTGAGCACATTCCTAATCTAAACCTTAACAACATTGTAATAAGTTATATGACTATAATGAGGTCGGTTACGTCTTAATAATCGTTATTGAAATAATGCATTATTTTGTTTTTTCATGTTCCCGTGAGAATGAAATAAAACACCATCCATTTATTGTCACCGACAAAACTGAAGCCGTAATTACCTGGAATCTGCATATGATAACTATGATAAGGGTTACCATAAGTTTCGATTTCATGGAACAAACGCGAGTTACTTCGTACCGACGACGTACTCATTCTTAACCTTGTCGAACATGTTGAACAAGTACTTTGCTGATTTGATTAAGTGTAAAAAATAAAGTGCATTCGATTTTAACTAAATTAAACATATTTAATTAGGAACATTTATTTGTTCAGCTTGCATGGGTGCTTAGGTACCAAGGCAATTTCTAGATACATGATTATAATGTAGAAGATACTTAAGTAGTTACAATATTCACCAATAAAACTACAATAACAACAAAACTTTAGTGATATTATTACTTTGCTTATATATTTAAATAAGATCACACACGCATAAATAATAATAATAACATACTAAGTACCTATATTATATCGATTAAGTTGAAGGAAAATGTCCATTGTTAACATTTGTAGATGATGTTATGGTAACCCTACTTTCGTTTACGTAAAATGGAACAAACATTTGTGTATGTAAAAAATCGGTTAAATGCAAGTCTTAGGTAAAATGTATGTTTGTCTGCTCTTTAAACCTTAAGTAAATACCTACTTTTATAATTATTTAATGATATTGGTTAATGAATTCTATAAATTGATATTTTCTTATGTATATTATCTTCATAGTATCAAAAATTGTAAGTATTAACTTAATTTACACACATGTATTATAGAGTCACCGAAAACAATCGATAAGCAAGGTGAATCTATCAAAAATGTTTTAGATGTACTTAAATAGGTAAATAAGATGTATAAAATAATCTATGAACCATCAAAGTTTGTTTTAAGAAGGTATTAGGTACATTATTACCAGATCTATAATTGTTGCATACATCATTATTTATAACATCAAGCTTAAACCAAGTCACGTTAAAAAGTTAGTACCTACCTACGAGTATGTCTTGATATCATTTTGCTAACAACGCAACAACAGAATAAATAACAGTCTACATCACGGTGTCACGATAATATATTTCGCTGACTACAAACCTATTGTTTATTATGACCAGCTATTGCTCGCGACTTCGTAGATGGTTAGGTTATCTATCATTAATAAAATATTCATCAGATGAGAAGAAAACTGTATCACTTTCTGATTAGACAACTAACATCATCATCAGCCGGTAGAAGTCTCCTGATGCTAGTCATGGTTATGTATTTTCTTAAAAACTTAGTGTTATGTACCCTACTTAGATACTTAATTTTAGTCAACATTTACTGTGAAAAAATCATGTTAATCTGGTATCTCTTTTGCTATGTAAAAAAGGACAATCAAATCAAAATACTTATTTTCATTCACAATAATTTTGTTATTAGTCGGAACGAATTATTAAGCTCGAAGCACACTAAAGCTTCCTTGTGATAAAACATTTTACAAAATTAACTGTAAGTTAGGTACCTACATAATAATGTCCACGCTGTACTAGATTATGTAAAATAGTAGATCTGTCCTTAAATATGAATTTTATTAAAAACAAAATAAGTAATAATTAGTTATGTTACATTTGTTCGCGTTAACTTAAATATATCTAAGGGTAAGGGTATCTCATAATGTCATAATATAAGTAGCTACTTAACAAAATTATTGTCAACGTCCGGTCTGACTTGCATTAGATGTTTTACATTAAAAACAGATAAAATCGTCAACTATTTTCTTACAGATCCGTTTTATTTGAGTTATTTACTTCTATCAAAATATCAAGCACGCAGTTAGTTAACCATCAATATTTCTATCAACGCCAACATTCCGAACTGCCTCAGTGTGTTTAGAGCTTAATTGCTCGCTTGCAAAATAATTCCCAGTACTGTAAAGTAGGTGTCTTATTATCGAGTAGTATCTTCTTGCAGTTACTAAAACAAACTTAATAGAACAACACGAGTAAAACTGATTCAAATTTAAGTTTAATAAATGTAGGCATCGATATTTTAAAGTTCAGCGAATGTTATTGTGTTATTCTAGTTAAAGAAAGTCAAATATTAGTGAATATCGTGGTAATGTGCTATCTCTATCTTGTGAAGATTCTGTGAGAGAAGAGTCAATCTGATCTGAAGATTAAACTTAGCTATTTCGTTGTCTTCGTGCCAATCTGGTCACAAAAACGGAGGGTGTACTTAATCCAACTTTAACTTCTGTGGAAAGACATGAGTCAATCTGACTGGAAACTCAGTAAATGTATTTTAAGTTCAGATATCTTTTTGCCAAACTGGTTACAGATTGCTAGAGTGAGTTGTATGTGCATGCGCTATCTCTAATTCTGTGGAATGATATGAGTCAATCTGACCTGAATTTAAGTATAAACTGAGTTATTCTGATGTCCTCGTGCCAATCTGGTCACAGAAAACGAAGTGTATATTAATCTGCCTCTAACTATTGTGGAAGACATGGTGTCAATCTGATCGAAAAATCATAGAAAGTTTAATTTTCATCATACCACTCTGACTTCACATAACTAAGTGCGTTTGTGTTGTATAACAGTAAAAATCCGTTGTTTCTAACTTTCGATAATGTGATAATGTGTTATGTGATTGATCCAGCTGCGGTTGTTGAGGTAAGTTAGTAGATAGTTAATGGGATTTTGCAAAATAACTTCAATATTATTGGGCGCTCACCCCACTTTTTTGCTAATTATCTTCAATATTATTGGGCGCTCACCCCACTTGTTTGCTAATTATTTTCAATATTATTGGGCGCTCACCCCACCCGTAAGTGCCGTAGGCACTGGAGGATAAGTGGGGTGATGTGCCCAATAATATACTACTTAGGTACCCTAGTAAAGCATTACGTAAGTTTTTTTCCACATAATCTAAGGGAATGTAACTTTTCTCGGGAAAATGTTACTTTTTGAGCTGTCCCATGTTATATTTGACTATCTGCCACTGGCAACACTGGAAGTAACGCTTGTTTGACAAATGGATAAACTGATCTAAACAGAAACCAGTAAATCTTTTCTGTCAGGAAATTTTAAACAAAGTACAAATTCGATAAGGTTAGTGTAGTATTGTTTTGTACAAGTAACAACGAATTTAGGTTTACGTTCACATAATTAACGGCTTTCGCAACAAGGTTTTTTGCGGATATCGTCTTAAATTGCTTAATTATTGTGTGTTAAAATGAACTTTAAATAAATAAGACATTTTACTTAAATAGGTATTAATTACGAAATTTAAAATCAGTAAAGGTAGGCAAATCACAATTTCAACTTAGAAGAAAATTGATTTAGGGCTTAGATCACCCTCTTAAGTAGTCAGTCTTACATAATTATTACTTAAGAATAGAACTAGAACAATAATTATAGTTTTTCCAAATACTGTTTCCAAGGAACATTTAATAAATCACATATAATTATGTAGATGCAAATTTGAGATCCAATTTTCAATACAAACAACCATGAATAAATGTCTATAAACGTAATTATCAATTAAACAACACAATTAAGATCAAATCCTATTTTACAGCTTTAGCTACTACTTATTAGGTATATTTGGCATAATTTATGTTAAACTCATCAATAACATTTTAGAAAGACATAATGGCAAATATGAAATATTATTAATATTACTTTATAAATAATATATTATTAAATACTTATGTAACAACTTATTTGAACCACGTTTAAACATAGTATTTATGAGTGAGGTAGATGTAGGTTATGAACTTAATAGTTATAAATTGAGATCAATCTGTTGACTTAAAAAATCATAAAATTAGGTATTTTGATCTACCTAGTCCTTACATTACTAGTATAAAAATATTATCAAAATGTCGTTATATACTAGCACAATTAAGCTATATCCAAATATTTCAAGCAACATCAGGCTCCACGTCTTCGATGTCTGAATTTTCACTTACTAGGATGTTAGTTGCAGAATACGTTTCTCGTGTAGTCAAACCAAATTCAGTGTTGTTGACTGTTTGTTCCTGGGTGTTGCTTGTAGTGTATTTTTCCGGTAAAGTCAAATCATTATCAATGCTTGTAAGTTCTTTAACTGGTTCAATTTCTAGCGTGCCAATCTGAATAATCATCCTCTGGAAATGTACTTTGTTCTTTAGATAGCTCTGCAGGTACGAATTCTAGGGTTGGGCCTGAAGGGCCACCGACAAGCTCATCCATCAATGCTTCACTATAATTTTGATGTTGCTGATCATCATTTATTGGGCCAGTCATTTCAATGCAGTTGGCAGTAGTAATAGTCTCAGAAGTACTCGCCAAGGATCTTATTGAAGAAACTGATCATCTGAGAGTGTCTCATCCTGAAAAAAATAATTCACCGATGTTTAGTTCAGTACGAGAGCAAGATAATGGAAAGGAGATATCTCTACGACAAGGGAAAATGTACTTAATTGTATTGGTAACAAACAACGCTTAAAAAGCCTATTTTGCAAATACTACCATTGCGGGATACTCTGTCTGGCAGCTATTAAATAAATATCTATCTATATCTATCTATCTATATTAAGTCTGAGAAAGGTAAGGTAAAGGTATAAAATTGGTAAGACTACAATGTAGGTACGAAATGATATCAAAAAATCTAAAATGTATTATTTATTTTATTGTGATAAAGCGCATGAACATGCGCGATAACACAATAAAATAAATAATACACTTATAAATAACACACTTATTAGGCGTAACAAGTAAATTTATTAAATAAAAAACTTACCGGTTCAACAAACAAAAGTTTTTTGCGAAATTGTTGCAATCTTTGCAGATTTTTGTCATTGAACGCACGAGTAGGTACGTGCTCGACATCTTGGCCCATAGAAATAAAATATAATTTAAGTTGCTTCTTATAGTTAAGATTGATAATGATTTAATATTTTAACTAAACATGTACATTACCACGATCATATCCCGGCTATCCACACCCGCGTTTGTCATAGCTTGCCTAATTATGTTGTCTACTCGCTTATTGCGTTTCATAATGTACCTAAAACCATAAAATTAAATCAATATAAAATACGTGTTAAATAAGCTAACCCTCATATAATCTTTATAGTGGAAACACTTACCTAGTACTTATTTCAAGCGTCGCGACAAGTACTTAGTGAGATGCGCGGTAGCACGCGGATTACCTATGCGACAGTTCATTGAAGACTAATTGATATTTTGTTACCAATAGCCACTTTAAACCTGTTTAACAGTGCATATAAGCGACAAAACAAAATGCTTGCAATAGGGATAAGCATGTTTTTTTACAAATTTCATATCGGAAATAGTTATCTTAGCAACGAAAGTAGTAAATAAAACGGCAGGTAAAATATTACCAAACGACAAACTTTATTCGTTTTCGGCAGGCAAAATACTACTTTATATAATAAGTAAGTCCATTGCAATCTGTAAAAAAGTACTAAATGATAATGAGTACATTATTAAGTTGAGTTAAAAAATCTTAACCGACAACAAAAATAAATATTTTTTCTGGTAAAATTTCTTAAGCAATACTCAACCCCTATATACCGTAAAGCAAAAAATACTTTATGATTAAACGTATTTATTCAAGTCCAAGCAAAAATTACTGAGTGTTCAAAGCTAAAATAGATTACATACCAAATGAAAGTTATTTAGTAAACGCAAAAATTTTAGTCGCTTGGTCGCCGAAATTTGCGTTTTTTTTAGTTACTAAGCGACATCAAAAGTCTTCCTAGCGGTGCGAGAGTAAGACCAATCAACGCAGTTTTTTTTTGCTGATTGCAGTGATGTATATAACTCAATATCGCCCAACATGTCGCTTGGTAATTATTGCCTTTCAAGCGTCGATATGTCTTCAAGTGTTCTAAAATGCTGAAGAATTTTTCTAAAACGCAGCCTTTGATTAATCATCTCACATTATTATGCAACAGTAGATCGTCATAGTGTGCGTTGATGCACAATATGATTCTTCAAGGAATGATTTCAATTCTCGATGTCGCAGTGATGATTTTTGAAGAAAATTTACTATTCTCATCACTTCTTGCATTATACGCTCAAAATTATGATTGAGTTTACAGCAAAGCACAGTTTGGTGAATAATAGAGTGGTGTGAAATGAAATGTTCATTAAAATTTTTATTAAATTACGTACTCTGTAGTGCAAGTTGCTATGTTCTCGCGGTCCGCACAAAATGGGTCGGCGGTCCGCATACGGACCGCGATCCGCCATTTGGGGACCCCTGCCTTACGTATTAAAAAAGTCATTATTTTAGGAATGTTTTAAAAATCACATACAATTAGTCAGTAGTAAACTAAGAAAAATATCCCGACAGACATTTACTGATTTGGCGTTATTTATTATATAATATTAAACCGTGTTAATTAAATAAATAAATAAAAAATAAATAAATAAAAATAAATAATTATAAAAAGTACCTAATTATCCTAAGCGCATATACGAGTATGTATTCAAATCACAGATAATCATTCGTTCAATCATAGACTTAAAATTACCACTAATTATTTATAAGTATTCTTTCATCATAACCAAGGCCTATTATCTACTGAAAAAAAAAAACGATAAAACAGAAATAAAAAATACTTAACCTACAACAATCACAGTATTTTGCACAGCATTTGGCACAATATTTTACCATTTTTACGTAAAGATATAAACCTGTTGATTTTTGTCTTCTTTTTCTAAAAAAGTTAAAAATTGGGCAATGTTATTTGGTTTCCTACACGACGTCTTTCTATTTTTTACGGAATTCCAAGATTCAACCATATTTGTGGTACGGTGCGGGCTATCGAATATGTTCCATATTTTTTAAAACAAGGAAGTCTCGTTCAGCCAAGTGCTAAGAAAATAATCAAATAATCAATTAAATTTTATGTTTTTAATTTTTGGGACATTGAGACTTATCATACAGGCCAGGCATTGTCTATTACTTCTCTTGGTAAAAGAGATAAAACACTACACCTTTTTATGTGTTTCTTTTCCAATTTTAATTTAGATTTTTTTTAAACATAGTTGATTGGCTTTTCGCCATTGACTCTGCGTAAAATGGAAATAGCAACCTTTAATATTTGCTTTGGGGAATACTCGTAACTCATCATCTTGTTGTGCCGCCCCGCCGCGCCGCCGCCGCGCCTCCGTAAAAATCTGTTTTTTAACTGACTGTACAATGCAGCTATTTTTCATAGTGTCCGAATCGACAGCAAGTCGCCTCCATGATCTAGAATTTATATTCCTCTTTTCAGCCGCTAATTTTGCCGGACAGTCGGCGGAGCCAGTTACATGGTTACCTGGCTTTTATAGAACAAGCAGGTGGCACACTTAGGATTTTCAGCTAGCTTCTGGCATTCTTTGTTCGTGTTGCCAATGTCCGGAGCTATGAGCTGCCTCGCGACACAACTTTGCCGCGTGTCCATACTGCTGGCATTTGTAGCAGTGAGTTACCAGGGTGAAATCCCTCACAGGGCACGAGAACCAGTTCACGAAAACCCTGCACGGTAAAAACAGATTACTTGAAATAAGTTATATTACTTTGCATCAAAGCAACCTTATTAGATCCAAGAAAATGATCCTCTCCCTATAGACGTTAGAGAATATTCACTTCATATTAGTAAAAAAAATGTCTTAAATATATTTCTTTGTTTCAAGAAAAAAACATGAAATCCAAGAAACTGATTAATTAACTTAAGACACCAACTATTCATATACTCAAGAAAGCCTGGTCTTTAAGTAAAAGGTTATTTTTTTTCATGCTTAGATAAACTATTGTTGAAGTAAAATAGAGAGACCCTACAGAGGGGTGATCAGGCCTTAGTCGACCATGCTAGCCCTGTGCGGATTGGTCGACAAAGGCAAAAGGAGTAGAAGGTTGGAAACCTTGTTTTAATATTATAAACATTCTATTAAGTCCCTGTAAATATTACCTACGAAAAACTACTTACTCTGCAAATCTTCTACATTGCGTTTTTTTGGTGGTGGTGTATTTTCACAGTCACTGGAGTGGCGTTTGCGGTCTCCATATTTGTAAAGCAAGTTGCGGACTTTGTCCACCAATTTCCCTCGTGCTATTGTTGAGCGCCCATTTGCAGAATGAATTTTTTTTATGGGTTTTGTAAAGTAGGTGCCTATTGACTCCTTGGGGAACAATGTTATTATTTTAGTAGCAATCAAATTGTATTCTTCATATGTTATTCGGCTGAAATAGAATATTGTGAAGTAGATACATAGTTGTTATTTGTACCAATTAAAGATAAACTAAGGATTTTGTGTTCTTACCAATTTACAACATATGTATATGTCGCCGCAGCGAACCTCCAGCTGACCAGTTTGAAGAACCCTTAATTCAAAACAACAACGCTTTTATGATAACCTTAGTGATATCTGCAAATTGCCATCTTAAATCATAAAATAATATTTAAACTACGAGTTAAGTCATCAATTTTTGGTTAGGTAACTTTTCTATAAATCAATAATGTTTTGATACCAAGTACTTACATCTACTTATTTTTGAAAAAGGTGAATTGGTTAGATTTCTCTCCTATTAAAATTCCTTAAATAATTAATAAGGAATTTAGAAATAGGTAAGAGATTGAATGTAAGCATTGAGATTTCAATTTCAAATAAATAATGAGTTCGCGGGTGAATTTGTAAAAACCTAGTATTAGGTAGCTGTATTTCTTCCAGAAAATCGTAAAACAATAAGTAATGGATTTGGAAATAGTTCTAAGATTTAATCTGAACGATAATGTAATATTAAAAGGTTTTGTGACCATCTGTCATTACGTCAGAACCTTGTTTAAAAGAATTGTGAAGTAAATGTTAAGCTATCTAGTTTAAATGGCTTTCTTAAATCTTTAGAGAATTATTAATAATCCAGAAAATCGTAAAACAATAAGTAATGGATTTGGAAATAGTTCTAAGATTTAATCTGAACGATTTTGTAATATTAAAAGGTTTTGTGACCATCTGTCATTACGTCAGAACCTTGTCTAAAAGAATTGTGAAGTAAATGTTAAGCTATCTAGTTTAAATGGCTTTCTTAAATCTTTAGAGAATTATTAATAAATTTAGAAGTCTTTATGGGATTCATCCTTGGTTGTTGCGTAACATTAGAGGAAGTCGTGAATGTCTGAATTTGTTAGCAGTTTAATTTATTTTGTTTTAATCGCCTTCAAAAATGTTCAAATAATTATTATTTAATTTAGATAGAGTTATTGTGTCGGAATCACTGTGTTATTTTAATTGATTATTGTGAACTTGAAGTATTCTTGATTTTCCCGCCATTCTCGAACGCTCGCAACGAGTTTGCTTGAAGTGGAGGGGGAAATAGCGCGGGAAACGTCTAGAATATTCAAGGAACGACATTCTGGTTTGAGGTGTGAAGCAGACAACACGTGTAAGTTGAAGCCATTGTGAACTTTGAATAAAAATAATTTTGTAACCTTTGTGAACGATTCTCATTTCATTTGGTTAGTTTAAATTAAGAGCTTTAGCACAGATATTCCCTTGCTTTTGAAAACATTATAATTAGTAAGCGAGCTCGTAGGTTTGAATAGGCTGAGTAGATTTTGGAATTGCTAAGGCAGGAGCGATGGCCGAATCATTAGGCCGTCGGTTCTGCTTATTTTAAAAACCCTAGTATCATGATATTTTCGACATCAGAAGTGGGATTGTTTCCACAATCCCTCGACTCTGCTACCGTTACTGCCCTCTCGTTATCACGTTTTCAGGTTCCGGCTGCAGCAGTCGCATTCTACAAGACGCGACATGAGCGAGCCCGAAGAGGATCCACCAGTACCAGATCCACCGACCACGTGCACACCTAATGGCGCGAACACGTGGACACATGATGGCGCAACCACTGCAGCGAACATGCCCGCCACGTGGGCGCGGGGTCCAGCAGGACAAACAATGCATATTGATGCAAGCCCGGTAGTATCTCGCCAAATAGGTATTGTAACCTCCTGATTTTTAATGAATGCATAAACATAATGGTCACCATGTTACCAAGTGTGTTTTTCGACGACTAAAATCTCCTGGTGACAAAATTAAGAAAACCATCATGGACTATATCGTATGACCCAGACTGTAGGGTCGGAGTCCGCGAGTGGTGCAATGATATCAGTAAGACCAAAAACCTGGGCACACATTAGACACAGGTTAGAAAAGAAAACGGTAATAATCAAGGTGTATCACATTGTGCACCCTAGGATGATACTCGCTTTGTGTAGTTCTCGCTTTTAGACTCTTTCAAAGAGAACTCTCATAAAAGGCCTCTGTGTTGTTGGCACCGGCCCCACGCAGGCCTCCTAAAGGACCAAGTAACTATTAACCTGAGATTATGGAAATGAGAAGCGCATAATAATAATTTTGAATTAAAATTTAATAACAAAGAAAATTTCAATAAAAAACGGAAATAAAGTAGCACTAGTATTTACGATTTAAACAGTTGATTTAACTACAGTCCATTGCAAACAATCTAGAGGTAGCTCGATAATTAATAAAGATTTATGAATTTTTAACAGTCCAATAAAACACCATTCATATGCATGTAGGCGATCTTCTAATAGGTATTGTATTCGAGAGTGGTCTGAATCACAGTCAATTTGGCCGACCTAACATTAGTAGTCAGCTAAAAAATTTTATAATAAAATGAGCTTTATTGCCTTGCACAAACATAACTTAATATTAAGATTTCACCATTCAATACTAAAACTAAATGCAGGTACCTCCTCTAGGTTGCAAACCTTTTGCTTTTGAGTCTAAAAATCCAACTTTGTTTATTCCTTTGGCAAAAATTGATTTCTTGACATGTGGGTTCCTTGAATCTTCCGGGTCCCCTAGTGGGTCACAGCTAACGTTTACTGTAGTTGGGAGTTAGAGCTTGAGTCTTGTCTTGTTGGTAAGCCTTGGTCATTAGTATGACAATCTTGTATAGGTAAGCGTAGCCGTGTAGATATGCTTTACTGACTGCAGTTTTGCTTTCATTTTTGCAGATGATTTAGCAGGGATTTATGTAAGTATCTGTCCAACACTTGTGGAGGAAATTCCTCGTTTACGTAGATATTCTAGTTTGTTTTTATTCTTCAAAATGTTTACCTTCATTCCATAAGTTGTTTGTGGTTATGATGTTTACAGGACATTTGTCCCATCTTATTATTCTGTTTTATTTTTCCATTGCTTCGTGGATGAGATCGAACTTCTAGTTCACGACTTGTTCAATTGGATGTAATTATTCCTTCACGAAGTAGGTATTACGTTCATGTAAGACAATTACTGCCTCTGATAGAGGCGATTTTCTCAACAAAACGATAATGCGTTGTTTTGCTCTGAAAACTAAGTTTCATTTTGTTTTAGTTCTAAAGTAGGTTTCAATTGGATAAGTGGGATAAGTAGCTAACCTACCGTAGCCTTTAAAACTTTTTAGAAAGAAACATAGAAGCTTCAAACTACCTACATTATTTTCATCTTTGAAAAAGCAAATCTCAAGGAGTTTTGTTTCTCTTCTACTTCTTCTTTAACTTTTGGCTCTGCATCATGGTTCGACACAATTCTACCAATGTTGGTTTCGAATTGCATTTACGATTTTCTCGACAACCGTTCTCCGTCACGACTTTTCATACGCTTGTGACAGCGCTATAGATGAAGTAGTTAGCTTAGCTAGCTGGCCAAAAAGAGTCGTAAACTTTAGTACCTACCTACCTACCGGTATTGAATTTGCGTCACTCACTTTTTCATAACTGTCAAACTGAAGTTGACGTTTCAAGTATTGAATTTGCGTCACTCACTTTTTCATAACTGTCAAACTGAAGTTGACGTTTCCAAGTTTTCAAACGGGAATTGTCAGTGGTCTTGTCGCAATTTGCTTGTTTTGGTCAGAGAGATTAGAATGTTTTGGAAAAGTTGGAAGGCTGTAAATTCTACTCTAGCTAGTTCATGGAGCTTTAATTGTCCTCGTGTAAGTGAATTCTCATATTATAAAGCGGATTTTCGTTACAATGTGGACTTTCCAACGTATTTGTTTAAGTTTCAAACGATCATTGAAGACGGTCTTCCTCTCTGAATGGATCGCGGTAGATAATTCGCAGGTTTTACTGATAATTTGTTTCAAATAAAATGTAAGCTCACTTGCTGTTGTCTCAATAACGCACGTACACACGCACCTACCGGAATTCTGCTACTTCCTCGCATACACAGATGATACCAAAATTGACATTGAGTGGCAGGAAGGGCGAGCGGATTACATTTCAGCAGAAACTCAACATACCTAGCATTGATGCGCTTCATAGGAAATGAATTGCCTGCCGAATATCGTACATGGGTACATCATTGTCATCACCAGCCTATATTAGCCCACTGTTGAACATAGGCCTCCCCTAATGAGCGCCATAGCGCCCTGTATTAATCTTGCAGCATCTAGCATCTAATGGCAGTCTTTCACAGGTCATCATCCCACCTGGCTAAGGGATGTCCAGCACAAATTGTCTTTGTAATGTATTTATGTATATCCATTACCTAGTAGCCATAACACTAAGCTTGGCTTACTTTGGGGCTAGGTGATGCTGTGTTGTTTGTCCAGAATTGCCTCTTATTTACTTACATGTATGGGACCTCAACAAATAAAAGTGGATGTTGGGCGTGAGTTCTTAGGTGGAAGACCTTGAACTAATTTAAAATTATCTGCTTATCCCTTTGAACATAATGGAAAGGAAATGCTATAACAACTCTCTTCCCCTCAGCAAGATCTATTACTACATTGTTTTAGTATGGGTTTGGTAGGAACACAAGTTTTATGTGAGCATAATCCTGCCTCTGTGTACTCTGTGTTTGTTTACCTTGCCTCCCCGTTGGAAAATTTTGGTAAAAAATAAAATTTGGGGTAATTTTGTAAAGCCTTCCCCTCCTTTATTTTCTAAGGCTAAACTAAACCTTTCTTGATCTCAAGCTTGGTGCTCTCTATGAAATTTACAGAATCCTGAAGTACGACTGCTACCTACGGCGACCCCTCAAAGTGGCGCCCAATCAACTACAGCGTAGACAATACCCAGGCATCTGTGTTCAGGAAGCCGTGTCGCCCAAACATAAGCCAGCACAGTTCAATCCCGGTGAGAAACTTTCATAATGCATTTCCATACATACATACAAACTCGACAGGCAAGCACTCTCACACACACCCACTTCTTCGTTTTACCACAGACACCGAGTCAAGTGTCTAGGCATCTTGGTATCAGAGGATACCTAGAGCACAAAATCATCATCATCATCATCATCATCATCATCATCATCATGATCATCAGATCACAAAACAAAATGCTTTTGGTGACTCATGGGGGTCACCAAAGCCACCTATCAAAAGATGCTGCGATGACACGCGGGGGTCATCAAAGCCAACTATCAAAAGATGCTGCGATGACACGTGGGGGTCATCAAAGCCAAAAATTGTCCTATCCTAGTCCCCTATGTACCGCGGCGTACAAGACCGCCTAGAGCATAGCATCAACCTATACCATAATCCTAGGGCCTCTGCTCTGAGCAGCATCGACCACTCACGGACCTCTATCCTTCCCTTTTTCTTTTTACACACAAACACTATCACACTGTGATAAACTTTACCATCAAAACAAACTTGCGTGGAGTGAGTCATGTTTTTCTAGAAATATGGTTTATCTGTTCTAATAAGACAAAACTTGAGTGGTGCAAGTTGTGTTTTGTTACAAAATTTGGGTAATTGTGTTGTGTTCTGTCTATCGTCGAGTGTTATAATTTAAAAAGATTAGATGTACTGTGGAAGTATCTAGCCTTTCACTCAACATGAAGCTATAGGTAATAGGTTACTGTGGAAGTGCCTAGCCTCAACACTTGTTATCTCTTTCCAGCAACAAACCCCTGGGAGCGACGCTGAGCACGCGACGCATCTCAGAATGGCCGTGTCGCCGCAGCGAACCTCCAGCTGACCAGTTTGAAGAACCCTTAATTCAAAACAACAACGCTTTTATGATAACCTTAGTGATATCTGCAAATTGCCATCTTAAATCATAAAATAATATTTAAACTACGAGTTAAGTCATCAATTTTTGGTTAGGTAACTTTTCTATAAATCAATAATGTTTTGATACCAAGTACTTACATCTACTTATTTTTGAAAAAGGTGAATTGGTTAGATTTCTCTCCTATTAAAATTCCTTAAATAATTAATAAGGAATTTAGAAATAGGTAAGAGATTGAATGTAAGCATTGAGATTTCAATTTCAAATAAATAATGAGTTCGCGGGTGAATTTGTAAAAACCTAGTATTAGGTAGCTGTATTTCTTCCAGAAAATCGTAAAACAATAAGTAATGGATTTGGAAATAGTTCTAAGATTTAATCTGAACGATTTTGTAATATTAAAAGGTTTTGTGACCATCTGTCATTACGTCAGAACCTTGTTTAAAAGAATTGTGAAGTAAATGTTAAGCTATCTAGTTTAAATGGCTTTCTTAAATCTTTAGAGAATTATTAATAATCCAGAAAATCGTAAAACAATAAGTAATGGATTTGGAAATAGTTCTAAGATTTAATCTGAACGATTTTGTAATATTAAAAGGTTTTGTGACCATCTGTCATTACGTCAGAACCTTGTCTAAAAGAATTGTGAAGTAAATGTTAAGCTATCTAGTTTAAATGGCTTTCTTAAATCTTTAGAGAATTATTAATAAATTTAGAAGTCTTTATGGGATTCATCCTTGGTTGTTGCGTAACATTAGAGGAAGTCGTGAATGTCTGAATTTGTTAGCAGTTTAATTTATTTTGTTTTAATCGCCTTCAAAAATGTTCAAATAATTATTATTTAATTTAGATAGAGTTATTGTGTCGGAATCACTGTGTTATTTTAATTGATTATTGTGAACTTGAAGTATTCTTGATTTTCCCGCCATTCTCGAACGCTCGCAACGAGTTTGCTTGAAGTGGAGGGGGAAATAGCGCGGGAAACGTCTAGAATATTCAAGGAACGACATTCTGGTTTGAGGTGTGAAGCAGACAACACGTGTAAGTTGAAGCCATTGTGAACTTTGAATAAAAATAATTTTGTAACCTTTGTGAACGATTCTCATTTCATTTGGTTAGTTTAAATTAAGAGCTTTAGCACAGATATTCCCTTGCTTTTGAAAACATTATAATTAGTAAGCGAGCTCGTAGGTTTGAATAGGCTGAGTAGATTTTGGAATTGCTAAGGCAGGAGCGATGGCCGAATCATTAGGCCGTCGGTTCTGCTTATTTTAAAAACCCTAGTATCATGATATTTTCGACATATATATATGTTTTATTATTATGTCAGTTAACTGGTTTCGTTTGCTGTTGTCCAAAAACCCATATGTTTCATAATATTTCAGGATACTGTTACCACCTGCTGATGTTTGAAGTAATGTCTCCAAGTCAAAATTTGGAAATGATTTTCTAGGAGTGCTGGCAGGGGTGGTGTTGCTAGCGGCACTATCACTGGTTTGAGTTTGAATTAAATTTGCCACTTGTACATCGTCTAAATTAATGATTAATCTAGTGTCATATTCACTGGTCGTGGAATCATAAAGTCCTACGTCAGTCCTAAGTCCTTGATAATTACTGTTATTTGGTCCACTGCATTCACTTGAGTTTATCTCTGTTGGGGCCTGTAAGGATAAGAAATAGATATATGTACTTGCCTATACTAAAAATACTCTAACATCGACTGAAAATAACAATATAAACTACATTGAGGAACTGTCGTAGGCACATATACATACTTGTGCAGTAATTAACTCTTCTATTTTTTCTTGTAAAAGTAATCTCGTGGCCATATGTGGGCATAATTCCCTCAGATTTTCTGGAGTTAATTTAGGAAAATGCTCAATGGTGATAGCATTTTCTGAAAAATAAGACAGAAGTAGGTAAGTCTAAGTAGGTATTTTACTCATAAGTAAAAGGGTGGATCCGCGGAAATCCGTTAATGGCAAACATATCCTAATAATAAATTATGCTCGGCTTGATCCGAAGAGACTAGATGTGATGATGTAGATTATTACATACTTGTAGTTGCGCCCAGCGTTTACCATTTATTCGCACTGTTTGGAATTATTTAAATTTCCCGCCCTTATCGTTATTATTTTTTATTTAAAAAAGGATGTGGGTAGGCGTCCGCAACCGTCCCGCCTGCAGCCTGTCGTCTCCTTATCATTCGCGATTCAGCGCGTAGCCATTTTGCACTTAAACTTTGTAATAAAAGTAAAATATCTAGTAATCTTACTTAATTCTTTCTCAACAAAATGCCCAAACGTAAAATCCACGATTCTAAATATAAAATATCTAAAATAAACTTAAAATTCTTAAAAATAAAATACCTAAGTTCATCGTGGAGGAACTCAAGACCGTGTTGTGAAATGACATCGAGTGCATTCCAGTTCCAGCTCATCATGCGCGTCGGCGATGCCATCACGAAAAGAACCACAGGAAACCAAATGGTTAGTACCTAGTACCTACCTAACCAACCTATTGGCTTCTTTCGTAAAAATCATGATAAGTATTTCTTCTAACCTATCTACTCATTGAATATTGAAACGGTATCGTTGGTAGGTATCGTGAGCAGCTACTAGGGCTGCTTCGTGCCACCATTACAGTGTTGTGAATAGCTCATGGGGGCTATTTCTTCACTATCACCCCTCACCATAAATGGTTCGAGTTTGCGATATTTCATTATATAGTTAGGTACCTATGTACCAACTTAACTATTTATTAGAGATTTGGGTTGTGGGCAGTTGGGATGGACTGCCTCTTCACTACTCTGTAAAATATGGTTTTTTATCGTACCTACATATTGAATACCTCTTGCTTTAGTATTGTGGCCAGCTATTAGGGCTGTCTCGTTCTGATATGAGCTATTATTTTCCACTACCTTAGCTCACTTTCTTTGGTTCTAGAGATTTATGTTGTGGGCAGCTGTAATGGGCTACCCCTTCACTATTTTTTAGTAATAAGTGTTTTTATCATGCAATATTGAATACCTATTGCATCAGTATTGTGGCCAGCTATTAGGGCTGTCTCGTTCTGATATGAGCTATTATTTTCCACTACCTTAGCTCACTTTCTTTGGTTCAAGTGTACAATTTCACATTGAGTAGGTACCTAACCTACCTACTAACTAGTAAAAAATTTACTACCTTGGTACCTTACCTACCTAAGACACACCCTCCTGAATGGGAAGGAGTAGCGTCTACATCGCATTACGTAACAGAAAGTATGTCACCACCTGGTGTACAGGAACGTGTATCGTGCCGGGGGGCGCAGGCGCTACCCCATAAAACTGGACCTCTGTCGAGTCAGACATGACAGGTGATACCAGACCGTCATACCAGAGTTAGATGCTGAAACTCAGTAATTTCTTGGAGTAGATAGACTCTAGACATTCTTTACAAAGAAGACAGCAAACATCTAACTTAGTAGATAAATATTTGGTGCCCAACATTGGTAGGCATTGCCGTACTTTCCTTGAACCCTGAGGGGAAGGCTGCATTGCATGATGCTGTCCAAGAAAGAAGAGAGCCTCGGGGAGGCTATCACGAAAGTTATTTCTTATAAAAAAAAAAAAAAAAGGAAGGTGCTCTCCTGAACACTATTAGTAAATAGATGCCTTCTTATAAAAAAAATAAATAAATAAATAAATAAAACATCAAAATCAAATAAATAGTCACATTTAATATGAAAGTTAATATGAAATAAGAAATAAAGTGGTAGGTGATTATCTTCACTACAATTTTTTGTCAACTGGAAAAAGTCTCAGATATACTGAGAGCTGTTAAAACGACTCACAACACCAGTGACGAGTTGAAAATTCCTGCGCCAAAACCTTCGACTCCAGCAGCGTCCTCAAAAACCAGGAGAGGCCGCCTGGCTCGGAAGCTGGGGAACTTCAAGAAGGAAGTTTTTCACGTCGACTGCGACGAAGAATCCTCCTGAGACTTTCTTATAGCAGTAGCGAGTCAACGTCATGCGACTGCAAAGTACCGCTCATAGCGTCGCTAGGGGCCAAAAGCGCCGCCACCACGCCACCCACGCCCGCGCGCCCGCCCCGAGGATCAACTCTCGCCGCTGCTGCCGCTGCCTCCGCCACTCTCGCTACTACCGTTAAATTATACTGGTATAAAGACTAGCACGATTTTATGAACAATGGTCTCTTATCCGACCATATTGTCATTTGGTTACAAAACACCATTCTCCAAGACAGTGGTCCAACAAATCGTTTCAACTAGAAATCATTCTAGTGTCAAAAATTCTCATTGGCAAGCCATTGACTTAAAAATAATTTTTATGCGGCACTGTATCAAAACGTAAACCCTGTAAGGGTCAAATATATTATCAAGTACCTTTTTAGTAGGTACACTAAGTACCAAAACCCAAGGATGAATGCTCACTGGAGTTCAATGTCCTTCCGTTTCTTACAGTTCCTCATTTTTACACCAAACTAATGGAACCAGTAGTAATACTGCTTCGTTCAAATGTATTAAAATGCTATAGATACTTGGTTGACGACAATTGGTTTCTAATAGCGCCAATATCTTTGCCATCTTAGCAACTTTGCGTAGAAAATGTCGATAACACCAAGCTTAAACTGACATCTTTAGTTTAATTCATATTAAATGATCTTTCTAATTACTTCTGCGCGTCCCGCAATATATTATGGCGGGCTCTCTATGAATTTATTTGAACGCATCAAATATGTATCTTTCCTACCTTCTTAACAAACAATGTAAGCAGTTATGATAATCATAAACCGTTGCAAGTTCTATTGATTCAGATCTAACGTGGAAGGAAACGCGTTTTTTACTTCTGCTAATAAAATCAAACATAACAGCCATGTCATTGAGATTTTTTTCTGATGTCTCAACTTGTTGGGGGAATGGTCTGCGGTGTAGGGAGTGCTAACGGTCCATGGTACGAACAAGAAGGTTCAATCTTGAAATTTTGACTGCTTATTTTTGGTCCAAAGTTTAACTATAGTACTTACACAACTGCCAAATTATACTGCGTATTGATAATACAACCGCTATTTCCTATATAAACCGCAAGGGAGTTATTACAGTGAGTATCCATAATTAGTAACCGAGGTTTTGACAATCAATGGTGTGAAAGTCGTATCCTATAAGTTTACGCCTCCTATATAAGAAGTCTTTAGATCATTTAAATGCTGATTTAAAATCTACTTAAATGTATTCATCCAAATATCAAGTGGGAGTTGTCTCTAGACGACTTCCAAAGGATTGTGGGAAAGGTCGGCTGTCCTAACATACCTACTTAAATCTTTTTACTAGCAGGTGGAATACGAAATGTAATAAATACATATCCTGGCAACGTGATCAACAGGCTTGGTCGTAAATGCATTAATAATTATAGTCAGTTGAAATCTATTTTATTTTAATGCGTTTTTTACCTTTTCCTGTAATTTTGATAAAATTGCGTAAAAGTATAACAGATGGTGCACCGGGCATCATTGTCGTACCATTTGTCCTACAAAGCCCTGGTTTGCCCTTTTTAAAAGCCTTGTATTTTTCAACATCTCGTTTTTTGAGCCTAGCCATAATGTAATTCAATGGTCACATCTATTTAAGCGAACGAGCTCAGTACCTACCTACGCAGCTACGGTACACTTTACACTTGTTGTTTCACCCTAGCCTTAGTTAGTGCTGACTAAACTATATAGGGATATTTCATTTGTGTCCACCTATGCCCAGATATGAGTCCACATGAGTCCTGTCACATGAGTGTGTCACATTGTTTTAAATGTTTTAGAGCAGCTTTATTCCCCAGCTAGAATAAAAATAATACCTATTAGAGTTTAACAAGAAAGTTGTTAGCTTTAATAACCGCTCATAGAGTGCAAACTCTTTCAAAAATCAAAACATCAAAATGAATCAATCAAAGATACAAAATGACAATGTTTTTATTTTTATAATTATCATCATCTCTGATCTCTTTTAAGAATCACTGAACATATATGATCATTAAAAGTTTGCACTTCACAGTCGCTATTCCTATTACTATAAATACCCTTCTATGTTGATACGCCGTGTTATAACTCCCGAAAAAACCTTACAATTCTATTTGCAAAATACTGGAGTCCTATGAGGAATGTTAACGAGTTTATTCATAGGACTAAAACGTCCCTACAGTGGCGTTACCAGCAAGTGTATCAGATCAGTAGAGGATCAGAAAGACAGCTACATCTTATGTACATAATGTCACACTTACATCTTGTATTAATTTTTTGTAACAAGCCATGAGTTACGGATAGTACTAATGATGACTCATTTGCTCATGCAATCTATAATAATGCTTATCTAACTAATAATTTGTGATTTACAAGTTTATTTTTTCTTGTCTTTACTGAGTGGATCTGCAAAATTATGTAAGAAATATTAAACAGGTAATATTTCACACTTAGCTCTAAAGGTCTACAAGTATGTAATAATCTACATCATCACATCTAGTCTCTTCGGATCAAGCCGAGCATAATTAGTGATTAAACGAGACTCACCTGTGAGTTGAAGTTCTATCATAATTATGCTCGGCTTGTCCGAAGAGACTAGAACAACCCATCCCTTACTTCATACTGCGATGAAGGAATAGACCCACCCTTGTGAAATATTACCTACCTATACCTAGGTACTCTGAACTAAATGATAAGGAGACGACAGGCTGCAGGCGGGACGGTTGCGCCTACCCACATCCTTTTTTAAATAAAAAATAATAACGATAAGGGCGGGAAATTTAAATAATTCCAAACAGTGCGAATAAATGGTAAACGCTGGGCGCAACTACAAGTATGTAATAATCTACATCATCACATCTAGTCTCTTCGGACAAGCCGAGCATAATTATGATAGAACTTCAACTCACAGGTGAGTCTCGTTTAATCACTAATTAAATATCACAGCTGCATTTTTTTTTTACTTTACAGGTTATTTTAAACATGATTAAGTGCAAGGCGCCACTATTTAAAATAGTATATTACCTTTACTTAATTTATAATTTCAATAAACACGCAACAAACATCATCACCATTTGCGAAAAAAAGTCGAGTAATAAACTTCCTTATTTATTATTGAAATATTAACAATGCACTTTCCGTGTTTTATTTTACATTTTGAAAGGACACATTATCCAGAATAACATGAACAATAATTAAGTGATTTGATAATGAATAACATATACTAATAAATAAAAGAAATTTTGTCACGGAAAAGCATCAACACCGTCGCGGCACCATCAAAGTTGTGTTTCTCGAATGTTCTAACACTAAGAGCCTGTCCAGATGGGGCGTTTTACGCGCGAGTGCCCTCGCGTGTAAACATTCGCGCGTTCTCCAGATACTAGAGCGCTATACATTCTGTCCAGATGCTGCCGTGCGATTCCTTACTCGCGCGTAAAACGCGAGCAACACGCTGGACTCTCGACTCGCGCGTGTTGCGCGCGAGCACCGCGCGAGTCGAGATACTCGGGCGCCATTGCTGCGTCCAGTGGTGCGCGCGATTCCGACGCGAGTGGACTTCTCTCGAACGAAAATGGACACTGATAATTTTTTCAATTTTCTCATTCTGTCACGTAGAATTGGATGCACATTAAATCGCCGACTTTCTCTTTGTTTACGACGTTTCCATCGACGGTATGCAAGCCACAACACGACTGCTTTGTCTGGCTCCATGTTCATAACTGTCCCTGGGTCCCTCCCAAACAAATCGCGCGTAGGAGCGCACGTAAAACGCGGCATCTGGACACAATATAAATTGAAACGCGCGAGGCTACTCGCGCGTACAACGCCCCATCTGGACAGGCTCTAACCGCGTTCGAGAGGCCACGCGCCCCCTTCCTCAGTCTCTCTTACGAAGCGGAACAGAGTGCACGTCAGTTTTATTCACGCGGGGAGTCGCAAATTTGACTTACATTAGCTTGTGGACATTTTGTCAAATATTTCCATCAACACCATTGACAGAGGAAATCAGGTAAGCACTAAAACTATATCTTATCAAAATATCCCAGCTTCTGTATTTTATGTACAATATCATAACAAGGGCTGGTTGTGCTCTTTGCGGTGTGGTATTTAGTTTAAAAAACCATAAGAGTCATATTCGTCATAACCATCATCATCATTACCATTTGTTTTGTGTTAATGGTAATGATAATATGTAAATGGTAATGACGTACTGCGTGTTACTCATATAAATTCCTATTATTTACTTTAAAAAAATGGTAATATGAGTATGTGATGCTGAATGTATGTATAATATTTAGCAAACAGTAAGTAAGAGGGATTTATACAAATTTAAAACTATCTTTCAAATATAATAAGGTTTATTCAATAATCAACTTAACAAAATATCTTATTCTTAATACTTCTTGAGATCCATAATCATATTATTTATTTATTTATGAACTCAATTTTCTTATCGATTCATAATCAGTCTCATATGACTTTGTCAATCAAATTCCCATTCATCTCCAAATTATTAATTATCATGTAAAATTCACTTGCCATCTATTATTTAAAAATGTTAATTTTTACGATAACTTATCGTTGTTTTTATTAATTACTTTTTCATATGTAAAATTTTCTTCAATTTTCGATATATCAATCATTGATTCTTTATGCCCCATTTCTTCAATTTATCGACGATTATTACTTCTCCACTATTTTTTACCATGTGGTATAGATGGATTATATGTTCTCTGTCACTTGTTTGCTGTATGTTTGTAGCATAATAATGGAAATTATTATCTTCATTAAACTTTCTGTATAATTTCATATCACATGAATCTTCACACAGAGCAAAACAATGTCCACCCTGCTGTGTAGCAAACATAGTGTTAAATTCTTGTAATATATTTTGGAAATGTATGGTAGGCCAGTTATGACGATTAGTTTCAATGTGTAAACCACTACAGTTTAATTACCAGAAAAAAAAAAACTGGGATATCTGTAGCAGTTACTGAACCCATATTTGAAATAAAAAATATAAAAAATTAAATCAAAGATTTGTCCCACATATCGCTAAAAATACAGACAACATAAACCGGCATACTAACTATTAAACACTTACTATTCTGTGGTAGGCGTAGCGTAATTTCGCGGTTACAACTATTCATTCATTAAATTTTAGCAAACTCGCGTCGAAGCTCAACCTGCTGGCCACCGGACCCTACCCCTCACCCCCGCTTCCCCACCCGCACCGCACGCGCCGCGCGCCGCGCGCCCGCCTCAGTGGTACGGGCGCACTTGTTGCGTAATTATCTTATCGCTTATCGTTTCGCATATCATTACAATGGCTTATCAATTTACGTCGCGAGAGTACAGTATTTTTTAAGTGGTGAAAATGTGAGTGAAACTTTTAGATTTAGTGTTAATTAGTGTAAAAAACAATTTGCAAAAACGTGCGCGTTTGTGCATTGAAAATGAAGGTGGACATTTTGAACAGTTGCTGAAATACACCTAAAACTGTAAATAGGTAAATAACAATTAATCTCTTTTGTAAATATCAATCATTGTAAATAGCTGATTCTAACTTTTTAAATACGCCAAAATTACTAGTAATTTTAAACTAGGTAACTAACCTATGTGCCTACATGAGTATTGGAACGTAAGTAGGTACCTACCTATCGTACACAACTATGTAGTTGGCGCCGCTCGCGCTCGGGCGGCCGACGAAGGAAAGCGGTTGCGCTCGCCATAAGAGTGAAAGAGTACAAGATATTAGCCTCTTTCCTATCTACGCGTCCGCGATAGTTTAATGAAATTTAGTAGTGTGGGTGCAGAAACGAATGATCAGCTGTCTATACAATGTACTATGTCCAGAATTTCGAAAAAACTTTAACATGATGTAACTTTCTTATTAAAAGTAAAACATAAAAACTAACTTCACATTTACAATGGTAGCCCTCATTTACAGCAGCTAATTTTTTTTTTCTGGTAATTAAACTGTAGTGGTGTATAGAAGTTTGTAACGGAGGAGGTGGGGTCGTCGGAAGTGAAACAGGATGGCCGATTCAAAGTATATTGGATAAAACAAACTACTACAGACAGAGGGCGGTCGAGCGCTTTCAGAGCACTATCCCAGCAGGTGTGGAAGTAGTGATCGTGCCACGTCGAGCGGTGGAGTAGGTGAGATTCATTTTACAACAGTTGGGTTCTCAAGTCGTCTAAAACACGGAACGCTTCGTTAGCGCCTGCTAATTTTTCTAGTAGCGACATCTAGTTATATTTTGGGTGAACTAATTACGGAAGGATCAATATGGGTTCTTCGAGTCGCTAAATCTGGAACGCTTCGTAATCGCCTGCTAATTTTTCTAGTAGCGACATCTAGTTATATTTTGGTTGCACTAAAGTTGGACGTTTGTTGTGGTTTCCTTAAGGGTTGTTACAGTCTCCCCCTATGTCTGAGATGGCGTCTCGACGAAGCAGACATTATTTCAATTGTTGGTCTTGCGCGGCCTTCCTCTGAGTCGCGTCGCGTCGGGGTGGTCCATCCTTGGAGTAATTTTACGTGGTCGTCCTCTCTTCCTGATGGGGTAAAAGGGTTCTGGGATGCGGCCCTCATCAGAAGTTTGGAAGCGTCGTAAAGCTGACGCATGATAGAGCCCCACCGTTTCTTGCGTGTCCGGTCTAACGAGCTCGAAAGAGCTCGGGCCATGTCTTCGTTTGATGGCGTATGGTCCGTCACGTTTTGGGGCTAATTTAGAACTAAACCCTGAGCTAGCTTTGCTTAGGGTATGACTATCTACTAAGACGAGGTCTCCCTCCTTGTAGTTCGGACAAACTTTTCTTGCTTTGTCGAAGTACTCTTTTCTCTTTTCTTCTTTCATTTCCTGGATCTCTCTGGCTTTGTGCAGTGTATCAGCCATTAAGAGTAATCGGGGCGTGATTTCGTCGATGAAAGTTTCATTTTGTATTATGGATCTGAGGTCATTTTTAACATCATCAGGAGTTCTCAATTCACGTCCGAATGTGAGGTACGCTGACGAATATCCAGTAGCGCTGGACTTCACTGTATTCATGGCGAACCTTATACTTGGCAGCTTTTCAGCCCACGTTGCGTGGTTATCTTCAACCATGATCGCAAGCTGCGTTTTAAGATCGCGATTCCTCCTCTCTACGGGATTGGTTTCAGGATGATAGACCGGTATAAGTCCATGCTCAATATTCAGGCAGAAGGTTAGTTGCTGCAGAACGCTGCTGACGAACTGGGTACCGTTATCACTTATAAATCGACGAGGGGTACCGTATCTCAGTATTATATCACTGATTAAAGTTCTCGCACATTCCTCGGCGGTGGCTTGTTTGAGAGGGAATAACTCTACCCATCGTGTTGCTACGTCTTCAACGATGAACACCCAGCTATATTCTAAGGGGGTTCGTGGTAAAGGTCCGAACAAGTCAAAGGCTACCACTTCGAACCGCTGCCTCATTGTAGTGGTTTGCAGGAGTCCGGACGGTTTCTGGTTTGATGCTTTATATCTTTGGCAATAGATGCAGTTACGGACATAGGTTTCTATTTGTGATCTCATTCCTTGCCAATAGTAACGCTGAGTAAGACGTCCGATGGTTTTTTCAATACCGTAGTGTCCGGCGGTGGCATCGTCATGGTATGCGGATATTACCTTACTTTGCTTATGTTTCGGGACCACTAACAGTGCATTATCCACATCACTGTCGGGTAGGTAGCGATATAGAGTTTCATTGGACATCATATAACCTTTTCTGCTCCAATACCGTGCCGATTCCTCATCGTCACCTTCTAAGCTTCGTACAATCTTAACTATACCATCATCTTTCATTTGCTCCTTACGTATCTCGCTTCTATCTTTACGAGGCAAATCAACTACTACGGTGCATATTCCACAGCTTTCTTCAGTTTCAGAATTGCAGGGTGGACGGGATAAGGAGTCTGCTACTACATTCATTCTGCCTTTAATGTATTTTACCGAGATATCGTAGGATTGGAGTTGAAGAGCCCACCGGGCTAATCGTCCAGTTGGAGATTTTAGGGTCATGAGCCATCGGAGGGCTTGATGATCAGTCATCACCGTAATCTTGGCCCCCTCTATGTATCCCCTGAATTTCTGTACTGCCCACACAACAGCAAGGGCTTCTCGTTCGGTCGTTGAGTAGTTCCGTTCCGCTGGAGTAAGGAGGCGGCTAGCGTACTCAACCGGGTGCTCGGATTCACCCTCCCCCTGTACCAGAACTGCTCCGATCGCAAAGCTACTTGCGTCAGTTTTGATGATGTACGGTTTTGTCTCGTCAGCTTGAACGAGAACCGGGGTGGTGGCTAATAGTTTTCGTAGGTTGCTAAAAGCATTGTTCTGCTCTTCGTCCCAAACCCATGTAGCCTTCTTCTTCGTTAATCTGGTTAAGGGCTCTGCCATCTTCGCAAAGTTGGGTATAAATCTTCTATACCAAGAGCACATTTGGATAAATGACAGTAGATGCTTCACATTTCGGGGGGGTGCCATTTTCATAATAGCACTCACCTTCTCAGGATCCACCTCCAAGCCTTCAGGGACAATGTAATGTCCAAGGTATTTTATTTTAGGGCAGCCGAATTGGCATTTCTCGCGGTTTGCGATTAGATTATATTCCCGGAGTCTGTCAAACACCTCCTGAAGCTCTTTCAAGTGTTCTTGTAATGTGAGGGACATTATTATTAAATCATCGAGATACACTAAGAGTTTGATGTGACTGAGGCTAATACGGAATCTGTCCATCATCCGTTGAAAGGTCGCGGGCGCATTTCGTAATCCAAAAGGCAGTTTTGCATCGATCCTCTTCTTTGACTCGGATTTGCCAATATCCAGAACGGAGATCTATAGTGCTCATAAATGGAGCAGGCTTGGCGTTATGCAGAAGGTCGTCGATTCTAGGCAGAGGATAAACATCTGGAATGGTGACGGCATTAAGTTGCCTGTAGTCAATGCAAACGCGGATCCCTCCATCTTTCTTAGGGATCATTACTACGGGTGCCGCCCATGGGGATGAACTGGGTTCGATTATACCCTCGGTTAACATCTTGTTGACTTCACTCCTAAGTTTCTGTTCTCATGGGGTTTAGCCTGTATGGCGGCACAGCTATGGCTTTATGGGTACCTGTATCAATAGCGTGTTCCACTCCTTTTGCAGGTTCACCATTAGCCTTGAAGATATCTTCATTTACTCTCAGCAAAGCCTCCAGGCTTTCCACGTGGACTGATGCTAACCCAATGTCAAACAGCCATGACGGATGGGAAGAGGGATCATAGTCTTTCAGGGCTTCTCTGGCATCTTCATATAGGGCGTCCAGGACTGGGGAATAGCCATCGAAAAGCTCCGTACACACCTTCTTGTGAGGTGGAGTGGGGAAGTCAATCCGCTGAGGGGGTCCATAGGGTCGGTCGTGGTTCTTTGGTAGCCTTTCCTTCGATGGAGTTGCTGGTGGGGTGACCGATGCTGTTGAACACGCCGCGACGTCGAAGTTGACAAAACTCTCCTCGAACAGTTCTTGCTCGTGGTTTGTTTCTTCCAGGAAATGCCAAGTAAATTGCGGGAGGTTCAGGACCATGTGAGCATCCTGAATAAACCCAACGCCGAGGAGGGTTCGGTTCTCTTGCGACTCAGGTAACACCAAGAACGTGGTTGTGATGATGCGGCCGCTAAGCTTCACTGGAGCCTGCGTGATGAGAACATTTTGGGCGCGTTGGACTCCATCGGCAAGAGTCATCGTTACCTCTCGTTCGTGGAAGAGGTAACCCTTGAGGCGCAGTTTGCAGTAAAGGTCGAACGACGCAATGCTTGATTTTGCGCAGCAATCTAGGTAGGCAGCTTCCTCATCGCCGTCTACCTCTACGAAGATCACCGGGCGGTCTCTCGCGTCTGTGGGGTGACCGATAGCGCAGACCTCGACATTTCTTCCCGACGTTGGTGCCGGTGGTCGGGATTTGTGGCACGTAGGGCAGTTGCTTCGTACTACGCCTGGTGTACCACAACCATAGCAGCTGAACTTTGGGCTTGATGGGGAAGGCGCTTGGGTTTCGGTCTCCGTGGTCCTAGGCTGTGCGGGTGCAGCTTTCGCGGATTTCTGTCTTTTAAGGCATTCCTCCAGAGTGTGGCCAAAGTTCTTGCAATATTTGCATTTGACCTTCTTCAAGCCGGTTGCAGGTGGTTCCCTAGATGGCTGTGCTTTCTCTGGTTGAACACCTTTCTCAACACTTTTCTCTTGGAGGAGGACTTCGACCGAGCGAGCTTCGGAAACCAGTTTTTCAAAGTGACTGATTTTGCTTCGTGGCACCTTCTCTCTGATGTCTATTCTTAACAGGTAGTGAATCATATCAAGCTGTTGAGATTCCGGGTGTGCAGGTGGTGGGAGTTGGGAGAACAGCATGCGCTTGAGGCGTATGAAATCCTCAGTGTTTTCGTTGGGTCCCTGTTTCACCTGATGAATCTCGGCGTAGATAAGATGCGGTCCTCTTCGAGGGGCAAAACTGTATCGCAGGCGTCTCTCAAAATCTGCCCAGGATGTTACCTCGTTTTTGACACCTAACCACCAGATGCCAGCATCTTCCTTCAGTAGGAGTGGGAGTTCTTCCAGGGCAATTTTGTCGGTCATGCTCTCAGCACGCTTGAAGATGTTAATTGCAGACAGGAATGCTTCCACTTCTTCTGGGTTTCTCCGTCCATTGTACGTGTAGTGGCAGGTCGTGAAAGAGCCAGACTTAGCGGGTGCGGATGCTTGGGCGAATCGTGCCATGAGTGTTTCGAATTGTTCCATGGAAAACGTGGCCATGATTGGTTTTCTGACCGGTTTAGGTTTCGGTTTCGGTTTTTCGATGGAGGTTACTCGACCACTGCGAGTAACGTGGTAAGTTGGTCCTGACGAACGTCTTCGTTCGGCGCTGTTGGTCGAGGGCTTCTCGTCGCACATCCAACTTCCTGGTGGCTTCACTCCGTTGTGTAGGGTTTCTTAGACTCGACGTCACGTTATGTACCATCCGTGAGTATTACGTCGGGCCTCAACGTTCGGGCGCCAGTTTGTAACGGAGGAGGTGGGGTCGTCGGAAGTGAAACAGGATGGCCGATTCAAAGTATATTGGATAAAAACAAACTACTACAGACAGAGGGCGGTCGAGCGCTTTCAGAACACTATCCCAGCAGGTGTGGAAGTAGTGATCGTGCCACGTCGAGCGGTGGAGTAGGTGAGATTCATTTTACAACATTTGGGTTCTCAAGTCGTCTAAAACACGGAACGCTTCGTTAGCGCCTGCTAATTTTTCTAGTAGCGACATCTAGTTATATTTTGGGTGAACTAAAGTTGGACGTTTGTTGTGGTTTCCTTAAGGGTTGTTACAAGTTTCATTTTTCAACGTTAAGGTACCTAAAAATGTTCAAATGAATATTAGCCTCAATTTTATGTTAATAGCTATAACACATAATACTAACATAACCAAAAATAAATCACCTATACTTACCTACACACTTTTTTGCTTTATTTTGAACTTGCTGATTTGTAACACTGAATTTCAAGACGGCAAGGTGCAATGTGTACGGACGAAAAACTGCTGCTGTTATGACTGTGGGTTGGATGGCAGTGTTGCCATGGCAGTGCTGCCACTGCAGTGTTGCCAAGACCGTACTTTCGTAATGTAAATTCGGCTACAATGTAAAATATCGCCAGACTTAAGAAGTTCAAATTAAAAATAACATGTAAATTATGTTTATTTTTTAGATTAATCATGGGAAGAAAAAAGAAATCAAAAGAAAATGAGCGGTTAGAGAAACAAAAGATTGCTAGAAAAAGGAAGTACGCTGAAATCAAGCAAGATCCAGTTCTCTATGAGTTGGAAAAGGAAAAAGAAAGAAAAAGATATCAGAAAAGAAAGGATGAAAAAAAGATTAAAAGTGTGAATGAAGAATGTCCTCGTGATCAACGGGAAAAACGGAAGAAGTGGCGCGAAGCCGCTAGAAAATACAGACAAAAAAAGAAAGAAGAGTCTAATAAAAAGCCAGAGGTTCCTCAAGTAGTGCTTATTGATGCCAATTTTAATAACAGCAATGAAATAGAGGCCAACCATGAAGATCCACTACAGTTAAATAATTCTCTTGAAGCTCAGGTAAAAATCCGAAGAATTAGATATATAGAACTGAAGAAAAGAAAGTTCCTCTTAAGGATAATTAAAAAACTTAAAGAGGAGAACAGGCAGTTACAAGTGAAGCTTAATAAGTATAGGCGAGACAATAAGGACAAAGAAAAAAATAAAGAAGAGTCAGCTGAAAAAGTCAATAGAGTGATAAATCAAGAAAAGACTAAAGAAGATACTCGAATTCGACGGTTAGTAAAAAAAGTGCGCAATTTTTATCATGATGACTTAAACAGCACAGTAGGAGCCGGAAAAAAAGAGTATATCACAAGATTGAAAGTTCAAAAGCAAAAACGCTACATGACAAGTACACAAAAAGTATTGCATCAGAAGTTCATGACTAAATATCAAGTAAAAGTGAGCTATAGCTTTTTTTGTAAGCATAGACCGTTTTGGGTATTGACTCCTAAAAATGCCCAAAGAGATACATGCAAGTGCATCGTTCACGAAAATATTGATCTCATTACCAAAGCACTGAAGACATCGTCTATTATAGATGAGTCAAACGCCGATGATCTAACTAAGAGTTTGTGTTGTTCTATATACGAAGAGAAATGTTTGAGACGTGAATGTCAATCCTGTAAAGATAAGCTAATACAGGTCAAAGAATTTTCTGATGATCAATATATTACTTACTGCAAATGGATACGTGCGAGAGAATCGGTTAAAACTAAGAAAGGACAAAAAGTTATGACAATCATGAAAAAAGAGGAGATATTAGCCAAGCCAAGAGAAGTAATTAATGCTTTGATTGCAGGTTTACCAGCATTTTTAAAACATATTTACATAATTCATAACCAATATATAAACATGAAGAAACTAAAGAATTCAATGCCTGTCAACTGTGCTGTTATTCACGCAGACTTTTCTGAAAATTATGGTTTAAAATTCAATAAAGAAGTACAATCCATGCATTTTGGTGGAAGTAGAAAAGAAGTTAGCCTTCACACAGCCATTACATACAGTTTTGATTTTCAAACTAGTTCAATAACACCAAAATCAATTTGTACAACGAGTTCTTGTTTGAGACACGACGCTCCAGCTGTTTGGGCACACTTTATTCCTATAATACAAAAAACTATCAAAGATAACCCATTTATAGACACCTTACATGTTCAAACAGATTCCCCGACTTCCCAGTATAGAAACAAATACATATTTCATATGATTGCACACATACACAAAGAATTCCCACAAATAAACACAATATCGTGGAACTATACCGAAGCTGGTCACGGCAAAGGCGCTGCAGATGGTTTGGGGGGAACAATAAAGAGGACAGTTGATTCTTGCGTTAATCATGGTATTGATGTAGGCAGCTATGACCAGTTTATGCGTGTGTGCCGAGAAAATATAACTAATGTGACTATGATTGATGTACCCGAAGAAAGCATTAATGAGATAGAGAAAAAGATCCCCAAGAACTTGCAGCCATTCAGAGGAACTCTAGAAGTGCATCAAGTGTTGTGGAAGAAGGAATTCCCTAATTTAAAATTCAGAAATGCAAGTTGCTTCGAATGTGACTGCGGAATCACATGCACTCATGGGAAACACCTTGGTTTTTTGAAAATACCAATAAGCGTAACCTCGCCTCCTATTCCCGATACGGAAGTGTTACCTCTCAAAGCCACTAAGAGTCAGTTTGGCAATGCAGTATTCACAAATATTACTAACACGATGCAGGCGTCTGAAAAAATTTGTGTAACTGGACCTTCTAATATAAAGATTTTATCTAATAAAAAAATTATCCAAAAATCATTTCATCAGTGAAAAATTATATTGTTAGGATTTTTAGGTTACCTTTACACCATTTGTTTAGCATTGTTATTGTTTAGAACATCCATTATCTATGTATCCATCGTTGATTTATTTTATAGTAAACTTATAGTACAAATGACTTAATTTCTAAGGACTTATCCAAAAATCATTTACTAGTGAAAAATTATATTGTAAGGATTTTTAGGTTACCTTTACACCATTTGTTTAGCATTGTTATTGTTTAGAACATCCATTATCTATGTATCCATCGTTGATTTGTTTTATAGTAAACTTATAGTACAAATGACTTAATTTCTGAGGACTTATCCAAAAATCATTTTACTAGTGAAAAATTATATTGTAAGGATTTTTAGGTTACCTTTACACCATTTGTTTGACATTGTTATTGTTCAGATTAGAACATCTTTTATCTATGTATCATCGTGGATTTGTTTTATAGTAAACTTATAGTACGAATGACTTAATTTCTAAGGACTTATCCAAAAATCATTTCATCAGTTAAAAATTATATTGTTAGGATTTTTAGGTTACCGTTACACTATTTGTTTGACATTGTTATTGTTTAGATTAGAACATCTATTATCTATGTATCCATCGTTGATTTGTTTTATAGTAGGTAAACTTAAAGTACGAATGACTTAATTTCTAAGGACTTATCCAAAAATAATTTATTATTAGGATTTTTAGGTTACCTGTATACCATTTGTTTGACATTGTTATTGATTAGAACATTATCTATGTAGGTATCAATCGTTGATTAGTGATATTATATTATGATTAAAGAAGAAACATGTGACTAAAGAAGAAGCATGTGTTATTATTGCTTATTTTTATCATTACCATTAACTTATCGTCATTACCGTTAAAAAAATGTCATTACCATGATAAAGGCGTCATTACCGTTTCAATAAATCACTTTGATAATCGATAACTTCTGATTCTCTTGCTGGATTTTAGTGCCTTCAATAGTTTTGTAAAGGTTATTAAAAAACCTTTAAATTTATTGTGTTTCGCACGCATTTCCAACAATTTAAAAAAATATGTAAAAATAAATAAGAAAGAATCGAAACGGCGGATCCACCCAAAAACGCCGGTCTTTGAATGCGTTTGCACCGTGCTTGCCTCATACACAATAGCCGCCTATGATTCTGCCAGCCGCGGTGCCTCGGTCTCTTCACTCACTTACGCACAAAATTACACTTATCCACAAACAGTTTTACAGTTCCTTGCGGAATATTCCACGACTCCATGAGTTCCTTGACGGAATCCATCGCTGTGGCCACAGCAACTCACGGGCAGTCATTCACGGGCACTACGTTTGCAATATAAACTAGAACTCCAGGTTCTAGTATTGCAGGTTTTCAATAACTTTGTCTTGTTTGCTTTTTTCTATAGAATCACTTACGATTATCAGCTAGCACGCAGCACAGACCACTATGAGATGAGATACACGACGCGTCGACGCAGTACGTACGCGGTACAAGAAAAATAAAGAACGGTGTTGCCAGCGGCGCCTAGAAATTTTGAACGCCAAGAACACGCACGCCACGCGCCAAGATGATTGAAAAGGAACGAAATTCGATGTAAAGCAGTGCTGCCGGTTAAACTTAAAAAGCTCCGGACCGATCGCGAATACGGTCCGAAATATGACAAAATTATTGTAAATTGTAAATATTGCCGATGTTATTGCTAGTGAAATTTTATATTTATAACCATAGTTATAACACATGATTCAGTCAAGATTGACAACTCTGAAAGATTAGATACGACTCAAATATTTTGAAAAACTGAGAAAAAAGTTTTTACTGGCCCGAAACTGCCCAATTTTTTTGGCCCAACTTTTTTTTTGAAATTTTTTTTGGAAAGATTGCACGGAACTCTGAATGCACGAGGTCCGAAGCGCATTTGGTCGGTTTTTTTCGCACGGTTATTTACTTCACATCTTTTAAAATGGTTTTTCGTGCATGACTGTCAAGCACTGCTAAAACTATTAAGTCTATAGAAAGCTGAAGGAGCATTGAACTTTGCTAGCACACCTACCTACTGATATTTACTAGGTACCTAAAATCTCCAATTTTCGTGAACACCTATGAATTGTACGTACGAAAATTGAGAGGAAATAACATATTACTAAAAACAATTAATTCTGTCAAAATTTCTTAAGGCTTATTATCACTCGAATGACCTTCAACGTTTGTGAAAAGGATAGGCATACGATTTCGCGTTCATAAGAGTTGATAGCGCAGAGCGTTGTAAGCGCAGAAATCACGATATTGCTCATTATCTAGACTACTTTTCAAGTAATCAAATATTTATCTTGGTAAAACTGTAGCCCTGCCTTTGCTTGATTTTTCAATATAAAAATCAAGTTAATAAGTCATATTGGTTGGGAGAAGAAGGCAAAAATATACCAAAATAGAGATATTTTAGATATTTTTTTTATCGAACATAATGCATCTAATTAAAAAACCGTCCTGGCGCTTTTGCACAGAATGAAATGAAATATTAGGTATAGTAGTTTAAGAATCCTAGCTTTCATATTTGAAGAGCAGTAGGTTCTCAAAGATCCTGGAAATGTTGATTTTTTCGAAATAGCAGCCTTAAGTGATAATAACCTTAAAAAGGCATTTCAGTTTGAAACTATAATGTTCATTATTTTTTAATTCAATCACAAAACGTGTCGCGTCCTGTTTTTTTTCTAGGGATATTTTTTTTACAATAGCTTAATAAACTAAACAAACAATTACAACTAATAAAAAGAACGGTTAACGGGAACGCCTTGAGCGCATAAAAAAGTTACTGTTCCGTTCTTTTTGGAACGACCTGGCATCACTGAAAAAGAGATTCGGGACGCACGTGGATAACAAGTTTCGACAGGTTGTAACCTGCATCCCTGCACCATGCCTCCACGGAATGAAATGTTGCCAAGCCAAGATGAAATTTCTTTGTTTGAGGGAATTTTTCTCACTCTAAAATTTTAACGTGTTGGTAAAAGACTATTAATTCTTTGTTTTATTTTTACCATTTTCTATGTTTGAATCTACAATTCTCTTTATCGAACACAACATTTCCCTAAATACAAGACAAAAAATACCGATATATGAAATAACGATTTACACAAACTTAGTTTATTTTTCTTTGGACCAAAGTTAAAAGTCTAACCTTTATTTTAAAAATTTTTGATTGAAATAAATTTAACTAAAAGTAATATTTTTGTTTCTTGACCGAAAACAAAGGTTAATTTCAACAGAGTAACACCAGATTCAGAATTAGATTTTTTTTTTCTTCATATTTAATAAATATTTTTTTAATTTGAGGGAATCTTTTCTTATAATACGTACATCTTCATCCAAGAAATTTGTGATTTATTTGAGAAAATTTTAATTAAATGTAAGAATATAACATTTCTTAGTCTAAGTAAAGTTTCAATATAGGATTAGAAAGAAAAAAAGTCTTGAAATGAAGATATTTATCTGAATATTAGAACAAAGTTGAGAATAAAATACTATCAGAGCAAGAAAAGCAGTATTTTTATAGTAAAAATATTTTATTATTCGTAGTCAATATTTTTTTGAATCTACCAAATATTTTGAAAATCTGCTGTTTCTTATTTTAAGAAATCCTTTTTACCCGTGTGTCCTTAGTGATTAGCGCTTTACATATGGCGGCTAAAACTTCAATAATATAATTTCAGGACTCTGCATTCTTCCTGCCCGACTGAGGCTTAGCTTTATAGCTTAAAAAACTTTTCCAGGTCACAGGTTTTGAAAGTCTCCGCTAAATTTTGGTGGAAGAGGCAAGAGAAAAATTATTTTTCGGGCATCGATGTCGGCACTCCGATGACGACCGACGAGTTTCGGCTTTCGTTTCAGCGGCTCGTTAATTGTGCCAGAGTTGGTGATCTGAACTGTGTATTTCAGCTTTTCGATGTCGTCCTTGGTGTCGGTGCTGAGGATGACGCCTCCATTCCTGGTCTTCCGTAGCCCTCTCACATACAGCTTTATTTGTGCAGGGCATATAATTTTTTGCACCAGGGATTTCGTGTCGTCACTGGTCTTTTGCTTGTCGTTCGGGTATAATGCCACAAAACCGACATTTATGGGCTTTGTGTAAGTGTTTGGCCCTTTTTTGACCATTATGGCGAAGGAACTTTCTCCGGCTTGTTTCGAGGTGTTTTCAATTGTCTTTATGTGGTCTTCCACCTGGTGGGATTGGGCAAGTTGGTATTGGAGCATGTCTATATTGCTTGTAGGCCTTCACAAGTTTGCTTTTCAGAGACTGGTAATGGACAGCCATTTGCGAAGTGCCATTACCCACTTTACGGCAGAGAGCGCTAACTCGTTGCTTTTGCTCAGAGTTCAGTTTGCCTTCGGATGCAAAAGTGCACACTTCATTCAGCTACTGGTTAATCGAGTTCATCCAACCTTGAATTTCGGGAGTAGTCACAACTTCATATTTGGCTTCTTGGGCGGCGGGCACATGGCGAGGAGGGGGCTCAGGTACGGGCGTGTTGGGGGTCGGGGGCAGCGAGCGCGCCGTCCTGCTGCTCCGGTGACCAAAGGGACTGGAGGTATCCATTTCACAATAGTTGAAAAAAAAATCTATCATTGTTACTTTTTGCACACGTTACAGATCACGATGTAGCAATTGATTATTTGCAAATTGTTTACATCAAGGCACGTTTTGCCTCAACGACGGCTTAAGAAAATTACAAAAAGATCTCTTTATTAAATGTTAGTAGTCTTAGCCTGCCTACCATTTAATTTAAATTCTATCTAATTATATATATATTATAATGAACTAAGATTTTTGGTGTAGTTAGTACAATTTTTTTTGTATACTATTAATAGGGCCTCTGCAAAAGGGACACGTCACCAGATTGGGCAGGCAGTCCCCACAGACCATGTGGCCACAGGGACCTAGCACCAATGAGGCCATTGTCTAGACAGACCCGACACTGCGGCTGGTGTCGTTCTGGTGACTGGGGTCTCAGCGGTCTGGGTGGAGGCAAAAGTTCAAGCTCGACCTCGACTTCTTCCCCAACCTCGATATCGGCGACGTCATTGACGGCCCCAACACCCAAATCGAGCCGCCGGCTAGTAGCGTCTAAGAACTCCCGAAGGGTAATTACTCCCCGTTCGAGAGCTCTTCCATTGTTGCGCTGTATAGTGGCCCGTATATAAGATGTGTCATTGTTTCGTCGCAGTAGGCTCCCTCGGTTAAGGGCACTTAGGTGCGAGGCGGTCACTGCGAATGTTTTCGCGATTACGTCTGAAAAAAAATATCATTTGTTAGAAAATATGAAATAAAGCAACATGGTCTGCACCAACCTTGGTCAAGGAATCTGGCAACTTGGTTGGTACTTGGTACATACCAGACGGTGTGTAGTTTGATTACGAAAAAAGATTTCTAGACTTTAACTCCGGAAGTAAATTTATTGATGTAAAATATATTTTAAATATTCGGTCAGCTGGAAAATGAGCTAAAAACTGTTATAAAGCATAATGTGTGTTGGTCGGCTGCGGCAATACTTGGTCGTCATATAAATTATTTTGGTCATCAGTTAATTGTCAACTCTAGCTTAAATCACAATTAAGGAAGAAAATCACAAATAATAACAATATCTACCTACCTATCACAAACAAATAAAAGGCATTCCAAACAGGGCAGGTAGGCCTACCTGCTCAAACATAATAAAACAGAACCCCCTAGGTACGTAGCAGCTACGCGTCGCCTAAAATAAGGTTTAATAAAACAAGGTTAATTAAGTTTGGCAAATCAAAACTGTTACAGTCAAACTGTTATAATTTTATTATAAGTATAGTAGTTTACCTGTGAATCTCCAAATATTTGGTGAAGGGCCGGGATACCGGCGTAACGTGGCATGGAAACTTTCTGCCACGTTGGAGGTCTGGTGCGGGCGTCCGTGCACACTGAAGCTGGCCGGTCCCATCTGAAATTAATAATACTTATATTTTAGAATATCTTTATTAACAAAGAAAATTATTATCAAAGAAAATATACAAATTGATACTAGTAAGTACCATTTACAATTGAGCTTACTGTAAAAGTAGATCTATGCACTAGCCAAACTCGACATAAAATGTTTGTAAACAAATCGCCGTGACCTTGTTGTCTCGGAATGCGACATTAATTATTATACTATGGCGAAGTATATTATTAAACTACGAGCGTGTCATCTGCACACTAGCCCAGGGATACTACTACTAGCCCACACACACGGTCCACCCCTGGCGGCGGAAGCCGCGTGTATAAAACATCAACCACCTACTTAATAAGATACGTACCACTATGTTATTACACAACATAACTCCTTAAATTTGAATGATATATACAAACACAAAAATAGTTTCAGTATAAAAATAATGAAGTAGTTGAAATAAGAACAATTACTTACACGATGCATCCACTGGCTTGCGAAGTCCTCGTGGTAGTTCTGGCTGAAAGGCAGATTGCGTTCCTGCGCAATCCCCCGGGACATCTGCCAGAGCAAGCGGCACCTGCACCGGTAGGCCTTCCACTTGGCGAGCGCGCCGCAGCAGGGCTTGTAAAAAGTGGAAAAGGCAGCCTTCTGCCTGCACACCAGTGACGGACGTGAGCACAGCTTGAAGGGCTGGCCCAGACCCTTCTATCTCTGCCTCGAAAACGGGCTTTCTTCTTTTTTCCATTCCTTGCACGATGCAATGCAGAGTCAGAATTTGGGCTGCGGGCAGACCGGCAGGCACAGTTAGGAAGGTACCATCCGCGACGACGGTGCTGCTGTCACGGAGGCAGCTGGCAAAACATTCTTCAACCAAAATGACGGTAGTGGCGTTACCGGCTGAAACCGTAGCCAACAGCATGTTCCTGTGGTACGGGTGTTCCGCCAACCACTGCATAGGCAGTCAAATTGGCTGGCACTGCTGGTTGCACAGCACGGCGCCATTTCAGCATCGACGGCGCAACGCTCTCCCATAGTAAGTTGTGCAGCATCCGGATATCTGAAATTAACAAGGTTTTTATTTTTCCTACATATTGTTATTTTTCCTACGATTTATATGAAACTTGGAAATATCGGACATTGAATAGGTAGGGGAGAGCAGGTAGCATTCATTCAGTTTTTTTTCATACTGCATAAAACAATTTTTTTTGTTACCTGTTTATCTGGCTACAAAATTATTATATTTCAGGGTAAATACAAACTAACATGGCTGAACTATGAGCTCCACCGCACAAACTTCGAGTATGTGTTGGTAACGTTCGTGTTTACAGCATTTCATTGCTGACGTACCTACAAGCATCTGTAGCTGTTCTGGACCATATCTAATGTCTTTTAAATATTTTTTGTTGTTTACGGTACATTAGTATGGAATATGAACGTAGAATGAATGTACCCCAACACATTGTTTTCATCAAATAAACATGAAAACACTGTAATAACCATAACTTAAATATCGATGAAAACTTACTAAAAACAGTAAGATATTAATACCTTACTCGGGTATATTTGCAAACATTCCCAACGCAAACAGACATAAAAGTTTTGTTAAATTAGCTTTCATTAAATTTTAAAATAAAATTCACTCAAATAAAAACAAATTTATAAACTCCCGACGCATAAAATTTTAAAAATACGATTCCTACGCTGGGAGGCTATTAAGTAAGTAATAAGTATCCATGAATATCTATATCTATCATAAATCTCATTGTTTAAGGGTCGAGGGTTTTTAAAATTTTGTTAGAATGCGTGGACATTAATACGTTAATTAATTAATTATTATATTGTTACAGATTTGTAGAAAATGCCACGAAATTACATTCTTAAAACAGATAGAGCGGCAAAATACTCACAATATTTTGATGAAAGATCATTAACTCAGGGCATTTGGTATAAAACGGTTCAACCATCATTGCTTCGTTCTCCGTGGTTTTTGAGGGCCGACATGGATAGGAACGAAATTGTAACAGCTGCACGGCTTCGCTCTGGGCATGTTCCATTAAACATGTTTGGGTTTATGATGGGCAAATCTGAGTCACCTAATTGTAATCGATGTGACACAATCGAAGATGTTTACCACATTTTGATGGAGTGTGCGTGGGGCGAAGAAATTCGTCAAAGATTGTTTGACGCTCACCATACCTTCTGGAAGGTAGGAGGTTGCAACAGCATCCTCTCAGAACCAGTGTCCCTGGATGCCAGGGCGCTGATAGAAATATATCGTGCAGTTGTTAAAGAGAGATCACAATCGGATTAGTTATAAGGTTAATAATAATAATTAGTAATAATTAGACTTAGTTCATAAGGGTGACATAATTATTTAAAACCCTGTATAAAAATAATAAAAGATTAAAAAAAAAAAATACGATTCCTACGCTGGGAAGCTATTAAGTAAGTAATAAGTATCCATGAATATCTATATCTATCATAAATCTCATTGTTTAAGGGTCGAGGGTTTTTAAAATTTTGTTAGAATGCGTGGACATTAATACGTTAATTAATTAATTATTATATTGTTACAGATTTGTAGAAAATGCCACGAAATTACATTCTTAAAACAGATAGAGCGGCAAAATACTCACAAAAAAAATTAAAAGAAGCTGTTAACGCTGTTAAGACGGGTCTGGATATGTTGCTGCAAAATATTATAAAATACCCAGGTCGACAATCATTAATCACGTTTACGAACGAAGAGGCCTAAAATCGAACACGTTGGGTAGATCGACAATATTGTCAAGAGAAATGGAAGAAACTCTGGTAAAAATTTACACATCATGGAAAAACATGGTTTTGGCCTCACAAGAAAAGAACTCTTAGAAACAGTGGGGCAATTTATATCCAAAAATAACATTGTGAATCCATTCAAAAATGGATCACCAGGGAAAGATTGGTTCCTTGCATTTAAGAAACGACACAATTTATCTATAAAGAAGCCACAACCAGTTGAATATGCTCGGAAAAAAGCATGCAGTCCAGGTATTATATACCCATATTTTGAATTGCTCGAGGAAACGGTGGACAAATTGGGGCTACGCGACAAACCTTCGCATATATGGAACGTCGATGAAACCAGTTTCAGCAATGACCCTTGCAAGTCGAAAGTTGTTGGTGTCAAAAACTTTACCTCAACAAGAACAATAGCGACACCTGGAAAAGACAACACAGCTGTCTTAATAGGATGCAACGCGATAGGAGAAAAAGGTCCACCTGTGATTGTGTATAAAGGAAAGAATGTTTGGGACGAGTGGACTACTCAGGAAGGATATCCTGGTACAGCATATGCTGCGACAAAAAATGGCTGGATGGAAACACCAGTTTTCGAGGCTTTTTTTGAAAAGGTATTTCTACCACTAGTAGGAGAAAAACGCCCTATCCTATTAGTGTATGATGGACATTCTACACATGTCGGTATAAATATAATTGAAAAAGCACGTGCAGCTGATATAACGATTTTGAAAATCCCACCCCATACAAGGCATCTATTACAGCCGTTGGACCTGGCGGTTAATAAATCATTCAAGGACAAATGGGATGCTGCTTTAGTTAAGTGGCAGCGATTAAATATAGGTAAATCATTACCTAAAAAGGAATTCGCGAAAATGTTGGGCCAAATTTGGACAACATTGGAGCCTCATGTATGCGCAGCTGGTTTCCGAAAGGCAGGTATATATCCATTAGACAAAAACGCAGTACCAGAAGAGAAATTTGATCAAGAACTTTTACGAGAGTGGAAACAAAAGAGACCATTCAATGTAACAAACACCAATACAGAAGACGATATATACTCACGGCCAGCTCTTGAAGCTAAATCTACCAATGAGACTCAACACGATCCGCAATATGTCTCTGGTAACGCTATTAACTTGCGAATGCTGCAGTTTAATCGCAAAATATTAAGTTCAGCCTCGTTATGTTCACTTGCAATAGCTAGCATCAATATCTATATCTGTAAAAAGCAGGCGTCGCAAACAGGACGCACTGATAATCGCCATGTAAGATTTCAAGCACAAGACTTCATAACAAAGAAACTGCGAATCAGGACCGACCTAATCCAATACCAAATACACTTCAAATACTTGAGAACAAATTGATAAAACCTGCTGGTGTTACATTTGAAGAACTCCTTTTAAAGTCTGTAAAAGCAGGAACCAGTATCAGAAACAAAAGAACGCGCATGGCTACTGGTGCAGAAGTAATAACTCACGATGACGTCTACAAAAAAACAAAACTAATGGAAGAGGAAAAACTTAAAAAACTAAATGTACTACAAGAAAAAAGGAATAAAGTTAATGCAAAGAAAGAAATAACAGGAAAAGAGAAGGCTATTGCAATCAAAAAGGAAAGGGAACAAAACTGGCAACCTAAACCTAAAAAGCGAACTACAAAAAGTCGAATTCCTTCTAATTATTCTAGTGGAAGTGCAGAAGAGAGCAAGATAGACTACCAGGACGAATGTGACGATAAAGGAAACAAGAAAACTACACTAATTAATGAGGAAAGACTTATTACAAAGAAAGAAATAACAGGAAAGAAGAAGGCTAACACAATCAAAAAAGAAAAAGAACGAAACTCTCAACCTAAAGCTAAAAAACTAACTACAAAAGTAAATTTTGTCTTAATTCTTCGAGCGAAAGTGAGAGCGAAATTGTCTTCCAAGATGAAAGTGATGATGATTATGAAATATATTGCGAAGAAACACTTTCTTACTGAATTGAAAATAAAGAGAACATGATTGACGAACAGACTGGAAGTGAGAGCATATGCCCGGATAATAAAATCAGTAGCAGAGTCTATAAAGACGAATGGCTATTGGTCAAATTTTGTACCAAAATATCTATCAAACACTATGTGGGTGTAGAACATTCAATTACTACCCCAGCAAAAGATTATGATAATGGCATCCCGATGATAAAATATGCTCGAAAAACAGTTTCGAGAAATGAAGGTAGTGTGTTTACTTTTCCTCCTGTTGACGACATATCTGATTTGCGTCACATGGAGGATGTCGTTCTTAAACTGCCAAATCCTACTATCGGTCGCAGAGGGCAAATAATTTTTAAATTTTCTTTTGATAGTTATAACATTCAGTAATTTTTAAGATTGTGTGCAATTTAGTTGCTAAGTGTACTAAAAATACCATATTTTTCTGTTTTAATGGTCCAATGGTTTTCTACCCCTGCTCGAACGTGTATGTTCCACTTCCCCCAAAAACAATAAATATATCTCTTCTTTTAAAATTAGACCGTATTACATTAGGATATGATTCGAATTACAATGATTTAACCTTACCAGTAATGATAGACTTTGTCTTTGATTTCTAGGAGAGAAGAAAGGGAAATTATGGAGACCGTTTCTCTTACCCCATTTTTGGTGTAAGAGGGACAGTCACCGTGGACCTGTGCGTTTTCATTAATAACAAGAGTTTCGTTTCACGTAGTAAAGTAAAATTAAAATCTGGTGAAGATTAATGTTTATATAGTATACTACAATATAGTTCAAATAGTTTCAGATAATATTTTCAGACATATAGCTACTTAATCTTTTTTTAAAATAAAGTATGTTCCTCTAACTAACCCCATATGACCTTAATGATGATTGTAGGAGAGTTTGTGGTACATACCTAAATAATACAAACAACAAATGAAAACAAACATACTTGTTATGTACAATATTTATTGTCATTTATTATACATACAGGTGGATATAATATGAGGAATAAAATGCTTATTTTTTATTTTCTTCTATAGCCTTTGTCAAGCCAATTTTTGACGCCGAAAAAGGACATTTAACTTCTACCAGAACATCATTTCCAATAAGCCCGTCTGGCGTCGCACCAATAAATGGGAAATCTATATCTATAAACTGTCCACAAGGCTCAATAGACACATTTTCTTGTTGTTGTATCTTTTGCAACGCTAGCTGCTCATTTTCAATACCATGGGCAATAGATACAACATGGCTTATATTTGATTTATACAATTTGTTTTTTACTAAAGGGGCGGTATCTTTTGGTACTTGTCGTTTGCAAACAGGGCCAAAATTAGAGGCAGTAATTGGGTTTTTCCGAATTTCTAGCCACTTACTACTGTCTCTTTGTAATATCGTATTTGCTCGATTCCTTCTGTGTCAGCAGTTAGAGTTTCTAAATTTTTAAGAAATTCTTTTTTGGCTATTTCTAGATCACATTCAGACATATCTGGATCGGAACTGGCAGGGCCATAATCATTTTGTTTTGATACTGCCGCTTTCTTGATTTTTTTTGCTGGATGTTCCACACTGCTTTTTCTTGTTTGGGCCCTCTCTCTTTCTCTTTTCTTTTCCACAACTTCCGCCAACGCTGCTGCCGCAACTTCCGCCACTCCTGCTAGGCCAGCTGCTGACAGATTTTTATTCGTCAGTGTTTTAAAGACATGCGATATTGCTACCTTGTCATTAAACGATAACACCGCAGCGGAGACCCTCCCTTGGTAGCCTTGTTTCCTAAATTTATGCGTTTTTACCTCCTATAAATTTTGCTATGACATTGTTGAAGCATTCGACAATGTTTGTATTTACGTTTTCTACTAAACTTCCTGATTTTGCAGCTACATTTGAAAAAGTCTGAAAAGAAATGTTGAGTTTTGAATAGACTTCAACCCGTCACTAAAACATTTTCTTTATCACAGTTGTAATCCTGACACATTCTGTGATCTCCGTATGCATGTTATAGAGAATTGATGACGTCCATACGCGTCCATACGCGTCTACGCGTATGTTGGCTCTATTTTTTTTAATAGTACCTTATTATTAAATTAAAGTATTGTATACTTTGTAGATTACACAGACTGCACTCTGCATCTCTCCGCAGGTTATTAAATGCATTGTTTTTCCTTTTCAGAGCAATTCATAAAAATATTATTTTGCAAAACAATTTAGAATTGAAGGAGAAAACATTTAAGCTGATGGAAGAGGAATATGCTCTCAAAATAGCATATCAGAAACAAGAATTATGTCACCAGGAGTTAAGACATAAATTTGAAATAGATATTTTAACGCTAGAAAAAGAAAAGAAGGCCATGGAATTAAATATCTTAAAGAAAAATAATAATATCATTTAATTCTGTTCTATTTTACATTTATGTATAAATTTAAATTACAAGTGTATCTTTCACCCTTAATAAACAGTATAATCATCAAAAATTGTTTTGTATAAAGTTCCGTCGTACGACATTTCCTTTCAATGTATCAGGAGGGTTAAGGGGTCTTGCACTCCGTCTGCGCAGCGAACAATGTCCATGTGCTCATTCATGTCAATCGCTATGTTATGTAGCACCGCTAACGCTACAACTGTGGCTTTAGCTGTATCAAGCTTTGTATACATACCTCTTAAAAGACATCTGAATCTCTGTTTCCATAAGCCAAAGCATCTTTCTACAGTATTTCTGGTGCGACTGTGTGCCGTGCCGTATTGTAGGCTTCCTCCTTTGGGCCCTGTGGGTTGAGCAGTGGGGTAAAAAGGTATTGAGTGCATCCATATCCACTGTCCCCCAAGAGCCTTCCATGGAACTCTCCACTTTCAAACCGTTCTTTGATAGCACTTTCATTGAAAATACGGGAATCGTGTGCACTTCCTCTCCAACGAGCTACAACATCCCTGATTTTCAAATGTGAGTCGCATACTACTTGGACGTTTATAGAATAGTAGCCTTTTCTATTTACATATGCTTGGCTCAGTTCACCTCCTACTTTTTTTACCCTGATATGAGTGCAGTCTATAGCTCCAATGACAGTAGGAAAATCGGAAATGGCTCTAAATTCTCTAACTGTGGCTAGTAAAAAAAATAGCCATACGAGTATTAATTTGGTTGGCGGAAGAGCTGAGGGGTATTGCCCGAGACTGGAACGTAAATAACAAACGCTGTCACTGACGTCCTTCACTAGAAACATTTTCTATGTTACGACCACACCCTAAATCTTGCTGTGCAAAGAGCGCTGAGCATTACCGAATTAACAAACATAATAAACAAAGTGAAGGCGATTGTGAGTCATTTTAAACGAAGTAATTTGGCGTGGACTAAACTGAAGAAATACCAGGAACAAGAAAATAAACAAGTAAAAAGACCAATCCAAGACGTAGTTACTAGTTGGAATTCCTCGTATTACATGCTCCAGAGATTCGTAGAACTCAAAGACGAGATAAAATGCGCTTTATGCAATTTAGACGCGAAAGTAATGACGCTCTCGTCAAATGAATGGCACGTGTGCGAGCCCCTCATACTAGTGCTGCAACCGTGTGAGGAGGTTACGAGAGAGATGAGCGCCCATAACTATTTGAGAGTTAGCTCGGTGATTCCAATTACAGTCAGCCAGCGCGCTTACTGAAATCGGTGATCCCACTTATCAACTAAGTAACCACATCGCGCCTTTCCCGGGAGAGTTTGAAAATTGCAGACAATGCCTAATGTCCGAGCTACAAGCGAGGTTTTCCAACGTGGAAAATAGCCGGACATTCACGGTAGCTATGTTTCTGGCGACCTCAGTGGCGCAGCGGGCGAAGGTCCGCCTGCGACGCAGGAGGTCGATTCCCGCCTCGGGACAAATGTTTGTACGATCTGCAGATATTTGTTCAGGGTGTTCTGGATGTTTTCCGATGTATAATAAAAAATATCTATCTATGTAGTGTATTGTGTATATCAGTTATCTAGTACCAATAACACAAGCTCTGCTTAGTTTGGGGCTAGAATATGGTTAAGGCTATTATAAACGAAGCCTTCCTTCCACTCGACACCACCAAAACGACACCATCCGTGGTGTCGTATGGAATCACTAGTCCATACGACACCACCGACTAATAGCGAGGTTACCTACATACAAAGTTGTTGATATGAAAACTCCAATTAAGTTCAAGCAGTTTCATTAATGAGGTATGTCATTTGATAAAGTTTATATTTATCTGTCACTCAAATGGTCATCTTGACATTGTTCATTGCAATTTGCATATTATTGTCTTTCCGTCCAAATATTTTAATTTTTCACAATGGACATAGATACTAATATTGACGACATAAAATACATAAAAAGTAATGGCGGAACAGGTTTGCTCTGGCAAACGTATAAATTTCACCGTCACAAGGGATTTAAAAACGGCTCAGTGTTATGGAGAGCTTCAAAAGGACAAAGTGTCCAGGTACGATAACTATAATGGTAAGTATCCTTTTCATTTGTCATTTTTTCGAGTATTCCATAGCCTTTACTTATTTTACTAGAATAAATTTTAATATTACTTTTTAGAATGACATAATTACAAAGACCAAAGATCACACTTGCGGAAGAGGCGCCTTTGCAAATGACCGTTTGCTGGTAAAAAAAGTATTACGAAATAAGGTAATTACATCTGATCAACCAATACCAACCTTATATGAAGATAATGACGTGTTTACATTGAAAGAAAAAGGTCAGGATATTATTTTATGATGCAAGAAATAAAGAACTTGGAGTTCCCGCTACAATTTTTAAATCTATAAATGAGGTCACTGTACCGGTAAGATTTCGCGAGTCTATATTAGCGGATTACTATTATGATGGTACTCGCATATTGGTGTTTTGTCGCAAACGTTATCGTGTAATGATTTGTAAAATCACTGAGTATTTCGTTGATGGAACTTCCAACAAATTTACAATAGTCTTGGTGACATACGCATCACTTTTGAAGAAACAAATGTGGTACCACTTATCAGTGCATTTATGATTAATCGAACACAGAAAAGCTATGAGTTATTATTCACACATACTAACAATAAAAGGCTAATAATAAAAGGCTGCTATTATCACTGGTGCAAAAATATTAGTAAAAATGCCAAAAAGTTTAAAAATAATGAAACTAACCGGAAAAAAGAATTGTCTCTCTAACAGCAGCCTTACCGCTCTTGCCACCACAATGTACTTCAGAAGGATGGGAGTATATCAAAACCCAAATTTATAGAATTAATAATATAAACATGACCAGATTTATACGTCACATCGAAAATTATTGGTTAAAAATTCACTCCCCAGATCTTTTTAGCGAATATGGTGAAAGACATCGTACCGATAATGTATCCGAAGGATTTCATTCGAAACTAATAAAGGGAATAAACAAGACAACAGTTACTTTGACCAGAACCATGAATAAAATGAATAAATACTTAGGTATGGAAGCTTTAGAACAAAAAAGGAAGAGTAAATACATTGTGGATGATGACTTTATACTTGATGTTCAAATGCAATTAATCAATGGTGATATCACTGTGGCCAAGGCTTTAGATGAACTCAGATAGAGGTTTTTTTAAACAGAGTATTACATCATCGGGTAAATCGGAGTAGAAACTTTTTTAATGTTTCCATAATGCTAGCACATGACATTAAAGAATATAAGTATGTCACTGTGGCGTTTCTTAATTCAGTTGTTTTCTGTTTTGTTCACTGTGCTATTACTATTGTATTTAGAAATATATAAATACTTAATAACATAATTTAGAAAGTATGGAGAGTCAATCAATTTTGAGTTTTCAACCTAAATACCAACTCTCGCCCGATGATGTGTTTGAAATGCAGGATACTCAAGAGTATGTTGTAGAGTATAGAGATGACGACGTCACACCAGACATTTATATGTCCGTGAAAACGCAAACGGAACTAAATATGAAGGATAATTGTACCCAAACGGACCATTTGAGTGATGCTCAGATTGTATTAAATACAGCAAAATTGTTGGCTGAAAGTTTTTTTCCCGGAAAAGACACACTGAAAGAAAAGTTCATTAAGGCCTATTACAAGCACGTAACAACAATTGTGGACACGCTGCAAGACTAGTTTTCCGGTCCGTTCTTTAATACCTACATAACTACTTACTTCACTGAAATAAAAAAATAATATTTCATAAACTCTGTTTTATTAATTATCGTTTAACTATAGATAACTTGAAATAATAACTTTGGGGTCGGATCAATGTATGTGATGTTGTCTGATATTTATTTATTTATTTTAATGAACTGGGAGCTGTTAGTAAAAAACACGCGTTTCTGGACATCACTAGGGTGGTGTCGTATGGACTAGTGATTCCATACGACACCACGGATGGTGTCGTTTTGGTGGTGTCGAGTGGAAGGAAGGAAACGAAGAAAGCCCATCAACGACCGCATCCCAAGCGCAAGCATTTTAAGCATTTATTTTGTTGTAATTAATAAGTATGTATGATCATTGATCAGTTGTACGGGACACCTTTTGTGATATAAATGATAAGAAGAGTATAATATGATAAAAAGTCTTATTTGATATAATAGATAAATTGATATTTGAGCTCGCGCCTACCATGATGAGGTGAAAACGTGAACTGATGCAATAATGTAAGTGGAAGGCGCGTGTAACAATTGACCTTAATAATATTGATGATTTTACATTAGCATAATAATGGTAATACCTAAATGCACGGTTGCGCTGCACCGTACATCAGTCTTTAAGACGATTATTTCAATTTGTTCTTATTCACATAGTCTTAAGTTAAATAAAATTTATTATTACGTGCTTACGACCTTTTAAAAATTTATCATTATTTGGGTCCTATGTTCAAACCCACAAAGTCATTAACACTTAATACTCCCAATTAACATAATTTTGAGTTTGAATATCTATCTTTTTCATTAGGAAATAAAACAGCAAAAATAAATACCTTACAATTTATTTTAATATCACAATTTGTCATTTGCTCAATCGTTTCAATCGTAAATACTAGTTCTAATTTATTTCCATTATTTTATTGTAATTTTCTTTGTGAATAAAGGCTTATAATTTGTCAAAATCATAGTATTCTTTATATATCGTTTATGCATACCGTAATAATTTTGATGAAATTTACTATTTTAAATCGTAGTAACCTTCAGGCGAGTATGATTTTTATGGTATCTCCTATTTATGACTGCAAATGTACATAAAAAACATCCAAACAGCTGAGCATACAATTCTAAAAGGTCATATCTGGAAGTTTGTTAAAAGTTGTACGTAAGTTTCCCGCGCTACGCGCCACCCATCTGAATTCGCTAGCCTACCTAGGTCCCGCGGATTCACAGCGCATGATCCCTTTCAGGGTTGAAGAGGGTGCGGGGGTGGACATCGCGACCTGCCTATATAAACGGCACCCTACTCTGTAGTTCTAGTAGAAGTTCTGTATTTCGAGTTGTAAGTATTCCGGTTCCGTACAGACGAAAAAATGCTACGGTTCGCGAAAAGTCGAGAGGAGCAGGAACTTCCCCCGCTGCCATGCCGCCAAAATACGTGATTATAAAAAGGAACGAAAAATCAGTGCAATTAAAACTATGGCCGGCACCGCGGAACACCAGAAGTTCAATTTACGTGTTTTTAAGTTACATCGAAAGCGCAAGTTTTGTTTTGATCTCGAGATAGCTTACTTTTTTTTCTTTTGTTGATAAATAAGTAAATAAATAATGCTGGACAATTCACACAGCATTATCTAGCCCCAAGCTAAGCAGAGCTTGTGTTATGGGTACTAGATAACTGATATACTTAATACAATACATTACATAGATAGATATTTTTATTATACATAGAAAATACCCAGACCAACGGAACAAATTTCTGCAGATCGTACACAAATTTGTTCCGAGGCGGGGATCGAACCCGCAACCATGATGAGAGCTGTAATGATTTTTCGATTTCTAAAGCTGGAGTAAGGTGAGTAAAAAACCTTTTTTAAGCATCTACACACGACCTAAAGATCCCGGTTGAAATAAAAATATTACGTTCTAAAATGATAGTATTTTCACAGTTTAAGGTTTATGCTATTAATAGCTGACTCGCTATCGATCTCATTTACCGGACTTTAAGGTTCATAAAATCAGCTGATTTCGAAAACTTGTACGGGTTTTAGGAATTTAAAATTTGATGGTCTTCCTTTTATTTTGGAAAAAAATGGTGACGTAAACTTAATTCACCTCAGCTTATTCACTTAGGTCCTAGGTGCATTGCATTAAAATACACTATTAGTTAACTTTAAACACCTGGGTGTATTTAAGTTACTTTTAACAATCTTTATTCACCTTATTCACCTGGGTGCATTAAATTTACGTTTTAGTTAACTTTATTTACTTATCATATAGATAAAAAACATAGAATCTTTTTTTCGATAGGTAGCCGATTTTAATCCTGGCGATAGTAGGAGAATCGTGTTATTTGCTACAAAAAAGGGCATCGAATTAATGGAAAACATTAATGATTTTTTTGGGGATGGTACTTTAAAGTGTTGCGTGCCTCCTTTTAGCCAAATATACACAATTCACGGAGACTGTGGCAGTAGTTTGATAACTACTAACATAAGACCACTTGTGTACGCTCTACTGTCCCATAGAGATAATGATGCCTACCAGATTTTCTTTGAAATGCTAAATCCCGAATAAACGGCTGAAATCCAGTTAAATATATCTGTGACTATGAAAAAAGCACTCCGTAGTATTTTTCCAGAAATAACCATAATCGGTTGTTATTATCATTTTCAAGAAAGTTTGTTTAGGAAAGCAAAATCTTTAAAAATATTAAATGCCCAGAACAACCGTCGTTGTGTTTTTTTTTGTCGAAGTCTAGCTCTATTGCCACAACATAACTGAACAGTTCAACAAGCATACGCAACTACAACCCTTTCTCCGATATTTTAAAAATTACTGGTTACGCCCCGAAAACATAGAACTATGGTCGGTTTTCGGAGAAAGACACCGAAACAACAACTATGTTGATGCTTTTCATACTACTCTGAGTTAATGAATTAAAAAATTTAACAAAAGCCTGCTAGATCTGATCGCAGCATTTAAAAAAGACGCAGACTCCAAGCGCACACCAAAACGACGCAGTTCTAGCATTCAACAAAATGATGTATTTTTAAGTGAGGACCGATTAAGCATGCAAGACGGACATAATACTGTGGGCCATTTCCTAGAAATGGTCCGTTAGAACCACGTGTTTACCTAGGTGAATAAAGTTTACTTTTATCTGTAAATATATATCTTTTGTTTTATGAGCCGCGGTACAGGTGTATAAGGTTAACTAAAAGTGTATTTAATGCACCTAGGTGAATAAGCTCAGGCGAATTAAGTTTACGTCACCAAAAAATATACTTATGATTGAGCCTTTTGATTAGTGTCGTAAAATTACGGGTGTTTTTTGACGGGTTCGATTCCCGGTTCAGATAGGGGATAATTCAAATTTTTTTGAATACCATCCAATACCATCCCCTACTTGCATTAAAGCTGGTACTCGAGCTATCCTGGCCTAGAATGATTGAACCATATTGATACTTAACTTGAAAGGAGAACGGGCATCCTGGTCTACAGTCCAATAAAAATGAGCAGCACATTTTCGAATTGGCATACAATAGTACATCAAAATATACTATTGTATGCCAATGCTACGATGTAAGGGCCGTGGGGAGAGGGATGCGTACGCGGGGGAGGGGAACGGTTGTGTACGCGCCGCGCCGGACGGCTACAATAATCAGTCGCATCGCATCAAGTGAGTGGCTACGTCACGTCCTGTTACGATAGTGCTGTGTTTGAACTTCTTTCTCTGTTTTTACTGACCCTGGCTTGCTTTTGGACCCTGTTTCTTTCCCTAATGTGTTAACTTTGGCTCGACTTATTGACTTTTGAACTGCCTACCGATAATGGAAGTTTTTCGAAACTGTGTGATGTGTCGTCGAGGACTTTACCGCGGACGGTACCAGCAGCATATCTTGGCTGATAACCTGCAAAGGGAACGACCAGAATTCGCCGCGTTTATACAACAACATGCTGTGTTGGTGGTTAGTTACCTTTTATTTTTATTATATTGAGTAGTTAGGCATAGGATTTATTTATTTTAAGTATTAATTGTTATTATTTTCAGGTGGTGTTCGACAGTACTCGAAGCTTGTGTCACCGATGTTGGCAGAGGACTGAGCGTGATCATAGACCTGCATAGCAAGCGGCGCGAGCGCCTGGTACATTGCACTCTCAAGAATACACGAGGGCACCGAACACTTCGGTGCATTGTATTTACAACAACTGTGCTAATATTACCCGTAATCATATACCAAACGCGATAAGAATTAATGTATTTTGTGAGAGCAAGCTTTTTATTCCTGATAGCGCTAGGGTGTGTACAGAACACTTACAAAATAATGAATGGAGCAACCTGCCGCAAATGTGTAATGTGACACATGATTTTAATGACGCTCAGTTTACATCGCTCTGTGACTTGATGAGAATGGCTGCTAACAACCAGCCCAGAATCGACTTCGAAAACAGAGGCACCTTGTCTAATGAAGAGATGCACTTATGGACTGGGCGCACTTACGATCAGTTCGAAGCTATATTAGAACAAACTCCGTCACTAAGTGAACGTTGTAACCAGCCTAGAACTGCATTAGGCATCTATTTAACAAAACTTAGAACTGGAGACTCTGATGAGAGACTGGCAACGTTATTTCATATGTCTCGTCGAAAACTAGAACGTTTTTTGCGTATAGTTCGAGAATGTCTGAGCAACGATTACGTTGTGCTGCATCTAGGTGTGGACCACATTACCAGAAATGATATCCTTCAAAGAAACTTAACAATTCCAAGGGCTTTATTTGGAAACGATGAAAACATCAAAGCCATAATTATATGTGACGGTACATATATATATATTAACAAAAGCTCCAACTTTTTGTTTCAACGGCTGTCATACAGCTTACACAAATATCAAAACTTGTTGAAGCCGTTTTTAATGGTATTCACGGACGGCTATATATTAGATGTCAAAGGGCCATTTGCCGCTACCAGAACCGATGCCCAGATCATGAGTGAAATAATGAATAACGAAGATGAGCTGCTGCATTGGTTACTCGAACGTAATGATGCGTTTATCCTAGACAGAGGATTTAGAGATAGTTTGCAGGATATAGAAGCTTGTGGCTACTAACATCATGTGCCACCAACTAAAGACAGAAGAGAAAATCAACTCACTACAGAACAAGCTAATCAGTCTCGTTTGGTCACCATGTGCCGATGGGTGGTGGAAGTAGTAAATGGGAGATTTAAGCGAGATTTTAAACTTTTGCGTCAAAACTATTTTAATAAAACGTTGCCAAAAATGTTTGTTGACTTTAAAATAGCTGCAGCCATTCTAAACCACTTCCACGCCCCCATCGAAGATAGTTCACACGCAGCAGCCTTTTTGAATTCAATAAGAGCTAAAATACACATACCAAACACATTGCACAATTATGTGGAAGCAAAGAGATTGAATTATAGGAGAGACTTCATGCGAATCGAAGCAAATGAAATAGAAAACTTCCCAAGGCTTAGTGAAGAACAAGTCATACATTTTGCCTTGGGAACTTACCAGTTAAAGCTCGCTCGATCATATTGTAGCGAGCACTTACAAAATGGTCTTTATATAATCGAGACGTATAGAGATAACGCTCTAGAAGACTTGGCACAATATGATATCAACGAAGAGGCTTGGCTATTACGTGGACGTATACAGTCTCGACATGTCCGAGCCAGGAAATATTTTTGTTATATATTAATCAATAATATTAATAACAATATTACACAATATTATTGTACCTGCTTGACAGGGCGACGTACTATAGGTACTTGTGCCCATGTACTGTCAATTATATGGTACGTAGGTTATGCCCGTCATGAAGGGTTCAATGAACCTGCATTGTTCCTTAACAGTATTCTCATCGATGATGATGATGATGATAATGTTTAATAACATATTGTTTTGATTTTTTAAGAAGATGTTGTTTTTATTTGTATTACTACTTACCTAACTTAAATAAAATCATTACATTACACAAAATGTTTTTTTAGTTACCACGATATTCAATGTTTGGCACTAAATATCATCAGATTCAATTTTTAGTAGAACTCAGATCGGACAATACTTGGAGAAATTCGACTTTCTACATATGAAAATACATAGAATTACCTTTATATTGACATATGACTCATTTTTATTGCAAGGTAGACCAGCTTCCATACACTTATGCCCGTTCTCCTTTGACATACTGATAGAACTATAACCTGCATAAAAACATTTTATTTATTCTGGTACCATAGGGGTCATTCGAACGTCTACGTGGATGTTTGTAATGTCAAATAAAACAATTTTTGTTTTATAAGAACTTTATTAGTCATACAAAACCGATATTTAATTAAAAGTAATGGTGATTCTTCTTGTTCTTCACATACCGACTCTTCATGGGAATCGTCAACCATATTTTCGTCCGGTGTTTCCTGTGAGGACGATGGGACTAGTCTCTTATAGTACTCCAAACTCTGTAAATCGCGCTATTTGTCCCCGAAATGAGTAGATAACAATTTATTAACGTCTCTCAATTTTAGCGGTTTTACTTTTGCGCTCTGTAGAATAGCGGTTGGAGAAATCATAGCCGTGCAAACGTTTTTATATTGACCTGAATCAAATTTGTAGTGGAGTTCTCCTTTAACGCCAACCATGTCATTGGATCTACTGGGTCTTTCCAAATAAAACCTTTTGCATTTAGAAAAAGGTATATGACATTTTGTAGTAGTCACAAATAAATCTTTAACGACGGTTTTTCAGTTACATACTTGAACCGTAGTAGCAATAGCAACGTTTATAGCAGTAGAATGGCTAGTATTCTTTTGGTTTGAATAAATTTTCGATTTTCCGTAACTCTTTTTCAATACGTGCCAAAACTCTGTCCGGCGGAAGAAATGAGTGTTCACTACTGGGAAGACGAGTTCAACCAGATGTATTTGAGCTGGGGGCATCTTTTGTCAGCCAACGTGAGAAAATTGCTATAAGCATAGAATTCTTATTTTGACCGGAACACCCGTCGGCCATAAGTCGAACTTGATTACATTCTGATGGAAATTCTGTATTGCAAAGCCGATGGTAAACTGAAGACACTATGAGATTTGCATCTTTTGCAAATTCATCTTCTGTCCAGCAATAACTGAAGACTTTTTCTTGTGTTAATGCTGATTTGGAGTTACCTTCCACAATTGTAAAATTGTAAAAGTACTGTTGACGGGAATAGTAGGTACTCTGGTCTGATATTTTGGGGAGGGGCATGTTTTTCTGGCAGTCGAAACTAAGGATCTTTATTTAACGTTTATTTATTTATTTATTTATTTTGCGCAGTTTTTAATTTTTCATTAAGTTGAAGACAAGTTGAGCACACGTCGACCCGATGGCTCCCAAAGCCCAAATTTTGTTTTAATTTGGGCTTTGGGAGCCCTCGGTAGTCCCTTATAGTATGACCAACAATTTTTTTTGTCAAATTTCGAAACGACTAAGCCTAACCTTAATATAAAATTTGGTTTCTCTATGATAAGAGGAACCCGTGCCGACAGGACTTCAAAGTTTTCAGAAATGTAGATTTTTTTTAAATAATAAAAAAAATTTAAATCGTGAAAATTATAGCAAATCAGGTTAGTAACAGATACACATAGATTTAAAATAATATTATTTAATATCTCAACACATAAATTACACAAAAAACTGACACAGTTACACAAAATACACACAAAGAACACAATAAAGCAAGTTAAATAACAACAAACTTAACGCGGGTAACTTTATTTAACTTTAATTCTTTATTCTATATTGTGCTAGTATATAATATATTTCCTTAATTTAATTATAATGTTACATAAGTGACTACTGTGACTAGCGTAACTGGAATTTCTGTGCTAATTCAATAAATAAATAAATAAATAAAGAAATAAATAAATAAATTGTACACAATGAATACATAAATGAACTTATAAAATAGGATATGTACATACATAGGCGAGCTTAACCCTGAAAAAGAGTTTTCTTCCAGCAAACCTTACAGTTATAGGAGAGGCGATGCAATAGGTAACTTCTTTCAGGAGTTTGTTTTTTACGATCAGGATAAAGGTTTCTGGTCTATTGTACGCATCGCAAAAGGAACTGATTTGGCTCTTCTTCAGCTGTAATAAGATAAAGATAAAGATAAAGATAAAGATAAAGATAAATTTATTTGCGTCAACATAATGTAGGTTACAGTTATAGATCTTAAATATATCAAATGTTTCAATTATGTTCTACCTTAAAATTAGGCATGCAAATTTTTTTAGATTATTTTTATATTACGTAGCTTGTTCATATAATTAAATGGTCAAAGTTTCAGGTTGTCAATTAAAAAATCATTAATATTATAATAGCACTTTCTTACTAATAATTGTTTTAATTTAGTTTTGAACATAGTCTCACTAAGATTTAGAAACGACTTCGGTATCTTATTATAAATTTTAGGTGCCATAAAGAATATGCTTTTTTGTAATAATGCAGTTTTGCAACTAGGCATACAGAGTCGGTTGTTATCTCGTCTGTTACGTATTGCAATGTCAGACTTAGTTCATAGTTCATAGTTCATTTATTTATAACAATTATGTTACAGGTCACAAAATATAAATTACATAATGTAAAGGTACATCTACAGTGTAATCTCCAAAAAAAAAAATCATTAATAACATAAAATTGAATAATTAGGTACATTTTAAGGTCATAAATTCATTAATGTCATATATCGATTGAAATATAAGCCACTTTTTCAACCTAAACTTAAAGGATGTTATGGATTGTGCGCTGGTGATAGGAGTCGGAATTCGGTTGTAGACAGCCGTCCCCATTACGTGCAGCAACCTCGACGTCTTCGCTAGTCGTCGTGGAAGCGCTCTTAGCCGGTTTGAGTGCCTCGTGTTGTATCTATGACCGTCCCCAAACCTTGTGTATTCATCCAAGTTTTGACGCACATATATTGCGGCCTGGTATATGACAAGGGCGGGCACGGTCAAGATCCCCAAAGACTCAAAATACGGCCGCGCGGACTCATCCTGTGGAATTCGTACAATCGCTCTTATCGCTCTCTTTTGGAGTCTGAAGATGCGCTCCCAATCGGATGCACGCCCCCAAAGCTCCACACCATACTGAAGGAGCGAATGAATGTTAGCAAAATAAATGCTTCTCACCATAGCTCTGTCCAAGGTAGCTGAGAGGCGCCATAGAGCAAAGCATGATCTGCCTATCTTCTTGCATAGTTTGTCTATATGCGCCTCCCACGTTAGACTATTGTCCAAGGTGAACCCAAGGAAAGTAGTAATGTGGACTTGGTTGACTACTTCGCCTCCCAGGCTCACGGCCATCGGCAGACTGCAGTGCCCAGCCAGGTTAAAGTGCATGAAGTTAGTTTTCGCGACATTTAGAATGAGACCGTTCTGATTAAACCACTTCTGCAATTCACCTGCTACTGAGTTGAGCTTTTCCTGCAATGTGTCCAGATTTGTAGCTTCCACGATAGCCGCTACGTCATCCGCATACATGAGTATGTGAGCCTCTTTTATACAGTCGGGTAGGTCATTCATGAGGATGGAAAAAAGTATATTCGAGATCGAGGACCCCTGTGCCACGCCGATAGTGGTTGACATCGGGCTCGATTTTACTTTCCCTCCTCTGCCCGTGACGATTTGCGTGCGGCCAGTCATGGAGCTCAGCAGCAGTCGCAGAGCCGGACCACCAATGCCGTAATGTGCCAGTTTCGACGCAAGGACGGCATGATCCGCGACGTCGAAGGCTTTCGACAAGTCACAGAACATGACCGCCACCTGCATCCTTCGCTCTTTGGCCTGCATCACGCGGCACACGACTTCTCTCGCGACATCTGTCGTAGATCTCCCCGCCCGATAAGCGTATTGCCGGTCGGACAGGGACTCCGTGCTGGACAGATGCGCCGTCAGTCTGGTGCTGAGCCCGCGCTCGAATATCTTGGCGATAGCCGGGATTATAGACACAGGGCGGTAGCTGTTGATGTCATCCTTAGTCCCTTTGCCCTTGTATAGAGGAGATACTCTGACGTTTTTCAGAACTTGTGGGTATTCACCGAAGACAATACATTTATTAAAAAGTACCGATAGGATGAAACACAATGGGATGGCGGCTTTAACCAACAAGGATATGGATATGTCGTAGATATCCTGCGTTGGTTTATTCGCGACCCCTGATGTAAGTATCTTGAACACTTCATATGGAGTAAACAGTTCAAACCTCAGCGAGCGGTCCGCCGGCACACGGCACTCCACCAGCGCGCGCACCGCTGCCGACACGTCTGCGGCGGGCGCGCCACACGTCAGCGGAGCGCTCACAAAGTGCAGGTTCACCGCGTCAACAGCGGCAACCGGGCTCGCGAATTCGGACCCATCAGGTTTCCTCAGCCTTTCAATAAAGTCTGTGTTACACCCTCGTTTCTGTCCGGTTTCAATTTTAACTAAGTCCCACATTGTTTTAGTCATATTAGTCGAATTATATATAATATCACAGTAATAACGGCTTCTTTCCAATTTTAAAATCCTATCATACCTATTTTGATATTCGTCAATTTTTGCAGATAGAATTTCATTGTCAGGGAATTTAAATTTAATATATTTCATGTCATTTAGTAAATACTCTAGATTAATAATTTCATTTGATACCCATGATTTAGTTTTCTTTGAAACCGAACGTTTTAGCGGGAAACAATTGTTTATTTTATTAATAATAACATTAACAATTACATTCGCTAGACCGTTGACACTCAACACCAATATTTGGGAGATTTCCTGCCAGTCAAAGCTTTCCAGCGATGCAACAAAGTTGCAGTAGTTAGCTTGAGTGAACGATCTAACTAGCGGTGCGTAGGTAGGTGGTGAGTCACGCGCTTCGCATTCAAGCTCGACGCGCACGGCGTAGTGGTCGCTCAGGCCGGTTTGCACTGAGGTCGCGCATACAGTACCCGCGCGCGCGCGCTCGCAGTCTACGTAGACGTGGTCCAAGCAAGTACACGTCGAGGCCGCAACACGGGTGGGGAAGTCGACTATGTTACAACAGTTCCGTGTATTTACAATGTCATAAAGTTTTTTCTGGTCGCTATTTAAGGAACATAACAGGTCGATATTGAAATCTCCTACTACCACGCAATCCTTATCCATATCCTTCAACGCATTTAATAATAAGTCAAAAGCAGGAAAAAATTGTGAAGTTTTAGTCACATTCGATCTATACACACATACGATAATTAAATTAAAATCGGTCAATTCAATTGCTGATATTTCACAAACTTGCTCAATACATAAATCATTAAAATTCAATTCTATAAATTTATGGTCATTTCTCACGTATAAACACGATCCGCCGTGTTCCAACTTAGGCCTACAATAGTACGAGGCTAGCGTAAAATCGTTAATACTAATACATTCTAATTTACTATCCTTCAACCAGTGCTCTGTTACACACAGCACGTCACATTTTAAGTCACTCTTGAGTAGAACTTCTAGTTGTCTAGTCTTATTTTGTAGCGATTGAATATTTTGATGGCATATAGAAATATTCATAGATGTTGACGAAACAGCGTTAGCGGTCCTTGCAGTCATATTAATGCATCGACGACGTCGCCGCCGTGGCGCGCTGTCCACAAATGAGTCATCGCTGAGCGCCGGCGCAGGCGAGCTCCCCCCGCTCCTCCCGGCGGGGGCGAGATGGAAACCATGGCACAAAGCGAACCCGAGGTGGCCACGCAGTTGGAGTTGTCACTTGTTCATACACATTTTCGGGCATGCCTATCAAAAAAGACGCATGTCTTTCTGTTTTAATTTTTCGTTTTTCAACACTATAGCTAGCCTTCGTTATATTGTTAAGAAAGTTCATTACATTTTCAGCCGTTGTCTCCGGCTTAAATGACCATGCCTGAATAAACATAATCTTGTCAACTGCTTGGATATCCATTGTGTCTTTTCCTGTGCCTATAGTAACCGGACGTGAGTTTTGGCGGCGTCGGCTTACCACGCGCCAACCATTTTGGTCATCACTCGGCGTAGAATTTACAGGCGACGAAGACGGAACCCCGTTGTCCATTTTACCCGCGGCTCCCCTATCAACTGTGATTGGTCTAGCAGGTTCGTGCGACCTATTCGTGTGCGAATCAGAGGTCTTTTCAGATCGGACCACTTCGGGTGTAGTCGGCAGTTGAGCAGTTAGTGATACCGGCTGTACTTGTACCTTAGTGGCCGTTTTCTTAGCAGCAGTTGTAGAACTTCCACTTACTATTTTCGCGGCTGCAGCGTTGATTCTCGCCTGCCGGATGGGCCGCTGATGTATCACAGGCAACACTGGCGCACTAGGGACATCCGCGGCTGCCGGCGGTTTGGCTGGAATTGTTTCGAGCTTACCCTCAACAGCTGTTTTGAGTAAACTGATCGTGATTTCTTGCTTGCTTATTGTTGTGTTCTGTGCTTCGATCTTGTCTTCCAGCGTAGTGACTTTATTGACAAGTTCGCCAATAATCTTCTGGAGATCGCGTACAGCAATTTCGAGTGACTTTTGCGCCATTTTCGAATTTTAAACATATAATTACGACGGAGCGCACTTGTACCGTGTGGGTCTCCCCTACCCTCTTACAAACAGATTACGGTTTTTTCTAACAAATAACGCAACTTCGAAAATGTATAGTGACGGAAGTGTAAGAATCTTATGCTTAGTAAATAAAGGTTTGCAACTATCAGTCATAGGTATGCCGAACATGGATCTAATAGTTCGTTTTTGCGCTTTAAATATAACATCTTTGTCGGTAGAGTTACCCCAAAATATTATCCCAAATCTGAGTATCGATTCTACTGTCCCGTAGTAAGCCGTGAGCAATGATTGTGTATTAACCGTTGTGGATAGTTTGTATAGAGCATATGCTGAACTACTGATTCGTCTACTAAGTATGTCAATGTGGCATTTCCAATTAAGTTTTTGGTCAATTTGTATACCTAAAAATCGTGTAGAGTCAACTTTATTAATATTACAACCTTGGAATTCTAGATTAATATCCATTGGAATTTGAGCTCTTTGACTGAAATGAATTATATTAGTTTTAGTAATGTTTATTTTTAAATTGTTATTGTCAAACCAGGAAATTATTGAATTAAGAGAATTGTTTATGTCAGATTTATAAGAGTTAATGTCATTATACTTAATTGTCACTGTACTATCATCAGCAAATAATGTCAAAGGTTGAGTAATAGTGTTCGGAAGGTCATTTATATATAGAATAAAGAGTAATGGACCTAAAACGCTTCCCTGGGGTACGCCATAGTTGATTTTTCTAACTGCAGACTTGTAAGATATTTCACACTTGGTTATTCGCTCCAATCTCGTTATTTCTGTTATTTGTCGTCGATCTTTGAGATACGACGAGAGCAAGTCCGAGTTATTACCTCTGATGCCGTAGGCCTCCAGTTTTTTTATCAAAATGCTATGGTCCACATAATCGAATGCCTGAGTCATATCGCAGAAAACAGCGATAAGACCATGAAAACCCTGCATTATATATGACGACAAGCAAAGAGTAACAGCTCTCTTTCAATTTTTTGTTCCAAGAGAACACGGAAAAAAGTATTTTATTCCTATATTTTTTCACAATTTGTCTGGTTATGATTGCCATTTATTTATTAAAGAACTAGGAGAACTTGTAGGAAAAATTTAAGTGATCCCAAAACTAAGGAAAAACATATATCATTTATAAAATTTGTACCCATAAATGACTACGACTTTATGCAAATACGATTTCTGGATTCTTTTAATTTCATGGCAGGAAGTTTAGATCATCTCGCACGAACTATAAATACAAACGATTTTAAATTAATGAAGAAACATTTCCCAGTAGATAACGAATTGAAAACGATATCAGGAAACTAAGCTTCCTTCTAAAGAGTGCTTTCACAATATCTTAACTGATGAAAGTGTTTCTGATTATGACTATCACCATGCACAATTAGTTTGGGAAAAATTCGATATGGATAATTTAGGGGAGTATACTGATTTATATTTGAAAACTGACGTTCTTTTATTAGCAAATATCTTTGAAAAATTCCGTTTCGGGGCAGTGGTCCAACTGCTCTGTCCAATAAGTTGGACTACGGGCCTTTACTAGGGGCCGTGGTCCAACTATCTTTGCAGTTGGACCACGGCACCATAGTAGAGTTCCCAGGTCCAATTAAAACAATTTCAAATAATACAACTGCAATTGTAACCACATCACATTTTTAACTAAATAATTAGTTTTTGATTCAGAACTTAAAGTAATATCCTTTAACCAGAGTAATGTAGGTGTTTATACGTAAATGTAGACGAGTGAGAGTGCTCAAATATGATCTAAAGAGGTTTGATAAACAATGCAACCTGACATTTTGGGAATTGGAATTAATGAAATCAGAAGTCAGAAGTCAATAACTTTATTACTTAAGACTCACAAGATAACACAGACAAGTATACCCATCAATTACTATCAAATAATAAATAAAGTGTTATTGAAAATCTCTTCACTTCAATCTTTTGTCCACTAGTGGAAGAAATGAAAAAGAAACTACCAGCATATTTATATAATCACTTAAGTGTCTAATACTTACAATGTTCCTTATAAAATAAAAGCAATAAACCATACAAATAGAAACATTCTAAAAGAATAGATAACCTTATAATTTAATCGTGACCTTCAATAATTTCAGTGCTAAAACAAACTAGGACACATCTAGAAAAAGGTTCTACAATGTAAAACATCTTACCATAATAAGAGATGCTTCCAGCTTACAGGTTTATCATAGAGTGGCAGAGCCAGCTCACCGTCTATTACAACGAACAATTCCGCCGTTACATTTCGAGTGTTGCCGCCAATAATCGGCTAGGGCGTTTCGTCATAATTTTTCACAACTCTCTTCTAATATGATAAAATATCCATGACAAATGTTCTTAAATACAAATTAAGTACATCCAATATAGTGCAATATGAAATAGCTTGATCATTAAATGAATCTGATTTGTACTAGAATTTGAATTTGAGCGGGGAAAACGAGTAGGAAGTCAGGCCTGTTACATTTTAATATTGAATATCTTTGAAACCATATTGTTTACCACTATATTTACTTGTTATACCATATAATTTATTATTAAATAAATAACAATATCTCGCAAATAGCTTATTCATTTAATGAAGCTGATTTGTCCTAATATTTGAATTTTAGCGGGGAAATCAAGTAGGAAATCAGGCCGGTTACGTTTTATTATTGAATATCTTTGGAAACCTTATTGGTTACCACTGCATGTACTTGTTATATTATATATTTATATTACAATATCTCGCACGTGCGTATTAACCATTCCATTATTTATACGATTTTTTATTTCCTATGACCACTATATTATTATTCTGCAACGATTCCGTTCGCGCTTCACAAATTTGAACGTTCGCGCTGCGCGCCGCGTCTAACTTCAGAGCGCGGTGCATATGTTGGCAACAGTGAGCCTACGCTCTTGGAACTTGTCTTTGGCTAGGCGAGAGGTGACTTTGACTTACTCGCGGACTACGAACCGAACTAATTTCTTTTCATCTACAGTTTTATTCAACTGGTCCTTTTGCTTAATTTAAATAATCTTTTAATAATTCTAAACGGGTACTAATTAAACAAGCTTCTTTTTAATAGCATTATTTGCCTCAGAAAATATAAGTTACCTTCTAAATTACTAAGTCGGCCACAACCAACGCGCGTCTGAATAATAGTATCTCAGCCACTAGTTATCTTCTATGTAAGCCACTGTAAATATAACTCAGCATGGTGGTTATTTTTTAGCATCTAAATTTGTGGCATGCATTCAAATAGCAAACTTCTATAATATTAATATATGACACCAAAATAGTAATTCTATTAGCTTCTAATTATATAATTTAGTATGTTTAAAATGTAAGTCATCCTACATTTATCGAACGATAAATTTACCTAAAATTGTCATCAAATAGTATATTAAAGCCACTATTATTACATATGAACTATTGAGGACAGACAAAATAAAACACTTTATTTATAAAAATAAATTTATGTATTGAAATACAATTATTTATAGTAATAAGCACGTACCTATATTTATTTACGTACAAGTTCTTTGTAGATAATACGATGCGGAAACTAGGCGGATTACTTTCCAAAATATAATAGGCTATTACAAAAACTTCGTTCTCGTTATCTGGCACACTGTGTGTTTAACTATCCATTTTCTGCACTCACGGCTTCATTGGCGGCACTCACAGTCGAAAATTTACTCATAAATATCCAGTTCTTAGATTCACCCCGCTTTTTTTTCGACGGCTGACCTTCTCCTTCCGATTCCTCGTCAGAAGAGTACAAAGGTACTTTGTTTTCACTTTTAGATGTCATAACTAATTAAATCTTTTCGAAAACTTTAATTAATTACAGATGAATTGCAGATGAAACTATTGCAATACGAACGCACCGCACGAACGACAATAAACAAACACGGGCGGGTCGGTACAAAAATCGAATGGCGCTCTCTGATTGGTGCAAATGGCCGGTTGCTGTCTTGTCGCGCACTCGCGCCAAATCGTACAGAGGCTATTTTTAAATTATAAGAATATGAAGTATTATTTTACATGTTAAGTTATAATTAAATGGTGTTGTCTATTGAAGCTTGAATATATAATTTTTGAGGAGCTTGTATTGAAGCTGTAAAACGTAAAATGGTGATGAGTTGCAAATTCCGTGGCCGACTTAGTAAATTAGTGGGCAATGTATAAATCAGAAGGACAAGTAAAATTAATTGTTGATATTGACTTGACGCTTTCTTTAACATTTTTAGTTGACGTTGTAAAGAAGATAAATTAGTTTATTAGAGGCTATGTCAATTTCTCGATGCTTAGTTATTAAAAGAGAAGTTTGGCCACGTGGCCAAAAAAAATTTCTGTGGCCGGAATTATTATTTCTCATTCTAAACTGAGTGAACCCCCATATCGGGGTTCCATCCTACTGGGGTTGAAACAGAAGGATCCCCGTCGGCTACTCGACGACTCGGCCGCACTTACACCATCTGCCCCCGACGACCGTACTGCCGGTACTCGGAAGGATCGGCCGCATTTACACCGACTACCCCGGACGACCGTACTGCCGGTGCCCGGAAGGAAATCTACGCATTACCAGATGCACCGCTCTTGCTGCCAGCCTACGTACCTGGATCCACTATTCGCCTACCGCGTCGGACCTCTCTCCAGCTAAGGCCAGTGGCAATAATTTTCGTAGTAACGTACCTTCGGAGACAACGAACCTTACTTACCGTAGTTTAAATAAATTTGTAAACATTTACTCTGTTGTTTTTGTTGGGCCCAGCCACTCTCCATCTTAGGCAGGTCACAAGAAAAACACAAGTGTTTCAATTCTACTAATATATTTATTCTTTCGTTATCTAATCAAACCTTTTTTGTATTAATTTTGAGCAACATGAGAAAATAGTGAAACATTTGGTTCATTCCGAAAATTGCCGTGCAAATATAATTGGGAATGAGAATTCTATGTCAATTGACAACTTAAAAAGGCAAGAACAGGTTTCTCTTACGAGCCTATCCCAAAATTATATAATGATACTTTAGCTAAATACAAAAACTCTACGTATGACATACTAACTGCATTTCCTTAGTATTCAAATGTGAAGCATGGTCTTTACAATACAAGAAATCTATCACTGGGTACTTCCAAAACAGTATTTAAAAATTTGGAAGAAGTGAAAGTACCTTTAAAATTTGTGGACTTCTTATTGACTAACTATAATTTTGAAGGAACATGAGTAATAGTATTTTGTTCTTTAAGAGAAAGAAATATGATGGACCAATTAAAAGAGTTTTTTGTAGACGGAACATTTCGCTGTTGCTCCGCTCCATTCATACAATTACTAAGCATATTTGGTGAAAATGGAAGCACAAGTGAAACAACTACCGTCGTGCCCCTACTTTATGCTTTGCTGAGTGACAAAAAGCAATCAACGTATTTTGCTTTATTTTAAATCCTACGATCACAGTTGAAATGGGATCCACGAAAAATTCATTGTGACTTTGAAATATCTCTTCTTAGCAGTATTAAACAATTTTGTACTACTATTACAATTGTGGGCTGTTACTATCATTGGTCGCAATGTATCTGGAGGAAGGCAAAGTCATTGGGTCTCTCAAAAACTAAATCAAAAAAAGACAAGAGAATTGTGTCGTTGTGCTCAGTGTTACCACTGTTACCGGCTGAAAAAATATTAGAAGGATGGAATTACATAAAATATGAAAATAAATGATGGATCTAACAAATTGATTGAGTATATCGAGCGTTATTGAATAAAAAAGATTTAGCCAATTTTTCACAATTGGTAAGCGTGTTTAAGGAGAGACGTCGAACCAATAACGTTTGAGAAGGTTCGCATGCAAAACTTAGTAAATAAATGCGAATAATAAAACTTTACTGCGACTTTTGAATGTTTTAGAGATGTTCTCAACATTATCAATATGCGACCAGACAAGACGTTATAGGCGTAAGATTCAAATTGAGAACGACGACGACTTTATAAGAGAAATACTACATCAAATGATCACAGGTGAAATAACTGTAGGCCATAACATATTTTGTTGTTCCAGTTTTTTGTTATTTTTTTAAGGGAAAAGGATATTACTTTAAGTTCTGTATCAAAAACGTTGTAAAACTAATTATTTAATTTAAAATTTTCTGTGGTTACAATTGCAGTTGTATTATTTGAAATTGTTTTAACCCATTCAGCTCCAGCAACGCACCCCTCGCGTTTTACTCGTTTTTGGCCAGTGCCAGCAACGCGCCATATGCGTTGTGGATCTGTACTTAGATTTTTTTTCTGTGGCTGCGTTCAGAAATAATCGATACATCTTTCGAAAAACCATAGCGAAATGTCACTGTCATTTGTCAATTTAGATGGTTTGTCAGTATCAAAACAAAAAATGCCATTTCTCTTCACGCCAAAACAACTGAACGGATGGGGCGAAATTTTCTATAAAGGTAATTCTAATTCCGGATTCAAACAATTTATATCCAGTCAGTTTCCATGCGATAGAAATTACATTTAAACGTGTCTATAGATGCAACGCGAAGCCGCGGGCATAAACTAGTTTATAATAAATTGTTGTGAAAAATCTAATTATCAATTTCAAAATACGAAACTATGTCGGTCTGAATTGGTGACCTAGATTATAACATTTTGCAGCTATTAGGCATTACGTGCTTACGACCTTTTAAAAATTTATCATTATTTGGGTCCTATGTTCAAACCCACAAATTCATTAACACTTAATACTCGTAATTAACATAATTTTGAGTTTTAATATCTATCTATTTCAGTAGGAAATAAAACAGCAAAAATAAATACCTAAAGGTATTTATTTTAATATCACAATTTGTCATTTGCTCAATCGTTTCAATCGTAAATACTAGTTCTAATTTATTTCCATTATTTTATTGTAATTTTCTTTGTGAATAAAGGCTTATAATTTGTCAAAATCATAGTATTCTTTATATATCGTTTATGCATACCGTAATAATTTTGATGAAATTTACTATTTTAAATCGTAGTAACCTTCAGGCGAGTATGATTTTTATGGTATCTCCTATTTATGACTGCAAATGTACATAAAAAACATCCAAACAGCCGAGCATACAATTCTAAAAGGTCATATCTGGAAGTTTGTTAAAAAGTTGTACGTAAGTTTCCCGCGCTACGCGCCACCCATCTGAATTCGCTAGCCTACCTAGGTCCCGCGGATTCACAGCGCATGATCCATTTCAGGGTTGAAGATGGTGCGGGGGTGGACATCGCGACCTGCCTATATAAACGGCACCCTACTCTGTATTTCTAGTAGAAGTTCTGTATTTCGAGTTGTAACTATTCCGGTTCCGTACAGACGAAAAATGCTAAGGATCGGAAAAAATTCGCCAAAATATGTGGTTTTAAATAGGAACGAAAAATCAGTGCAATTAAAACTATGGTCGGCACCGCGGAACACCAGAAGTTCAGTTCACGTGTTCATAAGTTACATCGAAAGCTCAAGTTATGATCTCGAGATAGCTTATTTTTTTTTTGTTTTGTTGATGAGAGCAGTAATGATTTTTCGATTTCTAAAGCTGGAGTAAGGTGAGTAAAAAACCTTTTCTAAGCATCTACACACGACCTAAAGATCCCGGTTGAAATAAAATTATTACGTTCTAAAATGATAGTACTTTCACAGTTTAAGGTTTATGCTATTAATAGCTGACTCGCTATCGATCTCATTTACCGGACTTTAGGGTAAAAAGGTTCATAAATCAGCTGAAACATAAGATTTCAGCTGATTTCGAAAAGTTGTATGGGTTTTAGGAATTCCACGAAAGACGTATCTTTTTATCGTTTTGAGTATTTTATTTTATTCCTACTAGATTCTACCTAAGACAAATCCTTTACACGTTATTTCGATAACGCTTCAAGGTTGTTTTCTACAGGAACTGTTTAATAGGATATACAGTCTATGTGTTATTCTACGTTTAGACTTACATCTAAACAAAATATCACTTCAATCCTTTCAATAGTATTGGTATGAAAGAGTAACAATCATCAATGCATAAAATATCTATTCATCCTTTCACCTATCCAAACTTTCGCATTTATAACATAACTCTGATCCGACTTAAAAATATAGGTAGGTATTAAAAATCTAAAATTATTTCATAAGCTTCAAAACATGATATTTGATTTCCGCACCAAATAGGTAGGTAGGTGAGTAGGTTTACGACCTTAGGTACTGTGGTAGGAATAGAGCATCATATGCAAATTCATAAATAACCAGTACCTACTGTAATTTATTCTGTGAAAGAGGTAGTCACAGTTCAAGATAGGTCATTCACACGACCTACTTGTATTACATTTCTATAAAACTAGTGAGTCATGAATGTTTTTTGGTTTTTACTTGTATAAACCTTTTTTTATTAATTTTAGGTAATGGATTCTTGTCCTGATGATTTTTTCCAATGTGCTCAAGACCCTCTGGGTGGCTTTGATGAGCTTTACCCGGAGATAGCAAATAATCAACGCTGTGTCGAAAGACAAGCAAAGAAGAAACGGGAATGTGCGAAAAAAAAGATTATGAGTAGATCCCATTATCATTAGTAAAAAGTCTAAGAGAGGTCAGAAACTAATTCAGATAAAAATAATAGAAATATCTAAACCAGAAGAAAGTAATGACAACATCATTGTAAATACACAATATGTTGTGAGTGAAGTAATGGATGATATTTTAGACCATACAGAAGCTGTAGTAAGGAAAATTTCGAAAAAAAATTGTGATGATCTTGTAAATAAATTCAATGAAATACCTTCCTATTGTAAACCGAATCGTTCTTATTTGTTTTTAGCCCTAAATTCAATTAAGTATCTTTGTTAATTAAACTATTTAAATAAAACATCTATCTATGAAAATATTTTCTTTTATTTTTATTACTAGTTTATATACCAGCGGCTTTGCACGCGTTGTTTCTACAGAAACTTTTAAAGGTTATTTATATCCTATGTGGACTGGTTTAAGGGAAAAAAAATATAAGCCTATGTTTTATTCCTGAACTAGAACTAAATGTATGGAAATTTCACTCCGATTGGTCCAGCACTTTTAATGTGAAGAGTATGTTGAATTAAGAGATGCACCCGAACATCACGAAGGTCACAATAGTCAAAACATGACATATCACTATCTCCCTTATTTTTTCTGTTTGTTTGTAAACCAATTACAACATACCTTGGTTTTTCAATTTGTGAAGATGTTTTAATTGACCAAGTATGCTTAGTAGTTTTAGGAAGCATTGGGTATTCATAAAGATCCCAGTTTCGAAATGCAAACTGTATAGAGCGATCTTTTTCTAAGTCGTTAAGTAAATTAATTTTTTCTCTGACACTTTAACATGTGGAACACGCCATACTATTTTATGTATTTCAATATCTTCCAGTACTTCGTTTGTATTTAATTTTAAAGCATTATGATTAGTACTACTACGCAAAAGTATCAATTCATGTCTACAGTTTATTAAATCTGCAAATTAAAAAATATGTTCAAAAAAATGCCTTCTTCCAGCGAGCGTATTGGTATCGCTTCAGAGTTCTATAACATTGCCAGGATGCCGCGAGTCATGGGTGCAGTGAACTGTACACATCTACCTACCTACTTCATTTGTGTGAATAATATTTGAAGTTATTAGCTCTAACTTTACCTACCTTTATTAAATACCACCATTACCTGGTACATAATGTACATGTAAAATAATAGTTTTAAAAATAATCATTTACAGGAGGACCTCAAGCTGAAATGTATCGTAAGCGAAAGGGATACTTTTCGCTCAATGTGCAGATGGTGTGTGACACAAGGCTTATGGTGCTCAACATTATTGCTAGATGGCTTGGCTCTGTACGTGATAGCACAATATTTAATGACTCTCCTCTTTGTGCACAGTTAGAAAGAGGTGATTAAGGAAGCCTTTTCTTGTTGGGAGATGGTGGATACCCATGTAGAAACTTTCTTCTGACTCCTATTCTAAACCCCGTGTCACAAAGCCAAGAAGCATATAACCGGGCCCAGATTGCCAACCGCAACCCCGTTGAGAGGCTTTTTGGAGTAATGAAACGGAGGTTCCCATGCTTGCGAATTGGGCTACAGGTTAAGTTGGAGAATGTCCCTAATATAATAGTAGCCTGTGCCATTCTTCACAACATAGCCTTGTCTAGACAAGATTTGTTCGATGATGATACTCATAACGAGGACGCTACTCTTATATAATTTACAACACCCAAAATACATGGATGGTCTGAAAAAAGAAATGGCTTTGAAGGAAATTTTTGTTCGACTAAACCAACCAGGTATGTTTTCAAAATTTTATTAATATCAGTAATTTATACATGTAGCTTCAATTTGAATTCGTGAATACAAAACAAAATTACCTACTAAGTAGTTAAATATAGATAGATAATAACAAGCCGCATATAACTTGAAGGAAAATAGCAGATTCGAATCAAATTTTATTTAAGTAGGTACCACTTCAAATTTAATAAAATGCAACCGAAAACCGTAAAATAAGTGTTACATCTCTACTAGAACCCTTTTGTCTAGTTTGAATTTTTTAAATAATTTTCGTGTAAAATCCAATTCGATGCGTTTATTTTTTAATTTTTTTTTTCTTCAAGTTAGGAAGTGGGGGCAAAACCACATATGGGGGCACAACCGTTTTCTACCATTTTGGGTGTTTTTTTCTTAAATAGCAACATTTTTTTCGACATGGCCACACCTTATCAATGGCCGCTCTCTTGTCATGTTGTGGCAGTGTCGCTGTTGCGCAAAGAAAAAGTTATTTGAATTTTTGTTGAATTTGGTGAGTTTCTTATAATCAGAATCACGTTACAATTTTATAGATGTGATAGGTACACCGATTACTAGTTTTACAATTGAGTGATTTACTGAACTTCCGAGCTCTTTATTTGCGCTTTGTTTACATCGTTTGATAGTAACCTAACCTCAAAATACCAGACACAGTGAACATAAATTTTCAAAATGAGTATCTGGGGCAAAACCACATAGGGGCAAAACCACATAGGGGCAAAACCACATAGGGGCACAACCGCATAGGGTGTGGTTATGCCCCTAAAATATTCTGTATACTATTTTTTTTGTACAATGCTGTAATTTTGCATTTCTAGGTACAAAAGCAGCGGATGGTATTTAATAATGGTACGGAACTATGTGCGGCGTACAACGCGGCAGTCGTGGGACGAAAGTGCCATGAAAAATGCTGTTGAGGCCGTTATTAATAAAGAAATGAGCTTCAAAAAAGCGTCCAAGAATTTTTATGAGCACCCTTAGAGACAGGGTAAAAAAAGTTAAGGATGGGTTGAAGGATATAGAAAACAGCGGATCTAAAGGGCTTGGGAACTTTAAAACTGTTTTTACAAAAGAACAAGAAAAAGAAATGGTTGATCACATTCTGCAGCTGGAAAGCCGTCTGTTTCCTATTACCGTGAAAGATTTGCGGGGGATTGCTTTTAATTTAGCAGAGAAAAATAACATTAAACATGATTTTGATAAAGAAACTGGGATGGCTGGGTACACATGGGTTGAAAATTTTCTAAAAAGGAATCCAAACACAACCCTGCGTAAACCAGAAGGAACTTCAGGAGCTCGGGCAATGGGTTTCAACAGGGTATCAGTCGTTAATTTCTTTGCTGACTGAAACAATGGACAAACGTAATTTATCCCCTTAGCAGATTTATAACGTTGATGAAACCGGAATTTCAACCGTACCAATAAAAGTATCATAAGTCCTGGCCAGAAAAGGAAAAGCTCAGGTTGGCTCTCTTACATCGGCTGAACGTGGTAAGACAATCACGGTTGAAATTTGTATGAGTGCATCAGGTCACTATATCCCACCTCTATTCGTTTTTCCCAGGGTCAGAGCACCCAAAAATCTCAACATTTTAGATAGGGCTCCACCAGGTTCCGTTGCAACTTATCATCCAAGTGGCTGGATGCAAACAGATATGTTTATGACGAGGTTTTATCACTTTCTGTCTCACACAAAACCAACAAAGGCAAAACCGATATTATAACTATTAGATGCCACTCCACGCATACAACAAATTTAGCATTCATCAACAAATCTCGAGAAAACCACGTCATTGTGATTTGTTTTCCGCCCCACTGCTCCCACAATATCCAGCCACTGGACGTTGGCTTAATGGCACCACCTAGTCAATATAAATAAATAATTAATAAATAAAATAAATAATGCTGGACAATCCACACAGCACCATCTAGCCCCAAAGTAAGCTACTCAAAGCTTGTGTTATGGGTACTAGAAAACTGATATATTTAATACATTATATACATATATTCGAAATGTCTTTGATTTTAGTTTAATGTTTGGTAACACAGTGTCAAACTTAGTTATAAAAGAAATCATTAGACTGAGACTATTCGTGATTTAACTTTATAAGATTATCCTATTACTGTTGTTAGTTAATGTGATATGTTTCTGAACTGATCTAAATGTTCCAAACAATAAAACTTAATTTTGTAAGAAAGTAACGCAGTTGTTATTATTCCTAATCATTTCTTGAACAAACGTCAAAAAATATAAGACTTAGCAAGAAAACATCACTGCAAAGGTATATAATGTTTAGTATAGATAATAGTGAACATAAATAGACATTAAACGGTACAAAATACTCACAAATATTTTCCAAAAAAAAAACTGCGAACGTAGTCCAAATTGGTCCCTAAATAAAATAATGGCCCAATCATCTTCGGTCAAGACACTCGTATAATTAATTATAAAACTATGATATACAATATGTATAATAGTTTTCTTGAGGCTACACCTAACACATCGAACAACGATATTTTTAAAACTGTTGCATCAAGCATGGGAGTTCGTTGGGTATCAGTGTACAAGATTATTAAAGAAAAGAACAGAAGAAAAGAAAAACCTCGACTTACAGTCATAGATAAACTCGTAATTTCATGAAAGATGCTTTGATGCATATAGTTCATCAGTTTTTCAAAAGAAATGAGATCCCTACTTTGAATAAAATATTAGAAACAGTAAATAATGATGACACATTAGAAAACTTGAAACTTCATTGCACAAGCTGTTAAGAAATATTGGCTTCAAATTCTCTAAAAGAAGTCGAAACAGTATGTTGACCAGAGACGATGTTTTTTTTTGGAGAAGGAATTATTTACGTGCCATACGCGATGCTAGACAGTCAGGGAAGATGATCTTTTGCTTGGATGAAACAAACATGGGTAAACGAAGGCCACACTACAAACAAGGCATGGACTGATACAAATGTTCAAAACGCAAGACATGCTTTTTTGAACGGACTTACTACTGGCTTAAAAAATCCATCTGGTGAGTTTTATATAATACTTATTGTATTGTTCTTATCTTACATTTTTAGGTAACTACCTATTTTACAGCACCTGGGCTTATTATAAGCTTAGGTAGAATTTAAACACCTGCGTGTGATGACCCAAAAAGTTTTTTCATTGTTTCTCTTGTGTTGGTTTATTACGAATGGTTGTATTTTTTTTATTAATAAACATATTGTTTTTCAACAGGTAAAGGAAAACGGCTCATTATTACACACATAGGAAGTGAAAACGGTTTCGTTGAAGGAGGATTATTGGTTTTTGAATCAAAAAAAGATGGCGACTACCATAAAGACATGAATAAGGAATGAAACGAACGCTAATGAAAAAGGAAAAGAGCCCAATATTTCAGAATTGGAAATGCGACAATTTGTAAACATTCTCATTTATGTCTGTGATACATTATCCGACAACCAGATAACTGGAGGACTGGTATGAGATATGAGCCTATTGAGAAGACGATGACCTGCAATAGGTTTGAAGAAATAAAGAGGTGTACTCATTTTGTCGACAATTCATCAAATCTTCAGCCAGAAAACCCTGAATATGATAAGCTGCAAAAAATAAGGCCCTTTCTGTCCCAAGTCAGAGATCGACTACTAAAAGTGCCAAAGGAACAATATCTCGCGGTAGACGAACAAATTGTACCGACAAAAACCCGGCAAAGTAGCTTAAAGCAATATAATCCCAAGAAGCCTCATAAATGGGGGTACAAAGTGCATGTGCTAAGCAGCGTTACGGGGTTTTCATACGACTTTGATTTGTATGCAGGGAAACAATCCGACGTGATCCCAGATGGTGAACGAAATATTGATACCAGTAGCAATGTTGTCTTGAGACTCACTCAAACAGTTCCAGAAAATCTCAACTACTGAGTGTATTTTGACAACTGGTATACGAGTGTTGAATTGATGATTGAAATGTATAAAAAAGGAATCTTGCCCTTGGGAACAGTAAAAGGCAATAGATTGCCAGGAGCCAAATTGCCCACAAAATCAGACCTATTATAGAAGGGAAGAGGAGCTGCAGTGAAAGTAGAAACGAATGTTTATGACACAAAAGTCACTGCATTAAGTTGTCTCGACAACAAAGTTGTTAACATATGTTACACTTATGTAGGCATTCATCCCACTGATACCGTCAAAAGTTTTAATAGAAAGAGGAAATGTTATGAAGAGATAACTTGTCCAAGAGCAATTTTGCTGTACAATCGTCACATGGGTGGCGTTGATACGCTTGATTCTAAGCTAAGGTACTACAGGATCACAATAAGATCCAAAAAGTGGTATATGCGAGTCTTTTTCCACATGATTGTGACCACATGATGATGACAACAAGAGTGTTTTTTGCACGAGAATTTGACTGTTCGACTTCAACTGTGCGTAATGTTTTACGAAGAAAAGGCCTACACCACAGAAAGCCGGCAGTAAAAAAATATTTAAACGACGCCCAAAAAGCGGCTCGCGTTTCGCTAGAGATTTCAGGGACTACGATTTGTCAAGCGCCATTTTTTCCGTCGAAAAAAGCTTTAGATCAAGCCAACATGGTCGTCGGCACTTATGGCGTTTGAATAATACAAGATACCAACCGCAGAATATTCTCCACAAAACCGAGTCCGGAAGGATTGCGGTCAACTTATGGGCCTGGATGAGCAAAAGTGGCCCCGGGGAGTTGGTATACTTGCCCGAGAGGGCTACCGGTGCTCACTACTGCGAGTTGTTGCGGGACACAATGTTGCCTACGGTGAGAGTTGTGTTCATAATCCAGAGATAGAATTCAAATCTCCCGCGTTATTTTGTAAGTTAGGTCAAGAACCTTTGTCATTAACACTTTCAAGTTATTAGCCGCCATGTTTTTTTTTCTTCTTCCTGTACACCCTTGTGAATACACCATGTGAAAGTTGAATTTAATTATTTTAATTTATACCTAAAATACCAGCCTAAATATAAAATACATGGTCCTTCGAGCCGGATACTAAAATACATTCCCAGCAATGTATAAATCAAGAATTGGAACAGATTAGCGCAAATTATAAGACTTCGGGGAATTGCGCATCACGTCATCAAGAGTGGTCGATGGAGTTCAAGAAATGTGAAGTGAAAGTGAATAAAACTTATAGTTTGTGGGTTCAAACTATAAGTTTTATTCACTTTCACTCAGGTATTCTAGGTATTAATTCGACATCACGAAAGTTCAGTAACATTAAAGTAATTTAATTATGTGATTTTTTGAAAAACAATGTGTGGCATCCGGTATTTTTCTGAGATTTGATTGTAACGCAGTGTAGGTGAATTTTGGTTGCCCAGCTAGTTAGATCTTATTTATTGTTTGTGCCAAACGTTATTTTGAGCCTTTTGATCTAACTAGCCCTTATTTTTACTAATTCATAATTTTTTTTCAACATTGCAAGTTGCATCAGTCATCTTAGTTAGAGTCATTGAATTGTCTCAACAAGTAGTAAGTTTTTCATGTTAAATTAAGTAACTGTTTTCAACATTAAATTCATTATAAAACGTTTTAACTCATGATGTTGTTGTGTTAAAATTTAAGTCAAGGTTGCAGTTCTAAATTGTCAGTTCATTTGTTGGAAAAAGCTAATGTTAAATTTTCAGTTCATTTGTTGGAAAAAGCCAATGTTATTTCTATTATATGATTTTAATTGTCTTGGTTAATAATGTGTAAATATTTATAGTAAATGGTTTTATTTCTAATAAAACACAATCTTGTAAAATATAGTTTTATTGTATTATAAACAATATTTAAAAATTAAACCTTTAACTAAAACTAACTAGTTATAATATTTGCTCCTTTAGATTTAAAAAATAAACTTCCTTGATTGCCTTCCCTAGATACCTACTCTTTTATTGCCCTGAAAAAGCGGTCAAAGTCATAGGCATGCTTCATAGTTAGGTTTCTGGGCGGCCGATGTGCTTAGCATCTGTAGTCAATCGTTCTTCCTAACTATATTTTTAATTATGTACAATCACGTTAGATGCGAAATACTATACCATACTAGAACACAGGGGTTAGCTTCACGCTCTTACTATTAATTTTTTTGCGAACCGAAGTGACAAAAAAACCCCGCTGAGTGAGAGTAGGCCCCGTTGAGTGGGTAATAAGATAACATAAATTCGTCAAAATACTTGTAGGTTATGAAAAAATCAACTTCAACCAAAACTTAATTTTCAGATTCATATGCTGAATAACTCGGTTGCATTTAAGCTTTCGGCCCCTTCCCATCAATTTATTTGTTATTTTTATTAAAATGACAGTTATTTTTGATGTAGATTGTGTTTTAACTCATTCAGCTCCAGCAACGCACCCCTCGCGTTTTACTCGTTTTTTGGCCAGTGCCAGCAACGCGCCATATGCGTTGTGGCTATCTGTACCTACTTAGATTTGTTTTTCTGTGGCTGCGTTCAGAAATAATCGAATACATCTTTCGAAAAACCATAGAGAAATGTCACTGTCATTTGTCAATTTAGATGGTTTGTCAGTACCAAAACAAAAAATGCCATTTCTCGATAGTTTTTGTTGGAACGAAAAACGTGCTCCGGATTTCTTTCGAAAATAATTGAATATTCGAGATAAATACTCATTCAATACATTGAATAAAAAGGTGAGTGTATATTACTACCAATTATTGCTGTGGATTAGATATTTTTAATCAGATTCCGGTAAAAACCATAGTATTTAAATTTCAACGCAAATGGTGCGTTCAGTGGCAGACACGAATCAAAATCGTTGGGACGGTTTTATGCAAGCACCAACATGCTAATAATTGGAAATAAGTGAGAGTTGTTCAAAACAAATGAATATGAATTTCATTTTGTACTTATGTGTTAATTCATAGGTGTAATGCATGTCTGCCATATCAATAATTAAATTTTATTGTTGATTATTTCAATAAGAGATTACATACTTTAAGCCACGCTATTTATACTATGTAGACTACAAGTTATGACATTGTGCCTTTTATGTATGTTTGAGTGCGTTTTATTTATATTTAATTTATTTATTATTTATATTTTTAGATATTGAGATGGTGGATTCCACAAAAAAGCGCAGTGCTAGACTTGTCTGTTTAGCACTAAATCAAAAAGAAACAAATCACAGCTCCCTGAACAATTCAAACAGGTAGTCTTAAGTTTGGCTTAAAAGTTTTTATGAATACCGATTTATTATACTATGATACTCAAATTAGTTAGTTAGAATCAGTTAGATGATTGCACATAACAAAACAAACTTTCTTTATGAAGCTCAAATGTGTAGTTCTTATAATGTGTAGTCTAGTTTAATTTAGTAAAGGCTTGTTTTCGTTCTTTGTGTATAAGTTTATTAAATGCTTGACTTTTAAAAGTGCTATTTGGTGCCTACTTACAATAAATACTTACTTTAACTTTTACTTAATTATATATGTATGGTATGATTATTACAGACAGATTTCAAACACTACACCTTGTGATTCTATTCAAAAATCGAGGACAAAACGAGCGAGATCTTTGTCAGCACAAGTTCAACATAAACCTGAACTTACCTCTAGCTTTTCTGACTCAGAAAATCCTTGTACATCACAGCCCCAAACATTTTATCCTGCTCACAAGTAAGTACGGCTGTCTTTTTTATTTGCCTACTAGCTTCCGCCCGCGGCTTCGCACGCGTATTTTCGGTATATTAAGTAGCCTATAATCTAAGTTAGGCTTTGCCTTAAAAGTTCGCCAATTTTTTTTTTAATAAACAGAGTCCTATGTCCTTCTCCTGGCTCTAAGCTACCTACCCACCAATTTTCAGCCATATCGGTACAGCCGTTCTTGAGTTATAAATAGTGTAACTAACACGACTTTCTTTTATATATATAGATTTATCAGCATAATAAACATTTATATCAGTTTTCTTTAGTACCAAACTGTTTTCACAGGAGACGAGCCAGATCCATTTCAACACATTGTCACATCGAACCGGCTTCTAGGACAGAATCTCCCAATTCATCACAAGAAAAAATATTTTTGTCATCGATGTAAGTAGTTACCTATTACATTTGTGTTATTTCTACGACGTTGTGATTGATTGTGACGTGTTTCACTTTACAATTTTTATAATTTCAGATTAACTGATAAAAATAATGGGAACAGACAAGCAAGATTATCAACACATTTTGAAAGTGAGACTCATACAGCATCTAACAATATATTGGAACATGATGGATCAGTGGTTTCACCAATTCACAATATTCAATGTTCAAATTTGTAAGTAAAACATAAAAAGTTATTTCTACGCCTGCTATTCAGATTCAAGTTCGTAAAAAATAACTATCGTCTTAATTTTTTAAGGATATCACTTCATCTCATCCCAGAAAACTGGAAATAACAACTATACTTCAAACTAAAAAATACAACCCAGAATCGGCTCTAGGACAAATTGCGAAATCTGAAATGCTATTTACATCATCATCTGGCCCATTTCGAAGTTGGATGTGACCCTGTATTTGACGTATTTGAAAATTCAGCGCCAATAAATTCTGGAATCAATATAGGAGAACATGCTGAAAAGTCTAAAATAGAAGATAAAGAGAATGTGATGCCCTGTTCTTCTAAACTGTCAACAAGAGACGCTGATACTTCTCAGCAGTCTATTCATCATCAAAGCAGACCACGCGGACGTGTAAGAACACGTGGTGGTAAGTCTCTTTCTGCTTCTACTTCTAATATAAAGACTTCAAACGTTCAAGAAACATTGATATCAAATATCGACACTTCAGAGGATGAAAAACCACCAAATAACCAGAAAATACCACGCGGACGTGTAAAAACACGTGGTGGTAAGTCTTTTTCTGCTTCAAATGTTCAAGAACAATTGAACGCAATTGATATCGACACTTCAGAGGATGAAAAGCCATCAAATAACCTAGAAAGACCATGCAAACGTGTAAAAAAACGGAGTGGTAAGTCTACAAATATAGAAGAAGAATTGTTAGCAATTACGGGGGTTGTCCCAGAACATGACATTCAATCAAATGTATCTAAAAAAATTAACTTACCCATCTGATCAAGAACTACTGCAAATTCTTGAAAACTCTGATGAAAATTATGACGATTTTATGTTTGATGAAGACTTTATTGAGAATAATATGAATGATTCTGACGAAGGTCAAGAATGGTCAAATCAGCACCGACAGGCTACAAGGATTAATTTTGAAGGAAATCCCGTGGGATTGAAAATTCAACCTGAAGGCACAGAACCAATTGATTGTTTTAATCTTGTAATGACAAATGAATGTCTTCAAATGATTGTTGATAAAAGCAACGAGAATGCGTCTCGGTTATTAGCGCAAAGTTTTCCTGGTAGTAGAATAAAGTATTGGAAAGATATCACTGTGCCCGAATTAAAAGTTTTCTTAGGACTGTTGCTTCACATGGGCACTATAAAACTAAACAGGATTCAAGATTATTGGAAAACACATAGATTATTTAATCTAAGATCATTTAGCAATCACATGAGTCGTAATCGATTTTTATTAATCTTACGAGTCCTTCATTTCGAAGACAATAGCGTTAACGAAGACAGGTTGGCAAAAATTTCGCCTCTCGTGACATATTTCAACGAGAGAATGAAGGAGGTTTATTTGCCATCTAATAATTTGTTTATTGACGAGTCACTCGTTCTATGGAGAGGACGCCTCATATTTCGACAGTATATTAAAAACAAACATAATAAATATGGCATAAAGCTATACATCCTGACAGATGTTCACGGCATTATTTTGAAAATAATCGTTTATGCTGGTGCAGGCGATATGACCGTCGGCGGTACTAACCACGCTTCAAAAGTCGTTACGAATTTATTACAAGATTATGTCAATAAAGGTTATTCCATATTTATGGATAATTTTTACAATTCTGTTGAGTTAGCCGAAAAACTTTTGTCTCAAAAAACTTATTGCTCAGGCACTCTTAGGGTCTAGACAGACGGACTGCAATTCAACTGCACGTCGACGGGCAGTTGGCGTGCAGTTGGATTGCAGTCTGAGTGCAGTTACAACGACTGCAATCAAACTGCACGTCGACGGGCAGTTGTATTGCAGTCCGAGTGCAGTTACAACCACTGCACACCGACTGCAATCAAACTGCACGTCGACGGGCAGTTGGCGTGCAGTTTCATTGCAGTTGAGCCAACTGCATTCAAACTGCAACAGAACTGCGTTATTACCAAGTTCGCGTATTAGAACGTAACCACACCGCTAGTCCCTGCCCCCCACTACCGCACGCACCCGTTCCTGCCCCGCTCACCCTTTCTGCCCCGCGAGTGCCCGCGCATCTAATGTTTGTTCGTTCAGTGACAGAGAGATCATTAGAGAGTGAGTACGTGTCGTTTGTTCGTTAATCAAATAAAGGTGGCCAGCGAAGAAGAAGACAATGTTTTGAATGATACCGAGTCGTTTGATACTGATGCATTTATAAGTGTCATAAAATCATCACCCTGTATTTGGAACTACAAGGTAGAATCTTATAGTAACAAAGTGGAAAAAAGCAAAGCATGGGCCACTATTTGCGAAATGTTTACGCCGGGCTTTGAAGAAAAGAGTAAGAAGGAGAAGAATAACATTGGTAAGTAAACTTAATTAATATTTTATTAATTTAATATTTAATACTATAAATCAAAAACTATAATAGCAGTTTGACACATTAAATCATATTCATTTGCCATTCGAGTCTGCCTGCATTTATAAAATAATCAGTAAAAAAAGATCTTATACCTTCGGGTGAACTACGGTTACTTTCATAACTGTCTATTATTATATTTTGTAATGGTTGTGTCAAAGTATCATCAAAATTATACCCATCTCTTTCTCGTACGAAGTTATGCAAAACACAACAAGCTTTAATAATTTCTTTCGCATATTTTGGTTTATGGTTGATAGGTCTATGAAAAATACGCCATTTGTTTGCGAGAATTCCAAATGAACATTCAATAAATCTCCTGGCCCGTGATAGACGATAGTTAAAAATTCTTTTTGCAACACTTAACTGTTTGCCTGCGTAAGGGCGCATTACACTTTTAGAAATTGAAAAGGCTTCATCGCCTACAAAAATATACGGCACTGAATTTTCAGGTTCCGGGATATTTAATGTTTTTTGCTGAAGTTTTTCATACAAAATGCATTCTTCAAATATTGTAGAATCAGAACATCTTCCATAAGAACCTATGTCAACAAATGTAAACATGTAATTGCTATCGCAAGTGGCTAGTAATATCATTGAGAAGTATTTTTTGTATTTGTAATATGAGGAACCAGTGTTTCGAGGTTTTTTTAGCCTTATGTGCTTTCCATCAATAGCACCAAGACAATATGGAAAGTTTGCTCTATTATTAAAACCTTCTGCTATGTTTTTCCACTTGTCTTCAGTCAGTTCTGGCATAACTATATCTTTTAAGGAAATCCATATTTTGTTACACACATCTATGATTATCTCTCTTATTGTGCTTACTCCATGTCGTTAAGCCCAGTGCAAATCATCAATAGAACATCCACTTGCTAAATATCTGAAAAAAAAATACACGCAAATTATTAAAAAAATATTATTTTCAGCTCTACAACTTCAAAAGAAGTGGAAACTACTGCGAGATAATTTTACTCGATATGAAAAAAAAATTAACATGATGAAAAGTGGATCAGCGAGTTCCAACTTAAGACCGTGCACATATCATCAACAGTTACTTTTTTTGAAAGACCTACAGGATAGAGGCGAAAGATCGTCCAATTTGGATTCCACCCCTGAGGAGCCTCCAAGAGTAGAAAAAATTACGAAAAAAAAGACTATTAGTAAACGTAAACCCCAAAATTCAGAAGACGAGCTGATTGAAAAGTTAACTAAAAGAATCAATAAGAAAATAAATGACGATGAAGAAGAAAGAGATGAAGACCGATTATTCCTTCTTTCTTTGTGTAAAGACTTTAAAAGGATTCCGGATCATTTAAAACTGGAAGCTAAGGCTGATTTTATAAATACAATAAAAAAATATACAGCCCCATATAATATACCAGGACCGCCATATCAGTCAGATTTCAGAGGTTATTTTACTTCAAATGTGAACTACAACACGGCCTCGACTTCAAATGTACCTCCTATCCAACAGGAGACTTTCAGTCGACCACCAACTACAGAATCCCAATATAGTAATATTGCCTCACCTGACAATTACAGCGATGATGGTAGCACGTCGTACTTATTAAAGGACATATTTTGATAACTTTTTTAATTTACAAATTTCGCAATAATGTAACTATTTCATGTAATTTAATTCATAACTCCTAGCTACTTAATTATTACCTAACGGAGGTTTAAAGAATTATTAAGATTAGGATGAACAGAAGAATCAAACTTTGCAAGAACTTTCTATTTGATTAATAAATTGTATTTCATTAATAAAACTGTAATAGAACTTTGTATTTCATTAATAAATTGTACAGTCAAGAGCACGTCAATCTTTACTCTTCGGACCTAGAACCATCCCTGTAATGTTTGACGCGCAGTACAAATCAGAGCTCAACTTAAACCGGTGGTGTAAAGCTTGTTGTGCTCTTGACTGTACACTGTAAAACTACGTTAAATATAGGCAGAATATTAAAAATTCGTAACAACATTTTTGATTTTGTTTAAATATGTGAACTGCTTACCTCAAAGTGATTGCAATCCGCTCTTCTGCTGATATACTTTTTCTCATTGTGGTATCTTGTCGGCATATTTTATTTTTTAAGATGTCTGTTAATTCATCAAAACTCTTTCTAGACATTCGAAAATATTTGTGAAAACATTTTTCCTGTGTTCTGATTTTTGGTATTAAAGAGTAAAAATCACCTTCGTGTTTGTATTGTAATATTAATTGAACCCATGTCTCCCGATTTTTAGTTTTTCTGGCTTTACGAGTACGACGACGGCGAAGTAAAAGAAACAGCAAAGCTTCGTCATATCTCATCATAAAATTATTTGACAACACGCGTATACTCTTATAAAATCCGGCGAGCACTGATTTTGTATACTCTATAAAAATCTTCGAACATTTGAGTTACCTCGCAGTTCTGTTGCAGTTTGAATGCAGTTGGCTCAACTGCAATGAAACTGCACGCCAACTGCCCGTCGACGTGCAGTTTGATTGCAGTCGGTGTGCAGTGGTTGTAACTGCACTCGGACTGCAATACAACTGCCCGTCGACGTGCAGTTTGATTGCAGTCGTTGTAACTGCACTCAGACTGCAATCCAACTGCACGCCAACTGCCCGTCGACGTGCAGTTTGATTGCAGTCGAGCCAACTGCATTCAAACTGCATCTGAACTGCCATTTGGCAGTCGGATTGCAGTTGAATTGCAGTCCGTCTGTCTAGACCCTTAGACAAAATCGAAAAAATAACCCAAAAGAAGTGGTGACAAAGAAGCTATGAAAAGGCGAGTATGTTGCGCAATATAACAGAAAAGGTATATGTGTAATGAAATGGCGAGACAATCGTGATGTTTGCTTAATTTCATCAGAATACGACGCACAAATGACGCCAACAACAACACGTCGCAACACAGAATTAGTAAAACCAAATATAGTGATAAATTACAACAAAAACATGGGCGGTATCGATCATCAAGATCAAATGATATCATATTACAGCGGTGAACATAAGACTCTGCGATGGTAAAAAAAGTTAGGGATTCATATTATACAACAAATGTTGTATAATTCTTTCACCATATACAACCTAGTATCAGGTAATAAGAAGCCTTTATATGATTACCGACTGTCAGTAATTGAGAGTTTAGTGCCAGATAGCAATGTCAGTAATGTCACTACTTCTCGAACTTCTACTAAAGTTCACGTAATACAACCATGTCCTCGAAAGGGAAAGACGATGCGCCGAAGATGCAAAGTCTGTTGGGAAACAGAAAAAAAACGAAAGGATACTCCTTATTATTGTCCCGACTGCGATGATCATCCTGGTCTGTGTATTGTAAATTGTTTTAAGGTGTACCATAATTATTAATAAATAAAACCATCCTTTCAAATAATAGAACTTATTATTTCCTTTCCTTTTCACAAAATCATATTGCATAATACCAACCATTGTACGCACGCAAACCTTGCGTTGCCGGATCTGCCTAATTTTTTTTTTCTGTGTGCCACCAACGCAACTTATGAGTTATCGCTTTTTCTCTAATTTTAGTACATTTTTTAATTATTTGAGTAATTATCTAGTCAATAACATTTATTTAAAACCCAAAAAAACAAAAAAATGTAGTGGGCCATAATGAAAATAAAAAAAATCTGGTGGCATTGAATGGGTTAACCAAACACAATTTTTTAATTTTAGTACCTATCAGAAGCTGTGTGGCCTTGGGTGGGTCAAACCCATCTAGTTAAAAGGACTTGGTTCGCGTGTGGGTTAGCTAGGCCAGACCATATGGGCCCTGACATAAATTTCAATTTTAAATTACAAGAAGACATAATGATGTTTTTTAACATAGACGTTGTGTGGTGAATTTGTGGTATGGCGTACTACGACCACCAAGAGCCCGACGTATGCAATTATTGCAACGGGCTGCAACGGGTATTTCGATTGGTCTTCCAGTGGACAAACTGAAGGGTATCGAAGACAACAACCAGTGGAAATTCTTCATTAAGATGCTCCTCATGCACCTCACGTGTATTGAGTCTGAGAATGGTTGCACCGATGAGAAGAAAAAGCAGAAAGCGTTGGCAAAAATATGCTTGTTATATATACGGGCCAAAAAGGTCACAGTCTCAGCATTTTGCCGCTACAAGCCGAAGCTAGTAGCGGCGCTGGTTTTCAGACAGGTCCTGTGTGGCAGCAATACAAAGAAACAGAATACAAAGAGTAGGTACACAGGTTACAAGACAAGATACGAAACAAGAGAGGAAGAAAAATTGATTAAATAAATTATAATAAGTGCGTAAGACCTCTATAGAAATAAGATACACAAAAAAGAACATAAATGTAAAAAATTATACATAAGAAAGCAACAACAAAATAACAAAAAAAGAGCTTTGAACGAGAATTGTCTATTAGAGCGACAGCATTACAACATGTATGGAACGCGAAAACACTTTACGAGGCATGGACCAATCTACCTACAGCGTGCCTACGGGGATAAGGGATTGTGCCGGCGTTTGGGGCTATTGCGGTCACTGTTCGGCGTCAAACTACAGGAAGCAGAGAGCATGCAATGCTACATTTCCAAAATATTGGAGCTTGGACAGCAGTTGGAAGACATAGGTTCTAAGATGGAAGATGAATTCTTGGCCGTTATAAATGCTAAGTGGTCTTACACCTGACTTCGATCCACTGCTCTAGAAAATTCTACCTTGTCACTAACAAGTGCAAATGTCAAAACAAAGCTTTTGCAGGAACAGCATCATGGAGTGCGATGATCCTGTGCCTGCGATTCCCCCGGTCCCGCCAGACCCCAGATTCCGTCCCCGAGAACGCAAGTACCTACTAGCGCAATTTAAGCGTAAATTCCATTTAATTGAGACACCGGCTCAAAACCCGGCCCAGAAGAGGTTATTAACTTCTGTGGAACAGATTTATGTTCCCTCCATTCAAACCGTATACACACACCCGTCTATAGTTGTAGGTGCTAACTGGGCCTACACTAACATAGATGGAGGACCATTCAATGTTCACGTGTCCCGAACTGAATATGAACCCTCTACTGGAGCTGTAATTAAACCAATTAAGTTTGGCCAATTCTTAGCAATAAACAAGTTTGAAAGTGTGCCCTGGTGAAGGTGTTAAAAAAGTTGGACCTAACAAAATTTCGGTTGAATTTACCTCGGCTTAATACACAAACAAATTTTTTACATCACCCATGAGCAAATATGTACCATACCCACCTACAATGTCACCCGAATGGGCCTTGTCAGGAATGTTCGTTCCTACAGACCTTTCCATGGATGAATTTGCTAAGGATTGTGCTTAAGGCTCGTCGTCTCCATAGAAAAGTAACTGATGGTGGTAAAATTACTTGGGTACCGACCCAAACTGTTGTCATTACATCCACTAGACTACCAAGCACGGATTGTTTTCTGCAATGAAATGTTAACAAGAATTCAATAAGATCAAGATTTTTTCAGAAAAAAATTATGGAGCGATGAGACTACATGTAAAAGGTATGGGTATCTTAACCTGCATAACTTGCACAGTTGGCAAATGACAAATCCACATTTGATGATAAAAGATAAATCCCAGTATCAATTTAAAATAAATTACTGGACATGATATTATAATATTAAATATAAATTATAATATTAAATGGAAAAATTATAGGCCCTTATGAATTGCCGGGCAACCTTAATGGCAACAATTATTTACAATTTCTTCGAAACCAGTTGCAAATATTACTAAGCCCCCAGTACACAATGGCCCATGCGTGCCTACTACAGGCCATCGCCATTGTGTACAGGGGGTAATGGTATATGATGGCGGACAGTTGTCCATCGTGGCGCGCAATCGGAGAGTTGTCGGTTTTTTGGGCACACTTCAAAGGAATCGTGGCGTAGCGTGGCCTGTGGTGTTTACACAATCGGCCATTGTTTAGTTCGTCACCGGCCGCTGACCGGGATAGTTGTGTTGCGTGATATTGCCGTGGCGTGCGATCGTAAATGTCAATGGCGTGGAGCAATGAAGAAACTTTCAAGTTTATTGATTTATATCAATCTGAGCCCGCAATTTGGGACCCAAATAATGCACTGCACAAGGATAAGAACAAGGTATGTTTATACTATTTTTATTTTGATAGAAATTATGTATATCCATACTTAACTACTTACTTACTAATATTATAAATGTGAAAGTGTCTTTGTTTTGGTTGTTTATTAATTCGTTCGTTCATCGGATTGGCGTGATTTTTTGTGTTGTTTTTCAAAAATCAACCTCTAACGGCCATACGAACAGACGTCAATTACACTAAGCTTTTGTCATACAATAATAGCCTTTATTTGTATGGAGCTTAGGAACAAACACTTAAATAGGAATTAAGCCTTAATTGGTGTCTATGCGTGTGGCCGTAAATGGTTGTGGGGGGTTAAAATTTGTATGAAAATTTATGCTTGGGCGAAGCCGCGGGCGGAAAGCTAGTCTATCTATACTTTTATACTAATTAGGAAGGACTTATTGTTTGTGGGAATTGAATAAGCTCCGAAACTAATGTACCAATTTGAAAAATTCTTGTAGCATTAGAATTACATTATCCCTGATGAAAATAGGCGATAAAAGAGCCTCGTCTGAAAATAATAAATGTTGTAATGTGAGTACGATGTTTTCAGGTGAATGATGCATGGAATCGCATTGCAGACACCATGCAAATTCCTGTTTCGGAACTTAAAAAGAAAAAAGAGACATTGATGTCAGCATTTCGGATGCATTTTAAGAAAAAACAAGATTCGATACGATCTGGTATGGAAGAAGAAGAAATTTATAAGCCAATTTGGATTTTTTATGATGCTATGGAGGCATTTTTAAAAGGCAAATACACAGTAAAAAGTATAATTTCGACAGATGAGCAAAGGGTAAGTAAAACAATTAATTAGTTTCCAATATTTTTATTGATAAGTAACTAAGTATTTACTCATCTTGATTACCACAAATTATTAACTAAATAAATTATGCATCATAGGCCCTACCACTGCATAGTCTTCTTTGATGGATGTAATTCATAAAATTTGATCTTATTTGCGTAGCATTAATAGGAGCCCGACGAGGTACAGATTGTAATGGTAATAGATTTTCTTCATGGTTTACTCTCATACCTACATGGATTAATTCACCATTCCTATCATAGCTGTTAGTACTGCCTGGTGGAGTATAAATATTGCGAGATGATTTGCTCTTTCTTAAAAAATTGTGTAGTAATAAACAGCTGTGGGTTATAATAGAAGTTTTAACGACATCTAATGGAATAGGTCTTTTAAATACTCTAAAAACTGACGATAATATCCCGAAAGTATTCTCTACGACCACACGAGAACGTGATAGTTGTTGATTGAACATTCTTTCTGGGGTACCTAACTGATGATGTCCAGGAAAGGGCTTCATAATATGAGAACTAAGAGCAAAAGCGCCATCACCCAGAAAAACATAAGGCATATTAGTATTACTTCCAGGAAGTAGGCAACAAGGTGGTAAATTAAGGGTCCCATCACATATTTTTTTCCACAAATTGCTTTGATTTAAAACACCTCCATCACTAATTCTCCCTTGGCTTCCTATGTCAGCAAACAAAAAACAGTAATCACTATCTACTAGGGCTAATAAAACGATGCTGAAACTTCCTTTGTAATTAAAGTATTCAGATCCGGTATGAGCTGGTGCTAATATGGTAATATGCTTCCCATCTATCGCGCCAAGACAATGGGGAAAGCTGAATCCTTCCGTTTTGGTCAGCCATTCTTCAGCACTTGTGGGAATCTGAAAAAATAAATATTATTTTTTCAGGCAGTTATTGGAGAACAGACAGGAGAAGAAACGGAAACAACAAGTGATGCCAGAAGCAACACAGAACCAAAGGACATAAATATAAAGATACCTGTACAGAGGAGACGTTCAGTTAAGCCACCTGAGTTAGAAAAAGCAGATAAGGAAATGTCAAAGGCTTTTAATGCGTTAAACCAGGCTATTCTCAATAAAGACCAACAAAAAAAAACAGAGGACGACTGTGACTTGTATGGGAGGCTTCTTGCTAACAAACTCAGAAAATACTCAGATAATGAGAGACAAGAAATAATGTACGAAATTGATGGGTTACTATTAAAACGGCGTCGCGTGTCTTCACCTTCTCAAATCATTATAAGTAAACGTCCGTATTCTTCAGCCACCAGCTATTCTTGTCCATCACCGTCGTCATCTTGGATCAATCGCCCCTCATCATCGTCTTCAAATCATTATATAATTACTTCTCCTATACAAAGCCCATCACCTATTCCACCTGCGCAAACTCCATCCCCTCTTCCACCTACTGAAATCCCTAATGCCTCATACACACAAGAAGTACTTTATCAATCCCCCAACAGAATCCATACACCTGTCCCTACAATCCAGATACCTGAAGGATCCATACAAATAATTTCTAACGAATTATATTCTCAGACACAGAGTCAGTCCCAAAATATTTTGACTGATGCTTATGCAAAAGCTTTGAATGACGATTGTTAAAATAAACAATTAAAAAAATGTAATGGGGCAATAATTATTGATTAAAAAATTTGAAGTATATATAAATGTTTTACTAACTCACCTTAATCATGTCCTTTAGCACTTGGTTCAGAGCCAAACATACTTCAGGAATAATTCTGGATATGAGTGTACTTGATATTTTAAAATGGTAGTGCAGGCTCCTATAACTGTCTCCAGTCGCAAGAAATCGCAATGTCAATGCCAATCTTATTTTTGGAGGTATTGCTTCTCGCCAATATGTATCCTTTTTTGCAATAATTGGTGATATTTTTTGCAATATATACTCGAAATCACTAGATGACATACGAACAAAGTTATCGAATTCCCCTGATGGTTCTGCAACAAGGTCGCTTAACAGATTGTCCATGAATTGCCTGAAAACGGTAAAAACAATCTTAAGTAGTCATGTTGTTTACGTTAACATTCTAAATATTAATATTATATCCTAAGTACCACATTAAAAAATCTACGTACCTTGTCCTGTTTCGATGAATGGTCAGCATCCACCATCGCCTTTTTCGCCATTTCCTTTTAACAACTTTGTGACGATACACACTTCTGTAATACTTGTAAACAGTATACAAATAAATAGCCGCAGCCGTAATTACTTCGACGTCCATCGCAAGTGGTTTGCCAGGCAGCAATGAGCCATACGCCATTGTGTGAACACCAAGTGATCGTGGCCTACAATTGTGCATTGCAAAGCGTGGCCCATCACAGGCCATTGTGTACTGGGGGCATTAGAAAATGAGCCACTAGCCATCCGGCAAGAAATGTGGCTCCAGAACGACGGTTGTCCGGCACATTATGCTGTGCAAGTAAGGAATTATCTAAATGATGCCTATCCCAACAGATGGATCGGCCGATTGGGGCCAATATTGTGGCCAACACAGTTCCCAAACCTAAATCCTCTAGATTTTTTTTTATTTTAGCAGTTTGAAGGAGCAGGTTTACAAGAAACCCATAAACTCATTAGAAGAACTTCGACTTCGCGTCGCCGAAGCAGCCAGAATTATATCATCAAAAAATTATAATGACAGATTACAAAGATCTTTTATAAAAAGGTGTAGAGCTTGCATAAGGGCAACAGGAGCGCAATTTGAACATTTACTATGATTATTTTTATAATAAATGCTTTTTTGGTCATTACCTGTTTTATTTCTTTCTTTAGCAATTTTGTAATGAAACGCCTACTTTTACACATTAGTAATTTTACCATTAAAGTAGACATTTATGCTACTGTTTTAGAATCCTTATGATGTAGGTAATTTTTTTATGTGGTTGGCTTTAAAACACCAATACATTTTTTTTACACCACAGGTGCTCTAGCAGTAAAATAAATTTCAGAAATAAAATAAAATAAATAAAATAATAAAATAAATTAACGAATTAGTTTAAAGCGATACACCGTACAAGCTGGACGTGTTAAATAACTTTCAGTTTAGTGTTTCTAACAATGAACCAACTAAATTTAAACGACAAAGTAGATACTCAGGACTTTACTTAGCTTCTCAGAACTGCCTTCAGGAGTCCGACTGTGTGGAAGTCTCGTGCGAAGAAATACCCTTGCAAACTACATCGACATCGAAAAACTCAATTCAACGAGCATACGAGATGGCGGAAGAAATGGTATGTACGCAGAACATTCTGGAGACTCCAGCGACGAAACTCAAGAAAATAGTAAAAAAAAATTACCAAAAAAAGTACAAAAAGAGCCCGAAGTCCCTCAAATGTTTCAGATGAAGGAACAGATAATGAAAAGCAAATTGATAACATGCTTGATAAGTTATTGGGATCCAAAAATAATCGAAATGAGTTACGAACTCCTGAACAGATTGAAAACAAAAATTCTGAAAGACAAGTTAAGAGAAGAATTCAAGGTTCTGACAATAGTGAAAGAAGTGTTCAAGAAATTCACCATGAACTTGAAAGAGTCAAAGAAAAATTTAGATCGAGTCTATCTAGAAGCCTTCGAGGAGTGGCTCTCAAACGGAGGATTCTCCATGATGTCTGGGAATGTCCCCCAGCTGGATTCGATAAACGATTTCGAAGTTATTTACTTCGAAACGTTATCGGACCTTATGAACGAAGGGGAGGAATCCTCTTCATCAGCGAACATAACAAACACCTCCATGTCATCCACGATTGCTCCTACTCTGGATGTACCTGTAGATGCAAACACATCCAAAACCTCTCAGATTTCCAAATCCAAAAAAGTTATAACTCAGGAGAACAGTGGGGAAGAATCGGAAGAGGAGATTCCAACTCGGAAGAGGAAACAAGCGATGAAGAAAAAAGTTATAGAGAAGGAAAATTCGACAGAGGACAATACATCAGACGAAGAAGAACTTCCCAAGAAAAAGATAAAGAAGACGGTTCATTTCAAGAAAAGTGTGGAAACAGAGAACGAGTCGGACAACGAGAGTCAACCCGAGGACTTAGAAGACATGGTAGACGCATTTGTCCAAGCGGCGAGTACAGTCTCAAACATTGGCAGAATCTCACAGAGTATCTCTCTCGATTCCCGAGGAGACCTTATTACTTTAACATCGCCGGGAGAACGTGGATTGAAGATTATAAAGTTCGAGATGTACGACTTTCACGAGTGTTGTCGCTCGAAACCTCAAGAGTGGTGGAAAAAGGCGGAGTGGAGATCGAAGACAATAATAACATCGGAAACTTCAGATGTGATGAAGATAACCAAGAAACTGAAGACAGCTATAATGGCGGATCTTCAAAAAGTCAAAAATTTAAAGGTGGACAAAAAACAGCACAACTAGAAGAGTACTTGAACAGCTTTGTGATAACACCACCACAAAATATAATATTTACAAAATGGTGGACCCAAAGTAAGTACAAATATTGGAACAAGAATGACTCATTAGTCAAAAATTGTTTTCATAATCAACAACAGTCAATAGTAGATATGACTATTAGAGATATATTTTTAAAGACAAGAAAAATAAATATTGAACGTTTAATTTATAGTGCAAGATGGAATAGAATAGATGACTACTATTATGATATACCTACATCTGTAGATATATTGGAAAAATTAGCTTTTTATCAAAATCATGAGGATGAAACTTTAACATATATATTTTTAAAGGAACTGTTTGAAATACTAGATATGCGTATTCCTAAATGTAATTGTATGTTTGTTTTAAGTCCTCCTAATGCAGGAAAAAATTTATTTTTTGATTGTGTAATTAATTCTATGATTAATTTTGGGCAAATGGGTAATTTTAACAAATATAGTGGATTTCCAATTCAAGAATGTGTAAACAGACGGGTTATTCTATGGAATGAACCAAATTTTGAACCAGCAGCAGAAGAAACTTTAAAATGTTTATTTGGGGGTGATGCTTGTAATGCTAAAGTTAAATATCAAGGAGATGTTGTAATCAATAAGACTCCCATAATAGTATTATCTAATAATGATTGTTTTCCAAAGAATGCTGCATTTAATACAAGAATGAAACGTTATGAATGGCGTAAAGCTCCATTCTTAAAATACTTTAAAAAAAAGCCAAACCCTGCTGCCTTTTTTTACTTATTATTAAGATATAATATTTTAAGCACTAAAAGATGTAATCATTTTGAAGATTGGGAGAAAAAAGTTATATTTAAGAAATGTTTGGATAAATAAAAAACAATATTATAATTATGGTTTTATTTTAAAATTAAAACTTCCTAAAGTTAGGTTCAAAATAGGTAAGTCAGTTACAGGTTTGCTCACAAAGTTGTTGACAGCGATAAAATTCTTAATTGGTTTGTTGCTATTGGAAACTTCCTTTGTTCCAACAAATAAACCACGAGTACTGATTGCTTGCTCTAGATTACTCAAACGTGTTTCTAACAAGTCACATTTTTCCTTTAACAGGGCAATTAACTCGGTATTAGCGATAACATTATCAAGCACATGAATTTTAACTAGTTTTACAATGTCATATGGATTTGGAACCTTAATTGCTAAAGCCCTTAAATACAATATTAAGTACCACAAGTTAGAATCTATAGTATCACCAAATAGTACATTATCAAAAGTATACATAATATCTTGTTTATAAGCATTATAAAATAATTTCAAATCTTCCCAACTTTGATCTTTTTCTTTATTACCATATCAATCATTGGGGGCTTTACGCCATTCTTTTCTTAAATTTCTAGAACCTCTATAACAGTCATTCCATACTGGACCTACCCTATCCCTGTATGGCACCAGGTAAGTAATATTAAATTCTTCTGGGTCGTCTCTATGAACCCGCATCGCTGCTGCACGCACTGTCGAGGATAGCTTCGGCCAGTTGTCTCCTGATCTCGCTATCAGATTCAACGCTTCGGTTATGTTCGTATCCGTGAGTGGATCTTCGCCTCCTGCTACTGGAACGCGTTCTGTTCCCTCCGTCATGACATAGGTTATCGGCACTAACTGAGTTAGTTGTTTTACCTGATCTCTTGGACTTCTTCGGAGGATCTGGTCGGGTTTGGATATCATTTCCGAGCTCATCTGAGAGTCTTGGCCTGTGGGTTGCAGCAATTCCGAAGTTATGATATCCGTATCCGGTGTATCCTCTATCTGACTCGATGAAAAACTTGACATCTTCTGGCCATTCGTAATTATCCCCAGCGATACACATAGACTCAATATCAAATTCAATCGTACACCCAGCATCGCTAACAGTATATATAGAACTGTTTAAGTAATTTGTTTGTTCAGTACCTGGGTTCAAAGCTGGTGTTGCTAAAATACCAATATGTACCTGTGGTTGGTTTCGAAAATTTCCATGTACACCACTGTGAGGATTTATAAATGTGTATCCTTCCACAGATTGATAATTATTTGTATTTATTTGATTTATATAGTTGAAAGCAGTCGCACTAGTTGTTGAATTCAAAGAAATATTATCAACGTGAGCTGCCTTCACGTTCAAAACACTCGGCAATGTGTGTTTAAAATAAACACGTTTGTTAGTCACGTCCTCGTCAAAACCATCGCCAGTGTTGTACTGAATTAGCATATTTTTTTTGCCTGGTTTTATGTATCCATTGTTCGGGTTATATATATAGTTAACAATGGAACGGTCGAGAACTTTGTTTACCAAAGAGGTCGTAAGGACCTTGTCGACTCGATAATTTATGGTGGTATCGATTCCACTATATTCGTTTGTTGTTTTATTATACAAATAAGCGGCGTACCAATTTAAATGTCTGGGAATTTCTAAAGCTGACGGTGAGGGCCCATAAAGGGAAGTAAAATATTGATCCAAAGTTTTATTATTCAACCCTTCCACAATCGTAGGTTCGGTTGCTTTCAATTTGTAAGAACGATTTTCGATATATAATTTATTATTCAAACCAATTACATGTTTACATATTGGTATATATTCAGTTGTTGCGGTACCACTCATAGTAGTGCCGTGATCGAATGATGTACGAGTTCCCATGATTGATATATCACAATGAACTTCTACAACTTTAGAACCATGTGGTAAACTCTTGTATTCTTGAGGAGATATATAAAATGGTAACCAATCTACAGGATAGTAAGCATATGGCGTACATAATCGTACTCTAACACCATCTATTGGTGTATGTGATATACCATATGTATATTTGAACCATCGTTTTTGAAATGTAAAATGTAGTTTTTTTTTTGTGAAATTATTGCGTGGTAATTCCTGGGGCCTGTGACGATCCAGTAGCTCCAACTCCTCCTGACGCTCCTGCCAAGTTCTGGTCCATGGGAGTACCTCCAGCACCTCCGGATTGAACCACTTGTGAGCCGTAGCAGCGTCCGGCATATTATTCTGAATATCAGCCATAGCAGGACTGTCAAGGAAAGTAGTGTCAAATAATTCAGGATCCCAATCTGGATCAACTGGGGAGTCTTGATCTCTGGATGGTCCGGCTTGTTGTCCTCCGTCGTGGTCGGTATTGGTGGGATTGGGTCCACTCCTGGAATTTTCCAAATAACTTTTTAAAACCTTCTTACCACCATCTGTGTGTTTTTTCCATGCATTATAACCACCAAATTTAGATTTTTGGGTTTTAGTTAATTTTTTATAAGCAGCACTATAGGCTTTTTGCATCAACGAATAATTGTTTTGCCCTTTGTGCAATTTTTTACCTGCTGGAGTCATCTGGTTTTGGATATACTTGTCCAAATGTATCTTCAAAATTTCTTTTCAAGGTTAATCCTAGATAACCAACAGCACTAGGTATAGACTCCCAAGGATTTTCTAAGTTTTCTAAAAAATTATTCGCAAAACTGTCAATTGCACAAGAATCAGCACTACGAATATTGTCACGAGACACGTCCGAGCTGTACAACTTATCATGAACTTCTGCTAGTTCATCAGCTTTGTTTACTGGTTTACCAATGTTCAATTTATTAACAGGACCTAAATATTTATGAAATGGTAACCGCATGGTGTATCGCATTAAACTAATTCGTTAACTTGAAAATTTTCCCTTTTATCCCACAACCACAACTCCACCTAATTGATAATCATAAACATGTACATGTGCTCCGCACGTACGTTTGATTATCAATTAGGTGGAGTTGTGGTTGTGGGATAAAAGGGAAAATGAAAATGAGAAGAAGTTAACTACTATCCTAAGTAGTTGCGTTTTTTTAAGGTAATTTAGAAACACCATTATTTGGGAATACGTTAAAAGAAAAAAATCCGAACTAGGCCTCATGTAGCGGACGTGATGCCCACAAATGTGAGGAAAACTGGGAAATTTCTAAATTTTACAAAAAAATTCGTAGACCGCGGACTGTTGGGAATAGATTTTTTTTGTGAAGTGGGTTTTTTTTGGTAAACTAGCGTATTATCGGAGAGCTTTTCATTGAAATCCAGTTAAAATGTTTATTAAAGAATTTTGTTTAAAATACCTTCAAAAAATTAAATGTTACATTACTTCTTTTGTTTGCAAATAGCATCAGGGTTAATTTATAAAAAGGTATTTAAAATATACTTACTGTACAAAGTACAATATGTCAGGTTAGGCCGCAGATCGAGTTCACCACAAATATATGAACCTCCTACCGCCAGAACAGCTAGAAAAACAAGTCAGCATCATATCCAGTCATCTACGAGAAGATCTAACGCTAGCAGTCGATATGCAGAGTCTATACGACCTCTACAAACAAATGAAGGCGAGCGCTAGAGTTGGAGGAACTTTTTTAATCATACAGATAAAATTCCCCTTATAAACAAGGAAGCGTTAGAACTAGACAGCGTAGTAAGTCTGCCCCATCGAAACCACGTGGTCAGATTTATCGCGCCATTTATAGCTTTCAATATGCAAAAAGATATTTTTATTCTAACGAAAACTAAGGATCTTCATTCGTGTATGCACACTTCAACTTATCGGATGCTATGTCCTTACGACAAACCTATCTTCGAACTACCACTTACAAAGGCGATATAATCGATTAATAAATAAGTAGCTTGTAATTTTGTTTAGTAATTAACGTTTTAAATTTAATTATTCAGATATCTAGGAGACGGGCGTTAACACTACCACACAGTTTGTAAAGCTTCGGTAGTGTTAACGTTTCAATATGTATTTAAGATCCTGTAAAAATGTTCTGAATAAAGATTTTATTAAAAAAAAAAAAAACATTAACAATAACAACAAATGACACCGTAATTCAGATTCATTGACCGGCAATGGATTACGTAGCGTAGGTTAAGGTTGCGTAGTGAAGAGTAATGATTTTTCAATCTACGGTCACAACAACTACCTAAGTCAAGTTAAAATGGAACGAGATTTACCAACAGAACCGGAGTTTTCCGTTCTCAACAAAATCGTCAACTCCTCCGTAATAGCTCAATTTATACCAGAGAATCACGAAGAAAAGTGGTCAAACATGAAAACTCAAATAGAAGACAAAGGCCCAAAAGATATTGCTGTTAGGTGTGGAAATTGAACACCCCCCATCCTATTGATGAAGCTTATTACAGTTGCGTTATCTACGCGTTTCAATATTTGGTAGCGAATATTTTAGGGGCAAAAATGTAGCTAGCAACTCTAATTGGTCAATGTGCAGTTTTTTCACTTCACTAGACCAAGGGCCACTGGCAGTATCATCCCCGCATGCAGAACCCCACCACAGACCCCACCCCGTGGTTGAGGCGTCATAATACAACTCTAGGCTATAGTTATCGTCTTATATGCGCATTTCAGTGCTAAACCGTTCATCACGCTTACATCGTGATAGTTTCGCTAATGTCTAATGAAAACATGTGTATTCTCGAGTACTAAATCGAAAATGGAATATTACTTACCAGGGTAGGGTGCTATTGGTAAGTAGGCTAAACTATAATAACTTATAAAACATGTCAGTAATAATTACGTTTTTTTTTGTTTTGTTGTGTAGTCAAAAATTTATAAATAATAAAAGTACCTAAGTACCTATGTATACCTAAAGTTATATTTTATTTTGTCAATTACTTTAAATTCATACTAATATACAATAAATTCACTATTCACATGAATACTTGTCATTACATTAATAAAATAAAATATAAATGGCAGATAAACAAAAAGACATCCATTGTAAGGAATCGTTAACGAGTATTACGATGTGAAGCGAGAGAAACTCGGGTTACACTAACCACTACTCCATAGTTCGGTACATGTGATTTAGTCTTGAAATTTTAATATGTATCTTTACACATTACTTTTTTATGTAAATAAATAAATAATGTTGAAAAATTCACACGACATCATCTAGCCCCAAGCTAAGCAGAGCTTGTGTTATGGGTACTAGATAACTGATATACTTAACACAATAAACTACATAGATAGATTAAATACTTGAATTAACTTTATCATAAAACAAAACACGAAATTAACGAGAATAATGTAAACTAATATCAATATTTTTATGTTCAAGGGTTTGAACCTGCGTGCTACTGAATGGCACTATTATATTCTGTGAGGGGGTTACCAATTAATGCATCTGTCTGTTCCTATTCCTACTCTGTCAACTCTGTGCCACTTTGGTGCCACTTAGAACGAGTTTCCCAACTCGAACTTAACCATTGATTACATAAACGCAGCGTCAAAATTAAACAGTTGGTTAAACAAACCGCTGTTCACCATCAGTAAAAAGCGGACGTTTTAACAAATCAAGCAATTTTAAATTGATAAACCGTTTAAGAAAGAATTATTATAATACAACTTAGTTAAGATGGCATTGAATTTGCATACATTTGTTTATACTCGAGCGACAACGAAAAATGTTAGGGTAAAATTTATTATACAACAAAACGTAATGCCTGATAAGTACCATTTATACCATACCATTTATGTAGCGTGCACGTATTTGTTTATTTATTTATTTCTTAAATTATGTTCTGTCGATGTAAAAATCTTTTTTTTTTTTCGTTTAAGTTTTAACTTTTCAATTCGATATCGATTAATTTCTTTTTATAAATAAAATATTTACTAGTAAAAATAGAAGATAAACGCAAGCGCACTTTAAATTTCATCAGTGATGAGAAATCTGTAATTACGGAACTTGTAATAAAGTTAGGAGAAATAATAAAAAATAAAAAATCAGACGCAACAACAAATGCCGAAAAAGCAAGGGGTTGCAAATCTTTATGTGAAGAATTCAATGCTCTTAGAACTTACAGTAAGTTCTTACTGCAGGCGTAATCCCGAAAGTCTGAAGACTTGCAGAGAATATCAAGCGGCAAACAAAAAAGCAATCTGCGAGTCGGAAACGGGAGCTATTTAAGACAGGTAAGCTGAACGTGTTTATTTATTCTCCGGTTTGTCCGTCCTATTCTTTTCGTGATATTTATAATTAAAATACATTATTTTTAGGTGAAGGAAACACATCTCTACCTCCTCCTAGTACTGGACCAGATGGCATGATTGAAAATGTATTCGGACCTGCTTTGGAAGGATTAGAAAATGTGTTTGATAGCGATGCTCTACAATACATAAATGATATAGATAAAGATGCCACAAAATCAACCACTGATTTTAACACCCAGATGGTGTTGGAACAGAAGTTCTTGGATCAGATTTTTTTGGAGCTTTACCAGATGTATTTATTTCATCGCTACTAGTACTATCGATTGAATCTGAATTCGAAAGTGCGGGTACATCACTAGCAAGTGTGCTAGAAGTTTATATGGGTACTTCAGAAGCAAGTGTAGTAGAAATTGGTTTTTGTGGAGCTTCAACATTATATTTATCGTCATCATCCATATTACATTTAGATTTGAATTGTTGGTGTCGGTCGGTTGTATCCCTAAATATCGCAACAATCGCATTATATCAGTCTCCTGCCGAATGCGACACCGAACGGACGCGCGTCTTGTCTCTGACCGGTGACTCATCGCTGAAGTCAAAAAAATGGCCTCAAAAACATTGAAATGTGCTAATTGCAACATTGTTATTAACGAATTGCTCGCATTTTTGCAAAATGTGCTAGACAGTATAGACGAGGAGAGTCTGCACCAACTCTTAGAACAGCTATCTCTTTTCCTGGTGGAATAATCTTAGGAAAAATAGTTGGAACAGCATCGGATTTCAGTTTTGAAACTGTGCAATGTGCTATTATATCCTGGGGCCTGAAATGCTGAAATCGAAGATGTCTTAAAAAGTAATTTTGTGCATATTCATTAGGGTGTCCCTTATATGACCAAAAATTTTTTTCAAATTTCGAAACGCATACCCTCTATGTTTTTTGGAACGATTAAGCCTAACCTAAATATAAAATTTGGTCTCTCTATGATAAGAGGAACCCGTGCCGACAGGACCTCAAAGTTTTCAGAAATGTAGATTTTTTTTAAATCATAAAAAATTTATAGATCATGAAAATTATTGCACAGCAGGTTAATAACAGATACACATAGACTTAAAATAATATTATTTAATATCTCAACACATAAATTACACAAAAAACTAACACAGTTACACAAAAAACACAATAAAGCAAGTAAAATAACAACAAACTTAACGCGGGTAACTTCTTTTAGGAGTTTGTTTTTTACGATCAGGATAAAGGTTTCTAGTCTCTTGTACGCATCGCAAAAGGAACTGCTTTTGCTCTTCTTCAGCTGTAATAAGACCATGAAAATCCTGCATTATACCCTTTGCCTGGCAGAGGCAAAATACTTGCCACCATAGATTTATTTTTATTACTTCCGAATAAGTAGGTCAATAGGGAACTGACGTAATTAAATTCAAGGACAGTAAGCCAAGCCATGAAAAAAAAAACCTATCAATCAAAACTGACAGGTGTCAGAGATATGTCATCAGTTTCCCGAAAAATTTGGATTATTCGCGGCTGTTTACGAATCGCAAAAAATCTCGGTGTTCCTATGGTGTTTTTGGTAAGTAATTTATGGTGACTTTTTTGCTATAGTATCATTCTTGAAGGAGAGCTTATTATTTTAGAAAAGCAGTGCTTACTTTCTTCAAAAAATTCAAAAGTTATGTCGGCAACATATTTGCCACTACCAATGTAGGTCCAACCCATGGCGGCAATATGATTGCCACAGCCAGTTAGGTCGATTTCGTAAAATTTAAATTTCACCGTTTTTTCAGGACCATGAGCGAAAATTACAGAAACCTAGCACCTGATGAAATAGAGAGCGCCTTAGAGCACCTTTTTGGTTTCACCGATGGGACAAGATCCGAAGACGAACAGGAAGATTCTGACGTTGAAGATTTGGGGCCCTCTCCGTCGGCAGGTGATTTTGACCCCAACAACTCATCAATTTTTCCGGAACTCGCCGCTCCTAACTTATTATCTACCCTTGAACCACTTTCACCACAGCCTGGTCCATCCAATAACCACACTCATGTCCGTATACCTTCAGTGCCTCGTCCGGAATCACCGCCTCAACAGGATGAATTTCAACAACAACAAGAAACCTATGGAGGAGTCATAATTGAAGACACAGATTTAGATGATTCTGACTGTGATGAAAGTGAATGGAAAAAAGGAGCATGGCCCCAGGATCCATACCTTGCTTTTTTTGATGCCGAGACGATAGCGCCGGCATGTGACATGAGTAATCGGAGTAACCCCCTGTCATACTTTGAACTGTTTTTTGATTCAGAAGCTATAGATATAATTGTAACAGAAACCAATCGCTTTGCATCCCAGCATGGTGACCTAAATTGGGCTCCAGTATCGGAAATGGAAATCAAAGCTTTGCTAGGTATGCTCGTTCAAATGGGAATCCACAAACTACCAAGTTTTGAAGACTATTGGTCTACTGACCCACTGTTACATGTGGTTGAAATTGCGGAGACCATGACGTTGAAGAAATTTCAAAAGATAATGAAATACTTACATCTAAATGTAAGCGCGCGGCGCGCGTGCGCCGTTCTCTGACTGCGGCTGACGTCGGCCGATCGGCTGTTGGCGCCGCCACTCCTCTCGGACGCATCTTCGTTAATGAGAGGCTGACCCGCGCGAACCGCCTGCTTTTCTACCGCGTCAGGGAGGAGTGCCGCAAGAACCATTGGCGCTACTCGTGGACGAAACGGGGCCGAGTTTTCGTTCGTCAAGCTGATGGTGCACCGGCCCAGCAGATCAGATCTGACGCTGACATTGCTCGCGTCTTTACTAAAAGAAATGTATTATAGATAAGTACTTAGTTGGTAGGAACAAAACATTTTCATTAAGTATATTGATGTACTAGGAACATTATTAATCTAAGCTGTAGGTATATCTAGGTTGGTAAGTAGGTATTGATGTTGTCACTGCATGTTCTGCATATCCTCAGAACGTTTTGGCTGGTACTTTATCATATGCTAGGACAAATTATAGCTAAGTACAGCTTAGCTGTAGAACTTAGCTGTAGGTGAACAATATAGTTTAATAGTTATTTTATAGGAACTTCTCTAAATACTCAATATTAAACACTTTTATGCACAAACCTGCTGATAATGCCTATAATTTGTATACTATCAAGCCAATATTATTATTATTTTATTGTAGGTACTGTCCCACTGCAGGGCAAAAATAAAACTAATACATTGAAGGAAACCTAATTAATTGAATTTAATTATTATTATTTGTTTTCTCACGCAACATCTATATTTTGTGGTTTAAATTTCTAGTTTTTGTGTGAGTACCATACCTACTTACCTATCGCATTTTTGTTCTTCTATTTTTGTTTCACTTTTACCTTATAGACATAAATTATTGCAAATTATATTAAGCAGGCAGTTTAGTATTTTTGCAGACCTTTATTTTGATTTTCACTTGTTGTATCTTAGAATATAAATTGTAATCTTAGAAACTATGAGTAAAACTAGACACCTTAGGATTGGTCTGTTCAATGCGGGATCACTCAATACGGGTCATGAAGAGTTTATTGTTGCAGTGGAGGAACTAGGGCCGGACATACTGGCCATAAATGAAACCTGGTTGAGAGCTGGGGAAGATGATAAAGCTCCAAAGTTAAATGGATATCATCTCCGACATACCCCAAGAACTGACAGTGTTCGTGGTGGGAGGGGAGGGGGTACAGGTTTTTACATTTGTAAAGGCATAACAGCTCGTTTGAGTCCTCACCCCCCCGCACCCTCTATAGAGCAAATGTGGTTGCGCATTAAAGTAAATGGTTTGGAAGTTATAGTTGGGACAGCTTACAGGCCACTCTGGCAAGATGTCAATCTGTTCCTCGATGCTATGACTGAGTCAATAGTTTCTTTTTCCAGTTGCGACAAGATGATCTTTCTGGGTGATCTTAATATTGACTTGCTATGCCCAAGCAGCAATAAGGATAAACTTCTTCTCGAATTTCTGGATAGTCTTAGCCTAAGGCAGATAGTTACTGAACCAACACACTTCACGGACAGCAGCCAGTCACTCATTGATGTAATCTGTACGGATACTCATGTGCGTAGGGTAGCGGTTAAGCATACACCGGAGTTGGGACGTCATGCTATGCTCTTGGCAGAGTTCAATATAAAAAAGGATAAAGTCTCTCCCCGCATTATCACATACAGACCTTTAAATAATATATTGTCTGATCTATTCAATCATGATCTATCTCATGTACCGTGGAGATACTTTGAAACGGAAACTGATGTCAATAAACTTGCTGAATTTTTCACTAGTAATATATTACTTCTTTTTGATTTGCACTCTCCACTAAAAACTGTCAAGTTTAAGGACTCCCCTCACCCATTGATTACGGACACCGTCAAAGATATGATCAAAATACGTGACAGATATCACAGAGACTACAAGTCAATAATAAATCCCCTCAAGCTTTATCCATGAAAAGTCTTTACAAGGACATGAAACACATTGTCATAGCAGCTATACACAATGACAAAAAAGCGTTTTTTGCCCAGAATATTAATAATAATATAAGAGATCCAAAGAAACTATGGAAAAATCTAAAAACTACAATTGTACCAAGCAAAAACCAATCAGCTGAACTTCCACAACATTTTGATGACCCTGATTTAATAAACGCTCACTTTCTCACAGTTCCTGGTGTTAATAATGTGACTATATCCCAATTATCTTATTTTGAGCACCATAGGTTTGGTCCGGAAATATTCACCATAGAAACCGTAAGCAGGGACACTGTGCTGACAATACTTCGTGGACTGAGGTCTAATGCACAAGGTATTGATGGCATATCACTATCTATGTTGCAGCTGACTATGCCTCACTCCATAGACGCCATCACTGCCATAGTCAACAGATCTATTGTCAGTGGAGTCTTTCCGGACTCATGGAAGATTGCAGTTGTTAAACCTTTGCCAAAAACTAGTAACCCCATTTCTGCGCAAGATCTACGTCCAATTAGCATCCTGCCTTGTGTATCTATAGTTCTTGAGCGGGCAGTGTGCATGCAGGTAACTAAATTTCTGGAAAATAACAGGATCCTTCCTCAGCAACAATCTGGTTTTCGTAAGCGACATAGCACAGCTACTGCTCTACTTGATGTTGTGGATGGTCTGCTCGATGCTCAGGACAAAGGTTTAGTCAGCCTGCTTGTGCTATTGGACTTCTCCAGAGCTTTTGATTCGATCAATGTGTCTTTGTTACTGTCGAAGCTTGTTTACTATGGTTTTGACCCTAAATCAGTACAATGGTTCCATAGTTACCTTGTACACAGGCAACAGCTCGTTGAACTGTCTAAGTCAGATGGATCCAAAATGCAATCAGCCCTACAGCCTGTCCCTCGAGGGGTGCCGCAGGGTTCTATTTTAGGTCCCATCCTCTTCATATTGTACAGTGCAGACATAATCTTAGGTATCTCAAACTGCAAATATCATCTCTATGCAGATGATTTGCAGCTTTATATTTCCTTTCCTCCATCTGAATTAATGGCCTCTGTAAATAAATTAAACTGTGATTTAGAAAAGATAACGCATTGGTCCCATAGCAACTCACTTCTAATAAACCCGAAAAAGTCTAAATACATGTTGATAGGTACACGTGATAAGGTTAACAAAACAAATTTAGATGATGTAAAAGTAATTGTTGATGGGGTAGCGGTAGAGTACACAACTGATGCCAGGAATCTGGGACTCTGTATGGATAATAATCTGAGATTTGAAAAACATATATCAGAGTGTGTGCGGAACTGTCTGTATAGGTTAAAGTTGCTTTACAAAATACGGCCATACCTCAGTGAAGAAATCAGGATCATGCTCTGTGAGTCTCTTATCCTCTCCAGGCTGAACTATTCAGATGTGGTGTATGGCCCTTGTCTTCTGAGTAGAACCAAAAAATTGATACAGCGTGTCCAAAATGCTTGTGGGCGTTTCTGTTTCCATGTTCCGCCTAGATCTCACTTAACACCATTTTTGAATTCTTCAAATTTGTTGAAGATGTCAGCACGAAGGAAATTACATCTTTCAGTTCTCTTATTCGGGATCATCAACAGCAAAACTCCAAGGTACTTGTACTACAAAATTGTTTGGGCACGTTCTCAATCTAGGTATCCCAGTAGGGCCTGTACTTTCGTGTTTGTCACACCGGGACATAGAACCATGGCTTTTCGCGGATCTTTCAGGTTTTCCGCGTCCCGGTGTTGGAATGATCTGGATCCGCCAGCAAGGGCCCTGAAAACAGTTAGTACCTTTAGAATTCGTGTGAAAAAGGAGCTTCTAGCATTGCAAAAGCAAGGTATATTTGAATAAGTCTCGGAAAGATTCCACTTACCCACCGTTCTATTTATTTTTCACTTTGTGTTGCAGGAGCACATAAGTTTCACTGTTAGACACTAGATCTTCTTGTTTTGAAATTAATATTATATGAACATTAATACTCCACGTCGACTTTAATGCTTTGCAGTTTGTATTTTTATATTTTTCTTATCGCATTTCACTCACTCCGAGTAGTAAAGCATTTTCTGACGCCAACGCCATCTCGTCAATATTTTCATAACGAGATGCCAATTGTCAATGTCACTCGAAAAGCTGCTTGGACGAACGAAATCACACAATCTGCATGTGTGGGAATATGCGGAAAATCATTTATAATGGCTTGTTGGTCTGGTCGGACTATGATAGTTCTGAAATTGAGATTGGTATCCCGTGTTGAACAGGCAAATAGTGTAAGTATATATACATGCACTACATAACATGTTATAAATAATAAGTAGGTAGTCCTCCGATTTGTATTGTGAATAATAATTAATAATATTAATAATCGTAAGCTGTAATTTTAAATAATTCAACCCGGCTGTCAAGCTGTAGGTTGTAGTTATTTTTTGATATTTTTTGTCTGTGGTCTGGCACCCGTGTTGACACGCGCCAAAGGTCTTGTCAGAAAACCAGCGTTACTCTACTGTTTGTGGAGCAACATTATGCTGAGATCGGACCTTTTGGTTCACTGCGTGCAGCTCTTGCTGCTATTATTTATATTTTATATATAGTATCTAAATAGTATCTAAGTATAATTGTAATAGTTGCAAGTTGTACTGGTGAACCAATAAATTTATTTTCTTTCTTCTTCTTTCTTTAAATGATAACAGGAATATGCCTGGTAGGGATGACGAGAACTATGACAAGCTATATAAAGTACGACCGCTGCTAGAACACATCAATAGGAAATGTCAGACAGCTGCCATAAGCACCAACTCACAATCCATCGACGAAAGCATGGTGAAGTTCAAGGGAAGGTCAACTCTAAAACAATACATGCCAATGAAACCTATCAAAAGAGGATTCAAAATTTGGGCACGAGCTGATAGCCATACGGGATACTTATATCAGTTCCAAGTATATACTGGTAAGAGCGACAATGTTGAGTCAGGACTAGGCAGCAAAGTTATCAAAACTTTATGCCAACCACTCATAGAAGACAACTATATGGGTCATGTGGCATTCGATAACTTCTTCTCCAGTCCAGCATTATTACAAGATCTGTATGATAAAGGAGTATATGCTACCGCCACTGTCAGAAACGACCGTCAAGATATGCCAGTACTGGTGAAAAAGCCGAAATTGACTGGAAACAGGCAGACAGATGCAAGAATAGCTGAGGCTGTGAAGGAAGCAAACAGAAAAACGAAGAGAATGAAGAGAGGAGAATGGAAGTGGAGGATAAAACTGAACGTTGGGTTTGTTATCTGGAAAGATAACAAATTGGTCTCAATTTTGAGCACTGCTTTTCATCCCAAGGAGAAAAGGATGTGTGATAGGACTCAAAATGACAGCTCTAAAAAGTCATTCGCTTGCCCAATGGCGGTTGTGCAGTACACAAAGCGCATGGGAGGAGTCGACAGATTCGACCAGAGGAAAACTCCATATTCAATTGGAAGGAAAAGCTCCAAATGGTGGAAACGGCTGTTCTACTTTTTTATTGATACAGCAATCACAAACGCGTATATATTATATGCAAGTAACAGACGAACCTACGAAACTCTGTCTCAAAAAGCTTTTAGACTGGCACTGTCCCGCGAGTTAGTAGCGAATAAAACCTTTCGTAAAAGGCCTTTTGCTAGCATGCCGAGATTTAGAAAAAAATCTAAACCTGAACCCGAAAATAGGCAGAAGCTAATATATGGTGTGCCCGAACCAATACGCTTCGCTGATCTTGGTCAACACTGGCCAGAAGAACTACCCTCAATTAGGTGTCGTAAGTGCAGTAACGCAACAAATAATAAACGATCCAGAATCCAATGTGAAAAATGTCGGGTACCCCTGTGCGCATTCCCCTGTCTCAAAGACTACCATAAGAAACCCCAATAATGTAAATACGTAAAGTGGATACTAATTATAAGCGTTATTTGTGAAGTTTGACCCCAATATCCTTAGTGATTTATGACTAGCCTAGAGTGATAGTGGCAACTATGTTGCCATCATGTTTTTTTATATAAAAGGTATATAAAAAAAAATTTGGTCTCTGAATTTATAATAAAAAGCATATACGATTTCATATATATAAGTTTTATTCTGATATCTCCAGCGGTTCGTTTTGCCAGTCAAAGGGTTAAGACGACATAATTATTATGACGACAAGCAAAGAGTAACAGCTCTCTTTCAATTTTTTGTTCCAAGAAAACACAAGCTCCGTTGAAACGGCCTGTGTTAGATGCTGTATTATCACAACACATTATCTGAACTCGTTCATTGAGGTTCCAATCAGAAAGCGCATCTGAAACTGCTCTAGCTAGGTCGTTGCCGGAGAAACTTTCCAGTTTGGGCACAGCGAGTAGTTGTTGTTTGTCATCAAATAAAATGAGAATCGACAGACGTTCTTCTTTCGAGCTTCCCAAATCCAGGCCAGGTAGCAGTTTCACATCCCAATGAACAGTAACTACGTCGTTTCGAAAATCTTTATTGATGGTTCTGCTCTGATTTTTTGTCCGGGTCCTGATGCGTTGAATCGAAGACTTGTTGATCGGAAATTTATCAGATCAGAGCTCAAACCTAGTGCTTCTACTGTCGCTTGAAGGATGTAAACGGAGTCTTATGCTAAGCTGGCATCTATCGCCAAATTAGGAAACACCATAGTAGATTACATTTTTGCGAAACATGCTTACAATTTTTTCCTGATGGACAAAAATTTAACAGTCATTTATGTGAGAAATGACTGTTAAATTAAATTAATTAAATTAATTAAATTTTACCAGAAAAAGGATCGATAATTCAGTTCGTTAATTTATAAACGCAAACAGGATATGCCATTTCTAATTTATGCAGATTTCGAAACATTATTAGAGCCTATTCAGAATGATCAAGCAAAATGTGCTATCACAAGCTCGACCCAGGTATTAACTCGACATGTGATGTGCCTGCTGGTTATTGTTATAAAATCGTATCGTCATCGAAAGGAATTATTTTTATTTATTTTATCATCGGAAGGTATAAGTTATGATCGATTTAGATTATATCGTGGAAAAGATTGTGTTTCACATTTTATTGACATGCTATTTAAGGATGTCAAAGAAATATACTATTTACTAAACCAAAAGAAACCAATGATTTTTACGGAGAGCAATGCCATTGATTTTAGAAATGCTAGTCATTGTCATATATGCTCTAATTTGTTATGTAAAAATAAAGTATGAGATCATTGTCACTTGACAGGACGTTTACAAAGTATTTTATTCCTATATTTTTTCACAACTTGTCTGGTTATGATTGCCATTTATTTATTAAAGAACTAGGAGAACGTGTAGGAAAAATTTAAGTGATCCCAAAACTAAGGAAAAATATATATCATTTATAAAATTTGTACCCATAAATGACTACGACTTTATGCAAATACGATTTCTGGATTCTTTTAATTTCATGGCAGGAAGTTTAGATCATCTCGCACGAACTATAAATACAAACGATTTTAAATTAATGAAGAAACATTTCCCAAGAGTAGATAACGAATTGAGAACGATATCAGACAACTAAGCTTCCTTCTAAAGAGTGCTTTCACAATATCTTAACTGATGAAAGTGTTTCTGATTATGACTATCACCATGCACAATCAGTTTGGGAAAAATTCGATATGGATAATTTAGGGGAGTATACTGATTTATATTTGAAAACTGACGTTCTTTTATTAGCAAATATCTTTGAAAAATTCCGTTTCGGGGCAGTGGTCCAACTGCTCTGTCCAATAAGTTGGACTACGGGCCTTTACTAGGGGCCGTGGTCCAACTATCTTTGCAGTTGGACCACGGCACCAAAGTAGAGTTCCCAGGTCCAATTGAAACAATTTCAAATAATACAACTGCAATTGTAACCACAGCACATTTTTAACTAAATAATTAGTTTTTGATACAGAACTTAAAGTAATATTCTTTAACCAAAGTACTGTAGGTGTTTATACGTAAATGTAGACGAGTGAGAGTGCTCAAATATGATCTAAAGAGGTTTGATAAACAATGCAACCTGACATTTTGGGAATTGGAATTAATGAAATCAGAAGTCAGAAGTCAATACCTTTATTTCTTTAGACTCACAAGATAACACAGACAAGTATACCCAATACCCATCAATTACTATCAAATAAGAAATAGTGTTATTGAAAATCTCTTCACTTCAATCTTTTGTCCACTAGTGGAAGAAATGAAAAAGAAACTACCAGCATATTTATATTATCACTTAAGTGTCTAATACTTACAATGTTCCTTATAAAATAAAAACAATAAACCATACAAATAGAAACATTCTAAAAGAATAGATAACCTTATAATTTAATCGTGACCTTCAATAATTTCAGTGCTAAAACAAACTAGGACACATCTAGAAAAAGGTTCTACAATTTAAAACATCTTACCATAATAAGAGACGCTTCCAGCTTACAGGTTTATCATAGAGTGGCAGAGCCAGCTCACCGTCTATTAAAACGAACAATTCCGCCGTTACATTTCGAGTGTTACCGCCAATAATCGGCTAGGGCGTTTCGTCATAATTTTTCACAACTCTCTTCTAATATGATAAAATATCCATGACAAATGTTCTTAAATACAAATTAAGTACATCCAATATAATGCAATATGAAATAGCTTGATCGTTAAATGAATCTGATTTGTACTAGAATTTGAATTTGAGCGGGGAAAACGAGTAGGAAGTCAGGCCTGTTACATTTTAATATTGAATATCTTTGAAACCATATTGTTTACCACTATATTTACTTGTTATACCATATAATTTATTATTAAATAAATAACAATATCTCGCAAATAGCTTATTCATTTAATGAAGCTGATTTGTCCTAATATTTGAATTTTAGCGGGGAAATCAAGTAGGAAATCAGGCCGGTTACGTTTTATTATTGAATATCTTTGGAAACCTTATTGGTTACCACTACATGTACTTGTTATATTATATATTTATATTACAATATCTCGCACGTGCGTATTCACCATTCCATTATTTATACGATTTTTTATTTCCTATGACCACTATATTATTATTCTACTATTATATTTATGCTTTCGTTATCTAATTAAACCTTTTTTGTATTAATTTTGAGCAACATGAGAAAATAGTGAAACATTTGGTTCATTCCGAAAATTGCTGTGCAAATATAATTGGGAATGAGAATTCTATGTCAATTGACAACTTAAAAAGGCAAGTACAAGTTTCTGACGAGCCTATCCCAAAATTATATAATGATACTTTAGCTAAATACAAAAACTCTACATATGACATACTAACTGCATTTCCTTAGTATTCAAATGTGAAGCATGGTCTTTACAATACAAGAAATCTATCACTGGGTACTTCCAAAACAGTATTTAAAAATTTGGAAGAAGTGAAAGTACCTTTAAAATTTGTGGACTTCTTATTGGCTAACTATAATTTTGAAGGAACATGAGTAATAGTATTTTGTTCTTTAAGAGAAAGAAATATGATGGGCCAATTAAAAGAGTTTTTTGTAGACGGAACATTTCGCTGTTGCTCCGCTCCATTCATACAATTACTAAGCATTTTTGGTGAAAATGGAAGCACAAGTGAAACAACTACCGCCGTGCCCCTACTTTATGCTTTGCTGAGTGACAAAAAGCAATCAACGTATTTTGCTTTATTTTAAATCCTACGATCACAGTTGAAATGGGATCCACGAAAAATTCATTGTGACTTTGAAATATCTCTTCTTAGCAGTATTAAACAATTTTGTACTACTATTACAATTGTGGGCTGTTACTATCATTGGTCACAATGTATCTGGAGGAAGGCAAAGTCATTGGGTCTCTCAAAAACTAAATCAAAAAAAGACAAGAGAATTGTGTCGTTGTGCTCAGTGTTACCACTGTTACCGGCTGAAAAAATATTAGAAGGATGGAATTACATAAAATATGAAATAAATGATGGATCTAACAAATTGATTGAGTATATCGAGCGTTATTGGATAAAAAAGATTTTGCCAATTTTTCACAATTGGTAAGCGTGTTTAAGGAGAGACATCGAACCAATAACGTTTTAGAAGGTTCGCATGCAAAACTTAGTAAATAAATGCGAATAATAAAACTTTACTGCGACTTTTGAATGTTTTAGAGATGTTCTCAACATTATCAATATGCGACCAGACAAGACGTTATAGGCGTAAGATTCAAATTGAGAACGACGACGACTATAGAAGAGAAATACTAAATCAAATGATCACAGGTGAAATAACTGTAGGCCATAACATATTTTGTTGTTCCAGTTTTGTTTTGTTATTTTTTTAAGGGAAAAGGATATTACTTTACGTTCTGTATCAAAAACGTTGTAAAACTAATTATTTAATTTAAAATTTTCTGTGGTTACAATTGCAGTTGTATTATTTGAAATTGTTTTAACCCATTCAGCTCCAGCAACGCACCCCTGGCGTTTTACTCGTTTTTTGGCCAGTGCCAGCAACGCGCCATATGCGTTGTGGATCTGTACTTAGTTTTTTTTTTGTGGCTGCGTTCAGAAATAATCGAATACATCTTTCGAAAAACCATAGAGAAATGTCACTGTCATTTGTCAATTTAGATGTTTGTCAGTATCAAAACAAAAAATGCCATTTCTCTTCACGCCAAAACAACTGAACGGATGGGGCGAAATTTTCTATATAGGTAATTCTAATTCCGGATTCAAACACTTTATATCCAGTCAGTTTCCGATAGAAATTACATTTAAACGTGTCTATAGATGCAACGCGTGCGAAGCCGCGGGCATAAACTAGTTTATAATAAATTGTTGTGAAAAATCTAATTATCAATTTCAAAATACGAAACTATGTCGGTCTGAATTGGTGACCTAGATTGTAACATCTTGCAGCTATATTTCCCGCGCTACGCGCCACCCATCTGAATTCGCTAGCCAACCTAGGTCCCGCGGATTCACAGCGCATGATCCATTTCAGGGGTGAAGAGGGTGCGGGGGTGGACATCGCGACCTGACTATATAAACGGCACCCTACTCAGTAGTTCTAGTAGAAGTTCTGTATTTCGAGTTGTAACTATTCCGGTTCCGTACAGACGAAAAAATGCTACGGTTCGCGAAAAGTCGAGAGGAGCAGGAACATGGGGGACCCTGCCATGCCGCCAAAATACCTGATTTTAAATAGGAACGAAAAATCAGTGCAATTAAAACTATGGCCGTATGTAATAATTTTGATGAAATTTACTATTTTAAATCGTAGTAACCTTAAGGCGAGTATGATTTTTATGGTATCTCCTATTTATGACTGCAAATGTACATAAAAAACATCCAAACAGGCGAGCATACAATTCTAAAAGGTCATATCTGGAAGTTTGTTAAAAAGTTGAACGTAAGTTTCCCGCGCTACGCGCCACCCATCTGAATTCGCTAGCCTACCTAGGTCCCGCGGATTCACAGCGCATGAACCATTTCAGGGTTGAAGAGGGTGCGGGGGTTGACATCGCGACCTGCCTATATAAACGGCACCCTACTCTGTAGTTCTAGTAGAAGTTCTGGATTTCGAGTTGTGACTATTCCGGTTCCGTACAGACGAAAATATGCTACGGTTCGCGAAAAGTCGAGAGGAGCAGGAACTTCCTCCCCTGCCGCCAAAACACGTCGTGATTAATAGAAACGAAAAATCAGTGCAATTAAAACTATGGCCGGCACCGCGGAACACCAGAAGTTCAGTTCACGTTTTCATAAGTTACATCGAAAGCTCAAGTTTTGATCTCGAGATAGCTTATTTTTTTTTTGTTTTGTTGATGAGAGCAGTAATGATTTTTCGATTTCTAAAGCTGGAGTAAGGTGAGTAAAAAACCTTTTTTAAGCATCTACACACGACCTAAAGATCCCGGTTGAAATAAAAATATTACGTTCTAAAATGATAGTACTTTCACAGTTTAAGGTTTATGCTATTAATAGCTGACTCGCTATCGATCTCATTTACCGAACTTTAGGGTAAAAAGGTTCTTAAAATAGAGTGCCCGTTATTTCCTCCGGCATAAATAATGTTCCTATTTTTTACTATCTTTTGACATATAGCACATATAGCTTGGTTTAGGGCTATGGCCAAACTACTGGTTTAGGTTGCGGGTTCGATTCCCTCCTCGGGACAAATGTTTGTATTATCTGCAGATATTTGTTCTGGTTGTTTTCTTTGTATAAAAAATCAGGTGTCTAGTACCCATAACACAGTCTGGGAGAAATCGCTCTCAGCGATAAGGCTGCCTTTTGTACTATGTTTTTTTTTTTATTTATTTAGATATAAAATCATTCATTCATTTATTCATTCATTCATTCATTCACAGGCTCTGCTTAGCTTGGGGCTAGATAATGCTGTGTGAATTGTATCAATATTTTTACTATTTGTTTCAGGAAGCGAGGAGGAATCGGAAGGTGACGGTGACGATGACGACGAGGAGATGGTGCCTAACATTCCAAGGGCGTTCTTGGGCTTTTTGGACACGCCCTAGGACGCGTATGAGGTAGACGATGCTGCAGCAGCGCCTGAATTTCAGGCTGAAGTGGCGGCTGAAGTGCAGTCTGAAGTGCGGCCTGAAGATCCTCAGATCGCCGATGTACCTCCAATGGCGACGGACCAGCCTTGGAGCTGGTTAGATTTTGATTGGAAAGAGTTTCCGCAGCCTCTGATCTCACCTGATCTGAGGCGGGAAGAGTTTTCCCAAATTAATGTGGGTCCGACAACTCCGCGTAACGACCCATACGAAATTTTCGTTGACGTATGGGATCGCCAAATTATGGAGTACATCGCTTCGGAGACAAACAAATATGCCCAGCAGGTGGAAGGACAAATGTTCCGGACCAATACCCTCCAACCGACCAGCCGCATCTCCAGGTGGCAGGACACCAATGCCCATGAATTATATGTATTCTTCGGCATTGTCCTGGGGATGGGGGTGGTCGTCAAATCACGGATAGAGGAGTATTGGTCCTCCACCCCGGACATATTTTACACACCCGGTTTTAGTGAACACATGTCACACGATAGATTTTTTTTACTCACTCAATATTTACATTTTAATGATAATACTGACATGTGTGCACAAGAACTGGGTAGCTCCGAAACGAAGCTTTTTAAAATTGCCCCAATTGTGTCGCATTTGAACGCAAAATTTCAAGACCTTTATACGCCTGTGTTGAAATTAAAATGTTTCCGAGATAAGTTGTAGGTATCTATATAGCTATTGATATAACTACACAGAAGTTATAGTATCTGAAAAGTGACTAAACCAATTCTAAAGATTTCCACGTAATTGCGTTGAATCAAATACTGCTGTTGTCATCATTCAATCATCGATCATATTTCGCTGGCTGGATAAATACAAGAACCTTGTTATAAACTATACAGAAGTTAAAGTATCTGAAAAGTGACTAAAATAATTTTAAAGATTCCCACGTAATTGTGTTGAATCAAATACTGCTGTTGTCATCACTTAATCATCATCACTATTTCACTGGCTAGATAAATAAAAGAAGCTTGTTATAAACTACACATAGGTTTTAGTATCTGAAAAGTGACTAAAATAATTCTTAAGAATCCCATGTAATTGTATTGAATCAAATACTGCTGTTTTCATCATTCAATCATCGATCACTATTTCACTGGCTGGATAAATACAAGAAGCTTCAAAAAACTAAATAAAACAACCTTCTTCTATAGTCCTAAAGTTTAAGAGTGGGTACGGAGGGTACCTACTTACTACTGTCGCTGTAACCTACATGGGGGAGGTTGGATAAGGAAACACAGACCAATATGTTTAAGTACCTTGGCTACACTCAGAGAAAAAACCGGTCGCAATGTATGCAGTTTTACATTGCGAGCCAAGTTTTGCGAAAATTACAAAATAATTTTGAGATATTAGCAAAATACCCTATGTTGCCGCAGCAACTTTTTTTTTGCGAAACGCAAAAATTGTGAACGCAACAATAATTTTTTTGTTGCATTAACAATTTTGAGGCTCTTTGCTATCGCCGCAATGTGGTAATCTGCGGGGTTCACATAGTTATAGTTTGTGTGGTTCACAATGTAAGTTGTACGTTGATTTTATACGTTGTGGTGTTAGCAAGTTTTGGTCCCTCTGATAAAATCACAACATAGTAATCTGCGGGGTTCACATAGTTATAGTTTGTGTTGTTCACAATGTAAGTTGTATTTTGATTTTATACGTTGTGGTGTTAGCAAGTTTTGGTCCCTCTGCTAAAATCACAATGTAGTAATCTGCGGGGTTCACATAGTTATAGTTTGTGTTGTTCACAATGTAAGTTGTATTTTGATATTATACGTTGTGGTGTTAGCAAGTTCTGGTCCCTCTGCTAAAATCACAATGCAGTAATCTGAGGGGTTCACATAGTTACAGTTTGTGTGGATCACAATGTTAGTTGTATTTTGATATCATACGTTGTGGTGTTAGCAAGTTCTGGTCCCTCTGCTAAAATCACAATGCAGTAATCTGGGGGGTTCACATAGTTACAGTTTGTGTGAATCACAATGTAAGGTGTATTTTGATTTTATAGGTTGTGGTGTTAGCAAGTTCTGGTCCCTCTGCTAAAATCACAATGCAGTAATCTGGGGGGTTCACATAGTTACAGTTTGTGTGGATCACAATGTAAGGTGTATTTTGATTTTATAGGTTGTGGTGTTAGCATGTTTTGGTCCCTCTTATAAAATCACAATGTAGTAATCAGCGGGGTTCACATAGTTATAGTTTGTGTGGTTCACAATGTAAGTTGTACGTTGATTTTATACGTTGTGGTGTTAGCAAGTTTTGGTCCCTCTGCCAAAATCACAACTTAGTAATCTGCGGGGTTCACATAGTCATAGTTCGTGTTGTTCACAATGTAAGTTGTATTTTGATATTATACGTTGTGGTGTTAGCAAGTTTTGGTCCCTCTGATAAAATCACAACATAGTAATCTGCGGGGTTCACATAGTTATAGTTTGTGTTGTTCACAATGTAAGTTATACGTTGATTTTATACGTTGTGGTGCTAGCAAGTTTTGGTCCCTCTGCTAAAATCACAATGTAGTAATCTGCGGGGTTCACATAGGTATAGTTTGTGTTGTTCACAATGTAAGTCGTATTTTGATATTAAACGCTGTGGTGTTAGCAATTTCTGGTCCCTCTGCTAAAATCACAATGTAGTAATCTGGGGGGTTCACATAGTTACAGTTTGTGTGGATCACAATGTAAGGTGTATTTTGATTTTATAGGTTGTGGTGTTAGCATGTTTTGGTCCCTCTTATAAAATCACAATGTAGTAATCAGCGGGGTTCACATAGTTACTTATAGTTTGTGTGGTTCACAATGTAAGTTGTACGTTGATTTTATACGTTGTGGTGTTAGCAAGTTTTGGTCCCTCTGCCAAAATCACAACTTAGTAATCTGCGGGGTTCACATAGTCATAGTTCGTGTTGTTCACAATGTAAGTTGTATTTTGATATTATACGTTGTGGTGTTAGCAAGTTTTGGTCCCTCTGATAAAATCACAACATAGTAATCTGCGGGGTTCACATAGTTATAGTTTGTGTTGTTCACAATGTAAGTTATACGTTGATTTTATACGTTGTGGTGCTAGCAAGTTTTGGTCCCTCTGCTAAAATCACAATGTAGTAATCTGCGGGGTTCACATAGGTATAGTTTGTGTTGTTCACAATGTAAGTTGTATTTTGATATTAAACGCTGTGGTGTTAGCAAGTTCTGGTCCCTCTGCTAAAATCACAATGCAGTAATCTGGGGGGTTCACATAGTTACAGTTTGTGTGGATCACAATGTAAGGTGTATTTTGATTTTATAGGTTGTGGTGTTAGCAAGTTCTGGTCCCTCTGCTAAAATCACAATGCAGTAATCTGGGGGGTTCACATAGTTACAGTTTGTGTGGATCACAATGTAAGGTGTATTTTGATTTTATAGGTTGTGGTGTTAGCAAGTTCTGGTCCCTCTGCTAAAATCACAATGCAGTAATCTGGGGGGTTCACATAGTTACAGTTTGTGTGGATCACAATCACAATGTCAGTTGTATGTTGATTTTATACGTTGTGGTGTTAGCAAGTTTTATTACCTATGGATCTAAATGATGCAATGGACTTCAATGTAGGTAGGTAGGTATAGGTGAGGACTTAATAAAAGAAAGGCATTTTAATAAAATAAATAAAAATTAGGTAGGTACCTACCTAGTTAGTAGGTATCTAATTACAAATTTAGAAAATCATAATTTGTTAGTGTAGGCACAGGTGTAGGTTGGTACATGACCACAGTACCTACACATTTTCACAAATCCATAGTTGTGAAAATCACTACGTTACAACATTTGAATAATTATACAAATTATGAAGCGCTAGCTCTATCAATGTTTAGGTTGTTAGAAAATCAGTTTCAACATAGCGAGAAAATAAGTAACTTAGATAAAAAGCATTATTCATGTTTGTGAAAATCACAACGTTCATTCCTAGACATTGATAAAAGCACAAGCTGACGTATTAGTCAATTTTGTAATGTTTAAACATTGCGAAAAGAGCATAATCAGAACGCTGCACATTCAGTCAGTTTCGGTCATTTCATTGGCAACACTTGAACGGGAAGACCGCGCGTCCGTCGAAGTCGAACTGTCCGGCCGGAACTTTCTAGCACTTTGTGTTAGAGTATCATTTATCTAGTTTGTGCCTTTGGTTTGTGCTTGTGTTGTGCAAAGAGAATAAAACCACTCCGGTGTTCTGTGACAATCAAGCCGGCTTTTGACTATGGGATATATATTACATCCCGAGATATAATATTTTATCGCTCACCATACATTTTGTATGGCACCGTTTACACTGTGCTATAATATATATTACATCCCAAACTATAAATATTTTTTCGACCGAGTGAGCGATATTTGAAGGTCATTTGAAGGTGTATATTTTACCTCACGTCCCCGGACACCGCGCCTCCCCCGCTTCGCCCTCCGTTTGAATGTTGGCGTTCGTGTGCAGACGTGTAAACTGATCATTGTGTGCTCCAAAATATATATCTCACAGTGTAAACAGCAACCGCGGGATGTAATATATAGCACAAGATGTAATTTATATTATATCCCATAGTCAAAAGCCGGCTTCACAGTAAAATGGATAAGGAAGACCCACTGGTCGATTTTTTAATTAGCAACGGTTTATATCATCTTCTGCGACCTCTCAACGGTAAGTTCCTTTGTTTATGTAATAATTTTATGCACATGCACATTGTTTTTATAACCTATAAATGTTTTATTAGTTTGCACGTTTTATCAGTCAAAATAGTGCAAGACAGCCTAGGGGGTGAAAATGGGTTTATTTACTGCTTGATGTATCCTAGATGCCGGAATTCAGAGTAATTTATTAATGTCTACCTACTGATGAATTGAACATTCAAACTCAAACCACGTACTTACCGCTTGCGACCCGCGCATGGGCTGATAAATCAGTGGTAGTACAAGCCGGCAGTGACATTATCATCAGGCTATACTAGTCCACTGCTGGACATAGCCCTCCCCTAGTGAGCGCCATAGCGCCCTGTCTTCAGTTGTTTGTGGCAGCCTGCCGTAGCCCGGTGATTCCTAGCACCCCCTGCCCCGCCGTTACCATGGCCGCATGCCATGGCCAGGAATAGCGAGGCAGCCGGGAACTGGAGCCATTGGTTCAGTCTCTTTATCATTGGGGGCTATGGCGCTCATTAGGGGAGGGCTATGTCCAGCAGTGGACTAATATAGCCTGATGATGATGATGATGATGATCATTGGGGGTAGTGCCCATAATCCCCACGCTGGGCATGCGGGTTGGGAATCGCAGTTCAGTGGAGTTGTACTCCAAGGGGCGCTGCTGCCCGGTCCCCGGTCTGTGCCACCATGGCTAAAATAAAAATGCTTTTCTAGATCAGGGTGCAGATCTAGAATTCCTGCTTGATGCGAACGATCACGAGCTTTCGCTTTTGGTCGAAGGGGTGGTTAATAAAGGAAAACTACGCATGGCACTGGATCGATTTAAAGAATGTGTGAGTAGCTTTGACTGCATATTTACCTTATTTTTTTTTACCGACTTTAATAAAGGCGGAGGTTCTATGTTCGGTTGTATGTATGTTTTTGTTAAATGTAATGTAATGTCCTGTGACTTGTCTATGAGCATTGATATGTTATTTCACATCAACCTTTTGCATGTCATGGTCCCCCAAGGGGGATTTAGGCCGGTAGTCCCCATGCTGGCCAAGTGCGGATTGGCGACTTGATAGGTATATTGATATATTAAAATATGTGTATTTTTCCTGACAGAAGAAGCAAGAAAATCTTGCTAGCCAAATGACAGTGGCTGCTCCGTTGAGGCTAGACGAGTTTATATTTACTCCAACTTCACCAGCTCCAGATACTTCAGCCACTGCTCCGACTGCTACATGTATGACATTTTTGTCACCTTTGGCAAGAGATTCTTCTGCAATTAGTTGCCCTGGTTCTAGCTCATCAGCTTCCGATGGACCAGTAAGTTAAAACATCATAATTGTTATAATAATTGACTTTTAATAAACTTAAATAATTGTTTTTTTTTTGGGTGAGATTGGTTTTGATGTTTTTTCTGTTCAAGGACTTGTTCCAAAAACGGTATATTCCCATCCACACCATTAACCTCCCCATCAATGGGGTGGTTGGGAAAAAAATTGACTTGAGTAATGGGGTGGATGGGATTTTTTGCCCCATTGACTTTTTAATTATATACAAGGTGTTAGTCAAATTAGCGAACAATACCGCGGGGTTGCGACATCCAAGCGCCCAACACATATATAATACACATACATCTATAATATTATAAATATTTAGCAACTTTGTATGATTGTTTATTATTAACTACGCTGTAATGACTGAATAAATTTTGTTGAAATTTGGAGCTGCTCTACGTTCCTCTGATCATCAATCGAGAACAAGCATAAAAAAATAATATGAATTTTCTCTACAAAAGTGTCACCGTCATACATACCAATTAGCAGTTTACTTTTTGGCTATCAGAAAGAAAATCAAAAACGTTTTTCAGTTTTAATAATGAATGATGCTCACATTAGTTTCTATAAAACATTTATTAGAAAGAAAAATGTGCCAAATTGAAGTTTTTTTTGCTTTTCAGGAATGGGAACTTACCAATTATGAAGACGAAATAGCGACCATTGACTTTACTAGAGTCCTGGTTGGTGGTTCGCTAAAACATATCTTGGAGTCAACATCAGCTGGGAAACCGCTTCTTACAAAACAGTTCCTATCTACGAAAGACAGAAAAATAATTACAGCAATCATAGTGGAGGCAGAAGTCCGTAAACTTAATAAGATTACGGACGCCATAAGAAAAGAAGTGTGGGAAAATTGGACGACAGAAATAACCACACTTTTCCCATCAGAAACAAAAGCTGTATATTACAGTCCCTTCCGAATCATTGATGGCCGGATTATACAGGCCAGTGGCCTCATTGTGAATCGGCTCATAACGGTCCGAAGAAAGCTATTAAGTGCAGAAAACCGACGTAGCAGGAGTCTCAGCAGCAATGAAAGCACGTCTAGTGAAAATAAGAGAAGGCGAAAAAGTGGTACTCCTGGACGAATTCGGCCTTTGCCTGAATCATTTGTGTTCAAAGAAATTAATGAAGATGGTGATAGCTGCGTAGAGTGGCTGAAGGCTTCCTCTTCGCCCCGGGATCTAGTGATCTCCAAATGGCAAAGCTGCCTGCGGGAAAGACTCTCTTTATTAAAAGAAATTGACTATTTCCAGTATTTTAAAATATTCCCATCACTGCAATGCCCATGGGGCTATGAATTGGTGAGTAACTAGTACCTAATAAACAAATGACTAAAATGAAGACAGCATATATACGACGACCTCTGTGGCGCAGTGGGCGAAGGTCCGCGGGTTGCGGGTTCGATTCCCGCCTCGGAACAAATGTTTGTACGATCTGCAAATATTTGTTCAGGGTGTTCGACTGGGCTAAATATTGCTTAACTTCAGTAATTGTTTATAATCACCTAGGCCAGCTATGCTATGCCCTATGGCTCCTTGTAGTGTCATTTTAACAATTGTGGTGTAAGAATAATTTTACATACTAGCAGTACACCCCGGCTTCGCACGAGTATATTCTATGGCCTATGTTCATCAGGGATAATGTAGTTTCCCAACGGTGATAGAATTTTTCAAATCGGTCCAGTAGTTTCGGAGCCTATTCAATACAAACAAACAATCGAATTTTTCCTCTTTATAATATTAGTATAGATTTTTGTGTACCTGCATAACGTATGACAATCATTTGTTTTGTGCAGCTTGCTAGTGACTTCGATGAAATCCACCCAGAAGTGAAAGGAAAGTTTGAAGAAAAATTCCCTTTAGTAAAGGGTCGTCTGCTAACATTATTGGACGAGAAGGCCCAGCAACTGGCACGACCTGACATCTCTATTCAACTTACTTTGGATCTTGGAACCTGTGAGTTGTCTCAAAATTGTTAGAATTTAGATTATAAGGCATGAATAAGTGACTTCAGGCTTCTAAAATATACACACAATATGTCACAATTTATTATATTGTGACGACCTCTGTGGCGCGGTGGGCGAAGGTCCGATGCAGGAGGTTGCGGGTTCGATTCCCGCCTCGGGACAAATATTTGTACGATATGCAAATTAGTCCAAGGTGTTCTGGTCGTTTTCTATGTATAATAAAAAAAAACTAATTGTTTCGGCAAATCAAATCTTTCTTCGACTTCTTGGTAAATGGCAGCACAGATCACTATAAACTAGTCAGAGAAATTAGAGTGTACTAGTGAAAAATCGTGTCGATAAATAAAGACCGAAACGCCACTCGATTTATAGGTACTTGATTTAATAGGCTGGTGATGATAATGAATTATGAAATCTATTTTCAGTTGGAGAGGAACAAGCTAATGTTGCGGCTTTTCTGTCCATTCCATTGCTGCTGAAGCAGATGCACACAATACCTGTGAAAGGCGTCAGAAAACCCTGGAATCCTTCGCGGACGGAAGTAAGCAGCGCCTTTCTTAGTTTGGTGCCATCTAACTCTGATCTCGAAACCCATTGCTCCGAGAGAGAAGCGAAACTTGCACAGAAGAAGCTACCTATACTTCCATATATTGTTGCCATCGGTCCAAGTTGGAAAGAAGTTGCGCAGTATGATGTCATCATAGCCAAAGACATTAGATACACCTTTGATAACATTTGCGAGGCAGTTTTGAATGCTTTTAAAATCTTATGGACATTAGATTTGCCCTATTCCAAAGACTGTGTGCCAGTTTGGATGTTCATCCAAAGAAGTATTTTTGTCATGAAAAGCAAATACGACACTGAAGGTGTTCCTATGCTAGATTTACTTGCTTCTGTTTCCAACAGGCATGATGGTGCAGTGCGCAATATGTAAAGGATCTTTTAGTAATTTAAGGGAATTTAAAAGTCACTACACATTTTATCATCCGGGCAATGTGTATGTCTGTCCAAATACTGGATGTGGAAGAAGTTATCAACTCTACACCTCATTTAGACGTCATTATTTGAAATGCCATTTGGCCTCGGAGGCTTCTGAACTTGAATCCTGTTCATTTAATATGGACCCTTCACATATGCACACTACACCAGAGTTACAAGGTGAGGATAAAAGATGCTCTATATCAGGTAGCGAAGAAATCAATGTGAAAAGTCAAGGCAATAATTTGCGCTCTGTTTCACTTAGCTACACCTTGGCTCAACTTTTTTCATCTCTTTATCGTAATCCTAATTTGCCAAACAATGTGGTAGATACAGTTTATAGCGGTATTGAAAACATGTTTAACTTATCAATCAAACCTTTATTACCAAGTACACCAGATTCTGCTGTAGAAAAAATGACGAGTGATTTAGAGAGTTTTAGTTCAACACATAAAAGGTTGCAGTACTTTGAAACAAACAGGTCTTTAATTAGTCCTCAGGGTTATGTGGTAGGAAAAAGATTTGATTTCGTAAAAAAAAATGGAAGGTCTTTTTACCAGACAGTAGAATGCATAGCACATAAAATACCCATACGTGATGTGTTGCTCAAGTTTTTCTCTTTGCCCCATTTACTACCTGAGACTATAAATAGTATGAAAAAACTAATGGCCCACGATACATCAAAAAGTATAGAGCATTTCATGCATGGTTCATTTTGGAGACAAAAAGGACATGGGGAAAAATTTGTCATGCCAATGTTTTTACAAATCGATGATTTCGAGACTTTAAACCCTTTAGGCAGTCATAGTGGTATACATAAACTGGGAGCCGCCTACATTTCTCTTCCTTGCCTGCCTTACTATTATGCCTCTCAGTTGACTAACATTTTTTTGGTCTTACTTTATCATTCGAATGACAGAGTTCAATTTGGTAATCAGATCATATTTCAGCCCTTAATTGATCAGTTAAATGACATAATTCGAAACGGAATATATTTTGATCTGCCAGATTTCAAAGGAACTATCTACTTTGAGTTGGCACTAATTTTGGGAGATAATTTAGGTTTGCATAGTGTTTGTGGCTTTGTCGAAAGTTTTTCTTGCAATTTCTCTTGTCGGACTTGTAAAATAGAAAAAAAAGTAATGGAAAAGCAATTATACGAAGATGTGTCTCTTTTAAGGACGGAATCTAACTATCAGGAAGATTTAGCAATAGGTAATCCATCTCTGACAGGCGTGAAAGAGAAATGTGTATGGCTGCAGATAGAAAATTTTTGTTTGTTTTCACAAATGGGTTTTGATGTAATGCATGACATGCACGAAGGGTGTTCGAAATATATAATGTGTTCATTGCTTCTGGTATTTGTGGACAAACTCAAATATTTTACAATTAATACTGTTAATGACAAAATCTCTTCTTTTGAATTTGGTCCTGATAAAAAAGATAAGCCTGTTACATTGGTAATCTCTAATTTACGAAAGGGAAACATTCGCCTAAACGCAGCCGAAATGTACACGTTTTGCAAGTATTTTGGGGTGATGTTCGGCGATTTCGTCCCAAGAGGCGACAGGTATTGGGAACTATATATTCAATTAATGAAAGTTCTACATTTTATTCTGTCGCCTGCGTTTGCACCTGAGCAAGTTCAGTTTTTTCAGTTTTTAGTTGCTGACCTGTGCGAAATGTTTATCAAATTGTTTAATCAAACTCTTAAGCCCAAATTTCACAACCTGTTACATTACCACTCGGCAATGTTACGATTTGGTCCCTTACAGTTTTTATCTTCTATGCGCTTTGAAGCTAAACATCGCCCCAACAAGTTAGCCGCAAAATCCTCAAATAATCGAATGAATATGACATTAACAATAGCTCGAAAACATCAGTTGATGTTAAATGATATTTTTATTCAACGAACAGTTGGTTCGCCTGTCTCTTTTGGAGGTCAAACAGAAATATCCAGTAGAGAAGTTGAACAAATTTTAGACAAAATAAAACTATCTGATATTAAAAAAATTTACAAAGTCACATGGGCTGCAAAGTGTTCTGAGCGGTATAAAGTAAATTCTATAATTGTTTCTTCGATTGAGGAGGAAAGTGTTTGCTTTGCCATGGTAGAAGATGTTTATGTTGATGGAGTATGTAAAATAATAATTAAGGCTAAGCTGTTAAAAACACTTTCTTTTGATGAGCACTACTATGCTTACAAAGTACAAGATTCATTATCTCAAGAGTCAGTATTCATTAATCAGGAATCAATGCAGCATCCATTTGTATGTAATCGCGTGTTCATAGGATGTGACATTAATCTATCTGAGTTCCATGTTGTCCTTACCAAGCCCATTTAATTCAATTTAGCACTGTAATATACTATACCGGGTGTTTTTTTAGACGAAGGGCATACTTTAGGGGGTCATTGTACTCATCATTACAAACAACTTGAACCCTGAAATCGCAAAAAAAAAATCAGCTGTTTTGCACAACTGATTTTTTTCGCGATTTCAGGGTTGGTCCCATGATAAAAGTTGTTCGTAATGATGAGTACAATGACTCTATAAAGTACGTCCGTCGTGTAATAAAACACCCAGTATAATACCATAAGGATCATTCTCGAAATTCTCTTGTTGTTCACTCTGGTGTGAAAAAGAGAGTGATCAATAAACTATAATAATACGTATTATAATCTATTGCAAATAGCTAGATTTTACTTAATTTTATTTGTAAAAGTAAGAATACTGCATTCATAGCAGCAACCGGTAGAGTCAATGATATTGTCTTAATTAGGTACCTTTAGTAAACATTGATTGAAACATTGATTGTATTTAACAATATTAATAAGAGGGCCCTTCCTTACTTATAATCGTTACTTAACCTTAAAAATCAATGCTTAAAATGCTCTGTCAACTTTATTTAAAACATCGATTAAATTTAAGTAACGATTACAAGTAAGGCCCTATGATGTGTGTATAAAAATAAGTTTTGTTTGTGTTTAGGTACTTCTAAGTAAATTAAGTACTCATAATACCTTGATTTAATAAATATTTAATAAAGACAGACAATTTAAAACATTGATTACATTTAAGTAACGATTACAAGTAAGGTTCTATTATGTATGTATAAAAATAAGTTTTGTTTGTGTGCTAAGGACTTTTTAGTAAGTAAGTTAGATAAGATAAAGAGTAAATTAAGTAACTCAAAATACCTTGATTCAATAAATGTTTGTGTCATTTTCATAAGCTTTTTGTTTTTATTTTTCAGACGGTGCATTACCATTGTGAGGATACCAATATTGCCATTTCCAATGCTACCATTGCGATACACGCAATGTCGCCTACGCGCCTTGTCGCTCTAGCAATATGCGCTTTGCGTTATTGGCAACTTTTAAGTTGTGGTTCTAGCAGAGGGAGCATGTAACATTGCGAGGAAAGCAATTTTACCATTGCAAGGATAGCAATAATAACAATGCATTGCAATCCTTGCAATGGTAACATTGCTATCCTCGCAATGTTAGATGCTCCCTCTGCTAGAACCACAACTTAAAGGTTGCCAATAACGCAAAGTGCACATTGCTAGAACGACAAGGCGCGTAGGCGATATTGCGTGTATCGCAATGGTAGCATTGCTATCTTCGCAATGGTTACATTGCTATCCTCGCAATGTTAGATGCTCCCTCTGCTAGAACCACAACTTAAAGGTTGCCAATAACGCAAAGTGCACATTGCTAGAACGACAAGGCGCGTAGGCGATATTGCGTGTATCGCAATGGTAGCATTGCTATCTTCGCAATGGTAACATTGCTATCCTCGCAATGTTAGATGCTCCCTCTGCTAGAACCACAACTTAAAGGTTGCCAATAACGCAAAGTGCACATTGCTAGAACGACTAGGCGCGTAGGCGATATTGCGTGTATCGCAATGGTAGCATTGCTATCTTTGCAATGGTAACATTGCCATACTCGCAATGTTAGATGCTCCCTCTGCTAGAACCACAACTTAAAGGTTGCCAACAACGCAAAGCGTACATTGCTAGAACCACAAGGCACATAGGCAATATTGCGTTTATAGCAATGGTATTATTGCTATCTTTCAATAGTAACATTGCTATACTCTGCTCCCTCTGCTAGAACTACAACTTCAAGATTGCCAATAACGCAAAGTGTAAATTGCTAGAACCACAAGGCTTAAACGTAATATTGCGTTTATCGCAATGTTATCCTCGCAATGTTAGATCGTATCTCTATTAAAACCACAATTTTAAGGTTGCCATTAAAGCAAAATGTACATAGATAGAACCACAGTTTTTAAAAGCTCAAATATAACAAAGTAAACATAGCTAGAATAACAATGTTATACGTTGTGCAAATCCAAATGTCAAAGTTGCTTTTATAGCAAAATATACGTTGCTATATTACCATAGGCAAAACACTGCAATTTTATTCAAGTTTCACATTGCTAAATGGGAGCCGTCAGTGTAAATTTGTGAAAACATGCGTTTGTGAAATTCGCTATGTAGTAATTAACAAAGTAAATACTTCTACATTGTCATAATCACAATATTTTTTCGCAAAATTAAGGTTGCTGCGCTAACAAACCAACTATGACGGCTCCCATTTAACAACCTTTTCCTGTTGATTTCACAACATTTTTTTCTCCGTGTATATTAACACAAAAACACACGATCAATACCAGACAAAGTCCTTATAGCTTGTACCTACTCAAGTAAAAACACTAACGGAACTATATATAAGTGGGTATGTACATATAAAAGGAGTAATACGAACATAAGTAGGTACGTCCCTTCATAAGGCCTTAGCTCTGGAGCTAAATCACATTAAAGAACACACAATAGAGAAAAATAAGTAGTTACATACCTCTGTTCAGGTAACAACACAAATACAACTTGGTTTTCAATATGGGGACGTACTGGTACTTAGGTAGGTACTTTGCCATGAAGTTATAATAAGATATAAGATGTCACTTAACTTATCGCCGGAGTCGCACCAGGAGAATGATTCTCGTTCTGGCTTATCTTTTTCCTTTTATACTGCCCCTCCAAGGCCTATCCATTCTCTTTCCTATCCAAATATGGTCATGTTTGTTGAATCACAAGAGCCAATCAGCATCAAGATCTACTTTTATTCTTAATCTAACCCTTTTCGAAACAGATAATATGGTAAACCTATGTTGAAACTTATTCTAAGACTCTTGCCAGTCATCAAAATGGGTACATTATCTCCCTGAGGTTAATATCGTCATATTCAGGATTTAGCTGATGAAGCAATAATTACAAACTTATATTTAAATACATTCTAATTTAACAACAGTAATCCATAATTACATTAACGATTTATGAATATTATTTGCTTCATGAATTGTAACATATTAGTTTATTTAATTGCTAAACAAACAATAAATCGGATGTCAATAAAAAGGTAATATGACAAGATTATATTTAGAGAAATTCTTTTTATACAAAACTTTATTTAAATTCAAATATAGATTTATTAATATATTCAGCTTCATGTATTGTTACACATTAATTTAATTTATTGCTAAACAAGTAACACAGACACAGAGTTTTTCTCTTTGGAAACTAAAAGCGCCACCTGTTACATTTTGCGGATATTAAATCGTGAACGGTGCTTGCAAAGCTGTTGTCTATTTGTTTACCCATTGGCGCTAGATGGCAGTTAATTAAATTGATTTGATTGAAATCTGTCACCTGCGCAAAACATAGCATTAGACGAGAGTCTTTTAATGTGGAAAGGCTGGCTCGACATAGGCCAGCTTATCCCCAACAAAGCCGCTAAGAGAGGCATCAAAACGTATGTAATCTGTGAATCTCAAACCGGCTACCTATGGCGGTTTGAGATTCACGCACAAAAAAGGAAACCGCCGCAGCACAATGAGGATCCCCTAGCAGCCCCCTAGCGGCTAATAGAAGGTTTGGAAAACAAGGGATACACACTGTGGATGGATAATTTCTACAATTCGCCATCCCTCGCTCGACGGCTGAAATGCCTGGGTTTTGACTGTGTAGGAACCCTGCGGACTGATCGTAAGTACGTTCCGCAGGCCCTACACAGTCTGACTAAGCGAAATATGCGCCCAGGCCAGGTGTCTGGTCTTACCTCGGGAGACGTGGATGTCATGGTATGGCGAGATAAAAACCTTGTTGCGATGATCTCGACATACCATGGCACCCACCAGCAAACCCTCCGAGGCTCCACCAAACCCACCCTGATATTGGACTACAATATTATGATGGGTGGGGTGGATAAGAAAGACCAGCTCCTCGCGATGTACCCCGTCGAGCGGAAACGAACAAAGGTCTGGTACAAGAAACTCTTCAGAAGGCTACTGGGGAAAACAATGGTCGTACTCCGTGAAATCATTGCCAGTCGGATAGTCAACTACCCGAAGCAGGGTAGGTTAGGTACGGTATCCACGGAGTATACTGCCAATTATGTAACGAAATGTGTAATTGGATAAAGTTGTGTTTTAAACTTGTTTATAACATTTTAATTTCAAATTTGTATAATTTTGCATTAAAAATATTTTAATTGGTAATATTTAAGTGATCATCATCATCATTGTTTTGTTTAATAGACGAGTTTTCGTAAAAATATCTTGAGTTTAAAACTAACAAGAAATTAAAATTATTTTAAGTGCTTCAATCGTATTTCTAAAGTTTTTCCGCCTTTAGAATAGAACCATGTTATAACAATAGATTGCAAGAAACACTATTATTAACGTTCAGGCAGGTAAAAAAAATCTCTAATCCTAAAAATAGTTAAGTAGAACTCTAGCTATAACAATACCCAGGTAGAAAGTAAGACGACAAGTATGCATAGAGGTACCTTAGATATTGTGCTATTATTATTATTATTCCATTTCTTATTGTCGAAATGAAGTAAGATTATTAAAATAACACTATTTAAGTATCAATCAAGCGTCTTTAACACATTAAACCTCGTTATATATATTTTTAAACTCCTGCCGTTTTTAAGCGGGCAGACATAGGAAGTAGATGTTTTCGAAGCTTAAGCAAGTAATTATGCCTTCTATAATCCCAACAAGGTTTGGTTTAAACATATCTTCCCGTTTACGAAAAATAATATAAATACATTTTTCTCCATACAAAAAATAACGTATTTTTTTTTGTAACGGGCAGGTATATCAAGAAAACGTATTCTATAAAACAGGTTTAGAATCAACCAAAGACTTTCATTTAAAAGAATCCGATCAAAATTCAGACTTCCACCTCTATGTCCCAGATTTCATTAATTGGGACCGGTGTGCGGCTGAACCACTGCCAAACTGCTACTGTTCCACACTCGCAAAGTTCGCGCAAATTCTCAGTACCTACACACATCACATTTTCTAAACAAAGCGATTAATAATAATTATGTTTCATTTGGTTTAAATGATCTAAAATCAAAAGTATAGCGATTTAGAGAAGGAAAATCAAAATGACCACAAACGTCGATGTCGAAACAAGAAAACCTATATATGTATTTCCAATGACAGCAGCTGTGAAAGAAGTCCTATAGATAAAAGTAAATAGGTAGGTAGTAGCTGCACGTTTTTTTTTTTGACGATAGACTTTTTTTTAAGGTTAAATTGATAGAATAAAATACCCCCGTACCCCTCACGGACAGAACGTGGGATTATTTGATTATTTCACGCTATCAATAAATAACGTGAAACAGTCCATTTCAGTTAACTCGTAGATGAACTGACTTGGTTGCTTGAGTTCGCTTTGGTTCGGTCCATAAAATATCCAAAGCACCCCTCACGGACAGAACGTGAGATTATTTTATTTTTACACCCTATCAATAAAATAACGTGGAAGTGGAACACTATTTCAGTTAACTCGTAGATGAACTGACTAACTGACTAGGTTCCTTAAGTTCGTTTTGGTTCGTTCCATAAAATATGCAAAGCACCCGTCACGGACAGAACGTGAGATTATTTGATTATTTCACGCTATCAATAAAATAACGTGAAACAGTCCATTTCAGTTAACTCGTAGATGAACTGACTTGGTTGCTTAAGTTCGCTTTGGTTCGGTACATAAAATATCCAAAGCACAAACAGTCCATTTCAGTTAACTCGTAGATGAACTGACTTGGTTGCTTAAGTTCGCTTTGGTTCGGTCCATAAAATATCCAAAGCACCCCTCACGGACAGAACGTGAGATTATTTTATTTTTACACCCTATCAATAAAATAACGTGGAAGTGGAACACTATTTCAGTTAACTCGTAGATGAACTATTGGTTCCTTAAGTTCGATTTGGTTCGTTCCATAAAATATGCAAAGCACCCCTCACGGACAGAACGTGGGATTATTTTATTATTTCACGCTTTCAATTAAAATAACATGAAACACTGTTTCAAATTAACTCGTAGATGAACTGACTTGATTGCTTAATGTCAGCAACAGTCATAAAAACACGACATAACAACACAAGGATGCCCAAAACATCACGGAAACAAAGTTGAATTTATTCAACAACAAAAGAACGAGGACCACTCAGGGTCAAGTCAACTCGTAGATGAACTGACGTGGCTGCCTGATGCGAGCAACCAGTTTTAATGTGATCATGATAACACAACACACGGTTATGCACAAATTTATCCACGGATAGAACGTGGGATAATTATATTAATTCACGTAATCAATAAATGAAGGTGGAACACTCTGGTTCAAGTTAACTCGTAGATGCACTGACTTGGTTGCTTAATGTCAGCAACTGACTTATAGAATAACACGAATATTAATTTTTTAATGCATAGGCGTTATCGCCCACATAACACTTCACTATTTTTCACAAATAAGGTTAGTCAGCGGACGTGAAGCTCGCTCGGAGCGGACCAATGGTATGACGCATTGCGCATTTGCGGCGGCGCGGTCGGGCTGGCTGGCTGGGTGACGCTGGGTGACGCTTTGCAAATGGCGGCCGGACGGACGCGCTTCCCCTCTCTTCCGCGATCCCCTCGAACATCAGACGATCGATCGTGTCGTTGCTGTTTGTGTGCGTAGTTACCTGCTACTTTCTGAAGTACGATACCGTTAACCAATATTATTGTTATCTGATAGATAGAAGATGAAGGAGAACCCATCATCAATGGTTTACAGCGACGATAAGTTTATTTAGGCCTACTTGTGCCAAAACTTGGAGTTAAATAAATAACCCGAGGCTTCCTAACTCGGTGTTAATGTTTTAAATTTTCAGCTCACAGTTTACATTGCACCAGTGGAAATTAACCCAGAGTCAACCAACCCAAGGTTAATGTCATGTTCATTCATTCTTTTTACATCCGGCCAAATATAGTAGGACGAATGCTGAATGATTTAAGTGTCTGCTCTCACTAGCTCTACAGCAATTTGAATAAGTCTATTCCTTCATGTCAGATTTGAAATGCCATGTTGTTCTTGATCGCATTATATTGACATTGCTTGGTTTGAAATTCATTATTGTTGGCGTTTTATTTTAAAATAATAAACGGAATAATAGACAAGAAACCTCGGCTACGCGGCCCAAATTTCACAAGTGATGACAATTTGCTACTGTGCGATGTAGTAGCGAAATATAAGCATATAATAGAAAACAAAAAAACTGATGGAGCCAACCTCCTGCAGAAACAAAAAGCTTGGTTGGAAGTGGTAAAAGAATTCAATGCTTTCACCACTGGCCATTTCCGTACGGTCGAAAGCTTGCAACAAAACTACAAAAATTTAAAAAAGAAGGCAAAAAAAAACTTCCGTTGCTAAAATGGATATCCCAGGTATGTGTAACCTTCACGAGCTATGGTTTCATGTAAAGTGAAGTGGTATTTATATCTTAACCTTATTTTACAGTCGATAGAGCAGTTCTCGTAGAAAACATTGAAGAACATGGTACTTCTCCTGAAAGCTGGGAAAAAGTTGCCGAGGGTACAGGAGCTTCAAAGGAAGATTGCCAAAAAAAGGAAGCAGAGAAAAAAGCTAAATGTTTCAAAAAAAACATCTTGGCTCACTGGAAAAACAAAATAAACAATAAAAATAAATAAATAATGCTGGACAATTCACACAGCATTATCTAGCCCCAAGCTAAGCAGAGCTTGTGTTATGGGTACTAGATAACTGATATACTTAATACATTATACTACATAGATAGATATTTTTATTATACATAGAAAACACCCAGACCAACGGAACAAATTTCTGCAGATCGTACACAATTTTGTTCCGAGGCGGGAATCGAACCCGCAACCTCCTGCGTCGCAGGCGGACCTTCGCCCGCCCAATATTGTACAATATTGTACCATATTGTACAATATTACAATATTGTAGATATTATTTTTTGTACAACACAGCGCAGATGCGAGTACCTATAAAATTGTACCTGTGTCCAATGTTTATCCACTCAATTTTTAAAGGAGTTCACTGAAGAGGCACTAATCACAATACCTAATTTTTATATAGATAGGTACTTACTTTTTGTTCGCATTTGTATATTTCAATCTATTTTCAATTTTCTGTAATAAAAAGAGAACAGTTTCTTTTTTTAGACGAAATCTTCTATGAAAATCTTTGTCTCGTTGTTAGTAAAAATGATCGGACCGTTCGCCAATTCTTCTATTATAAAAGTCCGAACTAATGTATTCGATAATCTCTTCATCGTCATCAGAATCCAACCATTCGTTTATCATAGTTCAGGAAAAAATAAAAACGATATCACTGAATGCAACAAACACAACCAACATAACATAACTTAAAATATCTCAATTCTGGGTTCTGGCCAAACAATGGGTTAAAAATTTCAATATTTAACACAAGGTTAACTCCTAACTCTTGGTGGTGCAAGACATAATTCGAATCTAACTCCAAAGTAATATTTAGCACTGAGTTAACCGTGTTAACCCTGGCGCAAGTAGGCCTTAGTGTTCGTTTTTTGGCACTTACCTACCTACGATGCTATTTCCATTTTTCACAGTGCATTTGGAAAAGAGCAAAGGAACTCAAACTGACGAAAAATATAGAAGCGAAAAGAATTGTATCACTCTGTGCTCATTTGCCCCTCCTTCCAAGAGAACCCATTTCTGAAGGTTGGAAGTACATAGAAAATGATGCGGAAGTGTTAAAAGAAGACAATGATGAAATCAATGATTTCTTTGACTGTATGAAAAGATGTGTAAACGCTGAACATCATCGAACGAACAACGTCACAGAGGCATGGAATAACAGGCTAAACAAACTAATTAATAAAAAACAACCAACGCTACTACAACTGCTTCAAAGCTTAAAAAGTGATGAACGATACTACGCATTGAAATTGATTACCAAAGAACAAGGAAATGAAAGACAAAAAAAATATATAGCCAGAGACAATTTTATTCACTTTGTTTTGGAGCAACTTCAAAAGAGGGAGATCAGCATAGGTTTGTGCTTAGAAAAATTAAGGAATTAGATTTTAAATAGAATAGGATTATTTTTAATGTTTAAATTACTTGTATTCATTTGTTGACTTTGTTAATTGTTTATATTTGTCATTTTAGATTGAGACTGTTTTTATTGTGCTGTAAACCAAATGTGTTTACAATTTTGTTTACTATTTTATAGTAAATTGTTGATTTTATTCTTAATATTGGTATAGTATAAATAGTGGTTTAATGCTGATTTTAATTACTTAAGACTTGATTTTATACTAAAGACTGATTGAAAGATAATTACTACTACTATTTTCAATAATAAAAGACTGATTAACAAATAAAGCTTAGTTTTATTCTTACCTTTTTATTTGCTAACTTCTGAAAAATATAAACTTTACGCAATAACATTTAGGTTGAAACTAGAAATTACATTCATAAGCACCTACGTACCTACCTACACAATAATGAAAATGTCACAAAATATGTAAATTCGATTATGATCACTTTGGTTTTTAGGGCAAACATAAACAACTAATTACCTACCTTATCTACTATAGTATTTTTATCACTGTATATTTCCCCTTACCTTTTTTATTTTCAATTTTACTATTTCATTACATTTTATTCAAACTTGAAATGTAGAAAGTATGAGTAAATAATAAAGAAAATGTATTAACAGCACAAACGAAAATTAAAAGTAAGGTATGAATTGTATGGCGTGATCGGACAGCACTAATTCGTTATCATGTTTATTATCCTGACCGATCACGATATCGGATAGCACCTTTTGCCGTGATCCGTCAGGATATGATTGGTTTTTCCGTGATCCGACAGGACATACCCATTAATTTAATCCATCTTTCATGTATTTGACCCGCTACCCATAAAAACACAATAAAATACTTAACTTATACATGTTAATAACTGTATTCGCGATAAATCACATCAATCTTGTCACATTTCAACACATTGAGCCCTCTTTTATTATAAAACGGTGTTTACGCATAGTTATAATGATAAATATTTGCATTTTGTAAAAATATTTTCTTGTTAATGCTAAAATCAGTAAGCCATTATAACCTAGCCATATTACAGAGGTCACGCGCACCGCACCTTCGCTAGAAAGCACATCAAAAGTAATAATGTTCAAACGAAATGGCAAATCAACTAAAGATTCCGTCGTTGTAGAGGTAATTCGATAATGTGGCGAGGCCTCGGTTTTGTTCTCACTTTGATATCCGACTATTGAAGGATGGATGGCCCGTCGGACCAATTGATATGGACGTGGGTACGGAACTTTAGAGAAACCGGATTATTCGGAAAAGAACCTCGGCCTGGACCTTCAACGACTGTAACTATTCGTGAAAATGCAGAACTTCTGAGAAGGAAATCTTGCAAAATCCGCGCAAGTATGTTTTTTATAATGTTGGCCTCCCTTCAAATATGACGCGCCCAAATTGTTATGTAATATTTCGTGGTTACTACGTGGCATTAGGAGGAGACTTTTTAATTTAGTCGACTTATAAGTTGTCTATTACATATGTTTTTCATCTCATTCTAATGCTTACGCGAAAGAGGGAAAAAAGACAGCGTTTGTTTTGATGGTATTGCAAAAAGTAAACAAACATAAACAGCCACAACGGTGTCCGCGTCTGTCCCTTTTTGATATTTGGTTCACTTGTTTATGATTTTATTTGTGCTGTGTATTTGTGACAATACAATGAGAACGAGTGGGTCCCAAAATAATGATGAAATGATGGTCACATTTATGGAACAGTAAGTAACTTGTATCTAAAGATACCATAATATGAGATTCCGTAAAGGCTTGTTGCCCAAATCATAACTCCTATTTTAGGCATGGGGATCTCAACAAGCCTACTGGCACGCTTCTCAACAGTTATGCAAGCGGGGAGAAGAAGGATACTGAGAAATGGAAAAAGGTATTTTTCATAGGTTACTTTACTCCCCCTAAGAAACCACCCTTTGCTTTGCATGTTGCACCTAGATACTTTGTTTTGTTGTATCTACTCACAAGTAGATAATAGGCAATCCCATTCGGTTGAAACAGTCTCAATAGACCTTGTTTACTTACCAACTTAGTTTTGTGTATTTTGTGTTGTTTGTTATAAGGTGTGGAGCGATTTGAAAAATAACACAAAAAAAGCTGCTTGCATTAATGTAGCTGCAAATGCAACTGGTGGTGGGCCTGCGCTGACATCAGAATTAACAGATTTGGAAAACCGAGTTCTCCGAATTATAGGGCACCTGGCAGCAACTGGCTAAGGTGTTTCTGAAGGTGGATTTCCACAGGTTATTTTAATTTTATTTTATTAAGTACCTTTTATGTTTTCTCTTTCCAAAAATGACTGGTCTTCCCTTATCTGAACTTATAACTGGTTTCTTAGATAGGTATAGTGAAAATGGCTGAATATTGTTGAAATGATTCAAATATTCTTCTTCCCATGATATCTTAAAATGTATTATCGCATACACTCTACTATTTGTTTTTCTTCAGGATCTACCGACTTTGGATGCCCACCAACACCAACACCAATAGCGGAAATTGAAATGAGTAAGTACTAGTGATTGTTCTAGTCTTTCATTGCATCACAATTTAATTATTCCGGTCAATCCATGAAAATTTTCCAAATCCTATAATGATGTAGAAAATTGATAATCTATGTATACTTTTGGCAAAAAGGGTTATGAAGAAATCTATTTTATAATAATTTGGTACATGTGTAAATAATTATTCATTTATTTTCAGGTATAGAAGAATGGCGTTTGTCATTAGATCAGTCTGCTCCCCCTTCTTCACCAACACCAACCCAGACAGCACCAGTACCATCAACTTCCGGGCAAGTGGTTCAGAGCAGTCAAAATCCACAGACTCCTCAAAATACACCACGTCGACACCGCCACTCGACTTCTCGTAATTCCCCGCGTCGACGCCCCGCGGCTCTTCACACTTCACCGCATCGACGTACAAGACCAATGACACTAACAGACAGGGTGGCTTATGAGTCCAGCAGCCTGACTCCGAGTGGAGGAATTTTTTAATGGATAAGGAAAAGAGAATCAGGCTGAGCAATTGCGATTGAGACCAATTGAATTTCGCTTGCAGGAGCAGTGGCAAGAGATAATTAAAAGGGCACTGGAAATATTAGGAGAGAAATTAAAATAATCTGTTGCCACCACTCCTGGCAGGATATACATGGTGGTATGGCGATGGAGCTTGATAAAAGTGTGGAGTAGAGTTCTCCACACTTTTATCAAGCTCCATCGCCATCCATTACTATACTATAAGTAAATATAGTATAGTAAATATAATTATAATTAAGTTTGATTTTATTGTTCTCTTCTCTGAACTCAAATATAATATTATTTACTTATATAAAACCCACTTTCTTATTGCCTATGTAAGTAACCTTCTAACTAACTGTTCCCATTCATTGCCATTCCTCTAATCAAATCTGTGGTATTGCGACCTATTATTTTGTTGTGTATTTTGCGTTTTTATTTCTTTCTTTTTAAAAAAAAGAGTGGCTGCTGTCATTAAAGCAAAAGGGGGCCCTACAAAATATTAATTTAATAAAGTAAAATAAAGTAATTTAATCATATTAAGTTGTTTTTGTACATGTCCTATTATAACTCTCCTTAAAATAGCTTGTACAATAGGGTGCCTAATACTTTTGCTCGTGGCTGTATAATAAGCAATGCTTTAAGCATTTTTGGTTATTTTGCTTTTATTATTGTGTCAATTTTTGTAACTCTATTTTTGTGACTATTTTTGTGATTATATTTTTATGGATAGTCTGATTAGTCGTAATAATTGTGTAATAAATAAGCAATGAAGCTTTTCAACGTAGTTGATCTTGAGTCTGAAGTGATGGATAAATTGAGGACCTTTAAGCATAAAAAATGTTGTTTGTACCTATGCAAAATTAAAGATTTTTATTAAGTGCACTGGTGTTTATATTTTATAGCATTCAATGCATCATTATTATCATAATAATAACTTAAGATACACAATATAACCGATCGCATATGACCAAAGTCACACTGAAATTTCCTCATAACTTGAAAGTTAAAAGGAGGAATTTTTTTTATTTCAGTTTTCTGGTATTTATAATAGTATTAATTTGTATAAAGGGACACTTTCTCGTTTCAATCTAAAAACAGGGTATACTGACCAAACATCAAGTATAAAGTTGATTGCACATCTTTTTTTTCTCAGAAAATACTTATCAATTTTTTTTTTATTTTGTACTTTTGTGCTACATTGTCTTCCCCTCAATAGAATTTTTTTTTCAAATTCTTTGGGTCAACGTTATAGTTTTATTGGGTTTTTTCCTCAAAATCTAATCAATTTCACCCCGTTTTACGGTACTCTATATAATTTAATTTATTGTTTTTTGTTTCTGTGTCAGTACCTACTTGATATGATTCTCGCTATATGGACTTGTGTGTGTAAAAATGTGCTATGTCTGAAATAAATGATTATTATTATTATATAAAATGATGACCGATAAAACGTATGTATTATTATATGGTAAACGAGGATGCACTTTATCAAGTGAAGTCGAACTCGAAGATCCTACGAGGATATACAACGCGGATGAGTCAGACTTGCCCTGAATCTGGAAAAGTGCTTACCAACTGGAGGCATGAAAAATTTCTACGAAGTTAAGTCTGGAAGAGAAAAGGAACAACTCACTGTCATTGTATGTCTGAATGCAGCTGGACAAGTAGTCGCACCCATGATCGTGTATCCATTGATGCGAATTTCCGAGGACACTTTTGTTTTTTCCTATACTATTTGTGAATAAAATGTCTATCTATGACATTATCCGCAGCGAACGGAGGCGCTGCTGGTAGCTGCGACATGCTGCCTCGACTGCTTGGTCCGGAGGTGATGCGCCGCCGCGGCTCGGCCCCCGTCGTCGTGGCCAAACCGGCGACCCATCGTCGTGGCCACACCGGCGACCCGTCGTCGTGGCCACACCGGCGACCCGCCGTCAGACCATCCACGTCGAGAGAAAAAAAACTCAGTTCATCGTGCACTCTGGTAACTACTATACTATTCACCTGTTTTCACTACGTCACATAGGCCACGCCAGCAGACCGCCACGGCGGCCTATAAGGAACTCAGCGCTTCGTAGGTAGGTCCGCCACTTGTCATTTGGTAACTTACGACACCCGCGGAAAGAGTTGGGGTGGTGCAAATAAAGGGTGGCCCATAAGTCCTTTGAAATTTAAATTTCGAATAAAATTCAAACGGTGTGCAGGAATGGCGCGCGGGGTACGGGGGAAGCACCAACGGTCTTTCGGAATTCAGTCGCCATGGAGCGTTTCACCGGTGCGGACCGTGCTTTTTGTGTGCGCGAGTTTTATCGCAACAATGATTCTGCTACCGTTGCGCGGCGTAAATTTCGAGAACATCACAATTTACGCAACTTTAACGACACTCCCAAGTGTTCAAACGATTAAGAATTGGGTTAATAAGTTCGAGGAGAGCGGTTCTACGTTGGATAAAAAACGGTCAGGTCGACCAAGGACATCACGCACGGAAGAAACCATCGATGTAGTGAAACCATCGATGTAGTGAAACAGTCGATTCGTGAAAATCCTACCCAGTCTACTCGTAAGCGTTCCAGTGCATTAAACTTAGCCAGAACATCATTACAGCGGATTTTAAAGAAAGATTTACTTCTTCACCCTTACAAGATTCAATTAGTACAGGAATTAAAAGATACTGACCCTACGCACAGACTAAATTTTGCAAATGAAATGTTCGACCGCTTTACATCGTTTAATAACGTGTTATTCTCTGATGAGGCGCACTTCCATATCAACGGCCATGTCAACAAGCAGAATTGTCGCTACTGGAGTTGCGAAAATCCAAATCGCAAACATGAAAGGCCCTTACATAGCCCTAAAGTGACAGTTTGGGCGGCTATGTCAGCGCATGGCATCATAGGCCCTTACTTTTTTGAGGACAGCAGAGGTCGCGCGGTTACTGTTACTTCGCAGCGCTATGTGGCAATGATCGAGAACTTTTTTACACCAGAGTTGCAGAATTTTTCAGGCTTCAATACGCGGACCTGGTTTCAACAGGATGGAGCAACTGCCCATAGTCGCGCTATTTGGTAAATAAATAAGCACATACAAGAATCTGCAGGCGCACCGACGTTATAATATTAAACTAAAAAATATATAAAATTAAACTAAAGTAATTTTTTTTTGCTTCCCATTATTAACTGACCGATTAGTTCTTGCACTGACAATTTATATTGGTATTTATATTGTACTTATCCACTGATCAATAAAGTAATTAATTGACAAGTCTATTTACTAAGCTATTGACAACCATCTTAATATTGTTATTTACTTTTTTCAGGAAAATACGTTATAAAAAAATGGGATTCCACTAGAGATGCCTGGATACGAACATTGAGTGAGAAAAAGAATTTGAAGAAATCTGGAGCTGCTGCCTCAAATATCAAGCCTTACAAATATCACAATCAAATGTTATTATTGAAAAAAGTTGTCACCCCAGGTGAAACACACGAGAACGTCCCAGATAATGTTAATGAAACAAATAAGTCTGACAACATCTCGGAAACAGAAGAAATTAATAAAGCAAACGAAGAACCTGGTCAGATTATGGAACAAAGTAGTAGTGACAGACAAAAGGAAAGACAAAATTTAGCCCCTCCGAAACGCAAGGCAATGAAAAGAAATTTGAATGAAGTAGACACCAAAATGATTGAATAAATGAATGATCAGTTAAAAAAAAGTAAAAATGAGCTTGAAGATCCCAATCTATCATTCTTCAAAGGTATTTTGCCGCAACTATCTTCACTTAATGAGGATCAAATTTTAGAATTTCAGTCCGGAGTGATAAACCTTTTACAAAGCCTAGCTCTAGCCAAGAAATATAAGGAGTGAGTCAACAAAACCGAACGAGAGCTAGTCGCCTCGCCTCGCCTCGCCGTCGCCTCAGTGCAATAAAACGTGTGAACTCCCACATGTAACATTGCACTAGAGGGCGATTACGATGTGGTAAGGCACGGCATTACGGCTCTATATGTATATTCGGAATTCATGCTAGCTATAGCATGAGTTACACGATGCACAATCCTACAAGCCGTTGATTCCACACGACACCTCATTGAAATGTTTGTTCACTTCTTCGTTAGAAAGAGTTAACATAATTAATTAATTCAGATAATCTAGACGACTACACATAACCGGGCTACCAGTAAACTACACTCGCTTCACTAACGTATACAGATATATTGACTCTAGTTAAATATCCTCTACATGGTCATTTAGTGTATAATTTATATTATAAAACTATCGCTCCTATATTATATAAAAGCTGGTATAAGTATTGTACTTCTACACGTATTGCTACTTCTACTGCTAGATACAATTCATAGGTACTTACACCCAGTTGCACAAAACTCTTCATTAGCACGTCATTACTTAAATGAGGCATTAGTGCTAATGAAATCTTTATTTTAATGATGTTGCTCAAAAGTTTTGGTGGTAACATTAGGGATTGCTAATGGTCCATTAACTAAGGTACGTATCTTGATGTATGCTAACTTAAGTTTATATACACAACTAGCTTTTATTTTATAAGTGTCTACCCGATAAAACTTTTACCTTGAAAGGTGAGTCTTGTCATGGCGGGAAACTTAGTAAAGAGCGCATTACAATACTTCTAGGTGCTAACATGTCAGGAACTGAAAAGTTGCCTATCCTATTAATCGGAAAATCTAAGTCTCCACGATGTTTCAAAGGTGTTAAAACTTTGCCTGTGAATTACCAAAATAATAAAAAGGCATGGATGACATCCACTATTTTTTCTGATTGGTTGAAGAATTTAAACCAAGAAATGAAAGCCCAGAAGCGAAAAATTTTATTGTTTGTAGACAATTGTACTGCTCACAATAATATGCCCGAGCTAAGCCACATTAAACTCGTGTATCTGCCTGCGAATACGACAACTAAATTGCAGCCAATGGGTCAAGGCATCATCACTTATTTCAAAATTTATTACAGAAAAGAAGTTGTTCGACATGTCATTAAATCTATAGAAGACAATCAGTGCCCACAAATCGATGTTCTTCAGGCGATGAGGTTTGCTAGGAAAGCTTGGTTTTCTGTGACCAAAACTACTATAACAAACTGCTTTAAAAAATCTGGATTTAAATCTGAAGTAACTGTAGCTGAAAGCTTACAAGAGGAGGACGAAAATTTAGAAACTGATCCTGAAGATTGGAACTTAGCCATCAGCAACGACAATAAACAACAGCCAACATTCCAAGATTTTATAAACGTCGATGACGGTTTAATAGTTTCAGGAGAACTTAATGAAAGCGACATTGTTCATGCCTTCTCGTCTTCTTAAAATGAAGAAGAAGACGATGAAATGAGCGCGGAAGTAATAATTAATAAGTAATAATAATATAATAATAAGTAATGTATTTATTGTTGTGCGCTACGTGAACCTATATAATTATACAGTCTGCTACACATGCAAAGACAGGGCAAGTTGCTAGTTTTGTAAAAGTTATCTCCAATTCACAGGTTGCTAAGTTTTCAGGAAGGCTTGTTTTCTGGAGAATAAAATGGTAAACCAATTGTTTCAGGTTACAAACGGCGAGCGTTTGTTAGAGGCGATAATGCGGCCCGTACATTTACAACATCTACAGGTACGTTACATTCAACATATTACAAACGGCGAGCGTTTGTTAGAGGCGATAATGCGGCCCGTACATTTACAACATCTACAGGTACGTTACATTCAACATATTACAAACGGCGAGCGTTTGTTAGAGGCGATGATGCGGCCCGTACATTTACAACATCTACAGGTACGTTACATTCAACGTATTACAAACGGCGAGCGTTTGTTAGAGGCGATAATGCCGCCCGTACATTTACAACATCTACAGGTACGTTACATTCAACGTATTACAAACGGCGAGCGTTTGTTAGAGGCGATAATGCGGCCCGTACATTTACAACATCTACAGGTACGTTACATTCAACGTATAGTATTATAATATCTGTGATTCAACACTCTACAATCTTAAATCACTACCTACCTATTGATTTTAGCTAACAAAATGAAAGCTTTTTGTAGGAAAATAAGTTTGTGGATAGACGAAATCAGTGCTGAAAACTACGAGATGTTCGCATGTTTGGAGAAATTTTCTGAAGAAAACAATATAAAGCTCGAAGAAGAAATTACAACCAAAATCATGATGCATCTTACAAACCTTAAGCAAGACTTGGAAATAAGATTCCCAGACACGTCACACGGCGACCAATGGATAATTAATCCATTCACTTGTGATCTTCACACTGTGAAGATGAATTTAAAAGAAAAGGAGCAGCTGATAGATTTAATGTCCGATGAAAGCTTTCGATCTATTTTTAAAACCACGGATCTATCTAAGTTTTGGATAATGACGGAAAAGGAATATCCACTGTTATACAAAACATCTGTGCTGAAATTGCTGCCATTCGCATCTACATACCTTTGCGAGACAGCTTTCTCCACATTAACTGCTATAAAAACAAAATATCGCTCCAGACTTAACGTAGAACCTGATTTGAGGGTGTCTGTTTCTGATAATATATCACCAAGAATTAATATACTGACTGCAAGTGTGCAAGCACAAGGTTCACATTAGTTCGTAAGGTTACGTATTATGTACCTTTTTTTTAATAAAATATTAAAATAATATTTTACAATGGCAGAAGCCTTTATTCACAAAGAAAATTATAATATAATTATTATTTACAATTGAAACAATTGAGCTAACTGCAGACTGTTGCAAACAATCTACAGGTAGCTCAACTGATCCATATCAATACCAGTCGGAAGCGTCCCCAAGACGCTGGCTGCATTGCCCCGCTGTATGGCAATGCTGATGCGCTGTGCCAGATACTGACCAGCTCTCGGGTCACGCGTCGCTTCGACCAGACGCTCAGATAATTTTTTGAAAACCCGAAGAGCCTCGGTACCCCACGGACCTAGGGTCTCGACTCCAAGAGGAGCAAATGTGTAGGCTCTGTCGAGACCTGCATATTTGCGCCTCTTGAGATCTTCGGCCAAATCTGCCGCCGCGCCTGCCCTCACGGATGTCCTCGGAAGATGGGAAGGCGCAAGTGTGTCGACGCATGTAGCGTCCCACACAATGGGCCTCCCCAACTCCCATGGGACTAGTGTCATACCGTCGGGCCTTTTACCATCGTCACGTAACAGACCATTCGGTTCGAGAATAGCTGGTACGTTAGCGGTGACAAAGGCCCGCCGGATGATGTCGTTAAGGCTGGCGTGGCGAGATATCCGACCGGCTGCCCTAGTACACGATAATCCGTGATGACCAAGCTGTTCGACAGCAGTACCGCACTGGCATTGATGAAGCGCGCAACACCTTGCACCCAACCGAAGACATGTTGCGATACGGAAAGTTACGGGATCCAATAAAGTACCAGTGTTATATGAAGGAAATGCTTGCAACCAATGTCCTGACTCCCATTTAGAAACGGCCAGGAGGCGGGCACGATCCGTAGAGCTGGAGCACGTTTGTAACAAACAATTCCGTGTCAACTCACACAGAGGCCCGTCCCATTGCCGTTGGGACAAAAGTGATTTTGGGGGAGCAGCATCGGGGCAAGCATTATGCCAAGCCGTTCGAGCTTCGTCTAAAAATGAAATTTTTAATGACATTCGAGGCGGGACCAAACGAGAAGGCTTTAAAATTTTGTCAACTAAAGAACTAGTGCTGTAGACAGAAGACAAGAACGCTGGCAGGGCTACACTTGAAATTTTGCGTATACCTAAGCCTCCCAATTTGACAGGCAGGGAGGCCTGCGACCATGCCCTGTCATCTAAATCAATATTCAAAACCGATGATAAAGTATTCTTTATTATGTTGTCTAAGCCTTCCAAGAGCTCGCTGTGTTTCCACAGTTGACTACATCTCAAAGAATACGTAAATTTAGGTACAAATAGACAGAACCGAATAATTGTAAAAGCCATATGACTATTAATTTTGAGCAATCTGTCCGAAGTTTTATTGAAATTTTGAATTTTCTCATCTACAAATGACTGAAAAGACTCATCAAGAATTGGTGAACCAAGGAGTCGAAGTGAACATTTATCTACAACTGTAATGTTGGGGGCTAAACTATTGAATTTTCCAATGATATTGTTTTTGTCTACACAAGAGTCCGAAATAAAAAGCTCGCATTTTGAAAAATTTAATTCCAAACCTATTTTTTGAAATTCGTCTGTGATGATTTTTAGATCATCAAAAACTGTGTTCACCTCTCCACCTAATGTTCCATCATCCAAATACCAAACATTGAGCTTGGATTGGAGACGTTGAATGATTGGTTGGATGGCAAGGCTAAATATGGCCGGACCAAGAATAAAATAATTGCTTGTCTCATTTAATGCCATCATAAATATTACTCGTATGTTAAATGCATATTTTCTAATTTGCTCTAGTATTACTTTCCAAAATAAATAAACTCTTCAATATAAATAATTTACGAAATAAAAACAGCTAACTTCGTTACCTGAACCAACCTTTGCACTTGTTAACTAAGTGATTTTTTTTCTGGGGTCGCTCATAACTCTTTTTTTAATTTTGGGGTCGCAATATCAAAAAGGTTGCGGACCGCTGCACTAGAGGGCGACTACGATGTGGTAAGGCACGGCGTTACGGCTCAAACGTTAGCAGTTGAAACGTTAGCGTGCGCGTCCACAGGCCGACATCGGACAATTAGTAGTTATTCTGTGCTTTAGGTCGAAAATAATTAGGTTCATATTCGGTTAGCATTCCCTATACTTGATGATTATAGAACGATGACTAATATTAATTTTCTTACGCGCGTGCGGTCTTATTGTACGGTACGGAGAAACCCGGTTCTACCTGTTATATTCTTTTAAATCGCGCATGCTCTTGTGAAAATTGATGCGCTTCTGTAAATTTTGTAATAAAAATGAGTGACGAAAGTGATAATGAGCGTTCTCGTATTCCAAAGAAGAAATTAGTACAAAGAGGAGAACTTTTGGCGGCAGTTTTGAAGACACATGCTTTACGCCAAAAACATATAAAGGCTTTGTCTGCCGCACCGGGTACTTCAAAACAACGCAGTATCATGTCATTCGTTACGAAAGAAGTGTGCCCAAAAATAAAATTGTACAATAGCAACCGAAATTAAATTGGAAGGTTTCATAGCAGAGCACAACATAGCTTTTCAAATGGCAAATCATATGTCAGATCTACTAAACCATGACCGCCTCCATAAAATACGACCTCTGATAGAGCATTTGAATGCACAGTTTACAAGTATTGCGCCGTACGAACAGAGGCTTTCCCTTGATGAACAAATGTGTGCGACGAAAGTAGCGCACTTTATGAAGCAATACCTCCCTAATAAACCCCATAAATGGGGTTTCAAGCTGTTTGTTTTGTGTTCCCTATCGGGTTACGCATATAACTTCGAAATTTATTCTGGGAAACATGAATATGATAACCTACAAGGTGAACCAGATCTTGGCGCTGTAGGAAACACAGTCATTCGATTATGTCGTTCTGTTCCTCGCAATATAAACCATATAATATATTTCGATAACTTCTATACCTCAATCCCCTTGCTCTACTACTTGGAAAATCAGGGTATATATGCTTTGGGCACTATACAAAGAAACCGCCTCGGAAAGAATTGTAAGTTGCCAGCACAGAAAGATTTTATGAAGGATACTGTACCGCGAGGATCATATGAGGAGCAGGTTGCAGACTATGAAGGCGTGGATATTTCGGTAACCTGCTGGAAAGATAACAAGATGGTTACACTTGCCTCTACTTATGTCGGCGCAGAGCCCGTAGATTCTGTAAACAGATACGACAAAAAAGAAAAAAAAACCATCACCATAGTGTGTCCAAAAATTATAAAATCTATAACGCGCACATGGGAGGAGTCGATCTGATGGACAGTTTTCTGGGCCGATACAGGATAAGAATAAAAAGTCGTAAGTGGTACATACGCTTGTTTTATCACTTGACAGATATGGCTGTAATAAATTCATGGGTTCTATATAAAAAGGTCAACATAAAAACAGGAGTAAAGTCACTTAGTCTTGGTGATTACAGATCAGAGCTGGCAGAGGCGCTCTGTAATTATAAAATAAATGCTGAGAGTAAAAGAGGTCGTCCTTCATCCAACAGCGTCGAGAAGGCGCTAGAAGCCAAAAGACGTCGTGGCCCAATGAAGACAGTTCCACCGAAGGATGTGCGGACCGATGGAATTGGCCACAACGAGCAGAGATGCGCTTCAAAAAACCGTTGCAAATTGCCAGGTTGTAACGGTTTCTCACGCACTGAGTGTACAAAGTGCAGAGTAGCTCTTTGCCACACCTTTACTAGGAATTGCTTCAAAAGTTTCCATGCATCATAGACAAACAAAATATTTTTTCACCCGTCCTAAATATGACGCCACACACATGACGTAGACAAATGGCAACAAACTGGTTTTTTTTCAAAATATATACTTTTTATTTTCATGTAAAGGTTTTTTATTATTCATTCCTATAACTATGTAGGAATAGCTACCCGAAAACATTTATTTCGGAGAAAAACAATAATTCATGCAGGTAAGGGTTAACGTCATAGTACGAGATCCGACTGCAGGATTAGTGCTTAATGTGTCTATCAGTGATTAATGTCATTCTCGTGTTATATATCTCATCATGGAAGAATTTGGGAAAAGCGGTTCCCATTTAGTTCAGTGCATTCACAGACAAACAAAAGCAGGAGCAAAAACTAGTATGTAGTTCTATAGTACAAATAGGGACTATATTTTCCCAAATTGTTCTATTACGTCATGTTCCATAGAACAAATGGGACCTACTCGTTACCGCGTCGCTGCGAAGACTTAGCTAGAGAAATGTACGGTTTCTTCAAAAACAGTTCAAAAAGATCGAGTCGTTTTCAACAATTTGTAAACGTATCTAAGATTTTGAACCCCTCAAACAGATCGCGAAACTATAAACAATGAATATTGGAGCCTAAAGTGGCAAGAAAGAAAACTGTACGTCACGTCAAGAACAGAAGTAGCAGTCCCTAAAAGAAAATATACTACCGAACCAAAAAGAAAACCAAAACGATCTTTCCGACTCCATGCAAGAAATTCAATGGAACTGCCATCGAGGTATGCAAAATTTTTTTTTGACCAATTTAGGGTACAAAAAAAAATTATGACCAGGTTTTGCGCTTTGATATCGAACAATCATCGACTAGTTTGGAAGGTGATAAGCGTGGCAAGCACCAAAAAACTCCACTGTTCGACCGAGAGCTGCTTAATCGTCATGTGGAATCCTTTAACCCTGCAGCACCTTATTAATTATTATACACGGGAACATGCGCCTCTAAGGCCATACGAAAGCTATAAGCCAAAGATCGGAATGCCAACCCAGTGGAGAGATATCTGAAACATATTAAATTATATATTTACATAAATTTTTTTTTCAGAAAAGGCTTTAAGGAAAAAATGGAAGAACATCCGGGACCAGTTTACGAAAGAGTTAAAGAAAATTCCGGTTTCTCGTTCTGGTGATGCTGGAACTGATCAAAACACTTCAATGTGGCCATATTTTCAAATGATTTTGTTCGTAAAAGATGACGTTACCCCAGAATTAAATGAAGGCAATTTGGATAAAACTACTAATGAAAACAGTAATGATAATGAATGATCCCCATCTCCCCAGTCAATAGCTGGTTCATCTACAAGTACACAATATACGAGTACCAAACGTAAATGTGCACATGTGGCGAGTTTTGGTGTTCTTTGAGTGAAGCTTACCCTCTTCTTGTCAAGCGAGCTATGTCCATTCTGATACCATTTGCTACTACGTATCTTTGTGAGGCCGGGTTCTCGGTTTTGGTGTCGATAAAAACAAAACGTCGAAATCGCTTGAACGTCGCCCATGACATGCGCCTTGCTTTGTCAAAGACAACCATAATTTAACGTTCTTATCGAGGCCAAACAGCAACAGCCTTCTCATTAGCTTTAGATTAGAAATAAGAGTAGTGCCATTATTACTACCAACTAACAAAAGTGATTTTTCAATATAAAATGGCTTGTTTTCTTTACTTATGATTAAGATATTCTTTGATAGGTAGGGGTCCGTGGAATTATTTATATTGTGAAAGTGGTCCGTGACTGCAAAAACGTCAAGAAACCCTGATCTAAGGTGATTCCTAAGAATACGGTACTTTCTAATATTTCTAACGTTTCTCCTTTAACGTTTACATTAGCCTTCACTTGTTTAACATTAGGTAGAATAAATATTACATATTGTATTCGTTTCGTTTAGCAAAAGATTATTGAGACTAAACAAATGGACTATGTACTTTAGAGGTAGCAGACTACTTTAGTTAGAGATTGCAGATAGAGCTTGAATGAGTATAGTTATTGGATGTTGTGGTGGACATGGCATTCAAAATTGAGTTTTTTACAGACATATGCCAACATTTCAATGAGTTAAACGTGAAGCTTCTAGGAACAAATAAAACGATTATCGTCATGACAGATCTCATTCGCGGTTTTGACGAAAAACTGCATGTTTTGAGGAACGATGTTATCAAAAGAAACTACCAGTATTTTCCAAACTTGAAAATAACTATGAACGATTTAGATAAACACGAGAATTTGTTTCTGTGATTGATTCTTCAATCAAAGAATTTCAGCGAGATTCTTTCAGTTCAAGGAATTATCGGAAACACTCAAGTTCATTATGTACCCTGATGAATCATGACATTTGATAAACTGAACTTGTCCCAATTCGATTGGTTGGAAATGGAAGAATTTGAAATGCAGCTAATTTATTTCCAGTCTAGTTCAATATGAATTCAAATATTAATATTATTGAAATAACGAAAGAGTTGGAAGTAATGGAAACAGAAAGAGTGACAAGTAATACAAGTAAAAATGCTTATAACAAAATTTTGGAAACATGGAATGTGTTACCAGACACATTTAACTGTTTTAAGAAGCTGGCTCGTGCTTTTCTAACAATATTTTCTACCTATGCCTGCGAGTCATTATTTCCAGAGATTGATAAATAAATAAATAAATAAATAATAAATAATACTGGACAATCCACACAGCACCTGTGAGCGCTGTCAAAACTCACAAAACATTCATCGAATTGTATTACATGTTGTTTGTTTTCATCTATTTTCAACAAATTAACCCTAAATTCACTCTGTTGCCGCGTCTTTTTAAAACGCTATTTACTAACACTACTACATTCTTTCAATAAATACTATGTACCTATTTTCAACAAATTAACCCTAAATTCACTCTGTTGCCGCGTCTTTTTAAAACGCTATTTACTAACACTACTACATTCTTTCAATAAATACTATGTGCCTATTTTCAACAAATTAACCCTAAATTCACTCTGTTGCCGCGTCTTTTTAAAACGCTATTTACTAACACTACTACATTCTTTCAATAAATACTATGTGCCTATTTTCAACAAATTAACCCTAAATTCACTCTGTTGCCGCGTCTTTTTAAAACGCTATTTACTAACACTACTACATTCTTTCAATAAATACTATGTACCTATTTTCAACAAATTAACCCTAAATTCACTCTGTTGCCGCGTCTTTTTAAAACGCTATTTACTAACACTACTACATTCTTTCAATAAATACTATGTGCCTATTTTCAACAAATTAACCCTAAATTCACTCTGTTGCCGCGTCTTTTTAAAACGCTATTTACTAACACTACTACATTCTTTCAATAAATACTATGTACAATTATATCTAGATATTTGTCTCGTGGTTTGTTAACAAACATTCTACATCGAGTTGGACTAGTGTATAGTACCTAAGGTTATTTAATTTTGTATTACAATGGTAAAAATGTACCTAAATAATGTTGATTAGTGGTACTTACTTACTTTTTGAAATCTCTTAGATGATTAGGAACAATTATTATTGTTCTAGGCATATGAATGTAGCTTTGTAACTTAAGCTTTATTGTATTACAACTTTATCTTTTATTGAAAAGAAACACTGTTTGTATTTATATAATGTTTGTAATGCCACGTGAAAGTTCCATGTAAGGTAGTCTTGTGTCACAACTAGATCTCGATTCAGAGGCTCAAACATAGATATTAGGTTATTTGTTTTCGTCTAGATTTATGTTAATTTGTGGTTACTAACTTGTTTGAATATCTTTATAAGTAAGTAGTATAGTTATAAGCGATGAGTCAATTATCATTATCAATGTAGCTTAATCTTTTTTGAAAATAAACATTGTTTCTATAATTATGTTGTTTGTTATGTCATTTAAATGAACTACATACCTACTTAGGCTGCCATTCCACCAGACATGTGCTACTAAGTTTCTATCCGACCAATAGGATCGCTCCATTATCGCGTCATTATCATAGATGAATTAATGACGCGTTTGAGTGACGTGTTTAGAAGTAATTAAAGCAATCATAGTTAGTGTGTAGATACTAACTATTTGTCTACTATAAGTGATTGCAATTATTTCTAAACTCGTCAAAAAAACGCGTCAATTCTGACAGCTATAAAAAAGACAATGGTGCGATCCTATTGGTCGCCTAAAAACTTAGAAACGTGTAAATCTCTGGAATAGCAGCCTAAGTAGGTATGTAGTTCTCCACATCAGAATCATAGATAGTACACATAATAATAGAAGAATTTACTGTTGTTTGCAAGTTTTTTGGAAGAAGCAAGAAATGGAAATAAATATAGAAGACGAAGTTAACGGTCGGAGCATAACTTTGATGCTCTCTCACGAGCAATACGAGAGGGCACAGATCGGTAAGTGAACCGGAGTCACATCACAACCACAGATCACAACACAACAGTTTTTGCAGCAGATAGGTAGCCCAATCATCCAACTAATAACGAATATGTCTTCAAGTACTATTAAAAGCCCTTAAAACTTCTCCAACTGGCTAGCCTCAACTTTCTTACTAATGGTTCAGATGTTTTGGTAACTTTTTTAATTAAGTACTGCCCGCGGCTTCGTTTGTACTTCCCTACGCGTTGTTCTTAAGGAAACGAATAGTGTATCAGCCATGTGAAATGATTTATGGTATTAAAGTAGACAATGTTTTATTCCAGGCCTATAAGCTACCGAAACCTTGGCGTTTTTAAAATAAATTGAAGCTTCACGACATCAATGTGTTTAAATAAGTTGTACTGAAAAATATCATACGCTAGGTAATTTTGATCCTGCAATAACCTTTTCAACAGAAGCTAGTTTTATATTTTATGTGATGTACTTTGAATTTTACAGATTCGGAATATGTGCAACAATTAGTTGCACAGTATGATGCAGATGCAGCAATTGTTGCAAACCATGTAACCGAACCCATTGCCGAAGCTCATGGAGAACAAGATCCTCAAGGACTCTTCATATGGAATGAGTCATGCATTTTCTTACTGCTGTCACTTTATGAAGAGATGAAGGAGGAAATGACTAGAAAACGACATAAAACTGTATTGGCTGAAATATCATCTAAATGCAAGAAACAAATGGAGAATATAGGGTAAGCGGCAGCCAATGCCAATCTAAAATAAATAGTTTTAAAAAAAAAGTATAAAAAAAATTGTTGATCATAATGCCACATAAAAGCGGCTACACACGACCCTAAAATCACTGGCAATATCGGGACAGTGGTGGGGAGGACCCTAGATCGTATCATAAATAGCCTGGTGTGTAGGCAAATCGTACCCGATTTTTTTCGTCCCTAAATCGCTACGGGCGAGCTCACGATTCAGGGACGATTATCGGCTCACAGGACGTGTGTAGCGAAATCAGGACTGATTTTTGCGCAGTCTGCGCTCGAGCGCTGCGGCGATACGACGTGCTTGCGGTTACTATTGTCGCCGCGGGCGATACGACGTGCTTACGGCTACAATTTTTTATTTCGAAAATATGGCGAAGGAAAATGAGCGAGAAGCGTGGACAAAAGTCATTGATTTATTTAAAGATTTACCATATTTGTGGGACAAAAAACATAAAGACTATTTCAACCGCGACATGAGACAGGAGGCATTCAAAATGCTAGTGCAAATTTTCAATGAAGAGATCGGCAGAGATACATCGCTGGCTGACTTCAAGAAAAAACTTGAGGATATGCGTACTACGTATGGAAGAGAGCTGAAGAAGGTAAGATCATGTAGAATATTATGAGCCTAAAATCCCTCTTTTGGCGAGACGCTCTTAAATAGAGCTACCTACTAGCTCACGCTTTTTGGTACATCTCAATTCATGTGTTTCAGGTGAATGTTTCCAAGCAAATAGGATCGGGGTCCAATGACATCTATGTACCAGCGTTATGGTATTACCCCCTCTTCCAATTTCTAGCGGGGACGACGGAGCCATGCCGACCTGGAACGGATACTTTGGATGAGGTAAGAAAAAAATATATGCAATTTATAAACTGATGTTTTATTTGTCAGATACACATACACACTAAATTTATGTAGGAACTACTCTCAACATATCCTCCTGAAAAGAAACTCTGCCGTGTCCATTGAAATAAGTTGTAAATTTATTTCGCACGTTGTTGCCTTCATTATTGCGCTCTTTTTCACTGATTTGCGCTAGAGATACAAGTCCTGTGGTTTCTTCCCGCCAGTCACCATAACGAAAAGTAGAATCATTGATATTTTCAGCATCGACACATGTTTTTGTGATATAATTTTTTGACTTTGTTCTTAAATAATTATGTAAGGCACAACAAGCGAGCACAATTTTGTCGATATTATCAATTTGCACACTTATTCTTTGACGAAATATCCTAAAACGTGCTGCTAAAATTCCAAACGCGTTTTCAACTACTCTCCTTGCTCGTGATAATCTGTAGTTGAAAATCCTTTTCTCGTGAGTTATGTTCTTAAATGGGTATGGCTTCATAATGTGTCTATTAAAACCGAATGCTGAGTCTCCAAAAAACGTGTAGGGCACTGAAATATTTGTGCCCTGTAACGTACACGATGGTGGTAGATGTAACTTATCTGTCATTAATTTATTATACAGTGATGTATGAGTTATGACACCGCCATCAGAGACGCTTCCGTTAATGCCAGTATGTATATACATAAACTCATAATTTGCATTTACTACGGCGAACAGAACTGTACTAAAAAAGCCTTTATAGTTATAGAATAACGTGCCACTCCTCGGTGGCTTTTCTATGGATATATGTTTCCCATCTATTGCACCAACACAGTGATCGAATTGCCACTTGTCTTCAAACATTTTAGCATTATCTTTCCATTCACTTTGCGTTGCAGGCATCTGAAACAGAAAGTAAAGGGAACGTTACGTCACCAGATATATCAGCATCGACATCATCGACACAAATTATAAATACAGAAATATGTGATAAAGAGGGGCCCGCGGACTCTGGAAAAAGTTCACAGCCCAAGAAGCAGAAAATGTCCATACAAAGTAAACAAGAAAAACTGCTGGATCCCAGGTAGCAAGATGACGTCAACGACGTAAAGGAGACGTCATTCATTGGTCATAATAGGGTCGGTCATTATTCGTCAAGAGTGGACGTCATTAATCACGTCACTTTACGGTCAGATAAAAAAGTAGACGTCCGACTAACATCATTTTATGGTCAGTATAGAGACGTACTATATTAGCAATAATACAGACGTTTAATTGACGTCAATTTAGGGTCATATTCAAGACGTTCCATATTCACCACAGAGTAGATGTTCTATTGACGTCAATATATGGTCAGTATGGAGACGTACTATATTAGCAATAATAAAGACGTTTCATTGACGTCAGTTCAGGGACATATTCTAGACGTACCATATTCATCACAGAGTGGACGTTCTATTAACGTCGGTTTATGGTCAGTATCGAGACGTACCATATTAGCAATAATATAGACGTTTCATTGACGTCAGTTTAGGGTCATATTCAAGACGTTCCATATTCACCACAGTGGACGTTCTATTGACGTCAGTATATGGTCAGTATGGAGACGTACTATATTAGCAATAATGAAGACGTTTCATTGCCGTCAGATCAGGGACATATTCTAGACGTACCATATTCATCACAGAGTGGACGTTCTGTTAACGTCGGTTTATGGTCAGTATCGAGACGTACCATATTAGCAATAATATAGACGTTTCATTGACGTCAGTTCAGGGTCATAATCTAGACGTACCATTATGATCACAGAGTGGACGTTCTATTAACGTCGGTTTATGGTCAGTATCGAGACGTACCATATTAGCAATAATGTGGACGTTTCATTGACGTCAGTTCAGGGTCATAATCTAGACGTACCATAATGATCACAGAGTGGAAGTTCTATTAACGTCGGTTTATGGTCAGTATCGAGACGTACCATATTAGCAGTAATGTAGACGTTTTATTGACGTCAGTTCAGGGTCATAATCTAGACGTGCCATAGTGATCACAGAGTGGACGTTCTATTAACGTCGGTTTATGGTCAGTATCGAGACGTACCATATTAGCAATAACGTAGACGTTTTATTGACGTCAGTTCAGGGTCATATTCAAGACGTTCCATATTCACCACAGAGTGGACGTTCTATTGACGTCAGTATATGGTCAGTATGGAGACGTACTATATTAGCAATAATGAAGACGTTTCATTGACGTCAGATCAGGGACATATTCTAGACGTACCATATTCATCACAGAGTGGACGTTCTGTTAACGTCGGTTTATGGTCAGTATTGAGACGTACCATATTCATCACAGAGTGGATGTTCTGTTAACGTCGGTTTATGGTCAGTATCGAGACGTACCATATTAGCAACAATGTAGACGTTTTAGTGACGTCAGTTCAGGGTCATAATCTATACGTACCATAATGATCACAGAGTGGACGTTCTACTAACGTCGGTTTATGGTCAGTATCGAGACAGTACCATATTAGCATTAATGAGGACGTTTTATTGACGTTAGATCAGGGACATATTCTAGACGTACGATATTCATCACAGAGTGGACGTTCTGTTAACATCGGTTTATGGTCAGTATCGAGACGTACCATATTAGCAATAATATAGACGTTTCATTGACGTCAGTTCAGGGTCATAATCTAGACGTACCATAATGATCACAGAGTGGACGTTCTATTAACGTCGGTTTATGGTCAGTATCGAGACGTACCATATTAGCAATAATGTGGACGTTTCATTGACGTCAGTTCAGGGTCATAATCTAGACGTACCATAATGATCACAGAGTGGAAGTTCTATTAACGTCGGTTTATGGTCAGTATCGAGACGTACCATATTAGCAGTAATGTAGACGTTTTATTGACGTCAGTTCAGGGTCATAATCTAGACGTGCCATAATGATCACAGAGTGGACGTTCTATTAACGTCGGTTTATGGTCAGTATCGAGACGTACCATATTAGCAATAATGTAGACGTTTCATTGACGTCAGTTCAGGGTCATAATATTTTCTTTGCCCTTCAACATTCGCATGAATTCTTGAGAATGCGAATATTGGAAATCCTGCGAATATTCGCGAATGCGAATGCGAATATTCGTTACATCCCTAGTAGGTAGACACTTACATTAAAAGTAATGTAGGTACCTACCTACGCATCGCCGTATTATAAAATTAAATAGCCGCGATTTTGAAGGGGTCTTGTGTATCGCGTCGCGCGCCCTTCCCAACACCCCGCACGCTACAAAATGAACTGCAAACAAATCACGCGGGCTTTAAAAAGTAGTAGGCATTTGTTGTTCGATGATTACTTTGTAGGTTAGTTAAGGTAAGTTTTCTTTAATAATATAAGTGTCATTAAAAATGTTATGCAATTTGATTGGTGATCAGTGGTATATGGCAAAAAATACAAAAATGCTAAAAAGGGGAACTCAGTTGACATCGGGCGCTGCCGGGCGGGAATATCGTTTTGTTTCTCAGTGCTGCCACTAAAGCTTCTTAGTAATAAATTAAATCCGTTTGAAAACGAAGAATTCCTTAGAAATAACGATTTCTTTAATTAAATAAGGCTAATGTTCTGATTTCGATTCGTTCGAATGTTTCGATTTTAATTAATTAATATCTTCAGAATTCAAAATGCTAAAAAAAGGAAGTCAATTGACATCAGGCCTGGAATGGATGCCGCCGCCGCCGCCGCCGCCGCCCGCGCCGCCGCGCCTGGACTCACACTGGCGGCTGGTTTTCGTTTTTTTCTCAGTGTTGCCACTAAAGCTTCTTAGCAATAAACTCGGGTAAAAACTTGACCGATTTTTTTTTGTAAGGAATATAACGAATAAATCCTTTTGAAAACGAAAAATTACTTAAAAATAACTATTTCATAGATTAATGATCAAGTTCTGATAGGCTGTATAACTGTTGTAAAAGTCGATCTTAATTAAAATAGTAGTTTTACGAATAGTAGACCTCGCGAGCACTAACTAATTTTCAACAGTTTTATTAAACAGTACACACTAATACTTAGTACATTGTACACCTAGGCTAGAAAATGCCCAATTTCCCTTAAAATACACGAGGTCGGAATCGCACTTTCTCCCGAGTGGTACCTACATAGAGTACCTACATACTGCCGTCCGTTATCTAAAAAGCGGCTAAGTCGCCAAAGCAAGTTTCGAGAAAAAAGCAAAAAACACCGCGAGAATTTTGAAATTGCTGCTTTTGATTACTTTTAACTGTATGACAGATTTTTTGACACTGAAAGATAGAATGACGCGAGTACTATCGAATGGTTTTGCTTTAAACTCAAGTTTCTAGTAAAAATAATTCACATAATGATTTTTGTATATAGTTTTACCATGATTTAATGAAAATGCAAAGTTTATACCACTATAAAGCGGCTATGTATGTATATTTAAAATTGTGTTTTAAGGCGCCTGCCCATCTCAAACTAGCGCCGCCACCTATTTAATCTTATTATTACGTTGAAAAGAAGAAATTTGAAAAATCCATCGTACAGTTTGTGGTACCTATTGTTAGCTTTTTATTAATGCCTTTGTAACAGTTTTATGCTGTAAAGTTTAGGCAGTATTTCGAAATTGCCCTTGGTGGCCACCAAAATCTATTTTCGAAATACTGACTAAATTATACGGAATAAAACTGTTACAAAGGCATTAAAAAAAAGCTTATAATAGGTATCACAAACTGTACGATGGATTTTTGAAAAATCCTTTGTTTAACTTAGAAATAAAATAAAATAGGTGGCGGCGCTAGTGTGCACCATGGTAGCGCCTTAATCGGAGTGGTGTTGTGCAGTAGTGTTTTAGTGAAGTTCAAGACGCTAAAATGTTTTGAAAAGTGTTAATTTTTCGACAGTGAAGGAGAAAACTACTAGAAGGTACTATCAATGCTTTATTATTCATTATTTATTTAGTTTTTAATACCATAATTACGTGGAACGAGGTCTTTTAAACCAAGGGTGTCGCATTTTGGAATATTTTAATACCCAAAGTCACAGGAACTTTGTAATGTTTTTAGATTTTTTTATTAGTTATTAACTTTACGTAATAAACGAATAAAATTATTTGATGTATTGTACATAAGGAGCTGGTTTTGTTTATTCTCTTCCAAGTGTGCATCAAGCCTGACATAAAATAAGCAAGTAAGCTTTGGGCTATTTTTATACCCAAGTGTTTTTTTTCGGCCATTTATTTTTTCCACTTTCTTACCTAAGTTTTAAAAGTTCAAAAATTAAATTTAGCAGCATCTATTGACTATCTGAATTAATAGTATCGATAAAAAAAACATCATAGATTAGGAAAAGTGAACTAAATAAAACGTCATCTTTTTGCTTTTCTAAATACAACTATTATACTCGTAACTAACAAACGAAACAACTCACCGTTTGTTACGATTACACTTACAGTAACAAAAAAACCATCAAAGCTCACAAAAAACAATCAAAGCTGTTTTTATCTTAAAAACATAGGAAAACACGGAAAATATGTACATAAAGCATTATGGGAAATGGGAAACAATACCAACCAGCATTCAAAAGTTAGTGAAACTAATGTTTTTTACTTTATAAAAGGGCCCTTCCCTCCTGTCAGGCATGCAGGACGTATCTAGGAACTCTGTCTGTGTCGACCTTGGTGGCGCCACAAGCAAAGCTCCGACTCCGACGCAGGAGGTTGTGGTTTCGATTCCCGCCTCGGGACAAATTTTTGTACGATCTTAAGATATTTGCACCGGGTGTTCTGGATGTCTTCTATACAGGGTGTAACAAAAATAAGTAACCAAACTTTCAGGTGGGGTGTAAAATCGAACACTGAATTCAGGAAAAATATTGAAAAATAATCCCGCCCTTTAGTTTTCGAAAAATTTAATAAATAGGTACGAAATTTTCACAACATTAGGCAATAGACTAAAATACATGTGTCTATTTGGAATTAAAAAAAATGGCCTAAGTACCTGTATTCATCTCTTTTGTAAGCCCTTATCACCTAAACGGTGCCCTAATGAGCGGCCACCGCGGTCATCGACCCGCGACATCATTGCAGCGGAAGCGAACAGGCTGCACGGCGTGCTTAGATATGGAGCCTACGTACAACAAATACATTCCAATTTTCCTCTAGGAATTAAAAAATAAATAAATTATTTTAAGTCTTAACACACGTTCTATCGCGAAAATGCATAGTTAGTAGGTACATTCATTAAGCATGCACCTTCCTACTAAAAGATATTCACTACTAGCTTTTATTTTTTCATATCGTTGACTACCTAAGTACCTACCTTCACATTGACCTTTAAAAACACGGTGAGTAACTTACAATGAACCCCATAAAAGGTTGTTACAATTTGCATTTCCGAACACCAGATTGAGACAAGAAAAGGCACAAACTTTTAGCGCGCGAGAGCGAGATAGGTATACAAACTTAGTTCATCCGAATGCTCAACCAATGCTAGGCTTATTGTTAGTTTTGTCAAACTGTCATACCACAGAAATGTTATCATAGGGTCAATGGCCGTTTAGTTGCATCATTGCAAGCGCAAGGTGAAGGTCGCGGCGGCGCTTATCTGTTTTTTGTGCGTAAAAATGGCTCGTATGCGTTATTCAGATATTGAATACCACGAGATGAAAATTGAAATGTGAAAATTGGAATGCATTGGCTAGCTTCCTACATAACTACAACACGTGCAGCCCGCCGCCGCGCGCGCTGCTGCGATATCGCGTGTCCGGTCGTGGGTGCCCCCCGTAAAAAGATGTTTATCTGCTAAAAAGGTGTACACAAGGTACGTAGACCTTTTAATCATATTTTAATGTCAAATAAACACGTGCATCAGTCGTTTGCGTAATGTAGTGAAAATTCCGTATTTATTTTATTTTTCGAAAACTAAAGGGCGGGATTTTTTTTTAATATTTTTCCTGAATTCAGTGTTCGATTCTACACCCCACCTGAAAGTTTGGTTACTTATTTTTGTTACACCCTGTATATCCATCGTGGTGGTCCATTAAAGTAAATAAGCAAATATTAAAGTAAAAAGTAAAAATTGCATTAAAGTAAAAAAGTAAATAAGCACAGCAAATAAATTTTATTTTTATATATCGGCTCCTTTAATGGCGATATCAGTCTCGGCGTCGTCGTTGGCAACACTGGAGACCACTGCCGCCGCCGCCATTTTAGCGTCGCTTCGCTTCCTTTCAGTGGTGACAAGTTAGGGGTTTTCCCCCTAAATTTAGGGGTAAAAAATGTAAACAGGGGCAATTTTAGGGGTAGAAAATATTTGGGGTTTTTTTTAGGGGGGGGACAAAACCTGCATTTAAATTAAATAAAACTAAGCCTGCGTGTCATGCATGTGTCTCGTGCGTAGAACGGATCGCACGACACGATCACACATGTCATTTATGTATTGGTATTGCAAAGCCTCGTTCAAACTTCACATCGTATGGTCCGTCCCTCTCACTCAAATAGTGAATAAACAGGGCAGTGAGAGAGATGACACGATCGATTCCGACAACAATGTAGCGTTTGTAATTGTTTGTCTATGACGACGTGTTGTGGTTTGATTTCTTTCATTATATTCTTTCACTATGGATGTTAATTATTTCTAGCACTGTTCTCATCCTAACCAAATAGTGGAGCATTTCTATTTTTCTTTCTCAAATTCAGAAATTGGTGACAGAGAGTCAAATTAAATCTGCTTGTTTGGTTTCGCATTTTTTTATGTTAATCAACAAGAAATCAACAGATAAAATACTGTTGTACTAAAATTATAGAAAAATAGGTGATCACAGTTCTAAGCTCTCATGTCTCAGAAAAAATTTGATAAGTGATTTGCAGTACCTATACAAAACAGAAAATTGAAAAAAAAATTTTTAGGGGTTTTTAGGGGGATTTAATAAAAATACTGGGGGTAAAATTTGGTATGGGTTGGCAACACTGCTTCCTTTTCCCAACAGTTCGTGTAGTGTCCTCAATCTTCTTCCTAGTTTGTGAGTATCCTTAAAGTTTGTGAATAGTTCCAAAATCCAACTTCATCAAAAACTTACAAAACAAGTCGCTCAATCTTCGCTCCTAGATACCTATCTTCCTTCGGTGGTATTACATATGTACCTACTCGTTTTTGAAAATGTATGGTGTCGTACAATTTGCGGCTACTGAGGGTGGAACAGTATCAGTCGTCGTCAGCAAGTGGCTGACTCCAAATAAAACCGGAGTATTCTGGCCTCCAACAAAAGAAGCCAAAGTCTTTGACAAATTACTTCAGCGTTGTTCGTCACCGAGCGAAAATTGGACCCGGTACGAAATTGATAGGATGTTCTATGAGACTGGTAAGTAGTACCTACTTAGGTAGGTATGTTTGTGAATTTAATGTGGCATTTCAATTTATATAGAGACCTACCTATTAAGTTACTACGTACCTAACCTAGCTTTAGGTTTTCTCGAACCTTTTATCCAGAGAACGGTGGGTTGCACATTCTGGCCCAACGATGTATTTGACAGCTGAAAATATTAAGTCCACGCCTAGAGGCACAAAGTCTTACATATTGCGTTTTCTTGCTCCACATTGCCTGTTTCAAGTCGCGTGTTGTATTGTACCTTTAGGCATTATGCTTATGCATTATAAGGTAGGTAGATCTATTAATGGCGTGGCTAGGTGGTGGTTGAGTGTCTGTTACCTAGAGTAGCCTTGCTTTAGTATATGTACCTACCTACTTCAATTTCTTCATGTAACCTATGCTGCATGTAGTAGGCAGGTAGGTACCTAAATTACTGAATTTTATTGCTTGGATGGCTCATAAGTTTTCTTTGACTAGGTTTCGAACAATAATTAATTGTTCTTTCATAACTTCGAAACACTGAAATTCTAAGTAAATAAGTTATTCTGCTCCTAATCAGGTCCATTTTAACACAGGTTTAAAGTGCAACTCCCACAGTGGGGCTGTACTTATCTCATATAAAGGACCCTAATCTGGGTGTTTTTCAGTGGTGTCCAGCCTGGTTGCCATAGAACGGAGCTACACTAGTTTGGTAATATTTAGTTTTGTTTGTCTTTTAGATTATTTGGATAAGGCAAAAAAAAAGTTGTCCTTGGTGGAAGTCACATCAGATATCCAGACTGAGGAAGAGGAAACAATTAAATCATCTAAACGCAAGATAAAAAAAAATAGCAGATATTTACCATCAGATGAAGATACCGACAATGAAGGAGGACCCACACGCCCTCCACCTTTGAAGAAACCTTTACTAAGCTGTAATTTACTTTCCCTAAATAGTACCTACAAACTTACCTGTTATTACATTGTGTTTGTCTTCATTGCTAAGTTTCTATTATTTGCCTATTTGTTGCTTTGCAGATATTCAGTATCAGGCACCAAGTAAAACTACTGACTTAATAACAGACTCACAGATACCAGATATATGTGCCGTTGAAAGTGATGGTAATCAAACTAATCAACTACAAAATTGTGTGAATACACCACTAGGTAAGCAGTAAAATAATTTATCACATAATCTAAGTAAGCAGGTACTTGTATAAGTATAGTTTTATAACAAAATTTACAGTCTACAGGACTTGACTCATATGCACTAATCAGTTACCTATGTCTGGTGGTATAGCTGTGTGGTGCTGGCTTAGAATTTGCACCACCCCAACTCTTCCCATGAGTGTCGGGCAGCAGCGCCCCCTGCAGTACCATTCTACCACCAAACTGCGATCCTCAACCCGGATACCCAGCATGGGGATTATGAGTATTACCCCCCAAGGGATAAACGCCAATAAGGCGCTTATCAGGGGGAGGCCTGCGCTCAGCAGTGGACCAATACAGGCTGTTGAGGTTGAGTTACCTATGTCACCGGCAACATATTGTAAGGTTGAGCAGCGTTGTCTATACAACTTTATAAAATACAGACAACTGTATCTATAACTTTTAGATATAGGTACTTACTTCTATTGGTAGTTGATGAATTTGTTATTTATACTGCTGTTAAATTAGTTCAGCCACAGGTTCTATCATTGAATTGAATGTTTTTTATTTTGTCACAGATGTGTACCTTCAAGGTTACCCAGACTCTGCTCATTAGAACCTAACAAAGCTACAGATTTGTAGGACTTTCTAGTTAGGTAATTCATTATAACAAGTACCTACCTACTTTTAAACAACTGACTCTTTTTGTCCAGGTTCCCAAGATAAAGTAGTGTCGCTATTGGCACACATTAAGGCACAAAACAATCTCATATTACAAATTTTGCAAGACCGAACAATAAACAAAGCAGCATCATTGAAAGCAGAATTCAAGCTGCCCGTGAAAACATTTGAGGAGCTACAAACAGTGGAACAGTTATTATCCATAAAAGAAAACCATGGCAATTTGGTAAGTTTTCAGTATGATGTAGGTACAGCAACTTGGCTACGAAAGTCCATCCACCAAAATGATGGGATGATTGTTTCGCTTACTATTAATAATGCATGTGTTGCAGCTACATTTATTTTTCAAGTCGTTAATCTTAAAAACTACTTATTTAATTAAGGAGCTTTTATCATAGAATATAAAAAGTCTCAAATACAGAATACCGAAATACTGCTTGCAACTTTCAGACTACCTAAGTACTATTTTTGGTGTTAGTGCTATGATAAGCACTAAATCTTAAATATGGACCCGCAGTGTGTGAGGGTCTCAGTTCATGGGCTGTCTTTTGATATTAATTACTTGCATTTACAGGTAGCCTACTTTAGAAGTCTTGGCGGACAGGGTGTTAACAATAAAGTTTCAAGAATTATGAAAACTACTTTGACTGAATCCATGGCAAGCAAGTTCAATTTCTATGGTAAAAGGTCTGATAAGAAGCCCTTTACAGAACTACATCTCCGGGTGGCTATTGTTGGTATGTATTGGTTGTTTGCGTTTACAAATTGAGAACCTCATTTTTTTTTAATTCTACACAGAATCATCTAGCCCCAAGCTAAGCAAAGCTTGTAGTACGGGTGCTAGATAAATTATATACTTAATACAATACAAGTACATGGATATATATTTTATGTTTTATATGAAAAACTAATAAAACACCGTGAAAAAATATCTGCAGATCGTACGAATATTTATCCCCGAGGCGGGAATCGAACCCGCAACCTCCTGCGTCGCAGGCGGACCTTCGCCCACCGCGCCACAGAGGTCGTCAAAAATAAATGTGATCAGTATAATTTGCCATTTTATTGGTATGCCAGATGATTACAGAGAATAAGAATAAATTGAAATAAACATTGGAAAAGTTATAAGTTAATTCAAATCAAATCAATTCAAATCACGAGAGAAATTTGATGGTTATATTATTTATTTATCTTTTTGCAGAAAGCCTAAAAACCCCTGAAACCACGGAAAAAGCAATTGAAGACAGCATCAAAGTGTGGCTGAAACATGCACCTGAACGTGAAAAAAAATCATTGTCAAAAGCAAAGCAGACTGATGCATGACCTAATTTGATATTAAGTATGTGTCTTGCATGTTAATAATGCACCAGCAAGGCTGGCTACCTACCGTGACATTGACGTATCAATATAAGCGCGTGTTTTGCACGGGTTGGACGCTACTCGGTGTTTGCTTTGACATCTGAGCGTTATTTAACCTTTGCACGCGACATTGCATTAGTGTCAATTCAGATGTCGTCAAAACTAAACTAAACCAATTTGACGGCATTCAAAATTATGCCGTCCTTTTTATATCGATCGTTTATAAAGCGACGACGGCAGCATTTGCACTGTCTAATTAGCTTAGCTTAGTTTTGGCGACATCTGAATTGACACTAATGCAATGTCGCGTGCAAAGGTGCATGTGCACCGAGCGGAACTGCACTGCAACGGAACTGCGCGGCACGACGACGCGGCCAATTATTCTTTGTATGAAGTCGTATGAGATATAACGCACTACGCGTCATCGGAACTGCGCGGCTTTTTTGGTGATTTGTTCTAATTTGACGCGCTTGCACTGCAAATAAGCCGCGCCGTTCCGCTGACGTAATCGCTTTTATATCTCATCCGAAGAATATCTGGCCGCCCCGCCGCGCGCCGTGCCACGCAAATTCCGTTGCAGCTCAGTACTGCTCAGTGCGCATGCACTTTAATATCAAAATTGCGCACTCGCGCTTGTATTAAAACGTTAATGTCACGGTAAGTGCTTTTTCACATGCATATGGTCACAGCACAGTCACGTGCCGTGAAAGGGTGTGTTCACACAGTAGTCCTTTTTAGTAGTAGTCCTTTTTTAAACGTATCCGTTATTATTCGGCAGTCGTATGAGCGAATTCACACAGATCACTGAATTTCGAATCCAGTAATGTGTGTGAACTTGCTCATACTACATACATCTGTCATCGCCGAATAAAAACGGTCCTGTACAACGGACGAACTGCTGTATAAACTTACCCTTACACGGCACGGTGCGACGACCTTGCCGAAACCCTATGCATGTGAAAAGAGCCTAACCTTGCAGTCCGCCGTACCTATGCAAAGAAATGTCATACAAGAAAAAAAAAACTGTTGTCTGTGAGCGCCAAATGTTTCGCCGAGTTAGGGAAGAAAAACATAAAATTATACTGGGAATGCACCAGTCCACCGCCTTACTAAATAAAATAAAATTATCTTCACCACAAACAGCATCAACAGCTACAGGTACAAGTAGTAGTAGTGTGCTAAAATACACAAGCAATATGGAGAGTACCGTCGACCTCATTTCAAGTAGTAACAGTTTGCCTACATCATTAGGGGATAAGTATGAAGAGGATCATGTCTCTACATCTGTCAATGCCATGGATTTGCCATCTCAAATAAGACACTGGGCTACTGTAGAACACAAAATTCCCCATAATGCTCTTGACAGTCTGTTGAAAATTCTAAATCCTATTTGCCCTGAATTACCTAGAGATAGCAGAACCCTTTTAAATACGCCAATAAATATATCAAGTGTCCCCTTGCAATCTGGAGAATTCGTGCACATTGGTCTTATTCATCAAATACAGGCACAAACAAAATTATACAGTGTGTCCAACTTTGAAAACAGAGAAATATTGTTGTCTTTTAATGTGGACGGGTTGCCCCTTTTTAAAAGCTCGAATACACAACTTTGGCCTATTTTAGGATTAATCAAAAACTTTCATTCGGCGCAGCCATTTGTTATATCTCTATTCTGTGGAAATTCTAAACCTTCCCCCCTTAATTTGTTTCTGGAACCATTTGTTGGAGAACTATCAAAATTACTTAGTGATGGTATTGATTTTGACGGGACTCATTTTGTTGTCAAGGTGCACAGTTTCGTGTGTGACGCTCCAGCTAGAGCTTTTATCAAATGCACTAAAACACATGGTGGATATTCATCATGTGATAAATGTGTAGAACCAGGTGAATATGTTCAAGGTCGAGTGATATATAGGAGCGTGTCTGCTACTAAGAGAACAGATTCGCAGTTTCGTTTACAGTCTGATGACGACCATCACCTTGGTGAATCTCCACTTGTGAAACTTCCTATTGATTTAGTCGAATTATTTCCCATCGATTACATGCATGCCGTGTGTTTAGGAGTCATGAGGAAACTTTTAAATATTTGGGTCGGTGGTGAATTAAGTGTTCGCTTAAGTAGTCGTTTAGTGAAAACTATTTCGGAAAAATTACTCAACTGTTCCAGTTATATACCTGTGGAGTTTAATAGGCGACCGCGAAGTATTGGTGAGTTGGCTCGTTGGAAAGCCACGGAGTTTAGAATGTTTTTGTTGTATACAGGACCAGTTGTTTTGAAAAAAATTCTTCCGATCTCGCTGTATGAAATTTTTTTGTTATTTCATTGTGCAATAACAATTCTAATTTCTCCTAAATACATTAGACAAATAGGTACAAATTTAGCACACGAGTTGTTGTTAATGTTCATAAGACACTCCGAAACTATTTACGGACGAACATTTTTAATTTATAATGTTCATATGTTATGTCATTTGTGTGATGATGTTCGTTTATTTGGTGCTCTGGATAATTATTCCGCATTTCCGTTTGAAAATTATTTGGGTATGTTAAAAAATTTGGTTAGGTCGCCTAATAAACCATTAATTCAAATTGTTAAACGATTAAGAGAAATGGAGTCATCACAGTCTCCAAAATCTAAAGAAGAGTTGACAGCTGTTTTTAATTGCAGAAGTTTATTGCCAATGCCTACTGATAACAATGTCTATGAATGCTTTGAAAAACTTATTTATAAGGGATTTGCAATTTATGCTATATCAGCTCGTGTAGCTGATTGTTATTGTTATGCAAAAGGCAAAGTAGTTGAAATACATAGTATTCTGAGATAACATCAATGAAAAAAAATGTTTGTTCATTTATGGTAAAGAATTTGTTAAATATGATTCATTTTATACATATCCTTATGATTCTGCATTTATTGATATCTTTAAAGTCTCTGAACTCTCTTCAGATTACAAAATCTTACCTCTGTGTGACATAATTTCAAAATGTGTTATTCTTCCTCATGAGACGGATAGTAATTATTTAATTTGTTTTCCAATGCTCCATGAATATTGTGACTAATGAATGTATTACGTTTGTAAGGAAACTCGTGTAAATATTTTAAATAATATCTGCTAATCTTCGAACCGCAAAACTTTACAGCAATAATTATTTTCGGGGACCATAAAACATAAATCATTAGACTAAGGGTCAGCTCATACCGAGACGGGACGCGACCTGGGGGCCTATTACGAACTCTTAATTCCAGGCAATATCCGCCGTAAACTGAACTGCCCGCCTTTTTTGTAACATGAACTTGTAATTCCAGCCAGTCAGCGGTCACGTGACACTTGGCCGACTTCTGAACGATAATTGGCTGGAAATACCGTACTATGAGTGTCCATTTGACATTTCTATCCTTGTTTTATCTGTCGAATCAAACCATTCTGTTTACGCTGCCACAATTGAGCTTTTTGTGAATTGTTTTGGTTGTTTGGTTATAAAAAATATTGTTTTCGGCCATTATAACTCCATAAAAATGAGTGAAGAGTTAGAAATGTTTGAGTTCTTGGAGAGTGATTCTTCGCAGGAGAATACAAATGCGAAATTACAGAGAAAACGGCTCCGAGATGAGTGCAATCCGTTTTCTATGAGCGACGCCCAATTCATCAAACGGTACCGGTTGTCGAAAGAATTGGTGCGTAATCTCTTGGAAGACTTGAAACCGCATTCACCAGAGCCGACGAAATCTACAGATTTATCTTTGGAGACTAAGGTTAGTAATTTTTGTTGTTGCTTTACATCTCAAACATACAGCATTAATTTGCATAGATGTGTATCTAAATAAATATTTGTATTCTCATTTCAGCTATTGGTAGCATTATCATTTTATGCTACTGGGTCTTACCAGCGGCCTACAGGCGATATTAGCTCCCATGCAATAGCTCAGCCAACAGTCTCAACAGTAATAAGACAAATAACTACTTTGTTAAATTTGCCTCACATGCGAGAAAAGTATATTAAGTTCCCAAGAACACAGGAAGAACGCAGAACTAATATTATAAGGTACCTAAGTGATATAACTTTTTTATAATTTACAAAGTGTCTAAAGGTATATAATGGACACCTTACAAACAATTGTACACATTATTCAAATTAACATCAATTCATAGATTAAATTGTTACTATTTCAGATTTCATAACAAGTTTGGTATGCCGGGAGTATTGGGCTGTATAGATTGCAGTCATATTGCTATCATACGCCCAACAGAAAATGAAGAGCGTTATTATTGTTGGAAGCAATACCATTCTCTTAACATACAACTGGTAAGATTCTAAATACCTACCTACTTGGTTGTTACTATCTCCAAGGAAATAAATCTCACTTTAAAATCAGAGACAAAAATAGAAACAAAGTTTTGCTCATATAATAAAAAACTTACTTAAATTTTTAATACAATGAATTAAAATTATAATAATACTAATACAACCTTTTTCATTAGTTTGAGATTAACCTGAAACAAAAATATTACAGATTTGTAATGCGGATTATGAAATAATTAGTGTGGATGCTGGTCATGGAGGTGCTACTCATGACTCACATATCTGGAGTAATCATCCAATAAAACTACACCTAGAAGAGCTTACTAGAAATCAGTCTGTATGGTTACTTGGTATGTATAACTTTTACTTTTGTATAAATGTCAATTATAATAATTTTCATCCAATCTCTAAACAGTTCTATTGTTCATCATTACAGGTGATTCTGGATACCCGTTGAGGAAGTATTTGATGACTCCTATTACAAATGCTACTTCAGGTTCACAGGAAGCTCACTACACCACAGTGCATGTGAGAACAAGAAGCACTGTAGAAAGAACCATTGGACTCCTGAAAGCTCGTTTTAGATGTTTACTGGTCCATCGAGTCTTGCACTACACACCGCAAGTAGCAGCATCCATTGTCAATGCATGTGTTATTTTACATAATATCTGTGTCCGTGCAAATCTGCCTGAACAGGTACTCACCGATGAAGAAGCTATGCAGGAAGGTTTGCAACAAAATGAAGATAATGCCAGTGTCAATGAACCATCAACTAGCAACAACAGAGAGTTGAATGATGGCCTAGCTATAAGGCGCGCCCTCGTTTCTCGCCTGTGGGCCTCCCGCAATCCTTAAAATAAAATATAATATTTGTACATTGTTGTTTTTTAATCTTGACTATGTTAGCTTGATTCGGCTTTGAAAAGATAAGTTAGTACATATACTCTCCATAATATCATATAATTTTGTTTTTCTTATTGATTTGTCTTTAATGTTTCCACCTATTGTACTAAGTAAATTTTAGTTTTTATGTATTTTTAAATAATAGTTTTGTACATACTCTGTTTACTCTCTAATTAATGTTCACTCTCTTATTAAATACATTGTAAACTGGGCCTCCTGTGATACAGGTGCTAAACCTAGTGCAGGGACCACAAGTAATCTGTTTAAGTTTTTCAGCAAATAAATGCCTTTTTGATTTAATTTTTTGATAATTTACCTGTCAAGTGCATTTGCAATTCTTTCCAAAGTATTAAGAAGTTGCTCCAAATTCTGACCAATTCGGGTCTCTAGTTGCAGTCTTTCTCTGCTGAGCTCAACCAATGTACGTCGGGCTGCCTCTTGACTCATTTGACTCTCTCTGCGACGGCGGCGCCGACGTTCAGGTTGAGGCACAGGAGGTTCCACAGCATCACTGGTGGAGGGATGTGTCTCTACTTCCTCTTGAGGATCTTGTGGAAGCTCATGAGGTGTAGGTTGTACCTCCTCCAGTTGTATTGGTAGTGGCTCACTAGCAAGAGATGCTGTGTTTGAGGTCTATGGTAAAGGAAAAAAAAATTAACATCTTTTGTACTTATAATTTGGTTTTAAAGTAATTCATTCAATAGGTACTTACTGTTGGAAATGGATCAACTTGAATGTTAGGCAAGCCTATGCCAAAGTCCTCACCGAGTAGCCCCAAAAACTTTCTTTCAATGTCTGTTAGTGGGGCAACATTCAGAGGTCCTCCTCCAGTACGATTCTGTGCAGCACGCACTACAGCTGCTCTTTTTTTTAATTTAGCTTTGTAGTCCACCCAGTACTGTAAAACAAGATTATGCTTTAGGTATTATTAAGACAAGGTACAAATTATAAGATAATTTATGCCTACATGATGCCACCGAATGCTACTGGCAATATATTTACTGGTGACTGATTAAGGCAAATGCCTCCGAATTGACTCGTTGTTAGCAGGACATGTAGAAGTACATTAATCGGTAGGCAGATAGGTCTTAACAAAATATACGTACGCTGGACCATCCCTTCCAATCCTTCACGGCACCTTCTCCTTGCGAATTGAGTGCTTCGGCGATAGACTCCCACATTCGCCTCGAGTATTCTCTGGCTTGAGCTGATTTATTATAGCCTGTCGCTATTTCTTTGTGGGAGTTCAAAAACTCCCATAGTGTCTCAAGCTGAGTAAAGGTAGCACGTCGTCTCCGAGAACTATCATCTGACGAACTAAAATAAATAAAAGCATTGTAATTAGATACCAAAGATACCTGCCTAAAACAAACATCAACCATAAGGATCTAAATATAAAATACTTACGCCATTCTACACTGAACACCAATATAAACTATTACTCACAAGCTCTACACAACACTTACTAAAAGTTATCAGAGAATTTCATAACTTTTAGATTCTCAAGTGGATACACAAACACAAAAGTTAAAAACGAGGACTTTCCCGCCATAGTGGTGTAAGCACCGACGACGTTCCGTTCGGAAACCTAGTTATTATTTGGACATAGCAAGAAATCATAATAGGTACTAATTACATACTGAAGGTAATTAAATTCCTAGCAAAACGTTCATACTTTGATAGATTGTATCAAAATTTTATTAAAATTAATTATTTTTCTCATTAAATGTGTTTGAAAATAAAACCGGCTAATTCCGAAAAATATTCAACGGCGTTTTAGAACGAACCCGACGAAACTTAAAAACCGGCCATAGACAATGTATCCGTAGCAAGCCAGCTTGATTCCGGCCAGAGTTAGGTACCTCATATTACGAAATAGAACAAGGCAGTATTAGGCCGTAAACTGAACTGCCTGGAACTTGGATGGTTAATAAAAAGTTCGTATTAGGCCCCCTGGTGTTATGTATCTAATCAATAAATATTTGTGTTTTATGGACCCTGATAACAATTATCTCGTCCACGCGGCGAGACGCCGCGTGACGCAGCGCGCACTTTTTATGACATTGATACAAAATATAACTATAACCATGCTATAACCCCACTACACAAAAGATGCAAAAAGTGCGCGCAGCGTGGCGTCTCGGTGTGAGCTGACCCTTGATCTAACACCCTACGCTGTTGATATTTTAGTTTCAGAACTGTTCAGATCACAAAATGTATATTCACCACTGTGTGATTATTATAGTTGTATAAAAAATATTGATAATTAGGTAATAAATAATTATTTTTAATTAAATTTAAAGGTTTAGCAAGATTATGTTACTGTTAAGCAAAATGCAACTACCTATATTTTTATAATCTGTAGGTAACTACAAGAATTTGTTGAATATGACAGGTATTATACATATTCTTACGATTCTGCGTTTATTGATACTTTCAAAGTCTGAACTCTGTTTAGATGATAAAATCTTACCTCTGGGTGATATAATTTTAATATGACATGTTTTACTTTCCCTCATGATGAGACATGAGACTGATAAAATAATTGTTTTAGTTGATTTTTTAATTTGTATTCTAATGCTCCATGAATATTGTGACTAACAATTTGTAGTAAGTATCCATTAGAGAATCTGCTAATGTACCTAGCAACCGCAAAGTTTTAATAATTTTCAGGGTCCATAGAACATAAATCATTAGGTATTGATTTATGTTTATTACTGAGACGCGACCCGATCAGAGGTATCTAGAGAGAGACGCCCCGCGCCGCCGCCGCCCGCGCCGCCGGCGCGCTATCGGTCCGCGTCGCGTTTCGATAATTTATGTTTTATGGACCCTGAAAGTATTATTCGATGCGCAGAGACGCCGCGTGACGCAGCGCGCACTTTTTTATAATGAATAAGTAGGTAGGTACCTACTTTAAGTACCTAACAATTAATATAACTGATTCATGTAAATTTGTTGTTTTTATTTGCTTGCAGCCCTAACAGAATTTTAAAGAACGTTTTCAGAATACGCTCTATTTACGTCTTCGGGAGACGACATGTTAAGGTTTTCAGAAGACGACCTATTAACGTCTTCAGAAGACGACCGATTAACGTCTTCAGAAGACTACCTGTTGACGTCTTCAGAAGACGACCTATTAACGTCTTCAGAAGACGACTTTTCAAAGTCTTTAGAAGACGACCTATTAACGTCATTAGAAGACTGCCTACCAACGTCTTTAGAAGACGACCTATTAAAGTCTTCAGAAGACGACCGATAAACGTCTGTAGAAGACGACCTATTAACGTCTTCAGAAGACTACCGATTAACGTATTCAGAAGACGACCGATAAACGTCTGTAGAAGACGACCTATTAACGTCTGTAGAAGACGACCTATTAACGTCTTTAGAAGACTACCTATTAACGTCTTCAGAAGACGACTTATCAACATCTTTAAAAGACGACCTATTAACGTCTTTAGAAGACGACCTATTAACGTCTTCAGTAAACGACCTACCAACGTCTTAATAAGACGACCTATTTACGTCATTAGAAGACTGCCTACTAACGTCTTTAGAAGACGATCTACTAACGTCCTTAGAAGACTGCCTACTATCGTCTTTAAAAGACGACCTATTAACGTCTTTAGAGGTCATCCTTTTAACGTCTTTACAAGACGCCCTACTAACGTTTCTTCAAAGACGTCTTATTGACGTTGTCAGTGACGTCGTGAGGCTATGACATTAGGCCGTCTTTTCGTACGTCATTGCGCCGTCTTTTATGACGTCTTTTAAGTCGGAAATGACTGTGAATGGACGTCGTTATGACGTTAAATTGCTACCTGGGATGCTGCTCAGACACTGATGACTCGACAAGACGATGATTGGGAGATAATAGGAAAGTCAATAGGCGTTCAATTAAAAAACCTGAGTACCCATCAACAAGTGATTGCCCAAAAATTATCAATGATGCCCTATTTTACGGAAAACTTGGCAAATTGGCAGACGAATCTAGTATCACTTTATCTCCACAACACACAGTATTACATCCTCGCATTCCACATCGCTACTATCATTATTCCTCTGGCTCTTCGGTGACAAATTCATCACCGCAGCCATGTCAACAATATCTGGCACAACCGTCTCCTCAACCATTTCCACAATATGCGATGCACCCGTCACCTCAATCATCTACACAATTTATTATACCACAATCCCCTCAAACACCTCCACAGCATACAGCACAGCAACCTTCTCCTCAACCACCCCAACATCACATGATGTCACAATTCCCTCAAGCATCTCCAGAGTATAACTCCACTGTACAACCATTTCTACAGTCTATCCCACAATATACATTTGAACAACCATCTTCTGATGGCTCTTTAGTAAACTGAGGCCGCTCGGACTCATCCCAACGGGATCATTCGACCTAAGCATATTTTGAATTGGTAAACTGATCCCACTAATAGATTTTATGATTTGTATAGACACACGCAAAAGTCTTTGAAATTAATTTGAAATTAGATTAACGAAAACAACAACGCAACCCCTAACTCACAATTGCATTGCGAGTAAAGTAAAGTTGAAGGTCACCTTGCCGGATTCTGCAAATACCTGCATTCAGCCAATCACAGACTAAAATCTTATCTATCGAAATAGGAAGGGTTGAGTGCATCTTTCTGTTCGATTCCCATTTAATCGTGTATTGCCCTTTGCGTTAAATTTGCGTTGTAAGTGAACAGTTCCGTAGGTGAAATGTGATGAGATGGTGTTGGTGAACAGTTCCGTAGGTGAGTAAACATATTTACTAAATACTATTTCTATATGTAAATGAAGCCTTTTATCTCTTCATTTAATATTGTCTATGGTGGCAGCACTTTGTTTGCACCTCAAAATAAGTATGCATTTGATTCTTCCTCCGAGGTTTGCGCTATGTTATCTCTAGAAATTTATTCATAAAGAAATTATCTCTGACTTTGTACAATGAAACGTCAACGTGGTAAAGGAGATAATTTTCATTCAAATTATAAATAATATTTGAAGCAATAGCTTTTAATGTTGTTTCTCTTTACAGGTTAGTAATAAATCATATTATCACTCAATTATGTATACAAGTGATTTGTATTTGTAAAAAACTGTTTCTTAAAAATAAATTTATCTTTACAGTGCAACAACATCTAAAGAACTTATAACATACATATATAGATATATACTTTTCAATGTTTATTATACAACTAGTAGCTTGCTTTGGTTTTCCCTGTATACATCCTGCTCACAGAACCGCAAACATTCCGACATTATTCAAATCAAAAGTAGGTATTTAATGGACTAAAAATATAACTTTACAGGTTTACTTAGACCTACTTGGTATTTTTTGTAAATTAAAGTATTTTTCAACAAATGTTTTAATTTTTTGAGTACCTAAACACATTTTAATGCATAATCTTTATTTCCCTTAGAAACATCAAAATGTATGAAGATAGTCCTTCTACTTCACGCGGCAATCCATCTATGTATATAAGTACTACACAAAGAGGTTCCAAAAAGATAATAAGGCATGGCTATGAATACGTTATTAAAAGAACAAATATTGATGGAGCAATCTTGTGGAGGTGCGCAAAAATGAAATCATGTTTTGCAACGATAAAAACCAACAGGGATTTTAATGTAATAAAACACGAAACAACTCATTCTCATGAACCTATGGACACAGCAGAAGTTGAGATAAAAATACAAATGGATAAGTGCGGGAAGACTGTGCAGGAGAATTTATCTGACCCAATCTCTAAAATATTTGAGGAAAATATGGCTCCCCTTGAAGATCGTGGTATAAACATAATAAAGAAGTTGCCGGCTTTAAAAAATGTACAGAAAACACTCTATAAGAAAAGAAATAAATCTATAGGAGCAAGCAAAGTAACTTTTAAAAAAGCGAAAGATGTTGAAGTGCCTCAAAAATTTCAAAAAATACTATTTGCTGACTACGCACATAAAAACCGTATATTGATATTTGCTGACGATGAACTAAAAGAATACATGGGAAAATGTAAACATTTTTATATGGATGGTACATTCAAAACTTGCCCAAAGCCATTCTACCAACTGTACACGATTCATGCGGAGCTAGAAAGCAATGAAGAATACCAAAATATCATTCCAGTTTTATATGCCCTGCTACCTGACAAAAAATTGACCACATACAAGCTGTTATTTCAACTAATAAGAAGTCAAATACCCCAGTGGAATCCAAGTGACATAACAGTTGATTTTGAAGTTGCAGCTATACAAGCAATCCGAAGCCATTTCCCAAATGTGAAAATAACAGGCTGCTACTTCCACTTCAGGCGCTGTCTCTGGCGTAAAGCTAAGACACTAGGTGTATGCAAAACACAGCTTGGCAAAGATCATGTCAAACTTTGTGCGGCCTTATCTCACCTTCCACCAGAGTTAATTGATGACGGATGGCTCTATATCATGGAAGAAGCTCCCGAAAGCAAATGTGTCACGCAATTCAATGACTACTTCGTCAAAACTTGGCTGGAAAATTCACCACTCGTAAACACTTGGTGTACATACCAACAAATGCAAAAAACTAATAATGTCGTGGAATCGTGGAACGGGCACATACAAAAATATATAAAAAATAGACCAAATATTGCTCAACTTTTAGTGAGCTTAAGTAAAGACATTAATCTCTTTTCTTCCTTGTTGAAAAAACCCACCGACCTTAGAATTTCAAAAAGATTACCTCAAACTATCGAAAAAAAGAAAAAAATTGACATTTCAATAAATAAAACGCTCAACGGCCAAATCACGGTAGGGCATTGCCTAGAAAAACTTAGATTTTAAATTATTTTTAAGTGTGTACCTCAAAAACAGATTTTTCCATGAGGAAAAAATGTTAAATTAAACTAGTTTCATTTATCTAAATTGTTAATGACTGTAATTTTAATTTTAGCTTTTACGGAGCCTAATTTACCTATATCGATGTTTAATCAAACGCCTGTGATTTCGACTAGTCCTAAGCAAATATTCATGAAAAGACTGATTTGTAGCTTTTTAAGTTTTACTTATTGATATTTTACTTACTAACGCAACAAATATTACAATGAAAAGGTAATTAGAAAATTAGTCGTACTTCCTCTTAATGTTTACCTTTAAATTGTCAGTAACTTAAATGTTTATATGGCTATTAACTAATATTTACTTTTCGATACTGTTAGAATAATAATTTAATTTGAATACTTCTTATGAAGTGCTTTTGTTTAGTTTTTAGATTCAGTAATTAAACGACTGAGTTTTTTTTAATATATCTGTTTAACCAAACCATTGTGTTTAATTTTTCCCTCAACATTTTTGTGCACGTGTGTTCATATTTTTCAAAAAATACGAAATATTCTATCTTTTTCTTGATGCGGGATCGGTTGACTAAACAAAAATAATAAAATTAATGATTTAGTCAACTCATCCCAGTGGGATAAGTTGGAGCGGCCTCAGTTTACTAAGGAGCCCTTCTGATGACGTAAATCTTACCACTGAATTTCCAAACTGTACAAGTGACACAACAGTTCAAAGAGGAACTGGCTCAGACATGAAGGACTTTTTGATCTATAATAAAAAATAAAATAAATAGTATTAAATACCTTGTATGTTTTTGCTTAATATAAATAAATAAAATTAAACTTTTAAATGGATGTTTTAATTATTCTATAAGAATTCAGTCCTTACCTACCTTAATAAAGTGTTTCAAACAATTATAGATAGCACAACATGTCTCTGGAATCATTGTGGACATAAGTTGCGGCGATATTATGGCACTGAATTTCAAATCTTCATAGCTTTGTCCAGTTGCTAGGAAACGTAAAGTAAAGGATCGAGCACATTATGCCGGGCCGCAGCGTGTCGGGGCGGATCGCAAAAATCCGCTTGAATTGCTTTAATACAATATGTATGAATTATCGCACACTGTGTCGGGCCGCAGCGGCTCGCATTATTGCGAGGCGGATTTGCGTCCGTGCAATGCGACCCGCCCCGCCCCGCTGCACCCCGTCAACAGTGTGCTATAGCAAGCGGATTGGTGTGCACGCGCGCACGTGTTCATATTGATTTATTTGCGTTTTTTTGGTGATTTGCGTGTACCTACCTGTGGTGTAGTATTTACAAAAATGGATGAAGAACTTTTGATTAATTTAGTTCAAGGATACAAAGAACTTTATGATTTGCAAGATCCTCATTACGATGATCAACAAAGAAGAGATAATATTTGGAAGGAAATAGGGGACATAATGAAAGAATCTGGTAAGTATCACTGACAAGTATTTATTTCTTAGGTTACAAAATAAGAAAAATGTGATTACTTACGACGTACCTATTTAGACAGATTTCAAATAAATCACCCTGAGGTGATTTATTTGAAATCTCAACAGATTAGTTTCTTCGCAAACCTCTTCTTATAACCCTCGATTGCCAGCCAACGGTACCAGTTAGAGATACGAAGTATCTTTTAAATTGGTCACGGACACACATTGCGTCTAATGCTGCATGGCCTCCAATATATGGCAAATCTGTTATAGCTTCTGTTATCACATTTCTCTGAGCTTCCTCTTCGGACCAGTAGCAAATGTCGTTTCGCAGTAAATTGTGCAAACAACAAGTGGCTAATATAATAACATTAACATGTTTCGGCAATAACGAAAAACGTCTTTCGTATACTCGTAAACTTTTTCACTAATAGACCAAAAGCATTTTCGCTCACACGCCTAGCTCTACTCAGCCTATAATTAAAAGCTTTTTTGTCTTCGTCATTTGTCGACTGATTTGCTGGATATGGTCTCATCAAATGTCTGGTTAAAGGGAAAGCTTCGTCTCCAACAATGACATGTGGTAACTTTAAGTCTGTACCCGGTATTAAACGATCAGCAGGCAAATTTAATTGACCATCGATTAAAGCTTTGCCAAAATTAGAGTTATTGAGTATTTGGCTATCAGAATTTTTACCCAAGGCACCAACATCGATGACTGTAAAACGGTAGTCCGCATCGACTAAGGCTAATAAAACTATAGTAAACGTTTTTTTGTATGAAAAATAAAGGGAACCACTGTTCGGAGGTGCTTCAATAATAACATGCTTTCCATCCAGTGCCCCAATGCAATTTGGAAAATTCCATTGCCTTCTAAAACGCTGTTCTTTACGTTTCCAGTCTACTTCTGTTGGCACGGGCATGACATTAGGTGATAGTTTCTTAAATATGGCTGTACATGCCTCGTAAATAATTTGTCTGACAGTTGATTCACCAAGTCGAAAAGTAGTGGCTAATGACTTCATTGAATTTCCTGTCGCCAAATATCTGAAACAAGAAATAAATAAATGTGGGACATCTCACATACAGCTATCCGACCCCAAACTAACTAAGCAAAGTTTGTGTCAGACAACTGATATAAATACACAAATACATATATATATCATCATCATCAGCCTATTTATTATGCTTTATGTTTAAACTTTACTAATACTTATATATTTTCTTCCACAGCTAAAACTTGCAGAGATAGATGGAGACGAATAAGAGATAATTACAGACGCGCTAAAAAGTTAAGGAAAACCAAAAGTGGACAAGCTGCCACAAATATGAAGAAACCAAAATATGAAGATTTATTGTCTTTCCTTAAACCCTATATTAGAAACGAGGATGAAACTTTTTCTAATTTTCCACCAAATAATACTTCCCAAGACTCAGGTGATGAGGATGATTCTCGTAGCCGTGATAGTCCTGGTTCAAGTGCTGGTACTTCACAAAGCATTTCACCTCGTCCTTACAAAAGAAATTCCAAAAGTTTAGATACTCCACCACAGCTTTCACCAACACACTCGCTATTACAAGAGTATTTAGAAAAAAAATACAGTGCTAAAAAGAATAAATCGGACAAAATAGTTGACTTTTTCAAGAACTTGGGGGAAACTGTTTCAAATTTTCCGGAAGATGTACAAATTCGTGTGAAACGTGAAGTTTTTAAAATAGTTACCGATGCAGAGGAGAATGTTTTGGACAAGTCTAAACAACAATATGTTTTAAACGTATCTCAAGAGAGCGCTCCGCCCCTAATCCTTATTAATTCAAACGAGCAACCTCTAAACGAAATAACAACACCAAATTCAACAAACGTTGTGAATCCAAATAATATTTACACAGAGGAAGAGATTAGTCTAGATGAAAACGCATTAAACGCTTTTTTAAACTCTATTCAACAAAAAAAAGCTAACCAATGAATGATATTTCGAGATGGGCAAATAAGAGGCCAAAGAAGAGAAATAGAAGATGTTGATTAAAGGTTTTTGTTCTGTGATTTTGTGATACTTGTTATATTGAATATAATAATATTAATAATGATAATGGTTTTACTTTCTTATACGCTATAGATATATAAATATACTTACAGTTCAAATATTAATATTTAGTCATAAGTGCAGGACCATGTGTGTCAGATAATCCTACTAATATTATAAATGTGAAAGTGTGGATGTTTCTATGTTTAAATATTTGTTGGGTAAAATTGAGTATCGTGCGGCACGAATTTGGGGGTAACCGGGATGGTAGGGGGGGGGGGGTACAGTATTCTCTGAAAGTTTGGCAGTGAGGAAACTCTTAGTTCGGGAGAAATATATATTTTTTTATTACACCAACCTACAAAAGCCTGCTGATATGACTATCTTAACCCCAAATTCGTGTTTTTAGTGATTTTTGTAGGATGAGAAGTGACAAAGTATATACGCTCATAATTCGTTTCTGGCACTTCGCCGGCCGCTGCCGCGGCACGCTCGCTTCGCTCGCTCGGCTCGAGCGCGGTGGTTCATGTCGACCTAATACGCTCGTCGCTTCGCTCCTCGCACCTAATTCTTTTTGTATTATCAAGTATATAAGCCTAAAATTCGATTCTGGCAGGCTTTTGTAGGTTGGTGTAATAAAAAAATATATATTTCTCCCGAACTAAGAGTTTCCTCACCGCCAAACTTTCGGAGGATACTCTACCCCTCTCCCCCCCGCCCTTCCCCTACCACCCCGCTTACCCCCGTATTGGTGCCGCACGATACTAACTCCAACCCTATTTGTTACTCAATCACGCGAAAACGGCTGAACGGATTTAGATGGAATTTGGCATGAATGTAGCCCTTGACATGGAAAAAAAACAAAGGCTACCTTTAATCTCGATTGCTTAAGAGATTCCCGAGGGAAACATCAAAAGCACTAGGTATGATATAATAACACTTACCTCAAACACACTACAAGCCGTTCTTCTGGTCCTATAGGCTCACGAAAGGTTGTTGTTTTTTTATGCAGATCCTCCTTTATTACTTCAAGTAATTGAAAATAGCGATCAGGAGTCATACGAAAATATCCCCAAAATTTGTCTTTGTCTGCTAAAAGATCGGGAAAAAGATGATGGTATTCGCCGAATACCTTTCTCTTCGAACAAATTGGATGTATCCATATTTTACGTTTTCTTTTTTGACGAACTTGTTTATGCTGTTCATTTTTTTCTTCTTCTAACAACAAGCAAAAAAAAGAAAGTTCTTCGTCAGAGCTATCCATATCCACAGAACACAATTACTCCTATAACGTACAGTTGCACACCAATTCTGACAGTACACTGTTCTCAAAATCCGTCAATGTACTGCGACCCGGCCCGTCATTATGTGCTAGGTAAGCATTTTGCACTGCGCTGCGGCCCGCTCCGCCCCGCTGCGGCCCGACATAATGTGCTCGATCCTTAACTGTAAGTCGTTCTCTCGGACTTATGGATTCTCGCATTACGGTATCCTGTTTCTGTATAAATGGTGTCACCATATTGAGGAGCTCTTCAAAACACTCAATATCCATTCTTAAAAAGTTTCTGAAATCATCTGCTTCTTAATGTCTCATGACGTTCATGTGGCTTAATTCATGGCGTTTCATTAACCAGTTTTTAACCCAGATCCTCCTTTTTCGTCTCTGTTTAGGTGGCACCGTAGTAAGTGCCAAGACAATTCCTATTTTCTGCTGTTTTGAGAGCGTCGGCGGCATTTCGGAAAAACGAGCAGTCTGTAGCACGGTCGGTTACGTACTGACAGGCAAGGACGTGTGTAGAGTAGAGACAATTTTATCGCCGATTCAGCCCCGATTTCACTGTCTCGACATTGCCAGTGATTTTAGGGTCGTGTGTAGCCGCTTTTAGGCAACGACCGGGCAATCTGGCCTTACTTTGACAGAATGAGCGAAATATTTGGCTCGGCAGGATGGGCCAACCCTGAAGCCTTAGCACCAGAGGCAGGATCATTGCCAGTTTCATCTGTCAATGATCCTGTCTCTGATTCATCACAAAGAAAAAGAAAAATAGACACAATTTTAACAGAATTCACCCAAGATTTAAAAAAATATGATGGATAGATGGCATCCAAACATCATTTTAAACAGTACCTATTCGCAGAACAACGTGAAAATCCAGTGAAAATGGCTGCAAATCGAGAATTTTATTTATTATTAAACGACTCCGCTGAGGAGTGGGACGACGACGATTCATCGAGTGATGAAGATGATGCCGAATTGCTTGTTATTGCTGTAACAAAAGCGACTAGCAGGGATGGACTACGAAAAACTCGGATAGCAAATTTTGTGGAGAAAACTTTTGTCCAATATACTCCACAAGAATTTAAAAGCCATTTCCGAATGCTACCAAACACATTCGAATATATTTTGGAGCTTATAGGTCCAAAAATAATGGATATAGGAAAAGCCTTTGGACGGAAACCAATACCTGCAAAAAACAACTTCTGATCGCACTTTGGATGATGGCTACACCAGATTGAAAAATTTGGCCTAGTATCAGTAGTCCGATGATTTAGTCCGATGATTTAGTCCGATGATCGGACTGATGAGACTTTTTAGTCTCATCAGTCCGATGATGCTGATCAATACAGATCATCGGACTTCTGAGCCTTTTAGTCCGATATTTACACATTATGAATTTTCCAAAAAAATAATAATGCATTTATTTTGTTTGTCGTTTTCAACAAAAAAGCGAGCCTATAATAAAAATTAGTATACCTATTTTTCTTCTTCCACCAGTCATGTATGTACTTGTGTGCAATAACTTTTTGAAGAATCCACTTGAGATGTGTAAGTAAACCTCTTTAGATAGGTACTCGAGATTTCCAACTTCCTTGCTCACAAGCCATTTATTTTAATTTTATGTTCTATTTTCAAACTCGATGACAATGTCATTGAAGCTTTCAGTGTGTGTGGACTATTGCTTTTTCAATTGTATTTGAATAAATTTAAAATGACTGACAATGATTTTGAAATATTAAAACGTGGGCGTGGAAGAGTTTTACTGTTTGGCGGATACCAATTCTACAGAAATGCTATTTATAAAGATGGTAGTTGTTGGCGATGCAAAGAATATAAAAATGTAAATCTTAAATGCAAAGGATATGTGACCTTATCAGAAGTAAGTAAGGAAATATACGCTTTATTAACAAATAAACTTACGACTAATTAAACCTAGTATTTACAATTATTATTGAAACAATTGAGCCAACTGCCTTTTACTTTGCCTTTTACTAAACTTGTAAGTAAGGTACATATATGTTATATATTTTGAGATACTGGTGAAATGTTCATTAATTATGTCCTTTTTTATTCTAGAATGAAAACCAAATTAAAAAAGTTAGCGGTGAGCACACCTGCAAACTGCATAAAACTCGGAATGAAATTGACTTATTACTTGACAAATATGTCGAGAAGGCTGCCCGAGGAAGGGAAGCTGCTCCGAAAGTCTATAGAAAATTTAGATTGGCTATTGCAAAATCAGGGTTAGACTTAGCATCATCACAACCTGTCCCTACTTTCGATCAGAAAAAAATGACTATCTATCGAAAAATACGATCGACGGCAAAAGTCAATACTCTACGTCCCAATAGTTATGATGAAGTTGAGGTACCTCCACAATTTAAAGATTTTTTATTGGCAGATTACTACGATGGCACAATAAAAATTTTAGTATTTTGTAGTCAATATGCACAAAAACAAATGAAATCCATAAAACGCTTTTTTATGGATGGCACCTTCAAAGCATCTCCTGCACCATTTCCACAATTATACAGCATACACGGAGACTTGGGCAGTGGCAAAGAAAGTACTAATGTAATTCCCTTGACATATATGTTTATGTCACACAAAAGTGTGAAGGCATACACTTTAGCATTTCAATTAATAAAATCGCAGCTTCCATAGTGGGAACCAAAAGATATTCATGTTGACTATGAGAATTCTGCCATAAAAGCGCTGTAGAAAATATTTCAAAATGTGAATGTAAATGGTTGTTACTATCATTTCCGAAATGCTTTGGACCGAAAAGCAAAATCAATTGATTTGAAATCGAGGAATTACAGGCGTATCGTTAGTTTGTGTTCTGTTCTGCCATTGCTGCCAATACACGAAATAAACAATGGTTGGCAATATATTATGTCAAACGAAATGCCTTCTCATGATGATAAAATTACAAAATTTAAAACTTATTTCCAAAAACAATGGATGAAGGCTAATTTTATCGACAAATGGTGCGTATTTTCGGAACGTCATCGAACAAACAATGTGGTCGAAGCATGGAATTTTACAATCAATGGACTAATTAACAAAAATCCTAGTATGTTGCAAATTTTAAACATTTTAAAAGATGATGACACCCTTGCAACTTTAAAAGCCGAACAGATGAAAAGATTTGGAAAATCAATTTCTGGAAGAAGCAAAGGGGACATAGAAAAAGATAAATTTATTAAAGAAACTCAGATGCAGTTGACTGGTGGAAAAATAGGAATACCTATTTTCTTGTATAAAATAGCTTTATATTTAGCAAGTTGGAAAAAATAAAACGATAAACAAAATAAATGCATTATAATCATAATGTGTAAATATCGGACTAAAAGGCTCAGAAGTCCGATGATCTGTATTGATCAGCTTCATCGGACTGATGAGACTAAAAAGTCTCATCAGTCCGATCATCGGACTAAATCATCGGACTACTGATACTAGGCCCAAATTTGATGTCGGCCTGGCCACTAGGGTGGGTCATAATTTTTTTTTTGTATTTTTTTATTCTAATAGTGATAAATGAGTGCTAAATAGAGAATAAATGAAATGTACAAAATATTATATGTATCCAATTTGATTAACTGCCTCCGGATTATCTTTAAAGTTTTGAAATATTTCGTTTTTAGGGGTAATTGAAACAACCAATAAAAATAATTGATATTGAGATTTACAACACGCTTTTCGTCTTATTTACATTCAAATATAGTCGGTTACTTAAAACCAATCAATAAACGCTATTGTTTTGATTATTAACGGAAAAAAGTGGGGGGGCGGAAGTTCTCGATTACACTTAGCGCGGCATTTTTTACGCATCAGTGACGCTGCGGTTACGGTGAATTGCGGTTGTGTTACGCTAGTTTTTTACCATGGAACGTACTCGAAACTCATTAAAGTGTCCTTTATTTGGTGAAACGAGTGATATTAAAGACAATGTGCTACCAACTTACGAACAAATTATGAAGTATTATGAGTGGACGAGGTGGCAGTTAAAATTTGAGATAGATACTAAAAAAGAACCAACTTTTCCGGAAATTGCCGATATTGTGACGACAAGAATCGAAGGAATATGGACAAAAGCATCTCTTCCTATTGTATCACACACAAGGGTGACACAAATGTTAACATCATATCATATGAAGTGCAAAAATCTACTGAAGTCTCACCCCAAAATATCAGAAAAAACACTAAGATTTTCGGCGTGATAGCAAGGCCTTATTCGATATTTCTTCTTGCAAGTGCAAAGATTTGAGCAAATGTATCTGTTCTAGAGATCGGAAAGTACCTACTAGGGAGCATTGTTTCTTAATTGATCAACGGACCACAAGAAAAATGATAATAGGAAATATCGACATTGCTACTACGAATCAAGTAAGAAAAGCCATAAAACGGAAACTTAAAATGCAAATAACCTCATGCAAATATCAGGAAGAATGCACTACAAATGAGCCAACGACAAGCCAGCCCCTTCAAGTCGATATTTCTACTTCCTCTGATTCCAACGAGTCTGACAATTCACTCAAACTAGATGCAACTCCCGCTCCGCAAAAGAAGGCTGCTGTTAGCATGGATTATTCTACGCTCGCAAAAACTTGTGACAGGTACGGAATATCAGACAGGGCAGGGGCAGCTATCGCTTCAGTAGTTTTGCAAGCTACCAGCTCATCTGTACCGGTTATTGACAAAAATAAGCTACGCAGAGAACGATCGAAAACAAGACAGAATATTATGGCTAAGGACAGAATTTTACAAGTACCAGCTTTATATTTCGATGGTCGGAAAGATAAAACCTTAGTTATATCAAAAAAAGAAGGAAGAAATTACAGACAGATTATCCTAGAAGAACACATTTCGTTGATAAAAGAACCAGAGTCAAAGTATTTGGGCTATGTTTCTCCAACCTCTGGGACTTCTAAGGTAATAGAAAAGACCAATACTGATATTTTTTTAAAAGAAAATATTTCAAAGAAACCTTTGCTGGCAATTGGATGCGATGGAACGAATGTCAACGTTGGAAAACATGGAGGTATTATACGTTTACTAGAGAAAAGATTAAATAAACCATTACAATGGATTATTTGCTTGCTTCATATGAATGAGTTACCATTTCGACATTTGTTCACACATATTGATGGCACGACTCGGTAAACGTAGTGTAGGACGCCCTCCGGCCAGGTGGGATGACGATCTGCGAAAGACTGCAGGCAGATGCTGGATGCGGCAAGCTGAAGACAGGGCGCTATGGCGCTCATTAGGGGAGGCCTATGTCCAACAGTGGACTAATATGGGCTGATGATGATGATGATGATGATGATGATTGATGGCACTACATCGGGACCTCAAACATTTACGGGAATGCAAATGATAAAAAATACCATAATGATAATAATAATGCATCCAATGACTCCGACAATGCATAAAAAATTGATGCATGGTGGGCAAATCATAAGGAATTCGCTACTTCCTATTGGTCAGTTATTTGAGGAGGCGGCAGAAGCCCGGAAAACTTTGCTAGAAAATTTTCTATAAAAGAATGTAATTTAGATGTACTTAATAAGCTTTTATTGACATCGGATCCCTTGATCAGCTCCAGGAGACAAATTAAGAAACCTTCTGCCAAACCAAATAGAGAGGCAATAACGGAGGAATACTCTCAAAGTTAAAATGATATTTAAGTAGTTTTATTTGTGTTTTATATTTAAGATGTAGGTGCATGACTTAACATATTTAAATTTATATATTTTTTATATAAATAAAAATATGTATATATTAATGAAACTTTTTCTAAATTTTTGTAAAAATTGCTATATGTCATTGTAAAATGTTTTGTAATCAATAAAAAAATATTTTTACGTCTTTTTTATAAAAAAAAGAAGTTTGAATTTTATTTTAGTTTTATTTTGAACGTTCATTATTTCAAGCAAAAAGTATGTTTGGCCGCATAAATAATTGAAATCTACAACGGCTTTATTGCTCGAGTTTGTGCCAAGGCATTTAGGACATGACCATATCACGAGAGAAGAAGTTATTTCTTGATGCCTAGCCATACCTTATGCTTTCTTTTGAGGCCGAGGAGAAGAAAGAGCTATAACTATACACGGGACCTACATTTAATTACAAAGGAGTACCAACTACTTCTTCCGAAGAAAACAGCCTCCATAAATGGCGGTAGCTGAGTAAACTTCGCTTTGATATTTTACAATTCACTCTTTAAATTTAATACTCACCTTTACACAAGTTACATTTCAACGTTGATAATATTTAAACATCTTTCAATATGGATTCTTCTAACGGAGAGCTTGCTCAGCCTTTGGCTGAAAACGTAAATACTTCTGAGGACATTGACCATACTATTTCTAACGTAGATCCTGAAGCTCTAACAGCTGTCAACTTGATCGAGTTTCAAGATCCTCCTTTTCAGTCCTCCTCCCGTATTCCTGCCTTACCCTCCTTTAATGCAATGAATGAGACCATCCGAAAAAACCTTCCTTCTCCCTGCTTTAAACTACCAGACCTAAAGCGCAGCAACATTTCGTTTGATGGTAACTCTTGCGTGAGAGATTTTATATTACAGGTGGAAGAATTTTTCCTTTATAAAAACTTCAGTGAGCCGCTACTTGTAGGTTCGTTCTCTGACCTTCTTACAGGTACCACTGCCAAATGGTTCCGCATTGTGCGCACCACCATTTCATCGTGGCCAGAACTCAAAGCTGCTCTTTTGAAGAGGTTCGATAAACTTGAATTCGATTATCAACTTGAAAGCGAACTTCGAACCCGGAAGCAGAAGTCTACTGAGTCGCTTCCAGAGTTTATAACCGACATAATGGACATGGCGAATCGCTTAGCCGATCCATTATCAGAGTCAGTCTTGATAACTATAGTCATGCACAACATGCTGCCTATTTATTTGCCTTTTGTGATAGGTCGTGTCGTGTCCAGCCTTGACGCCTTCTTAGACATCGGTAGGCAACTTGAGATGTTTGTTGACAGGAGTACTGTTAACGATTCCTTTAAGCTGAAGCCTCGGTCTTGTGCCGGAAGGACCGAGACTGTCTGTTTAAAATGTCACGCCAAAGATCATCTTTATACCAACTGCCCCAGCATTCCTGGGATAATCTGCTTTAAGTGCAAGAAGCCAGGTGTCACCACTAGAGCTTGTGACGTGTGCCACCCTATTAATTCAACTCAGTCAAAAAACTAATTAGGCTCCGTCGAGCACGGGTTTTCTCACAAACTGCCAGTGTCTCGGCGCTCGAAAATGTAAGCCACACCAAACCTGATGAGGTAGTTACACATAAGGAGTTCTCTAATTGGCTTACTTACTTAAAAACATTTTTTGCTTCTCCCGTTGTTTACGTCAAATCCAACGATAGACGCCCCTTTTTAGAATTTACCGTAATGAATCAGAAATTTATTGGCCTGCTAGACAATGGCCAATTGTAATAATATAAAAAAAAAATTAAAGGAAGCTCACAGGTCCCCGAAGGCTAACTGTGGCTTTGGAAGGTCTGAGGGACCAGTATCACTGAAGCTACAAGCAATCCGTTATAAGAGCGGGCTTCAAAATATTGAAACTTAATTTTATCCGGATATTCTTATAAACTAACGCACACAAAACCACAAGCCTGTAAAGAGGCTGTGTAGACGCTTAGAATTAAAATACTAACTACCACTGCATCCTTATTAAACTAAAGAAATGTAAAAATTTATGTTTTACCGAGTAAAGTTAATGTGAACAAATGTAAAAAAACTAAGTAATCCGGTAAGAAAACGGTGAAACCTGCTTAGAAAGAAGCAGGGTGTGTAGTAGCCTATAATCTAGCAAAAGAACTAGGGTTTAACCACTTAAAATAATACTAATTTTGTAAAACCGTGACCTTTGAGGTAAAAATTGGATTTGGGGATAAATTAAAGGAATAAATTACTTAAGAGAACGGGGAAAGCCTGTCCCTAACAACTAATTAGGTCCAATCCAAAGACACATGGACAATTTAAACTCCATCCAGACTACAAGAAAGTCTAACAAAACAAAATAGGCAAGAACAAAATAAGATAAGACAAAATATGACAAGACAACAAAATATGAAAGACAACCATTTTTAATTGTTTGCTCCGATGATCATTATAATCGATATACATATAAGGTACGTACGACGCAGTAACATTAGACGCCACAATTTTAAAAGGAATGATTCAAAGGGAAGATCCTTTTCACTAGTTTTATAGGACAAATGAGGAGGTCCGGAACAAAAACCGATATTTCCACATTATGCCCGTTTTTTTTTTAATTTTTTTTCTGGTTGTCTTGGTACTTATTCAAACAATACATCATTCAGGTCACAGCAAATCCCGTTAAAAACGTAGTAAATAATACTCTTAAGATGGGCAGCCAGACCTAAACCCGATAAATACACGTATTTTTTTAATATTTTCGTATAGTCGCAACTATTACCGATAAATCCTATACAAATTTTTGAAGATTTTTTCCTGTTCAGATCAAAAACCGACAAATGTATTTTTTCTTTTACACTGTCCTTTTTTTCGAATGAAAACAATAGTTTTGTTGTGGCAACACTTGATTTGACATAACAGTCATGTCATACGCGTATCAATCAAGCGACACAGACACTGGCAGAGTCGTAGAGAAAAGCAAGCGGCGCACAGTGGGTCGAAACTGCTAAAAAGGGGACATAGGATTTTTTTTCGATAATTCTAAGTTTTTTTTATGCCAATCGCTGGATCTCAATAACCCTATTAGAAACTACTCTATGTCATTTTGTCATAAAACTAATATTTACCGAGAAAAAAAATAAAGTTGAAAAAAATTGTATGGAATGACATCTATCAAGGTAGATTTCTACGAAATGCTTACCGATACAGCTTGGAAAACACCTAGGTGTTAAAGAATAGGTTATTACCTATCGTTTAATATCATATACAAATGCATCCACTTGCCCCCTTATCCGATAACTGCCATTGAAAATTAGTCCTTTTTTAGTATTTTGGAATGAAATAAAGGTATCATTGCATGAGTTTGTGGGGTAAAATATAAACATTATCCATTTATTAGCTCCTTAATTTCATTAAAAGTATAAATATTTGATCAGTTGCAAGATTTTTGATAAAAAAAAATATAATATCGATTATTGTTTCAAAAAAGTTAGTTAACTTGTTCACATACCTATTATGTCATATTACATACACAGGTAATAAACTACGATAATCCTGCCCGACAGATTTTAGTACCTACGTACATGTAAGTTTACTTTAACATAGGTTCGATTTTTGTTTAAAACAAGTTAGTAAACTTGTTTATAAAGTACATACCTAGGTACCTATAACGTCAACTTACATACACAGGTAATAAAATACTTTATCCTGCCCGACAAATTTTAGTACCTACCTGTTTACCTGTGAGTTCACTTTAACCCTTTGCTTCCTCTATTTTAGATGCCTATCACAACAAATACCTACGTTATCTCAAAAATTATCTCTCAGTTTCGTCAACCTATTGTTTTAAAATGGCAAAGTATGGACCTATTTTTATCTACTGTAATTAACTAATTAACTAAAGGGTTTTATTATGAGTTCTCGCGAAAATAACCTTAGAATATACTAATAAGCATTGTTTATGGGATTTTAAGTAAGGATCTGGTAAAGGATAGGGTGGGGTGAGTCCTACATAAATATCAGGGTGCTATCTTCTTAAAAACATTACGAGTGCCTTCCTACACTAGTTACTATCTTACGGTTATCAAGAAGTTATCGAGATTAATATGGAAAAATTAGTAAATAACATTGATTTATTTGTGTTGATGAGAGAAGAGTTGGACTCATTTTCTGACAGTGTTAAGCTTTGTGACCACCTTAAAGAAAAATTTTGTTTGCAGTTAAGTGACGAAAATTCTATTAAATTTTTAAAGTTTTGCCAACAGTTTTGTTCGAAAGTCAGTGGTAAATGGAAAAAAAGCAACAGAACCTTTGCGCGGTTTTTAAAAAATAATGAAAGTTGGTTGGAAAGTCCTATAGCGTGGCTTCATCTTGGTACACCTGGAAGTGAACAGCTGGAAGAAATCGAAGAAGATCACGATAATGAGGAAAATGTGCCCCCCACAACACCGAACAAAATTCAATCTTTATCTCAAAGAAAACCATTTGAAGATTTGACTCCCAGACAAAAGAGAAGACGAGTGGATACCCTGAATTCGTCATTTTCCCCTGAAGAAATACCTAATTCTACATTAAAAAGTTTGAAACAGAGCGGCCAGGAAGAAGTTGGCAATATAATGAAGCATCTAATGAAGCATCCTGAAGATATTAAAAAAGTTAAGGCGTGCATTGCCAGAGAAAAGTCAGCTACAGTGTACACACCAGAAAAAGCACTGGGGTTGTTGGTGTCACTTGAACTGTCAAAGTGGCAGTACATACATTTGAGGGAATCAGCCATTGAACAGGGATCCGATATATATCCCTCATATTACAAGATAAAACAAGCAAAACAAGATTGTTATCCAGTGAAAGAAACCGTAACTGTGAATGAAGATGGAGCTGAAATACTTCTTCAAGCTATACTGGACCTAACTGTGTCAAGAATCATAAGTGCAAATAATTTATCATTTGAAACTGGCGATGAAGTGACTTTAACAAGTAAATGGGGATTTGATGGAGCTTCCGGCCAAAGCCATTATAAACAAAAAGGAGAAGTAGACGAGACTACGGTATTTATGGCCAGCTTGGTTCCTCTCAGGCTTCATATTGGTGATGTCGTTGTATGGGAAAATGATAAACCTTCGTCAACAATGTATTGCCGGCCCATAATGTTTAAGTTTATGAAGGAGACGAAAGATACAGTTGTTGTTGCAATGAAAAAAATTGAAGATCAGATTGTGGCGTTACAAACAACAAAAGTGGGAGAAATCAACGTCAACCACAAACTTCTATTGACAATGATCGATGGTAAAATTTCCTCCATCATCTCTGACACCTCGTCTGCAGCCTGCGATGTATGTAAAGCGAAACCGTCCGAAATGAACAATTTGGCTAATTTAAAAGACAAAAGAAGTAATGAAGACATGTACCAGTACGGATCGTCTTCTTTACATGCCTGGATAAGATGCATGGACTGCCTTCTACATATAGGTATGACTACATTAATAATTCTTTTTATTTTTGATGTTTTGCAATAACATTATTATTAGGTAGGTACATAATGTACCTACCACTATCTCACCAATTTGTTTGATTATAAAACTTTTTAATGATTGTTTCAGCTTATAGAATCGATTTAAAGAAGTGGAGTGTAAGGGGAGATGACAAAGAACTGATGGCCCAGAGAAAACAACTAATCCAAGCATCTTTCAAGAATGAGTGTGGTCTACTAATAGATATAGTCAAACAGGGAGCTGGTACTACAAATGATGGGAATACGGCTAGAAGATTTTTTAAGGATTCTAAAACCAGTGCTCGTCTTACGGGTCTCAATGAAGATTTAATTGAAAGATTTCACGTGATTCTACAAACAATTGCATCTGGAGAACGCGTAAATATTTCAAAATTTTCTCAGTTTTGTCAAGAAACTGCAAATCTTTATGTTCAATTATATCCTTGGTATTTCATGCCCTGCAGCGTCCATAAATTGCTCATACACGGAGCGGATATAATTGAACATTTTGGTATGTTACCTATTGGCAAACTTTCAGAAGAAGCATCAGAAGCTCGAAACAAAGATTTTCGTAACTACAGAGAGCACCATTCTAGGAAAGTTAGCAGGATTTCGACAAATGAAGATATTCTGCATAATCTTTTATTGTCGTCAGATCCCAAGCTCAGCCAAATAAGACCACAAATGGGCAAAAAACGAAGGAAGGCTCTCTCTGCAAAAGCTGTAGAGCTATTGATACCTCTTTTGGAAGAGACTTGTGAGACTGAATTTATTGATATAGGTAATCTTCAAGATAGCGATAGTGAGTAGGATAAACTTTGTTATGTTTAACTTTAAGAATCTAAATTTGTTGTGATAAATAGCTATTTTATTTGTCTTTTTTTGTATTATTTATTCATGCAAGTAATCTTCAAGATAGCGATCAATAAGGAATAAAAAAGGTATTACGAAAACTTTGTTATTATTATATTGTTTATTTTAAGAATTTTATTTACTTAATTTACTGTGATTGTTCATAACATATATTATTTTGTGATGTAGGTACCAAGTGTGTTTTTCTAAGTGTGTAGGAAGTAATTGTTTCGTTTTATTTCTGTGTATTATAAATTCAATATATTTCAGAGGTACAAAAATATGTTAAGAAAATAAATATTCACGGCACTTTTCCAAATCACTTTTTTAAAATATTTAAACTACCTGCCCCAAAGAGTAATTAAAGAATAAATACATAATAAATAAATAATGCCGGACAAATCACACAGCATTAGAAGGGTTTACTACCAACTTAAATAACAATGAGTTTGTTTATCTCAAAAAATGTCAGACAATAGGTGGGTTAGGTATCGTATTTGTTGTGAATGACGTCTAAAATCCAGGTAGCAAAGGGTTAAAGTAAACTACCTGGATTTTAGCTAAAACTTGTGTTATCTAAAATTTGTCGGGCAGGATTAATGTATATTATTACCTGTGTATGTAAGTTGACGTTATAGGTAGGTATGTACTTTATAAACAAGTGTATGTATGTTTATAAACTTGTTTAAACAAAAATCGAACCTATGTTAAAGTGAACTTACATGTACTTTTACTTGTACTTTAGTACCTACGTACGTAGGTACTAAAATCTGTCGGGCAGGATTATCGTAGTTTATTACCTGTGTGCGTAATATAACATTATAGGTATGTGAACAAGTTAATGAACTTAATAATCGATATTATATATTTTTCTTAAACAAAAATTTTGCAACTGATCAAATATTGATACTTTTAATGAAATTAAGGAACTAACAAATGGATATTGTTTATATTTTACCACAAACTCATGCAATAATACCTTTATTTCGTTCCAAAATACTAAAAAAAGTACTAATTTTCAATGGCATTTATCGGATTAGGGGGCAAGTGGATGCATTTGTATATGATATCACACGATAGGTAATAACCTATTCTTTAACACCTAGGTGTTTTCCAAGCTGTATCGGTAAGCATTTCGTAGAAATCTACCTTGATAGATGTCATTCCATACAATTTTTTTCAACTTTATTTTTTTTCTCGGTATATATTAGTTTTATGACAAAATGACATAGAGTAGTTTCTAATAGGGTTATTGAGCTCCAGCGATTGGCATAAAAAAAACTTAGAATTATCGAAAAAAAATCCTATGTCCCCTTTTTAGCAGTTTCGACCCACTGTGCGGCGGCGCCAACAAAAAGAAGTTGAATTTTCAAAAGTTTTCTTCGAGTCCGTTAAAAGTTTTATCACCTGTTGAGTTGAGATAAATAAGAATAACAAAGAAAATCATGGATGTGGAAGAAGCCAACACTACAGTGGCTGAAATAAATACCGGGACACGCAAAAGGAAACGACGTAAAAGACGTGCAGCAGTTCTACGTGAAACAAGGTAAATCTTTACTTTATCTGGTACCGGTACCGGTAGTAACATAAAACTTTTGTAGGGTATGCATAAAACCTTTTTTCTTGCCTATCTCTCGACAGAGCGACAATATCAATCAAAGGCAAAAAAAATATTGTCATTGTTATTGTGACTCAGTATCAAAACAGAATAAGTCCAAAATTTAAATTTTTGAGTAAATATGTAATTTGAATTTTAAAGTTAATGTTCTTTTTTAGATATGCTGACGTTGATCCGTTACTTTTGAATGATGCTATTGAGCCCTGCAACCATTGTGAGAAAACAAAATTCCACTGCAAGAAAATAAATTCTATTGACGTTGTACGCCACAGACAACGTTTTTATCAGTACAAGACCAAAGTGCAACAAGACGTATTTCTGACAAGGTTTATAGCACCGTATGAACCGGAGAGACGGAAAAGTAGCAGAACCCAGGGGAAGAAAAGGACTGTAAGTGTGACATATTTTTTAAGCGGAAAAGGAAAGAAGAGAATTCAAGTTTGCAAAAGTTTCTTCATGAGGGTATTTTCAGTAAAAAAGACCGATTGTCTTCGATTGCAAAAACAGTATTCGAAGGGAAAATACCCAAAGAAAATAGAGGAGGCGCTCGAGTGAATGTAAAAAACGAAGAGAAAAAAAACAAAATTAGGGAGTTTTTAAGAAAGTTGCCTGCAACAGAGAGCCATTACAACCGAAACAAATCGAAAAGGAGCTATTTGTCATGTGAGTTGAATATCACTAAACTGCGAAAGATGTACAATGATTCCGTTACTCCAGATTTAATGACTAGGAAAACTATGTTTTGGCAAGTATTCACTTCAGATTTCAATCTTGGTTTTCGCTCGCCTGCTTCCGATGCTTGCAGTACTTGCATACTTTTAAATAACAAAATTGCTGCTGAAACTGATATAGGTAAAAAGAAAATTCTGATTGTTGAAAAAAGAGTACACAAACTCAGAGCCCAGTATTTTTTCAAGCTTGCAAAAATGGAGGACCCGGATTCTCTAACATTTTGCTTTGACCTACAACAGGTCCAACCTCTGCCACGCACACCAATACAAGATGCGTTTTACGCACGGCAAATAAGCTTCTATAACTTTTGCATCGTGCCAATGAATTCGAAAAATCCAAAATTCTATCAATGGTCTGAAGAGAGTTCTGGCTGAGGCTCTATTGAGGTGGGTTCAGCTCTTTTGCACTACCTCAACGAGCTGGATCTAGCTGGTATATCTAAACTCAGATTGTTCTGTGATGGGTGTGGGGGACAATAAAAATTCCCATATTGTGCACACCTTATTATTCTGGCTTGTAAATAAATCCCCTGAAAAAATACAAGAGATTCAACTAACGTTTCCTGTTCGCGGCCATAGCTTTCTAACAGCAGATCGAGTGTTTGGTAGAGTTGAAAAGGACATCAGAAAAAAGGCAGTGATTATTCACAAAGAAGAGTATTACGAAATATACGGACGACACGGTGAAATAAAAAAAATTGGTGAAGACTGGAAAACAATGGACATAAAATCATTAGAAGAATATTACAAGAAAGTCGAAGGATTGAGAGACATAAAAAGAATAGTCTTAACAAAACATTTAGTTGCTAGAAAAAGAGGCAGAAGAATGGAAACAATAATAAAGTATTTAATAAACACCTACAGAAATTACAGGAATGAGTCCGATGAAGAGCGTGTACCATTTTGTCTGCTAAAAAGAGGCAAACAGCACCCAACAGAACTAGAGGTGTAAAAGTAACGAAAAAATGCGTACCCGTATGTATTCGTTACTTTTATCAATTAGTACTCGTTACTATCGTATCGTTACTCGTTACTTCTGATACCGCATCATAACATGCTATGGTATAGCATCGAACCGAGTCGTATTGCGTACGCTACAGGGTCATGATACTCATGACGTCACAACGTGTCTATAGCACAAACGCGATTCCTCAATGCGCATTTGTGTGTAATCGAAAAATAAAATATTATATTCTGTGAGCCACAAGACTAGTTGTCTATGCCCCGTGTTCCCGTGTATGTGCGTAAAACATACGATCAGCAAACATTTCAACACGCATCAACGGTACTTGCGTGAACTGAAACAGTGTACCTAGGTATCCAAAGTACGAAAGATACGAGTAACGAAATGTATTCGTGTGTAACGTTTCGTTACTCGGTACTAGATGGCGCACCCGTTACTCAGTACCGAATACATACGGTTTGCTACAGCTCTAAACAGAACTATTAAACAAAAATAACTTTAAAGAGCTAAGTGCAGCAAAAAAACAAGACGTTAATAATTTAATGAAAAAACAATTTGGTAATGAATGGAGTAGTCATGAGGAATTCAAGTGGTATAAAGATTTAATAGAAAATGAAAACCATCATGAGCATGAAGATGATGCAGACATTTTGTGTGATTGCAATGAAGAAGAAGACAGCAATGTTTTAGTATAAGAATATGTTAATTTTGAAGAATTAAACAACAAATATATGATTAGAAAAAAGGCATGTATTTTACTTGTCTATGATATATCCTTAATACAACAACTTAGTATCGGTAAAAGTCAGAAATTATGGAAGTACCGGGACAAAAGGCGATAAATACAATATAGCCGTTCAAATCCCGATAATTGCAGTATGGTTGGACCAAAACCCGATAATTCCTTTTTTAAAACTTAAATTGTCGGGAAACTATCAACACTATATTTTTTTAATCTAACCTATATAAAAGCCATTCCTACAAGCCAAATTTACGGTATATTATAGTTTAGTTAACAGCATAACCATTTTTTCGTAAATCATTCTTTCGTGTTTTCTGAAAAAACACGAAAAGTGATTTTATCGGTTTTTGTTCCGGACCTCCTCAAATGAGGTTTTTTTTTTAGGCCGGGGTTTTAGAGTTGCCATTTTAGAGACGAATTGGAGTCCACAGGTTATATCGCAAAGGTTACAATCCCAAGCTACCAAAGAGGAACTCCGTTAAGCACTAAAGCTGCTAACAAATCAAGAATGGTGACAAAGAGTCTTTGGGTTGTGGACAATACCGTCTTTACCATAACTGCACACGGGGCCCGTGCCCAGGAGGGCTATTGGCTATCTTTTTGATTGCCAGTGACTAACTGGCTTCAGTTATACACCGAACTTTGATGACAACCGAGAAGTTAATAACATTGGTATTGCGTATCACATTAGGTGGTTAACGAGCTACGGTGACTTACGGACGGCGAGCAGTGCTTATCGCCAGAGCACTTGACGACTCTATTTTTTATCGACTATTATACGCCTAAGTTAAGTATCGCCTTTTGGGCGTTACAATACTACTAACTTAGAGAACACTCTATTTTATGCGGCTTATAAACTCAAACAGTCGAAACTGGCGGCAATAAATTGTTTGAGCACGAAAGTTGGAATTGGTGACCTTATTTGTTTATTTGTATTAATTTGTGGTTAAAACTTTGTGAAAATAAATCCTAAAACTAAAGGTAAGTACAACCATTAAACTGGCTTCCAGCAAAACGACTAATTTATGTTTTTCACTGTGAAAGTTTTAATGAAAGTTTGTTTGAGGAGATCACTTTATTTGGTGTTTTTTTACTTTAACTGAATAAAATGTTTTTTGTAATGCATGGCACGGATTTAAAAGATAATATTTTAATTAATTATGCGAATTTTCTGCTTATAGATGCCTCCACGAAGAAAAGTGTCCGTAAGGCAAATAGAGTTACTTGTGGAGTTTGCGGAGTCCCATCGCGATATTGCATTGGGTCGCTTTCCGGGAGGGCTACAGGCTGTTAGAAGCATCCGTGAAGCATGGGGCTCCATAACGGTCCATCTAAACTCCGTGGCAGATGGAATCACCAAAACACCAGACCAATGGCGAAGAGTAAGTTTAAATCTTATCTTAGGTGTCCCTTAGGAATACACAATCGACTTTAAATATTAGCTGGTGACGGCTTAGATTTTTAAGAAATAGATGTACCTAAGTGTAAATATGTACTATGTAGTTGTAATTATCTTTGTGTTGTTTTAAATAGTTTAAATTCACTTATTATCAACAGCATAAGTTATTGCGTTGCTACCTAGTATTTTCCATTAACATCATCATTATTTTATTTTTAGAAATACTTACCTACCAGTTAATTGGTTTCATTATTGTGTTGCTTTCTCATGCGTTTTTTGTCACATTGCCCTTGATCCCTTTTGAATGTTTATGTTTACACCCCACTTAAGAAACCAAACACATTCAAAAGTAAGGACTTAGTTCTAAAAATAGCGCGCGTTGTAACATTCTTATTAGTTTAGCTTGATTTTTTTAATTTATGAGGTATATTCTTCAGGTATAAAATGCTTATTTTTTCTTTCCAGTACTGGATCGAGTTTAAGGCGAAAACAAAGTCGAAAGCTGCAGATTCAAGGAGGAATGCATCAGCAACTGGCGGAGGACCTAACAAGCTTGTGCCTCTCAATGAAATAGAGGAGAGAGTGCTGGCAATAATAGGTCCAGTAGCTGTCGAGGGTTTGCCTGGAGTACGCCTGCCTATTAATGTTAGTTTCGTAATTTATCATCGTTTAATTCTTACAAATCCTTAGTACTTACTACCAAATTTTTCTGTAGGTATTAATGGCATTAATTTTCTTTATCTTTTATTTTACAGATACCATTAGTAGGTGAGACTGAGGACCCTGCTGATTCTGGAATTACAGCACCTAATCCTCTTGCATCCTGTCCCAGTACATCATCAACCCCTCCATCCTCAGCTCCTTATCCCACATCAACAGAGCCTCTAATGGACGTGGAATGGCTTGAAGAAGAGATGCCATCTTCATTAGACCTACTACAACCAGAATCACAGACCTTTGAGCTACCACCCTCCACTGAGACACAGCCCACCGCAACCGATGACATTCCTACGCAGTCAACCGAGCAGCCCGAGTTTACATCAAGAGAACATAGTAAGTATATTGTAAAATTACTTATTATTTATTAAAGACGAAGGTTAGCCAAATTACAAACCAATTTTGTTTTTAGGGAATGATCAGCCCTCCTCTTCACCAGCTCGAAGGTCGAGGTCACGAAGGCAAAGTTAGTACTTACATCTTATACTTAAATTATTAATAATGCTGGAAAATTTACACAACATTACCTAGCTCCAAGCTAAGCTGAGCTAGTGTTAAGCGTACTAGATAACTGATAAACTTGATACATTGAATACATGGATATTCAGATATTTTTTTATTGTAACGTAGAAAACACCCAGAACACCCGAAACAAATTTCTGCAGAACGTACACAAGTTTGTTCCGAGGCAGGAATCGAACCCGCAACCTCTTGCGTCGCAGGTGGACCCTCGCACGCTGCGGCAGAGATGACAATACCTCTGCCGCATCGTCCGCGTCGTATAAAATAGTTAGCTGTATCTAAGCTTTTTGTAAAAACTAAAGTACCTAAATGTATAACTATTATAAATTGCAGATCGTCGAGATGAGAGGGCCCCACGCTGGGCCTACGATATCGAATCTCGACGCATTGCTGCCCAAGAGCGACAAGCAGCCGCGATGGAACAAATAGTTATTTTGATAAGGGAGATACGAGATGATGTACGTAGACATCTTGCGGAATGACGGTGATAATGTGAAGTCTTGTTTTAAATGTATATGTTTTATTGTATTGTTTTATTTTTCTATTTTGTGTAATTACTTAAAATATTTTTTTATATGATGTTATACAATAGTGTAAATAAGGTACCATAATAATTATTTTAAAAAGAAACTAAATTTAAAATTAGAATAAATAACAGATATATTTTTTATTACATTATATACAATAAAATGTTACAACTTAAATCTACCATAGAAACTAAATTAAAATTAAAATAATAATAGCTATAATTAGAATATTATTACCTACACACAATAAAATATTACACATTATCTCTAGCATTCCATAATCTTTGGACAAGTATATCCCTAGTGTTGTCTGGGATTGCCTCGATTCTTGCCGCCTGTCTAGAGACTTGTCTCTGTTGGTCATGGTCAAGATCATCCCGGTGAGGCTCGTGCATTGGAACATTCCGTGTGTTGGCTTTGTTATGTAGAACAACACATGCATTCACTATCTTGGCTGCTGTAACAGGGTCATAATGAAGTACCCTATGTGCTAACAAACAACGCCAACGTGCTTTCAGAACTCCAATGCACCGCTCAACAGTGTTCCTGACTTTACAATGGAGTTCTGTAAAGTGTTCTTCTGGTGAACCCCGTGCCGCGCCTAAAATAGGTGTCATCATCCAAGGGCGCTGTGCATATCCAGAATCACCTAAAATATAAATATTTCCATTTGACTAGGTACCTATGCCATTACATAGTTTTTACAGAGGGGACAAACTGTGACAGCATTGTTCTAATGTAGGTTACAGTTTTACATTACGAAACTGAAAGGGACCTCTGCCTGATGGACCCATGTATGTAAGTCTAAATGACCCTCTTGGCAGAAGACTAAAACCATACGAAACTATTATATTACTTATATAGATTGAGAACATTAAATATCAACTGAGCATTCCATTATCTATCAACAACCAGCCAAAATAATTATGACAATCATTATTTAACATACCCAATAGCCAACAGCGCTCTCTATTCCTTTCCAGTCTTTCTAAAAGTTGTTTTATGGGGCATTGATTCCAGACATAAGAATCATGTGAAGCACCTCCAAATGATGCATCAACATGCAGTATATTTAGTTTGGCATCACAAATCTGAAACAAGAGTTTAATTTAGGTAGGTACTTACATACCTATTAATAGGTAAATACACACACAATATATTCTTATAAGTAAATTATTTTCTGGTGAAATACTTTCAACAATAGGTAATATTACGGTATACTTATTAGGTAGGTATACTTACTATTAAAACATTCAAAGAATGATAGTTTTTCCTATTAAAAAATGATTCCTCATGATCAATAGGTCGAATTAAGGCCACATGTGTACCATCAATGCACCCAATAACGCCTGGAAATTGAAATTTTTCCATGAATCTGAAAAAACCCATACAATAGGTCAAATTAAAATATATAAATATGAAATAAAATTCAATTCTTAATTTTATTTAAAACACATCAAAAACTTACGCTCTCATTATGATTTCCCTCTTTTGCTGAGATGCAGGGAACTCTACGTATTTAAGGAGTATTTCTTGGGCATTGAGTGCATCAGTAACTTCATGTAGACACTTACTAAAGGTGGGCTGTGACATGTTGCAGAGGAACGAGGCACCTACATTTCGTTGATAGGACCCATTGGCATAAAAGTTTAAAGCAGCCAAAATCTGTAGACAATCAAAAACATTTATAAGTAGGTACCTAATCGAGACTCCCTCAAACAATAATGCTTTAATACCTACCAAAATTATGTTTTTCAACAAAACGACAAAGTATTTTATGAGATATTCTAGTAAGTAAGTAGGTAGGTATTTACTTTTAGTTCATTGCGAACAGCCGTTTTCCGTCGAGCTTGTGGTAGGAATGGACGGAGTTCTTCCAAAACCTGTTGGAATCCAGCTTTACTCAACCGAAAATTAGCAATGAACTCTCTTTCTGGCAACTGCAATGGATTACTAGCGTCGCGCAGGCAGCGTCTTTCTAATCGAAGAATATTTTGTTTACGCTGTTCTTCAGCAAATCCCAACAAAATTAGACGAGCCATATTCACTACTCCTCTTATTTACCTTTAAGTATCTTAAAACACCACCAAACACAACAAAAACGCGTCACTTTATGAAAACCGACTTCGGTGTTAATCACTAGATTCTATAAAACACTGCCTTTGAGTAGTTTCTTTCACATAAACGATGACGACAAAAATGACTAATAAATTGATGTCCACTATGCTTAGGCAATCGCAAGTTTTCAAGTATCGATACGAAATTAGCTGTCAAAATGTGTTACGGTGCTTAACAGCGACACGGGGTGCTCATGACGTCATCTTAGTTAGTCACTGAAGATAGCCAATACAAAACTAGCTATTTGACACTTAGTCGTTGAACACTTTGCCAAGTGATCATCACTATGAGCTGTCAACTGAGATACGCAATAGCCCTCCTGGGCCCCCATTCTCAGGGGGCCCCGAAGGATCGACAATTTCTCTTACACATTTATTCTCAAAACATTTTTGTCGGGCACATTACACTTTTTTCAAAGATCAGTAGTACACCATCTAGCGATCACTCACGCAATCACTCGGGATTCCAAAGTTAAGCTGCACTGTCTAAACAAGGCCTAACATAAATGTCGACATTGTCTATGGTTGGGGGAATCCCCGAATGATGTAAGTATTAAACTTTCAGTCTGATAGGAGTGAGTGGCGTTATTTTGTTTCGTTTGATATTTAAAATTAAGTAAGATAAACAGAAGTTTTGATTTGTTCATATAAACATTATTTCATTATGTCAAAAAGAACATATTTAAGTGGTTCACAAAAAAGGAAAAAAGTTATAGCAAAAAAAGAAGTAACGGAAAAACTTCCAAAGCTTCGTTTTTTATGATGGAAGAAACAAATAAGCCGAGCGATTATTCATTCTCATCACCGCAAGAAAAAAGTACCTCTGATAGTCACCAGGAAAAAGAGGTTACATGTGACGAAAATGACAAACACACATTAGATGCTGAACCATCAACTTCAAGCTACTGTGAATTAATAATTGCAAGCTTAGAGATTATCTGTGTTTCCTGACCCTGGTACTTACTGGGGTTTGTGTCCACGGATCCCTGGATCAGATTTATTTGGCCACTGATACCGCCAAGTTTTATCCACCGATACCGGGATCGGTTTCCAATAAAAAATGATTAAATATTTTTATCCACTGATCCCGGTATAAAAAATTACTTAAAATAGTTTTGGAAACGGATCCCGCTTGTAGTGTTTAGAAGTTTAAATTATAACTAGTGTATATTATTCAATATGTTATATTGATCAACAGTAAATTATTTTAATAAAATCTAAAATCACAGGAATCATCACATAATTATTACTCTTACTAATTGAGAATTGTTTTATAGCATAAATAATTATTTTCTCTTATAATTTAAAACTATTTATTATTAATTATTTGCTGCCGATTGAATATGTAATTGAAGCTTGGAAATACATTGCTGAAAACGCAGCAATAACAGAAGAAAAATAGGAGATTTTATCAATTACATGACAAATCAGTGGATTACAACGGAAGACTGAATTCAAATGTGGAATGTTAAAAAAGAGTTACATAGAACAAATAATGTAACTGAGGCATGGAATGGACGACTAAATAAATTAATTAATATTTATTTGATCATAATCAATTATTTTTAATTTTTAATTTATTTTTTTTTTTCTCTCAGTCATGTCTGTCTGATTTTTTTTTTCTTTGTACCTTATGGTGTTTCCTACAGCGAAATACATGTGTGTTATTGTTTAAGAATAAAATATAGAATGTACCTAACGAAATCAAGTGTAACAACAAGTGTACCTACGATGGAAATAAATACAAATACAAATACAAATACGGAAACAGCCAACCTTGATGATGTTACTTATGGTATTAGAACGAGATAGTAAGCGAGCATTGAAATAAATAATACAAAATACTGGTACGTCTAAGCCAGCCAAGTATATTTATCACGAAACAGATGGATATCTTATGTGTTAGAAAAACTGGAAAATAAATCAAATCAAGTCGGATGGTGTCTTGAAATATTAAGAAGATAGTATAAAATTAGAGTACTGTCTCAAAAACCAAAAATAAATCTATCATTTACTTTATTTTTGGTTTTTGATTTATTAAAAAAGCGATGTGTTTGTAATGTATTGATTTATGTGCTAATTACTGAATAATAATGAAGACTAATTTTATATTATTTTAAGTGAAGTTAAACTAGAGTCCCATTTCATATAAATATATATATTTTATATACTGCAGTTCAAATTGGTACTTACTAAAAATTACATAAAAACTTATATACAGAATAAAACAATTACAACTAATATATACACTTATATCTATTTCTTAAAAATCTAAGCCGTCACCAGAAGGCAGAGTGCCCAGAATGCTGGCAGCATTGCCACGTTGAATGGCAATGCTAATTCGTTGACCGAAAGCCAGCATTCCGATCACCTGTGGACTCTATAAGAAGTTTGGTTAGATCTTTATAAATTGCGTGTGCCCCAGGACCCCAAGGACCAAGGGTTTCTACCCCAAACGGCTCAAATAGGTAACCTCGGTCAAGGTTAGCGTATTTTCGCCGTTTAAGGGACTCCGCTGATGTTGCTGCAGAACCGGCCCTTACCGATGTCCCTGCAAGATGTGAAGGCGCTAGGGTATCTACACACGTGGCATCCCAAACTAAAGGCCGACCCATCTTCCAGGGAATCAGAGTCATACCGTCAGGCCTTTTACCATCATCTCGCATAAGGCCACGTGGTTCGAGTGTAGCTGCGACACTGACGCTGGTTAAAGCCCGACGGATTATGTCATTAATTGAACCATGACGGCACACACGTCCTGCACTAGACAGATGCCAATGCATGGTGACCAAACTTGTCGACGGTTTCACCACACTGACAACGGTGTGCAACTAGGCAAGGAGAACCTAAACGCAAAGAGGTGGCCACCCGAAATGAGTTATTATCTAAAAGGGTACCTAAATTTTTCGAAGGCAGAATAGGTAGCCAAAGTCCTGATTCCCACTCGGAAACGGCGAGTAGACCAGCACGTTCTGATGAGCTGGTTGACGTATTACTAAGATTTTACCGTACCAGCTCACATATTGGCTCATCCCACAGTCTCTGAGAAGAAAGGACTTTGGGCAGATTCGTGTCAGGACATGCTATTTTCCATGCGTGTAAAGCTTCATCAAAACCTGTAATTTCAAAATTTTGACACTGAGCTAAAATGCTATGAACAAGATCTTTAGTACCATGTACTGATGACAAAAAAGCTAGGAGTGAAACACTAGAAATTTCGCGGACACCTAGACCTCCCATCCTAATAGGAAGAGTGGCCTGTTGCCACGCTCTATCATCCAAAGGTATATTAATTTTTTTTATTAAAGTGTCACGTATGATGCTGTCCAACTGCTGTGTAAGATGTGGAAATTTCCAGAGCTGGGAGCATCTTAAATAATATGTAAATTTAGGAACAAAAAGGCAGAAACGTAGTATAACAAAAGCCATGTGAACGTTGATGTTTTGCAATTTATCGGAAAACGAAAGGAAATTTTGAATTTTTTCATTTATAAAAATGGGCAAAGACTCATCCATAATCGGAGATCCTAAGAGGCAAAGCGAAGACTTGTCTATTATCTTAAAGTTAGGAGCTAAACTTACGAAACGATTTTTAATTTTTGATACGTTTAGAAGCTGTTTCGATTTCCGGGATATAAAGTTCACATTTCACAAAATTTAGCTCCAAACCTATAAGCTTGAATTCTTCAACCAAAAAACTAAAATCTTTCAATACCGTGTCCACTTCGCCTCCTACAGTGCCATCATCTAAGTACCAAACATTAAATTTTGATTCCAAACGTTTTATAATTGGATGTATAGCGAGGCTGAAATTAGCCGGTCCTAACGGATCAGCCTGCTGACAACCAACCTCAGAAGACAATAAATTATCTTTATATACTAATTATGAAGGTGTGCCATAACATTGCTAAAGAAAGGGATAAACATCAGGAAGATTCTCTTTTATTTGTGTCAGAAGGGCGCCCCTCTCTACCGAATTGAATACATTTTTAACATCCACTTTCAACAACAAATCGTTTTTGTGGTACGACACAAACGATAAAGAGAGTGAACCGCCGCTTCATAACCACCACGGGATCCAAAGCCCAGCTGGGTCGGTTGGAATTCTGACCTCAATTCTGGGCTTTTGATTCTGCAGCATATTTTGGCTGCAAGCCGGCGGCGGTAAGTCGTACCAACTGCGATTGTTCTGATGCCTCCATCTTTTTAAAAGAGCGCATAGGTTTGCACCATACAAAATGTCGATGATTTCTGCACTGACCTGTCCGGATAACATTTTGTTCACTAACGACGTAAAGGCTATATTACACCGGGGCAACACTGTGCGGCATTGCGGCATGCCACAAGGCACAGACAGGTATTTAACCCTAAAAGTTGGCCAAAATCACTTTTTTTTTTATATTAGTTCTACTCCCTCTAAACCATTGTTTCTAAAAACTAGTATAGCCTCTCCAACCAATAGCAATCTACCTAAATGTTCTAAAAGTCCTCGGTTAACATTCTGGTTGTTGTAATAAAACAGCCCTGTTTACAGAGTATAGGGTATACGAGAAGGTTTTTTTTTTTTTTGTTTTTTTTTTATAATAACTATAACTGTGATTACAAACTAAAATTAGAATAACTTGACCATGATACACTTCTTATTTACCGCACGATCGATTGTTGGTTCAATCCTTAAACCACATTCAATTGAGCTTCTGATTCGTTACTGATGAGGTTTTCCCATGAAATATTTGCCATTTCCACGCATGACCTCATCAACCTCTGCCCCAGGAACATTTATTCCTAAGCCATCCATTTTCCTCCAGACAACTGTACCCATCTGTAGGCTGCCTTTTGCTTTTTCTAACTTCTCATGCAGTTCTTCAAGGATTGTTGACAACGCTCCATTAATCTGCGGTATGGACTTCCCCGCTGATACGGCTGTTGTTCTCTTCTTGATGTGATCAAAGAAATCCTTACCGAACATTTGCGTTCTTATACCACTGAATGCTGGAATGGAACTCACCTGAGTGTATACGCTTGAGAGCAGCCCACTTTGGTTAGCTGAAGACATTTTCGAGTAGTAGCGCATTTTTGGCAACTTCACTTTGACCCCAGCAACTCCGTCTCCAGGCTTCTTGAATCCATCACCTACTTCCTCACGTGTCTTCCAAGTTGAGACATCTGTTATTGACCCTAAGATCCCAAAATCCTCCTTGTAGGTCCCAAAAATGGCATGGAAAACCATCTGACCTGCAACCTAAATTATATAAATATAATAGAGTAGAAACAGATCCATTGAAGTTTGACTATATATCTGCGCATAAATTAAAGTAATATTTTTTCTCTCCTTAACTCAATCACTTTTTTCAGAAACTGTTAACCATGAGTGAAGGCAACGACAACATGGATGTTGAGACAGACACAACTGCATCAAGTAGAAAACGCAACATGCTCGTGGACCCAGACACAAGAGAAGGAATACAAGATGCAAAAAGACCCAGGATGCAGTTGGACAGCACCAGGAAGATAAGCTGTCTCAAAGCAATATGTGAGGCGTACAATGCAATATTGTGTGAGTACTTCCCAATAGTTTCTGAGAACAAACAGGCTTCTGGTGCTGTTAGGAACGCTGCAATGTCCGAACTGATGGTTGGAGTCCAGATATCCAATATCATCTTCACGTTACACACAGTGTCGCGTCAAAGTGCAATGGGGAGAACAGGAACCAACATGCAGACAAAATCAGCGAGCACGGAATTTACAATAAATTTTCAGGGTAACGTGTACAACAAGTCTCGTGAGGCGCTCCTGAAGATATGGACCGAACAGACAAAAAAAGCAGGGTTTGTCCTATCAGAAGTTTGTGGAACAGAGTCCAGACAATTGGTATGGTACTATGAGCCCCTATCTGGACTTCTTTTGTGGGTTTGGTCTAAGATTGAAGGAGCTGAGAGTAGGCCATTCTAAGATGCCACTTACCAAGACTGGTGGGGTGCTCTATGAATTTCCAGTGTCAAAATACGGACTTAATGGTGCCCATCACGTGTTACTTGAAGGATGTACATTCCCTCCGGAAAAAAGATCTTCAATGGCGCAGAGTGTTGGACCAATGACAGCATTGTTATGTATGATAAAATCTGAGGGAATGTACAGAAACAAGTGGGCCGCAGCTGTAAAGAGAGCCTTTAATCATATTGCTGTGATCGACGACATAATAGAAATCACAAAAGTAAACAAGAGGGCAAGCGATCTCAGCTGTATGGTGGGGCTCTTAGCGGAGATAATAATGGTAACAACTTCCCGACAAGCCACCAGAATGTTCTTCCCTCTATCATTGATGTACCGGGTATACCATCAACATAAGGCCAACGATTCTTTCCTGGAGTTCTTCAATACATCAGGATCAGGGGGATATTTCACGTATAAAGTTGGGACGACCTTCTCGTATACCCTATACTCTGTAAACAAGGCTGTTTTATTACAACACTGGTAAAGTTTTTAAATAAGGCACGATCGTCTGCTTTCATTTTTGCTAAGTAATCTTCTTTTCCAGCAACGTTTCTTCTTCCGTTGTCTAGCTCCATGTCTACTAACTAAATAAGCTGCTGCTAAAGTGACTTGATCAGTCATATTCATTGGTGTATCCCCTCGATCAATCAAGTAGGTAGGTAGCCCAGAAACACTTCTTGTATAGCATGATGCTTTGGAAATTACCCAAAGACGATGTTGACTCGGCGCATACGTGTGATTGTTCGTTGTGCTCAAATTTCATTGTTTTGAAAAATTTGCCGTTTAGTGAATGAACGATTGTGTCTTGGATTTCACTATGGATTGTGCTCAACCAGGTATGTTCTTTCTTTGTCACTGAATTTTAACAACAAATCTATAGTCTCTCTTCATTTTTATCCCTGAGATGTAAACACCCGAAAAACTGCTATTAAAACTCACATTTTGGAAGAATAAAGAGAGTTAAGTAATATTTCTCACCATTTCTAAGCTTAAATTGTAATTGTTCGTTATAGAGTAGACTTTAAAGGATGTAATTAAGTACAAAACAGCCACCCCAAAGTACCCCGCTTTTTTTGGTGATTTTTTTCCTTTGGCACATACTATACTCCGAAAACGAAGTTTTGTTTAAAATTTGTGATTTTTTTGTTATAGGCTCTTCTGGAATGAGGGTTTTAACGCGAAATGATTTGTTCATTTTAATGGAAAGCTCAAATGCTTCAACTTTTAATGAAAAGTTACAATTTATGGAGCGGGAACTGCTGAATCAATACGCCGAAAATGACCAAAATATTGCTGATGTCAAGCAAAAACTGTCAATTATCCGGCATCAGTTTAAACAAAGGTGGTCAGCTGCTCGCAACACAAAGGCCAGATTCCTAGAAAACAATACCGAGTGGCTCAAAGGATGCATATCGTTACCAAAAGCAGGTAAAGACCCAAATTATATTACTTCTATTATTTGTTATGCTTTGAACCATTTTGCTTAAATGCAAAATAATTATGTAGTGTTATTACTTTTTGGAGATGGTAATGGATAGAATGTAAATATTATGTGTTTGCGTACATATATTTTTCTTATAGTTACAGGAGTAAGTCCCGGCCGACCTCAAAAGTCGTTCTTAGACTTGAGTGATAGAAGCAAAAGACGAAAAACGGAAGAACTCAGATCGTCTGACACAGATGAATTAACGTATGCAACACAGATGAAATTGCGGGAGACGGGCAAAGTAGATGCGTCAAAAATTGTCAAAGATTTGACAAAAAGTCCCAGAAGAGCAAGGAAATATGTAGCAGCCATCAAGGAAAGTACCGCTGAAGAAGAAAAGGGGAAATCAAGACATTTACGTGCCTTGTTTATGTTCACTAGAGGTGAGTGATAAATAACGTCACGATGAAAAAGTCACTGTGATTTACCTACTTTGAGTATCGCCGTGACTGGAAACCAAGTAACAACGTTCCAATATCACCTATATTGTTATCTCCGTTCAGCGTTACTCCTTAGATATCACTTCGAGCTTTTACCTCTTTCTATTGAACGAAGCTGCAATCGCAGTGACATCCTCCTAGGAACAATAATAGTTATTGTTCCTAGGTGACATCGTACCATACGAGTCCGCGTTCGTGTATTAATCGTGTATCCTCGGCTTGAGTGTGAGTGGGAGAGAATGAGTTTATCCCTATTTCTGGCCTGTTCTTTCGCGATCTACACTTGAGAGCAATAAAATCGCACATCCGCACATTTTTACTTAAAAGTTAAATTTTTTTTTATTTGGAGCTTACAGCAAATTAAAATCAAATTAAATTAAAGTGCATAATCTAGGCATTCGCAGAACTGATAAAGGGTTGACATTTACCTTTAAAAACAACTCATTGGCAACAAAACAATAGACCCCCTTATGTCGCTCGATCCAGGTAAGGCCGGCGGCGGGATTTATCGCAGGTATAAAAGAGTGCATATTGAGGGAATGGTCATCATTTGCATACCAACGTACAGTGTGAAAGGTTCTCTATTGATATTGGCTTCAAACGGAACACGAAAATGGATACTACACCAGAAGTAGCCGCTCAAGTGGATTGTTCGCCAACCAGATTGTTCGCGGTCTACAAACCTCCCCAGGTGGAGCTTGACACCAGTGACCTCAAAAAGATCTTCGAAGTCAGGAGTACCATAGCTTCAGGAGACTGGAACTGCAAAAACCCGGCCTGGAACTCCAATGCCTCCAACCGATCAGGTACTACTCTCCTCAGATACGCAGAAGCAAACGGTCTAGAAGTCACGGGTCCGGACTCTCCCACCCACTACCCCGGGAACCCAAACCAGATGCCCGACGTCATCGACCTGGCCGTCCACTTAGGACTCATCTCCGCCCCCCATCTAGAGGTGCTAGCTGACGAGGTGCAGTCGGACCACCAACCCATACTCATGGTCCTAGAAAACCACCCAACACCACTTCCTCCAGCCCCAAAACTCACCAGAACGAACTGGGCTGCTTTCACGGCTTACATGGAGAGCCAAACACCCACCCGTCCAGTCTCTAGCCCAGAAGAGGTCGAACTCCTAACCCTCGAATTGCAAGACAGCATGCAGAAGGCGATGGAAACGGCCCGGCAAGACGGCGGAACCACCAGACGGTACGGCCAAACTCCTCCAGCCATTGCAAAACTCTTGTCAGAGAAAAGACGTCTGAGGAAGATATGGCAACGCACTAGAGACCCAGCTCTAAAGACCCGCCTGAACGCAATATGCGATGAGGTAAAGGCGGAGATCAGCAGCGACAACTCCCGAAGATGGGAACAAAGAATCCTGGAAGCCTCCGAAGACTGGCAGTCCCTCCACAAAATCTGCCGACAACTGAAAAACGCCCCATCCCCAGTCCACCCTCTCACCCACAGCGACGGTACACTCAGGTACAGAACTGAAGACCGTGCGGAGATATTCGCCGACCACCTGGAGCGTCAGTTCCAACCAAACCCTGCAGTAAACCTGGAACACACCGAGATGGTAGAGGCGGTTGTCAAGGATTTCAGGGATAGGCCAGCTCCAGCAAACGAGGACTCGCCAGTCTTCTGGTCACCTGGACAGGTGCAAAAGGCCATAAGGCGGGCAAAACCCAGGAAAGCCCCAGGGCCAGACGGCATCACGAATGCTATGCTCCGCCACCTCCCACCTAAAACTGTTGCCGCCATGACTCGCCTTTTTAACGGGATCCTGAGGACCATGCACTTCCCAACCACCTGGAGAGCTGGGAATGTGATCATGCCTCCCAAACAAGGGAAGAATATTCTAAGACCCGAAAGTTACCGGCCCATAACGCTACTCTCAGCCACGTCCAAACTACTAGAGAAACTCTTGATCCCCCACCTGCTTCCACACATCGCGCCCCGCCCAGAGCAATTTGGATTCCGGTCAGAGCACAGTACCACTCTACAGCTCACTAGGGTACTGCACCATATCACAACTGCGAAAAACAAGAAGGAGCACGTCATCGCAGTATTCCTAGACATGGAAAAGGCCTTCGACCGGGTCTGGCACGCGGGGCTGATCTACAAGCTTATAGCGTCGGGAGCACCAACAAGGCTGGTAAGGACGCTTGACTCTTTCCTCCAGGGGCGAAAGATTCGGGCGAGAGTAGTAGACCACCTGTCCACAGAACGGCCGATACTCGCGGGGGTACCACAGGGAAGCTGCCTATCACCCATATGCTACTCGTGGTACACCGACGACATTCCATGCCAAGAAGGCGCACTCCTGGCCCTGTACGCGGACGACGCGGCGTACCTAACTACCTCCATGTCACCCACCCACGCCCAGAAGAAAATGAAGAGAGTGCTGGACGACCTACCAGAGTGGTTGCACAAGTGGAGGCTATCCGTGAACGTCGGCAAAACACAAGCGGTAGCCTTCACCCGCAGACGCACACAGTACCTCTCCCGACTGGTTCTGCAAAACCAAACAATCAATTGGTCGGTCTCTGCCAAGTATCTGGGGGTAGTCATAGACCGATCCCTAACTATGGTTAAACAGGTCAAAAACGCCTGCAACTCCGCGAAAGCAGCAAGAGCTGTGCTGAAGCCAACACTGACGGCTCCTCTCCTACCGCTAAAGACCAAGATCGCCTTATACTACACATACATAAGGCCAAGACTGACCTACGCAGCCCCTGCGTGGTACGCCCTCACCTCGGAGCGCCAGAGGAAAAAACTGGCATCACAAGAGAACCTGACGCTCCGCACCATCGTAGGGGCTCCAAGATATGTCCGCAACACAACGGTCAGAAGAGATCTGAAGGTAGCAACACTGGAGGAGTTCATCAGCCGTCTCACCAAGACTATGTTCTCTCGCAGTGACACCTCCCACCACGCGCAGCTCCAGAACCTGGCCCCTCAGTTCGAGCTCGCAAATCACTTCTTCCCATACGCCAGAGAACTAGTCCGCGAAGACGTAGAACCGGCAATAACCAGCACAGCTCAGGTAGCAAAAGCCAATTCCGACCGCCCAGAGACCTCAACCAGCCAAGTCCCGGCTAACGAGGACAGCGGAAGCGAACCGAGAAGGCAAGCACAGAACACCCAGAGAACCAGCCGTAGGCAGCCAGACTCCACAGGAGAACGGCAACCCGTAGGCCCAGAAAGGGCCACCCAAATGACCCCTCGTCAGTAGGCGAGGGCGGATGATATCCGCAGGAAAAGGCAAAAGCCTGAAACTGCCTCCCCCACGCCGGCTTCGCCGGCGCGTGAGAAGACAAGCGAGTCGAGTCGAATGGTCATCATTTGCATACCAACGTACAGTGTGAAAGGTTCTCTATTGATATTGGCTTCAAACGGAACACGAAAATGGATACTACACCAGAAGTAGCCGCTCAAGTGGTTGCCCTTGTTGAATCGGGGCTTAAGCAAAGTCAAGTGGCTCGACAATTGAGTTTGAGCCGATTTACCGTTCGGCGTGTATACCAGAGGTATCAAGAGACTGGTGGCTACCAACGGCGACAAGGATCGGGCCGTCCCCGTGCTACAACAGAGCGTGATAACCGCTTTCTTATAACGACATCTTTAAGAAATCGTCGTTTGAACGCAGTTCAACTGGGCCAACGACTTTAAGAAGTTCGTGAAGTAGAAGTTAGCCGGTGGACAGTCAGAAGACGATTGAGAGAAGGTGGCCTGACTGCACACAGGCCAGCAAACGGGCCGAAATTGACCCCAGCCCACCGAGAAGCCCGCCTTCAGTTCGCTCGAGACCATTTGAATTGGACCGAAGAGCAGTGGAGTGCAGTCCTGTTCTCTGATGAGTGCAGGATGTGCTTGCATGGCAACGACGGACGGGGGAAGGTGTATAGAAGATCGGGAGAGCGATTTGCCCAATGCTGCATAACAGAACGTGTCGCCTATGGCGGTGGATCAATCATGTTTTGGGGAGGCATGTCTATGGAAGCAAAAACCGAGCTTGCCTTCATCACCGGACCGAATACTGGTCGCCAATCAAGAGGATCGACTTCCATACGATACATTGAGGAAGTACTCGAGAGCCACGTCGTACCTTTTGCTGGGTTTATCGGCGAAAACTTTCTGTTTATGCAAGATAATGCAAGACCGCATACTGCTGGCATAGTGATCGAGTACCTTCAAGAGGTGGATGTGACCCTTATGGAGTGGCCAGCTCGAAGCCCCGACCTCAATCCCATCGAACATCTATGGGACGAGCTGAAAAGAAGAGTTCGAGGCCGAGATGCTCCTCCATCGACTCTACAGGAGCTGCAACAGGCGATCGCAGAGGAATGGGAGGCTATTCCTCAAGACTTTATCAAAAGTCTAGTAACATCAATGAAAACACGGATGGAGTCAGTGATTCAGGCTAGGGGAGGGAACACTCGGTATTAATAACAAACTTTAAATTAATTTTATCTTTTAATTTCATAACTTTGACACCAATACTTGAATAAAGATTTTTTTACTAAACATGCATTTTTGTTATTGTCCACAAAAGCATTTTTATGTAATGATTGAAAGACAAATCAGATACCACTGGATAGGTATTAAAATAGACTATGAATCTGCATTACAGAAACATAATATTTTTTGTTTTTTTTTTTTAGTTATGTCAAAAAATCATAAATGTGCGATTTTTTTGCTCTCAAGTGTATTACACAGAGCGTATAATTACTAGAAGTGGCGGAAGAAAACTTCACAATATTATTAATTTATATTTTAAATTAAAAATTAAAATTTAATTTCTTTATTTCAGACTACCATGATCCATAATTTGTTAGTAATGATCTTATAATAAATGTTAGTAATTCTTACTTACTAAAATTAGATTAAAAAGTTATGTATATACATAAGCTTTTAGTTATTACTTGTATCGGCCTACTGTATTATGCTTCTGTACATATTTTATGTAACTACTAGAACGTTTTTTTTCAAAATTAGCTCCTTAAATAAATACCTAAAATTATATCGTCCATTAACTATATCTTTCTAGTGACCGGTCTATTTACATTTAGATCTATGGATTGCTATGTCCTTGAACTTCGAACTAGAAACTTCACTTGACTTTGTGGCGTCTTATTAGAAAGTTATTGCGGAAGTGCACTTTGCCAAATATGGCGGATTCGCGTAAAATTAAAACTAGTAACTTATGGAACTGTTTTGAAGACTCAAGTGACAGTGCGAATAAAGTTGCTATCTGTAAAATATGTAAAAGTAAATTGAGCTACAAATCTTCGACTTCAAACTTGAAAAAACACATAGAACGTAAACACCCAACCGTGCAGTTTGTTTCTACAAAATCCCAATCATCAGATTTGAACCCTCAGCCACCTCCATCTACTTCCGGTTCCGATGCGAATATGCAGCAGTCAAATGCCCCAACAACATCGAAGTCCGATTCAGATAAAGCAATCAATAACCCACCAACATCAATACCAGCCAGAATCGATTCATCAACTCATTCACAAAATGTTGGTCATTTTGACAAAACTGTCGCATTGGTGAATCAAACAATGACTAGATTCGTGAAAAAAAAAATCACACCAACCGAAAAAAAAAACCGAACTGTTGAACTGAACTGTTGATGCAGTTATTTATTTTCGACTATCAGCCTTTTTCGATAGTGCAAGATAGAGGATTTAGAGCATTTGTGGAAGGTTTGAATCCCTCGTACCATTTACCAGATAGGAAGGTTCTGTCGAACAACTATTTACCTGCACTTTATGAAACATTTATGTCAGACACGAAACAGAAACTTGACACTGAAGCAGAGAGTGTCTGCTTAACATCCGATATTTGGACGTCCTGCGTAAATGATGCGTACTTATCTGTCACAGCCCACTACATTGATGAAAATTTCACTATAAAATCAGTGCTTTTGGAGTGCGCAGCCATGCATGGTGCTCATACGGCCGACAATGTTAGAGAAACCATGGTTCGAATAGTCCATGATTGGAAATTAAAAGACAAAGTTTTGATTATTATCACAGACAATGCCGCCAATATGAAGAGTGCTGTCGAAAAAATGGGCTTCAAACATTTCGGTTGCTATGCCCATACTCTCAATTTGATAGTGAAGAACTGCACAGTGGAAAACTTTGCAGATATAAAAATAAGAGAGCTGATCGTTAAAGTGAAAACAATTGTTTCTCATTATAAAAAAAGTGTGAAGGCTACGGAAAAATTGGTAGTGTACCAGAAGCAAAACGGCACTGCTGTCCCTAAAAAAGTGCTTCAAGACGTCTCTACTAGGTGGAACTCAAGTCTAAAAATGTTAGAGCGCTTCGTACTTCTTGAAGACGCAATCAAAGCCACTACGGCTTTGTCTGAAGGAAGGTGGGAGAGTTTGACCTCGGAAGAATGGCAAATATGTCGGGAGCTTGGTACAATATTGAAACCATTCGACCAGCTAACTGAGTTGATGAGTGGAGAAAAGTATGTAACCTGGAGTCAAATATTAATATTGACAAGAGGCCTTGTTTCGGCACTGAATCAGATGTTGCAAATAACTGAGGACCCATTTCAGGAAGACTTCGTGGACAGTTTGCATGAAGCAACAAAAGGGTTGATAGAGTCGTTGCGGTCAGAAACCGAAAGGAGGTTCCCTAACCTTGAATCCAGCAAGACCATAGGCATTGCTACAATGCTGGACCCGCGTTTTAAATTACACGTGTTTCGCAACCAAACAAGTGCTGCAGAAATTAAAAAAACTGTTACCGAACTAGTCACCAGCATTATATAAAAATCACGACCCAGTTCAGCTCAGCAATCTTCCGCACGGGAAGACCTTGAAGACGCTGAACCAAAACCAAAAAGGAGATTCGATATTTGGAGCGAATACGACTCCATTACAAGCACAGTGCGCCCGGAAGGAACACCAACGTCCCAAGCAATGCTAGAGGTACAGAGGTACCTAGAGCTACCCGTTTTAGGGCGAACAGAAAACCCACTAGAATGGTGGCAAACTTTTAATCACAGTTTTCCGCATTTAGCTGTTTTGGCGAGAAGAAAATTTAATTTCTTGGCTACGTCGGTGCCAAGTGAGAGGCTTTTCTCGAAGGCCGGGAACATTTTGGAAGACAGACGCACGAGGCTAGGTGTCCGAAAAGTACAACAGCTTTTATTCTTAAATTCAAATCTTCATACATAATAAAAAAAAAACAAAAAAAACAACAAAAATAAAGAAATAAAAAAAACTGTATAAGTATAGGTATTGTAAATATTAAAATATCAATGTACTGAGTTGATTAAAAAAATTGTAAATATTGTAAATTTAAAATCAATGTACATAGTTGATTCAAAATAATAAACACGCCGCATAGTGTTACAGAAAAATTGTGCGACAGTCCTAAGCCTGTAAAAGTGTGAAGGTTATTTCAGATCAACTAGGTACTAGTGGTTCTGCTGTGTGTGTCTGTTTCTTCAAGTAAGTTATTATCAAACCTATCGTACCAAATCGTAGGTATATCGTGATGTGATGATCATGAGAGTGATAGACGTGACCGACTTTACTTTTTACCGAATTTATTAAATTCTTTTTTCCTATATAATTTGAACAGAGAACGGAAGAAAAGTTTGTATGATTTTAGATTAAAAGTAATTGAACACCTGTTACCTAATAAATCAGAGATCATTCGACCGTCACATCCAGGTAAAATTCATTTGCCGGCACATTTACCGAAGAATAACGGCAAAACATTGAGAAAACGATGCAGGCTCTGCTTTAACGTAAATAAAAAACGAGTGGAGGTATTGTTTGGCTGTCCAGACTGTCCAGGTTTTCCTGGATTATGCCTGGAATGTTTTAGAGCATTTCACAAATACTAATCTAAGTAGAACGCAAGAGCGTTCTATTTAGATTAGGTAGAGTCTGTGAAATGAATGAGGTAGAAAAAAATGATATATTTTTATCATTTATTAATTGTACAAGTACCTAATGATTACAACGATTAATTAGTTTTAACTTGTAAAACAACATTTTAATCAACGAACAGCTCAATAATGAAAGTATGTGATTATATTTTTCCTATGAAACAAATATTCTTAAATATCTTATTAATCAGTCTCATAATCAAATACAAAAATCAACAATAGACATATGCGTACAACATTGTGATAATAACATGTTTTAATAATAAATCTTATTAAACTTAAACACTTCTTTCGTTTACCCACGATCATCCTACCAAGCGCGGATCCAGGGGGGGGGTCATGGGGGTCATGACCCCCCCCTTTGGCTGAGTCTAGCTAGGTACTTACTGTGTATGGTGGTAAAGGCAAACTGGGTATAGTTAGAACAAGGTGCAGGGTTCGTATTACGAAAACAATTTAACTACCTAGGTAGGCCCAAAAACCCGATATTTTATTATTTCAACCAACACAAGTCAAAGCCACACCTCGGGCACGATGAGAAAAGTTGTAGCATTTGCCAATGCATCCGCTAAGAGGCATCATATATTTGAAATGAGCTTGGAGCTACAGTGCAAGGTATCTGTGAGACGCGTTGGGTCGAGAGGCATGATGCGCATCTACAATTCCAAGGAGAAAACTTAGTTAAAATTTGTAAAAATATTTCTACTTGGAAAGATCACAAAACTGCCAGTGACGCGCATTGCTTACTTCAGACATTGCGCAGTTCGGACTTTATCATAACATCTATCTGTTTGAGTGATGTTTTAGGTGGGTATAAAGATAATTTTACTATGTTATTGAATTCTTACTAATGCATGAACGCAAGACCTGAAAAATATTGATGAGTAACTTTTGTGTACCTATTTAATTAAAAGCCAATTTAAATCATCGTTTGTATCACGCTAAGGCTCGTATCACGTAATAACTCGTACTGTAGATTAATTACACGTATAATTTATTATATTTTTCAGGTAGGTACTACTGTATATTTAAGTAGAGTTTTGCAAACAAGCTCAATTGATTTAAAAAGGGCCACAAACGCTATAAACGACACAATGAGTGTCTTACAACAAAAAAGAGAAAAGGCAGACACAGTCTTCAGACAGCTTTTTGAAGAGACAAAAGATGTTGCTGAGCCACTAGATGTTGAGATTAAATGCCCCAGAATAGTCTCAAGACAAACACACAGAGCCAACAACCAACCTGATCAATCTGCTGAAGATTATTTCCGCAGGGCTGTATACATCCCCCTTTTAGACTCAGTAATAAATGACCTGGACGACCGTCTGTCTCCAGAAGTAGGTACTTAATTTATTTAAACTAGGCGTGTTCATTCCAAAAGTTGATTATATTTGTGCTAGTGAAGATGAAGACATTGAAACTGTTAAAGAACTCGCTAACAAATACAAATTGTTATCGTAGACAATACTCCAACTTCTGTCGTTATAAACGAATATCGGCTGAGGAAGGTAAAATGGAAGCGTAATTACAATATTCCACAGTCGATTCCGGATTTGATAGAAAATTGTGATAAGGAAATGTATCCTAATGTAAGAAAATATTTATGTATTCTTGCAACACTACCAGTTAGTGTAGCGACGGCAGAAAGGTCATTTTCTACTCTCCGAAGGCTAAAAACATGGCTAAGAGCTTCCATGGCAGAAGACCGCCTAGCTGGGCTAGCGCTTCTCCATGTGCACAAAGCAATACCTATTGAGGTGGAAGAAGTAATTACTCGTTTTGCAAGAAAACAAAAGAGAAAACTAGATTTTGTAATTTAATAAGAATAATTATCAATAAAAATAAAAGTGACTACTTTATTTCCCACTTTAACACTATAATCATTTGAAATATTTGACATGTTTAGGAGTCCTGTAAAGTCAAAAGGAAATGACGAATTTTAATTAAGTAGCAAAGTTTATTTTTCGTCCGTAAATTTCATATGAGCTTCTTCTTCTCTTCTACTTCAACTTCATCCCCCGCCCCCAAAATCCTTTCACGTTTTCTTTTTAGTTATATTAATTTAATCAAATTGGAGCCCATCTTGACTGTATGACCCCCCCCTAATCTAACAGCTGGATCCGCCCTTGCATCCTACCTTTTCTTACATTATACAGGATTACAGGGAAAGTGGTAGTGAATATTGAAGGACGTTGTTATTGAGGTAATTTCTGATAAAAAAAAAATCTATGATTAGGTGTCTGTAACTTAACTGTTTTAGAAATTTTGAATTATAAAGTTTTTTTTTAATCCACGATTTTCTGGCTATTAGTAGTTTATTTTTAGATTACAGCTCCTAGGATGGGTTTTTTTGATGCATTAAGTTAGAAGACATATCAATCAATAAAAATGATCAACAAAAAACCTACTACTAACAGTGTTATAAAATAGTAATTGTTTTTGTTAATCATTTTTATTGTTTGATATGTCTTCTAACTAAGGGCGCTTTTAGTGTCACGCGGATTTGCTCACGCACGCGGGATTGGACCGCATGCGTAGCATCCGCAAAGAACAATTTCATATAGGTATCTATTGTAAAGCGTGATAAACGCACGCGGGACGCGGGGCGCTGTGCGGGGCGTCACCCCGGTGCGGGGTATCCGCATGCGTAAGCGCTGCCTACAACTTCAGTGCCCATTTCAGAGTCGAGCGGGGCGCACGCGCCGTATTGTACTACCGAAATGAAAATCGATACAGAACGAGTAATCATTGAAGTTCATCTGCGGCCCGTTTTGTGGGATAAACGCAATGAATTATACAAAAACAGGGACGCGAGGGAGGCTGCATGGAGAGATATTTTGAAGGAATTGGCACCTAACTACGAAAATTTGAGCGAAGAGGAAAGAAAAGAGGCGGGTATGTGTTTGGTTCATTATTTTATTTATACAAGCATCATTACTTTATTAATATAAGCATAATTATTTAATTCACAAATAACATCAAAAACCTAAAACCTTTTGAGTTTAGTTAATTAATTATATATCGGTGTTGCCAGGAGACTTTTCCTTCATTGATAAAGTAATCTGCAAATATATCTCTGATATTACTTGCCGACGTATTACTACTTTCAGTCTGCTGCCTGGGTAGTGGTCCCGTAAAACCATTTGTGACAAATGTATGGCTGACCTTGTAGCCATCCCGTTTCCTTATGAAATTGTGAAGTACACATGCCGTCTTGACTATTAATTGTGCTAGATCTAACTTGACATTCATGGATCTGTGAAATATTCTAAATTTATTTGACATAATTCCAAAAGTGCATTCTATGTACCTTCTAGCTCTGGACAGACGGTAATTAAATATTTTCTTTTTGTAAGGTAAATTATCACGAGCATAAGGCCGCATCACATGTGATGATAAACCAAATGCCTCGTCTCCCACTATCACGAACGGCAACTTTGCTCTTACACTAGATGGATAAGCTACTTCGGGGCAAATAATAGGCAACTCTTGCGGGTCAGGGATACCCAACGTGTTACTTTCCAGTTTCGTATACAATTGACTCCTTCTAAAGATGGTTGAATCGGCGTTGCTTCCACTGGTACCGACATTAATATATGTAAAATTATAATCAGCATCACACATTGCGAGGAGCACTACAGAATAATATTTCTTATAATTAAAATATAGTGATCCACTGTGCGGAGGCCGAATCACTCTTATATGTTTTCCATCAATAGCACCCAAGCAATTAGGAAAATTTGTATATGTGAGAAATCCCTCTGCGATTTCTTTCCATTTGATCCCATTAAGCTGTGGAATACATTCAGACTTTAGTTCAATCCATATTATGTAACAAACTTGTCTTACTATTTCGCTAATTGTTGCAATTCCAATCACATAGGAATAGTGTAGATCAGTGAATGTATTACCAGTTGCCAAATATCTGAAAACAAAAACAATATATTAATAATATGATAACATAATATATTAATAATGCTGACATCAGACATAAGACAGCATGCACCGCTCGAATTTTACTTCAGAAGAAAAATAAATACCCTTAAGGTGAAAGGGCACGGAAGTAGCTAGCGCTAGAAGTTTTTAATTCGTTTTAACTACAGTACTATAGCTACGTTAGATTTCTATGATTTGCCGAAAATTTTATCATAGGGGGGTATTTATGCAGTTATGATTTCATATGAAAAGTTCGAAGTATAGTTATGTATCTCATATCTGCTAAAAGTGGCCACTTTTAGCAGATTTGAGACACATAACTATGCTGTAAATATTTTATAAGAAATCTTCTCTGTATAAATTAACCCCTATGGTAAAATTTCCGGCAAATGAAAGGAATCTAATAAATATATATAATATAATATAATAAAATATCGTTTATTTCAGGCAATATTTACATTACAAGATGGTAATGTAAACAGAGGCCCATAGATATATACCTTACAGACTAACATACATATTATTTTATATACAAAAACTATTTTAATTATTTCACACGTAATGTCGCCGACGTGTGCACGGTGTCAGCGGGCAGCCGCCCTCGGAACTTCCGAAACACGACACCCTGCGGCCAGAAGTCCTCCTTCATGAAGGTTGACAGATGCAAATAAAGCAAATTTTTGTTAAAACAAATTAAAAACTTACAGCGCTAGTGACTTCCGGAAGTTTTCACCTTAATTTTGATGATGGCAAATTTTACTGTAACAAATAAACAAATTTCCCGATTCAATCCGGTGTTTTTCCAAAAATCCTTAAATGAAGTTCTAATTATTTTTGTAAAAAATGAATTATTTCTATTCAGTAAAATTTGCCATCATCAATATTAAGGGTACTTTTCCTTCAACTGCGGCCTTATTTTTCCACTCTGTATAGGTATATATATATTGCTTGATTTATCTAATGCTTCATGAGACAGTGTAAAGTTGACAACATGTGTGAATTAATGAGGGCCTTTAATCGAATGCAGTTAAATTTCCAACTAATATCAGATTTGTACACACGGCCACAGATCAAGCTTCCCAAAACCAGTATAAACAGGACTCATGCGTTGTTTATTATCGTAGACGACTCGGCGAGGCCCTAGCAAGTTCCGTTTATTGGTACTGGTTTTGGGTAACTTGATCTGAAACTGTGTGTACACTTACTTATTATATTTTGTCATTTCAGACAAGAAAATACAACAACGCTGGCGAACAGCAAGGGACACTTACCAGAAAGACAAGATATCTGAAAAAAATCAGCCATCCGGCTCTGGGAGTAAGAAGAAGAAGAAATATTCTTACTATGACATTTTGACTTTCTTAGACAGTACAACGGAAACTGCTGGAGAAGAGTCACTCTGTGAAGAAATGTCTGAACAAAGTAATTTAGAAACACCTAATGAGTCCACGCAACCAGGTACTTCACGTCAAGAAAGTTCTCAACTAACATCACAACGTAATTTAGAAACACGTAATGAGTCCACGCAACCAGATACTTCACGTCAAGAAAGTTCTCACCCAACATCAAAACAAAAACAAGTAAAATCTAAAAAGCAAGCACCATCTGAATTTGAGGCACAGTTATTAGAATGCTTAAAGTCTAATCAACTGGAGCTAGAAAGTGAGGATTTGGCTTTCTTTCAGTCTCTGCAGCCTTCATTAAAAAGATTCACTAGATATCAAAAACTAATGTTCAGAACAAAAGTGTTAAATATAGTTATGGAAATGGAAAGTCAAACACAACCTGCATACTACAGTCCCATACCTACAACAAGTTCTAGTGCTTTTACTGAGCTTGACAGTTTGTCACCGATAAATCAAGATTACCAAACCAATAGTATAATCCAGGATACTTCGAGTCTTAACGACAATGCTATTAGTTCTGCTGCAGTGAATGACAATGAAACTCTTATTTCGACTGAAAGCGGCCTGTTTAATATCACGTCTTATGACGTAATTTATACCCCAGCAACAACATCATCTACAGGCGAAAGTAATGTCAACGCTCAGGATACAAATTTACAAAGAAATGAATGATGTAAAATTTGATTTTTTAATTTATGAATAAAACTCTTTTTATTAAAATGAGTACGATTAACTTTTTTTCTTCAGTTTCTCTCTAATTGTTTGTTTAGTCATATGAGTGCGGTTGTACACACGGCACAGATCAAGTTACTCAAATCCAGTATAAGCGGGACTCCGACGGGTTACCTAAGTATGATAATACGCAAGGCGCGAGTTCCATTTATGCTGGTTTTGGGTAACTTGATCTGTGGCCATGTGTACTTTATCAGATAAAAAAAAGGATTGTGTATGTAGGTTGAACGTACCAATCCCAAACCAATTAAGGACTTTTTTTGACTTTAAATTACTGTCATGTGCAAACCTATAACTTTTATCTATATTATAATAAGTAGCGTGTGATGAAAGGTAGGAATGATTCCACTTTAATGGCGACATTTTATGAGTGAAATAATCTTATTTTATGAAATTTCAACATGAAATTGAATGAAATTATGAACAATGAAATTTCAGAGTACATGACAAAATCTTTTTTTTGCACATGTAAATTTACACATGACAGTAATTTGAAGTCAAAAAACGTTTATCCTACCTGTTCAAATCCCTTTCCACTAAATCATAGCAGGAAATTAAATATTTAAAATTTAAAACTTACCTTAATGTAATAGCGAGCCTCTCAATCGGTTGTATTGTAATCCTTCGTAAACTGCTTTTTTGTAGCTTATTCTCAATTTTACACAACAGTTCATCAAAAGAACGAATGGACATTCGAAAGTAATTTTTAAATTTACGTTCATTATTTTGTAGTTTTCCAAAGTGTGTAACAAACGCCCCAGCAAGAAGCCTATTTTCAAGAAAGGGATCAACATGTACTCTTGTCTTCTTGTTTCGTCGTTTGTAAAGTATGTAAGCGACACATATTCTTCTGACATTGATCATTTTTGAACACGTCTATACCGTTACGCAGCCCGTAGAAAACTGAAACTCATGCTGCGTATGATCCGCAGCGTGAAATTTTACGCATGCGGTCCAATCCCGCGTGCGTGAGCAAATCCGCGTGACACTAAAAGCGCCCTAAATACGTCAAAAAAACCTATCCTAGGTGCTGTAATCTATATAAAAACGACTAAAAGCAGGAAAATAAAGATTAAAAAAAACTTGAAAATTCAATATTTCTAAAACGGTTAAGTTACGGACGGACACCTTATTATCGTTTTTTCTGTTTCAATAAAAAATGACCTGAATAATAACGTCTTTCAATATTCACTACCACTTTCCCTGTAACCACAGTATACCCATAATGTATTAGTATAATTATTTTTTAAGTTTCATAATTTCTATAATATTCTGCATAATAGCATATCTTTCATTAATGTTATATCGGAGTAATTCATTGGACACCCATTGCCCAAAATATTTGCAGCCGTGTATATCCACGATTGTCACAGCCTCCATATCCTCCGTCTGCTTCTCAGTGCACGTTGCATTATCCTTCGTTGTTTTTGTTGTGCATGTTGGAACATCCTTCCACGTTTTCGTTGTGCATGTTGGACCATCGTTCCTCGTATCCTCTACATAATATGGTCCACTATGAAGTTCCCAAGACTGAGAGTTCTGCTCGTCGTCGCACTGTGTTTCTATTTCCGTTTCGGGAATGTATTTGCGTTTTCTTCTTTCTTCTGGAAAAAATCTATAAAATATATCAAGAAGCCCATTTAAAATGGTCAGTATGGGAAAGTCTGAAACTATAAGACATACAAAGATCTGTTCTTAGGAACCATGACATTGATTTTCATACAATTTTAACTTAATAAAGTTTAGGTATATCAAATGGCAATAGTGTATTTAAATTTCACTTCGCTTATTCTTTAATGCTATGGCAGAATGAGATTAATTGTCGGGTTTAGTTTGTGTAAACATGTGGGCAAGTACCTTCTGTATACAATACCTTCCAATTAATTTTAAATGATTTCAATCGCGTATCAGGACATTTTACCATTTTTAGTAATATGCATAGGTAAGTGAAGTGTCACTTCTGTGCGGTGTTAAATCTTTGAAAGCGACATGTTGTTACACTTTGTTGAACAAAACGCGTAAGCGCGCTCACCCCGCGCAGTTCCCCCCGCTGTCATCAAGTTGAGAGTATTTTTTTGTTTGGTGTGTAGTTACTCTATTTATAATATCTCAGTGTAAAAACGAAGATGTGCGATTAAACACTATCCAAAGATTTACAACTCATGGTGGAAATCTGTAACTTACCTTCCATCTCTTAAAAAACACGTAGATAATCACTTTAAAACACACTACATTAACCCTCGGCATGCCTGGTAGGGTCTGAGAGACCCACACCTGCAGTTAATTCGTTACAATTCATTCAAATTTGAATTCCGCGTGTAACTGCTCTTAGTAGCTGACCGAAGTGAACTTAGTTACGCTCTCCGCCCGCTACCTCAGTCCGGGGCGCGCTCCAGTAGGGATAGGACGTGTGTAAAGTGCTCTCGGGTCCCACTGACCCCACCAGGCATACGGCGTGACTTTTTTATGTAAGTATTAATTAGTTTCTTTCTGTGATTTTTGACTTATTTGTTGATAATAAATATTACATTTTTACTGGGAAAACGTTTTTTTATGAAACGCTAGATTTTGATTGTTTTAGTTTGGTGTACTAAAGATTTTACGAAGGTTTTATTTATGAAGGTTATTATTTTACTTCGAATTCAACTTATGTTATCGTATTCTTTTATAGTTCAAAATGGAGGGTCACCTACGTGACAGAGACATCATTAGTCTGCTACTTGAGGAGGTGGACGAAGATCATGAAGATGATATTGTATTCAACTCCAGCGATGAAGAGTCTCATGAGGTCATAGAAGAAAACTGTGAAATTGATATGGCTGCTTTGGAGGAAGACGTCGCTGATGAGAACTTGGAAGTAGTTGCTGATGAGAACTCTTCAGATTCCGAAATGGACGTGCCACTGTCAGAGTTGACTTCGCAACCATCAGGAAGAATTTACAAAGGTAAAGACGGAACTTTGTGGCACAAAATTCCAGCTAGATCAAACATTCGAACACGTAGTGAAAATATAGTTTCTGGAACGCCTGGTGTTAAAGTATTAGCGAGAGATGCAAAAACACCTTTAGAGTGTTTCAATCTTTTTGTGAGCGAGTCGATGTTGCTGGATATACTGTTGTACACAAATGTGAGGATCCGAAGAACCAGACACGGTCTGAATGCTTCAAATGACTACGCTTATGTAGAATTATGTATGGATGAGCTGAAGGCTGTCATTGGTCTCATTTACCTTGCAGGATTATACAAATCTGCCAGACAGAATTTACAAGACTTGTGGTCCAATGATGGAACTGGTATTCCTATTTTTGCCATGACAATGAGCTTGAGAAGATTCGTTTTTATTGTCAATCATTTGCGATTTGATGATGTTGATACACGTGAAGAAAGATTGTCACAGGATAGACTAGCTCCGTTCAGGAATCTGTTCGATGAATTCGTAAGCAGATGCCAACTATACTACACGCCCTTTGAAAATTTGACAATAGATGAAGAGCTTGTTGCTTTCCGTGGCCGCTGCAAATTTCGACAATATTTGCCCAATAAACCAGCCAAATATGGAATAAAGATATTTGCACTCGTAGATGCCAGAACATTCTACTCACTGAATTTAGAGATTTATGCAGGCGAGCAACCAGAGGGGCCTTATAAGGTCAGCAACAAGCCACACGATGTAGTCGATCGCCTGGTCGCACCAGTTTCCCAATCAGGAAGGAATATCACGATGGACAACTGGTTTACAAGCTATCCAACATACGAACACTTGCTAAACCATCATAAACTAACCGCTGTCGGTACAATGAAATCAAACAAAGCCTGCATACCTGAAAAATTCAAAGCAGGTAATCGAGAACAGAATTCATCGTTGTTCGGATTTCAAAAAAATATGACTTTGGTATCATACATCCCAAAACCTAGAAAAAATGTGTTCATGCTGTCATCTCTCCATCATGATATAGAAATTGAGGCAGGCGAGAAGCAAAAACCAGCAGTTATAACATTCTATAACAAAACGAAGAGTGGTGTTGACAACGTTGACAAGCTTATTAGATCTTATGATGTATCAAGAAACTCCAGAAGATGGCCGCTCACGCTTTTCTTCTGGCTGCTGAACTCTGCAGGAATAAATGCAAAAATCATCCAAATGCTCAACTGCCCTGACATAAAAAACAATCGTAGAAGTTTTATCAAAGATCTGGGTGTCGCACTGATACATTCACATCTACAAACAAGACAGAAAAACACTCGTCTTTCTACAGATCTTCGCAAACGAATTGCCAACCGTATTGGTCTCCAAGAAGGGCCACCTGTAAAAAAAACAGCTCCAGGTGTGAGACGTAGATGTCACGTATGTCCGTCAAAGAAAGACCGCAAAACGCAATACATCTGTGAGATGTGCAAGAGCCACGTGTGCCTGGATCATGCAATTTTCCAGTGCGAAAATTGCTTCGAAAACAAAGCTCGTGAAGATGATGTTGAAAATGAAGAAGACTAATTACTTTAGCTTAGAATGTAAGATAATATATGTGCCTAATGTTTCCCAAAGTCTGATTAAGATATCTTTTGTTTTAGTTGATTTTGCATGTTTATAAACATAAGATGTTTAATTTTACGTTAAAAAACGTATACCGAGTTTAATTAAAAAAATTATTAAAAGATATTGTTGATTCGACAACGTATTTTATTTAAAACCCTAAAGAGCTTCTTTAATTTTATTATTAAACCATAAATGTTTCTTATTGACACCAATTAGTAGGTAAAAAAATATTTGAAATTTAGGGTCTCACAGACCCACCAGGCATGCCATGTAACTTTTTTCCACCAGGCATGCCGAGGGTTAATACACTTATTAATAAAACATAACACACAGTAACAGGTCTCTCCATGTATTATTATCGATGAAACTGATTAAAATAGCGTAATAACATTACCGGGGGGGCCAACGACGCGCTAGGTGCGTTATCATTCAGGAGGGCCAATGACGCGACTCGCGCGTCATTCAATTTTGTATAGGGCCGGGGCGGAAAGGATCGAAAAATGAAGGTGGCAAGGAATCGGCTATTCAAATGTATTCTGTAAATGAACAGAGCAATATTGGACAAATTGTATGGCAAAACCCTTCAACGTCTTCTACCAAATATTGTCGTCCCATTAAGTTTGTGTTTGCTAAAGAAACTGCAGATCTAATCGTTACTGAAGTTGATAAGATAAAAGAGCAAGTAACATCACTAGTTCCTACTAAAATTGTCGTAAATGACATGGAAATATTAGTAAAACCAATATTGATACTCTGCATGATAGACGGAAAAATTTGTAATGCAGTAGCTTCATGTGCATCCACACAAACATGCTATTTATGTGGTGCCAAACCCAGTGAAATGAATAATGAAAGTAGCATTATAGAAAAGACTGTGAAAAGAGAGTTTCTTTCCCTGGGCCTATCACCTTTGCATTCTTGGATCAGACTGTTTGAATGCATCTTACATATTTCATATCGCCTGGATATAAAAACATGGCAGGCTAGAGGACCCGAAAATAAAAAGAAAGTAGCTGACAAAAAAAAAAGACGTTCAAGAAAAGTTTCGGCGTGAATTGGGTATATTAGTAGATATGCCTAAACAACAAACTGGCAATACTAATGACGGAAACACAGCTCGTAGATTTTTCCGAAACGCTGAAAAATCAGCCGCAATAACTGGTGTTAATGTTGAGCTTATTAAGCATTTCCATGTCATTTTAGAGACCATAAATAGCGGGTATCCCATTAATGTTGATAAATTCCGCGAATACTGTAAGACGACAAGAGAATTGTACATCAAAGAGTATTCATGGTACTCAATGCCCGTAAGCGTGCATAAAATATTATTTCACGGGAAAGATATAATTTCTTCATGTGTATTACCAATTGGTCAACTGTCGGAAGAAGCCCAAGAAGCACGCAACAAGCACAATAGGAAATACAGGGAATTGTTCACAAGAAAAACATCTAGAATTGATACAAATAGAGATTTACTGAACAGATTGTTAATTTCTTCGGATCCGTTTATTGCTAGTTTGCGCGCGGCTCCGAAAACAAAGCATAGCAAAATTCCACGTGAAGTATACGAGCTTTTAGATGCTCCTGTTGTTGAACGTGACGAAACCCACAGTGATTCTGAAGAATCTGATTCAGATATCGAAGACTAATGAAGATACTGAAGTATCTGATGAGGAATCTGAGGAATATGATAGTGAATGTAACTAATCTAATTTATTTTGAATTTCCTTGATGTTACTTGCTCCTTTTATTTCAATGTGTACTTACCTACCGATTTTTTGTTTTAAATATGTTTTATGTAGCTATAATTTTTAAATGTATACAGGGTGTAACAAAAATAAGTAACCAAACTTTCAGGTGGGGTGTAGAATCGAACACTGAATTCAGGAAAAATATTGAAAAAATATCCCGCCCTTTAGTTTTCGAAAAATTTAATAAATAGGTACGAAATTTTCACAACATTAGGCAATAGACTATAATACACATTGACCTTTAAAAACACGGTGAGTAACTTACAATGAACCCCATAAAAGGTTGTTACAATTTGCATTTCCGAAGCACCAGATTGAGACAAGAAAAGGCACAAACTTTTAGCACGCGAGAGCGAGATAGGTATACAAACTTAGTTCATCCGAATGTTCACCCAATGCTAGGCTTATTGTTAGTTTTGTCAAACTGTCATACCACAGAAATGTTATCATAGGGTCAATGGCCGTTTAGTTGCATCATTGCAAGCGCAAGGTGAAGGTCGCGGCGGCGCTTATCGGTTTTTCGCGTGTCCGGTCGTGGGTGCCCCCCATAAAAAGATGTTTATCTGCTAAAAAGGTGTACACAAGGTACGTAGACCTTTTAATCATATTTTAATGTCAAATAAACACGTGCATCAGTCGTTTGCGTAATGTAGTGAAAATTCCGTATTTATTTTATATTTCGAAAAGTAAAGGGTGGGATTTTTTTAAATATTTTTCCTGAATTCAGTGTTCGATTCTACACCCCACCTGAAAGTTTGGTTACTTATTTTTGTTACACCCTGTATAAGTCTACAACCCTTAGAATATATGGAATCTAATAGGGATTATTATCAATGTCAATTTTAATATTTCCTTTTTTGTATTCTTTGATTTGTTTCTATTTTTATATATATTTTTAGTTTAAGTGGTGTATTTACTATAAATTCGTAAAAATATAATATTGAAATCATTCAGAATATTTTTTTTTTATTTTCAAATACTTTCTACCACCTAATAACACACTAAATTCAAACCAAATAATTTTGTCCAGCTAGATTAGCAAAATTTCGCACTGTGCGGCGGCTAGTCAGCGTTTAGGGCTCCAAAAAGGGAAACTTCTAACTTCGGCCATAGAGCAATATATTTGGATTTGGTCGTCAATCTCGCTAAACTCGGCTCGCCTTTGTTTGAAAATAATAATAATAATGCTTCACAATCCACACAACACCATCTAGTCCCAAAAGTAAGGTAGGTACTCAAAGATGTGATCACAACGAATAAAAAGGAAATTCTGTTTGGCCAAAAAGACGTAGGTTAATTTTTAGGATGTGAAGACTGTTGGGAATCCTTGGTAAATAAAATTGTACTGATTATTTCAAAAGGCCATTAAAATAAAATAAAATAAAATAATTTCTTCGTGTGCAATCTTTCAGTTTTTTTTTTAATTCATTCATTCCCATTTCGTTAAAAATAAATGTCTTAGTTTTAAATTATAAGAGAAAATAATTATTTATGCTATAAAACAATTCTCGATTAGTAAGAGTATAATTATGTGATGATTCCTGTGATTTTAGATTTTATTAAAATAATTTACTGTACATCAATATAATATATTAAATAATATACATTAGTTTTAATTTAAACTTCTAAACACTACAAGCGGGATCCGTTTCCAAAACTATTTAAGTAATTTTTTGTAGCCACGGATACCGGGATCAGTGGATAAAAATAATTAATCATTTTTCATTGGAAACCGATCCCGGTATCGGTGGATAAAACTTGGTGGTATCAGTGCCCAATTAAATCTGATCCCGGGATCCGTGGACACAAACCCACTTACTGTGACGACATTTTACCTGAAGAAGTCCGTGATATTTGGATTCAAAAAGGGCCAGAGTTTTTTCAAAATATAAATATGTAGTGACTTCTCAGAAACTTCTACAAGTTTTCCAGATTTAAATGGTAAGACGAAAACTAGATACTTGACTAAAAATATTTTCTTTCGTAAATTGACGAATGGCGAGTCTTTACAAAGAAAATGGCTCCTATATTCACCAGCAAAGAAATCTGTATACTGTTATTGCTGCCGTCTATTTAATACCACTACTGGTACTGGACATAATTTAAGTTCTCCTAATGGATATAAAGATTGGAAGCATATAAGTAACTTATTGATAGAACATGAGAACAGTTTACAGCACAGGGAATTTATGATGAATTAATTATGTTGCAAGAATGAAAACTACTGGACGAATTGATAATGAGTTGCTGTCCCCAATATAATACAGAAATTAACTATTGGAAGAATGTGCTTAGGAGGATTGTTGCAGTAGTGAAATTTTTGGCTTCAAGAGGTCTTGCTTTTCGTGGTGATAATGAGACATTAGGATCGCAAAATAATGGGAATTATTTGGGATGCTTGGAACTGATTAGTGAATTTGATCCTTTTTTTGCTGATCACATACAAAACTGCGGAAATCGTGGAAAAGGAAGTACATCATATTTATCGGCAAATATTTGCAATGAATTTATTAATTTAATGGGTAACAAGTTTTGATAACCATTGTCAAAGAACTTAAATCAGCAACGTACTACTCTATTAGCGTTGATTCTACGCCAGATCTGTCGCACGTTGACCAACTGACTTTCATAGTTAGATACGTAAAAGACGGACAGCCTATTGAGAGATTTTTGCAATTTTTGCCTATGGATGAACATAATGCGCATTTTATAGCAGATACCATATTAAACTTTTCTGAAAGCCTTGATATTCCTATAAAAGATTGTCGCGGGCAGAGCTACGACAATGCATCAAATATGTCTGAAAAGTACTCTGGTGTTCAGTCAAGAATAAAAGAAGTTTGCGAATTTGCAATTTACGTTCCATGTGCGGCACATTCGCTAAATTTAGTGGGTGTTCAGGCTGTTGAGTGTGTTACTACTGAAGCAGTAACATTCTTTCAGTTTGTACAAAAATTGTTAAATTTTTTCTCGGCTTCGACAAAACGATGGGAAATTTTAACAGAGCATTTAGGTGCAAATAGTGTACTGAAGTCTCTTTCGGAAACTAGATGGTCTGCACGCGCCAATGCTATTAATGCTTTGCAAAATGGTCATTTAAATATTTCTGAAGCATTGTCTTCAATCGCAGGTGACATTAATCAACCAGGAGACACTAGAAAGGAAGCCGAAAGCCTAGTAAAAAAAAATGGGAAAATTTGAGACTACTCTTCTAACGGAAATATGGAATGATCTTTTGGGAGTTGCGAATAAAACAAGTCTAAGTATACAGAATAGCACTATGACCATGGACGTTGTAGGAAAACTTTACGAATCTCTGATCAGTTATGTCAATACCGCACGCAATAATTTTGATCAGTACGAAACGGCTGCTAAAGAAAAAAATCCATATGCTGACTACAAAGATACATTTGAAAGAAAAAAAATTCGCAGCACACGCATCACTTTTTTTGAAGGATCATCAGAGACTGCACAGTTGAGAGGCAAGGAAAAGTTTCGTGTAGACTCGTGTAGAGAGTACTTTCATTCCCATAATTGACACATTAAATCGTCGCTTTGGTGGTGAAGAGAGCCAAGCCACAATTTTGTTCAAAGTGAGATAAGTGTACTTTTAGAATCAAAACAATGTGATTTTTACGGTGGTGAATAGAGCTAACTGTCTGTAGTTTAGTTACAAAAATAATAAAAAAGGTGAAAAGATGTTAACAGAACTACTATACATTACTTTATGGAATAAAAAGGAATACAATCCGCATAGCTTAGTTAACTTCTTGAAATAGATCAGTGGTTGTAATCAGTAGTGAATAAAGTCAAGCCGCATAAATCATTAGTTTTTGAACGAACTCTGCATTTAAAAGCGCCATTTTGTATGGCTTGACATCTGTCATGATCTGTCAGACCTCAGACAGACCTCGTTTTCGCGCGTTTTATGTGCTAGTGCTATTTATTAGCTTGTGATTTTAGTGTTTTTGCTTGTAAAGTTTCTTGGATTTGTATTAATGTTTGAACAAAAGACGAGACGGCAAAATGTCCAACTACAATAATTATCGCTCAAAGTTAATATTGAACATGGTAAATAATTCCAAAAACTCGAGTGATAGTGGTCAAGTATGCGATCAAGACGCCACACCTGACTCAACTTTGTGCCTCCAGCTCAGTCAGTGCCAAGAACCTTACATTGAAACCCCTGTCTACATGGATCTGAATGTAATCACAATTGGTGAGTTATGTAGACCTTTACATAGTAAGGACTTATAATAACTTTCTAGTAGCTACTTAGATCCTTTTTTTTCAAAACATACCATTCTTATTCACTTAGTAGTTTTATAATTTAAAGGTAAGCCACAAATAATTCAAGAATATTATTTTCATTGCACCACTTCGATCCTGCTAGTATCTTCATTCCATCAAAAAATTAAATATATAGTTAGATACTTAAATAATTTTTTAATTTAAAAATAGGTAAGTAACATATTATAATTTTTCTGTTTTTAGAAAGTGAAGCAGCTACTTATGAATGTCCTGATACAAAGAAGATATGTGACCATGTTCAAGGATGTGATCAAGACGCCACACATGACTCAAATTTGTGCCTGCAACTCGGTCAGTGCCAAGACCCTGACATTGAAACCCCTGTCATGGATCTGGATGTAATTACTACTGGTGAGATTATTACCTATACTCTCTTTGAGTGATTATACAGTTATTATTTAGTTATTAAAATTAATTTTGGAAAGAGCAGTTTGGATCCAGCTTATTATGGACCACCCCCAATCTCGTGGGTATTGTATTAGGTGATTAAGGGATTAAAGATTTCTTGTGTAGCGTTCTTGTGAGCGAAAAGCTAAATACTTTCTCCACTTTACATGTCATTCCATCCTCAAACTTAAAATGCTAAATAATGAGCATTGCTATAACTTCATTCTCAAACATTGAGTTGGTTGTAACAATGTTTCTGATCTGATGAATAAATACTTCGTTAATTATTTGATATTGTTTTGTTCTAGCTTCAAAGCAGATTGATGTGGATTCAGTTGATCCAGAAACAAAAAGCTCAAACAGAGGTAATAATACTTCAGCTGACTCTTTTGTAGATCTTGAACAAATATTATCAGACTCTGACCCTTTCGCTCAATCAGATTGTTCAGACCGTGATCCATGCTATATACCAGAATCAGAAACTTCACACTACAGTGATAGTGAACCTGAAATAGTACAAAGAGAACAAGAGTATTTAATAAATAGTAGCCAAGATCATCCAGAGGTTGAAAATAGTAATAGTGAAACAGTGGAAAACATAAACATCCAAGAAAAAAATACCCTGACACGGAAAAGGAGATGTGAACCTCAAACATGGAAGAGAAATAAAAATAAAAAACTGAGACTTGAAGGAAAAGAACATACTTCTCAGTCTGGTAAAAAAGTGAGAGCAAAAGCAGTTAAAGAAGTATCCTGTAAGTGTCATTATAAATGCAATGATACATTTACTTTGATTGATAGACAGATCATTTTTAATGACTTTTTGACTTTAAAAGAAGATAGAGCCAAATGGGCTTTTATAAACAGCTCAGTTAGTAAAGAGCTACCAAAGAGAAGGTACAAGTCGAAAGCCTCTAGTTCAATGGCAGTTGATGTTCCTGATAAGAGAAATTATACTCATGTTTACTCATTGACATTAAATAACAAAGTTCATCAAGTATGCAAGATGTTTTTTCTTGGGACTTTAGACATATCAGCTAAAAAAGTTGAAACTGCTCTCAAAAAGAAAATGAATAGTGGTGTTACTGAGCATGACAAACGTGGATTGAACCCTGCACCAAATAAAATTTCTGAAGAGCAAAAGAATAGTGTTCGTGACCACATCAAGTCCTTACCTGTAGTAGACTCTCACTACTGCCGATGGTCATCTAAGCGAAAATATCTGCCATCTGGCCTTTCTGAAAACCGCTTGTATCAAGACTACATCAAGTATTGTGAAGAGAACGGAGCATTGCCTGTATCATCTTATTATTATAAACATATTTTTACTACTGAGTTCAATTATGGCTTCCATAGGCCAAAAAAAGACCAATGTGATTATTGCGCTCAATTTAAAAACAAATCACCAGAAGAGAAACTCCAAGAACAAAGTAATTATGAGTTACATTTAATCAGAAAAACAGAAGCTAGAGAACAGCAAAAAGAAGACAAGGCAAGAGCTAAGACTGATCCAACATTTTGTGCTTACACTATGGATTTGGAAAAAATCTTACTTACCCCACAGTTAGAGATTGGTCAATTGTATTATAAGAGAAAATTAAAAACTTATAACTTTACCATTTATGATCTTGGTAAAGGCACTGCAATTAACTACATGTGGCATGAAACCAATGGTACAAAAGGAGCATCTGAGATAGCCACATGTATTTGGAAACTCCTTTCTGAACTACCACTAGATGTGACAGAAGTAACATTTTACTCTGATACTGCTTCAGGACAAAACAGAAACCATATCATTTCTGCTATGTTCATTAGAGCACTCTCTTCATTTCCAAATCTGAAGATTATCAACCAAAAGTACATGGAATCTGGACATTCAGAAATGGAATGTGACAGTGTTCACTCTGCCATTGAATCAAGGGGTAGAAAGATTAACATTTTTGTCCCAGACGGATGGTATACTGTAGCAAGAACGGCAAAGACCACTCGACCATCATACGTCGTAAAGGAGATGGATTTTAGCCAATTTCTTGATTTTAAGTCATACAGTCAAAAATTAATTACAAATAAAAATAAAGGAGAGAATGGAATCATGAAATGGCTTCTAGTTAAATGGCTGCAATATAGAGGTGAAGAGCCCATGCATATTTATTACAAAACTCAGTTAAGCCAAATCGAATTTGAACGACTATGTATTCGCCTCAGATCAACTCGTAATAATGAAGAAATACTTGGCACTGTAGTAGCTAATCTTTATACGTGTAGCTTAGAAATAGATACCAAAAAACTTAAAGACTTACAAGATCTTTGTAAAAAAGGTACAATTCCTACCTCTTACCACGAATATTACATGAATCTTACTGCTTCAAGTCACGATGTTGATGTTACAGAAGAAGATGATTGATTTTTTTAGTGACGCATTTTAACAAATAATTATTACTTTATTATTTCTGCTATAAAAATATTTAAAATAAGCCAATTATTCTTTTTTTTATGTTTACCATCTACCATCCAACCCTGCTGCTAACAACTATTTGAATTTTATAAATAGATCTATGACACTTACATCTTTTCACCTCCCTGTTTATTAGTAGATCATTTTCAAAATATTCAAATGGTGAAAAGAGCCAAGTGCAAAATAGCGATTAACAGAAAAACTAGTTAAATTACAAGAACTATTATTATACCGAAAATACAATAAGTATGTATAGCTAAACCGATGCCATTCTTATTAAAATCTAACTAACGGTTTGGAAGATGTAGACTAATTATTATTTTTTGTTTAACCTCGCCACTTAATTGCTCATTATTTCGAAACTTGTTATGTGTGGCTAGGCTCTCTTCACCACCAAAGCGACGAAATACACATTAAAAAAAACGTGCGGCAGCATACCAAGAAATTAATAGTCGATTTAGTTTTCTTTGTCAGTTAACAACAATCGAATCTGGTGAGTTGACAAAAAAATGCAAAGAATTTGCAGAATTTTATCATGAAGACATCAATCAATCCAGATGAGCTCAAAACAGAATGTTTTCATTTAAGCCAATATTTAATAAACGTAGCGAAGCAATCAGCGGATTTAAATATCTCAACCTTACATAACCTAATAAAATCAGATAAATTGGAAGAAACTTTTCCAAACGTAGAAATTGTTACAAGGATATTCCTTTGTATGGATTATGATTTATATGGATTTTCTTTTTTTTTCCATTTTCGCTGCGAGTATGAAAAACGAATTGCGAACAATAATGTTACAAGAACGACTGAGTAATTTGTCAATTATGTGCATAGAAAGTGATATCCTCCAAAAAATTTACTTTAAGAATATAAAACTTTTAAATCCACCATGGTTATTAACACTAAAGTCATAAATAACGGGATATTTACCATGATTTGAAATATTGGAAATATTGGAAAACTCAAAATTCAAATCATGGTAAATATCCCGTTATTTATGACTTTAAGAATATAATAGAAGATTTTGCTCAACAGAAATCCCGAAAGAAACCATCGTAATCGTAACCAAAAAACCAGCAGCATTCTAATATCATATCATAATATCCTTAATGACATTATATCATACTGTATTTTGATTACCTATAATAAATGATCATACTGAGAAAAAGATGTTATGTAATTCACTTTTTTACTTTCCAAAAGGGCCGCGAATTCTTGTGTGCCCAAGGACCCCAGCCCTAGTTTAAGACGGCCCTGGTTGTGGAGACAATAAACGGCCGAATAAAAATCAATTTAAATTAATAAGACAGACGCAAACAATAGGGCTCTCGGGCACCTCTTCAAATAAATAAAAATACCAGGGGCCTTGCTAAATGCTTTTGGGCATCCTCTAACAAATCATCGATTAGTCGAACAAATACTCAAGAGTAATAAATACAAGAGTAAACTTAGAACACTATATATAGTAGCAAAACATATTATATCAATGCAAGAAGAGCTATTTTCATGACAATGACTGCAAATCATATCAGTCGATTATTTCCCATTACTTTTACAACACATGGATCCCCCCACGGACAGAACGTGGGTTTTCTTTACGTATTCAATTAATGTAGGTACGTCATCGTCAACGTCAGATGACCTGACGTGGCTGCTTGATGCGAGCAACCAGACCTAATGAGTTCATTATAACACAACACAAGGATATGAAAAGCAACCCTCACGGACAGAACGTGGGATTATTTTATTTATTCGGGTAATCAATAAATAAACGTGGAAAACTCAGGTTCAAGTTAACTCGTTGATTAACTGACGTGGCTTTTTGATGGGAGCAACCAGTCTTAATGCGGTCACGATAACACATGGATATGAAAAGCACCCGTCACGGATAGAACGTGAAATTATTTTATTTATTCACGTAAAACGCAGAACACTCTGGTTCAGGTTAGTTCGTTGATGATCTGATTTGGTTGCTTAATGCCATTAGCAGTCATATAGAATAACACGAAGTTTAATTTGTGGCGTTATCGCCCACCCTACACTGCAGTTTTTCACAGCAGGCGGACGTGGTGCTCGCTCGAGCGGCTAGAATGGTATGCCGCATTGCGTATGCGTATTGCGTTGTCTTTCAAATGCCGGCGGATGCACGCGCTCGATTCGAGTGGATCAGGGAAGAGGGGGCTTCCCCGATCCACTCGAACAGCAGACGAAGCGATCGATCGATCGTGTCGTTTCTCTTTGTATGCGTGCGTGACTACACGCTACTTTCTGAAGTGCGATACCGACACACTTATAATATTGAGCTAAAGGGAACAACAACAGGTTTCGGCACATACCTACGTCGATAGCGTTTAGATAAAACTGAGTTACCTAGAACATTTTAAATTATCTATTACCTATACCTATTGACAGTAATAATATCATTAGTTACTATACATTTTTATCCAGAAACCACGCCAGCAAAGGCGTAGCTTGTATTATTTTTTCATTGCACAAAATATTTGTGAGTCATGCGCGTTTTGTTCATAACGCGAACATAATCTATTTCAAAGATTTGGTGACCGATGATCATCGATCAATTTATTCGCAGCCTGCTGCGGGGGCGGGAATAAATTGGTCGATGTCGGTGAAACATTCTCAAATATTTTGTTTTTTTGTTTTTATTGCCTACAACAAAAAATAAGCCTACCTATAGAAAAAAAGTGTCCAAACTATTATTTAAAAACTAGTTTATGCCCGCGGATTCGCACGCGTTGTTCCTATGGAAACGTTTAAAGGTGATTTCTATCCCATGGGAACTGATTTATGGGATAAGAAGTACACTATGTTTGATTCCGGGATTAGAATTACCTGTTTGCAAAATTTCAGCCCGATCCGTTTACTAGTTTTGGCTTGAAGATGTAACAAACATCCATCCATCCATCCAAATTTTCGCATTTATAATATTAGAGTGATTGGGTTCGAGTAATGGCGAGCTCACAGATTTTGACCTCCGATGCCTATGCCCCCTTTCAATACAGCTTCTGCATCTGCCCCTAAACAATTTTACACCCTACATATACCGCCGTTGCCGACGTTATTCAAGTAAGTAATAATAATACACAATAAACGACCTTTATTTAAATATCGTTCCTGTAGTAAGACGTCGGGAATAACTAGTTTCTGCACCTGACGGAGATCATATTTAAAATTTTATCAATTTGCTCCAAGCATTAGATCTTAGTAGACTAGCTTATAAGTAGATACTAGGTACACGCTCCATGTCACAGCACTGCACATGAATTCGGTCTTTAAGGTGACATTCATCATCACCTCAGGCTGCCCACAGACATCAGCTAGGTACTGGAAATACCTACCCATACGCTACAAATAGCGATGAATACATTAAGATAATTAATTTAAGTTTACTGTAGCCGTCGAAAGAAGCCAAGATATTTTATGTAAATAAAAACATTATGTTTAAACTTCACAAAAACTCTGAGTGGTCTGCAGATGGGTAGATGGTGTCAAACTGTGTCATTACGCGCGATGTTCTCTGTGGCGAGGCAAGTAATGGCGTCGTGCGAGGCCGAGAGCACCGCTTGGAGGCCTAGGCCATGGTTGAGGAGGGAATCCGGCCTGCTATATCAACCTGTGAATACATTTATACCGAGTTAAATAACCGTTTTTATTATGAACATAGTTGAGTTAGTGTAGTGTGATAAATTAATATTAGTGAAATTTAGTATAAACAAACTAAAGAATACATGAACAAAGTGTCTTCCCGTAAATCTTATGTAGAGACAATAAGAAAGGTTTTAATGAACACATTCTTAGAATAAGCTGTACTAGCAATTAAAGTTAAATTTAAATTACTCATTGGCCCACGAATG